>OX384540.1:28821786-30230078 GCA_947538895.1 Neoitamus cyanurus
TCCAGGCTCTCAACCGTATGGCCCACCTGGTTCTCAACCTTATGGCCCACCTCCAGGTGCTCAACCTTATGGCCCACCTCCAGGTTCTCAACCTCCCTATGGTACTCCTGGAATGCAACCTCCTGGGATGCAGCCCCCTTACGGAGGGCAGCAACCTATTGTTACTCAGCCAATGGGAGACCAAGGTAACTGTTTTATTTTGTAGGTGAAACATAAAGTTATCAAATGGGCTCATATCTTATATTCAATATGATATTTTGTGACTTTTTAATATTCTAATTAAAAGCATAAAAATACAACTTTCATATAATAAATATAAAAAATAAAATCGATTAGAATTTCAAATTGACTATAACTTTTTAAAGTATTTGCCAAACACTATGGTTAAATTAATTTTTTTTTCTTTTAACAAATTGAATGTAAGGATTTTGTGTGAACACATTTAAGAATAATTGCTGAATAACTTACTGAAGCAGTTTAGAAAAAAAACGGTTAGGCACGCCATATGTAATTAGTTCTTTACATGCGTTTAATTTTGTATGTGAAGCGAAACGAATTTAAACATTTTTCATTAATATCAAATCAAGATCTTTACATTTGTTATCTTTAATTACTAGTTACTGACTTTTTCCTGACTAGTGCTTTAAAATGTTTTTATTTTGAATATAAACAGGAAGGATTGAATAGATGCAAGTGACTCACACATTGTGTGATTAAATTCATTCAAATGTTGCTACTTAAAATATGCAATAAACACACTCACAAAAATAGGTTGGGTTGTGCTCAATAATGGCGCGTGAAAAAAATTAAGTTATAATAATATTTACAAATCAAGGGGAATGCGATGGCACTTAAAGATAAGAAGACTTAACTAATCTGTCTTCTTCAAATTGTTGAAAAAGAGTTATTACTCATAATCTATTATTACTCATAAATTCAATTAAACTCGAATTAATCTTCGAAAATTATTTTTAAGTAAACTTTAAATGCAATGATTAAATGAATAAACTTCTGAATACTTCCGTGATATTTCGCTGATAAGTGATAAGCTCTTATGTGCTACCTAGATAGACAACGGTGATATGATCGTCTAGAAATTAAGCCGTTTGGGAGACTACTTCCTTAGAACAAATTAGGGTTTTTTTTTTAAATTTGCATCAATCGATATTTTACACAAATTAGTGATATGGTCGTCTTTGCTGTTAAGCCATTTCACTCCCTACATCACCAAATAACTAGTGATGGAAAGTAGTTTTGAGTGGATGACGATAATTAATATGGGTGACATGATTAATTTTTAAAAAGTGAACTTTTCCGCTATATTTTAACTCAATTTCTCACATGTCTATCCATGTACCAATCTCAAGAAGTCGATTTTGTTCTGTAATGGATCAACTTATTAGGTTTTAAAATCGATTGAGTTAAATCCATATATTTTCCCATAAGGTGGCAGACGAACAACAGTTTTTATCGATAATCTAAAAAGATAAGTTTAATCTTTCAGAATAGATATGTATTTAAAAACATTAATCTGTGGCAAAATAATAACAAGTAAACAAAAGTTCATGCGAATTGGTCGATAAAGCTTCCGAATCAGGCAGACACAACAATAAATAAAACAGCGTTCAATGGACTCTTAACAATATTACAATCTTCGATTATTCATCCAAATTGCACAAACATTGATTTCAGACAAATGGAGCATATTATTGTACTACGCCTTCGAACACTCAACTGTTTTAAAAGAAGCTTTAAGGGGGCAAGTAATCATTATTACTGCGCTTCAGTCGTAATTAAAAGTTTTAAAATTGACACGAAATTTTAAAGAAAAGTTTTAATATTTTCCACTTTTGTTTTATATACTCCTTGTATTATGTATTATATTACACGAATATTTACAAGTTTACAATTGCCGTTGAAAATCATTATTTTTATAAAGCTAACTAAACTTCTATTCGTACCATCCAAACGGTTACTCATTCAACTGTGCAACAAGTTTCAACTTTGAGTTTCCCAGCAACGTAAATGGGATCATAACAGTTTATTGTTGTTGCCAACAAATCTCACAGAAAATTTTTGATAAGGCAAAACATAATGTGAAATGATGCCTCTTTTATCTCATTATATCCCATAAATAACATCTGTACATGGTGGGAATGTCTTGAAATTGAGCAAATAAAGTTTATTTGTCTTTCTGATTTGTTATCAACTAGCTTGTGTGACCTGTGTACGATTATTTTTAATCTTTTAATTTAGAACAACCTCTATGACTCTTTAATTAAATTTTAAATAATAGCAAACTTCAACATTTTCACAATTGAATAAATGTGTGAGACAAAAAAATATTTTCCATCCCAAGTTGAATGCCACAAACTGATTATGCGATATTAAAAATTTGATGACATGAAAGCAGCGTGTATACAATCACGCAGACAAGAGCGACTTATCTAAAATATCTGTAATTCACTTGTACTTAACATTTATGAAAGAAGCTAGGTTTTAATGCCTCAACGTGATTTTGGTCAGTTCTTTTGTAAAGCTTGAGCTGTGACTGCAGGGAAGCAGATCAGAACTTGTAAATAATCGGGCAAAATGATTGAAGGTCAAAAGAATAATTCAGTGCTCGAATTAAATACTGGCCAAGATCATACGTCTGGCGGCATTTTAAAAAGCTTTTTTAATTCTTTAAGTGAAAAATGTGATTTTATCAAGCGAACGAATTTTCATATGTCCGGTCTAAAGTGGTACGGCAAAAGATTGCGGAAATACTTGCATTTGAATAAGTCACCAAAGAAAAAAGGATATGGAAAATTCCTGAGCGATGAAGATAGAAGGTATGTTTCGAAGAGGGGCGCTTATGTACAACTGGATACAATTTTTATAATCTGCATAATCTTTATCGTTTTACGAACCGAGACGTTTTGGGCTGTGACGTGCTTGTTAAATTCGGACAATTTTTCGGTTTCATTGTTTTTAAATTTATATTATATTTGTTTGCTAGCGATTAAAGTATCAAAACCATTCCTTTAAGAGCATAATAAACGACACTGTAACCAAATCTAAAGTGACCCAGGTTACAAACCTTTTTATGTTGGAGTATAGAGAGGTTTTTAATCCATGTGCAGAGATGGTCCAAGTTACCAACCTGCACACAAACCAAATACCAGGGACCGTACCAGTTTCGACTGTTGTTTTTTTTTTTTTTTATAAAGCTCCCTTTACCTGTTACCCTCGACCAAAAATAATTTGGAGTTAAGAGAAAAAAGCTTCACGGGTTGTAATTTTTTTCTAGCTAAAATAAAAAGCCATCTTGGCCTTTTATTATTTCGAACCAGAAATAACGAGTTTTGAGTTTGTTCACTTTTTCTGGTAAAAATAAACTTTTTGTTTTATAATGTGGAAACTAATACCGTTCAAAAATACTCTTTTGTTTGAAGTTTGTTTATTTGCAATCATGAGCAAAGGTGAACAAATAATAAATTGTGCATATGCTCTTCAGACAAGTTACTGCAACTTTATAATTCCGGCTTAAAATAATAAAAAGCCACGTTAGCTTTTTATTTCAGCCAGAAAAAATATTAAGCTTCTGAGCTGGTTTTTCTTTGCTTCGAATTATAATCGGCTAGAAATAACAGGTTAAACACACCTTGTTTTAAAAAAAAGCTAAATTTTGGGGAGCTTTGAAGGAACATAACGTGGGTGTAATTCACAACATTTTGATGTGGTTTTTAAAATATACGGTGAACTTTCTTCAGCTTTAATAGGTTAAAAATTGAAAAAATACCAATTATTTTCGGTCCCAGCCAAATACTTTATAGGACGTCCCAATAAGAGCACTGAGAGTCTCTGCTTAAATGCATAAAAGACTGTAGAAATCTCGTGGGGTCTGTAACAGGGTACAATACATGTGGCATACATCTGTATTCCTTGGGAATCGTCAATGACCTGACATGCGCGTTGTGCGGGAAAGATGAGGATTGTCTTGCATCATGCATTCTCCCAAGCACGGCGTACCATGTTCAGTGCTGACGTGATGAGGATGAAAGATATCTGGCTATCTGTCCTTATCCCTTGTCCGAGGTTCTTCAGTTCATTAGAACAAGAAACGCGGTGTAGAGCACAATGGACTCGATGGAGTCTGAGTGTTCGGGACCTGCCGCTCTCCTCACAACTCAATTCTTTCATGCATTCATAACGACGTTTTACGTAAAAAGAGCACTTTTGGAAAAGTATCATCACATTCAGTGAATTTCGAAGATTAGCAACTCTCATTTTATCTAAAATAAAGTCCACTGTTTGCCAGATTCAAAATTACGTACCTAAAATAAATTAAACTTACAATAATGGTTTTCGTTACAAAATGAAAAACATGAAAGAAACTGTTACTTTTGAGGCATTCAAGAAGTGGATAAAATTTAATATTTTTATTACAGGAGGCTGGATGACTGTGCCATCCGGAACTATGAATTGTCCTCCAGGATTGGAGTACCTTACGACTATAGACCAACTCTTGGTTAAGCAAAAAGTCGAACTCTTGGAGGCCTTGGTTGGATTCGAAACAAATAACAAATTTACAATAAAAAATAGCTTAGGACAAAAGGTTTATTACGCAGTTGAAGATAACGATTGTTGTACTCGAAATTGCTGTGGTCCAGCACGTCCCTTCGATATGAAAGTACTTGATAATTATAGAAATGAAGTGATTCATTTGTATCGGCCTCTAGCATGTTCCTCCTGCTGCTTCCCTTGCTGTCTTCAAACTATGGAAGTATCATCACCTCCTGGTACGATAGTTGGAACGGTAGAACAAGAATGGAGCATTTGTAGTCCTCAATTCGCGATTAAAAATCATATGGGTGAAGTTGTTCTTCGAATTGAAGGCCCAGTTTGCACTTGGAGTATTTGTGGAGACGTTGAGTTTAAGGTAAAATATATTTTGGCTATATATATTAGTGAATAAATTGTATTATTGATTAAAAAAACGCGGAAAAACTTTCAATTAGCAGTACATTGATTTCCGATAAATACAAATATATTATTTAAATCTGCTGTGTAACATATTTTAATGGTGCTGTGTTTGTTAAAATATAGCATATTTAAAATTATCTATGTATAAGGTGCGGCACAGAAACTTTCCTTCAATAAAAGTAAAAAAAATAAAACTATTCGATAAATTTGTAATTTTTTTTGCTAATAATTACTAATAATAGGGGAGTTCTAGATTTAGTGGTTTTAAGAAGAATATTTGATAAGTCGCCGCCCACAATCGCGAATTTTAATGCGTCTGTTGGCTAATCTCCAACAGAGGTGACATTACGTGGATTCCGCTTGACAGAATTAGACATCTGTTATCTTTTGCTGTGGGGCAACCTTAAATTTATTGCTTACAACAACCGTCCTGCGATCGTGGAAGCCTTGAAACAATATTCGTGATGAGTAACCCAACATACCGATTGCTATGATGGAGAGAATCGACAAGCACTTCAGAAGTCCGCTACAACAATGTATAGGCAGCAACGGTCGTCAATACTCAAATATTCTTTTTAAAACCACTTAATTTTAAAGACGTAGATAATCAAACAGATCACTGACTGGGATCACGTTATAATAATCTAGTGACATTTACAATACAGTGACAAACAGGGAATTGCGCGCAGGGAATCGAATCTGTTATACAAATTTATAAAAACAAAAAACAAAATTATGAACAAGGGAGGCACATTGAACAGAAGATGCAGAAGATTGAACAACTTAAACCATTCTTAATAACACCAGTTTTGTCCCAGTGATACACAGAATCTGAGAAAAATTGAGAAAGAAGGATTAGATATTTGGATGGTCAGCCCATAGTATAAGAGTGGATGAAACTAGAGCTGTTCTGTGGACAAAGTATTTTATAGAAATATAGAAATAAATAAATAAATAAAGAAAGACAATTTCCAGACCTTAAACGAAATACAACTCCAGAATTGGTAAACGAAAGAAAATGATGGTATTGTGTAAAGGCACAATTACTGAGGCCAAGGAAGCTCTGAATTAACTTATTGAGCTAAGTTTTATTGTATTCACTCCACAGCCTTCCAAATAAGTAGCACACCTAATTAGAAACATAATATCTGACCGCAATTGTCAAAATGTCTCAATATATGTACATGTACTTAAAACAAACACACCAAACTATGAAACAATTTTGAGAGAACGTTATCTTATACAAGATGAAGATATATGACTATATCTAATGGAAATTAAAAACAATGGTTTTTCAGATTATACAAATTTCCGTTGTACTTATCATCATTTAAACTTTATCAACTGTTTGCAGTTGGTGTTTAATTATTATAGTGACCTCAATTCATGAAAGACAGAGCTGCAATAGTGTATTAATTTTATCGTTTAGACTTACGTTTCATATTTTTCAAAAAGCACAGCACCATTTTCTTTAGTTCTGCAAAATGTGTCACTTTTGTAATGTATGTTTATATTTATGTTAACTTATGTATTTACATTGCCAGGTAATGTCTCTGACTGGAGAGCAAATTGGGAAGATATCAAAACAGTGGTCGGGGCTCGTGCGAGAAGTGTTCACTGATGCTGATTTCTTCGGTATTACTTTTCCACTGGACTTGGATGTTAGAATGAAAGCTACACTGATGGGAGCATGCTTTCTAATAGTGAATATAACTTACGTTACATGCGAATTTAGATACAAATGATTTGTTTTCTTTTATAGGACGCAATGTTTTTCGAAAAAGCTGGAAACCAAGAAACTGATCGTCCTGGAATGTTCTAACTTAACACCTTCTATGGATAAAGACTTTTAGTAAAGATTAAGCACAAGATATTTTGCATATGCAGCGGTAATGTGAAGTTTTCCATGTATTTTATATGTTAGTTTTCGTTAGAAATGTTGAATCTTATATATTTATATGTATATCTACTTTTATAAATGCTTTCTAAACATGAAATATTTGTGGTCTGCTTTTTTTAAAGATAGAAGTATATGGTATAATAATATAACAAGCGCAACTTAAATAAAGAACTCAGTCGAAACTGAACGTGTTCATAGTTCAGTAAATCTATCTTAACGTAAGAATACTAATTTCAGAATTTTTATTACTTTTTACTAATTGCGTGATCTCGGTACTGGGCCACTTTTGATTTCATCGAGCTTTAAGGAAAGAAGATTGATTATTTGCATTTAATGTATGTAAAAATATGTAAGTCTGAGAAAACTGAAATAAAACCAGCGAAAAAACTAAAACGATGTGTTTTATTAAAAATGTAAGTGGAGAACATTTTGTTTGGCTTGTACACCGTTCATCCTTTATACATTTTTTCAATCTTAAACCTACACAGCAAGCAAATTACACTAGTTCACAAGAATTTTGTGGTTGTTTTAGCAATATGTGATTGCGATACAAGTTTTCAAGTAGACTACGAATTTGAAAACTAAAATAATCCAGCAGCTAAGATTTCTAAGCAAAATAAGGTCAACAATTGGTAAAACTCCATTTTTGTCAATGTTTAAAATTCCACTAGAAACTAATAATATAATACACCACGAAAAATTGCTATCAATCTCAAAAGAAACCGTAAACTCTAAAGTATGCCATAGAATTACAAAAAACTAAAAAGTGTTTTAACCATTTAAACAGAAAGTAAAAACAGAAGCAGCCCATTTACAAGCCTACGTATGCTATTGACGCTTACTTAAAGAAATTTCGCTTCTACACAATATTTTCAAAGCTTTTATTTGCGCTGCGTGATGAGTTTCATTTTGTAATTAAAACAAAAAACTAAATTGTTGGTCCTATTTTTTAAAAACACCTGAGGTAGTAACCAAAAACGAAGTCCACCATTAAATTCATAATGTCCAATTTATACCAAAAGAAAAGTATTCAAGAGTAAAGCAACAACCAACATTTTTTTTATATAAGCTAGTGTTATTATAAAAGCAAGTTATGATTTTTCGACATTATGACATTTTACGGGAAAAGCTATTAAACATTGAGGAATGAAGGAAAATCAGTTTTCGTAGGATTGCGATTTTATAACTGAGAAATTGGAAAACAGTTGACCATGACATCATTGCTATATTTATAACGTGAGACGAAAATTACGACAGTTATAAGTGCAAGCTATTTTCGCCGGTAAGAATAAAAAGCAATTGCTGAAGAATAAACAAAAATTGATACACCTGGTGCCTAGATTTGCTCTTCATTTAAAATGTCCACACTTTGGTTACGCAACAAGTAACTTAAAAATTAAGGTCTATTTCTGACCCCATATGTCAATAATGTAGTTATTACCATTTATTACTTACCTGCCCGCGGTCGGCATTAAAAAATTGAATTACTAGACAATCTATGCTTTGAGAAGAGAGGGTATGTCTTCGCGAACTGAAAAGTGTAATTATAGCGCACATATAAAAATGTCATCAATACGGTTTAATATCTAATTCGGGATATGCAAGATTATAAGCTATTTTTAACTAGGCATACTAAGGAAAGGAAAAACAATAGCAACAAATTTATATTTCTTAGTAGTGTGTTTTTCCTTAATTATTGAAAATCGATGTAAAACGGGTGTATCTATTATATTTGGACATTTCTCTGCATTTGATGCAAATGAACCAGTAATTAAAATGCCATTTAGATGAAAAGCCCCCCAACTTTCAAAGTAAACTCCAGAGGTAGGTGTCACCGGATAACATTTTATAATTTGTCAAAAGCCCTTGAATTCAGTGTAGTTTATCAAATGCATACATAGCTGACGATAGTCTATGAGTAGATACAAAAACTCTTAAGGTAGTCCAACATTTCTTTACACATTCTTTGTAGGATTTACAACTTTGCCGGAAAATAGTACGGATTTTGTACTTTTTTCGACTACTAAATAGACAAATGGCTTATTTACATAAAATCTGGGTGGACCATCTCCAATAAGAGGAACAACATCAAGAACTGTAAAAGAATCTTTCTTATTACTATATGATTTACAAAAAGAGTTAACCAAACTTACTTGATATTGCACTAGCTTTCGTTCCCTCCTCATCAACCGCGATCTTGACTTTCTGTATAATGTCTGATACTACAAGTCCTTTTGGTAGGAACTCATATATTTCATAATCCCCATTGAAAAGCGTATTGATTCCCATCTAGAACAAGACAATTAAAATTTAAGAGCATTGGAGAATTATCATTTAGTAAAATTCAATGCATTCTAAATATTTTGAAAAGACTCACTTTTCTTAAAACATCGGGCAATTTAATTTTGTTGTTGAGCGAAAATTTTGGAATCAAAATATTTATCTCCTTTTCACTTAAAAGGGTTTCATCTTCGACAAGATTTTTCAGAGTACTCGAGTTTATCACGTCACTTAGCTGAACGCCTTCTGATGGCAGAATAATGAGCATAGAAATATTGCCACCCTGTACAACCAAAAAGACTTGTACTTTAAATACTTAAACAAGCTAAAAATTATATACCTTATAGGGAAGGTCCAACACGGAGTATTTTTCAAAACGCGCTGTTTTAAAGATGTTAGTTTGAGTCATAAATTGAGTTTTAACTGGCTCCGTTCCATACTTGAAGAAATTTAGTTTTGTGGACGCCAATTTCTCAAATGCATATTCCCAAACACCCTTAAAATATATGGCATTTATCATGAGAATTGCAGCGTTTTCAATTGATCTACGATTAAGCACAAAGTTTATGATTTTAGGAAAACGTATTATATAATTTTATAGTATTACCCTTGCGTCACTACTGCAGTTATTTGGCCCTTTGTAGTAACAGCAAAGTATTGATTAATTTTATCTGCAGAAAGGCCTGATTGACCAATAGGTGTTTTTAAAATATTCGTGTCATAATAATGCAAACATGCTTTCTCGAAGCTTTCACGAATTCCTGTTACATAATCGCTGTTAATAAATATGTCCTGCCTTATACCAAGGCCATTGGCTTGAGTTTTTACCTGAAAAAGATGGCATGAAGAGTTATGTAATTATTTTTGCATGCAAAGAGAGATCATTAAAAGCACCAACGTCCCATATGCGATAAATTCATGAACTACTCATGAACTACATTCAATGCAAGTATGTAAATATTTACTATTTCTTAATAACTTAACTTACGAATGTATGTATCTCCCCTGATATTGTGATTAGAATGCATTAACTGTAAAAGCTTTGAAATTATCTGAAAAACTAGAACTTCTTCGTGTTGTGTAATTATGTATGTATCTAAGTCTAGCACACTGGATTTATTGTAGTGTTCGTACAAATTGCACTCCGTGTGAAGTTAGTGCTTGCATTTTTTGAATATTAGTTTGAAATCCGAAGGAGTTCGTGACATCATCGGTCGGTCATGGTCGTGTCCATGTTTTGCGTAATCCAGCCCAGTGCTCAGTATGGTCGCGTAAAAGATCTAGAAACTAATTGCTCGTGATAAAAGGCAGACTTGCATGCTCTTCAATTACTACTCGTAAACAACTCTGCTAATAGTTGTAGTCAGATTTCTAGGTTTGTCTAGTAAAGGAGATTAATGGGCGTAAGACCAACAGAATTGAAATATATTTTATACTAGCTTGCCCGGACCCGGCGTTTCCCGGGATACCATTAAATTTGTATTCCTTAATTTTACAACGCCTCCCTACTGCACCACCGCCTCTCCTACATGACCCAGCGTTTTCCTATTTGCGTTTTGCACATGTTTTAGATATTTTCCAACAGTATTATTAAATTTAGTTTTCTTCATTTTTACACCACCTCCTTATTGCACCCCTCTCCTATATCTCCCAGTAGGGGGGGGGGGGGGGGGGGGGTCTCATATTTGGAAATTTGAATAGCAGATTCGAAATCAGTGATCCCGAAAATTCCCTAGTGTGGATTTTCAGGGAAATCCCTTGAAGTTTAACTTTTCGGTCGCCAAATTGATCCACTATCTTGATTTCCAAAATTTTGATGGCGGATTCAAAATCAGTGGCCCCAAAAACCCAAACCAAAAACCACAAGTTCGGATTTTCAGTGAAATCCCTTGAAGTTTAATTTTTTCGGACTCCAATTGGATCCGACATCTTGAATTCCAAAATTTTGAATGCAAGCTCGAGATCTGCGACCCCGAAAACCTCCAATTGCCTTTTTCATAAAGATTCCTTGAAGTTTGAAAATTCGCTTCCTATACAAAACGGAAATTTCGATTTTTTCAATTGTCCGGCTTTTCCTTTGGGGTTTCCCGAATTTGCATGCATATTTGAATTCGTTAAGACTAAATGAAGTTAAATAAATGAAGTTAAATAAATGAAGGGAAAGTAGGCATCTTTTTTTGTTTTTAATAGTGGGCTTGGATAAAAGTTTCTAAATTCTCTGATAATTTACAAATATTTACTGTTAAAGCATTCTCATCAAGTGAGAAGTTTTCATAGAAGAAAAAATAAGTAATAAATATTATAAACTGCCATTATCTGAGTGCATTTATAAATTTCCAATAGATCTTATATATATGCTAAAAATAAGCAATTCACTTACCTGCAATTTCTCCAATATATCTGCAAAGTATAGTGAAACATGTCGGTCCTTTACACTTGGTAACAAAATGTTTTTGAGTTCAGCTTCTGCTGGGCCGTTAATGGAATGACGAAAAATTGCAAGTAAAAGTTTGATGGATAAGGAAGACATCACAACGTTGTCTTTTTCATCTTGAAGAACAGTCTGTTTAAAAAAAACAATTAAAATATTCCCTATTGTGAGATTCTTTTACCGTAATTAAATTGTAATCAAAGGAATTGTCAGGCGAGAATGTTAGCTCTCCGGTGCAAAAGTAAAAAGTTGACGCTAAAGCCAATAAAGCTGTAAAGAAAAATATTTATTAATACTTTCTCTTTTTTATAACCCATAACTTCATTCTCTACACAAAGCGATCGTTTGTGACCATAAAACACAGTTTTATATATTTGAATAAAATTAGAGAGGTTATTAATCGAATGGAACATCATCGCTCAAAAAAGCATCAGCAAAAACCAATTACAACTTGTAACACAAGCCGTGGACGGAGCTTTTATTAAAGTGCGTTAGTAATCTGAAATGTTAATAAGTTTACTTGGGGGTAATTAACCCTCAGGAGAAGCACACCCTATGCTCGGATACATTTTGTGTGGTTTTTAAAATTTCCTTTGCAGTCTTCCTTTCATATCTCAAAGATTTGAGACGGTTTTTTTGCGTTTTTTTTAATAATAATTGAATTTGTTGCGCTCTTGTCAACATGTCATTGGAAATATTCACCCAATTCAAGCATAATTTGTGCTCTGTGGGGCCAAGTTCCTATAAATAAACCTAATTAAATAAAAGATATATTCCAAAAAACAATTATATATTTAAGTATTACGTACATATATATTAACTGTTTGTAGGTATAATTTTATACAAGTGGGGCTCGAAGTCTGCAGGGCAGATAGGATATTTGCGGACTATGATAACTTCGCAAATAATCTAAATCTATATAATTAAAACTCTAGCACGAGAGCTTGTGATTGTATGAGTTTATTTCTGCGCCGATTTTAATGATTCTAACACTGATAGAAAGCTTATCAACTGAATATGGAAACAAATAAAATATGAAACTAATAAAACTTTAAAAAAATAACTGCAAAAAATACTATTGTAAAAACAAGCTATATAATATATGTATAATGTAGTGTAGTGTATATTGAGATTTCGTGAACATCGCAACAAGCTTTTATATCATGTAATCGCAAGTTATACAAAATTTAAATTTAATAAAATTGGTTATGGTTTTACGCACATTTCAAACCACCACTTATTTATGTAATGAAATTATAAAACAAAAGAAAATTGGGATAGCGACATAGAACTGAGGGTTTTTTTCGCGCATTCCTTTATGTGGGGTATCGATGGAGAGATCTTTAAAATTGCAATAAAGGTCCTTAAGAAACTGTTTCCCTTAGACGAACAGTTTGCGAACATCTAACTTTCCAACAATGCGATTACAAAATCTGAAACAAATTAAGGTAGTAGCACTTTACAAATACTTTAAATGGAAACCATTTTGAACAAGGTACATTAACAAGTTTTTTAGATAGCCACAATTATCAGTTTTCAATAGCAACAATTAACTACATTAGATGTTCAACAAAGTAATTGCATTATTCACACTTCAAATTGGCTAGATTTCGTAGCGTGTACCAAAACGCATGGTCAAGGCTATAAATTATTGTTTAGTTTCGACAAAAAAATTCAATTTCCATGGGGGCGTGAATTGTTTTTATTCTTCTTATTCTAAGTTGATACGTTCACGACACGCACTTGCCCAGTTTTATTTAAAATAGTATTTTTTACAGTTATTTTATTACTAATATTTTTAGTCGTTAGCTGCTGTAAGCTATTGAGAAGTACAGTATTGTTGTACAGTTTAATATTTACAGATTTAATTATGAATGTGTCTTGTTTACAACGTTTTAGTTCTTTTTCAGTCAGTCGGGTTTTTTGGTTTTTTAAATCAACTTTTTTATTTCTATCTTTTCAGTTCATTTATTAAGTAAGTTTGAAAATTTTAAGTTTACACTTTTTCACGCAGTCGAGTTTTTTGTTTTTTTCAATAATATAAAAGAGAAAAAAATATAAAAGACATGTAATATGGCGCCAAAAATTGGCCATTTTAATTTTTATAATTTTAATATATCTAGTGTCACTCTCACAATTAAGACGAATGTAACGACACGTCTTAAGTTAAAATCCGTAAGCCGTTTAGGCTACAGAGCGTGACAAAGAAATATACATACATGCATGCATACACTCGAAAAACATAACCCTCCTTGTGGCACAGTCGGGTAAAAAGGCATTTAATTTAGTGAAATTTCGAAAGAGATTACACACGAATAAAAACAAAAGTGAGTGGAAAAATACTTTGTGTGCCTTAAATTCTCAGGGCGCTTTATAAGAAAAAGATTTTAAATATCATCGCGATGTTAATGTTAATTGAATGAATTCGGTGAGCAATTCGCGGTCTAATAATTAAAATTAAATATTTCTTCTTTCTTACGGCGGTTTATACAATATATGTAGGTACATATACGAAACCTTCAAGGGCGTCGAAGGACCTGTTGTTTGTGTCTGGAATCACACACGCGTGATAATTCCCTATGTGGAATTCAACACGGGAAAATCCTTACGGGAAACCCCCCGAAATGTCTACAAATTAGTTATGTGCGGTTTAAGGGCGATTATACAAAGATGCAATACCTAGAACTCCCTTAAAAATGCACTTAAATTGCTGTCTTGCCGTTGAAAAACCTTACAAATTGCTTACTATAGAATAGGACCCTCACTGGCAAAATGAGTTTGAGGACATGGATATTCGTTAGTTTTTATGAAAACCTCTCCCGCACATTATTTCTGCGTACGCGCCCGCTAACGAGAGAAGTTATTCGACTCTCAAGGGGCTGAAATTGTATGTGGGTTCAACGATGGGTCAAAAACGTTTGAATCATGTTGCGATCTACCACGAGTTAGGTGATAAAATAGACATGGAAACAATTTTGGATGAATTTATTGTTAAGAATCCAATACGAACCAATGTGTTTGCTTTATTCAAAGGTGCACCTCCGACGAAATAAACGTTTCCTCATGTACAAAATAATCACTAAGAATTTGTTTTCAATATCCATCACATCATGCATCTGGCAGACTATCAATCGTCAATTTCAAAATTTCATCATCTTGCATTCCCCCCAACGTATTCCACACCCACTGTTCAAATCTTATGGCGCCCCTGGAAACCTTTCATTGAATTCAAACACTTCAAATAGAAGTACATTTAACGTGAGGCCGATATGCTCTTCTTCTTAGAAGCCTCAAAACATCTATCGTCACTTCCGCTATCATTGCTACTATATCTTTGAGGCATCGAGGACATTTGACATTTCTAAATGATATTATCATTTTAAACAAATTGTAACAAATTTACACAGCACCTTTAATTTGTGAACTATTCTCGCGTATTCCACAAACTTTGTAACTGCAATTTATTTGTGAAACCAAAATCTACAAAAAAGTTGAATTTCTACGAAATACAGAGTAAAACGAAATACATAAAAAAATTTAAATCTTTGTGAAAAATCGTTTACTATATGTAAATCACACTTTGTAAGACTGTGAAGCAGAGGCTACAGGTGGCTTTTGGTGGGTGGTTTCACGCACGCAGAAATGAAACTGTCATAGCTATAGGAAGCCATTACGAAATCTATTCGGTAATCAATGCTGGGTCTTATCTGGGATCTTGTAGGCAACACGGCTGCCACGATCTTCTAATGTGAAAGACGTTTCTTTGGGTAGCAGAGTAATTTTTGCATTGACAGAACTTTGGCACAAAAACGCTTAGCTCGCAGTGCCCACCAAACGGACCAATCCTTTTGGAAAAAAAATACTCACTTGATTTCATGTTGAAAGACTGAAAGAACTGCAATCAATAACCAAATCTACACTACTAGCGTCTGCAATCGAGGATTGCTCGTCTTTATACTTTCCTACAAAGTCATCATAACACCTGACTAAATAGAGCATTAGCATCACATTACAATCTCAGATGAGACACATGTTTTCGTAGAATGTGGTGTTTAAAACATCTAGACTTTAGACATTACCATTCCGGTATACGGACGGACGCCATTAGACGTCAATTTTAACGAGTCAAAAATTAAAAACATAAACTGGGCTGGCTGAAATGGCTTCAACTGACTTTTTTTGTCGTCAGCCGGGAACGGGTCTGCAATTTCGAAACTTAAAACCAACCACAAAACATTACGGCGGGCATATAGAACAAGGTGTCCAAAAATGTTTTTCGGCAACCTTTTCTTAATTGATATTTAGTTATAGCAACTCGAAGCCTTCATCTTTTGTAATAGTTATTAAGCACCTCAGACGGCTCAGACGACAGGGACCAAAGTTTTTTAAATGTTTCCAAACTAAGTGTTTTACGTTCCTAAGTTGACTCTGCTAACATTGAGAGGATTTAGGTTTGGTGATTACGATGGTCATTCCTGTTAAAAAATAAAATTTGGTGCATTTTCACTCAGCCAGGTTGAATAGATTAAGCGCTATGAAATGGAGCGGAATGCAGTCAGAAACACAAGTAATCACTAGCAAACAATTCCTCGGCATAAGGCAATAGATAATTTTTTACAACGTTTTCCAAGTAGCATTCTTCGTGATTTTTTCACCTTTTTTAAAAGTTTAACTACCCGCGTTTTGAAATTCACCCCACCCAACAAAAAGCAGGGCATAGATATCTTTCAATAGCTCTTTCAGTTGTTGGGTTATTATCCATACTAATTTAACTGTGTGATGGTTTTGGACATGCATTGTATCGTCCAAAACGAATATAACTTTTCAGCTGAAAAGGTCACATATCTGCGTGCGATTCAAAAAGGTGTGTGCAATTTTAAACTGTAGAAAACCTTTGCGCTTCAGTAAGACCATGAAATATTATTTTTATGTGCTCACATTCCTAGATACATAATTATATATTTCATAGAGGATCTTCCGATTTTCAAATCTTTAGCAAGTTGCCTGACTGTCTAGAGTATGTCTAGAGATGTATGTCTTCTGTTCGTTCAGGACAACGATCACACACATATACTATACTCTATAACATAAAAGCTTACACTCTCACCTTCATCAGTCTCCTGACCTAAATAGGACGTTTATGGGATGTTTTAGAGAAAAAAATTAAGGCAACATCGCATTCCTAATAAATCGCACCTTATAAATATAATCATGTAGAGTGACGAGAAGATCCCATAAACTGAAAAGACTGCAAATAGGGCGCCCATAAGCATACAGGCTGGAACATGTCGCAAACAAATCTTTAAAGTGAGCATATTAAAATTCCGTAGGTGTGCTTGGGCGCTATTTGACCAATTCCGCGTAAAATGCGCATTTCCGGTGCGTTTTAAAGGTGCAAAAGAGCCAATAAACATATATGTAGGTTGAAAGTGGTACCAAATGAAGGCTTACTTATCCCTCTACCGAACAAGGCCAGCTTTAAGGGGGGTAAGCGGGGCAAAAGAACCCAGGCCCGGGACCCCAAAGGGCGCACACGGGCCTTCCAAAGGGCCCACCGGCCCGAGTGCCTAACTAAACACAAATCAAATACAAGTTTTTGAACCTACGGCCCTACATATAATTTTGAGCAAAGGGTGGAGGCCCTCATTGAGCTACATGATCGCAATAGAGCAATAGAGTCAGAGTTAGCTCGCTCATTAGATTATACCGGGATTATAAGAGATTTCGCAACTAAAAAAGCTAGGAACAAACTAGTGTGTAAGACGATCTGGTATTGAATTTATGTTTTAAACTGCAGACTTACCTACAGTGGCAGGGGGAGACTTAGTAAAATTCCCCCACCCCAATAGAGGCTGTTTAAGTGGCGATTATATAAATAAACAAGAAACACATAAAATTAGTCAAATTTTCACAAAATATCCAAAAATCTGATTTCGTGCTAATATTCCACACTGAATTGCAGTTAGCGTACTTTGTAAGCAGTTATTCGGTAAAATTAACAACAATAGTCAAAATAATTTTCTATCTCGCTAATTCCATAAGCATAAATAACTGCCTAAAGCTTGAATATTGTTGTGGCCCGCATGATACAACCGTTTATGCGGTTCGGGTCAAAAAGCTATGAGTAGCTTGATTGGTGTTTAAGAACATGGATACTTCGTCTGTTTTTATGCAAACTCCTTCCCTGCTCGGAGCGAAGTAAAATATTCCACATTTCCGATCATAAATTCATTTTGCATTGTGATCTCAGTGGATTTCTTCAGGAACAGAAACTTGTTGTAAGACAGGTTTGTTTATTAATCCACGCCAAACCAAAACAAATCCAAAGTCGAAAAACCGTTAAAATTTAAAAAAATGTATTTAATTTCACCCCTTTCGGCTAAGACTTTCAGGAAATACTTTTAACAGTTGCTGAATATTACGGGAAAGAGTAGCCGTAGCCTCCCTGACTATGGTATATAGAATTATTAGCAAGTATTATACTTTTCATTACTGTTCGTTCCCGACAATAATAATGCATTCATTTGGTCGTTTTCTTTTAGTGCACGCATGACTTCATTAAGGATTACAAGATTTTAAATTGGGGAAATCGGAACAATATCAATTTCAGAACCCCACAAATCAGTACAATTCAGTACACCATATTTTACGATTTCATTTTATTACAAAAATATGAAAATATATTAAAACATAACAATACTTCTTGAAATATACAAAATAGTGTAAAGAAAACAATTTCATGGCTTTGTTTTATAAATATAATTCACATACACTTTTCATTAGATTGCACATATTGTATGATTCGTGTCCCCTCTTCAGTTTTTAGGAAAGTATGAAAATCTTTACATTTTACATTTATCTTTACATTCTTTCTCTTCTCCAAAACGAAAACATTAAACGTCTGACAAGTACTTATGTACTATACAATTTTTTGAGTCAGTGTAGGAGGTCTTGGTTAACTCGAGAATGGTTGGGCCAATCTTTTTCCATTTGAATAAAACATTCTTGGGGTGTAGTCCAACATAAACACAAAAATATCGGAGGGGTCGCAGGGACCGAAGTGAATGGGAAAAATTTTAAATTTGCAAATTCATGACAGACTCAAAATCTTGAACTTCTCTTAGTTTTCATATAATTAATTACAACGTGGATTTTCGGGGTGGGTGATTTCAAATTGGTGTTCAATTCAACAAACTCAAGAGTGCGGACTCAAAATACGAATTTCATTCCATTTAGAAAAAAAATAATGATTATTGTAAAACACAAAAACCAGAACTTATTACACATTAACTTCCGTCGTACTTCTACAAACCTACTTTAATTAAGTATTTATATATTTTATTCAAATATAGAAACATTATCAAAATATGTATTACACTCTCTTCAGAATGATAGGACATCTAGCGGCCTTGAAGGGCCTTGAAGTGGGCGGTAGTATAAAGACGATTTTATTTAATAATCTTTTTGACGATTTAAACGAACCCTTAACATTTTCTCGAACCACCAAGTTCAACAGTGCTGACGGATAGCTTTTCATCAACAGCTTTCTGCAATATTTGGAAATAAAACTTGGGGATTGTCTGTAGTACGCATGTACCATCGAACAACCCTAATCAGACTGTGTGGGCTACCCTTTACGAAAAAATTTCGAATGATTTTCGCCAGTCGACTAACATATTCCGTAAAATTCACTTCAGGTGGCACGAACTGCAGAAGGACAGAATAGTTTTACAGAAAAAAGGTTTCCTGGTACCCTGAAGGGAGTTCTTGGTTGAAACAGGGGGAAAACGCGTTTTTGCTCACGGTGATAATAAAATCATTGGAATACGCCTGAGTTGCTGGGAAAATTATCATCGAATCGGTACAACGTGCAGGAATATAAGACATAAGCGTTTGTGATTAAGTGCGACAGTTTAACATTTGTGGTAGTTGCTAATTTCTAAATGTTCAAGTTGGTCGCTGAATTGGAGCGATAAATTAAAGGAAAATAATTGGCACTAAGGGCGACATTTTGTATATTTTATAAGAAAATTGCCTCTGCTTCAGGAGTGAAAAGGACAGCGCAAACTTCACATAAAAATGTAAGTAGAGTATCGATTTGTTCACAATTTCTTGGCCGAAACAACCATAGTGGGATTTACTACGGATAAATAGCTAAAGGAGTTTTAAGCTGAACGAAATGGGTTATTCCCGGTCAGACGGCCTTCCGACTTTGTAGGTCATTTCATTAGGAATCTCTAAAACATTACCTGTGCTTCTGACTCAAGTCAATTCTACCACCGCCCAAAACCAATTGTAAGTGGAGATATTGTGCTTTTGGCAAAACACTTATTATTAGATTCGTAAGGGTGTCAGTTGAAGTTGCATATTCCATTTTGCGATCGATAGGATAGAGTGCGAAAATGTTTCACAGGCCACAGCCACTAGTACACGCGCATTATTCCCCGCACTTTAAGTAGGAAAGGTTCTTGCAGAGACTGATATAACGCTATTGAATTTTAGAAAGCCGGGGAACGAGCGTTGCATTCAACTTATTTTTAGAATGACATCATAACAGTGACTCACATTTCCATCAAGATTCCTTTATAACGATTTTACAATTATCCATCCGGCCATAAAATAAACAAATCTGACGTCCGTTCCATTCGATAAGTGCTCTGCAATTAATACCCCCAGATTGATAGGAATTCCTAGAGGTAGGTGGTATACCCACCTACCTATGCATTTTCCGTGGAGCATGCGATACAGACATTTTTTTAACTAATTCTCTTCCTGACGTAATACGGTATTTGAAGAAACTTTAATAAGACAGTTTGTAAGCTACTAAAGGTAAACGTTTGCCACATTTTCTAACTCTTTCCTACGAATTTTATTGATGAATGCCCATTGCCCGATGGTCTTCGTCTTTTGCAGGCCATGGATTAATTGAGTTTTAATGTCTCTCTTCTGCGCTTTTCGAGGGATAGGTATATGTATGTAGGTACATGCACCCATTTTTATTTACATTGGTTCATACTCTTACCGGCTGCCATTAAAGTGGGCACTGGGCTGGGAACAGTGCAAAAAAGATAATAACTGTGCAGGTACCTAAATATGGTTAAATATGTCATAATTTAATTCAATTCTGCGTAGGTACCTTAGCAGAATTTATTTTAAGGTTTATGCGCTTAGAATATTACATAATTTCCGAAAATAGTAACTCATTTGTTATGTACTTATGCACCTACATATCAACATATTTAATAATAATATTTTCACATAATTAATATCTACCAATACAAATTATTAACAATTACATCGTTAAATATCTAGAATCAACGAAATAACTTCAAATAAACAGTCAAGTGTGTTTTGATGCAATACTCACATGGCGAGTGATTTGTAACCTTTCCATAATCATATGTACATATATTAGAGACATCAATCGCAGTTTATAGCGAGATTTGGTAGACGTGATGAAACCAGTATGCGTTTGGATTAGATCGTACGTGTGCGTTATAAACATGCAAATACAACATTTAAATGAATTTTGCGAAACTAAGATGATTATATGAAACAAAACAGTCTTCATTGAAAGTTGTGGTTTTCCTGCACTTTACGTTTTTCGCATTTTTACGCCAAATATGTATTTTCAGATAGGGACGAGGGAGGTGGAAACTTGCTTGTGCTTTTACTTTAAATTTCGTATTTAACATTTTTAAAAGCAAAAAAGACTCCATACTGTTCAAGGACTCCGCCGCAATTCAAAGCGATTCACTGTACACCTAAATGACAAAATCCAACCAGATTTGTTAAGCGGATTTAAAACAATTCAACCAGATCGAAACAATGGTTCGTGAACCACACTATCAACTCAATCAATTCTATTAATCAAAATGCAGGATCACGAAAATATTTTTCAAGGCTCAACGGATTTTTCGAACTTTAATGTACGTAAAAAAAATTGAATAATTTTCATCATCATCTTGAATTTGATAGGGGCTGTAGAGAATTCAAATCTGCAAATCTGACCTTCGCCGGAGAAATAAAATTCATGGATTGGATTCGGAGATATCGTAGGTGTAGTAACAAACACGAACTTTTGAGAAAAACACTTTTAAAGATTTGTTTGTTTGATTTTGTTGGGAAAAAAATTATCAAGAAAATTCTTCGCGTACTTATTCTTAGAGTTTTAAAACATAAATTTAAAAAAAAAATACACAATTTTGGGAACCAGAGAGTCCTACTTGCATATTAAACGGCTCAATAATTGCTATATTTTCATGAATATTTTGCAAAGTCTATCCATACTTTTATGTTTTTGTTTTTTGTTATAGGTAAGTAACACAGAAAGTACACAAAACAAATTTATTCATATTTATTTGCATACTCCTTTATCGAAGCGGAACTGACCAGCAAAAGAAGGTAGAGTTTAAATCTTTTTTTTTGGTAAAAAGCAAGTTCGGTGTTATGATTATATAAAACATTCAAGACGTCCCAAAAGTCCTTAAACATTTGATATTGTGATAAAGCAAGTAACAATGTATAGATATATGTGGAAAAGTGTTTATAGATATTTTATAAAACAACGATCCATCATTTCTTGAAAAACACTTCTCCAACCAAACAACTTCTGCAAAAAAACTTATGCCCGCCGCTGTGCGACAACGAATAAAAAAAATTCTTCGAATTTTTAATAAATACTTCATGATAAGTAAATGCAACTGGAATAGCTATGCAAACATTATAGAAAATCTTCAAGCAAGTTGTACTGGAGAAGTTATGGTTCTTCAGAATCACATTGTCCTGAAATCTAATGGAACAGATGACAACTTCTGGAATATAGTTGACAGAACCAAATTTCTTTTTTTAAAAGGAGCATCATGCAAGATAAAATCGTTTGTCAGTGCCACAAACTTGTGTGAATCATTGTTTTCAATAACGAACATCATAAAATCAAAATATATGTATATCCCAACCTACATAATGAACAAAAACAATGCAATGCTAAAGATCACATTGAGTTTGGGAATATTTTTTTCACAAAAAATTATTTACTATGTAAGGTTTTGTATGTATTATTTAGCAATTAAATTGTTTACATAAGAATACATATAAAAAATAATTTTTATATGTTAAAATTGTATTGAAGTGAAGCTTTTATGGTACGATATGTAGTGTAAGTTCGAAATGGGATCGTAAGGAAATGCTCCCCTAAGCAAACCCGATAATGGCCCTTATTCTGGTTCTCACGTCACATGCCATGTGAGGTGAGTCTACAGATTCGGTATTCTCGTTGTCACTTTGAGTGACTTCTTTCGGTCACCTACAATTTGATAGCGACTAAAATGGTCACTTGGATCGGCTTCAAGTGACAACGAGAATACCGTGACTCTCGATATTTTTCATTCCGAGACACTAACAAAACTTTTCAATATTATTTGGCGATTCCTTTCCTGTTCGTCTTCATCATCAGTATCGCTGAACCACAGTTCATTTGAACTCATCTTTCAGTTCAATTTTGCAAATATTAACTTGTTTTGCCTCAAACAACTAAACTTTAAATGTCAAAACAATCGATACTCGAATTGCTCTCACGGCATAAATTCTCACGTCACGCGACAATGGGAATACCACATGTGACGTGAGGTGACACGACAGTGAGGTTTGTCACGGGCGTGAGGTGAGAACCGGAATAAGGCCCAATACATTTTCATGAAAGTTGATATGTGGGGGTTTTTGGTGTCGCTGATTTCGAATATGTTGACGAATTTTACAAATATAATATAGCGGACTTAAAATACTAAACGTGCTCAGTTGCTGATTGCAAATATTGTACAAACTCAAAATAGTGGACTTAATCAGCAGTAATCATTGTGTTGTAAAAAAAAAGTTTCACGTCTAATACGCTTAGCGACCATGTAGCCTTTCTTTTGGAACTAAATATTTTTTTGGTTTGTGCATTATGTGTATCTACTATTAACTATGTCCGCTTATAAATTTACTTGTTTCACGCGAGGATCCGTTTTTTCATTTCTCCCGCAGGAGCCCAAAACATTTCCGGGGTAAAAAACAGTAGCCTAAATCGTGCTCGACAAAATACTCTACTTTCCAGTGCAAGTTCCATTGAAATCGGTTATGCCGTTCCCGATTAGCCCGACAAAAATTTAAAAAAACCTACCTTTGGGTTTTGGTATCGTGTAAATAAGCATACATATATGTATGTTATATGAGCTTATGAAAAGGCAGCAATTTCGAAACCACAGACTTTAAGAAAAAAAAAAATTAATTTCGGTAACTTTTGGCCGTCATCTAAAAGTTTGAAATTTTGAAAGCTGATTTAAAATTAGCGACAAAAACCCCCATATCTTCATTCCCACGGAAAATCATTGAGAATTTTAGGTCGCCATACTGGTTCCGAGAGATCAGCGACCGTGACGTAAAAGATCCCGTTTACATAGCAATCCCTTCAAATTGAACCTTTTGGGTCGCCATATGGGATCCATCTTAAATTTCCAAATTTTTATGGTAAATTAGAGATCAGCGCCCCCGAAAACCCCCTAGTGTAGATTCTCATAGCCATCCTTTGAAGTTTAACTTTTCCGGTAACCATTTTTGGTGGATTAGAATTTTGTAACCCCAAAGAAGTCTTCATATTAAATTTCATTAAAATTGCTGAAAATTGAGGAATTTTAGCCGCCATTTGGAATTTGGAAATTTTGGTGACAGATTCGAAATCAGTGACTCTAAAAACCTCTTAGTGCTGATATTCAAGGAAATCCCTTAAAGTTAACCTTTTTCGGTAGCCCTCTTGGAACCGCCATTTTGATACCTTGCGCTTTAATACAAAGTAGAGTTTGTTCTAATCCAGAACATAAACTACATATCTATACACCAAGTTTCATCCAAATCAATAAATCCGTTAAGGCGTGATTGAGTAACAATCATCCAAACTTTCGCATAATAATATTACATAGTAAGATAAATTAAGATTATTAAGATAAGATAGTAAGACATTCGTATTTTGGATTTGATCTTATAAAAGGCGGTTAAACAATAAATTAAATTTATTCTTAGATTGCGGAATCGATAGTTGCAATTGATATGATGGCCCTAAAACGAATTGCCAAATCTTAGATGTATGTAAATTTTAAAACAAGGTGCATATGTATTTCATAGCAAAAATCTTACTTGAATTCTGATAATTTAATATAACTGAAGAGGAATGTGCAATAAAACCTACATTATAATACATTTCCCAAAAAAACCGTTTTTTTTGTTACCGTTTCGGTTATTATAGAATGAACCCTGAATTCTCGTCAGTACGTTCGATCCAAACTTTTAGCTCTGCCGAAGACGTAAATACTATGTCCGTCATTCGAATTAAGAAATTTTCAATATTTAAATCACATTTTTAGAGTTATTGAATTTGGCTCCTTGAAGTCGGCGTCCTACTAACCTTTGGACACAGTCCAACCTATTCTCTCTTTGCAGTACTTCCGGCTCCCATTTGGATGCGTGCACTGCAGGTTATTCCAAAACATAGCATTCTTGTACTCTTTATAAGGCAACATACAATTTTCACTAATATAATATTATCTGTAAAATGCAATTAGAAATTAAAAAATACTTTGACGCTGAGACGACGGCGAATTTAAATTTCGATAAGTTTTAAGCTGAACGTTAGTAGAAAAACTGTAATCATATTTAAGTGGCGAAGTGTTCAACAACTTAATTTTATTGGTTCTTTACTCTCAAGAATAGACGACTAAAAATACAAAACCAAAAAAAATCAAGCTCATACATTAATACCTAACGAAATAAAATCAATGTAAAATAAAGTGAGAAATTACCTACTTTGACTGGTTACAGGCACGTAGACAGTTGGGGGGGCTATTCTATTCTAATTCTAGAATATTTGTGCTATATCTTTAATGTAATGAGACAACAAATTTAAAAAATAATTCCCACTCGCTACACTCGCGCTAATTTTTTACACTCAATTCCATTTATATAGCTATCATTATTTGTAAGCAGTTATTTTGCGAAATTAAAAAATAAATAATAAAGATAAGTCCAAATATTTATCTATCTCACTAATTCGTAAATTAATTGCGTAAAACTTGAATATTTTTGCGGCTCGTATAACAGAGTCAACAAATTTGCGCCCCGAGAAAAAAAGGTATGGCCTGCTGCTACAATATACTTATGTAAGTATATAAAGGGCGCCATATTAAGATCTCGCTCCATCCTACAACTAGGATCAGCCAGGCAAAGTGTGTTTGAGAACATGGATATTGAGTTGGTTTTTATGAAAACCCTTCCCGAACATTTTTTCTGCGTAAGCGCCTTACCACTGTACTTATATTTATATGTATGTACATACATAAATCTTGCTCCCTTATAAAACATTTTGGAATCGTGAACCTTGGGTTCCGTATAGTAGCCATTAAAATCATCTTCTCACGTTTTGGAAGTTCCAAATATGTGAATAACTAACTATTCTTAGCCTGACTTCAAATCTACTCTCGTTTATATTTTTGCCGTGATCTTGATATGGGTGAATATTTGAAGATGGAGTTCTCCACCTATAGGACAGTGGCCACACAATCAGTCGAAGGTTTCTTATGAAATTTTGGATTTTTTGTGTTAAAGAAAAAAAACATTTAAATCGCAAGTGGGACAGATTTTATTTTCAAACTTTGAAAATTAGAAATAAATTACCAGTTTATTATAAGTAAATTCCCTTGTGCCTATTTTCATAGCGGAAATACATCAGGGGAATTACATATTCTTATTTCACGAGTAAATATTCGTAAATATTTCGCACTATGACAAGTTCCATTCGCGTCAAAAGATTTACAGGGGAGTTACATAAAGTTGCTGAGACACTCATTAGGAAATATTTAGTTGATAAATTGGGTGTTTTTTAAACATAACATTTAGAATTTTAGTTTACAATAATTAATTGTGCACTAGGTTTGGCGAATGATGCCGCTAGAGAGACGTAGCAGGGGAATTACAATTTTGCCCTTTAGTGGTAAACTACCCAATGTATAAAACGATTGTTAAATAAAATTTATTGATCTATTATTATAATGAATTACATTTTCAAATATTCACCCATATATGCATTCCTTTAAATGCCATTGTATCTCGATCAGTAAAAGTGTTTACAAGAGAGCTTTGTTGGCGATTGTACATGGAGAGTTTTGTACCAAATAATCGACATTTGCGGGAAGTATTGTTATACTTCTATAATTTAAAGAAATCCGCTGCTGAAAGTCATCGTTTGCTAATAGAAGCATACGGTGAACGTGCTTTTTCGGATTGTATGTGCAGAAGATGGCTTAGACAGTTTAAAGATGGCATTTTCGTTGCTCTGTATATGGTGGGATATGAAAGGTGTTATTTATCATGAGTTGCTGAAACCGTCCAAAACAATTACCGGCGATATCAAAAGGCGGCAACTAATCCGCTTAAAGAGAGCTATTGAAGAACAACGATCAAAATGGGACAATCGACACGATAAGATAATATAACTTTTACACGACAACGCGAGACCTCATATAACTCAACCAGTGAAAAACTATTTAGAAAGGCTGAACTGGGAACCGCCGTACTCACCGAACATTGCACCGTCCGATTACTATTTGTTCCAGTCGATGCAGTCAGCCCAAAGTGGAGAACGATTTCATTCTTTTGAAGGTATCCAAATTCACCTCAAAGGACGAGCAGGTCGTTAGGGATGAAATCCGCAAGTTGCCAAAAATATGGGCAAACGTTGTAGCTTCCGATAGCATACTTTCATTGATGTTAAAAAAAGATATATTTTATAAATAGAGATATATTTTTCCAAAAAAAACGGAACTTATTTTTTTCTCATACCTAATAGTTTTATTGAGTTGCCTTTTTCCTAATGATTTTGGAATGGTAATTTATTTATATGTATCTATAATATAAAGATCAAAAATCAATCAATGATATATATTGCCCGTTTTGTTCGATAACATTTTGCCATCTATCAGTGAACTTCATAATTCCTTGTTCATATGTAGGACATGTCTTTATTGACGAAAAACTGGACAAGGTGCTGATTTAACGCCTCATCTGAATTGACGTTATACGACGTAAGCAGTTTTGAGGAGAGCGAAACAAGTGGAAATTTGAAGGCGCGCGGCTGTCAGCTACAAACTCCAATAATTTTTGACTGATGGATTCGTTCAAACTGTTCAATATCCGAGCGTATACACATTCAAATTGCTTATTTGATTCCTCGGATAGCAGATCGAGAAACCGAAACCATTTATTAATCGCGTCAAAAAAGATCGTTTTGCCCACGTTAGTGATCATATCGCAGATGTTTATTTATACGAGGCGTGAAATGAACTTCTCTGAGTTCATGAGAAACCTATGTGTCAACATCAAGCTTGCTTATGTATCCCATCTTGTTTAGGTCATCGTGAACCTTTGGACGCTGGATGTCCAATGTTTCCGCAATCTGTCGTGTCATGTAACGTGGATTTGCGATCAATGCATTTATTTATTAATGTCTGGGGGGCCTCTCTGACCCAGAAGCGTGGTTGAGATCAAATCACCAGCACAACACGTTTTGACGTTCTTTTAGAGCATTGTGATCGTAAACTTTACGCAACTTTTCACAAGCTTGACGCATGTCCTTTACGGAAGTAAAAATGTAAAATATGTCTAGAATGCACAGTTTGGCATTCCATCTTCAATTTGTTTTGAACTCTCTGAAACTCAATCAGATAGCTCAATTTGTTTTAGAATTGTAAGCTGTTATATGATGTACATAGTAATAAGTTATAATATAGTATTTGCAAAATCTAACTGGGCCATCCGTTGCCACATTACGTCATGACTTCTTCAATAACCTAATAAAATACTGTACGCATGTTGAAATCTAAAATAAAAACAGTATTTTTTGCGCCTCCCAAAATTTGCCCGACTTATTATGAAAAAAAATAATTTTAAATAGTGGCGACGCACAGTGGGGCAGAATCCCGATTTTGTGGCCAAAAATCCCAAATTACCTATATGGGGGTTTTCGAGGTCGCTGAATACGAATCTGAAGTCAGATTTTCAAAATTCAAAATGGCGGCTCCAATATGGCGGACAAAAAATTCGAATTTCTATTAATTTGATTGAAACTGGTTACTCGGGGGTTTTTGGGATCGCTGATTACGAATCTGAAGTCAGATTTTCAAAATTCAAAATGGCGGCTCCAATATGGCGGACAAAAAAATCGAATTTCTATTAATTTCACTGAAACTGGTTACTCGGGGGGTTTTTGGGATCGCTGATTACGAATCTGAGGTCAGATTTTCAAAATTCAAAATGGCGGATCCATTATGGCGGACTATGGTTCATACGTTGAAAATATGAAGTGAAATCTCAAGTAATTTGGTTTTCGCGGTTATTGCTTACGATTCAGGAGTTAAATTAGAGCAAAAACATCGTAAAAGTATTGTAAAATTGATATGATAAATTTATTAGTGTAAGTATAAATTTTCCACGAAAATTCTGCTCTTGAAACTTTAAACGCATTTTTCTCGAAACATCATTTTCTAAAACTCTCATGGGCCTAAACAAGAAACTATTCAACCGATTGCTTTGAAATTTATATATGTTCTTCTACTTATTAATAGTTATTGTCCGTACCAAAATTGCTTACTTTCGAAAATATTTTCTTATTTTTTTTAAACGATTTGTACCAAAAAAAACCAAGATTTTCGTAACTTTTTTTTCTACAGTCCGCCATTTTTTCGTTTTCCAATGAAATTGATTAATTTTGGTAGGGACGATAGCGACAGACCTACTGAACAATATTCCATTCGATGTTTTTTCGATTCCCTAAAAACAGGTAAAATTTATGCGTTCACATGAGAATACCCCCTTAATGTCGCGCCACGCGTTTTTCCATAAAAATTAGTCTCACTACTCAGGCTGCAGTCGGCTGCAGCCAGTTTTTTAATATGTTATATTTAACATTGTACACTATCAGTTCCTTGTTGAAACAAGACAGATAACCGCGGATATTTTTTTAAAACTCCATTAGAAAATCGATTTTATATAAATATTAAAAAAAATATACTATATACTTGTCGCGAGATTTAAATATCACAAACATAAAATGAGCAATAATTGTGCATAAGCATAAATTCTACATACCTCCAGAAAATGAATCCATTTTGCAGAATTCGAATTGAACTAGTTTCCTCAGTTTCGCAGCACTTCAAACAGGAAAGAATTTTTCCACGCGCACACTTTTTTCGTGCGTACTCAACGGAGGCTGAATGTCAAATGATGTCCAGGCGACCCTAGAGCAGGTATTTGCCTGCCCGGTCCGGAATTGTGTTCTAGGACTATCCCTAAACAAGATCTGATGGTATATGGACGAATATACACAACTCAAAAATTTGATTTTTGGCCAGCTTTTTGGGATTCTGCCCCACTGTGCGACGGAACGAATGAGCGGACATATGAATCCAGGGCTAGAAAACGACGGCCCAAGTATTTACCATATGTGTGCACATTTAGCAAAGCTGAATATGCGCAGATAAACAAGAACCCCAATAAGAAATATAACTTCACCACAACATTTCGTATACTGTACGATAGAGTACAGCATTGTCGTACGCAGGGAGGGGCAAGGGGGTGGGAGCAGCTCCCCCTGACTCTTGAATACAAAACAAAAAATTAATGAAACGAAACAAAAAAATTATCTTGGATCTTCCGATTTGCAAACATTGATTATTTTCTGTTAACAATTGATGTACATATTTTCATTTAACTTTCTATCGTATAATAATTATTTCAAAATACTTCCATTACCTTATTCAAAATTGCAAATATATATTAGGCGGTGGTATGGTTATAAAAATCACTGTATACGAGTATATTCAAAATAAGTATAACGGGCTCCTAGTTTAAAAGATCTTTTTATTCAAAGGCGACAAGAGCATAGATAAAGTTGTCACCAGTCACTGATTTTCAAAGGCTCTTGCTCATGGAAATGGAAACTAAACACGGAACTGCTCTAAGCCAAATTTAGCGTACCACATTCCCTGATGGGTTAGAACATAGAAAGGCTTAAGTCAAGTTCCTCCGTTTTGTATTATTACGCTAAAACTTTGTGGAAACATTATTTTAATGATCGGAACGAGTGAATAGGAAAAGGATTGTTTACAGAAAACAATACTTTCCGAAAAATTAATTTTTTTTAATACAAAAAATTGAAAAATAATTGTTTGCCATCTTGGCCCTATTCACTCGTTCCGACCATTAAAAGAATGTGTTGACAAAGTTTTAGCGTAATATCACAAAGCGCAAGAACTTGACTCATGCCGCCAAGATATACTTGCCTCAAATCACTCGAAAAGACTCAGAAAACCCTGAAAATATAAAAATATGTAAATTAACCCACTTACTTGTTCGTATTCGCAAACAACTATCATTTGACATATTTACAAGTACAATTTCCCATAAATTTCTGTTGGGATATTTTCGGGATGCATTCAAAAGGGTGTGGTAAAGGTTAAAGATGAATTAAAAGTCTCCATTATTCACTAGTTGTGATTATTTACTGTCATTCTAACCCATTTTTCATTGTGAACCTTTTAGGGCAGATCCTAGTGCACCTCCGGCGACAGCACCTGCTAGTGAGGGAGGATCAGATGAAATTGTGGGAGGTCCACGAAATCCTCAACAAATTGCTGCACAAAAAAGGTTACAGCAAACACAAGCACAGGTTGATGAGGTAAGTAAAATCAGAGCAGTTGGAACTTTACATATATTAACAAAATGTTCAATAAATTTCATAGGTGGTGGATATTATGAAAACGAATGTAGAAAAAGTACTTGAAAGAGATCAGAAACTTTCAGAATTAGATGATCGAGCAGATGCCTTACAACAGGGAGCTTCGCAATTTGAACAACAAGCTGGAAAACTTAAACGAAAATTTTGGTTGCAAAATCTTAAGGTAATCAAAACTTTTATACTGACTACAATTATTCGCACAACAAACAGACAAACATTTTCATTATTATATTAAATATGTTATTATGCCATTTCGTAGAGTGGTCAAATTAAGAAAGTCTCATCTTTGCCAGGCAACAAACCTCTAGATATAATTTGAATTTGATTGTAGAAATGGTTATCGTGATACAAACATATCTTAATTCCGATGCGATTTATATCATTAAAATTTCTAGGAAATGCGTTCATTATTCTTTTTCTTGAGTAAAGTAAGCCATTGTTTAATTAAACAAATTAGAATATCGTGTAGTGCAAAAATACTTCGCTTTAAAAAATTTCACCTTCAGCTGGACAAATCGGTAATTTTCTATTTAAACGAAATTTCCGTTTCCCGCTAAGATAGTTGGCACCTTTGTAATTGAATTTCATGCGTTGTTTCAGCACGTGATACAGAAGGTCGACTAAAATAAACAGCCACCGCAAACAAGCTCATCGATTGTTTCCGGCAGTTGTTTATGTTAGTCGACCCTTTGTATGCCGAAAACGACGATTTTTAGAATGTTAAAGATCAAAAACTATAATAATAATTATATATAATTGAGTTTCTAAAACACAAATTTGTGAGTAATAAAAACCATTCCAATGTGGTTGTGAAGTGATTCAAAATCTGCCCCGTCCTAGACTTTTCATTGGTACAAACTAAGGACGAATATTTTTTTAAACGAAAGAAAATTTAGGGAACTTGAGAAAATCGGAAAGAATTAAGTAATTTAATTTTGAAAATGCAATCCTAATTGTAATTGGTTCATTTTTTCACGGATGAAATTTATGTATCTTAACGGCTCTCAATGTACGTTAATGTTTGCTCATAATGTCCAACCTTAAACATTTAAAAAAAACATCAATGTAAAAACCTACCTAATTGAAATAAGATACATAGTACGCGGCTGTACTTATTATAATAACAACATATTATATGTATGTCGTGTTTCATGATGAGTCGAATCCACTTTCACTCACCCGAAACCTCTTAGACCTTACTGCTACTTAGTTTAGTATCTGCATACATTATTGCTCAAAAAATCTTTTATCTGTTACTTAAAGGATCATATGAATCGGTCAATCAGTTTTTGAGATGGTTGCGTTTAAAATTTAAAATGTCATGTAGTGGCCAAGCTACTCCAACTATTCACAAATTTTAATTTTGAGACTTTTTTAAAGAGTGCAATGAAAGCAATAAAAAATTGAAAACTTGATTAAACATAGTATTATTTTTGTTGTGATATTTTAATTGGAAATGACGGCGTCAGAGCTCAAGGCGGTGGAATGCCTAGCTCTGGTGCAAAACATTCCGCGACCGGAAAGATTTCTACTGTAGTCTTTAATGTATTCTTTAAAAATATGTATGAAACACAAATCCAATGAAATATTGAAAGGAAAAATGTGAAAAATTCTGAAATGGTGTAATTTGGCTACGGTGCCTTGCGGTTTATACAGATTTATTTTTCTTTCAGAGACTATAAATGTTTGGAATTTTGGTTTATTTTTCCTGTAATATACAAATATCAGACCTCCTATTAGTGTGAAGTATTTTAGATTTTTTTGAGTACCAAACATCGGTGGTATTTTTTCGCAAAATAGTGGGCATAAGTTAAAATCCAATGCGGTTTAAAATTAAAAAAATAATTTGCAATCCTTAAAGCCCTTTAAGCTGACAAACGTTTCCTAATATGTAATTGTATAAACTGTAGACAGCAGTTATTTTGCTCTTATGTACAAATAAATAATACATTCTTCAAAACACATACTAGGAAAAAATTAGTGTCCTAAATATTAATGTAAACTTTCTTTTTAGATGATGATAATAATGGGAGTAATTGCACTGGTGACACTCCTGATAATCGTAGGTAAGTAAGCAACACTCACTTCAAAAATGGTTAATTTATGAACAGACATTTAAATCTAAATTCCAGTTGCTAGAAGTACTATTTTCAAAAGGCTAGATAAGATTTGAATAAATACACACATTTCAACAAAAACTCATATTCTAATTTAAATTGATTTTACAATCATTTTGATAAAATTTTATCCCATTATAGCTAACTTCATGTAGACGGCTAATAAATATAAATCAAATATGCAAAATGTCATATAAAATGCAAATAATAAAAATCATCAGTTCTCGCCTAAATTAAGTCCATACCAAAGACTCAGGTTCGGCATTATATTCGTTAATTAGTACTATTATTTATACATTTATATATTACATTTATTTACTTTTACGAGCCAATAATTAGAAGTTATATATGTCGTTACTCATATTCATTTTAAAGTACTTTCGTTGAAACTGATTTGGTTGTGTTTCCTTATTTAGATCATTCGACAAATTTCATTTGCCTTCCAAGATGCCTCAAACTAGAATTATTACGATTATGTGATTTGTACTAACAGCTGCATTACCATTTATTTATTATCAACATTTTCGACTCATCTCTTCTTTATTTAATACATACTCAAGTGAAATACTGTATTGTCCGTGTATATAACCTGTACAAACGAGATAGTTAACATTTTCAATCAGCATTTTGGTTTCACTCAGTATCATTTTAGTTGCTTCAGTTAAATGTATGTTGTGTTGCCTCCGAAGTAATAATTGATTAATAACTCCTCTAATTTGGTAATGTTGGAAAAAACAAACAACTCTGATGTCTTCTTGCAGTATTTTCTTTTACTTTATTCATTAAAATCGTAATTCAGTAAAATAAGCCGTTGATCATGTATCTGAGGTTAAATTCATCTAGGATTGAAAAGTAAAGCGTATTTAGTTTAAAAGCTCTAAACGAAAACTAGCTCGTCGTTATATCATCAAATGCACGCAACTTATTATATTTTCGAGGAATAAACCAAATGCGGGCTTTCATAATAAATTTTTTTATTTTAATGCATGATTTCTTTCCACAGGGAAAAACAAAGAAGAGTAAATTTTAAGGTATTATTAAAGTTGCAATTTTAAATATCGCTAGAAATAAACAATGTCGCCACAATAAAAACGTACACAGGAAACCTACATACAAAGGAAAAGTTTAGCCTCAGGTCACATACGTATGTTTCTTTTACATAGACTTCACTTATGCCAATAAGAATACAAAATGTATGCCAAAGTAAAGAATGTTGATTTTCTGTTTTTCTGATAAGATGCTGGGCTATCACCTCGGGGTCCCCGGTTCGAGCCTGGCTTATTTATGCACTTGCGGACGGTACAGTTCTAATTTTTATTTAACGGGGTGGTATTATGGTGCGAGCCTGGTCTTAGCTTAATTGTTGAAACCAACGTACATATTAGGGGAAAATACATATGGTGATTAATACGACAATTATAATAATTATTTTGAAAACAATGTACAATGTACCTAAAACAACGAAAAGCCACCTATTGGGCAATAGTGAACCACAAAAACCCTAGCGGAAAAAATCTATGTAAGTACTCTTGCAAACTATCCCTGCTTACCATCAAGCGTAGCTTGGCGTAGGTACAACTCCGTCGACGTACACCGCATGGATGGCGTATTTTACAATGGAACGCAGCTAATAGCTGCGTTCGACTTGCCACTGCCTCAGTGAGCCGGCTCACTTTGAAATCAGCTGTCAAATTGACATGCTCAGTTTCGGCTCAGTGAGGGTGGGTGTGCAAGAAAAACGCTTAGAAGTGATTTGACATTTCAATAGTGCCGGCAAAATGATGAGAACATTTAGTATTTATCTAATATATTTCTTTAAAGGAAAATATTCAGATCACAGAGAATTTGCAGATTATTTTATTTATTATACATGCTAAAATACACCTGATGTATCAGAATGCCCTAACTTTCGTTAACTTTGAATCTTACCCTGAACAAAAACGTTATCTGTATTTTCATGATGTCACAGCTTTTTTTATATGTCAAAGTAACTGAGCTGAGCCAACTGAGAACAGAATTTGCTGGCTCAGATGACTCACTTCTGGCTCAGAAAACACTAGCGACACCATCCGGAAAATAGGGACATTAGGAGTGAGAAAAACGCTGCGGCTCAGTGAGCAACTGAGCAAACTGAGCCGGCTCACTGAGGCAGTGGCAAGTCGAACGCACCTAATATCTCACTCGAGTCGACTCGAATTAAGACCCGATTTCATAGCAGCCGGTCCGCTCCATTTGGATCTGAGCCGTTTTGACCAGATGGAAAACTGAGTGCAATGTGTCCGATGAGACCCATTGTTCATACATATAATGTTTGTGTGATTTGACATTATTTCTCACTGCCTCGTCGTCCATCCTGGTTCATTGTAACCAATTGCACAGCATCCGGTAAGCTCAAATTTGGCAGTTTACCGAAACAGACCGGACCGGCTACTAATCATCCCTTTAATTTGACTCTACAGGGACTTTCTCGTTTACGATTTAAAAAAATCGATTTGTTTTATAGAAATCGATGCATTGAAGTCTCAGAATTATTGTCCCAAAAATTTGCTGAAAAACACAATAGATTTCAAGTTACAGCCGAATTAGTGACGATACGCACGGCCTGAAAAGGGCCGCGTGACAACTTTAAACGTGTTTTTCTATTTCCCCCAAATGTTTTCTTGTTCTCACAAATTACTTCTTTATAAATATTTATTTCTAACAAAATGAAACGTTTGGTTTGTGGTAAATGGTACCGAGGTCGTTGAAAGATAAAGAAAAACGTCACGATTGTCCTTTCTTGTTGGACAGATATTCTTTGGTTTAACTCCGACTCAAATTAACTCAAGTTGACTCGAGTGAAATATTGAACGTACTAGAGGGCAAAGAGAGTCCAATCTGCTCGGGAGAGTCAGGATATTAGGCCTGACTATAATAGTCTTACGAGATCTTAAGACTGCTTAAGATTTTGTACGATCATATGAAGTGCCACACTGACAACTATAATAGTCTTATCCAATCTTTCGTTAACTTTCGAATTATTTTCGAAATCTTTCGGCAAGTCTTAAAGGTACGGTCCGGAGCGTACAAATCTTAAAGGTACTTGACAAAAGTGACGTTTGTGTACAAATTGGTTGCTGGCTCTTCATTAAAATGTGCGGACATTGTGCACAACTAGTTTTATTATACCACTGAGAACTCACTTTTTGCAAGTGTCAAAAATACATTAAGACGATTATAGTTGAGCTTAAGATTCGTTAAGATTCGACAGAAACTTAACCAATCTTAGGGAAATTTGACAGCAAGTCTTAGAGAGCCTTAAGGCCGTTATAGATGGGCCTTATGATCTGGAGAGTACCTTACACATGCAATATGACAACAGCTGAAAATGGGAACAATGGACGAGGATATACATTTATTCGAAAGTCTGATTAATGTTGTGCACTCTAATAACACACAAATCGCAGTGATTCACCACTCTCTGGCAGCCTGTCGAATATGCATAAGCGTTCGTTCAGTTTTAGCAGGCACGCACCGGAATACACATTATGGATTGGCCTTTAAACTATATAAATGAGTGCGTAAATGTCAAAGGCAAATCAGGTTCTTTAAATGTGTAGATAAAAGCATAAACATGGAGAAGAAAGCGATAATTTCAAATATTTTAACTATTTGGATGGAGTATTCGCAAGATTTAAGTACCTACTGTTCGTGGCTAAAAAAAGAAATTATGTCCTTTCATTGCAACTGCCACTTTTATTCAAACAAATTCACGCTTTATTTTATCCGACCTAAAATCGTTAACTAATAGGTATAAGGCAAATTGTTTCAGCTCGGTTCCACCTTGCCTTTCCAGAAGCTAAGTAATACCTATATTCTGTAAAAAAAATTCATTCGTCGGTTCAAAACACCGAAACCACCTCCATGTTTAAACTTCTTCTGTCATAGTCACTTTGCTTCAACCTACAGAGCACTACATAAGAGAGTCAAATCGACTCGAGTCGAGATATTGAACGTACCTCAAAATAGAATTCCACTGTAAGCACTGGTGTTCTACTATTATAGTCATATTCTAATAGTCATAAATCAATTGACTTTGACTTGTAGAGGAAATAAGCTTCTTTCCGAATTGGAGCATGATTATATCTAAGAACAAAGTACCACCGCTTTACGATACTCACGTGTATTAAACCAAAACTAAATTAACTCGCTACTCGAAAGCTCTTTAGGTGTCCCAATTTTAATTTCCACATTTATTTTCTTTTTCCGAGTAAGACTACGCTTTTCAAACATTGACAATGGCATCTACTATGTTATAAAAACTTTTGAATTGGCATAAGTGAGGAATTTTGAATCCTACCCCGAGTAAATATGATATTTCAACGTGTACACAACATGCATGTTTTTTACGTTTCCATCTGTTATATTTTCTTATGTGATTTCTTTTGTTATGATAATGAAAAAGCGTAGTGTTGGTAAATTTACGGTTTTTTAATATGTGTGGAAATGCTTTTTATTCGCTTCAAAAGTAATCTTCTGCATACATTGCAATACAAAGCACATTAGTTGTGTTCTACAATAATAACCGAGAGTATGTACCAATATTGAAATTTACATATATTGATGCATTTTGATCTTTATAACGACTGAAAATAAGTGCATGGTACAGGTAGAAAGAAGTTTAAAATTTTGTGAAGGGCCCTTCAGTGGTTGATTTGATGTAAATAAGGCAACATTGACCGATGTTATCCTATTTAACTGTTCACCTTTTTAAAAATATTTACGAATTAAATGTTTCCGACCTATTTATTATTCGCTTTGATGTCTCCTTTAACTGTTTTGTTTGTTGTTTACCAAAGAATTCACAAAGCCACATCAAAATTTAGCAAATTTGGGTTAGATTTATATACCCTTGAATAAAATCCTGACAAGAGTTGTATACGTATGAATATATAGTTCATCAATTGAACTGAGAAATCTCGCAAATCTAATTTGCTATGAAGCCTTTTATATTTTTTTATAATTAGAAATTTTTCGAAATATCCCATCTAAACCGTAATAGAAGTTCAGGTCATTTTAATAGAAGCTTGGAATAACCATTTTATCGTGTACTATTATGGTACCGAAATTGCAGCTAATGCAAAAAGGTACTAACTGTGAATAGTAATTATAATAATAAGAAGTGCAATTAAGGGAAAATTATTATACATATTCACACATAATTGTTTTAAAACTGAACTGCTTTGGATAGATATAAGACTGTATGTACGAGTATAGACTATTCCATACAAAAATTCACACAAAAACTATGTTAAAAACCTATGAAAACGCCAAGTATACATAATTTGAATGCGCATTCAATTGTATATTTTGTACTTGTTTTCCCTGATCGTGTTAAACCAACATCAAGGAAGTTCCGTTGAGATTTCGTACTGCGTTTAAATATTTTTTGTGGAAATTTGTGTATTAAACACATTACATATATTTATGTTAAATTTCCTGTTCTATTATGAGATAAAGAACAGATATGATTTTTTCACAATATTCAAATTTTGTAAAGGATAAAAAGTATTTAACATGCGGCTCAGTAATATCGGCTTGGCTCAACCCCAAAAGAAAATAAGTCCTTTATGTTGTGGGGCACTGATCTGTATATGCTATAGAAAGCGAATTTAACTATAACGGATCCAATATCGCGACCGAAATTTCGAGGAGCCTTCCTTCTACCGAACGTCCTTTGACGCAATAATATTTTTTTTAAATAAAAGCTCACGCCGCGCTGAGATAAACCCTTACCGAGAAATAAAAATTTGGATAAAGTAAACATCGACACATCGTAAAAGGGTACGTAAAGCCTCTAGTACGCAGTGCATTCTTTCCTTTTCTTGAATTTCTTCTTTTTTACACGGTTTACATATATTAACTTGACCTGAATGTTTGTAACAGAATCTTTCAAATTAATTTTCACCCACTTCCAGACGTCTGAATAATTTGAAATTTTGCACACGTATTAAGAATCGATTAAAATAGTAGAATAATTTTACGAGGCATGTCCAGATAGTAAGTGTGCTATATTTATGTAGGTTTCAAACAATTAATTTAAAAATAATTGTACATGGTTACATCAGTACATACGAGTACTATACTATTTTTCCACATAGTCGCCATCCCTCTCGATGTACGTAGTAAGACGAGGGATCAATTTTTTTATGCCTTGCTCAAAGAACTCTGCCGCCAACTTCTTTGCCCACTTGTTCACCTCCTCCTTCACTTCCTCGTTAGTTAAATTTTTTTCCCAACCATGTGCATCTTTAGGGAGGTTCATCCAAAGTCCATCTGCGCTCGCCACGAACAGCTTCCTCAATTTTTTCAACAAGTGAATCAGTCTAAATGGACGGTTTTCCACTCGTGCTCGTCGTGCACATCAGTACTATCGTTTTTACATTCACGACACCATTTAAACACACTCGTACAATTCATTACTCCTTCGCCATAAGCCTGATCTCGTTAAAAACTTTAGACGGAAATTTTCCCATTACGGGACGAGACACGTTGCTGTGACCACAGTTTTAGTCGTACAAACGCGTTCTTGGGTTCGTTGGAAATGGAGGAGCTACGCTACACGGCAGTGTGACCAAAAAACCAAAAAAAATTCCCTCTGTCCGTGAAGGCCCTAGTACATTTACTTTTTCTGGACATTCCTCGTATAAAATTTTGTGATTCAAGATGACGGATTCAATATGTCGACCGAAAAAGTTGAACTTCAAGGAATCGCCCTGAGAATCCGCACTAGGGATTTTCGAGGTCGCTGACTTCGAATATGCCATCAAAATTTCCAAATTCAAAATGACGGATCCAATATGGCAACCAAAAAAGTTAAACTTCTAGGGATTGCCATGAAAATCCGCACTAGGAGATTTCCGGGGGCGCTGATTTCGAACATGCCATCAAAATTTCCAAATATGAGGCCACCCCCACTCCGCTGCAACATGTAGACGAAGGGGTGCTGTTAGGTTACGAAAATATGAATGAAATAATTGTTTTTTTAATATATATAATTTTATACTTTCTATCGCTGTTGACCAAAATCTTTATATTTAAAAATTAATTTTGACTTTTTAGTTCGCATTACTACAAAAGCGTGTTTTTTTTAGTTTTTTGTAACTATTATGTATTTTATTTTCATTCGTAATCAAGAAAAAACGCTGGAGTGTCAAACCTGGAGAGGCACTGGTCCCGGTGCCCCTCCCCTGTGTGCGCCAGTGTGCGTATTAATCAGTTAGAAATCTAGAAGAGGAATAGGACCACAGTAAAATCTTTCAGAATAAAAATTCAGTTTTTTAGATGAAATGCACACTACACTTCTCACAAATAACATTTTAATTGTTTGTTGCTTTGTTTTGACAACGCAGTCTACATGCACTGCTAAAAAAAAGTGAAATTGTGTCAAGTGTAACCTTTCACACAGTGATTCCCTCATAAATTTGTCTGCTCAAAGAGTAGAATTTTATTAGTAAAGTTGAAATTGAAAACGCCATAATTACTCCTAGTTGCCACATATAGAACATGTCATTTGAGAGAGTGTGATGCGTAAGGTGAGAAAAGTAGGTAACATCCAAGGAGTAACATACTTTTTATGAGAAAAATTGCTATGGCCTGCACAAGTAGTTACAAATAAAAATTTGTGTACTTAACTAAGTATGTACGTATTCTAATTTGTATTAATCAGAGGACGAAGAAGGCTAATAAATTATTTTTTCATGAGCTTGATAGCCTTCTTCAAGACCCATCCGTCATTAAAATCAGTTCAGTTGTAAAACTACCTAGTTACAGGGAAAATGATTATAATTGTGGATTTTACTACCTATACCTTTGCAAGTTCGGTCCCAAAATACCCAGCCTTTGGTTTTTTCTCAGGTTATTCTGAATATACATATTAGGTTTACTTATTTATGTACACGAAAAAGTCTGAATCTCGTTCCAAGGAATATTTAATCGTACCTATATCGTCGAAAATAACTTTTTACGATACGGCACCTTTTGTAAACTATTTTAATTTTATTATAATACAATTACTGTTTCCATACATAGTTAACTCAGGGTTAACTCGAGTTAGAGTCCATGGAAACTAGAGTTGAATGGAGTTTCGGTAAACCCAGCTAAACTCCACGAAAGAGGCTGAGTTTGGCTGAGTTACGTAATTGTGTTCGTATATTGTTTACTTTACTGTTTGATGGACAGAGGAAGAAGTTGAGTATAACTCCATTTTTACTGCAAAATTTATCAAATTAACCATGCACATAGGAACCCACCAGAGTTACCCGAATTCCCTTGAAACTTAACGAAAACTAATCTCTGTCCATGGAAACACAGTAATTGTCTGTTTCGTAGGACGTAATTATTAACATTTTCTCACATGGGAGTACATACTTTTATCGTTTTATATGTACCGTCGAGGTTACAAAAAGGTATAAAAATGAACAAAAACCACTAAATGGTCCTTCATGCTGCAAGTTACAACTAAGGAAGACAACAGAATACATCAAATACTTTAAAATATCAACTTAAACTCAAATTTGGACACATATTTCATTCTTTTCCTTAGTTCCTTAATTATTTTAACATCAAAACGCTTTCGTTGCAAGTTTTCTCATTTGGTTTGACCATAAAAAAACTCGCTGAGTTTAAGAAATTTATACAAAACCCCAGTCAACATAGCAAACCGAACAGAATAACAAAATACCAATTATACCCATTAAAATATCAACTGCAATTTGGTGTTCCAAGCCACAAAGTCACAAAATTTTTTATATATGAAACACACAACTGATTAACTGATTTATATGCAAGTTTCGTTTGTTACCTCTTTTTTTTCTACTCGTTCTAAATAGCGCCTGCTAAAATATGTTCCAGTGCAGAAATCTTACAGAACAAACAAATGACAACAGCCCAAATATCTAATTTGCTGATTGCCTTACCACTGTGTCGATGTGTTGTAGATAATTTACATCAAATATATTTTATTTGCTACTTTTAGAAATAATATTGTTACGATAATTTGCCTCAAACTCACGATTTTTCTTTCTCGAATATTCCAACCATTAGCTAAATTCATGCCAGCCGATAATCCAGCTCCACCAGTGATGATGGCTCCTCAGCAAATTCCTCAACAAGTGGCACCTCCAGCGGGAGCTCCAGCCCCAGCTCAGGCTCCGGCTCCGGCGTCATTCGTTCAAGACGATCCTTCTTCTGGAAAGTTCATAGTATAAATGCATTTTGTATAACTCAGCATGTTTCATTTTCCTATATAAAAGCTATTGGTGAACCGTGTTAGGGGAAAATTATGGCGTTAATGCAGGTATGATTTAAGCAGCATTCAAATTGAAATTGTTTAATCTTGGGCAAAACACGTTTCTTTTATAAAGCTCTTTACTTTAACTTAGGGAAAACATAGTTTTATACTAATAATTAAAATTGGGCATTAATTGTTGAAGTACTTGCAGAGATTTTTCAAATCACATTTATGTATGTTTATTGAACTGTTATGAAATTATGGACAATTTGCAACACCTACGCTTCCGCAACCGAACGTTACAATTGAATTAATTATTATAAATGTAGATAAGATAATTCGCCTAATGTCGGTTAAATACAATGTAACCAATTAAAGTTCCATTTAGCACGAAAAGATGAATTCTACCTGGAGATATTTATTTTTAATACTTGAGTAGTTAGACTACTCTGCATTTGTTTGCCGTACCCTAAGGACTAGCGGTGAAACTGCTCTGCACCATCACTTCTTGGAAAACTAGCGGCTACATACGTTGTTGGTGAATTTTAATACAGTTAATCTCCATTCGTACTACGAAACTGAAGTTTGCAAAAAGCTAAAAGCAATCGAAAATACAATATATTTTCAAATTGCTTTAGGACATTTAGGCACGAGGTCTCTTTTCACTTATTTATTGAAAAATGTTTCCCCAAACACAAACGACGCGTAAAATTTTGGATTTACTTTAAAACTGCAATCAAACCGAGATAGGATCTATTAGTTAATAACAATTCAATTTTTGTAATAGTATTCTGAAAGTGTGATCAGGTTTTGTTTTTTGTTAAAATTTTTGTTCACACCGGATTGGTTCCAATCATTTGAAGAGCTTAAGAACTTAAAATTAATGGCATGAAGATGTATTTTTTTCGCGTAACAATACATCCCATACACTGTAAAGATCGGTTACAAAACACGAGGGAGAGCCCCATATCGGCCAAAGATATTCGTAATTCTCATTAGAAATTACTTACTCAAATAACCAAGAATCGAATATAATTAATAAAAGTGTTTCGCTATTATTAATTACAATTTTGTAAAATATAAAGTACAATAAAAACTAGAGAAAGTTTTCGGAGACAGGTAACAACAAATATTTTGTGATTTTTTTCTTTCCCCAAAACACTTGAGAAGTCGTCTTTGGTTATCTAGCTGTAAATTTTTTACAGGCGCTGAATTTATGTTTTCATGCTATTCTAGTCTCTTTCAGTACCCAGTCTCATAGATCAGTAAGGGCAACAGACTACTCTGTAAGGTTCAAAGAAAACACCATTTAATAACATAGTAAAGAATAGAATATCGTAAACATTTTGAATTCAGAAATCTAGAAACGGTTATATTCGAAAATGATAAAGCGAATGTATTTAAGACAATTAACCTATGATAAATTAAAGAGACATTATTTGTTAGACGACATTTATTCGTTGATTTTGTTTCGTAATGAATTATTATTCAGATAATTGAAAACTATGAAAATAAATAAAATTATTGAAATGTATATGTGTGCTAATAATTACATAGATATATAGTACTGTATATAAGATACATACTATATATGTAAAATTATATAAAAATGATAATAAACCATTACTGCACTTAAATTTCTCTTTTGATTTTTCCTACTAGCTAATGCTTGAATTCAATGTAATTTATCCGAAAAGGGCATATAAGATAAGTATAATCTTCAGATAGTATAACAAGGTGAAAATAAAATAAATTATAAGCGAATTGAAACAAATTATTTTTATTAGAACGAAACTAAGGCTGTTTTTCAAAACGCAGTGTTACCACAGTACTGCACAATTCAGCATAGAAATCTCTGAAGCTGAATTGTGCACTACTGCGACATCACTGCGTTTTGGAAAACAGCCTAACTTACTAGCCAGATAGAACCATGAAAAGTAATCCAACGTAAGTAAGTGCGTAAGAAGCACATCCTACAGGCGAACAGTTTCGACTAACGTAGGAAACCTTAAAAATTAAATGAGTACAAACAGACGAGATCTTCGAATATTCATATATTGCAGGGGCGCAACTAGACATTTGGGGGCCCGGGGCAAAAAATTTTGGGGGGGCCCTTTTTCTAAAATTTTTTTTTTATTATTATATAAATTTATATTCCAACTTTTACATTTTAAATTTACATTTGCCTCCTCGCTTTGATGGCACTGAAATCCTTTATAATTCTTCTCTAATAATCCTTCCAGCTGCCTTTGGTCCTTTTCACCTTCCCACTAACTTAAAGTTTTAACTCTTTGTTTGTTTTCTTTTTTTCACTATCACTGTAGTTTTGTCCACTGACGCTATCTACTCACTAAATGTTAACCTTATTAATTTCCTATAAACTTCACTTGATCAATATCTGACTACTTTCACTTTTTCTCTAACATGCTTTCGACATTCCCGCCTTACATGGAATGAACTTCCTCAGTCTTCCTTAAACTGTCTACCCTTTATCCCTAATTTACTCAACAAACGATAACGTACCTACCTACTTTTCCCCAAATTACGTAATAACTCATCTCTGCTAATTTACCTACATAATCATTCCCACATGTGCGCCACCGCGGATATCTTTCCCTTTTTCCTAATTTCATTTCCTTTGTCTCATTATTCTAAATCGAGAAAGCCTGCGCTCCTCGCTGAAATTTACCTGCTATGAGCCCGAACCCCCTGCTAAACATTCATATGCACAGATCTTGCTTGCGCACGATTCCTTTCCCATATTGCACAAATGTGGCTTACTCAACTTATCTCTACTGAAAAAAATGCGTTTAGATTTTCAGCCAGTTTTTCCCTCGCATGAAACGTAATGGGTATTCTATCGTAACGATATCATAGGAAAACTTTTCTTTCCCAAAAATCAAAAATTGTTCGTTTCCATCATTGTCACTCATTTCGAGAGCTTTTCATATTTTACAAATTTTGTTTTCTCTGTATCGAAAATCCTCTTTTATTTGTTACTTTCAACTGAAGCTGAAAATTTGCTCCTAAATTAACATTATAAATTAGCAAAAATTCGAAGTATGAACTATTAAATATTTTGAATATTGCTAGAGCTATTTTTTATTTGAGTGAGTAAAGTCAAATGAAACAATCGACAACCACGACAAAAACTCTGATGATTCGACCACTCATCAAAGTCCGTTTTCGAAGTGTAAAATTCAAACAAATGTATAGTAACTTTCCAAGTTCAAGGAACTCCAAGCAGGATGTTTTAGCATTTTCGATTATTTTTTCGCGATCCGCGCGGGGCCCCCTTGAACCCGGGGCCCGGGGCAGATTGCCCCGGTTGCCCCCCCCTGGTTGCGCTCCTGATATATTGCCTAATGTGGCTGGCATTTCAAATACGTGCTTGACGAACATCACCCAACGGTGAATAAATGATATAAAACAAATCGCGATTCTGTTTTCTGGAGCAAACTAACTTCAAATCAGTGCTTTTCTTAATCTGCGCGTGTGGTGCAACGTTATTGAATTTGAGTTCACATCGTTATTGTCGAAATCAATATAATAATTGATAACAGTATGGCTAGATGGCAAGGCATGATATTGGGTGACGGGACGCCTTCCTGCTTGGTATCGAAAAAATTGTGATTTTCATGAATTACTTTGGTAGATTTAAAAAATATTTATTGAGAAGATGTTAGACATTAAAAAGTACGTGATTTGAGGTTGATTATTTATTTGGTATTATATATATTATTATTTATCGCGAGCTAATATAAAACGTCGGCTTCGTTTAAGTTGCAGATGGGAACAATGCGAATTCGAAGTAATCAGTTTGTTAATGAAATTGTCAAAAATTCAGCTAAGTGGTTTTTTGGTTTAATCGTGGTTTAGTTGTGGTTGGGTTTTATATGGAGATTAGGCATTATTTGTAACGCTCGGCAGGAACAGTCCCGCTCTCAATCGTGGAAATAATTCCCTAAGGTCGCAGCTACCGCTTATGTTATATATGCTGTATGATAATTTTCGCTGTTCTATTGTATAGCTTCCATAGCTTCCAACTGAAGCAAAATATTAATTCCTAATACAAAAATCAGAGACTTGAATTTATAACGAAATTTTGTGAAAATTCTCTTTATGACGTGACGACGATTACTTATGAAAACTATTAATAATAATCCGATCATATGTAGGTGGGTATGTACTTTGTCTTTAATTGTAATTGAGTCCCGTTTTTTTAAAGTAATTAGTCCTTATAAGTTTTTAATGATTTTAGTTTGGTAAAAAAAACTGCTGATGATGAAAATACTGCAGTTTCCGAGACCGCGATACGGTGTAAAAATAAAATTTTGGTTTAGCGTTAAAGGTGATGTTTTAATTTCCAAACCGACGACGTTCTAAATTAGATTTACGGCACTAAAAACAAAGAAATGTAATAATCCGATCGTTTTAAAATTTTCTGTGATTATTTGTTATGATAACAAGCAGGGCCTGAACAAATGATTCTTTTATTTTGCTCAAAACAAATTTTTTTATTGAAAAAAACTTACCGTAAATATCGAACCCCGATAAGTTATATTTTTGTTAAAATTGTTATAATTAAAAATTATGTATTTTCAGGCCCTTCAAAATGCAATACACTAACATAAAATCTGGGGGTTCTGATATCAGAAAAAATGTTCTGGAGTTATCATGGTCACGGCAAGTGATGTCAAATATCCGGTGTTGCCGGAAAGGGGGAGGAGGAGGTCGAAAGTCCTGCGCGATGAGCGACTAAATCAGGGTTGACCCACAGCCCTACAGGCCTGATGAGTGTCAACCCTATGTTTTCAAATACCTCGGGTCCATGTCTTTCGAATGGGCTTTATCCCATTCGCATAGCTGCCCTGCACTTGGTCGAAAGTCTACTTCATAAGATTTCAAGGTAGGAAGACCTGCGCGATGAACCACTAAATTAGGGTTGACCCCAAGCCCTGCAGGCCTGAGGTGAGTCAACCCTATGTTTTCAGAGACGTTGAGTCGATGTCTTTCGAATGGGCTTTATCCTATTCGCATAGCCCTGACTTCATTTTTAATTATTTATCTTTATTTTTTTTGGGGAGGTTGACTTTCATTTAAAGAAGGTGTTCACCGCACAGGTAATCACCCCCCAAATTTGCTGCGGGTTCTTGGACTATAACTTCCTGAAGACAATCAAACGCAAAGACAGTTCTGGAGTTAAATCGCCTAACCTCCAAGGAGTTAAGCGAAATTAGGTAAAGTCTATTCAAATAACCGTACAAACTTGCGTTGGACATCCTCGACACGGTTGATGTGGCAGTCTTGAATTGAAGACCAGACGGGGCTAGCATACTCAAGTATGGGTCTTATAAAAGCGCAATTTAGCAGTCGAGAGATATAGGGGTCATTAAACTCCTTACAACCCTAGAGTCGCGTTATCTTTGTTAACAATGGAATCAATGTGGTTTGCATTTGGCTTTGTTTTATTTCACTTGCCTGCTAGACGTACAAACTTACCTTTTATAAGGTTTATATGAGTTTTCTGGATTTTTGGATGAGTAAAAGCGTATCAAGTTGTGAATAGGCGGATGGCGGATGTCAAGATATCATTCCCTTCTGATGCGGAGATTGTATCCACGGTTGCGTCGGTGGCTGAAAGGGTGTGTGGACTGCGGTTTTTTTCGGCCACAACTGATGTTGAGGTCTTGCTGGAGTATTTCCTCACGGTCGAATTACTAGCCATCAAGGTAGCCCTCGAGCGGGCTGTTGCTTTGGGTATGGAGAAGATGGTCGTCCTTACGGATAGCCTGAATGACTGTAGGGCTCTGGCGAGAAGACTCCCAAAAAACTATATTTGTAATGAATCTGGTCGCTGGCCTGGGAACTCCCCTGGGTCAGAGTGGTGTGGGTCCCATCCCACAGAGGGATCTTGGGAAATTGTAGAGCGGACCATATGGCCGGTCTGGCTATATATGAACGTGAGGCTCTCCTCGGACTGAAAATTTCCAGGTCAGACGAATATGAAATAGGTTCTACAGACTGCTCCCTATAAGAAACCGAGCATGTGGAGCATTCACACTAAACGATGTTGACATAGAAAAATAGAATATTTGCAATGTGAACGCTTTTTACGTGAATCGGAACCTCAGAATAGCCTTCAAGTACATAATTAGCGGAATGAACATACCATAGGTAACCATAGGTAAAATAGTCTGTTTGAACTAGTCAAAAGGTTTCATCCAGCCCCGCATATAGGGGGGTGCAAGCCGGAGCCCGTGCCCCGGGCGGCAAATTCAAGCTTGGCAGACGAATTAGCATTATCGCAACTTTGCGATGACTGAGACGCGCAGTTTGGTAAAATAATAAATATATAAAAATAAAAATAAAACTTGTTTATTTCGGGCAACTAAAGGATCCATAGTGTGTTAGTAAGGCTGATAGTAGGTTCCCAGCAGGAAATTGGAGATTGCGTGAAATAGTACATCGATGATTTCATGCATGACTAAGGTATGTATGCCAATTCTGAGGACATAGCCATGCTAACAGGAAGGCATAGGAGTTTGTCTCAAGTGAGCTGAAGTTTTATTGCGGTTTTGTTGTTTCATGCTTCTCAGTAATCCAAATCTTCTCCTTTTTGTATTTTTGTGATGACATCATACATTTTTAAGGAGAAGGTTTGTTTTATGTAATCAAGCAACGCGTTTGGTGGGTCGTCCTGAGCAAAACAATGAAGTGTGCATAACTGCTAAGGTTTGTGCGCAGGTCATTATTAAACAGTCTCCTGCGGTAATACCTTTTCTTTCTTGGCGTTTTACCTAGGAATTTTCGCGAACATTTTGCACAGGTATATGGGATCAAGGGTTAAGTGAGAAACAATAGAACGCAATTGATGATCTCTGCTTTTCTAGATTAGGCGCGGCCCGACACAGCTACTCAGAGTCCAGCTACCACAGGTATTTAATTTAATGTTTAGGGATCGAATAGAGGAATATTTAGAGTATATATTTGACAATATGTCCACACAATTTTATTAATAAATAATAACCGAGATAATGTGCATAACTTAATAAAAATGTGTGAACATATTGTCGAATATATAATATATTCCGCTATCCGATTCTTAAACGTTAAATTAGACCTGTGTAAAAAAATTCGCCTTTGTTTTGCCCGTCACAAATGTGTTCCCCCTTCATTGCATGAAATCATTGGTGACATGACCATCAATGATTTCATCAATAAAAAGACATCGATGAATTCATGCATTCCATAGTCATGCAAAAAAGGATCAGCATACATGACCCCATACATTCCGTGGTCATGCAGAAAGGCATGCATGAATTTCCAATGACATCGCCGTGAGAAATGTCATCGATGTTGGAATGAGTATACATGCCCTTTTATTGATGACTTCCTCGATGCCGTCATGTGTAAATTTCCTGCTGGGTTAGTATCAATAAAAACACAAAGCACTTTAAATATAAACATAAAAGACACAGATAGGACCACTTCCCCACGTCGAGGGCGATTAAGGAAACGGGCTGGTTTCCGTGATCACCCTCCGCACACGGCACCTCCATAGTGGTGAAGTGAACCTATCAGCTATAGTCTTTAGGATGCTGTTGGGACTGTCCCGTGTTCTACGGATCAGGGACGGCTGCAGAACCAGTCCAGGCGGCCGGTGCAGTGGTAGTGTGCAAGAGAAACACACGCACATTTGAGAGCGGTTAGCGTACGTGCGAAAGGGATGCAGCTGTATTTAAAAACTCAGTCAAAGTTAACCTAATATAAAGTTAGGAAGCACAGGAACAAAACATGTGTTTTGTATGAGAAAGAAACATAGGTAAATCATTCTATATTTTTCATATGCAGTAGAAAAGTATCAGTATACCACACATCAGTAAAATTCTGAATGAGTAAGAAAGACAAAAAGTTCTGCACAAATTGAGAGACAAATTAGGGTTGCCAAAGAAACATATTCTTGGTTTTGAAGCTTTTATATTAAGATGATTGATTGAAGATTAATGCTCATTAAATTATAATTAATAATGACAAGGCCATAGATTTGTTTGCAGAACAAAAGGCTCGAAGAGTAAAATTGTAATGTCAATGTGCATTATAATAATTATTTTTGATCTCACGATTTATTTCAGACCCTATTCTGTCCTATCTTAATTAAAATATATGTCCGACACTTCCACGATTATATTTGTAGAATTTGTTTTCGCTGAATGGCAGTTGTTTGAAGAAAAACCGTTCTTTTCGACGAACTAAATGGGTTATAACTTTTTTCGCTGATATACAATCGCTATAATCGTGTGTACTTTGGTAAATAATTTAATAATAAAGGTCCAGTTAAAATTAAGTCAATCGGATGAAAACTGTGCGAGTTCTACTGCCGGCCGATTTTTAAAAGTGGTTCCGAGAAAAACGCTTTAAAAAAAAATTTTAAAAAGTGGCTTCGGAAAAATTGGTTTCGAGACATCTTAACATTTAAATACACCTTTCTATAAAGTTTGGTTTGATTCGAGGGATGTTTAGGCATTATTTAAGCCAATAGAAAAAAAAATTGCAAAGAAAAAATTAAGGTGGTAATAACCCCTTAACAGAGAAAGAGCAGCGCTAGACCGGTCGTTGTGGCGTTCTTTGGCGGAGGCCTATATCCATCAGTGGGCTATGGGTCTTATGGCTGAAATGGTGTTGATGATAAAGGTAAATATATTGGCGAGCGGGGGCAGCATTTTTCAGTTTTTGCGCCGCCTCGAAAAAATCCAAGATCCGGGGCTGGTTTCATTTCATCCACATGGAATTTTATGTTATCTGGTATATTTCATAACTAGAAACCATATATGGCATGTGAATATTTTGATCAAACTCAAGACACAAAGCTATACTGTTGTTGTTGTTTTGATTTTGCCTTTGGAAGGCGTCACAGACGTGAACTTCTCTGATCCAACGCAGACGCCATAGGACCACGATTGCGGGGTAAAAGAAGTCCGATCTCCTTCGTTGTAGGTTATTGGTATAACAGAACAGCCCAGCAAAAGTTCTATCCCTTTTGAACTTTATGTATGACCAGCCTTGTCACTTGTAGACGCTACCACTTGCAGGACACCACGTTTAGTCGAAGATGTATAAAGGGGAGACAATGAAAATTTATAAGGGCGGTGACTGGTGAGCCAAGTTTACACTATACACTTTGCGGAAGTTATACATTTAATCTCTAAGCTAGAAAATAACTTAGTAGTGACTTATATCCTTCAAGCCAAGAATAAGAAGCCTCAAACAGAGAGAGGAGTCAGACCAGTCGCATAGGGATGGCAGTCATGCAAAAATACATATGGGAGCTCATAATAAGAGCACCAGAATCGTTCATACAAAGTCATATCGTCAATTTCGCCTGCAGTAAAAGTTCGGCTATATCTCGGATTTTATTATTATCGAGCGGAGCTAGGGCAGTTAAAAGTGGATACTTTACACCCCTGAACAGTAGATGGTCCTGATCCTCAACCTCAATATATCCCTCGCACATATTGCTCTAAACTACTCTTTTCCACCTCGCCAGGTGCTTCCTAGCCAAATTGTTACCAGTTAATACCCTAATCATAATTCTGACACTCTTATTACTTATTAGATAGGCCACTGGTCAGAAACCAAGGTCTTGAACCAATTCCAGGGTGTAGGTACCTCGCGAATTTCGTACCGTTTGTTCTTGTTGCAACCTCGTACTCTCATTTCCATTGCTCAGTTAATTTTAGCTTTACATTGACCAATGCATCCTCCCCTGTAAGGGTCTGGTTTAAAAAGGATCCCTCTCTCCTAGATTCATTCGCAACTCTGTCCGCCCAACAGTTCTCGGAGATCTCTCTATGGGAGGGAACCCAAATTACCCTGAGTCAAACGACTATTCAACCAGGTCTACAATCTCTGATATAATCACATTGTCTGTTGTTCTGGTTTTTAGGGCCCTGCCACCATTTAAACTATCCGTCAACACAATGATTCTTTTACTCCCCATCCTCTGCATTGGATAAGTCTAGCCTTATGGCTAATAGTTCCGCTGTAGGGGTTGACATCATCCAGTGTACATTTTATTTGTATTCCTCTCCCTGCTCAGGGAAAACCACTCCCAGACCCACCTTCCCTCCTGAAATTGACGCATCCGTCGCAGCCTCCAATTCCTCCCGAAACTCGCTCCTTGTTAAAACCGGCTTCAAAGAAGTTGGTATTAACCAGTATTTTACCAAGAGGGAGTGCTCTACCCTGAAGAATTTTTGCGTTGTCCAATATTTCTCATTATTTTCCCCAACACAATGAGTGTGGGGAATTTAACCCTTTCAACCCGGCTGAAAATCAAGCCTCACTTCACTCTCTGATCGGGAACGAGAGAACAAGAATACCTAGTAGGAACGGGAATCCGCAACTCTATCATTGGCTTGAGCTAATGATCCTTCTCTCTGATGTTTGGATCAGCATAAATTAACCAATTTGACATTGAATAATACCTTACACCCTAGAATAATTAGAAAATGGAAGCATTAGGTGATTCAGTTGGTGGGACAAAATGTGTCCCACTCGGTTAGGCAGAGCAAAAGTTTGCCGGGACGTATACGTCCCACCTAGGTTGAAAGGGTTAAGTAAGGTTTGGTTTTGGACACTCTGTATAAAATTCTGGCTTGGCTTTACAGCTCTAAAAATTTCCGTTATCAGGTCTACTCTTAAATGGGGTCGAATCTCACTTGCTAGGGCGTAAATTACATACACCCCATTGCTTCTCGTGAGTACCAATGCCTTTCTTATATAGACATTAGAAAAAGTACAGATCTTTTTTTAATGGTCCCTGATTCTTCCACTCACAGCGCCCTGGCATACTCTATTTTTGATCTTATTTTGGATCTAAACAAAATCACGGCATTCCTTGGGTTGACCCCATATCTTGTTCCACTGAGGAGTCTGATTACTCTAGCAGTACCCACTGCTATTTTAAGCGCCTGAGCATAGTGGATGTGACTCTTGAGATTTGCGGAGAAAGAGAAAGCTATACTGACATGTCTTTATTTTTTATTTGAAACCCACAATTTGACTTATCCCCTAAAATCCGGATCATTATGATCGTCATCATCGTCTTCATCCTCATCGTCGTCTAAAAAATAAGATATTTGTTAAAATGGATTTATACCACTTGAAAAAAATCCTACCATGATCCCTTCTCCGACGTACATATGATTTTCTTGTTACCATTGGAGGCTGATCAGTATCCCCATGCAGTAACGAATTTCTGTACGATACCAACGGTTGCCACTCCTCACTTCTACTTGACGGCATACCAGGTGATATCCTGCGATCCAAGAAACCCAATATAACTTTCTTATCTTGCTTTATTAGCTTATTAGTAAACTCATTGAGAATTTCTAAGAAACCTAAACGAGTTGGAGCGGCTGACGGATCATCTGGAATATCAGATACAGCAAAAAGTATGCCTGCCCTGTGCAGTGCTATAACGGGTTCACGATTTTTAACAGCATCAAGCCCAAATGAAAGGGCAAATCTCTTCGCAAGTTCTTTCAATTCAATAAATTCTTGTGAGTTTCTCGACACTTGATTGTGCTCAGATATTTGCTGAAGTTCTTTAAAAACGCCCACTAAGCTTAAGCATATTGTCATTGAAAAGTTTATTTTATTTATCTCCCGAGCTTTTCCAAGTGTTGTTTTGATAATGTCTCCATACTCATTATAGCACTAGAGTAAAAACAAAATGAGACATGTATTATTTTCCTTCCAAATGAAATACTTACTCTCACGTAGTGCTTAAAAATGTCGGCAGCAGCTTTCGTTGGTATTATATTGTAAACGATAAGCTTGCAATATGCAGCCAGATAATTTCGCTTTTTGTGTAGTTCTTCAATACGCGTCTCATCCTGACCATCTTATGGAAAAAATAATTGATTTCTCTCAAAATAAATAGTTAAAGGAGCTTACCGTCTTGTTGTAGGGAAAACACAATTTTCTGCACAAACTCATTAAGAATGACTTGTTGATCAATTGAGGGCTTGTATTCTAACTTTCGTACCCCAACGTTCTCATTAGTTGCCAGCTGATCCGAAAATATAATAAGTAAATCACATATTGACATATAAGCCTAAAAAGAGATCAAATAAATAAAAGCCTACATCTTTTAAATTTTAATTTTTTAGTACCGCCTCCTGGATTTGTATTGTTGGACCATTTCTTACAAGCTCACAGCAAGCGTTTATATACTTATGCAAGTGTGAACACAGTTCAAGTGAAGTCTCTTCTAAAGTGGATGTTTCGCAATTATTTTCAATGTGGAACAATCCCCAGTTTATGGAAAAGAAGCAAGCTTCAATGCAGTAGACCAAAGCTTCATGTGGAAGTCCTCTGTCGGCGGTATTTGTGCGTGATTGGCACTCATCAATATCTTGGTACAAGGAATCGAAGAGACTCCACGGATTAAGGTTGTGACAAGAATATAAAATTGACACGATTTTTAGTGAAACAATAATCGCGTAAATCTCATCCTCATTCGGTAGTTCTTCGCCTGCATAACAAGACAATCAAAACATACACGTTAGTGTAAAATTTTACACAGCTCACCTGCAATTAAATTTCTCCAATCATCAATTGCCTCTCGATATCTGTTTACACATTGATCAATAATATTAGATCTTGCCACATCGCACTTAGTGTACGTAGCACTCCCTTCAGAACATAAATATTCCAAAGTTTTAGCGCAAGTTTCTAAAACATCACGATCTGTATGCATTGACATTATATGTCCCATTTTGTCAAGAAGCCCTTGTAAATTTGCCTCTTGACGTGATGTAGTGTATATATCCAAGTCAAAGAATTGTGGTATCGAAAGTAAATTTGTCAATTTCTCTGCATCAGCTTGATATTTTTCTAAAAGTGGCGGTAGTGTCACAATAAAATGTTCCGTTAATTTTATTTTATCGTCTTGAACTTGCTTCAATTCTTTAACACTCAGAGTCAATTTTCGATTACTCCCCCGACCAACCGGAGCTTCACCAGTGGCTGACTGTCGCACACTACTAACCATAATTTCTATTAAAGTAGATTCCTGTTTGTTATCCAACTGTTCTTCTGTTGGTCCAGGTTCTTCAAGAAGCAAATCAGTCATACACTCCCAGTCTTTAACCATGCTATTGTTATCAATAAAAGAATCAACTAAGTAAGCGCCGTGTTCATGTAGTTCGGATTCAATAAAGAACTGTACGAGATCTCGGATTAGTGGTGTATTCGACATTCTTGTTTTGCCACGTTTGGTCTTCACAATTTCCAAATCTCCCTCAGACAAATGAAACAGTCGAACATTTAAAAATTCTGCCGCGGCCTGCGCAACTCCTCTGTGCGACGAATACACAAGTTCATACACAATTTCGCAGTCCTTGTCCGTTAGAATTTCTGGATGGATTCTTAAAAAGAAGTACTTAATCAATCTGATGTCCTTTAGAAGTATTTTACCTACTTTAATATACTGATGACTAGCCGAACAGCATGAACTGCTACCTCAAACTCCTTATCCAATGTCATTGCCACTATACGATCTTTAAATTTCGAAGTAAAAAGCTCCAACTTTCCTTTTAACTCCTCACAAGCATATAGAGGCAAAAGTGCTTGTAGACAACGCAATCGTACTTCTCCAACTTTGTCGTGCAAAGTCCAGCCTATATATTTTAGATAAGAATCGTCTAGAAAATTCTGGGAGAAATTTTGCATCCATACTCCGATTTCTGTCATACATATAGCTCTTATGTCCGGTAGTGTGTCTCTGTTAAGGAAGAAAGAAAATGTCAGATCCCCGAAATGGTTAACGGAGTAACTTATTTATAAATGGTGAAAACTTCAATAGGCTAAAAAGCCTATCTTATTCTATGGTTCTTCCCGAGCAAACCGCCAGGCTCCTTATGCTGAAATTAAAATCCCTGTACGCTCAATTTTCTCCCTACCATCAATCATCCAGTCAAAAAACCTTGGTACTGAAACTTTAACTATGATTTTCTAACATGGATTATTTTAACGCATTGAATTATGGTGAGCACTCCTCGAGTTTTTGTTGAATCAAGATAACATTTTAGGGACATATTGAAGATATATTAAGCGATCTAAAATCATGTACCTAGCTAAACAATTTTTTGTCTAGAGAGCCCCATCCAGAAATATTTAATGCGTTTAAAATAATTTTTTTGATATATAACCAATTTTTGTCTGATTTAACATATTTGAGTTCACTTAGTGCTCCAGACCATTGACAAGCTACGACGCTTCACATATTTGGGATTTCTGCATCCGTTCTCTTTGAAGATTGTCCACCGTAAATGGATATCACATTTGGAAGTTTTTTTTAAAAATTATATATATAATAGCTTTTCTGATAATCATATTATTAATATGATATTAATTATTTGCGACAACCAACACTTTTCTTGAAATACCTATTATCAGCGCACTTAAACTTATTTAATATATTTAATTACGCCGTTTTTCATTTGTAGCCATTCAAAAGGGGTCAATTTTTTATTGGGTCATATGTGAGTACCCCCTTAAAACAAGTAGGTCTAGTTCTTCCTATTAAAAATACATATTTATTAAATTTAATTAAAAACTTACCTATATCTGTGTACGAAAACTGATTTGAACATGTAAGTTAACATGTTTTTGATCTCATCCATATTCTCTTCTAATTCTGTCCGCTTTGACATCAGTGATTCCAATCGTTCAGTCGCACGTTTATCCCTCGTCTGAAATTTTTAACGGGCAATAATCCCTTTATAACGGAGCCTTCGGTGTATGGAAAATAATTGCATATATATCTTATCATTGGACTGCGAGAAGGTAAGCAGCACAGTATGTAAAATATTATATTTTGTAAAATGAGTTTATTCGAGATCGATTTCTTTATATGTTATTCGCCATATAAGCCATATTAATTCGGTGGCCATATAAGCAAATGATCTTTCAAAGTTCATTCCGAATATTTTTCGACTTACTTTGAGCCTCTCTGCTTCATATTGCCTAGCAGCATTGTCGAAATTAACTGATACAAGAAGAGCCACGTCTACCAATGCGGTCATCAATTTCATTGCTGGAAAATACCACTCAGGTTATCAATTTAATCGTTATGCTACGTTATAACACCTACCTGCCAATGTTGCCGTGTGTCTGAAGGCACGTACTTGAGAATCTGATAAGCCAGTAAGCAGAGAAATAACATTGTCCATTAAAAATTGATCGTAAATTATAGAATATTGACATTGTTTAACCAAGGTTTGCACAAAATCACAAAAATTCATCTTAAACTTTTTCCACTGCTGCCCAGACATAATCAGAGGGTATTCTCCGCTTTCCTAAATAAAATCTCGAAATAAAAATGTTCAGGAACAAAGGAAATTTTGCAAAACTTACTTCATCAAATTCCTCAGTCATTTTCCTTATAATTGCTGTATGTTCCATGGACTGCTGCATTTCTGCGGTTATTTTTCCCTTACAGCCGCTGGCATTTATAAAAAACTGCATAAGGGCAATAAGTGCCGTATCTCTGTTTAGTTTGTAACTTTCTATCCAATCGTCAACAATACTCTGAGAATTATTAAGTTTCACGTGTCTCAAACCTTTAAAAATTTCAAGGTACTTACCGCAATTGCTGCCTTTGAGTGACGAACCGTGAAGTACAAACTTGTCTCATCGGTTGTTACATCACGTTCCTTATCGAGCCTCTCCTGTTCCTTCTCGCGATCCTTTTCTTTCTCCACTTTATGCCTCTCTGTGGGTTGCTGCTTTCGACCTGGTTTTCGTTTTCTTTGCACTGGAAGGAACTCATCTTCATCGTCATCGATAATAGGTGGCTTATCACGAACACCCCCACGAGCTCGAAGCCTTGTCATCCTCTTTGTGGTATCATTATCTAAACCGTCTGATAAGCCCTCATGAAGATTCTCCCTGAAAGGAAATATTTATATTAATTACTTAAATAACTCATTTTTGCGCAAGAGATAGAAATAACCCCATTTAAACTATACATACGACAAGGAAACATATCTGCAAGATTAAGCTTAGCGCGAAAAGAATTGTATGACCAATTCCTTTTTATAAATATTCATAATTCTATTTAAGAAAGCAGTAATCTCAATAACGAAAAATAAGTTTCCGGTGGAGAAATATGCATTAAAGCAGACTTCTATTATTATAAGGATTGAAATGATCCATATGGCAGGCACTACACCTTGAAGGTCTGACACTTAGCCTATTTGAACGCTTACGAGTGTCATGTGCCTCCTTGGGTTTCCGTATCTCAGGTAAAAAATTCCTGAACTAATTTGATATAGTCCCCGTTTACAAGTTCAAGCTAAGCTCAGATTTGTGTGTTTCAAATTAAAATTTACAATAAGGATAAGCTTGAGAATGCAAGTTCCCTCCCTCATGGAAAAGTAGTTGTAAAGTTGAAGTGGACTCACTTTATATAAATAAAGTTGAAAAGTGTTTAATGTCGCCTTTTAAACGTAAAATCTTACCTCTCCTCTTCATATTCGGGCGGAGGATCATCCATACGGATCCGCTTCCCTCCTCTTCGATGCATTCTGTATCCAATTGCAGAGTGTTGACCGACTTTTCTAACAACACCAAACAGCGCCAGCAAGAGACCGTTTCAGCTACTTTATATATTCAATAACTCAGTAAATTTGCTGTTTAAGCTTAGAAATGCCGAAAAGCAAATATTCAGCTTTAAAACGTCGAAAGCAAAGGTTGGAAAATTTGGCGTCCCAAAACATCAACTGCAAACTTCAAACGGTGTTGTCAAAATTGTCTCCAAATTTAAATTACAAAAATTCTACATTACAGTCAGGGATATAAAAGACTGTCTTCCAATTAAAAAAAAAATCTGACACTTCACATCTGTCAATTTATCTATGCGGCGATTTGACCTCCAATCCCACACAAACATGTTACGTATCAGGGGACCTAGTTTAATTTACCGGCATTATTCCAGTGGTGCATTTAAAGCTGCCGATGTTCGGAGGATATTCTTAGACTATTTTATGAAAACTCATGGCCACAAATTTGTACGGTCCAGTCCGGTGGTTCCCTTCTGCGATCCCAGCGTTGCTTTCGTAAACGCCGGCATGAACCAGGTAATGTCCCAAATTCATTCGGTAGCCGATTAATTGCAGAGTCTGTCTTTCTAGTTCAAATCCGTATTTTTGGGGAAGACTACACCAACCCACTCAAGAGTTGCAAACTCCCAGAAATGTGTCAGGGTTGGTGGGAAGCACAATGACCTTTCGACGGTCGGGCGAGATGGATACCATCATACCTTCTTTGAAATGCTGGGCAATTGGTCATTTGGAGACTATTTTAAGGTGATCAAATTAACTATAAATATATCTAGAGGCTGATTACTAAAATAGCGGTATTGACGGAGATAAGTAAGAATGACCGTCATCATATTATTGTGTGATGATTATTTTCCTTAATGCACGTGTTAGGACAATTTAGCTGTAACAGAATTGTCCTTTTCTTAAGTATAGATTTGCTAAGGCCTACCACTTCGCACACTCTTGAGCATATTCACAATAATAGGGGTAATCACGCTTTGATGCAAATGGGCAAATCGTTACAAAGGGTGCAAAAGTGCATGAAACAATCGATTGCCATAAAAAAAACTAAGTTTAAATAAAATATGAAATTTTACACTCGATGCAAGGGTGCAAGGCCTATTTGCACCGAAGCATGAATACCCATAATGTACATACACCTGTCACCGTGTCACCGTGTGACAGACTCGGGTCAGTGCCTATTTGTACCGCACGTATATCTGTGCGCACATCGGTGCAAAAAGGCAAATTTCAGTCCATAGATATTTTTAAAAGAAAAATATTCAGTCAGTAAACATTTTGTAAAAGGCAAATTTTCCTTTTACGTATTGTTTTGTATCCGAGTCCGTGTCACACGCACTTTACGCGGTGAAACGCATGGTGTAAATAGGCACTTCTTGAATAAAAATAAAAATCGAATTGTAGCAAGCGTGTCAAAACAGCGTGGTCTAATTAATGAAATTACAGTGCAGGTCGACGTATTTAGAGACACCTTTGATTCCTTCAAAAATAAGCTGAGACAACTATTCGGGAGAACGTCAATCGGCTGGCGTTTATATATACATATGTATAATAAATATAAAGACGCTTCCAAAAACCTTTGAAATTTACCCAAGATTTCTTTCAAATTTCTTAAAATCTTATTCTCATTTCGTTTTTATCTGATAGTAATTATGAAATATGTACATCTACCACACACCATTGTAACACATTTTAAACATATAATAATAACATTATGCTGAATGCATAAATAAATAAATTTCCTATTTATCCAAGAAATATCTCGAAAAAGTTAAAGTAAGAATTTGTAGAAAGAGGCTTGTGAAATGGCGTTGGCACTATTGGAAGGCCCATTTAAAATCGACAGAACCCAATTGTACGTTACATACTTTGGAGGTGACGAAAAACTTCAACTTCCTGCGGACATAGAGTGTCTTGAAATATGGAGAAGCCTAGGGTTAGATAAATTATACATATATATTTTTATATTAACCATTTATTTCAGGATTTCTGAAGAACGAATCCTTCCTTTTGGGAGTTCAGAAAACTTTTGGGAAATGGGATCAACTGGTCCTTGCGGGCCTTGCACGGAAATCCATGTCGACCATCTTCCCAACTCAGTTCCCTCAGACAGATCTCGGTATATTAACGCAGGAAGGTCTGATCTTACGGAGTTGTGGAACATAGTTTTCATTCAATATAACAGGTAAGTAATATTTTGCTTTTAATTCAAAATGCAATCCCCTTTCAATAGAAATCTAACCATCGCTTGAATCATTAGTTAATTAAGGAGTCAGTTAACTGAAAAGTCGAAAAATGATCGGTTTCAGATTTTTTTTTTCTTTTTCTTTACTTTCAATAAACAAATAATGGGCCGTATTTTGGGTTCCAACGGAATTCAATTCCGTTCGAAACGAAAGCAGACTGAAAAAGTGTCAGACAGCTCACTGTTTGCTGAACACTGGAAATGTTCCAAGGCTTTTTTGATGCCCTAGGAATAGCTAATTAAGATCAAGTTAAAAATATTTAAATTTACTTAGCAAAAATCAAACACAACTTTTTGTATGTCTTTTTTGTTTTAATACGGTATGCATGTCAATTCGAAGATCGTTCGAGTAACTGATTTTAAATGTCACCTGTAGATTTCCAATAGGATGCTGCATCTCGCAACAGAGCTTTTTTCAATTCAAAACCACATTTTATAAGTCGTTTTTCCATGAATAAATCGCCATTTTACATTTTTTGTAAATTTTAGAAACTGGTTCATGTTTTTTTTTATTTCCGATGTCGTTTACGACGCCTGCTGTGAAGCATTTTGTAATAAGAAAAGCAACAACGCCCATAATTTTGGAAATATTATTGTTTATTGCCAGAATTTTTTTATTTTATTATTAACTTCTTTGCACAATAAATAAATAAAAGCTGTTTAAAATCTTGCTGCCTTCCTCCACAAGCTTTCAATCAGATGTAAAACTTATTTATGTCTTCGACGCCCTCCAAAAGAAATCTAATTAGCCTAATGCGTTGAACAGATTTTTTTAATGACCTACACCAATAAAAAATGTAGTTTCGAGGAAAATGTGTTCAAAGTTGTACCAGGGAACCAGCAGAGGTCTGTAAACCATAAAAATCATTTAAAAAATTATTTGATCGACGTTTCAAACAAGACTGATCCCAAGTTAAGAGTCAATCATCGTCAATCGCAATCACTGCGACCGACGAAGTGCAATACATATTACTTTTTTCCTTCTCCTCCTTTCGCTTTTGCAACGTATTTAACCATTTTCCATTTTATTAGATTCCATTTAGTAATTCTTATAACGTATAAGTAAGACAAATAAAAAATATTATTATACAGCTTGATAACCCACATATGTCAGAGCTCGAAAATTATTTTTCTATGAATATTGGAGAGCCAAGGTTTAGTACCATAAAAAATATTTATATCCGATAGTAATAAAACTATGACTTCGAAAAATAACTGAAGTTAATGTTAGAGGTGTTGTATACTTTACATGTAGGAATAATGGTTCAAAAATGTTCTGAAGACGCACACTTTGTTTACGCACATTGAAGATTATTTTATTTTCCATATTTCTGAATTTCAGAAATGCAGACAGTACTATCACATCATTGCCTCAAAAGCATGTAGATACTGGAATGGGATTTGAACGGCTGACCGCTTTGTTACAAAACAAATCGTCAAATTATGATACTGATCTTTTTGTACCTATATTTGAAATAATACAAAAGGTATAATGAAATTTCTCATTGTTAAATTTATTTTTATTTGTACACATTTTCCAGGCGTCCAAAACTACTCAATACAATGGAACGTTTCTCCCGCCAACGGAAAAGATGGACTTAGACACAGCATATAGAATAATTGCTGATCACAGTCGAATGATAACAGCCTGTTTATCTGACGGAATGCTGCCTGAACAAAAGTAGTTGCATTGTATTCGTTAATAATTATATATGCTAATAGTTCTCTTCCTACTTAATTTAATAGTCAAAAATTACGACGAGTTCTAAGAACAGCTTTGCTTTTAGCAGAAAATGTATTTGAGAAAGACAATCTCCTCGATGACATTATTCCTGTGGTTGTGGATAGCTTAGGATCAGCATACACTGAAATGGAATATAAATTACAAGACACGTTAGAAATCGTCCATCATGAACAAGAAATATTTAAGCTGCTGCGAGAAAAATCGATCAAGGAACTTTCAGATATTTTAGCGATTAATCCTAAATTGCAATATATTGACCTCGTAGAGTCTTCGGGGTTTGTTCCTGCTTTCAAAGAATTACAGAGTATAAAGCACAGCTTCAAAGACGGAACAATACCGGGGGAGTTTCTCTTTAAATTACGTGATACATATGGCCTTACAAGCGAATCCATCGAAAATATTGCTCAAGTCGAAAGCTTAAAACTCGATGAAGCAGGCCTACGCTTGATTTTAGATAGTAGAAAGCAAAAACACAAGTTGCTTTTAAGTGACAACCAGACTGATGTTAGCAACGTAATTACCGAAACCACATTGAAGGCAGATGATACTGATGATCAGCACAAATACGACTACGAATTTCAGCCCGAGTCGAACAGATATCATGTTCGTCCCTTACATACAACAGTCACTGCAATATTTCAAAATGGCGCAGAAAAATTTGAGACAATACCGAATAAAGAAGACAATTTTGAAATTATTTGTAAAAAGAGTAATTTTTACTGCGAGGCGGGAGGGCAACAAAATGATACAGGATATATTCGGATTGGTAAAGACGACGATGAACAGGTATTCCACGTTAATAAAGTAACTCACATAAATGGATGCGTAATCCACTCGGGGAAATTCCTTATTTACGAGCATCATAAAAAGTTCAAAGTCGGGGAAAATGTGGTGCTAACAGTGGATAGTACTCCTAGAACCCTATGCACAATCCACCATACAGGTGATCTGGTATTAATCTTTAATCTCTTAGCATATCTAACTATTTTTTTTAGCCACACATCTTTTAAATGCAGCAGTTCGAAAAATTAGTCAGAAGGTTATTTATCAAATTTCCAGTGCCGTGACCAGTGAAAATCTTAAACTGGAACTTGGTATTATAGCCCGTCAACTGAATAAGACTGATATAACTGAAATAGAAGATTTAATTAGGTAAGCTTTTGTACAAAGCATGGTAAGAAAAGGTCAAATTCATTAGACTGAAAATTTTCGGATGCTTCAGAAGTTAGAAGAGTAATTGAGTATATTATTTCTGAAAAGCGCTTATTAAACTTAGGGTTGCGTGGAGAGATATTCGCAGAGCAAGTTTTAAAGTGTCCAAAAGCTAAAGATGTCCCACTTGTAATTTAAAATTAATTTTCTAATAAGAGCTTACAAATTGTGTGATGTCTTGCAACTTTTGGCCCAATATTATTCAATAAAAGTTGATATCATAATTATCCCATTTTTCTGTTTTGTGTAATAAGCGCTTTTTGGAAATAAAGGCATTACATATTTCAAACAATAATACTAATAATTATAATTTAGAAGTACGTCAGAATATAAATTCATGCCTTACTGATTATCGGTTTAATTTTTCAGGAAAGTGATCAATAAAGCATTAGAGATCAAGACAATAGTCACAAGTATATCGGATGTACTGAATGATCCGGACATCATAAGAGTTCCTGGAGAAATTTATCCCGAGACCAACATACGATTGCTCTGTTTGGAAGATAAAACAATGAACTTTCGATCGAAAGAACTATGTTGTGGTACTCATGTAAGCAATACTTCTGAAATTAGGAATTTCTGCATAACAAATTTTAAACAAATTAGTCGCTCAAGGTATGCGTTCACTGCTGTAGCAGGTGAATTAGCAGAAAATGCTCTAGAAAAAGCGAACAATTTGAATTCCTTAATTGATTTACTCGAAAAGGAACTCCAAGCAGACAATTCGTACGACTCAGTTGAATCGGAATTGCTAAAAATCAAAAAACAAATACTACACTCAGATATTATGCTCCCTTATACGTTCAAAATAGACAGTTTAGAACGAATAAACGCGCTTTCAAAAGTAATTCTTGAGAGTAGCCGCACCATTCTTAAGTAAGGTATTCCTTAAGTAAGTACCTAAAAGAGAAAAAACGTATATTTTATTTACAGGAATTTGGTGGAGATCGAAATGAAAAATTTACTTCAAGAAAAGTCCTCCAAGGAACATCCATTCATAATTCATTTTCTCAAGGCCTCTGCATTCGTGAAAACTTTGCCTTTGCAGAGAGCTACTAAGCTTTGTTCAAAACGACCTATTATTGTAATTTCCTGTACCGAAGGTATCCTTAAAGCAAGGTGCTGCATACCATCTGTAATGATCGATTCATTTAAATAGAATCCTTTTGTATCTATTTTGCATTTCAGGACAATATAAGTGATACTTTTACTGCAGAAAAATGGTTGGGAGAATTCGCTTCAGTATTTAAAGCAGAAGTATCTCCTCCCAGAGGGCAAAATCCGAAGGAAGTATGCAACATGAAAGCTAAGAAAATTGTTAGGTCTACTTTCGACGATCAACTGGAGGTAGCTATTAAAAAAGCTAACAAATTTGCAATGGAATTTCTGTGATATCTGTTGGCAAAGCCAAATTTGTTTTCCTTCAGTATATTTTCTTCAATTAACGAAATACAAGCCAGTAGAGGAGAACTCTAAAAAAAACAATGTTGCTTATTTTTAATCTTTATCACCCCTTTATTTACTGTACCCACCTCATCGTACATGTACAATCCTTGAATACACCGATAAAAACCCAGACACTACACAAATAAAAAGTAAGTGTAAAGGTATGTAGCACTATACATAACATAATGTAAGCTTAAAAAACCATTCCAAACAATACCTTATTAAGCTTCAAGGTGTAGGTGTCAAAATACAGGAATGAAAAATTATGAAACACACTTTATAATCCAACAACTTCATTTAACAGTTAAAAGTAAAACGATTGGCAGATAAACAAAGTAAGAAAATTATAAAGAATAATTAAAGCTACTAACTAAGCAAATTAAGAAGAACTATCACTTAATGCATAATCATCTTCATCAGCACTTGTTCGAAAGTTAATATGCAAAGATTTCTCAAAATCATCGTTACCGTCGCAAACGCTCCCAAAAAAGTAACTAACATTGCTCCCACTTTGTTCTTTGTTAGGATTGTCCGGAAAATTGTTCTTAGCCATAAAATCACATACTTGTTCTGTGTAATATGAGCTGTGTTCATAGTTTGAAAGACAATTTTCTAAAAGCTCTAAAGATGTACTTAACATTGGTTTTTTCGTAAGCTGTTCTGGTGACATCATAGACCTATTTCGCCTTACTAATAAAGTATCTAGATCGTCCTTGCTTCTATTAGCATTCGAACAAAAATCGCGATTTTCATATTTCAGTTTCTTTCCAGAAAACCGTTTTAAAGGAGCGGGCTTCGATGTTATACAATTTATAATTTCCGACATATTAAAATCACATTCGCTTTCACTCTCAAGATTGGAAGTGAATGAATCATTTTTAGGAGTCGAACAATTTCCAGAGAGAAGAGCTTTCTTAAGAAGGGAACCACTCTCCTTGTGAACTATAAATTTATCCAGCTTTTGAATCTCTTTCTCAGTTCTGTTCTTTTTCTTCTTTATTTCTTCAGCTATTTCTTCTGTTGCCTTAATAATCCCGCTCATATCTTGAAGCGAATCTGAGACTTTTGTTTTCTCCTTAATCATCTTTCGTCCCTTACCGCTTTTAGCTTTAGATTTAGGCTTTACTTTCAATGCTTCGAATACTTTAATTAATTCAGGATATGTGTGTTCAACAAATTTAATTGGCTCTATGGTACTCCATAAGGTTTCAATTCCTGTTGGATTCTCATAAAGAAAAGTTGTAAGCTCCTCATCAGGAATTAATCCTTTGAAAAATTGCTCCACATCTTCCCAAACGATTTCATAACTCGGGACACCTAGAAGATTACAATATCATTTTTACAACTTAACGATAACAATAAATGATGTAATATATATTTTATGTCACATCCTTAAAACTAGTCCAGTTGGAATATTTATTTATTTGACGACTGATCGAACTTATAGAAAAGACCACCTGTCCATTGTCAGTTAAAATTAAGTTACTTTATTACATTATTTTGTTTTGACGATCAAACATTCTATTAAATATGTCCGAGGCAAATTCACTGTCCCACTATTTAATTACAAAATATATGGAGTCCCCGAAAACCGCATACCAGTTTTTCTATATATGGATTCCCCAAAAAGCGCATGTTTTTTTTTCTTGGACTATCTTGCCTTTATAGAACCTAACAATAAGCATAATCAGTGACTAAAGAACTCACCTTTTAAAGTCCTTTTTTTCTTAATGTATTTTGGCACAAGGTATCCGGTAGTTGGCTTTACTTTTCCATGATAAATAATATGCCATCGTGTAAGTAGCGGCAAAAATTTCTGAAAACAATAAATGTCCGTCCATTGTAGTAATTTCCCAATGGTCCTAACAAATTTTATTAGATTTGGCTGTTTCCATTGCAAATCGAGCTTTGTTATATTTTGCGGCTGTGACAAGAACTCACTGATGATCTCCTGTGATGGGAAATCTGGCATTGCAAGTGCCTTTTTCCTTATTGTTAACTCAGCCTTTAGGGAAAGCCGCTCTTCTCTGCAGTAAGGAAGATTTAATGAGTTCTAGTTCTCATAAACTATATTTACCTCCATAAACTTTCATCGCAGCCCTTTGAAGTCCTGCACAAACCACATCCATTTTTGGAATGGGATTGTGTTTTTCCTAGATGGCCACAATTGGCGCAAACATTATTGTCGTTTACTTTCATTTCTACTGATGTGTAATACAAATCAGAGCTCCGCCAGGATTGAATTCTGTTAAGTGAATGCTGTATTATACGAAAACCAGTAAACTGACAAACCTGTTTAAAATATCATCATCTTTATAGCGTGCAAATAATTTGAGCATGCCGTCCTTGCCCACTCCCTCGACACCATCTGGGCAGTAATCGCAGCCGCACAAAAGAGCCATAGCAATGATCTTATTTTGCCCAAAATCTAAAAACGATTAATTGTAACTTTCATTAGTTTTCTTTATGTCTTACCTATAAAAGTTTTAACTTTATTAATATCGTACACATCTACAGCTCCCCCATGAGCACTAGCAGAGCCCTGCGTAGAGACTGAGAAATTCCTATAGACCTTCTTGGCACCATATGCAAAACAGTCAGAGTCTTGACTTATGACGCCATCAACTACCTGTAAACTTATTCAATTTTAAAAAACATACACGCAGTTCCACCAAATACAATTACTCCGTTTTTGTTTAGGAATGCGCAATAAGCTTCGGCTTCTCCAGGCGCCTGAACGCATTGGATCCCTAGGCTTTCCAGCAAGCTCTCGCACTGCTTTAAAACGTGATTGAATCTCGTCCGTCCTTTTGGAGCATCACTACTTGCCTTATTTTGAACGGATTGGGGTTGAGGATTATTTCGCGGCTTAACACCTCTGAACTGAAGTCCATTCCTCTTTGATATGGTTTGCTCTTTCAATTTCGGAGCTTTTCCCTCTAAAACAAAAACTGGAGTAACGCCTTCTAAAAGGAGATAGCAAGTACGGAAAAACAGATTCCTAAACACTAATTATTTTAAAAGGTTCTTCAAATTAGTTGTAGTCTTACTTTAGATATTGTCGAGGGTGCACAAAATAGTCAACTACGTTCAAGCTCTCACAAACCCATCCCGCTAAGTCGATTGCTACAACCTTCCCCTGCAGTTCATTTATAGGTTTCCTTTCACAATAAGGAGTTAATACACTCCACAAATCTTTTACTCCCATCTTCTGCTATAGCGAAAAATCTGCGAAATAGCCGTCGTATACAGTTAAACACCCATCCAAATATTCTCGAATCAAAATGAAACTGTCAAATTCCAACGGCTGATATTCTTGCCACCTGTTGGTGAATAGGCTGACTAATATCGTTTCTTACTACTTGTATACTTAAGGTTGCATGTCAATTGGAAAATTTTCTCTTGAGGTAAGTAAATCAATTTGAATCGAACCGAAATCATCAAAAAATAAATAAAAAAAAACAAAAAAAAAACAAAAAAAAACCATCAATCAATTCAACTTCATTTTTCACGATCTAAATGATAAGAGAAAGTCTATTTCCTTCAAATTTACATCGCTTTAAATACTAAATTTTACATGTTCATCTTGTCTTCATCTAAACATGGATTCCTCAAAGGTAGGTCCACAACTACGAAATTGACAAGCTTTGTGTCTCACACCTTACAAGCAATGGAAAACGGTGCAGGAGTTGATGTCGTTGCCACCGATTCTAGCAAAGCTTTCGACAAAATCTCCCACCAAATCATTGTTCTCAAATTAAATTATCTTGGTTTCCCACCCCGCCTCACCTCATGGATTAAATCATATCTTAGTAACCAACGTTACAGGGTTCGTTTTGATTCCACGATTTCAAACCAATTCATATCCCATTCTGGCGTTCCGCAGGGTCCTTGGTCCTCCAATTTTCATACTAACCATAAATGATGTTGAAAAGGTGATCAATCATTCCGAAATTTTAATTTATGCTGATGACTTGAAAATCTTTAAACAACTCACCAACACATTTGATTCTACCCTACTTCAAAAAAGTTAGCAGTGTCTCCACCTGGTGCATGAAAAACTTCCTCGATCTCAGTGTATCCAATTGCCAATAGATCACTTTCTCCCGTAAAGATGCCTCCGCCTCTCCTAGATCCTACGTTATCTCAGGCGAACTAATTCCATCTGTTAATTCCCTTCGCGACCAGAGTGTTATCTGCGACAGTGAGCTCAACTTACGTTCCCACATTGATCATATCGTACATAGAGCCAACTCAACCCTTGGCTTTGTAAAACGTTGGTCTAAGGAATTCTCTGACCCTTATGTCACCAAATCACTCTAGATCTTCTTCGTTAGATCACTCCTAGAGTATGCGTGCCAGGTCTGGTGCCCATCCCAATCCAACCTCATTAACATCGATCGAAGCAGTTCAGCGTAGATTTCTCCGCTTTGCGTTGTGTGAACTTCCTTGGACAGATAACTTCAACCTTCCTCCGTATGAAAGCCGGCTAAAACTGATTAACCTTCAGCCTCTTGCCTTACGTCAAGATGTTATCTTCTTCCATCAAATCCTAACGGGCTCCATTTACTGTCCCGACTTCCTACACAGTATCTCCCTTAACACTAACCCCCGAAAAGTTAGATCATTTCCCACCTCGATAGTCATAGCACTAATTACGGCCACTTCGAACCCTTCACCAGAATGCTACGGAAAGTCAATAACACAGCAGCCTTCGACTTTCATGTTTACAAAGCCTCCCTCAGGCATTCCCTTTACTCCCCCAACCCAACCCTATATAAGCCTTCTAATTTTTAATTAGCTAAGACTTTCATTCTGGTCACTTGTTTTAGTTCTTAGTTTAATGTATTTAGATAAATCTGTAGCTTGTATTAAGCGAAATAAATAAATAAATAAAAATGCTTCTTGCACTATCACTAACCAATTAGTGGTAATGTAAATTGTTTTCACTATCCCTAACCTATTTAGTAGTAGTGCAAAGTTTATTTCATTATCACTAATTCATTAATGGGTAATGTAGTTTCACACTAATCGATCAATAGTAGTGCAAATATTGTCACTATCGAAGAGTGATAATGGATTGGTACATTGGTAGTGCAAAAACTTTCACTATCACTGAACGATAATTTGATGGTGCGAATATGCATAGTAGAATATAGTTAGTAGTTCCCGACGGCAGGTAAAAATTTTGAAAAATTAATTTTAAGAAAAGCCAATTCCATTTTTTTTTCAAATGAAATATTCATATAAAGAAATCAATTCAATGGAAACAAAAGTTTATAATACAAGGCCCCCGTTTATTATGACAAAACGAAATCAAGCCTCCGGTATTACACAGATGACAAAATTGAAATTCAACTTACAGAATGGAAACTTTTCAATTCTACGAGACGGAGATGATTACTGAATAGTACTTTTGTATTGGGAGCTTTGCTTAGTGTATATAGTGCATATTCGCACCATCAATTTATCGTTCAGTGACAGTGAATGTATTTGCACTACCACTAATCGAAAATATAATAAGTAAAACACTTCATTCTTATATAAAAACTTTACTACCTTGAAGAACACATAAAATGACAAAAACACATTGTATTAAAAAGGCAATTGCGTAAAGAAATGTCAATCGTTCATAGTCTTGTAAATAAGGAAGCTATGTATCTTGTGGTTATGTCGCAATAATTAAAAATAGAAAAGTTAAAGTAAAATTCCGTTAGTCCGTCTCTCATAATATTTTATTGTTTTCATAGTTATTTTAAAACTAATCGCCGAATGTCCAAATAATTCGTTGATTTGTTGCGGTTGCTGTTGAGTTTGTTATGTGGTCAAAAGTAAATTGGTTGTCGTGGTCGTCATCGTCAGCTTTGCATTTAAAGTCAGTGCACGTTTTTAAGTATGTTCAAAAGAGCTGCGAATGTGCAAATAAAATATATATTTAAAGCCACGGTAATTTTGGGAAATAACAAGAGGAATGTGTGTATGTACTTGAAAGAAATTAGTAGTAGGAAGAGGCGTTACGTTACAGACAATAAAACAAGTACATATGTCAAGAACCAGGTGCATAAGAGCCTCCTTTAGTATTTTAGCTCAAACACACAGCCTAACGCTTGAAACCCATGCACTTACCTATCACAGTCCCATCGCATGCGTTTTCGCCCATCCTCATTGGGCTCCTGAGCTTCCATTACCTTTCCAGTATAAATGTATATTTAGTTAATATATTCTGCAGTAAATCGGCACTTACCTTGATTCTAACACCACAAATTTCAGCCCCATTCAATGTATTGATCGCTCTTTGTGCACTTTCAGCAGCCGCATATTTTGCATATCCGCAATTTTTTTTTGGAAGCAGATAGACATCAATCAGATTTCCAAACGTTGAAAACACATACTTTAGGATAACATCTGGCAAGGACTAATACGAATACATAATATATAAGTTAAGAAAAAATACGTTTTTAATACCGAAGTAAGGACTATAAAACATCGTTTAGCAACTGTTGCATCGGAAGCAGCCATAGGAGCTTGAGGAGGTAATTCTACGTTGCACATAGAGTCTTTTCGTATTTTCTCTGTAAAATTGTCTTGTATAAGTAAAGTATTGTTAGCAAATAAATTTACTTTCAGCGTAATCCGAGTCTCCTCTTGAGTCATGTGCTGCAATTTTCACTATCAAGCGCTCTCCTGGGGGATATTCTAGTCCATGAAGTTTCTCTCTAAAAGTTCGTTGTTGGTTATTTTATCACAAAAAAATATCCTAAAATTAACAAAAGTTTGAAGTTTTGTGTTTACCTTTTGTGTTTACCTTTTACGTTTTTAACTATTTATGTTGGCACATGCACCTGCAGCTGTAACTTACCATCGCAGAAGAACCTGACGCTTTTAATCAAGTTCGGCGAATCGAGTTTGTATATGTAGAAAAAAGTTTAAAAAAACCACGGGCCTTAGGGGAGTCTCTTAATATGTAATATAATACAATATGAATGAAGCTCACGCTAGGGTGACCTTCGGAAAGCTATGGTAAAACCCAACGATTCACTTAAAGGGAAAACAACAAATACTAAAGCGTACCCTGAAGCGACGGTAACAAGAGTATACTGTAAGACTAAGAAATCTGCGGTCCCTGACAAGCCACAAAGAAAATGTTTAGTGAAGTATTCACCATAGTGGTTTGAGTACGCGTCGCGCCTCCTTCTTCTATTGCTGTGTTTTCATGCACAGTTAACTCGAGTTAGAGTCCATTACTGTGTTTCCATGGACAAAGTTGAGTATGGGTTGAGTTTCAAGGGAACGCGACTAACCCTGCGTGTTTCTATGCACCTGAGTTAATTTGACAAATATTGCAGTAAAAATGGAGTTATATATTAATTCAAGCTACAAAAAACAATTAATTGGCTTAAAAATAAACAAAATTAGCTTATACTAAGACTAGAACTACAACAAGGAGCAGATAAAACAAAGATGAGGTCGGTGAGGAGCAAACGGGAGGAGAAAATTAAGATTGCGTGACTGGGTGGTAAAGCGAGTGTCCTGAGGGTAACTTTATCAGTTTGGAAATCGAAAGGGACAGTATTGTTAGCTTACGTAGTATTCTCGTAAAGGCTTCAAAATGACCATAGTTGGTGTGGTGGATGTCAAGATGAAAGAGTGTAGTGTAGTGTAATGAGTGTAGGCTAAGAGGGCGACCAGACCTGACACAGGCATACTAAAAGTAGGGGCAAAGCAGAAGTAGAGAGGTTTAATGACATAGGGGTTGGAGAATTCCTTAGACCAGCGTTTTGACGAAGCCTAAAATTAGGTTGGCTTTATTAACGATGTGATCGATATGGGAACAGAAATTGAGTTCGCTATCACAGATAACGCCCAGATCTCGTAAGGAACTGACAGATGGAATGGGTTCACCAGAGAGAAAATAGGTCCGAGGAGTAGTGAGAAGGCGCTTGCGGGAATAAGTGATTGATTTGCATTTAGTTATGTTAGTTTCCAGAAAGTTTTTCGAGCACCAGGTGAAAAACCTGAGTAAGTCTTTTTGAAGATGCACTGGAAAACTTTTGGAAATTTTCATATCATAAGCATAAATTAATATCTCAGTTTAATTATCAGCTCAAAATCGATTATGGTAAGAATGAAGATTAACGGATCAAGGTAGTTACCTTGAGGAACGCCAGAGTGAGAAGCAAAGGGGTTAGAGATCGCTGAGTCAAAACAAACCCTGTAATGACGATTATCGAGGAAAGACTTGATCCATGAAATGAAAGAGGGTTAAAAGCCGAGGATACTAAATTTGAGAACAATGAGCTGATGGGAGATGGCAATAAGTCGGTGGCAATAAAGTCAATCTCCTCAACATTTTCCATAGCTTGTAGTGTACGTGATACGAAGACTGCAGATTAGTAGTCGTAGATCTACCTTTTAGGAAACCATGTTGGGCAGGGGAAAGAACAGTGGAAGCACATGGAGTCGTAGATGAGGCTTTCGAAAAGTTTCGGAATACAGGAAAGTTTAGCAATGGGACGGTAATTAGACACTTCTCTGTTACAACCTTTTTTATGTATATATAGGGACAATAAATGAATCATTCCAAAAACGGGGGAAACCACCTTCAGATAGAGAAAGGGAGAAGAGGGTAGAAAATGGTGAAAGGTGATAAATCCCACCTGATACCTACTTGGAAAGGCAATAAGATGGGTAAATCAATAAAACTAAAAAGGGATGCATTAATTACATGAATTTCGGAGAAAAATAGGGAGATACGTGAATTTCACGAAATTTTAGAGCTTTTTCTCACTTTCGCAAGTGACTGTACCTACAGTGGTAGATGACTTGAGGCAAACTGATGATAAATCGGACTAATCGCACAACCGTGGTACACACGATGCAATTTCTGCAAACTGTCCTACCTAGGGAGAGTTATAAAAATATCGGCCTTACGTGCCTACACGCGACACAATTTATAGGGTTCCTACAAATCGCGCCCTGCATATTGGGTCGTTTGGAGCCGCTTTTAGTACTTATCGAATTATGCATGGGGAATCTTATTTAGTCGCTTTTATAATCTGTAGTTGTAGCTGTATGGATTTGTATCGCAACAATCTTTATATAAGACCCTAGGTCTGGACTGTTATTAAATGTATAAATAAATAAATAAATACAAAATAGTTTTCTGGTTTGGTTTTTTATGGAGATTAGGCATAACGACGGTGATATGCAGATATTTCAACATTTAATAACAACTCAACTTCATCCACTGTCCAAAAAACTAGACCGGACGTCATTTCCCATACAACATTTAAACATTTACGAACTCAGCCACACTCAGCGTCCTTCGTGGAGTTTAGTTAGTTAATTTTGGAGCTTAACGAAGCTCAGCTCAACTATAGTTTCCATGGACTCAAACTCAATTTAATCCAGAGCTAATACTGCATGAAACCACAATAGAGATCTTGATTAGCGCTTTGTATAGAAGGGATCTATGTATATGAGGGGTGCGGGACTATACATGCCTACGTGGGGTACTGAACTAGAACTCAGGTCAGAACTCGTTCAGTAATACGCATACACGTTGTATCTTTATTGACTTCAGCGACCGCGGAAACATGCATAAGGTGCGTTTATTTTAATGATCTATATAGATCCCTCCACTACTCTCTCCATACAAAAGAACAGCCATTTGTATGGAGAGAGTTGTGGAGAGATCTACATAGATCATTCAAAAAAACTGTGCACTCAATTTCCGTAGAAGTCTCGTATTACCCTATAGATCATTGAAAAAGCGCAGCTTATAATGTGTATATGCAAACTTTACCATATTGTTTCCATGCAGAGTTTATTCAGGGCTAACTCGAGTTAGATAGAGTCCATGGAAACTAGAGTTGAGTTTTGTTAAACGCAGAGTGACTAAGGCAAACTCTTCGAAAGAGGCTAAGTTTGACTGAGGTACGTATATTTGTTCGTAGAATATGAATATGCTTTTGAATTGAAAATAGCGTCCGATCGAGTTTTTGGTGCGGAGGAAGAAGTCGAGTATTAGACGTAACTACATATTTACTGCAAGATATATTAAATTAACCCAGGTACGTAGAAACAAACACATAGGGTTACCCTCATTTTCTTGAAATTCAGCGAAAACTCTACCCAAACTCAACCCTGTACATTGAAACGCAGTAATATACACAGTATGTGGAACCTTGATCCATTTGAGTTTTAGGAGGTGAATCGATAAGATACATTAAAAATCTAAATTTTAAGAAATGCCAACTAAACAATTTCCGCATGCTTTAACATATGGGCATTTGTCCGTATTCCTAATCCGAAAATTTGAATCGTGTTTAAGGTTCAACTATAATAGGCATGTGCAAACGCAAACGAATTTGCAAAAATGTACATTACAAAGGGGCAAAGGCCAAACCATAGTGTGCACACCGTTCCGTCCGGAAACCTGTCAAAACTGGACGAACGGAAGCTTATGCATATTCGACAGCCTGTCAGAATAATAAACCACTGCGTGAAAGTAAACAATTTACGAACATATTTACTAAACTCAGCCAAAATCTTTGGCTGAATCACTATAGTTTTAACTAAACTGATCTCAACTCTAGTTTCAATGGACTCTAGCTTGAGTTAATTCTGCAAGGAAACAGAGTAATAGTTGGACCTGAACCTTGAGTGATTCGATTTTGACTTACCCTACTTACGTTAATAAAAAATAATATTTACAAACCTAGCATATAAAGCGGCCTCTGGGTTATTGAACACGACTGTAGCTTCTAAATTCCTCGGTCCACCTGCGTAAAATTAGTCAATTTATCCAATTAAGCTTATACAAAGAAAGAGTTTTAATACATTCTCTTATAACCTGACAATAATCCAAACCTGGGATTATATCAAATAACCGCCAAAGTTGATCTTGATTGACGCGATTGCTGCAAACTACTTCGAGGCTAGTAGGCTGGTTTACGCCTGTCTGAAGTTTTAGGAAATTTGCCATTTCCGAGGCGCGACCATAACTCGTGGAAGAATCATCTCCACGATCTCCTCGAGATGAATTATAGTCTGATCCGGATGGGTTTTTCGATTTTGGCTCCGCAAAAACCGCTTTGTATTTACTGGGACAGTTTTCAAATGCCAGAGCAGCGTGGTAAAGCCTTTAAAATGTCTTTTTGAAAAGTGCTTGGCTTACTATAAAATTGACGAACCTGTGATACTTAACGTAACCAAACCCCTTATTCTGTCCAGTCGCCCTATCCTTAATAATGGAAACGTGTTCCACGTCACCGTACCTTGAGAATTCTTCTCGGATGTCATCCTCTGTTAAAGATTTGGAGACCACTATAAAAAGTCTCGCGTACCTTTCTTGTTCATTCTCCTGCAACTTCTTTGAGCCTGCTTGACGACTAAAATAAAAATAAAACAGTCTTATGTTAGTGTTGCGGAACGCAATCGACTGGACTACCTTGAGGCAATGAGCACTTTGATCGGTCGTTCACCACTGCCAATGCATTTGCCGTTCAGTTCTTCTAGAGCGCGCGCAGCTTCCGACGATTTATTAAACTTAATATATGCAACACCTTTATTCTCGCCTGTCCCCTTGTCCTTTAAAATCCAAATATCTTCTATATCTCCATATTTCCCGAAACTCTCGCGGAAATCATCTTCAGTGCAAGTTTTGTTGTAAATAACAAAAAGTCTTGACATAGGAGGATCGTCGCAATATTTATAATCATCGCGACTAAAACTAGACCTTGACTCTGCCATTCTTATGGTGTTTGCACTCACGTTTATTTATTTATCTTTTGGCTCGCTGATTTATTAAATATTTATCGACACTGGACGCAAACATCCATAAAATACTTAATTGTCAAGTATGGTATAGACTAGCGACTAGGTCGCGTTCGGTAGCTGTCGTCGTGTTCGTATAAAGGCCATAGAAATACAAACTAAGCACGGAACGGCTATATCGTATATGAACCCTGTACATGAGCGACCACCTAATGGGACCTACCTAGAGGAGAACAGCAACAGCGTGTATGAGGGAAGCTGAATAAAACAGCTGATCCGACTGTCAAATTTAATCTGTGCTACCTCGAAGTTTTAGTGGATTAAACCGGAAAAGTACAAGTTTTCGAGTGTATATTTATAATTGTGGCAACAGCCCGCGAGGATTATATAAAGAACTATTTTACGCGTGGTTTAAGTGCAATTAGCAGTGCGAAAAAACTAAACTGTACGAGAATTTACGATATGAAGTGCTCTGTGGTGGGTTGTTGCAACAACAAGAGTTATACGCGGTGGAAATCGTTTTTTAGGTAAGTGGATGGATAGAAATGCATGATAAACATTCTATTTCATCAAACCGCATTAAAAGGAGTTACATTAACTTCAGAAAATTAAGAAAATGGCCTTTTTTTTAAATTTCGCTGGTTTTGTTTACCTCCCACAAAAGCATTAGGCCAAGCGGTGAATGGCAGCGTGTAAATAGATGTTAAGGGGGGCATATACATTATGGAAGGAACTTCGGAAAATTTTGAATTGTAAGCCCCCTCCTGATTATGGCTTCATATTTACGCCTGTACTGCGTGACTATTACGAACACAGCCAATTCTAACACATCAGGAAATGTGGTACGCTAAATCTGGCTTACAGCCGTTCCGTGCTTAGTTTGTATTTCTATGATAAAGGCCCAGCTACATTGAAAGATTCCAGGTACGAAGCCGGATACCACTGATCTATATAATCACTGGATAGTGAACGCGCTCTATTCGCTGTAGTACGGCTCGTGTGCACAATCGCCATTTTTCAAGGGCAGAATTCCAGCAGGAATGACTGTCGTCGTATCAGCAGCGTTTGTTTACGTTTTTTGCGAGTCGGTGTTTTTCATTATTGAAGCAAGTGCAGTGTAATTTTAATTACATTCTTCATCGTCAACATCCAGATTGTGATCTAACCACTTTGAGGCCTCATATTTTAAAATTGGAGGAGCATGTAAATGGCTTAAGGAATTTGCTGTTCCAACCATTTTTGGGGACAGAAAATCTGCGTGTATGTATTGTAAAATGTTCGATGATTTTTCGAAACCCTGCGCTCGCCGCAGTACACACACGAATGCATCATTGCTAATATCACATTACATTAAAGAATGACTGTCATTCCTACCGGAATTCTGACCTCTCAAACATGGCGACTGTGCGCTCAGCAATTCAAGTCCATTCGCTATCCAGTTATAGTATATATCAGTGCCGGATACCAACGAATAATAACAAAGCAAAGCTACGCACGTTTTCATAAATGTCATGTCATGTGTAATCTGTGTAAGCACTATTCATAAAAATTAAACTGCAAATGTTAACATTGTTAATATTCATTAATGCCCTGCTATGACCCCATTATCACTTTTACAAGAAGAGTAGAAACTGCCCTAAAAATTATTGGTGGGGGTGGGCCGTTTGACGTGCTCACCTTTTTCCAATATGGCGGAGCCGTGTAAATGCGCATGATATCTGCGCATATCGCGTTCGTTTATTTGGATCAAAGTCGGGGTTTTTGCTTCCTCAATTCGCAACAGAACAATATCTCGCCACTTTTACCCATTTTTACAATCCCATTGAAACTGCTGGAATCGCTCGAATGACAACAAAACATCGACATTACCTCAACCATAACGCTCGATTGCCGCCATGAAAAATGAGAACGCTTTTCGTCCCACCCCCACCACTCGAGCTCGATCCCTCGATCCACTGTTCTCTAATCTTCATGCCCATTTACATCTACTGTGACGTAATCTTCCATTTCTCCTTTCTCTGTTTTGCGCAAAATTCGGTGTATGTTTTCACGAACAGGTATTTGCGGCCCCTCAAAATCCGCCTTTCTCTTCGATTCTTATGTTCCTTTTCATTCGGCTTATGACTTTCACCGTGTAAACTGTTAGGTGACTGCATGTGCGCATGGAAATATAAACTAAACACGGAACGGGTGTAAGCGTACCACATTCCCTGATGTGTTAGAATTAGGCTGTTTTCGTATTGGTCGCGCAGTGCAGGCGTAAATATGATGGCATAATCAGAAGGGCGCTTACAATTCAAAATTTTGCTAAGTTCCTGCCGTAATGTCCATGCCCTCCTTATAATCTATTTACACGCTGCCATTCACCGCTTGCTATGATTCTTATTTAGCCTCCCTCATACACGCTGTTGCTGTACTCCTGGTGGTCGCTCATGTACAGGGTATATACTCGATACCACTCGGTAAGATATGCCTAATCTCGTCCTTTCTGACTGACTGACATTTTAGTCATTTTACAACTAAGTACATTGCTAACAATATGTACAGACGCAAATTCAGCCAATTGGTTAGTTTAGGCGTGGTTTGGTTTTCTATGGAGATCAGGTGATAGTTTTCAGGCAGTAAAATATGTAAACCCAGAAGTTTTTGGTTGGGATCAATACCATGGAAATACTATCTAAGAACGGAACGGCTGTATCGTGTATGAACCCTATACGTGAGCCACCACCCAAATATTGCTTCCTAGAGGAGAACAGCAACAGCGTTTATGAGGGAGAGCTAAATAAGAATCGGCGCAAGCGGTGAATGGCAGCGTGTAAATAGATGTTAAAGGGGGCATAGACATTATGGAAAGAACTTCAGAAAATTTTGAATTGTAAGCCCCCTTCTGATTATGTCTACATATTTACGCCTGCACTGAGCGACCATACGAACACAGCCAATTCTAACACATCAGGGAATGTGGTACGCTATATCTGGCTTACAGCCGTTCCGTGCTTAGTTCGTATTTCCATGATCAATACCCAGTTGTGTTTGGTCACTTGTGGGAATATTAATACAGTGTCGATTTTCTGTCCGCCGATGTTTTGTCATCTTGGCGAGTTCCACTGCGAAATAAGAGCGTATCCTCACTACGGCGACATCAAGGAGAAGGAGGCAGAAAGTTCGACAGGGCGGTGGCAGCTCGTCGACGAAACTGTTCCTCTATATCTAATAGCTTATATGGAAAGGAGCTCTCAGCAGAGTTTTGTTGCCAGCAACTTAAATCTGTCAATAGAAACTCAGGAAACGGTTCGATTTACGACACTTGCACTTCTACGGCATAATGGCAGACAATATCAACAATGAAATTTCAATTATGAAGTGGAAGTGGCACAGGTTTTATTTGATAAATGGATATTATAAATATGCTTGTGTAAAAATACAAGAAGAGATTGAAGAATAAACGTTGGGTTGAGATCATGGAAATATGAACTAAGCACGGAACGGCTGTAAGCCAGATTTAGCGTACCACATTTCCTGATGTGTTAGAATTGGCTGTGTTCGTATGGTCGCTCAGTGCAGGCGTAAATATGTAGACATAATCAGAAGGGGGCTTACAATTCAAAATTTTCTGAAGTTCTTTCCATAATGTCTATGCCCCCTTTAACATCTATTTACACGCTGCCATTCACCGCTTGCGCCCCGCTTGCGACGATTCTTATTTAGCTCTCCCTCATAAACGCTGTTGCTGTTCTCCTCTAGGAAGCACCCCTTAGGTGGTCGCTCACGTATAGGGTTCATACACGATGCAGCCGTTCCGTGCTTAGTTAGTATTTCTATGGTTGAGATGAAGCAACATCTGAAAAGTAAAGTTGTGACCTGCCTCTTCACCGGGAACCACCGTTTCTCTCTGTCTCTGACCTCCCCAGTCCACCATCAAAATTCTTCGGTCCCATCGAGAACAATTTTTACCGTGAAACGCGGGTCTTATCACCCTTGCTTGGGTGATAAACAGAACGTTAAAATCGCTCCCACTAATTATTCACGAAACAATGAAGAAGCAATGTACGTAGTATTTACTCCTGACATATTAGCTCTTCATCGATCACGGATTTTTCTCTCTACCGCGCATCTCCCTCATCGTAGTTCTCGAGTGTCCGCCGGCTTGAGTTTGTACTTATAAATGGAATCTATGAACCTGAGAACAAAAGTTGCATATCAAGAAGTCGGCAGTACGCTTATCCAAGCAGACAAAACGTCAGCGAACAGAACCTCGACGGTGTGCGTAAAGCGTTGATCCAGACTCCAGAGCGTCAGCCGGATGCTGTTAGTTCTAACTGTCGTCGGTTTTCTGTTGAAGAATCGCGAAGTATTCTAAATTCTAAATCTAAATTGTTACGAAATCCAGACCTTTTCCTCAGTTGTTCTAATATTTATTCAATTGACCCATTAAATAAGGCATCTATGGCCGAACGCGGCTTTACTTATTTTAGATTAATTTCTGAACACCTAAGAAGAGATTCAATCATTCCGGAAGCATTCCCGAATGCATCTGTTTTTAGATTAGGTTAGAAAAAGAACACAACCAAGTGACTGCTGAATGTCAAAATTTGCTTAATTTCGTGCAATTCGTTCGTTTTTGCTGCAAAAATTGACCAAACTGTGTGACATTCTTTTAATAATATCGAATGTATGTCTTACAACAAAAACGGGTGTAAAATGTAAAGTTATCCCAAAATTAAAGGTGAAAACAACCACAGGCCCATATCGGACGACTTGACGTTGACATCCTTTTTTCTGGAAATTTCACAATATACAGTTCAGTAACGGGCAATATCAGTTGGGAATTCGTAACTTTGGTACAGAATGGATGATTTAACGCAAGGAGATATCTGCAGAGTGTGCCGATCTGAGGGTCAGACAGACCGTCCGTTGTTCCATCCGTGCATTTGCACTGGTAGCATCAAATGGATCCATCAAGACTGCCTCATGCAGTGGATGCGATATTCACGAAAAGAATACTGCGAACTATGTGGGCACCGGTTTTCTTTCACGCCAATTTATTCACCAGATATGCCTAGAGTGCTCCCTTTGCGAGACGTCGCTGGAGGTCTGCTCAGTTCGGTTGGAACTGCAGCCAAATATTGGCTGCACTACACTCTGGTGGCGATTGCCTGGTTGGGAATTGTGCCGCTTTCTGCATACAGAACGTATCGTTTTATGTTCAGTGGATCCACATTTGATATGATACTGTCGCTACCCTTCGACGTGCTGTCCACGGAGAACATTGCGGCGGATGTTTTTCGAGGCTGTTTCGTGGTAACATGTACTTTACTCTCGTTCATTGGACTAGTCTGGCTACGTGAGCAAATTCTTCATGGTGGTGGGCCAGACTGGCTGGAGAGGGATGAAGCACCCGCCGCCAACGATGCCGTCCCAGATATTGTTCCAGCGCCTCTGGCTGCAGAGAATAACGATAACAACAACAATGAGAACAATAATAACGAAGTCAACTTGGAAGCTCCTGTAGACGTACCAATCGACAACGCTGAACCGCCACCAGCAGACCAAGAGGAGCGAGATGCAGATCAGGATCTTGCCAATGGAAACGAAGAAGCTAACTGGAATCCAATGGAGTGGGACAGAGCTGAAGAACTGACTTGGGAAAGGTTGCTAGGTCTGGACGGTTCAATGGTGTTTCTGGAGCACGTTTTCTGGGTTATATCGCTAAACACTATATTTATTTTGACTTTTGCGTTCTGTCCCCATTGCATAGGGAACGCGGTGATAAACTCCCTCGGCCTGATACCGCCAGACAAGCCTCTTTTGCATTTTCATGGGCTACTCACCACCCTCTTTGGGTATTGCAATATCGGCTTAACTTTAGTTGTTTTACATTCACTAGCCCGACTGTTTAAAATGAAGAGGGTGCGATGGTTTCTTGGACTTTGTTACATAGTGGTCAAAGTTTCCCTTCTCTCGGTGATTGAAATAGGTGTTCTGCCCCTTGTGTGCGGTTGGTGGCTTGATATCTGCTCGCTTCCTATGTTTGATGCAACGATAAAGGATAGAAAAGCCAGTTTTCATGCCGCTCCAGGAACTTCCTTATTTATTCACTGGATGTTTGGGATGGTCTATGTCTACTATTTCGCAGCATTCATATCCCTTCTCCGAGAAGTCCTACGACCAGGTGTTCTATGGTTTCTTCGAAATTTAAATGATCCCGACTTCAGTCCAATACAGGTAAGAAAAAAAATCGATTCCCTACTACTATTGATACTAGTCTAAAGAATTTGAATTTATTGATTTATTTGCTGAACGCTTTACATCAATTAGTAGATTGTCAACTTTCGGACATAACAAGGCAACAATTTTGAACGCCTTTACCAAGGTTCTCTCCCTTAATACCCACAACCCTGAAACAGATTTCCCGCAATATTATAGTCAGATTTTAATTTCCGCCAGATTTCCGTTTGTTTCTTATGGGGAACGCATATCTTGAGACGCTTGAAATGTGCACTAAGTTTCCAAACTCATATCTCTTGATTACAGACACCGATTAATGAACGTGTGTCACCATTAAAAAGAGTGCAATTCTCTCACTCAGTTTCATTCTTTTATTTCAAAAAAATATTAAAATTTGTGTATCTGGGCAAACATTGCCTCCCAAAATTTGCACTAATGCAGATCGCGACACATATCTTAAAAACTATTTGTCTGACAATTTTGGGACTTTTCATGCTTACATATTATGGCTTGATCATGAAAAATATGTGCCAGAATAATTTGTTTAACGAACAAGAAAGATACAAAGTATGTATTCGAATTAACTCGATAATTCATATTATAAAAGATTGTAAAAAGTGCGGGCAAACTTAAAGAACAAAATTTTGAGGAAAATGAGTTTAAGATTGTGATTCACGGTCAGCCAGAAGGTACGCGTGTATAGAAAAATTGATGCTGTAGTAGAGCCGTTGCACATATCTTATCTTATAAACCAACCGGCATTTTAAAGACGAAGGTTTGCTTTATTATTGTTTTTCGAGTGTGTGTATGTATGTACGTATGTATGTATGTATATTTCTTTGTTACGCTCTGTAGCCTAAAGGCTTGATGAATTTTAAATTCGTCTTAATTGCGAGAGTGACACTGAATCTATCAAAATTATAAAAAAGAAATGGCCGATTTTTGGCGCCATTTGAGAAATGCTTAAAGAAAAAAAAAATTATTGAAAAAACAAAAACCTGACTACGTGAAAAATTGTAAACTTAAAATTTTCAAACTTACTTAATGAATGAACTGAAAATATAGAAATAAAAAATTTAATTTAAAAAACTAATAAACCTGACTGACTGCAAAAAAGAACTAAAAAGATGTAAACAAGACACATTCATAATTCAATCTAGAAATACTTCCTCACTATTAAAATTGATCTAACTGGTCAATATTTGTAATAAACTGAAAAAGTATAACTAATTGACAGTCGAAGGCTACCTACACAGGCTAACAAAAATATGCGTAGCCTCTGACTGCCAATTAGTTATACTTTGTCAGGTTATTACAAATATTGACCAGTTAGATCAATTTTAATAGTGAGGAAGTATTTCTAGATTGAATTATGAATGTGTTTTGTTTACATCTTTTTAGTTCTTTTTTACAGTCAGTCGGGTTTTTTGGTTTTTTGAATTAATTTTTTTTTCTAATAATTTTGTTAAAAAAAATGTTTGGAAGCTATACCCTTAAACGTATTTTTTTGGTGTCCAGAGGTGGTAGAGCAAGGAAACACCGCAGTCGAATTTTTGATTGATAAAAAAAGCTCATTGATACGGTAAATACAATACCATATTTTTTGTCTTTTTAAGGAAATGATTCACTTGTCCATACTGAGGCACACTCGAAGACTCACCGCTTCTGCCATAATGTTCGGATCAGCGGTCTTACTAATGCTGTGGCTACCCATTCAAGTGCTGAAAACAGTCTGGTCAACATTCCTGCCATACACTCTCTCAGGCGATTCCGAAGTAAACGAACTCAGTTTGCAACTACTCCTGCTCCAGGTTATTATTCCCTGCTGCAGCAAATTTTATGTCTACTAAATTGATTAGTTGCAGATTATTTTGCCCGGCTTCTTCGAACAGTCGCATACAAGGATTTGGCTCAAAGGACTTCTTCGGCTATGGTGCAATGCTGTCTCGTGGCTATTGGGTATCCGTAGTTACCTGCTTGGAACAGAACCGCAAGGGAATGAGGATGACACAGCACCTAGACCACAACTTGAGCAAGGTCAAGGATTAGGAGCTGCACATCAAGCTCTTCTGCAGAGGGACGTTCCTGTTGGATACGAACCATATGAAAAACCGACCTTCTTCCCTGTCAGGCTTTTTGGACTTATAACACTAATGTGTGCTAGCTTAGTAATCAGTTCTCTTCTTACGATTACAGTCCCGGTTTGGATTGGGCGACAAGTTATGGCAATTTGGTCAGTCGGTACGCACATATCCAACCAAGCATCTAATTCTACTGAAGTACCTCCTCGTCCTCATGAGTTGTACACTGCCGCAATGGGAACTTATCTATGCTGGCTCTTGTCCAGAGCTATAGCACTTGCGGTTAATCTATTTCCACAAGGACGTGCTGCAGTTATACAAAAGGTGAAACACTGGATATCCATAGGTGCATCCTACACCTTGGCAGGATCAATTTTCGTTGTTATGCTTGGTGTAATTCCACTACTATTTGGCCTACTGCTCGAGCTCGTTTTGGTCATTCCACTGCGTGTGCCGCTAGATCAAACTCCTATACATTTTCTTTGGCAAGACTGGGCGCTCGGTGTGTTATACACAAAAATAGCGTGTGCACTTACACTGATGGGGCCGGATTGGAAATTCAAAAGAGCAATTGAACGGGCCTATCGAGACGGACTTCGTGATATTGACTTAAAATTTATCGTCAGGGAATTGGCTATGCCAGTTGTTGCGTGCTTCGGGCTCGCCCTTGCTGTTCCATATGTAATTGCGCACTCAATAATGCCAATATTCTTTACAAACCAACAGACGAGGAGTTTGATCGCAAGGGAGATATATCCCTTTTTCCTTATCGTAGTAGTACTCATCGCCATAGTTTATTTCCAAATTAGACAGTTCAAAAAGCTTTACACGGCGATTAAGAACGACAAATACCTAGTCGGACAGCGGTTAGTCAACTATGAACACCGGAAAAAGAAGCAGGAGACACCTTCAACAGATCCGGGCACTTCTGCTGGGATTGTAGCTTAATTCTCCCCTGTTTTTGGAAGAATCATGAGAAACAATTGATGAAGAATCCCCACATAACGAATCCTACGTTCTCCAAAGTTTATTCTCTTTGTTAATGTTTAATTATTACTATATAATTAGCAAATAATTATTTTTACTTTCGCAAACAATAAAATAAGTAATAATAAGCGCTCTTGCCTTTCATTTTGTGCAATATATCACCTGTTTAGGTTTTGAAGTCTCCCTGTAAATTTTGTTGTTGCTGCTTTCAGATAGGAGGTGAGCAACTACTTTCGCAGCTCCAATGATAAGGGAGCTCTATAATTGGAGACCCCCCTTTTCCTATGCAGTGGTGGTTCTTGCGATTATACTGGATAGGAGTTCCCCCAAAGGGATCACAAACTATACCACGTAGAGTGTCTACAGATAGTAACAATATAATGGGTGCTGTTGGTTGAGATTCTAGAGGTAAAGGAAGTCGAAACAAAGAAAAAAAAATATAGACGTACGAGGCATTCCAACTAGGTTAATCCAAACCAGTTATTCTTGTAGCGCGATTATTTCGCACTGGTTAAATTAAAGAACGGTGTTCTTTCTCTCCCAGCTCCTCTGGTCTGACTGGTTTCCAAGGGATATTGGCTTCAGAAAGTAAATGCACTTTTTCAACTTTCAGCTTCACCTTCTTAAAACACAAGATCTCGTACTTAAACTAACAAATTTTATTGGGTAAATCCTTATAGGTTGCTAATATACATTACATGCTTAACTCAGTGGTAGAAGAAACACAACCCGCTGGATGTACAAAATGTTACTTCGCTTCTTTCACGACTTTGTCGACCCAAGCTCGCAGCTTATCAGTATCCTGAAGACCTACTAGCCGATTTTCTACTTTTCCATTGCGAATTACGACTAGCACAGGGACAGAGCCAACATCGTAGTCAAGTGCTAGTTCACTATGCTCATCAATGTCGACCTTTGCCAGCTTTACAGCACCTTCCCTTTCGCCGATTACTGATTCTATTCTTGGGGTAAGCATTTTACATGGATTGCACCACCTGCAAAGAATTAATTACTTTATAATGTTTTAATAAGTCGGCTGCATACGTTGCAAAGAAGTCCACAATGACTGGTTTTTCGCTTTTCTTAACTTTCTGTTCGAATTCCTCAGCGCTTTGCACCTTAAAAATTTCTTGCTTTATAGCAGAGGTACTGATTGACCGTAGTCCGCAAATTTGGGAGCGGGAAAGGCTTCTTGCCACAACACTGGATAGCATGATTATGTGCGTATTTAACAAATCCTTGGACTAGAGATGGAACCGCAAAATTTTGATAACCTTGGAGGTGGACTAATCAACCCTGTAACTGTTGGGGAATTTTGATTTTTCGGGAATATTCGCTATTGTTGGAAAACCACTATTGCTAATTAGATAGCTATGCCTGCCTGCTAATTAGTAACGATGAAATTCCTAACTGTCCAGAAATAAAACTGCGAAATTGATAATCTAGCGAAAATTCTTGTCTGTCAGTGGATTGTCGGGTCGGGATAATCAGCTGTTGGCAGACGAAATCCCATTCACCATGTGCCCTTATCTAAGCTCTATCACTATCTTACAATAGAGGTCGCCTTAATCAGTTTAAAATAATTAAAATTTTGGCCTATAATATTATTTAATTTAATATCAAATGTAGATTAGCTGCTGAACTGTGATATAAATCATATTATTCCAATTAAAATTAATAAATTTTGTGCCATCAGATTTGGTGTAAGTCCTTCTTATATGGCAGCACTTTCATACTCTCTTATGGCTGTCAATAAAAATGTTCCCGCTTATTTTAACGTCAAAATAAACTACGATTACGTTTTTAATATTTTTGTAAAGAACTCGCGGCTATTAAATTATTCAACACGGTTTGGAGAATCTACATAAAATGTTCGGTTGTAAAATATCTCTAAGAAATTGTTCAGCGCGTCCAGCAGGTTCTGTATCTTAAAAATTTCGTGAAGAAATGGGGTCATTAGCAACCTTGCTTAAGTAACCATTGTGGGATGGAATGCTAGATTACTAGAATGGAAATATTCGAAAGCGGGAGCGCATGTTCGGAAAATGGAGTTTCTTTGACTCCAAAAGAAGAAAAGCGGCGAATTATTTGCAACATGATGGATGTGATTAACTCTACGAAGAAGAAAGAGAAACAGCACCATCGCCGAAAGAAGGAGAATATTAAAAAGTTTGAGCCAGAAATTATGGATATATCGAACATTATGAATGATACGCTGAATATTGTCTCGCCCAACGTGAGCATTGAAGAAGCAAAGGATAGTAAGTCACCTTTGAAAGAAAGCTCTACGCAGATTAACGCACGGAACGAAAAAAACAAGAGATCAAAGAAGCTGTCTCGTGATCCGTCAGCTGTTGGTTCCATTAAAACGCATTTCTCGCCAAAACCTAAAGCTAATGATGCTGCATCTGAAGAAACCGACTTCCCAATTAAGAAAGTGGATGCGTTTAAGTTTATGATGGACGCTCGCAATAAAAGCATCGGGTCTAATACTACAGGGAAAGATCCTGAAAAAACGGATGAGCTGGCAGTTCAAAAAACCCCCGCAGCTATAAAACGAAAACTCGTGCTCGAAGAGTGGGCGGAAAAAAAGGGAGCTTCGAAAAGGAGACAAGATGAAGTAGCTCGGGGAGAATATATCGAACAGGAACTGAAAAAGAGAGCCAAGAGGTGAGTCCAAACTAACGTGGAACAGTTTATGTTGTCATAATTACTACGCTTACATGCAGACTTGAAGCCGGCTTTTAATATGTTTTCAAATTAAACGATTGTTACCTACTAATGTTAACTGTAATAAGTTTTAAAATAGAGAAAAAGCATTTTGGGGTTCATAAAAGTTGTATTTTTTGTAAAATTCAGATTTTCTTTTAATATTTCCGCAAAAGGGTTTCGAGGTATAATTTTGTATAACTATTCTTTATCTGGACATGCACCTTCTTAGAAAGGCAGCAATATGGGTAATTCAATAAAAATAAAAAGAGGTGCATTAGTTACATGAATTTCGGAGAAAAATTGAGAGAAACATAACTTTTAGGAAATTTAAGAGCTTTTTTTCACTTTCGTATGTGACTGTACCTGAAGCACATTAGATAGCAGTTGTTTGGGGTGAGTTTGATGTCGCTGAGTTGATTAGATCAAAAGACAAAAATAAAATAACAATGTTGAGATACTAAAATGCTAATACGTACTGTCTAGCTACTTTGGAAAGGAAATGATTTATTTTAATCCCTTGCCGCCACATGGTCCAAAAGACCACACGCCAAGATTTTACGGTTACTTTTAATAACATTCAATGTTTACCTCAAAATTTACACAGTGGCGTAGCTTGAACATTTTGCGCCCGGGGCGAAGAACAATCTGCCGCCCCTAAAAAAAGGTGAACATAATAAAATGTAAAAATGTTGAAAATTCCATTTTCATACTCGTACATATGTATCTATTTGTCCGGGAATGGAACAAAACGTAAGTGCTCAAATTGGGTGCGTCCCGTAAGCTCACAATATAAGCTGTATCATCTGATTAAAATTGAATAAAATTTGCGATTAATACGCCAACCATAATAAAAGGCTACTTTATTGAATAAAAATTATTGAACCATTGAGACTAGGCCTCTAAATTTGTCTACACAAAAATTGTTTTGATAAAATTCCAAACACTGAATGAATGGGATAGTTCTTTTTCTGCATGTAGTCCAATGGACCCCGTCTTATCTTCATAATTATATGGAAGTGTTTCGCAACGAATTAAGGAATATACTAATTTTTTATAAAACTATTAAGCGGACCCGGTGATCTAGCACCCGTGAATATTAGGCATTTTCAGGATTTTTTTTTAAGGTGAACGTAATGAACAACGATATTTAAACTTTATAGGTATATTATAATACTTAAAAAGCACACAAAAACATTTTTAAAATAACCAAATAAATTTTTAATTATTTGAAAATATGGCGCTGAAGATGACCCCCTCACAAAAAAGGACATAGGCGGCAGGTCAGGTTTTGGCTCTTTCACATATAGGAAAAATAAAAAACAAAAAAAATTATCAATCTATATAAGTGTAGCTATCGCCGGAACCAGAAAACAAAATAGCGGTTCTTGAAATTTTAATACCGAAAACTGACTATTTTCCATTAGGTTTTTCAAATAAAAAATTTTTGGTGGTTCCGGCCATAACTACTGGTGTACTGAATAACATATTATTATTTGAGATGATTCGGAGGAACAGTTTTTTTGTTTTGCATCCCGCCGTGCAGAAAAAGGTAGTTTCGAGATAAATGAGTTTAAAGTTTTAAGTATGTATCCAATATCCATTCATGGGGTGGACCAGCCGTGCGCTACCTTAGCCTGTAGAACCTAAAAAACCGTCAATATCATTACAAAAATTTAACAGTGTATTCTCGAAAGACTACACTTTCGAAATATTAAAAAAACAAAAAATCGATTTTTTGAAAATTATAGACCACCAAGAAAGATGCATAGTGCTTTGTTGTGGTTTATACGTATATTTACGAGAGACAAGTATTTTACTATGAAAAGAAATAAAGCGTCTCTCCATTAAGGGGTAACACCACTCTAGAATTTTGAAAAGCCCGATTGTCCTTAAAATCATCCAGGAAATAAGAGGATGAGGCAAGCATCAACGTGGATGGCCTAATGTATGGTAAAAATTTCAAGGATTTAAGTGCTCGTAAAAATTTAATCGCGTTTTTCTCGAAACCACATTTTTCAAACTGGGAGGACATGACTTGAACACCGTTCCATGGATTGATTTAAAATTTTGACAGTAGCTTCACAATTATATTCTCTATGGAAGTACGTAGCCGTTTTTCTATATAACGTATGTTTTTTTTATAAACAATTTACTGCTTATTTTTTGGCCAAAAATAAATTAATTTTTTCAAAAGTGCACCTTTTCTTCAAAATTTGATTTGAAAAAGCAATCCTACGTACTTCCATAAGTAATATTATAGTATATAGATTATTATTATAGATAGTCTTATACTTCACGAGAAATCCGTTCTCCCGACAAGGAGTTTTAAAAAAATAAGAAGCGATTTCAAATATTGGCTCTGCCGCCGCCATTTTATATTAAAATTATACTAAAAAAAATTGTTTTTCATACTTCAATAACTTTTAAATAAACCCTGTGAAAATAAATCCTATCCTTTTTTCCATACTTCCAAAATAAATTGTCAAAATTAGCCGTTTTTTCGGTCGCTAGAGTGGTGTTACCCCTTAACATAAAAGTTTAAAGTTAATATGTTTAACAAAGTGTTGAACTAAAATTTTAAAACATGTATTTCTTAATTTCATTCTTTTTCCAGATTTAAAGGAATGCTGGTAAACGGTAAGGATTCGTGTACTATACAAACAAGAATATCTAAAGATGTCCACAAGGTATCTCATAAAATTAAAAGTGACCAGAAGATATCCCTGGATGTGAAAAAGACAGATGAACTCGGAAAATATCAACATAAGCTGCAATTAGAAAAACAAAAAGTGTCAAGAGGTGCAGGGAAAAAGAGAGTTCGACGACTTTCGTCAATTGACACAGAAGACTCTATAGATGAACCAATTAATAAAACTGAGGATCTTGAATTTGTATCTAAACTAGCGTCACCCATTAAAAAACGGGACAGTTTGCTTGGATACTTTCCAAAAATTGTGTCGCCAAATTCCTCTACAAAATCCGAAATGAAGGAAGAAGAAGTGGAAAAGGTAAATAAAATCGAACTGAAATGCAATGGGAATGTATCTAAGACTAAGTCTAAGTGTAAGTCAGAATTAAGTGAAACAGTGACGTCTGCTTCAACACTTACTACACTTAGCTCGGGCCGACCGAAAAGATCATGTGCTGGAAAGGCACGGTACGACTATGACTTAGAAGTTAGTCCAAGTAAGATTAGCGATATAGAAACAAACTCCAAACGACGCAGTAAAAAACATACGAAATTTAAAGCCGAGACTCTAGAAAATACTGAAATCAAATCAAATGAGACTGTTGAAATTGGGTTTGTAGAAATTATTAATTTAGACGTTAGTGTCGATGAAAATATTTTAAACAACGATACTCCGAAAGGAAAGGTGTGTAAGAAATTAGCTCCAGTTTTTATTAAAGCTGTTCCAAAGCCAGCCCCAGATCCAGAAAAAAACACAGCTCGTCAAGAGTTCCTCATGTCGGGAGTTCCAGAAAAGATGAGGCTTGATAACGTTAAACAAAAGCAGTTTGAGCTGTTCTACGAGAGTGAAGTTAATTTTTTCCCGAAAGTTAGTCACGTTCTTCAAATAGATGAACAGGAAAGTGCGCAAGATTTGGCGTTTATAAAGAGTAGGTTGACTCTTGAACCGAACGTTGATAGTCCAAATATCAATGAAGTTCGGAAATCAAAAGCCGTAATTCTGATGGAACCCTCCTCGAAACTACGTTTCGTTCCACTGCAAAAACTTACCGATATCGAAAACAAGAGGGAGTTTGTTAAAAGTCTTAAGGGAAAATACGAAAAATTTCCAACTTATCGCTGCTATAATCAACTTAGGGAGAAGTACCGATCATTTAGCGCAAAGGATACAGAAGTGGACACCCAGCAATTGTCTGAATCATTTGTTGTTACGAGCAGTTCGAGGCGGTACCGAAATAAAAAGATTACTGCTAGTAATTCCGATGAAGATAAGCCTCCACTTTCAGCGCCTAATGGAGAACTTTTATTCACCGAAAAATACAAGCCAATGAGTTCTGAACAAGTTCTAGTTAATATAGCACCAGTCCAAGAATTGAGAGAATTCTTGTCTTCCTGGCAAGTTGGACGTAACTGTAGATTGAATGACTCGTGTATCGATTTTGAGTTAAATGACTCGAGTAACACTCAAATTGGTTTGTGTAATTCAGTAGTGCTGCTCGGACCTAGTTCGAGCGGTAAAACAAATGCAGTATTCGCTTTAGCAAACGAACTCAACTTCAATGTGTTAGAAATAAATGCAGGTATGAAACGGACTGGCAAGAAGTTGCTTCAAGAACTACGAGAATCAACTCAATCGCATCAGGTTAGTAAAGACAATGCAAAGAGCAATCCATTAAAATCATCCCTAAATGGGTTAAAAAAGAAGGCAGAAATCAACGATAGTAACTTCTCCCTGGAGCACACCAGCAGCAGCAGCAAGCTATCACTTATTTTGGTAGAAGATGCCGACGTTGTTTTTGAACAGGATGCCGGTTTTATCGAAGCAATATATCAATTGTCAGCTGCCTCCAAACGTCCTGTGATCATTATCGCCAGTGATCCTAAATGTCAGCACTTATTAAGACTAATTAATCAGCACGCTATTACATTTGCAAAGCCGAACATACTAAATATTTCAAAATTTCTCTCAATTCTGTCACTGATAGAAAATTGCCCCATTAATCTAAACGACATCGTTAGTTTGTATTTGTACAACCATCAAAATCTGCGCAAAACTCTTCTTGAGATGCAATTTTTCATTCAAAGTGGAGGAGATCGTATAAGGCGAAAAGCCAGCAATGCTCACTTTGTGCTTACCTCGTTCACCCGATTATTGGTCGAGGCTGATGTCAGTAAGAAAGACGATCAGGATGATCACTTGGATGAGAGAAACGAGAAGTGCTCATCGAAGGTATATGTTCATAAGACACTTTTTGAGTTCTATACAACATGCCAAAATGTCGACAGGATCGTACCATTTCCCGTCGATTTTAACATTCTATGGGAAAATTTGGGAGATATTTTTAAAGTCTCACCAATTGTGCACAGTTTGACTTCTACACAGAAAGTTGGTCGGAGAATTAGTCCGAGGAAAAAGTGTAATCTTACACAAATCCCAAATGAACTTCAATCATTGACAGAGTTCTATGAAAATATATCTACGGCAACAAATGTCGCACCGGATGGTGATACCGAAAATTTTTGTCAACCAATGTTATCTGAGGAGATTGCTCATCACTTAGTAGAAAAATCTCTCAAGGTCAACTTAAATGCAGGCTTGGTCTCCTATAATTTATTCTTGAAAGAAAAGGACAGGTAAATATAGACTTTTTTACTTTAAAACGTTTATTTTTGATTCGGTTAAAAATCAGAATGCATGATAGTACTATGCATGTCGCTGTATTGATGAGAAAAGATACTGATAAATATTGAAAGAACGAAATTTGTCCGTTTTGAAGTTAGTGTGGAACTTTGTTGATTAAGTGTACATATTGAACACATCAAGCTGAAGGGTCATATATACAAATAAATGTCTTCCGGCCGAACTCTACTTCTATGGCTACGCATACACGATATCCAAAGTCGCGACTTTGACCTTGCGTAGCCCAAAGTCGCGATTATCTGTGCCGTGTAAACGGGCAAGTCCCAACTTTGGCCTAGCCCCGATTGAATTGGGCCTAGGTCTGATATATCTGTATGTGTGTACGCAACAAAAACTTGATCCCTTAAATGTCACAAATCTTACTCGCACACAGATAACAAGGGAAAATGTCCTAATCCACTTTGTGTCGCTTACACGAGCAGCCGTGATTTTGGCCTACAACCTTTTTTCTTTCTAGTCCTGATTTGGGACTGTCGTGTATACATAGTCTATAAATGGAATTGAGTTGTGTGTGTGTGCGTGTTGGGGGAGCCCAAGGCAAAGAATATCTATCCAACAAGAAGAGACACTCGTGACGTTTTTCCTTATCTTTCAACGACCTTGTTACCGTTAAACAGATCAGACATTTCATTTTGTTAGAAATTGATAGTTATAAAGAAGTAATTTGTGAGAGCAAGACAAAAATTTGGGAGGAGATGCTATGAAAATTGAAGCGTTTCTACGGGGTGCATGATTTCATTTTAAACATTTTCCATTTTCCGGTAAGGTACACAAAACTTAATTCGAGATAATTGTCCCTCGAAAAGCCACACACCAAACACCTTATATGAAGATGAAACAACAGCTATTTACTTAATTGAATTTTAAAATATTCAAGAACCTTTCAAGTCAACTCTCAATAATATAACACCACCCTGTACTGGCTTTCTAGCCGAGCGAGCGCGGCACACAGTCGCTAAGAAGCGTTAATAATCGCCTGCGAAATACAGAGTGAAAAAATGTGAGCAACCGCGTACGTACTTATCAACTGTGTGTGCACACTGTACATGCTGTTCGTGAGGAATTGTTGCCGACTATGACTCTCTCTTTTAATTTCTTACAGGAATTGAATGTTACTCGTTCATTTCTGTTTTAGCTAATGGGAAATTTTGTTGGATGTATGTTCCAGACATTTCATACTGGTTAAGGATTTGCAGGAGTATAAGAGTGTCCCTACTTGTTGATAGATATTCTCTTCCAAAGCACTCAGATTCTATCGAGTCCGTCGGGGACCAGCCCTAACCGAATTTCTTCGTTGTCTAATGAACTGAAGAGCCTCGGACAGGGGTTGAGGACACATATATTAGACCCTCATCACGTCAGCACCGAACATGGTACTCTGTACTTGGACAAACGCAGAGAAAATGTTCTAGCATTGCTCATCCTTCCCAGGGTATGCAGGTGTTTGCCACATGTGTTGTGTCTTGTTACAGTACCTACAAGATTTTTACAGTCTTTTCTGCTTAATTTAAGCAGAGTACAGTGCCCTTATTTCGACGACACTCTTCTATGTACTCCCGTAAAAACTTTCAATTCATTAGTGGTGTAGGAAAAGTTGTATGTACGTCCTCTATGAAAATGCATCTATCATTTCTATCGGAGTAACCGTGGCCAGATCCTGCTAGTTATAAGTTACCCCATTTTAAAGTATCTTTCTTTTGCGATATCTATTATAAAAATCCTTGAATATCACAGCAGTTGGCACAAACATTCAAATCAGATGATAGTATCAAGTTTCACTAAACAGAAATTAAGCGGTACATGCATATGCATTTTTTTTTGCTTTTTGAGTCAAAATAATCCAATTTTGAAGTACCACTTGATTTAATCTAAAATTTCTTAAAATAGGACGCTGCTTACTTCTTACATATCGACACATCAACTTCGCTCAAATCGTTCAGTGGCACTGGATTATGAACCTTGTTTGCGATCAATCTGCCGAAGTGAAAAATACAGGTCTCATGTGGAACGACGGGGATCGCGATTTTATCATTATTTGCGGAACACTTGCAACAGCGTGAGCTCTTTTTCTACTGATATATTCGACAATTCGTGCTCAGTGTTCAAAGGCAAGGAGTAATTATTAAAAGTAAAAGCATTTATCATATTTGTTTCCTTAAATTTAATGTTAGTATAAAAATGAGTTTTTTTTGTTATAATTATGTAATTAAACTAAGCCTTAAAATTGTTTCTGCTCATATACAGAAAAATAATTTAATTCGTCGTTTTTCCTTTTTTTCCTTCACAAATTCGTTACCGTACTGAACAGGTAGGCGCGAGATTTCCTATTAATGGTAAAATATTAAATAGTAATATATTAATATCACTTCTTGTTTAGAATGCAAAATACCTTTGATACATCTCCTATTTTGTAACTTTTTAACATTTGAGTAGCATCACTTGAGTGTCCGGCTTGGTTAAAGGCTTTAGTTGCATCCCTCCCAGCCCATTCCTCCAGAAGTTCACTACCACCTGGGTGCTAGAGCGACACTATTTGTTATTAAAATCTTTCTGTATATTTGCAAAGACTCACTTTTTCCATATAAGCAGTTACATCGTACACCGAGTCTTTGATAATTATCCAGACGGGTGCTCCGTTCTTGCCGTTGTTGGCCCTCACTTCGTCCGTAGTGAAAGTTTTGAGTAACATATTCCATTCAACGTTCCGGCAACACTGAAGCGGTTTGATGTAGGCCTGCAAACTTTTAAAGTTAATCATGAGGATTATCTCTACCCAGAATATACTGATACGCTTGTACGTGCGCTTTTATGTAGCTTACTGATAAGAAGCAAATTTTCAGGGTATATTTTTGTCTTACGGAGTGAATAACAGTAAATTGTGATAACACGACGGGATTTCACACCGTGAGAGACAATTTCGACAAAATTCTCTGATTTAGGGCTCAATTTAGTGATTTAAGAAGATAAGATTTAATGCTTAAAAAGTTCAATTATTTCAAGTGGAAACACATGAACTGCATGCATTTCCTATTGAGCACCTCTGCAGATAAAACAAAAGAATAGGGTTGCAGACTTTCGACGTTTTATTAGAATAGTATATTTGAATAATAATCGAACATAACTTTACTTTGAACTAGCTGGCTTATTCTTATTAAAGGAAGAAAATTTTTAAGGAGATGAGATCTAATAATAAATTTACGAGTGCAATATTTGTCAAGAAACCTCATTTCAAAGGCTCTGATTACAATAAAATTGCACTTTGTTACTAAGAAATACGAATTTCAATACGTAACTTCCGAGAAATGTACAAAAAAGATATAAACTAAAAATACATAACGAGTCTTTTCTCATGCAGCACATGCTTTACGAAAATTGTGAGTCTTGTTCTGAATTTCGTACGGAATGGAAATTTTACAAGTTCTCAATTTCATTAAAAAACAGTCTATATAAGAGTAATTCAGTAAAGGCCCCCATACACAGTCGAACAAAACAAGTGTGAAGCTGCGTGTTCTGCAAAGGCCATGCATTGTTATTGCGCCAGCATCGCCAATAGTATTTGCGTAGTACCGCGCGCTGCACAAAAATTTTCAGACGTTTGAATTTCATCAACCGGACGTCCAGCGCATCAAACTGCACCATACATGGGGAAAAATGATTGGACAACGGCATGCTTTGCGCATTATTCGCTCGTGTATGGGGCCCTTACCTTAAGACGAATTCTGAAGTCTTGTAAAAACACGAAATTTTGTAAATTCAGGTCTTAAATTAAATTAAAAAATAATATAAAACACCTAAATCGTTTCATGCGAAAACGGTTTTCGTGCGAGTGCGAAAATTAGAAAGTCAGAATAGGGGGCGTAATAAAGTGATAAATTATGTTTGTGCTTTTAGAGCTGAATTAGATCTTACAAGGGGAGTGTCAAACTTGGGGCACACAGATTCCTTTAATTTTTATAAACATATGTTGTAGGGTATGGATGGTGTTCTCAATAACAGTTTGAAATGGAAAGACGCAATTCACTTTCTTGTTTCGCCTTGTTTTGGTTCTTACCGATCAGGCAGCAGCCGCAGTGTCTGCTGCGGCAGCGGTGTATAAAGGTAGTGACACAACCAACGCGTTCGTCGCGGCATTGCGTGCGTTGACATCTATGACGCGACGCACGCGACGCTAGGTAAGTTACAACAGAATATTGAACGCGGCAACTGACAAGCAAGTGACACAGGCAATTTCAGTTATATTATGAATTATATAATTAAATTCCCATATAACTTCATGCATTTGTAATAAATAAACTCGCGTTTGCGCAGTTCTTCTATGAGTCGCTCATGGAATTCCATTTTACCACACGAATGACACTAAAAGTAAGGTTAAGTTGAACGCGCCGCGTTAAAATTTAGAGATTTGCGCAAAGGATGCGACGCGTCGCATAGCGGCGCGTCGGATGCGAATTCGTTGTACCTCGAAGTACAGGACTGCTTAAGCGCTTTAAAACCTGTCAACGCACGCAACGCTCGCGACGCGTTCAAAATTTGGTTGTGTCACCAGCTTAAGTGACTACGTATACACGATATCCAAAGTCGCGATTATCTTTGCTGTGTAAACGGGCAAGTCCCAACTTTGGCCTAGCCCCGATTGAATTGGGCCTAGGAATGATATATCTATCTATATACAGTGAAGAGAAAAAGTGGAAAAATTATTCCACATTTGCTTTTAAATATTTATTACCAAGAAACGGTAAGGCTGACGGAAATGAAAAGAATATTGTTATTTACACTTATAGCTGCATATTCAAAATATATTGTATTTACTTTTTACTTCACTTAAATACTAAGAAAAAATTACACTAATATCGACAAAGCCCACTTTTCCACTTTTGCACCACACTCGGCGTACGTAGTCATTTCGTATTTACCGCTATCTCAGAAAGCTGTGTGCAAGCCAATCGAGTGAGATAAGTGGTCTTTTAAAGAAGGTGAAATTAAATTACGAAAATCTGCACCTTAATAAGAGTTTTCATTCAAAACTTATCATGAAGCCAATAATTGCAGTGCACATTAAGGAAAAGGTCCTTGAACTCTCTCATAAGCAAACAAAATAACCAGCACTGGGACAGGCGCAGATTCAGGGGGGGTCATGCGCCCCCCCCTTCCAAACAGCCCGCATTTCAAAAAATAGAGCTGAAATGTATGTAATTTATGTATGAATGTATATGAATTTTTGAGATTAGATAAATGCCGGCGATAGTTAATTTCTTTTAAAGCAGGGATTAGTTTTTATTATTATTATTATAAAAAGATTAAAAAGATAACTTGTGTCTTAAATAGATAAATAAAATAATTCACGTTGATTGTTTTTGGTTCCGTGGTGCAAACCATGGTTCATGTCCTGGTCATGTTGATGCTGTGAAATGAACATGGTTGGACGACAAATCGGAACAATTACAAGCAAGCGGAATTTTAATCCTTTGGGGTGCAACAACACCAGGGGGATATATTGGTACAATTTTTTTATGCTCTTACAGGAACCCATAATATTTACGACTACAAATGCGTTTCCCTTTAAAATAAATAAAATCAAAATTTAGTTACAAAATTCCAGCAAATATTGCAATCCAAATTTATGAAAAGCAATAATACTAATTAAATCCATTCTTACATTGTTATTTTTCAATTTCCTATCGATAATATCTGCGTTCGACTCGCCACTGCCTCAGTGAGCTGGATCAGTTTGCTCAGTTGCTCACTGAGCTGAACCATTTTTCTCACTTCTAATGTCCCTCTTTTTCTGGATGGCGTCGCTAGTGTTTTCTGAGCCAGAACTAAGTTGAATGCTGGCCCCCATAGAATCCGGCAACGGTAAACGAACCGTCTCCTTTGCCGCAGAGCTTGAGAGCTTAAAGCTTTGTGAGTCCGGCAAGAGCGACCCGAACCATAGAATCTGTCGACGCATCCGCTCCCGCTGAGTTATTTGTGACAATTCGAGAATTATATTTTATATTGAGAAGGAATATGTGTTTGAAAAAAGCAACGGATATTGCAAACCGTTTTACACAAAAATGATTGATTCTACGGAAAAAGTTGTAAGATCGTTTTTTTGCAGGACTTCATAGGGTACAATTTTCTCATAACAATTTTTCCCGACAAATTCATAATTTACAATATATTTGCGAAAAACTAAAAAAACCAAAATCCCACGATCAAATTCGATTCCCATCGAAGTAAAGGTCTCTACAAAAAAATCCAGCCTGTTCCGCATTTTCCCGTGATATCGACCATTTTTTGATTAATTTTACTGGGCTAGAAGTGGAAATATGGTAAAAGTTTCCAATTATTTTACTGTTGAGCATGGCGATTCGTGCCGATTTTATAACAATTAAAGTATGCTGCACCTCATGCTTGTTTATAAAACCATTATGTGTACATCAAATAGCACTTTCTGAAATTATTCCTCGTAGTTCTCATTAGTTTTGGAATAGATAAGATTTATAATTCTTCTAAAAAAGAAGGTGGAGAGGAGTAGGTCCTTGTGTCCTTGAACCGCATCAATGAGGGGAGGGGGCCAAAAATGAAAACACCAAATGTTCGCAAACAAATCGCTTGGATTTAACACTAGTAACAATGCTTCATTATATATCTCTACGCCTTTAACCCGGAAGGTTGGGTCGGCAGGAGATTCAAACCACTAACAAATGGTTTTTTGGTTTGGCCGTGGTTTGCTTGCTGTTTGGTTTTCTTTGGAGATTAGGCTTAAGTGACTTTGGAATGCCAACTGCGCGTAGGTTTAGAAGATATCTGATTTTCCTTTCGATTGAATATGCAAGGGGCTCCGCGACAAGACAACAGGAAAAAAAATTCAAATTCGAATCTTAATTTTTCGGTAGGGGGTCAAATTTACCCTGGTCATTTTTCCCCTTCTAATTTTTCCCGAGCCCCTGCTTCCCAGGGTGGGTTAAATTTTCCTCGGCCATTTTTCCCTTTTTAAGTTTCTGATTAAATTTTTCGACTTTTTCCCACCTTTTTTGTATTTGACTGCACTGAGCGTGAATTCCGCTCGACTAACTTATTTATCATATTTTTTCGAAAAATAATATTTAATTAAATTGTTATTTCATTACCTCCGTTTTTTCATATCCTGCTCTGGATCAGAATTCACAGAAAATGTTGCATTGAATTTTGTGAAAAGACCATCAAATTGACTCATACCCTCTTTGCATCAAAAAATTAATCCAATAGTTTATTCAGTTCAATTTTTGAAGTTTGGATGGGTAAAAATCAGGGCAATTTGATATCTTTTTGCACATTTTAAAATGTTCGCTATACGTAACAATTAAAAAGATTCAATTCAATGCAAAATTCCAGATTCAGGGCAGGATATGAAAAAAACGCAGCTAATAATATAAGAAGTGCTTGTATGCAGATACGGTACATGCAGGTACTGACTAGTGTGTAATCAATGAACCGCGCGTGGGAATTCTTGACCTCTGACTAAATATTTGCATTTTACTTACATACTTTTTTAATATAATATAGACTGATTGATTTGTCTTCTCTAAAATATTTAATTGACCTCCTTATATCGTTATAGTCATTATTCGTAGTCGCGTAAAGATCGATTTAGATGTATTCAAAGCGGAAAATGTTGCTCACTCCTAAATCTAGCTGGGTGCTGCAACTCCACTCTTTCCCGCAACAAAGAATTGCCTTAAATTTCAACAGCGGTAGGGTGTCAACTTAACCCGGCCGATTTTGCCCCGGTCATGTCTCCCCTGTGCGTTTTACAAAATATTTTATAGACTGAAATACAACAAGCGAAAAATTTAATAGCCAGGGAAAAATCGGCAAGGTTATCTTCAACACCCCATTTTTATTTTCGGGCTGGTTCTGAAGATCTGAAGTATAACCAGAATAATTATTTATTCACTCTCATCTAGGCGATTTTTCCTTACCCACTAGTACAATTTAATATTCTGGAGGAGGACTTTCTTTTCTTGTCATTCCGGGTGTTGGTATCAGCCATATTGAAGTGTGAGCGAAGCTGGGAGGAAAAATTGCAATAAAGTTGTTAACCTGTGGCCTTTGCTATTTCCTATAATTAATTCAATTTTCTATTATTTTGTGTGTTGCTCAGTGATCGTTCCACTTGTAAAATTTAATTTATAAATAGGCTGTGAAAAAAAGCAGACAGACTCGTGTGAGCGACACGGTGAGGCGAACAATTTATTTTTGTAGATCTATTCATTTTCGCAATATTGCATGTGCACCCCCAGAATCGTAGTCTAGCGTTGCGTAGAATTGATTTTCGAAAGAACAATTTTATGATTTATGGTTGAACCCCATTTTGAGATTTTTTTTTGTGTTTGTGACAAAGCAAAGCACATTGGTTGGACGTCTTGTTAAAGTTCCTTCGCGGCAGTTGGTAGCGCTGACTTGTTTATACACACAGACTGAAATAACAGATGTGTGCGACGACGAAGAGCTATTGAAAGCGAAGTTCGGAGAAGTAAAAGGACTGATTTCTAGGACTCTGGTCAAGCAGGCTTGTGAGGCGAGTCATTTAGCGATAGTGCAGTAAAGAATATGGCGTGTGCAACTTTAAAACGTTCGCTGGACTGGGATGCGATCAATCAGCGTCCCACGAAACGTCGCAGATGCAATCCCTTCGGTAGTTCGGGTGGTGCATCGCCGTCAAGCGCTGGGGCACAGGCGGCATCATCAGGATCCGGATTGGCTAATCCGCAGAGTCCTTGTGCCCGATTGACCGAGCCACAGCCGTCGCCGTTTGCAGAAGCTTCGCTGGCTAAGCTGTCTCCAGGTAAGCGAATTTACGAAACTATGTTTCATATTTTAACTGGCTGTTTATTTAGAAAAAATGGCACAAAATATTCGAGATGAAATCAAAAGATTGCATAGACGTAAACAGCTGCCTTTTTCAGCCAGTGCAATTGAAAGAATGCAGGATTCAGAGTCAAGCGGTTCGGAGATGGGACCAGACAGTCCCCGTCGACCGGACAGCCCTCCAAGTATAGTGAGAAACCCGGAGAAGGCTCTATTCACTTTTAAGCAGGTATGCTATATTTTCCTTTTACGAATTAAAGAAACGAGGAGTGAGATCAAGAAGCGGGTCCATAAAAAAAAGCATATAAATAGTCGTAGGTAGAATGGGTTGTCTGAGTTTTAATCTTTTGACTTTTTTTTTTCGTGAAATTCAATCAAAGATAAATAATTTCAGGATTGGGGGATTCTGTCATATCCGAGGTATGTTCCTTGTACAAAATGCCTAAAATCCGCTATTTAAAAAAAAATGACACAGGGAAAGCATTTAAATTATTGATTACGACGCATTTGCTGGCACGATTCTTGTTACTCAGGCCCCAATTTTTGGGAACGGGGTTCGAAAAATTTTGCTGTGCTAATTAACTCCACCGGTAGTTTGTAAAAGGAAAATTAACTCCACCGGCAGTTTATAAAAGGGAAATTATATTATATAATAGAATTTTCCTAAAAGTTACGAACGTTAGGTGGCTCGCGAATTGCCCTATATCTCGAAAACGGGTCGAGATAGAATTTTTTCATTATTTTTCCGTTAATTAGCACAGCAAAATGTTTCGAACCCCGTTCCCAAAAATTGGGGCCTGAGTAACAAGAACCTCCCCCATTTGCTGCATAACTGCGTTTCTCGGAAACTTCTTTATTAATTATATATATATATTTAATATTGCTTAATGCGTGATGGAAGTGTAGTTATGCCTTAAATATGTAGGAATAGTTTAAGTTCATTTCTGTGTGTTTTTTAGGCTTAAGTTGTCGAGTGCCGTTTTTTTGGAATTGTCGTAAATGTTGTGGAAATGTTCCATTTATGGTCGGAACGAGTGAATTAGGAAAATATTGTTGTCGGAAAACAATACTTTCCCAAAAATTAGCTTGTTTTAACACCAAAAATTGAAAAAATCAAAGTCAATCTCGTCTCGTTTTCGAGATATATAATAATTCAGAGTGGCTATTCGCTTCGTCCTTGCTTTGTACAATCGAAATTTGCGCTCATGTACATGGTAAATAATTATTAAAACATCGGCATAAATTAATTCGTAAGAAAAATTTGCCTTTCTTAAAAAATATCTACTGACAGAATATTTTCCTTTTACAAAATTTTCAATTTTTGGTGTTATAACAAGCGAAAACAAGCTAATTTTTGGGAAAGTATTATTTTCCGACAATAATACTCTCCTAATTTACTCGTTCCGACCATAAATGGAACATTTCCACAAAGTTTTAGGACAATTCCAAAAACGGCACTCGACAACTTGTTCCGTTTTTTATTTCGAAAACGACGAATTTTCTAAAAAAAAGTTTTGTGTATTGAACTTCTTTTGTAAATAACTCGTAAACGATGCGAGGTGGATTTTTTTCATTATTTTTCTCGTCTTCCCTGGTACAAAGTGCTTTGAAAACATGAAAACTGTTCTCAAATTGAAAATCTCGGATATGATAAAGCTACCCAGGATAGTGCCTATATAATACTTTTGGCAACATTAAAATTGTACAGTGCAGTATTGAAAACATTAAGCTCCAATAAGGGGAACCGGCGAATAGTTTACATAGGCATTTAAAAAAAAAAATATTTCCCCGTATACCTCGAAAGGATGAACATTTGTCTCTAAAAAGGCCAGAGAATCGATTTAAATTTTTTAAAAGGTATTGATTGTATCTAAGATATTTTGTATTCATCGACCGCGATAAAGAAACATCTAATAAAGGATTATCGTCATTTTGACCGGTATATCCAAAACATACGATATGTGACAAATCATATGACGTAAGCTTCAATTTCTATTATCACGGGAAGGCTGTAAAGTGCCGGAGGTTTTACTAGTAATAAAATGACGAGGTTTTTTGTTTTTTTCTGTAATAAAAAAGCAAACCGTAGTTAATAATTATTTTACAATTTGTTTTTAAAAAATGAACGTTGCTAATATCCCGCACCCCATGGTAACTGCATACGAGAGGCTTTGTTCACTTACGTTCGGTATCACCAGATATTTTTCAAATTTCTTCTCCTGGCTATTCGGGCTTTTGATAACAACTTGTGATTTCTTTGAAGGTTATTTGCTTAAGAGTAGCAGAATAGCTGTTCGGGTGTTTCAGGTGAGCTTAGGTCCGCCGCCACGCTCAGTTTAGCTGATATTATATATGTATTTCCCAAAACTATATAGTACTTCGGTATACATTGGGACCCATTATGGAAGTCGAATTTGGTCCACTTGACTAGCGAAGTCACAATTTTCTTAGTATTTCGGCATTGAAAATGTGTCTGCTAGTCGAGTCCAGCAAACTCTACTTCCATAATAAGACCCTTAAACTTCTTTCACTTATTGTAGTAAAGTTATAAGTACACTGACGTATTAGCCAGAGGAGAGTGTGTACCGCTTTGGGGGGATTTTTTACAAATCTTAGTCCTGGCACTCGCATTTTTTTTTATAAATCGAGATGCCAGTGGTATTTACGGTTCCGTATTTTAAAAGGAAAAAAAACTTTTAAAAAACCGAGTTCAAATATATAAGCTTAAGCACTAAAAAGTTTTATATTAATTATTTATAAAATCCTACCCATGGATATTTTTTGCTTATAAAAAGCCAAACCTTCTAAAGTTTCGCTATGTGAAAACACTTACGCCTGATGTAACAGTGCGAGCTTAAGTTTAATCATCATTTAAGCGCTCGCATAATAATTTTTCGGTTTCACGGTGCGAGTTAAGCCGCCAAATTTGGCAACTTGATCGTCACCTGAGTTTCCTAGACTTTCTTAGAATAAACTTTATTATTTTGACAACAAAAAATATTGCTGTGAACTACTGATAAATGCATTGTCCTACATAATAGCTGCGGTCTTTTGTGTCTCTTGTTCTGGAACAACCATACAATTAGCTGTTCTGCTCGTGTTCTGTTGGTAATCTCTTGTTTTGGACAATGTAGTTACCTGTAAACTAGGGGTGCTACGTGTTCATTTTTGAGAGTTTTTGTCCCGCATGCTAGTAAAAGTCAGCTGATATCTGTCAAACCACTTTCTGAACGTTTTAAATACACGAATTACCTTTTTTTTTGTTGATTTTTCCCATTGATCCCTAAAATAATTGGATAGTGGAAGGTGGCGTGGCGCTTAGAAAGTATCGGCGGCTATGTTGTGTTTGGGGAATTGCACGAATTTCGGTAGGATAGAGTTAACGGCTTTTCAACATTACCGACATTCAACAATTTTCATTATTTATATTTGGTTCCTTACCTTGCTTATTGTGCAATTGAATGGAGAAAACGACTCGAGTTAATTTCATATATTTCATCGGTGAAATTTGTGCCTTAGGTACCGCTATACCATATCGACGAGTCGCATATTTTAATTTCTTTTCTGCACTATCCATGTTTAAAGTTGACAGTAAAATTGTTCTATCAACTATCCAGTTACTATAGATATTGATGATTTTACCACACACAAAACTTTTGACATTTCAATCCTTTGAAAATCTACCATACGTTCCGGTTAACGGTACCAAGGGCATTCATAGGTAAAACAAAATCTCACGAGTGTCCCTTCTTGTTGGATAGATATTCTTTACCCGAAAATTTTGAGTACCTGGATATTAGGATACCTTATCCTTTAATTATTATACCTTAAAATATTTATCAGATATGTATTGCTATCTACGAATACCTGCCTTAAAAATATCTATCAAGAGCTGCAAATTAAGACAACGCCCCCAACGGACCACAAATGGGGAGACAGTCCATGCTATATGAGCTCCAATTGGACGCATTAATGACCACTTTTCAGCTGAACTTTGCGCCCCTCTAGAGGCTTAATCTTTTGTCGCAAGGAAAATGTTGCGAATTTTGTGCTCTACAGATATTGTATGGATATATTTTTATTAGGAGTTACCCAAAACGAGATAAATGCGAAAAACCAATTTGGTCCTAATTTTTAAACCTTTTTCGCGGTATAACTTATAAAGTATTATAATAACTTTACGAAAAAGGTTGATATATGTATGTAACTAAATTTGTAGAGAATTTCGAGATCTGAAAAATTGTTTTTAAATTTTTGATCTAGCATATCTAGAAGCTGAGATATTTTCGAAAAACTATTTTCCTGTTATAATGAACATTTCGACGAATGCTCAAGGTCTGTCAATACATAAACGGATAGATATTCTTTAGTAGAAAGCGCAACTGATGCCTGAAATGATGCGATCTCGATGGCTTCGATGTGTGTAACCGGTACTCGGGTACCCCGGTAATATTTACTGCGTACCCGCGATTGTACACAGATATTTGATCATTGGGTAATGGAGTAGGCGCAGTGGTGGATCCAGAACAAAGTCTTGGGGAGTGACTTCATTTTCGGAATTTTGTCTTGGTTCGTATGAATTAATAAACAAATGTGTCTAAAAGCAAATATAGCTGCTTATGAAATATGTTAGCTGAAAATCAATATGGAATATTAGCGCGAGCGTTTAGACCCAGGCAGATGGGCTGATATTCTCGTATCCTTTTCGATTCAATGCGGCATCACGCGTATTTGCTTTAAAAAATATGAAACCCAACAAATTCATTAAAGTGCATACCGGAATGAAATTCAATTCAAATAGGTATACGCAATTCACCTAAAGGAAAAGCTGAATAACAAAATACAAAATTGAAAAATCTGCCTGGATAAATCAATTGATTATCACAGCATACAAAATTCTTAAATATTGCTTACAAAATCAACATGTCCATCGTCGTCGTAAAATTCTATTATTTTCTCTCCGAGTTTTCATATTTTTACCCGCGCTCATTCTCTCGTCATCTGGGAACCCCACCCCACAATGGCTGGTGCCGATTGAAACATTTAAATTCCCTCACGCCTCACCTTCGTTTAGGTAGGGGCCAACAAACTCTTCGCTGCTCTCGTGGCCTGACCCTCGACCAAGTGGCCAAGTACAGAGCCCGCAGCTAAGACTTATATTGTTTGAACATTTTCAGCAGCGGATTTCGACCAAATTGTACATATATATGTAATTGTGCCTATGTAAGAGGTAATTCGGAAACTTTGCATTTTTCTTGTTTATTCGACTGGGCATCTGTATTACTTATCTGTGAGGTTTTGAAAATTTATCCTCGAGCTTGGAGGTGAAAATTCCCTGATCCCCTCCCCCCATATTTTCGACAGTTAAATATTATCTGGCCCATTCCATCATCCGTCGTACCCTTAATATTGTTACGAATCTCAAACACCGTCTGAGAAAAAATCTGACAAAATGGTTACTTTAGGCGCGTTTTTTTTATTGATCCGCTCAGATCCGTTCAATTTCGAAGTTTGGAACCGAAGGTCCGGTTCACTACTAGAAATCTACAAATTGTCACTGCTAACAACAGCCGAGCATATCTTCACAAATAGCAAATTGTTTGCCAATTTTCTGCAACGCATGAAAAATTTAAAAGACTGAGTGCGCTCGTCGACAGAGCGGCGTATTTCACAAGGGAATATGAATTTCCAGTCCCAAAGAGTGCGCTGTTACTCTAAGTAAATGGCCGAGGAAAGTAAGCGGCTGGATAATACGCGCCATACGTTAGCTACAGTGGACAAGTCGAGTTAAATTCAATGAAGGTTTTAACTACATATATCAATGGACTGAACATAGCATGACTTCAAAAAGCTGTATGTAAAATTCCTATATGAATCCCATACATGAAATTCAGCTATTTCGAGTCGCGTTGATTTAACTCGAAACAAATTACATGCTGCTACTAAGCCTGCCAGACGTTCCGCTTTTCAACATTTATGAAGCGGGACACAATTGTCCCGTTTTTCCCACTCTACACGAAGGGCCTTATTCCGGTTCTCACCTCACGCCCGTGACAAACCTCACTGTCGTGTCACCTCACGTCACATGTGGTATTCCCATTGTCGCGTGACGTGAGAATTTATGCCGTGAGAGCAATTCGAGTATTGATTGTTTTGACATTTAAAGTTTAGTTGTTTGAGGCAAAACAAGTTAATATTTGCAAAATTGAACTGAAAGATGAGTTCAAATGAACTGTGGTTCAGCGATACTGATGATGAAGACGAACAGGAAAGGAATCGCCAAATAATATTGAAAAGTTTTGTTAGTGTCTCGGAATGAAAAATATCGAGAGTCACGGTATTCTCGTTGTCACTTGAAGCCGATCCAAGTGACGATTTTAGTCGCTATCAAATTGTAGGTGACCGAAAGAAGTCACTCAAAGTGACAACGAGAATACCGAATCTGTACACTCACCTCACATGGCATGTGACGTGAGAACCAGAATAAGGGCCGAAAAAATATCCCCGAGCAGCAGGAATGTTTGAGCCGCCAATTGAATTGAACAAAACTCCAACAATTTAGTTGCCGAGAGATACTCCTTCAAATATTACTCACCTACTATCGAAATGTGGAAATTTAAAATCAGACCTTTGCGTCTTTCTGGCATTGTTTACTGTACAAAACACAAATAGATCAAATTGAAGTACTTAATGGTAGAAAACAGTATACTGATAATGTATTTGTTTTTTTATTATTTTACCTACCTTTCACAATTATAAAATACGTAAATATTTCTCTTTTAATTGACAATGATTCCCAACAATTTTTCTAGTAAGAACTAATAAATATGACAGTTGCACTGGGAAAATAAAACGATAAGTGACACCTGTAGACGCCTGGCGGGAATAACTGATCTTACCACTCGATCAGTTATTCCCGCCAGGCGTCTACGGGTGTCACTTATATGATGTTTGAAAATTATTAAAGTACTAATATCGCTATTACAAAATAGGGGTTGGTGGTAGAAGGGTGAAAATTTAGGGATTCATGTATTTTTTAATGCCGAATCATAAAAAAATTAAAACAAAAAATTTTGTCCAAAAAATAAAAAGAAATGTTTTGGGGTGGACCACTCTTATCACTTAGGAGTATGAAAAATAGGTTACATCCTATTCTCAGACCTACTGAATATACACAAAAAGTTTCATAAGAATCGGTCAATCCATTTCGTAGGAGTTTTGTTACAAACACTGTGGCACGAGAATTTTATATATTAGAAGATTAATGTATATGTATGTATATTCTTGAGGGTTTCGGAATGCAAAACCGACACTACAAAATGCCCTCTTAAATGCGGTAGATCGACTGTTTGTTAATAAAGTACTGGTACGGAAGCCTGATTGCGCGCACCCGATTCGCGTTTTACTCATTTTTTTTTAAATTGAATTAGCGATAAGAGTAAATATGTTTACAAAAATGGAGATGCCGGAATTTCAAAATAAACGGTTGATTCGTTACTATTCATTTGGATGATATAATATTAATGTTGTAATTTTTTTTGCTGTCAATCAACAGGTGCAACTTATTTGTGAGCGTATGTTGAAGGAGCGCGAAGATGCTCTTAGGGAACAGTACGATGCAGTTCTTACAACAAAGTTAGCAGAGCAGTATGATGCTTTTGTTAAATTTACGTATGATCAGATTCAGAGACGTTATGAAGCCGCTCCTAGTTGTAAGTGTAATTTTTGGTTACATATTTCCCTTATTCACAAATTTATGTTTCCAGATCTATCGTAATTACACCTCATTGACGTGCTGCATCTAGTCGTCGTAGTTTCTTCGATTGTGGCAACGTCAACACTACAACATTAAGGAATGATAGCGTTAATTCCAATAACTATACACAAACAAAATGCTATTGAATTAATTTAGTTCATAAAAAAGGAGGTAGCAGAAGGGAGTATATATGATAAATTTAAGCTATAAGACAAGCATCTATTTCAAAATACTATGGATAAATTCTCAGATTGTCGTTTTAGTTTTGCATAATCTCTTTTGTTAAAGTCATCTCTTTGTTTGTAATACGAAACATAATATTTTTATAAATACATACTGTAATTTACATGACGTGACATTTTTAAAACCAACAAATATATAGAATTACAAAATAAGCCAAAAACTCTTAGCAGTTGCATATGTATACAAACGGCAAGAAACACTACAGAAATAGTTGCGGAAATTATATTTGTATACAAATAATAAATAGTTGCAGTGAGTCAACATGGTAAACAGTAAGGGATATTTTCTTCAAACAGGAATGGTGTAATATGAACTCGTTTGATTTCAATGTCTAGTTGTGGTTATCTGTGAATTTTTGTTTAATAAAATCAATTACTTTTTATCTTTTCCACAATTAAATTTAATAAAATCGTTAGTTCCATATTATCCCAATCTTGTTTATGAGAAACTCAACTGTAATTTAAGATTTTCGTATCTTTTATTTAGTCTCACTGTTATTGTAAAAAATTGCTCCTATCTTCGTCGTATGTGTTAAAACAAACTGTTTTTACGTACAATGTTATTGCTCAACTCGAAAAAAATTGCTAGAAATGGATTATAGCATTAAAAAATCGTCAATAATTTCTAATTTAGTTCAACGAAACAAGATTGTTTACTTATTTGGGAGATCCACTGCCCGGACCACTGAGTGCATCGAATATCAAGGGCTAAATTAATTTGATCTCAGAATTATAAGGTGTTGTTTTTCCTTACCAGAAATATTTAGCTTTTCTTTATAAAATACTAGTATTAAGTTAAACAAAATTAACTTAGATTCTTCTTAATTAGAAAATATTCTAAACTTTATTAATTTTACCCATAAGATAGCTCCAGCTGTTATCATATTACAGTTATATTTAGTTATAAAATATAAATCCTATTCCAGAGTTGGCTCAAAGATTATGGTTTCTTTTTTGTTGTAATTATTTTAGTGTCTTGATTTGATTAATTTGTTATTCTAATTTTCTTGATATTCTCCTTATTACAATAAAATATTCAATATTCGAACGTCCCTTCAAACCTTAGTTTTGATTAAAATCATTTATCAAATAAACAAGTTCTAAGTTAGGGCTTGTTTGAAAAAATAGGCATGGCCGAGCATTCTGCTATTTGCTGATGTTGTGTTGGGTGTGGCGCTTTGAACCACTTTTACATGACTGGCTCGGCTCGGCTTCAAGTGTAGCTCCCAGCGGAGCAAATAGAACGATAATTTGCAAAACGATTTTTAAAACACCTTATGGATGTTTTATAATTTAGAAAATGTTGAAGTTTGTATACCATTACCAGTCGGCATAGAAGCATTCAGTTAGAATATTACCCAATTTGTCACATTTCTTCTATGTTTCCCCACACGATTGTCATCACTACTTTAATCAGGCAATATAGCTCGAATATGGGGTTTTCTGCGTTGAAAAGTTTTAATATCTGTTTTGTTTTTCTCAATAAATAATCAACGATTCGATTTTTGTTTTAAATATACGATTTGAAATAGTCAAAATAAATACTGTATAATACAATAAACTACTGCTTAAATCATAAATTTCATATACTAGCTAGCCAGAAATATCAACTGGTATTTAAGCCTGAGAAAGGGCGGTTGAACAGTGAACTAACAAGTTCATTACAGCAATGAATATCGTTTCTGCGTAAAAATTAGCACTTAAAAAAAGTTTTTTCCGGGTGAAACCAACCTTTCATTAGAGTCCAGCCCTTTGTATTCGTACGAATAACATTTTCGTATGTGAATTGTAATAGTTTTGAATTTTAAATTATAATTGCCGGGTTGACGTAAGACTCAAACATCCGGCGATATTTGGGAATACAATTTGTAATCGTCTGTATTTTGTTGTCGAGTTGCATATTAAAATCTCAGTAACAATTGCTCACAATTCAGCGACAAAGAGGAAGCAATAAAGATCGTAACGTATTCGTAAATTGGATTCGAAATTTACTAGTTACTTAAGTAATGGGCCCTATTATGAAAGTCGGAAACTCTCGACTCGATTAGCAAAGATACATATTTAAACGTGAGAAGCTAAGAAAAATGTGTGTTAGTCGAGTAGCGCCCATTATTTGTAGCAAATGTTCTAAAAAACAAAATCAATCTACGGCATAGCATACTATTTATCTAAAAATAACAATTTATTTAGCTATATGCATAACTTACGAATGCCCTATGTAAGATTATTACACGTATGTTTTGCTTCGGTTTTTATAGCCAATTTGCAAGAACACTCATATAATATGGGGTCTTCTTTGAGATCCGATTCACGTGAAACATGGTTCACATTTCAAATTTCCTATTCTGACATCGTTTAGTGTGAATATTCCACATGTTCCGTTTCTTACGCAGAACTGTCGGTTGAGCCTATTCTCACATTCGCCTGAAGTGAATATTTTCAATATGGGCGAAATATTTTTTACGTGACCAGGATCTCGGAATAGACTCCAGTATTTCAATTGAGTACATAGGTATGAAAAAAAAGTAGCACAACATAGAAGATAGGAGCAATAGTTATTGTTATGTTCGTGCAATGGTATCAAGAAGATACAAATGTTATACAATTTCATGAACGATATCAAAAGAGTGACAATTGTTTTCCAGCGTTCCCTTTGTATAATCGTAACCCAGCATTCGTTACAAGTCTTCAGTAATATTAATTATAATGCAATTTTGTTCATTTACATTAGTTTTAACGCCACTTTTATAAAACTTAGACCTAATTAATAAAAACAACGTACTATAAGAAAAGAGCGTTTGGCATTACAAATCCTATTTACCTACTATGGATTTTATTATATTTGTGTTGTGTAGTTTTTTAAATGACCTTAAGGCTGTACAAAATTGAAAAGATAATTTTTCCAGTATAGTAGCACATCTAGATGGGGGTCAGATTTTTGTTATTTTGACTTACAGGGAGGGGTGCCAAGAATCTTACGTAAGATTTATTTTTACATTTTTATTGTTTATCATTGCTCATTTTCATCCGTTGAGAATTCCGAACTTCATCGAATAGCATTCAATGTGTTTAAGCACTTCAAAGTTTTAATTTACGCTGACAATATTAAAACACTTAAGCGGATTGACAGCTATAACGACTGCTCTTTGTTACAAACCGACTTTGATATTTTTAGTCTGTGGTGTAATAAACATAATTTATGTTTAAATGTTAACAAATGGAACGTTATTGTCTTTAGTCATAAACTCGTCCCGCTTGCTTTTGTTTACTCAATTGACGGTGTTCCTGTAGGATTTGGGCGTAATTTCGTATGCAAAATTAACATTCTCGAAACATCTATATTTTATAATCAATATAAATACACTCATAAATAAAATAAAAACACATTGTTTTTGTGCGATTGTTTTTATATTACACATTTTGTTGTTCATTTTTTCATACACCGCACCGCATAAGCAAATCACACAAAATCAGTCACAAAAAAAAACCCAACTGCATAAAACGAGGTCGTTTTAATATTGTAAGTATGTATAAGGAGGTGCCAACTAAAGAGTTTATTTGAACTTTAATATTGCAGGTAAAGCAGACGGGACCCATATTGGAACGGACATACATACATACATAGACACATACGCGCGAAAAGCATTACCCGCCCAGCGGGAACTGGATGTATGCTATGATGAAGGCATGAAAGAGCAATTTTTAGAAGCTGAAAAATGCTTGCCTCCCGTATCCCTATCCGTATCTTTTTAACCAGAGCATGTCATTACGAGGAAGAGTTTTTTTTATTTTCTTCCCGTGTGCTTCGTCGGAAGATGATTGGCAGATTTGTTTGTTTTTTCCCGTGTGCTTCTTTAGAAGCTTATTGGCAACTTTGTCTATTTTCTTCTTCTTTGGTTTTTTGGAAGATAGAATGGAGGCGAAGCAGATATAGAGATTATAGCACTTTCGGTCCCTGTTTTCGCAGGAAATATTTGTTAATATTAAAATAAGCATGAATTCAGAACAGCAAATATTCCCGTAGTTTAAAAACGCAACTGCACTCTCGAGGACCTAAACGAAAATCAACTTGAACTGAAATTCTTTAACAGAAAGATAATTTCACAACGAAATGATGTCATCGCCCTTTCACGCATGAAAACAGAAAATCTTCCTTTGCATTACCAAGGGCATATGCTTTGAAGCATTTTTCACTCGCAGAGAATGTAGAATTGGGAAAAGCTTTAACATTTTCCTAACTGCTTCATAAAGATATTGATAGGAAGCACTTCAAATTTGTTTCTTAGGAAGATTCAGAATTTTTTCCCCCTGGGCTCTTTCTGTTGGTCAATCGGGAAAAAGGACCGCACGAACAAAACATGTTTGAGCGTATTACACTCAAACATGTTTTTGTGCGTATATATAAATGCTGTATTGCCTATTTATAGGAACAAAAATTCATTATCTTTATTGATATTTAAGCTAATGATCTAATAAAAATCATATTATTTCTATTATATATTAATTGAAACTTGATGTGTTCAACAAAATTCAAAAGAAATACCTTATAATTTAAACAATTTCTTTAGAAATTAAGGGGGGACACCATTGTGGAGAGTTGAACAAAATCTTTTATTTTTGCATTTTCTGAAAGTACCTACATATTTTCAAAAATATGTAGCAAAATTTTTAATTCACAAATCGAATAAATGCCGAAGTTATAGCCGTTTACCCGGGCGTAAGGAGCGCAGCCATCTAGCGACAATGGCCACAAAAAATTGAAAAAAGCTCCAGTGAGAGAGAACGCCGATAATGGAGAAGTTCCGTCTAATGGGCCGGGAATCAACGAAGTTTGAAAAATATCAAAATTTTAATGTTCATACATCGCTTACTGCGATTTACAGAATGAACTTTGCTTAAAAATTCCCTTCATGGCCTTAAACTTGTAAACGCGTTTTTCCCGAAATGACTTTTCTCAACCTAACACGAGCTACAATTTTGTTCGATTTAGAATTTAAAAAAAAGAAATTATTTGTAATCGAAGTGATAAACATTGTACGTAGGATTTTGTTGTTGTTTTAGTAAGTATTTTATCGAGCTTCCGAAACAGTAGTAAATGTAAAGTAAGTCATGCCACGAGGGATTTTTGGTTTGAACCATGGAAATATGAACTAAGTACGGAACGGCTGTAAGCCAGATTTAGCGTACCACATTCCCTGATGTGTTAGAATTGGCTGTGTTCGTATGGTCGCTCAGTGCAGGCGTAAATCATGACATAATCAGAAGGGGGCTTACAATTCAAAATTTTCTGAAAATCTTTCCATAATGTCTATGCTCCCTTTAACATCTATTTACACGCTGCCATTCACCGCTTGCGACGATTCTTATTTAGCTCTCCCTCATAAACGCTGTTGCTGTTCTCCTCTAGGAAGCATCCCTTAGGTGGTCGCTCACGTATAGGGTTCATACACGATATAGCCGTTCCGTTCTTAGTTACTATTTCTATGGTTTGAACACTCGCCATTTTGTTAAAAAATTAAAAAAAACGGCTACGACCGAAGTAAAAACCTGGTTCTGATTTGACAGGCCAGGTGGCGCTATTCTCCCTTAAGTTGTGGTCTCTGGATAGGGTAAGACGCACAATAATAAAGTTCAATAGGATTACACACTAGTTATTTATTAATAAGGATAGCGCGATACAATGTATGGAGGAAAAGGAAAACGGATGCACGTTCTGAATGTGCCGCTGCTATGGCCGAACAGTCCAGTGGCTCCTTCCTCGTCGACTCACTTCATATCGTCCCAGTATGGTCAGATTGGCTGTTGCCTGGAGTTTCCTCTTTTCACCGCTTGGCGTACCTATGTGTGACAGGGGTTGCCACAGTACTCCCCCCTGAGAAACTTTCGCCGGGAGGTTTGAAAGTAACTCGCCGACGGCTGTAGGTGCGTAACAGTGGGGCCATTGATGTGATTGAGGCTGAACAGGTGACCCTGGAGGAGACGGACTGTCTGATGGGCTAGACCTGTGAACAGATGAATCGTTTGTTACGGGTGGCGGGTGGGGTTGAGGAAAGCTTGTTGGATGAAACAATGCTGTGTTGGTTGAAGTTCAGTCAGTCTGCTATGCGTTCGATGGCCTTGAACGGTCCTTCATGGATGGCTCAAGTGGTGCTCTGACTCGGTTACATCGAACTAAACGTGTGAACTGTTGGTGGTGTAGGGTACTCAGCCATCTTGTGTAACAGGTCAGCTGTTGGAGTGAAACCAGTAAGATGGAGTAGATGATTCCCAGGAAACGTCTCAGCTCGTGAACCGTTTGTGGTTTAGGTTATTCAGCGATCTTGTGTAACAGGTCAGCCGTTGGAGCGAAACCAGTAAGATGGAGCATTCCAAAAATCAAGCTCACGTCCGATGAATTGACGTTGATTGTGAGAAGTCGGTCTTGCATGCGTTCTAGACCATAGTGATGGGACTGGCCCATGGACTGGTGAGTCTCATGAGTCCCTGGTTGACACAAAGTTGAATCTCTGCTTTTGCGGAGGCTGCTTCAACCTCAGCGAGCTCCCGGGTTCTTAAGAAAACCGAAAGACCTGTCGTGGGGATTCGATGAGCGTGAGCTATCTTTTTTGTCATGTCATTACGTGGCTTTATGATGTCAAAAGATTCGTGGTGGAGATCCGTACACAGTAAGCCAGGATGAATGGTGGAGATGCCGATATGAGAGGTGTGTTGTAAGTGTCCTGTTGAGGTTAAAAGAATTTTTAGAGTCGATTAACTGCTCGTTCTTCAAGTCGATCAGGAGCCCGAAGTGTTTCAGAAGGTCTGCTCCGATGATGGGCTTCTGCACGTTGGCTATGATGAAAGACCAAGTGAGACTTCTTCGTAGACCGAAGGTAGGTATTATAACTAGCATGCCGTAGGTGCTTATTTGTGTATTGTTGGCAGCGTAGAGAACCATGTGAGCTGGTTGTCAGTTGCCACGGAATGTTGCAGCCGGTAATAAGGAAACCGCTGCACCGGAATCGACGAGGAGTTTTAGACGTGTTTTATGAGCTGCTTGGGCTTGCGTGCCTCACGCAGCAGAGCCTCGAGCCGATGTTCCATCGTTGCTTCTTCCTTCACAACCGTCTTGATCGTTTTCGATTGAGAGCACGTTGTTGCTGTTCTCTTCTCGTCAAAACTAGATATGACACGTTTGAGCTCGAATGACGATGCCAGACACGTAGTGTGTAAATTGAATCGTAATCCGAAAGGATCACGTCGGGGTCACCAATTTGTGGTCTCTGGATAGGGTAGGACGCACAATAATAAAGTTCAATAGGATTACACACTAGTTATTTATTGATAAGGCAAGCGCGATACAATTTATAAAGGAAGAGGTAAATGGATGCACGTTCTGAATGTGCCGCTGCTATGGCCGAAGTGTGTGCAGCGGCTCCTTCCTCGTCGACTCACTTCATATCGTCCCAGTATGGCCAGATTGGCTGTTGCCTGGAGTTTCCTCTTTTCACCGCTTGGCGTACCTATATGTGACAGGGGTTGCCACAAAGTCATATTTACCGCAGGGAATATGTGTCCGGGGTAAGTGACAGATCTTGTGGAATATTTACATTTGAGACGTTAATTTTGAAAGTGTGGAAAGTTGAATTGTTTGTAACTATTTTTCTCGAGTGTTTTCCGAATGTTAAGTAGTATTTAAAAAGTATGACAAAATTTTAAACGCGGCTCTCTTTTTTTCGATTTTAATCTATTTGTACATTTGTCAAATTTCCTAGAACTGTCAAAATTCTTTTTGGGAAAGTGACCATTTTTCTTTGCGCTCTTTTCTTGAGAACAGCTTACTACGCTGTAACAAAGCTATGGTTAAGTGCCATCTAGATGTGAAAGTGGCGAGTTTGGAAAGTCGCCCCAGGCGCAAGCCGTGAGCCGATTCTTGAAGTTTACACAATAAAGTTTGCCCTGCCAAGGAGTAAATTGCCGAGTGTTCAAAGTGGGATATCTGCTTTTAATTTAATTATTTAGCTTCTGTTGCAGTTGCCCGCAATTGTTACTCGTAGTCAAAAATTCTGAACGGAGTAGTGTCGTTGTAAAGGTTTTTTTTAGTTAAAGATCCGGACGAAATCGCAAAAATGGTGCTGAAGGTGTACATCAGTGGTATGTCTGGCAATAAGGAGGTAAATAATTCATTTGGAGGACGATTTTAATATTATCTGAGCGAAATGACTCACGGGCTCCGAATTGGACTGTTAGTTGGATGGGGGAATTTAGGTAAATCCGCAGATGACTCAAATGAGGCTCATCGCGATTTTGACATTTGTTTTCTTGGTTTGCCGATTAATTCAGTTCCATTTATGGTGGTAATCTAAATATTTTTATTGGATTGCATTTTAAAGAGAAGAATGCAAAAGAATTACCATTTCTGATACACTGTGGGAATGCAAAAAAAAAAAACTGCGAGGCACCCAGGCCAGCCGATCTTACAAACAAAAGTGACCTTCAGTGAATGGGGTTTTGAAAATGCTGACACTTGCATTCCTTGACTGCCCGTAAAAGAAGTTGCACATATTTAGTATAGTAATGGGAACATAAGTGTGAACCAGATGCTCTTATTCCGATCTTATGTTGTCAGTCGACTTCTACTACACAACTGCAAAAAAGCGGCTTTCACTAGAGGAGGATTTACTAACAAAGCATATCTTAATTCTTATCACTTTGCGTTCAAACAAAATTCTGTGGGTAATAAATTTCCGGCTTTGTGTAATAATATGTTTACTGATCTTTTGGCAATAGAAAAAACGGAATTTTTCATCGACGTTTTCGCTAGGGTTTTGAACATTTAAAGAAAAAAAAACAAATTACGCACAAGATTTTATATCAACTTACACCTCTATTCTGAGCGTTTGGGATAACTGATTTCAATAAATAGCAGGATAGTTTTCACAAAGAAGAGAACTATGCTGGATTTTTCAGCTCAAATACACTACTTCATATAGAGCCTGCTATTGCCAAGACCATAGCGTCTCATGATCATATGGCCCGTGTCTAGGACCAGTAAGTCTCTTATGTGACGCCTTCTCAAGAAGGCAAAACAAACTCACGACAACAACAATAGAACAGTTTCATCCTACAAGCTATGTGCCGCCTATATTCTTCGGTAAGATCAAGAAGAATAGAAGAATATTGTATATCTTCTTGGGTAAGATCGAACATTTCATTGACAGTTTTGTTGTTGTGATATGTGAAATATATTTAGGCAGTGTCTATTTGCACCCGATTTTCCCGTGTAAACTTTGTCCTACACGGGTACACGGGTTGCTCGGCAAACTTCGGGATCATCTGCATCCGACTTTTCCGTGTGAACTTGTACTTACACGGGTACATGGGTTTCTCGGCAAACTTCGGTATCGCCTGTCCGTGTCGAGTTTCTAGAGTAAATAAATAAAATGTTGTCCGTTTTTGCGCAATGTAATTGCTTAAATTTTCACTGAAATTAGGAATGCTCGATGTTACGAAATGTCAGCATCGATGTTAACATCTGAAGCTAAGTATCGATGTCCAATTATCATTGAACTTTTAACATCGATGTCATACTGCAAAAGTACTAACTACTTTATTGAATATCTCGAAAACGAACACGAATTTTTTCAATAATTTTGCGTTGATTAGCTTTCAAATTTAAGGGCGCCTCGCATGGGTGAGGACCCGAATACACATGCATACAGAGGTAAGTAAAAGAATCGCAAAGCCAAGCCTAATGTCATAAGTTGCTTCAATTATTTGAACGTTGCATCGATGTCACGATGTTTGGCATCGCCATCGCTCAACATTGATGTTTCGCTTCTCGACATCGATGTTTTAGAAATATCGATGAACACTGAGCATTCCTGGCTGAAATGTCAAATGCAAGCTGTGAAATGAACTACCGAATTTCTTTCTTTATTCACTTTGTAAATAGATAACTACAAAAAGAACAGCAGCAGATCATTTTGCATTTATTTGACATTTCTGCCAGGAATGCTCAATGTTCATCGATATTTCTAAAACAATGTCAAGAGTCGCGGCATCGATGTTGATCGATGCCGATGTCAAACATCGTGGCATCGATGCTACGAGCAAATAATCGAAGCGACTTATGACATTAAACTTAACTTGTCGATTCTTTTACTTATCTCTGTATGCAGGTCTATTCCGGTACTCACCCATACGAGGTGCCCCTAAATTTGAATAAATTTGAAAGCTAATCAACGGAAAATTATTGAACAAATTCGTGCTCGTCTCGTTTTCGAGATAATAAATAAAGTAGTTAGTGCTTTTGCAGTATAACATCGATGTTAAAAGTTCGATGGTAATCGAACATCGACACCTAGCTACAGATGTTAAGATCGATGCTGACATTTCGTAACATCGAGCATTCCTAATTTCAGCGAAAATGTAAGCAATTTAAATCCGCAAAAACGGATAACATTTTCTATAATTACTCGAGAAACTCGACACGGACAGGCGATTCCGAAGTTTGCCGAGAAACCCGTGTACCCATTAACCCGTTTAAGAAAAAGTTTACACGGGAAAATCGGGTGCAAATAGACTGCTATATATTTATAAATACATATCTGGAGTCGTTTTCTCCAGTGAACTGTATAATTTTGTTATTAACTTTAAACATGGTAAGGTACCAGATATAAATAGTTGAATGCCGGTAATAGTGGAACTCTATCCTACCGAAAAATCCCGCAGTTGCCCAAGCTGAACATGGCTGCCGATACTTTCTAATCGGCACACCCTCATCACCTCTATCAGTTATCAGTCAGTGGTTGGAACCGATCACAAGTCACAAGCCTTTTCATTAGGTACTCACCGCACTCTTATGATTCGATTGTGACTTACAACAACAAGAATTGCCAGAATAGGGCTGCAATTCGCTGTCTAATAGCTTTTGAATAAATTATAAAAAAAAAATAAATCTAATAAACCCCAATCAGGTAACAGTTACATGTTTAAAAGAAAATTACTTTCACATTCCTGACGTACAATAGCCCAGTTCTCATCTTACGATAAACTATAATCACAGCACAGGGTTTTGTTAGTAAAAAGATTCAATTTATTTGTCCCATTTCTGATATAGACATATAAATTGTCTTTTTAAATTGGCTGAATTTTGGTATGTTGTCCATTTTTTGACGCTGAGCAAAAGTCTCCATGAGCACAAATGCTTACTATTTGGCTTTACATCGTCGCGAAGAAAGTCAAAAACAGTGCAAAATGAATGAATCTGCTAAAGTTGCAAGCAATTTGCATATTTTTACACCCACAGCTATGCATGCTTATCTTTATATATATAATTCTACTGTACGTGTGTTGTCACTGAACTCCTCCTAAACGGCTGGACCGATTTGAATGAGTTTTTTTGTATGCGTTTGGGTGGCGCCCCGGATGGTTTAGATTCACAAATCAGCCCGGCAGATGGCGCTGCAGTCGGTATGAATGTAATGAATTTCATATATTGCCGTGGCGTGTGCCATGTTATGGGTATCGTTGGAAAGGGGAGGTAGTGTAGAATGTGTTGGTGAAAGAAAGGTTGGTGAAAAGTGTGGAATGTGGGAATTATTGATGAAAACGTGTTTTTGTTGTGGGGTGGGGGGTGACACCTCCCAGAAGTGTGTCTCAAGGGTAGGAAGAAGAGGCACTATAGGAAATTGGGCCGGGTTGGTGAAAGTTGGTGAAAATAGTGAAAACTTGGTTTTTTTGGTGGGTGCCGACAAAATTGAAACGGCTGTGGAAGAAAAGTGTAGGCATGAATTGGAATAATTTGTTCACCAATCGATAGCTAAGGAAGCAGAGTAATCTTTTATATATATATAAGGATGAATCCCTATTTCCCTTCGTCACGCCATCACGCGTGAACGGCTGGACCGATTTCGCTAATTCTTTTTTTGTTGTGTTTGTTATTGTCAGGAGAAGGTTCTTATGAAAGAATAAGTTTTTATGAAAAAATAAGAATATTGCGCGGAAAATTACAAAATTATGTTTTTGATTTGGGTTTTTGGGAGATATAGGAGAGGGGGTGTAATAAGGAGTTGGTGTAGGTAGGGGCAGGTGTCGGGCAGGGCAACGTCTGTCGGGTCCGCTAGTACCATATATATATATATGCATATCACACATACATTAAAGTATTGTCTCCAAGTGGTATTAAAAACCCGTCAACAATGACAAAGCAATGAAATGTGCCCACCGAAGCGATCTATGGTTTGGTACAACGACGGCTCAAAAACCACTGAAAAGGCAGGGATCGGCCCAAAGTGCCGCATTTCAAAGGCATTAGGTAAAAGCCCTACTATAATTCAAGTCTAAACATTCGCCATAGAATATTGCGCCAATAGCTGAACCATAAAGAGGTTCTACTATCTTTATACTATGCGAAAGTCAAGCTGCACTAAAAGCACTCAAGTCATTCAGTGTGGATTCAAAGCTAGCTTTGGAATGCCTGGTATCTTTGAAGCTTTTAGCAAATAGTAACAAAATTACACTCATGTGAATTCCAGGCCACGTAGGCTATACAGGCGATGAAGTAGTCGACCTGACGGTCTGACAAAACAATGGGCGGATTCTCCCCTTATTGGTCCAGAACCTTTCTGTGGCATTTCTAAGTGCTACCTCAAAGGGACCATAAATAATTAGAAAAGAGGAGCTGAATCCTTTACTAACTAACTAATAACATCCAAGAATGTCGACAATCCTAAACCTTCATGCCCGCGCACTGTATGAAAAAATCCGAATACTCCTGCCTAAACAACAACAACAACGATCTCAGAATAACTACTGGGCTCTGCACGGGACATTGGTCCTTAAGGTATCACCTTAAAAAGATTAGCAAAGCTGATTCTGACACCTGTCGATACTGTGCGGAAACCTCAGAGAAAGCGGTGCATACTCTCTGTCAGTGTACATCCCTAGCAAGGCTCCCACTAACACCGGTACAGGTTTGAAATACAGCTCCCAGGAAAATCTTGCGACTTTTTCAAGAAGCTAGACCTGGGATGAAATGTGATGCACCTTTTCTAAATAAACTAAACTAAAATGTCTCCTACTTTATATTTTTATAAACATATTAAATTCATGTATCCTTCCTACTTATTGTTATACATACTAATGTCTAATTTAACAATATCCTTTATTTAGATATATCTATGCTTGATGTGCTCGCCTTTGGATATATTTAATAATTACCACTTTATAATAAACATATTTTTTTTTATCTTTTAGGTGAAAAAGCGGCAGCAACGTGTTTTAATGATAATGGATAGCAAAAACATCAAGTATGAAGTTATTGATATCACAGAACCAGGAAAGGAAAACGAAAGAGAATTAATGCAAACAAAGTCCACTAGCAATGGAGCCACAGTAGGCGATGCGAGTCCCAGACACCCTTTGCCGCCGCAACTATTCAACGACGATGAATATTGCGGTGATTACGATGCATTTGATTTAGCGAACGAAATAGACACTTTGGAGCAGTTTCTAAAATTGGCTCCAGCAGATACCACGAGCGTCTCAACGGCCCATATTGAATTGAAGAAGGAGAATGGCGAAAAGGAGGAGGTGAAGGAAGGTGCCGAGGAGAACAAAGAAAACGAAGAAATGAAGGAGGTTTGAAATCGTTTGCATTGAATGGTTTTCCTGATTCCTTTTAACTATTTAAGGAATTTTGTTCCCTCGTTTCGGTGATGATTAACATTGGTTATAATAGTGCATGAAAATTAGGAGCGACGCGCTTGTTTGTTACAAATTAATATATCAAATACCTTACGTATAAGATGCTATAGACTAGTGCTTTGAAGCCGAATCAAATAACTAACAGTTGACATAGTTAAAATCAAGGACCTTGTATTTAACAAAAACAATTTGATGTAATACGAGTGTATGATGAATTAATACTGCCAATCAGAATTGATATAACGTTTTCTAATTCGAAACTAATTGCTATTGAAACTGTTAGAAATTTAAAATGGTTGTCTCATTAACTTCTAATTTATTTTTAAGATTTGTTTATATGCAACATTCCATTGCAATGGAATTATGTTTGGGTATATATGCTATAAAAGATTTATACTGTATTTCAGAATTTAAAATTAAAGACAATAACAAAATTATAATCATATTACGTCTTAGTGGTTAAGCAGTCTACGCTATACGGTGAACGACTTCATTAAGGCAGACAAACTTTTTTATTTCGCGAGAATTATGGTTTAACTTTATTTAGATTGTCCCTCAAAATGCTATGTTCTGCATTCGTAATCACTAACCATCACTAATACTGAAACCATGTCGTGTTTATAAGCAACAAGGAAATAATGATCACATTTTGCATTCCCAGGTAAAGAAGTAGCTCACTCTGAATAATTGAAATTTCTGGATTTTCAATATCTTGAGGTTTCAAGATTCTTGTCATAAAATTGTACGAATCATGGCGTTATTATATGGGCAAGCAAAACACATAAGACTTATGAGAACAATAAAAATTAGTCAGATACAAGAAGTCGGTAGTAGGTTGGTCGAATTTTATTTCTTATTATTTCTAGTACGTTGTCTCCGCTACTCTCCCCATACAAACCCAGATATTTTTGAGGTTATCTCCACTACCCTGTCGTAGTGAAATGTTTTTGAAATGTCACAAAACCTACAATTTTGTCTCCATAGGGTAGGGGAGATAACCCCAAAAATAGTTGCGGTTTGTATGGGGAGAGTAGAGAAGACAGGGGGCCTGATTCTGGTTGTCACCTCACTTTCCGTGACGTGACATCTTATAGCTGAATATCGAAGAAATATTCTTATTGGAATCAAAACAGGCAATTCAGCTATAAGCTGTCACGTCACGGAAAGTGAGGTGACAACCAGAATCAGGCCCAGGGTTAATTAAAAAACGCACCTTAGTTTAGTTGAAAAGGGGGCGTTTAAGCGCGTGGCCTTTTGATCACCGCGACCGCTAGGATCTATTGTGAATCGCCATCTAAATTTCATTCCAGGTCAAGCTTCTTTAAGAAGTCCAGAATTTTCCTGGGAGTCATGTTCCAAACCTGTTTTGGTGTGGGAAAGGCCGCCTCTAACTGTGTTAGACTGAGCCTGGCCAGGGCTGTATACTGACAAAGAATATGCACCGCTGTCTCTGAGGCTTCAGCGCAATAGCAACACGCACCTTATATGAGATGTTACTATAATTTTGACGAATTTGTAATCTAACGGTGTTTTCAAATTATTCATATTTTTGTATAGCGACGATAAAAACGAGCGGCGTTTGCGTCAAGAGTGGAAATTGTTTAACCCAGGCTGTCGAGATTGATCAAGGCAGTGCCCATTTGCACTCCACGTGTTTTCATGTGTATGTACACGGAACAAATTTCAGTACGTAGATATTTTGTGCAAGGCAAATATTCAGTTTAGTAGAGGTCACACACACGGACATAGTTCCACTGATCAAGTACGAGCGGAACTTGCGATAAAATATTTGAAAAATATTCCTGCACTAATACTCTCCCCATCCCATTTTGCACCTGATTTCTGGCGTTCTGTTCAGGGTGGTGAAAGGTCCCAACAAAAATATTTTTTTTCTTGAAATAGATTATTTCAGCCTTTATTTGAGAAGCGGTGTTTTTAATCTAGAAGACAGATCATAGTCCTAAAATTCCATGTCTTTTCTAGGTTAAAAAAATCCTTTTGAGTACAAACATGAAATTGGGTTCAAAAGCAAGCTGAATGGATCTACTTTGAGGAAAAGGTTGATTTTTACCATCTCTTCAGAACGCCGGAAATGAGGGAGGGGATAAATTTCGTCACTTCCGATTATGGTCTTCACCTTTTGCGGTCGGCTCTCTGCCTGTAAGACACTCATTGGCAGACCTCAGAAGGTTTTCTAGACAAAATTTCTTCCGATTCTCTTTTTCTTTGGCGCACTGTAAAATTGAAATAAATACTTTTCTAAATTTGTGTTTATCCACGGAAGATCCAGCGGTTTTGTGTAGGCTTTTTATTGTTAGTTCCGTGTCAGAATTTTCAAGTAAGCTTTCATGGGAGGAACTACTGTTCACAGAACCACGAAATTTTCGAACATTAACCTTTTCCACGGCCCATATTCTTGTATTTTACCTTAAACAAACAGCCATAATTTTATGACAGGCATCTTAAAACATACATTTCTCTAGGATTAAATGCTGGAATTAATTGAATACGATTTTTACTAGTAAGTGCTAATTTTAAGATTTTATGTCCTAAGAAATACAAAAGCATTTGTAGATTTTGCATGTTTAATATGTCATTTTGATATATAAGTAGAAAATTTCCCTTCAAGTAGTTATACTGAAAGGGCACTACATTTTCGTACAGCTCTATTGGCGATGAACATTATACGGAAATCAAATAGCTATATCCAAACATAACTCCATTATTCAATATTTTCCCTTCTAGTCTAGAAATTTTCTTAAAATTTATGAGTTTTGACGAGCAAACATAAATATTTACAATTTATACATTTATATCGCTGATTTATACTATATTTGAATATATAAAATATATTTCTACAAAATAAACCAAATCGCCTTTCACTAATCCATGTGTGTGCTTGCCCTATTTTCACTTGCTGTATATCTTTGCATTTTTTTATTTCTTTTTACCTTTTAGAACCTGCACACTAAAATTAATCAATTTCTGGTTTTTCCCCATATCCCCTTGGTAATATGTTCCCACTAAATCTACATAATTCATAAAACTATGCACACACATGCACCAATGCTGCACTACTTGAAAAAAACGTTAATGGAACAAAGAACGGAGAAGGTGATGAAGTTAGCGACGAGAAAAAAGGCTTAGCTGAAGAAGCAGGTGTCGAAAAGACAGAAGTTAATGAAATGAAAGAAAAAGATGAAAATGCGAAGAAAACAGATAGTGAAAATAAAGAAGATGAAGAAAAAGAAGGTGAAGGAAAAGAAGCTAAAGAACAGGATATAAAAGAAAGTGACAAGCCAGAAACGGATGAAACCGAAAAGGAAAATGTCATACATGATGATAAGAAAAAAGAAAATAAAGAAGGAACTGAAAAAGACGAAACAAAAGAAACACCTAGCAATGAGAAAAAGGAAGAAGAATCTGATGAAGAAAAAGTGGAAGAGGAACAATCAGACGTTAAAAAAGGCGAAGATGAAAAGAGCGAAAAAAATGAAGGAGCTAAAGCTGAGAAAAAAGAAGATGAATCCTCGGAGGAAGCAGAAGAATCTGATGAGAAAAAAGTAGAGGAACAAGTAAAAGTTAAAGAAGATGAAGGTGAGAAAGACGATATAAAGAAAGATACTAAAGATGAGAAAAAAGACGAAGAAGAATCCTCGGAGGAAGAAGAATCCGATAATGAGGATGCTAAGGAAAATGGAGCAAAAAAATCTAACGAGGCTGAAAAGTGTGACAAAGAACCTGAAAATAAAGACACAACACAGGAAAAGACTGAGGTTTGATTTAACACTAAATAGGTTGCCAGTGTGCATGCATTCCTTGTGCGTTAAAAGTTACGTAGTTGTTTTTTTGTAGTTACAGTAGAAATATTTGACACAGTGCTGAACATTTAACAGTGTTTTTTTTATTGTTTAGAAAATAATCCGAATTCATGTGAAAATCGCTCTTAATATTGACCAGCGGTCACAAAGCCTTTTTGATAGTTCTCTTAAAAAGCAAAACGTTTGTAAGCACTTTTTACGTTTCCCGATAATATGTTTCTATAAATTTTTACTTTACTGCTAGTTTAAACATAGAAATATAAGCTAATACGGAACGGCTGCATCGTGTAAAAGCCCTGTACATGAGCAACCACCTATAAATAACTTAGTAGAGGAGTACACCATAATGGCGTGCAAGAGGGAAGCAGAATAGCTTGCCGAGTGAATAGCAGCATTGAATATAAGGGGCGCATAGGCATTTTGGCAGGAGCTTCGGAAAATTTTGTTTTAAATGCCCCTCTCTGATTACGTCGACGCATGCACTGAACGACTAATGCAAACACAGCCAAAAAAAAAAGTGGTGCGCTAATTATGGGCTTACAACCAGCCCTTCCGTTTAGATTACATTTCTATAAGTTTAAATGACTGAAATATGGTTTCAATGAGAAATTGATCAAATTAAATCACGCGAGTGCACAGATCAACAATGTTATGGAACTTTACGACAGAACACTAAATAATATATATCATTGCATGCTGAATAATATGACTTATATAGCAAAAAACTGAAAATTTCATTATTTTTATAAATTTATTTATATATTATGTTTTCCAGTAAGTAATCAATTATTTGAACATAAAGGATAAGTAAGAATAATAAATCAAGTTTTGATTTATTGGTTAAGTATAAAATTCCCACCATTATTAAGGGGGATTACAGTTTAGGAGAGGAAAAAAACGACCGTTTTCGTGATTGTTCTACTTTCTGAAATAATTTGCTATTGACAGTATTTACTATACATGGTTTTTTTTTTGTTCCAATAATTCCAAAATTATGGTGGGGGAAGGGGTTGCGCATAAGCGGAAAATTGCACTCTGAGCAGAGTAGCGTCCTTACTAGCCGCCTGAAAAAAAACAAAAAACAATTTAATTCTTTATGTCAGTCTCTTCTGTGCGAATCTCAAAAAAATAAAAAGGTTTAAAATTAAGAACACAATGCCAGAAAAATGAAAATGCAGATTTTTTCCATGACATGTTTTCATAAAAAATATATTATTATTGTTATAAAGAATTGTAATAACATTGAGATTCACATAGAAGAGGAAGGTATGAACAATAACTGCTCCAATAATGTGGATCGGCTGGATAGTTTTCGAGATATCTTCCTCAAGATATCGAAAGAAGTAGTTTCGAGAAAAAAGCGTTCAAAGTTTCATTAAAGGGAAAATCATGAAAACTAGAGATTCTCGCATTTCTGTACCGGCTGGATATCCAACGTCTGCTAATCAGATTTTTTTTCAACTGTGGGCACTCTGAGCATCTCATCTTACAATTATAAGGTCTTTCAATAAGGACGCTCGAATTTTAAATGTAAATACAATTAGTTGTGTATGAGATATCCACTCCATTTTTATTTTTTTTGAAAGAATATTTTATAGCTTTATTAAGGAATATAACGGCGTTCAAATTAGGGCTGTTGAAAAAATTCTAATCAGCGTATCCGAAGCTTCGAATCGGAGTAAACGCAAACCCAAATCCAAGTAAACATGAGTAGAAAATATGTGGGGCGGAACTAGGAACTAAAGATAAAAGGGCACGCCATCAAGTTTGCGTCTCTCGTTATATATTGTTTCTTCTCAACATGTCATTCTCCGAACAGTTCGGTATACTTCTCAGCTATCACTTTTAGTTAGTTACATAGTAGTTCAGAGTTCAAATTGATACGATGAACTGGGTTTGGCAACATGCTACCACATCTGTTGAAGGTCGCTCTGTAACGTGCGACGTTTTTTTACTTCAAAACGCCTTCATGTCCTTGCAATAGATAAATGCAATTCTTAATTTTTGTAATTTACAGCTTTTTATTTCACTTTTCCAGTAGTTATAAAATGAAATGTTTTTTATTAATTGAACTTGAATACAAAAATATGTGACATCATATAATTCTTATTCAACTTATTATTTATTTGCCCTACATACCACAAAGAACACAACTTCCATGAATTTTAGCGGCGTAGAACTATCTTCGAATAATTCGAAGCTTCGAAAATCAACAGCTCTAGTTCAAATGTCCGCCGGGGCTTCGCTTCGTGACACCTATTTGGAAGTTGACCCAATTTTCGTCAAAAATGACAAGCGTTACAGAGCGATGATAAGCAACTTCTTGTGGCCTGAACTGAATGATATGGATACCGACGGCATGTGGTTCCAACAGGACGATGCTACGTGCCACGATGGACATTCTGCACGAGCGGTTTGCAGGCGACGTGAAGTGGCCACCGAGATCGCTTTAACGCCTTTAGACTTTTTCGTTTGCGGCTATCTTAAATCACAGGTCTATGCGAATAAACCGTAAACAGTTGATACCATTCCGTACTTAATGTAATAAAATATTCTTTCAAATAAAATATAAATGGAGTGGATATTACACACACAACTTGTTTTATTCACATTTAAAAATCGAGCCTCCTTATTGAAAGACCCTGTAGTTCAGAAGAATAGGAAAAGAATTTCGGATCAGAGCTGTGACAGAACGGCCCATCTGTCGGCGCGTCATTGTACAAAAACGTCGAAAAAAAGAGGAAAGACGTGGGAGTGGAATATCGAAACAAAAATTTATTTTTATATCAACTAATTAAAGATCCAATTTTCGCGTATATCAAAATTTTGAGGTGTTTGCTTAAGCAGTGAGTTTGAGATTGTTGTGGATAAGCAGAAAAAAGCGAGTGTTTCTTGTGCTGTTATGCGTTGAAGAGAATCTACCTCAATTAAATGAACTATTTCTTTTATTCAATTTCCGTTAATTTGTACTTAATGAAAGAAATTATTTATTTTGAATGTGAAAATGTTGATGGCATATTCGAAATCAGTAACTTCGAGATGCACCCTAGTGCAGATTTTCAGGTCAATCACTTGAAGTTTAACTTTTTCGGTTGCCATATTGGATCACCATTTGGATTTTTTTTATTCGGACAAAGGAAAGATACTAAAATGGTACCAAATGGATTTATGTTAGCGTAATAATGCATATATAGATTTATATATAAGATTAACTTACAACCTGTTCTACTAAAAATTTGTAAGGGAATCGGTGTTTATACTACTGCCTTCTTGAAAATAATTGATGACTTACTGGTACACCTAATATTATTAATAATTATTTTTCAAATGAGGTGTTGATTAGCAGAGTATTACCTTTAAATGTCTAGATAAATGCACAAGCAGTGATACGATTGAGATCGTCGCGAATAATTTCATTAGGCGATCTGACTGGCAAAAACTAACTGGTTTATGACTAAAGTGGACTGATCACAAATTTTTTGAAACAGTGAAAAGGTCAATTAAATGGGAGTTATGATGGTCATAAAATTAAGACTGCTTGTTGAATACGACCATCAATGTCGCTGTTCAATTCTTATTTTTTTATTAAAAACTATCCTGTATAAATACACTTTAATTAAATGCATTAAAGAATCAGATATTTTTTGTCTATTTTCAAATGACTCTATTTTCGTGAAAAACTATACGAAATCAACTGTTTTTGAATCTTGGAGTTTAGGGTTTTGAAAGCTTTTATTAACTTACTTAACAATTGTGAAGGATGAGTAGTTTTATTGTAAAAAATTTTTTATGATAATATTTTCATGAGTTGTGAATTGTCAAAGGAAAAATAAGTTTTTTGCCTGCAAGTAATTTAAATAGTAAAAAAAAATTGTATTATATATATCGGGAAGAAATTAAATTCCAGCTAAGATAAATTAAAACTTTTAAAATTGAGTTGAAAGATTCATTTGTATAATTTTTGGTGACTCCACAGAGAGCGGTTAAGTTCAAGACTTTATTTTCTTTAATATTTTTCTTTTAATCAGCATTCATAACTGATAATATGATTTTTAATAGATGTTTTTAAAATTAGAAAGATTCGGCACCGTTTTAATAGATAGTTTTCACAAAAATATGGGAATTTTTCAAAACCTTGATATTACTTAATATTTCAATGAGTGTGATTCGAACTTGCGAAGGAACTGAAATTCATACGAAATTTTAATTCTCAATTTCTATAAGTCGAATGTAATGCAATTAATTTGACGTAGTCTGCACCTCATAGAAATCGGAAATTGCAAATTTAGAACTTTGCATGCTGAAAGTGTAACTCCATTTCGTGCGAATACTGAACTCTGAACAGGCACTATTGCAACACAAATATGATTCTCTTAAAAATTGAAATAAACATATTTCAGTCCGCTATTCAATATTTCTGTGTCTATTCTGCTCTTTTGTACTTTTATCACAAACATTATAAGTGTGTTTTCTTTCAAAAGTCAACTGTTTTAAGTTCTGAAAACAAACCAGAGATAAAACCTGAGGAAGAATCATTGAAAGGAAGTGAACAAGGCGAAAATGAAGCTAATACGTCTGTTGCAAAAGATATCACCTCCGGAGAGGACGATGAGGAAGAAGAAAAGGTTTTATACAGTAGTTTTTGTTCTCAAATTGCAATATGTGAATTAAGCTAGCGCTCACAACTAAAATTTTGCTAACAGGCTTAATGACGTTTTATATGAAATGTAATAAGCAAAAAAGTAACAAAAAAGATTTTCATATTTAACTTGACTGAAGTAAGTGCTAATAGTATATTGTGCAACAAGGGCGGTAAGCTGCAGCGTAAGCAATCGGCTACGCACCGCCCGTGTTGCACATTCTATTTTTCCGCACTAGTGAGGCATGCGATCGTCGGAAGAGGGTGGTTGAGGAAGGGGCGTTGAGGGGGGGGTGGTGGGGGGCAGAGCCCCCCACAACAGAAAAAATTATTATTTAAGCAATAATTACAACTATTTTTACATTTAAAAAAAATTGAATATTAATTAATTTTTTTCGTATTCAAATATATAGAAAAATTCGAACAATTCTGTCATAGAACGTGGTTAAATAATACATTTTTAAGATATGTATTATTTACGAACTGCATTTCCTTTCAAAATTGCGTAATTTATTTTGAATCTCCGGGTTTTATTTTAAAGCGGAGCCGGCCAAATTTCAAGTCATACAGAACAGCTACATAAACTTGTGTCATAAAGGATCCTTTTTTCAGTATCTCTCGGGTACCGAGGGAAAAGGAAAAAAAAAGTACCCTTACATATCTTCTCATTGCGTTAATGAAGCGACCCAAAATGCACTCAGGTATACGGCTCCCATGAAGGTAAAGTTTGCCTGCTCCGAGGGAAAAGGAAAAAAAAGTACCCTTACGCTTACATACGCCACGGAGCCGAGTCTGACCGGCTCTGTTATAAAGATGCGTGTTTTATTTTCTGCAGCGTGTTTTTTTGACCGTCGAAAGCACGCAGTGGGAAATAAGCAACTTACCGCACGCAAAGGCGTGCGTTTTAGTGGTACTTATCCCTCATGCGTGCGGAAATAGTATATTACGATACAAGGGCGGTAAGTAGCCGATTGCCCACGATGACGGTGCTTGACGCACGAGCGAAGCGAGTGCGTTAAGAGCCATCATGGGCACTCGGCTACTTATGCCTGCTCTCCAATGGGCATGCCAACGACAAACCGACCACGAACCATGCTGCTGCCGTTTCCTTCTCATTATAAAATGCGTGTCCCTTCTCGCTCGTGTTTTGGTCGACATGCTCTAACTTTTCCTTTGTGTTAGTTAAACCATTTGAGTTGCCGCATTTAATTCAGCACTTTTTAGCAGTGGTTCGGGCCCTAGATACGTATTTAGTACATGAGATGTGTGAAAGTTCAAGCAAAAGTGAGCTTAAGCTCAAGTAAATATTGTGTAAAAGTGTGTAGAAACGAAGAAATGAAATTTATTAAGCAGCTAGTTCTGCTAAATTAGCTAATTCTTAAAAATAAATAAAATAAAACTTAGTTCGTTTCTTTGCATTTCACCGATCACAACAAACAGAGCTTTCTGACGGTTCACATCTACATTGATAGAATTATGTACGAACGCATTTTGTCAGCTATTCCGCCAACTGATCACTCGTTGGTTAATGGTAATGGCATACCCATTGGAGAGTGGGCATTACCGCCCGAGTTACGTATGCTACTTTTCACCACGAGTGCGGGGTAAGTAGGAGGTACCTTACCGCACATGTTTCCATTCGGTAACTCATAAATTAACCACGGTGCCCTAAGTAGCCGATTGCCCACGATGGCGGTGTTAGACGCACGAGCGAAGCGAGTGCGTTATTAGCCATCGTGGGTAATCGGCTACTTAGGGCACCGTGGTTAATTTATGAGTTACCGAATGGAAACATGTGCGGTAAGGTACCACTTACCCCGCACGTGTGCTGAAAAAATTTAAAAGACTGACGCTATGTGCAAATAAATATAAATATCCTCGTGGTGTGATTGATTCAATTGATTAGATTCCTTTTCACGGTCGGAGAATAATCCAGCGTTAACCTTAAATTAATTTCAATTACGTAATTTTCGATTGAGGTGTCTTGTTAGTTTTTAACTATTATACAATTATTGTCTATTATCACTTTTATAATGCATCAAGATCTGTGGTCCCACATTTAAATTGTTGGTCGCTCACATGATTGCGGCAGAAAATCAAATATAATATAACACATGAATAAAAAAAGAAAGTCGGAAACAAATCAGAGTTTAGTAATTAGTTTTAGTAATTTTTACAATAATTGTACATTGGTAGTTCTAGTGTTGAACGCGCAAAAAATACTTTATATGATTTTGTTTATTAGTCTTTGCTGCACAACAAATATAAGACCATTTTAAAAAATAACAACGCAAATACAAAATTGATTTCTGTGCATTTTGAGGTGAACGCGACTTTGCCTTTACAGTTCAATACAATTATTATATATTTTCTGTATATTTTTTTAGTAAATTAAATAACCTCCATTAAAAAAATTATGTCAATCTGCAAATTTGGTGAGATACTTCCCGTATTCATCGTGCTTAAAAATGTTTGATAAATAATTTTTCTATCGAACGGCAGTATATTCGGAAATTCTGGAATTCTGGAATTATCTATTCGGACAAATAATACTGTTTTTACAACAACAAAAAGTCGTTATTAAAATTTTCAGTATTTACACGCGATTTTTTAAAATAATGTGTATGTACCACGAAATTAAACATCTCGGGGACTGAACATAGACAATTAAAATTGAAATATTCAACTAATTAGGCGATTTTGAAAACCTTCTGAAAGGGGGAACTAAGCTAGTTGCAATTTTTGTCACCAGAATATGTATATATATAAATTCTAAAATTCTTACTTTTCAAGATACTTTAATTTTAGTGATATTTTCAATATTTGCCATAGTCTGATTTTTCATAAGTTTTAATTATAACACTGTACTGTAATTTGCACTTTAAACGATTTTTCTAGTGTGATGTAAGTATCTGTCTGTGCTACTACTATGCACACTGCACTGAGGGTGTATTTGGGATTAAATTAAAGTGTGGAAATCAATATGTAATTGCTGAAATTTAATATGAAATGGTGAATGTCTTCCTAAATCACTGATTTTCCATGATTCTAGAAACGACACATTTTTTTTTTAAATTGCTGAATTTAATTTCAGTTCTAACCATCTATAGCTTATTCAACTTTTCTATTTTCGTCTATGCAATCTTCTTTCTCTTCTAGCTATTCCTAGTTTGCTGCTTTCATAAGTGTTTTAGCATTCTATTTATCTATGTTTTTACGTTTCCAATTTAGGATAAAGTAGAAGAAGCAAACACCAATGGCACCACAGCATCACGGGAGCCATCAGCTGAGAAAACGTCGTCCGAAAAAGATGCATCCCAGAAGTTGATCGAGAACGAACAGCAGGCTGCAGAAGAGTAAATAACTTGACCCCCTACATATCAAACACGTAATCCGACTTGAAGAACCGAGTTTAAACACGAGCAAACACAAACGAAAACCACGAACTGCACTTTTTCAGTTTTTCTCTGCGCATATTTAAGAAATGCTTATGAAGAAGGACCGTTTTCACTTTGATATATTTAGTAAGCACCCTACGTGAATTTAATAAATTTATACGAGTTTGAATTGTACTGATCAAATTATATAAGCAATTAGCAAATAAGCCAATTCGAAATTTTAAAATATATCTCATCCGGAATTTTACGAATAAAACGCTGCCGGACCGGGCCCTAAACATTTTTTAATCAAAAATAATAATAATAATATTGCGAAACGAGCATCAAGGTTTTGTAGTATAGAAACAAATTGAAGTTAAATTACGAGTTAAGCTACCATGTAAAAGTTATGCCTTTAAAGCCTTTAAATTGAAGTAAGAAAATGTATGTCGTACACCACGCACAACAATGTCTTTGTTGTAGGGTGGTAAGAACTCTTGTTATTCGGATATTTCTAAAGTTTGATATAACTTTGGTTGTTACACGCGTTGATTTGTAAATAAGAAAATATTTGGTTCACTTACTTTTAAAATGAAGAACCCTTGAATTATTCCATAAAAAACGAATTTGTACGATTCAGTTTTTAAGAATAATAAAACATTTTTAATAACTGCCACTCTTTAGTTCAATTTAACTTTTTGCCCAGAAGCCAGAGCTTCTTTTGGTAAGTGAAAGATTATGACGACTATGAATAAATTGAGATCGATCGTTTATTTTAAAGTAATAGTCGTAGTCTCTGAAGCTGAATTGTGCATCAAGGCGGTTTTGATGCATTTTTGAATTTATCTTACGTTGTAGAAGTTACAAATCGTAGTTCCGATAGAACAAAATTTAGCGCTTGAGACACGGTAGTGTGTCAGCCAGGTTCGGAAAAAAACAACGCGGCGCACTGACTGTGTTATATTACACGAGTTAAGGACGCTTCACACGATGCAAGTTTCCTTGCTGGATTACTTGCTGGTTCTGACTCAAATCCAGCAGAGAATCAAACAAACAAAGTAGCACAGGTTCTATCCGTAGAATCATGCATGCTTTCAAGCAACAGAGCCCGCAGTGACGTCATTTTCCGTCTCCACAGCCAGCTCAGTTGCCGGTAAAAGTCCCAGCAAGTAATCCAGCAAGGAAACTTGCATCGTGTGAAGCGGCCTTTACTTTCGACTCCACTATAACTCAAATTCTATTTTATATATTTGTATTATGTAAATAACTCCTGTGTACAAACTTGCCAAGTCAAAGATTTAGTAGTAAGCAAGCAATAATTTTTCTTTTTAAACAATTTAAGCAACGTTATACATATACACAGCTGGTCAAAGAAATAGGTGTAAGCCGTTTCTTTATTCATTTTGCTTCTAAATGAACTCACCGTTAACTCAACTTGCAGCAAATTGCAAGAGAATGATCCATTTACATCTCTCTCACAATCATATCCAAACCGATTTCGATTCTAGCACGTGCTGCATAAAGTACTCTACAAGTGTTATTTTAGCTGGTCAGAAAAATAGGTGTGTACGCAATAAAACGAAAAGTTGCAGTTACATTATAGGTTCAATACAAATTTTGTTCAAAGTGAGTTAATTTTAATCATTTTTAATACTTAGAAATAATTTATTGTTGTTTAGTTCTTCTAAGATGGGTCGAAATGCCCACTGTACCCCGGAAGAGAGAAGTGTAGTTCAGCGATTAAGGCAACAAGGTAAAACCTATAAATTTATCGCCAAAGCATTGGGGCGGTCTGAAAATTTTGTAACCAATGCTTTAAAACCTTTAAAAAATACGGAAAATAGGGGAAAAGCCAAAAAAACCTCGGCAACGACTGACCACCGCATATTATTATTGGCTAAATCAGATCCGTTCATGCCTTCAAGAACGTTCATGTCTGGAAGAATCGCCAGAAAAGTGCCGCTTTTAAGGTGGGCGCAGACTGACGCGGTGGTGATGGCGGTGGCGGTGGCGGTAGTGAGGCGGTGGGAGTAACGAAGCGGTAGCGGTGGTGACCACTCACACTAGTGCGGTGGCGATTGCGATTTTGGTTTTTTAATTTGCTTCATTTTAATACGATCTCTGAAAAGAATCAGTACTATCTTGTAATTGAGTTGTGTGTAAGTCATTACTAACATGAGTGGAAATACTGAAGAACTTTTGTTATTATTTGTATTATGCGAAGATGAAGAAAAGCAAATATTTGTGATTATATTATAGTTAACTTTTATGTATGTAAGTTTCAAAATTATTTTCCATTATAGAAACAAAGTTAAAAGAAGAAAATAGGGTTGTGGCATCAATTTGAGCCGAGAAATCAAAGGAGAATTTTATACCTTGTTCGCAGATTTGCAAAAAGATAAACAGCGGTTCTATCAATACTTTCGAATGACTTTTTTGATTGAATACTGGGTTATACCAAAGAATATATAACATAAAGAAGTCGCAGTCGGAACAAATAACTTGAACTGAAAAATTTGCTCTAGGGTCCTTCCGCGCGAACCCTATATCTGTAGTAGTACAATAAATACAAGCGGCAATTTATATTCAGACACTTCTTACATCGGAAGTGTGACCAAAAATTTCTGATGCGACGCGGGACCAGGCAGCAAACGTACAAAAATTCCGGCGCGCAATGTTATTCTTATGGACTTTTGCGATGAGGTGTTCCAAGCACGCGTTGAGGGCTATATGAGCGCTCGCCGGTTCCAATTCTAGGAAGTGTGGGAAAATTACGAGAACTCTGAACTGAGCTCAGAAGTTTGAAGAATTTTAGTTCTGGGATTCATGAGTAGTTTGTTGTTGATGAATATTTTGGGTTCCTACGGGAAAAATGCAATAAATTAACCGCGCATGAATTCCTATGAAAATTAAAAGTTTTTATTTACAAGTATGGAAAAGCACGAGCAAGGACCGGACGGATCTGCTATTTTAAAATAAGAAAACCTTGTACAATACTTTTCACTTCTAACGTTAGTGTCACATTTACCTTTTGGAAGCACAGATATTTATTAATTAATTATTTAAAATAAAAACAATTTGCTGTTTCAAATAATTGCTTATCGATCTTATAAATTTAACATTATTATAATTCACAAGAAATATGTGTGTATATGCAATTAATTAATTAATCAATTAATGATAGTTACCATCTTCTTAAGAGTGAATGAATAAATAATAATGTATTCGCTTCCCCTAATATAATCTTAACAACAATCAAGAAATAGGAAAGTTGAGAATTACAAGCGCAGACGAAATTCTTTTGGGTTCTCGCCTTTTTACTCATATCATTCATTCATTGAATTCGGTCTGCCTTCAGCTAGAAGGCACTTCGTCCGACAACGCAAGCGTGGTTCACCCCAACGCATGAACCCATATGAATAACCTGCGCCCGAACTTCTGTGCGTTGCTGGCTCGTACACATTTGTGTTCACAGCCGCGGTTTCTAGGAATCACTTCCCTGCCCTGACACCGTTCCTTCTCTTCCATCGATCGGAAAATGTTTTTGAGTGGCAAATTAGGCTCGTGCAACTTCTTTATGTTATATATTCTTTGGTTATACAGAACAGGATATTCGAAAAAATAATACAAATTTCCGTTGTGCCATACCTGCAGTACAATGTCTGGCTACTTGTCAACTTGCGATCACGCGGTGAAATTGTGTATGCAGCGGTTAGTGGCGGTGGCGATTTCTAATCGCCGCACCACCGCTCATCGCTGTTCAGCAAATCGCAACAATGTGTGCTTACACATTTGAGAACACATGCAGCGATTAACCGCCTTATCACCGCCATCGCCACCGCCATCACCACCGCGTCAGTCTGCGCCCACCTTTAAGAGGCAAAAATTTAAAGCCTAGAAAAGAATTCGCTGCGAAGCACCGCTTATGGAAAGGACCAGAAGGAGTAAAGAAATGGTACAACAACCTTTGGAGCGACGAGACGAAAATAAATTTGTTCTCGTCCGATGCTGGGCGAAACGTTCGAAGGCCAAAGGGAAAGGAATTTCATGTACGATTCACGAAAAAAACCGTTAAGCATGGAGGCGGAAATATTATGGTTTGGGGTTGTTTTTCGTGGTACGGCGTAGGCCCTATCTTTCGCATAAACGATACCATGACCAGATTTGAATACAAGGCAATCTTAGAGGATATCATGCTCCCGTATGCCGAGGAAAATATGCCCCTAAGATGGCATTTTCAACAAGATAACGATCCGAAGCACACTTCTATTCTGGTAAAAAGTTGGCTTCGTGATCAAAACGTGTCTGTAATCCCGTGGCCCAGTCAATCTCCAGACGTCAATCCTATTGAGAACTTGTGGGATGCACTGAAACGAAAATTAGCGGGCCAATATTTCACAAATAAGGACCAATTGTGGGAAGCAGTCCAGAAAGAATGGTACTCCATACCTTTGGCAACATGTCAAAATTTAATCGAATCCATGCCCCGGAGAATTGACAAAGTTCTGCAAAATAACGGAGGATATTGCGGGTACTGAGGTTAGGAAGGAAGAAAAAAATTAAATTTCCAAAAAAATGTATGAAATAAATTAAAATATTAATATTTTTGTGCTATATTTCTGAAGGTGAGTTTCAAGATACCTTAATATAACTTGGAACATATTTGGATCTCAATTCTTTTATCGGCGAAATCGATAAACCCATTTGTTCTTTATATTATACCGAACTTGGCCCCTTTTTCACATTTATGTTTTTGGTGGGATGATTGTTTTACGATCATTAGGGTACGAAATCTTAGGTTTTTAGCAAAACAAGAAAATCGTCAAATTGACCTGCATTCTGCATTTTATTACTTATTACAGTTACTATGTGTGTGAGTCAGTAAGACGGCTAGTCACTTTATTAGTTTTTACAAGCTTTTGCTTAATAGTCCGAAAGGCGACTGCATAAAAAGGTGCTTATGAGCATATAGGCTGGAATATGTCGCAAACAAAACTTTAAGGTTAGCATATTAAAATGCCGTAGAGGTTACTAGGCGCTGCTGGACCAATTCCGCGTAAACTATCTATTTCCGGTGCGCTTTAAGAGTGCAAAAAAGCCGATAAGGCATAAAGTGGTACTAAATGAATCCTATCCCTCTATCGAAATGTCGACGGGTGCCTGGTCGGTGCTGTACCAATTAAGAGCAGCCTCAATTTTTTAATTTAACTGTCAACGGCTGAATTTATTTATTTTACAGATTTCTCCCACACCATTACAGCTATTGCTTTCAAATTTTGTTTGTAGCGTCCTTCATCATTCTGGATATTGCGTTCTCTTGTGCCATTTCTTGATAAAAGCACTTGCTTTTATTTCAACTTCAACCACTTTGGACAAAAGCGGTAAAGAAACTGGATAGTTCTCTAAGGCAAAAATATAATTTTCAATAAGATAACAAGACAAAATCAAGGATTACTCAGAAAAAATTTGTATGAAGGAAAAATGTTTGTTGTGTCATTAGCGCCAAAAGTGAGTAATCAGGTAAAATATTATTTTTCAATTTGATAAAATGTTGTTAGTTTAACAACAGTTAATTTATTGCCTGACCTTTTGTTTTTATTTTCGGCAATAGCGATCAACATTTATACTATTGTCAAACCGCAAAATAGTGTAATATATAAAAAGTTTCACCAATTTAAGGGATCGTCTCAGTGTGACCCTCCGAAAAATCACTGATTTTCGCGATTTTTTTTTTAATGTTGAAATAAACTAATCGGTCCGGTTTTTTTTTTTTATAAATAAATACATTCATGACGAATACAAAATGATTCTTTTTATGTTTATTTATTATGTGTATAATAGTTGAATAAATTGTTGAAATGACACGTAAAAAAAAAGGTCCTGTACGATTTCCACGATTGCGGCCGCAATTTTGATCCGAAACAAAAATTTCAAAAAGATAATTAATCTGTAGGGAAGTCGCTATGGCGCTATGGAGGTTTTTTTTTTAAATTTGACAAAATGGCGGCGGTTTGAACAAAAAGTATCAAATTTGGCCCTTTTTTTCGACAGTTTTTCGTAAAAAAAAATAGGAAGATTTCAAAAAAAAAAAAAGCTTGCATAGCGCCATAAAGAATGATGTTAAATATGTTCTCTCCAAATTGGAACTAGATATCTTCAAAACTCTTCCTTTGAGAGTGGAAACCGTTTTGAAAAACACCATTCTGAGAAAAACGCGTTTAAAGATTGAAGCGCCCGTTCATCTCTCTAACAAATCGTCGGTGGTCAAATCTTCGTAGATTGGCTTCAAAACCTCTTGGACATCGTCATCGAGCGCTGGTGGATGAGAATATTTTTCTTGAAATCCATTGGCCTCAGCTTTACGCCATTCGCACCAAGAATCTTCTCCCGAAGGACGATACTCATGCTGGGGATTCTCATCAGTTCCCTCCGTTCCTTTTCTACAAGACAAGCTGTAGCGACCGTAATAATTTGAATTTCGATTTGAAAATTTGAGAGAATGTTTATTATTATCCGATAATGCAACAAAAAAAATCGATTTTTCGAAAATTTCACACTGAGACGATCCCTTAATGCGCTACTGTTGGAAGTGAACGCTGAAAGAAGGTTTAATTTATTTAAGAAAGAAATAGTAAAATATGTCAGAGAAAATTTTTGAGCCTGGTTACAGTGTTTAAAAGATATGAAAATGCTGATAAAGATTATTATTATTATTATAATTAGGAAACCCTGCAGACGTAGTCATAACAAGGGACTTGACAAATTTCTAATGTGTTGGCTCAAAAAAATCGATTTTTTTGCATTTTTCGATATTTCGAAGCCTCTAGAATAATCCTATTCAAACCTTTTTATCATATCTGCTCTAGAAAATGAGTTGTACTTAATTTCAAGAAGGCCAGTCGGTCGGCCCCAGTCGAGTCCGAGTCCGAGTCTTTCAAAACTTTAAACACGTTTTTCTCCGAATCATGTTTTTGGAGTTGGCGTGCAATACTTCGATATGTAAAAATTGTTAGAATTGAACAAACTCGGAAGACATGTGATTCTCGTCGTGACTAGATTTAGATTTTTCGCGATATTAAGGGCAAAGTTATGGCCTCTCAAAGATGAAAACACAACGGAGAACTCGTTTTTCCTTTTGAATTTCACGCCACTTGTAGAATTTTTCGAATGTTGACTTCAATTAGGTCACAACGATAGTAATAAACCTATACTTTAAGAATCTGATCGATTTTTTTATATCAGATAACTGGAACTATATCCACCGTGAAGCCGCAATAACAATTATTTTCAACTTTTTAGTGTTTTAGTTTATATTTTTGAAACCGGCTTTTGTTTTTTTTAAAGATTCTTCAGAAAAACTAAACAAATTTAGCAAACTTATAGCAGACAGTGGTTATTTATAAGATTATGTCACTACTGTTAACTAATTCGCAAAAAAATGAAATTTCCGTCCACTGCCACCAAACGTCCTTCTTATCGTAGAATCACCCATTTACGCGGCTTTCAATTTTCCTTACCACTTGCGTCCTTTGGTAAGTTCTTTCTTTCCAGTAGGAAACATCGACGAAAACGAATAAAAACAATCAGTTAAATGTTTGTAAACAATTCTTTGTTTAATTATCTTAAATTGACAAAAATACATGAATTCTAATATGTTTACATATAAAAAACAGTTTCATAGAAGACAATTATTTTATTGTGTTTTCTTAATTTTTCTCGTTTTCAATAGTGACCTAAACAAATAAAAATTGTATTTATATAAAAATGTAAACCTCTGAATACTCCTACATTACTTTCACATATCTTTTACGATTAATTTGCTGAAGAAGCAATACAGTAGAAAAGAATTTTCAATTTTTGTTCACATTACGTGATTGCTAACAGCAATTCAACGATTCTATTACAGGAATGGAGTAAAATCGTCGGGTGTCTCGCATCTGTAATGTCAATACACACGACCGTTTGACTCGCGACATCCAAAACCAGCCCTCCATTAATTGTAATATGTAATAATATATTAAATGCGAAAAAAGCTTTTAACTTTCAGTCTGTTCTTTTACATGTTATATGTATATCGTTATTGTAGAGATTCTCGCAGTTGCATTTAGCAGATTGCATGAATTAAAAAGCAGCAAGTACTACATCTGCATAAGGTACAAATTTAACGAATGTTATACTACTGATGAAATTTTAAACATATTTAAATTTTTATTTACATTTATAATGATGATCTTTCCCAGGGAAATTATTCCTTTAAAACAAATATATCAATATCTTAAACCAACTTCTTCCCAATATGCTTCCGTTGAACCACAAATATCTTATTTAACTGGAGAAATATTTTCAGCTCCTCATTTTAAGAATAAAATTTCAAATAATTATGAGCAGCGCTCAACCGATGTATTTCTAGAGTTACTTTAGGGATTGGGGAAACTAGACGATCAGAAGTTGCACAGTATCGCATAACATCAACAACACTTGTTTATTTAGAAATAGAAAAGTATTTGCAAGAATCTCCTCGGTCAAAACAGTAATATCTGCGCCTGCGGCATATCTATCTACGACATCTGTAAATGAATTTTTTCGAGACTTTTCTCATTGATTAAATAAATCTATGTTCACTTATTTTCACAAATTTTTAATTTCTCGACAGTTTCACTGCAAACTAAAGGAAATATTATAGAAATATTTTGCTTTGATATTTTCAAAAGATAAAGCAATCTGATATTAATCTTCGGTCTTCAAGAATCGTAATATACATAGCAGCGAGGCGAATAGCACACTGCATTGGATATTTTGTATCACGATGCCGGTGCAAAAAAAATAATTAATAACAAACAGACCTGTAAATGAACGCTTCAATTCTCTGTATCTCGAGAACTGTTCAACGGTTGTGCCCATTTAGAATTTTACCCGAGAGCTTGTGTACTACACATAAAAATTTAGAAATATTAGCTAAATCCACCGAAAGATATAGTGAAAATCCTATGACAACAAAACACGGTTATTTAATTTTATTTTTTCCACCAAATTGCATCTTCTTTTTATGTTTTCTCTATTTATATTTCATTTCCTGCACTCTTTAAAACCAAACAAAAAGTAACTAACAGTCAGCGAAAATAATAGCCCCCAACACGATTAACTCGAAGTGATAAAATATACCAATGAAAAATGTCAAAGATCTGCAGTGTGAACTAAAGAATATATAATTTATATATTTTTAACGATCTTTTTGGATCACTCTGCAAATAGTCTGTCTGTCTGTTCATTAAATACTTGCATACATTTATATGCATATTTAAAAATCTTGTGATTTTCCTTGCCTAAAAATACGAGTAAATAATACAATGGGAAATAATCAACATATATTATGTTTCGAAATAAATTAGCAGAAGAAAATCACAACAAAATAATATGCGATTAGGATGATTCTCCTTAATAGACGTTTTTGAGGCCAAAGTTAATAAGGTACTGTATTCGATGTGTACAAATCCTTTAAGTAGAGGCGAGGACAAAAAGTTATACAGGCCGTATCCTGAAACATTTGAACTGCAATTGCATTTATATTTTAAATGGAGTGGCTATTCGCATCGTCCTTGTCCTTTTGAAATTCGGGTACGTGTACATGCTAAATAATTTATAATTTAATAAAATAATTCGGACATTGGCACAAAAGAATTCGAAAAAGGAAAGGTTACCTTTTACAAAATATCGACTGAAATTTGCCTGTTTGTTCCATGTATTTAGCATACACACGAACCCAAATCCAATTGTACAAAGGCAGGGACGATGTAAATAGCCACTGCCTATTTTAAATAGCTGAATGTTGCGATTGTAGTGCATTGATATTTCCGAACACAGCCATATATATAAAACCTAGTCCTTTTTCAATGGAATACTTACTTTTCTCAAATAATTCACAAATTAATCGTTCATTTTTGTCATAATACGATGTTGCAATGAATTAAAGTATAAGTTTATCGCATGATCATAATGACAACATTTTTTAAGAGAATAAGGTATGCTATTTACAATCATTAAAAAAATACAATTAAAAATGCCTTTACATATCCTAAATTTAAAACCCAGCACCGCTCGTTTGGTTTATGCAGATGTAGATCACTATTTACAATTAGAACTTTTCAAGATATCCGCTAAACTCAACCGTGGCTCTTAGAAAAAAAACCACTATAATTTGCACTCATTTAAACAAGAACTAACTACAGGAATGAAATGATTATAATATAAATTAATTCAACTAATAACGTGGTAATTTAAATGTAAACAATTTTTAAATAAATAATTAAACTCATGTTCCTGGACTATGCAGCTGTCCCACCAGGTATATTTTATATGTGAAAGAATTGCCTTATAGACTTTTCCGTGGCGATAAACCGCAGAATTCAATCGGTGCTCTCCTATTCTTCGTCATCGGATGAATCAGTCGTGTATTCACTTTCGTGGTCCTGTTCGTCATTATGCTCTGATTCTGATTCACTAATATCCCATTGGGGATGATCGGTTGTAATTGCAGGCGCTTTCTGTACATCAAGTTTTAGTTCCTGTTGTTGATCTAATCCGAGATAAGAGTCTGAAAAGTAAAAAACAATGTTAATTTTCGAACAAAATTATTACTTTAGCAACACAGAATTTTTATCTTAGTATTACAGGGGAATCAATTTCGTACCTGATCTTAAACATACAGTGAAGGTGTATACACCAGGCCATCTAGGCGCTGTAAACTTCAGCTGAATCTCTTCCTGATCAACAAGATTCGTAACGTGGTAGGGAGCTGTTAATAAGGTTCTTGACTTCCTGTCACAAATATAAGTCCACCAATATTCCTGCTTGTCTTCGGGAAAATACGGGCAATGAACACTATGCGAAATTCTTGATTTTCCTTCTAATTTTTCACGCTTATTTAATTTCTGCTGCAATTTTTCCCATTCATCATCATCATCCTCCACAGATGAATTTTTTTTCTCATCCTCCTCGCTGGATGCTGAATCTTTCTCTTCATTGTCACTGTCTTCTGTATCTGCATCTGATTCCGTAGCTTTCGACTGTTCCTGTACTTGTTCACCTTTTTTTGTATCGTTTGCTACATTATTGGCTTTTATTGAGTTGGTTGCTGTATGTGTTTTATGTTTGGCAGCGCCACTTTTGAATTTCCCTTTGCCTTTATGAGATTTTTTATTAGACTTCGCCCAAGCTGATTTCTTTGGTGCTGGAGCTTGCTGTTCATCAGCATTATCTCCAACATTTTCAGTCTGATCATCTTCCTCCCTACAAAATAATTAGTAAACAACTGTATCTAAATTCAATGAGAATTTATTACTTAATGCCCTGCTTCTCTGGCCTTTCGGTATCGCCAAACAGTTCTTTCATATTTTTCCTAACTAAAGTTACAGTCACTGTCACGATAGCTCCGGCCGTAACCACATTCGGATTCTCGTCGTCAATAACTGAAAATTAAATAATATTTATCATTACTCAATCACGAACCAGCATTAAAATTTACCTTCACAGCGGATAGAGAAGTCAATAAGTGGCATTTTTCCTAGAACTTTCATAATATTTTCGTACTCAAACTCAGTCAAGTTTTTCAATAGTTGTCTGCTCTCTTCTGGTTTAAGTTGTGCAAATTGCTGAAGATTTTTTACATGCCTTTTTTTCATCAAAAAGTGTAAATGTTCTTCTGTAAGATGCGGCAGTTGCAACAGTGGACTTTTGAATTCCCACAGACCCTGTATGATCATCGGTGAAAGCTTCATACAATTTTCAATTGTCTCAAGACTAGGCAGACGAGGTACTAAATATTATTGAATAGTTAGACATAAGGTATTCTATATATTTAACTCCAATATACTCACTTCTCCTTGCATAGGCAAGCATAACCAACTGATGAACACAGGAGACCATTTCTTGTATCAAATATGGGCATTTTTTAACAATCAATTGTCGATCCTTGTCTAGCGTTTCTGAATTTAGGGAAATACGGCTAAGATGGGCGTGTATAATTGCTCGAGCTTTAATTGAGTACATTCGACACAAGGGATGCTCCTTGCACTTTTCGTTAAGATTTGGAAGCTGCCTTATTAACTGTAATAGGAAACGTTTATATTTTGTAAGTTTTTTAATTGAAATTCGATTATACGCCCTTTAATTACTGCATTCAGGATGGCATTGCTATAAGAACTTTATATACAAAGCAAATATAAGCTACTTTATTCTACTCAAGTGAACACAACACTTCGAAGGATTTAATTAAAACTCATACTATCCATGAAATATTGACTTGAAGGAAATCGAATACGTGACCTATAAAAGGTTTGAATTTGTAGCAGAGCGCTCCAAACATTGAGTTAATTCGGAATTCAGTTTTAGCTTTCCAGATACCAAAAAATCGTGCTAAAGGTCTTCATGGCGAATATATAATGAAGTGCTAATAATAGCTGAATCATTAATTCAGCTGTACAAGCAATTGTCGCTATCGTCTTTAAATTTAATATATGAATACGGTGGATGCAGTGCAAATGAGGATATCGAACACGGTGTATATGTCAAACGATATGACGAAAAACTTATGTTGTGAAACTTCAAATTAAGTTAAATTTATATATTACTTACCGCGGGTACTTCGTCATTATCGGACAATCTTTCCACCACTTGAGAATTGTGTCTCTTATCAAATTCCAAACTTGCAGCTAATATCATTATAACCCGTTTTAGAGCCATGTGAGGAGTCTTGTGGAAAAAGTAGAAGTACATCTGAGCCGTATCTAATAAGACCTTATCTCCAGAGAATCGAATAGAACGGTACCACCATGTCCCCACTGTAATTGGCAGTGCAACCATAAACACAAGGGCGTACAGCCCAAGGACCCACACAGAATTTTCTTTCTCAACGATCCACGAAGGTAGAGCAATTCCGAAAGACATGGCACCAGGTCCATCAGGATTTCCGTACTTTTCCCAGTTTTCTCGGGCTTCATCATCTGTTAGGGCCTGGTACGCTTTCGAGAGTTTCATAAAAGCCTTTTCATCTCCGGTTTCCTTGTCAGGATGCAAGATCACAGATAATTTTCTGTAAGCCTTTTTGATTTCAGCCTGTGATGAGTCTGGAGGTATTCCTAGTATTTCGAAGGGGTCAAAGTTGGACATCTCATAATCAAATTGTGAGACTCTGTACGCTAGGTATAATAGAAATACCCATCCTAAGATTATTGATAGCTTTATTACAAACGTTTTTAGCGTTTTGTAAGGCTCTGATGCGGCGATTATAACTTTCTTCTTTATGCAGTCCGGACACTGGCACTCCTCTTTGAGTTTCTTTGGATCTGGAAAGAGGTTTTGTTAATGGAGTCACAATTACACAGAGCAGCGAACCGATTCCACCAATTTAAGTGTACTATATATGTGAAATGTATAAAAAAAAAATCCTCCACAAAGCAAAAAGTGGATACTATAATAGTTCACTAAGCTCTTTATAGCCATTACATGAAATATCCTATATAATGCGAGCTAGTAACCGCATAACCTATGAGCCCTTACCTTCCTTCTTTTTCCTTGGCCAAGAGTAGATAGTTGTTGGTATTAAAACTAACGCTAGAAATGAAAGCAGGAAATAGAAGAAAGTCCCGCCGCTCTCGTCATATTGAAATTTCTGTCCACCCATGGTTTATTCACTTTGGTATTTCTAAAAAACTAACAAATTCGAACTGCAAAACTTCAACAGACCCCCACACTTCCACAACACATCATCATGAATGTCCAAAGTCGGCGAATATTTTGACACGTATGGACCTGCGACGAATTCGCCTTGACTGCTTAGAGTTGAAAGCAGGGTGCCCTCTATCAGTAAGAACTTTTATTAAAATTTAACTTCAACGTTTAGCATTTTGCACAAATCTTTCTAGTCTTTTTCGAACTTTCGCCCTTAAAGAGTGCATTTTATGTGTTTATGATATTTCCCAAAATTCTCAAGATTAGGTGTGTTTCATAAAAGAAATTGAACGTAATCACCAAAAACAAATTGTTTCAAATCCTAGGAGCCGTGATCCTAGGAATATTCGTTGTAAAAATTAAAAATGGGTGAAGAAGGTGGAGGATCTGGAGACTCATTCCTTAAGGACTTCCTTGCAGGAGGTATATCAGCAGCGGTTGCTAAAACAGCAGTTGCCCCCATCGAACGAGTTAAGTTGATTTTGCAAGTTCAACATGCATCCAAGCAGATATCTGAAGACAAGCGTTACAAAGGAATCGTTGATGCATTTGTTCGATTACCAAAAGAACAGGGTTTCGCGTCGCTGTGGAGAGGGAATTTGGCCAACGTGATCAGATATTTTCCAACGCAAGCGCTGAATTTTGCTTTTAAGGACTACTACAAGACGTTCTTTTTAAAGGGCATAGATAAGAAAACCCAATTCTGGAGATATTTTATGGGAAACTTAGCTAGTGGTGGAGCTGCAGGGGCAACATCTCTCGTGGTAGTATATCCTCTCGATTATGCTCGAACGCGATTAGCAGTTGATATTGGCAAAACCGATAATCGCATGTACAATGGAATGGTGGATTGTATCGTGAAAACCTTTAAAAGTGATGGACCAATGGGACTCTACCGAGGCTTCAATGTGTCCGTCCAGGGAATTATAATATACCGGGCCTGTTACTTTGGCTTCTTCGATACGGCAAAAGGTCTCCTTCCAGATCCTAAGAACACACATATTCTAATCACATTCATGATTGCACAAGTAAGTTCTGCGCCTATTTAGGCAGTAATTGTTTTGGGAGTCACCCCAATGTGTTTCAATTTCAATTTATTTATTCAATACAACTGTTGTTAGGTTTCATTCCCACTAGCAAATACAAGCAATATACTATTCAACTTATTAATCTAATCGCAATATTGGATTCTTTAACTACATCTTTATAATTTTTTGATGGAAGATTCAAATCACCGACCATGAAGTCTATGTACATTGTACATAATGCCGAATGACCCTATTGTTTTTTTACACAACTAACGCCGAGCCAAACCCGAAAGGGAAACTGCGCTCCTTTTAGGAAATTTATGATTTATCCTTCCATGGTTAAAATAATGGGCTTTCGATTTTTAAAATGTAGGACCATAATGAGATCCAACAAACTTCATGTGGCAATCCTTATTATCATGATAATCCAAGACGCCGATTTCTGAGCTATCGTGGGCTTTAGGTACTGGGGTGGCAAAGATAGTCTTGAATTTCTTAAAGTCTCAGTTGCAAATTTTTCATTACCTAATATTCTTCGTAACTCTTCACAAAATATATCTACACTTAGTAAGTGAATTTATATATTCTCTATTTAAATGTGGCTTCTTGAAAATATCTCTACCCTAAATAATGTGCAATATTTCTTCATAGTTTGTAACCAATGTATCCGGCATAGTATCGTACCCTTTCGATACTGTCCGACGAAGGATGATGATGCAGTCTGGTTTGGCGCCTTCAGAGAGGATGTACAAGAATACGCTTGATTGCTGGGTAAAAATTGGCCAGCAAGAAGGATCACTTGCGTTTTTCAAGGGAGCCCTATCCAATGTGCTTCGAGGAATGGGAGCAGCATTGGTCTTAGTGTTTTACGACGAAATTAAGAATCTCATCCCGGACTTTTAAGTGTGCTCCTTTTCTTGGAAATATTTGATACTTTGGTATTTATTATGCCATTCAAAATGTTTTTCTGCTGTTCATTCTAAGAAGAAAATCTTTAACAGTTGTAATAAATTGGGTTCAAACAGATAAATATCTTACATATATATATATCTTCGCTAATCAAAGTTTTTTTATGACTATAGAGGTATACTTCATTTACTTTTTTATTAAAACAGAAGGCATTAATTGAATTGAAACTTTTATTAAGATCGGAAGATACTAATAATGCCTCAATTAAATAAATACGCTTAAAATATGAATGAAGCTCTAATTAAGCATCGTTCGTCGGTCATAGATATTACGCCTTTGTTCGCGCACCTGGCGCTTCCACTTATCCTGTTGGTGGCCAACTCTATTCAAGACATTCGCCCGAGCGTTGAGTTCCTGTGTTCCAGCCGTTTGCATAGGCGGGGTGATTGATGTAGTATCGTCCTGTGGAAATTGGGACTGTTACTAAAATGATCAAAGAGCAAAATTAAGCATGAATGGTGGCAAGAAACAAAAAAAAATGAGCAAATGCTATGAATCTGAGTCTTTATTATAATCTAGAAGGCTATATTTAACGGTGGGGAATAAAATATCTACATCTTCGTTCGTGTGCTCCTGGTAGTTGGCCTTCACTCTCTTGTTTAGCAGTGGATCAAGGCACATCAAGAAGAGCATATATATCACAAGGATGGAGATCACCCAAATCACTATGATCACCACGACCTGCAAATAGTATATTGTTACTGCATACCAACGCTTTAAATCGTCGACCTAACTTTAATCAGCGTAGTGTTGCGATTTTCATATTTACATTTGCATTGAGAACAGATTTCAATCTCCTTCCCATTTTCGCCTACTCTCGGCAGAAGAGCTCCATCACAAACACTGTATTATCCAAAATAAAGTTAATTTAAGCCTTGAAATTGATACTAATAGTTACTTGCCATTTTTGCGTCGAATTATTCGAGTTATTTGTTGTTGTTGCCTTAATGGTTTCCAGAGTTTTGTTTTGGACCTCCCCCTGCAAGTAATTTGTGTTGGAGTCAATTTATTATTTTAAGCAGTTTCCTTACTTGCACTATATAAACCAAACAGAACAAAAGACATATCACTAACAGTTTCTTCATCGCTGCACTTTCTAGCTTTCCAAATCAGTCAAATCACACAATTTTGCGGGCGTATAACATTGCAAAGCTGTCACTTTTTAAAGACAACTTCGATACGGATGTGTTCGTTATATAGGGTTTGCTACTTCGCTTGGTTATTGGTTGCAGTCACTATCATAAAAAGTCTATTCGTTTGCTTCATTCATTGCTTCGAATTGACTTGTTGAGTTTCGGCTCTGTGAGCGTAGCTGTGCACGAAAAACCACTTAGCAGTTATATGATATTTCAATTGCGTCAAAATGGCTAGAGGGGTTGAATAAGAACAGCGAATCTGATACAGATTCCTCAGATAAGAATTATTGTACTAATATCATGTGATGTCAATATCTAACAACCCATCATGAAAATGTCAGAGGAACTGAGCTGAGCCAAGAACAAAAATAGCTGGATCAGGTAATTCAGTTCTGGGCTCAGAAAACACTGGCGACGCCATCCGGAAAAAGAGGACATAACTAGTTTCCTCGACAAATTTATTTTGGGACAGGAGCTGGAACTCAAGTGGAGGGGTTGGGACGAAAAGCGTCCTCCTCGTTTTGACATCATGGCGGCAGTAGTAGTAGTACGAGATTTATTGAGTCTGAGTTGTGGGATCCTGAACCTGAAAAAACAAATCAAATTTAATTTAAAAAATAACCGCTTTACCCGCCATCAATTTGTGACTATACCTCGACTCGAGAGAGTTTATATGTCCAGCTGGTCCATCCGCTGAAGCTGATCCGTTATTTTTCCGGACGCTGTCGAGTTGTAAAGTTGCGCTCAGTTGAACTCAAGTTAAAAGTGAAGTGCCGCTATCGTTTAGAATGTAATTAAAATTACACTGCACATACTTCAATAATGAAAAACACTGGCTCGCAAAAAACGTAAACAGACGCTAATGATATGACGGCTGTCATTCCTGCTGGAATACTGCCACCAAAAAAATGGCGACTGTACGCAGGGCAATTCAAATTCATTCGTCATCCAGTTATACTATAGATCATTGGTTTACACACAATACAACCGTTTCGTGCTTAGTTTATATTTCTATGCTTCAGAATCGAGAAATTATTTATTTCGACCCAAAAGACTATCTTTTTCACAACAGAACAAAAAATGTCTGTATGGTTGCCCTCGAACATGGACTTGAATTTAGTCCTAAACGATAGTTTAACTAATTATTTCGTCTCAAAAGTCTATTTTAGTCGGACTAATATGTAAGTTGTAGATTTGTAGGGCAGCATTCTGTTTGCAGCGCTCCTAAATTTGATAGCGGGCTTCGAAACTTTGTTATCCTAATCAACGGAAAATTATTGCAAAAATTGCTACCCGCCCCGTTTTCGAGATATTTAATAAAATAGTTAGAAATGTTGCAGATTAAAAATATCAACTGACTGATTATTCACCTTCTACAAATTGTTTCAAATTAAATTTATAAAATTTAGGGGCACCTCTTATGGAATTGCTGCCGATTTGTAAAAGGGTAGTTAACTTCTCAAGGCCTAGATACCGAATTTTACTCCACCGTTGTAATGCTGTTTAGGTTTAATTTACTTCGAATAAAGCCTTTTACTTTTAGATATATCGATGGCAACTAACATGGATGGAGAATGGCCGATGTGTATTCACCCTCGACGGTTGAATACCTTTCAATTTTCCAATTCTAAAAAAAATTAATTGGGTTCATTTAAATAACACCTAACATTGCGCAGGGTTCACCAAAATAAGACAACCGGTCAACTGACAGATTAAAACGACGTGAAGGCACTGAAGACGACAAATTTTTACCAGTTAACGTTTGCTTTCCGTGTCTGTTTGTCTATCGTATCTTTTAAATGGCTTCAACTCAGAATTCAGATAATGAAAACAACACTAACAGTTCTAATAGAAAAGTAGCTTTGATAACAGGCATTACAGGGCAGGTAAGTGCCATAGGAGGCTGAGGCTTTCATCAGAACACATGGATGATCTCTGTAGTCAAATATTTGTTTAGGTGCTGAAGACATTGCAGTTGCGTTAAGTGCAAACCTCTAGTTATTCGAAATTATAGATCTTGCTGGCGTCTTAAAGAATGGCCGTTTGCGTGCACTTGCTTTAGAAAGAAGCGGAACTTCAAATGAAAGAAGAAGCTTTGTGAATAATTTACATATCACTGTAACAGTAAAAGAGTTGGGTGCTTTGAATGTTCCAAAATAGTTCTAGAAATTTGCCTGAAAGCTGGTTAATGTGTGTACTTAAATTACTATAATTTGGAAACCAACACTTCTTTCTGAAATTTACCTTTTACAAAGTATCTGCAGACTGCAAATTTGATAGGTCCGATATTCAAAGCTTACCATACCATACCATACTAAGAGTAGAATCGCTCGCAACAGCAATACAAATAAAATTAAATTGTAAGTTTAATGGTTAATGGTTGGTGACCCCTTCCTTTTGGAAGGATAACAAACTTTACAACAACATTAACTTGTATCATGCTTTGCGTTTTAACTCAATCCCTCTAGAAATTTCAACTAATGATATTGTACCCGCTCTTAAGGAATACTTTGGCACCTAATGTATAGTATTTGAAGTGGTTTCTGTTCACTGTAATCAACAAAATTATAGGAGGGCCAATTATGTAAAAAAGTAACTGGAACGGTTCTGGGGGTTTTTTATTTACAAGGATTTACCTTATTTTCATCGAAATTCTTTTTCGCTTTGACCTACTGAATTCAAATTTGTTGCGCTTCAAGACAAGAAAAACAATTACTTTTGCCCGCAAAAGAGAAGAAAAAGGCGTAGTAATTTTTATTCCAGGAATTATATGTTAAGTTGTATTATTTCGTGTCTCTAATAACTCCTTTATAATTTCAAGGATGGATCATACTTGGCAGAGTTTTTACTGCAAAAGGGTTACGAGGTGCACGGAATAATACGGCGTGCTAGCACTTTTAATACATCCCGAATAGAGCATCTTTATGCTGATCCTCAATCCCACCGAGAGGGAAAGATGAAACTGCACTACGGAGACATGACGGATAGTAGTAGCTTGGTAAAAATAATCACTTTAGTTAAACCACGAGAAATCTACAACTTAGCTGCTCAAAGCCATGTTAAAGTGTCCTTCGACCTCAGCGAATACACAGCCGAAGTGGATGCAGTGGGCACATTGCGCCTATTAGATGCTATCCGAACTTGTGGCCTCGAGAAGGACGTACGATTTTACCAAGCTTCTACGTCAGAACTTTACGGAAAAGTTGTTGAAACACCGCAGAACGAAATGACTCCTTTCTATCCCAGATCCCCTTATGGTATAAATTTCATATTCCTAATTAATAGGTAACTAAAATACCACTTTCAGCATGTGCTAAAATGTATGGATACTGGATAGTGATCAATTACCGAGAAGCATACAACATGTTTGCTTGCAATGGAATTCTCTTCAATCACGAATCACCTCGACGAGGTGAAAATTTCGTCACTCGAAAAATTACTCGTTCGGTTGCTAAAATTTACCTTAATCAACTGGAATGCTTTGAACTAGGCACTTTGGACTCCAAACGAGATTGGGGCCATGCTCGTGATTATGTCGAAGCAATGTGGATGATGCTGCAACAGCAGACACCAAAGGATTATGTTATAGCAACTGGCGAGACGCACAGTGTTCGAGAGTTTGTTGAAGCCGCTTTCAAGTTTATTGGTCGGGAAATTGAATGGCGGGGTAGTGAAGTTGATGAAATCGGTGTGGAAAAAGGAACTGATATTGTAAGGATAAAAGTGAATCCAAAGTACTTTCGTCCAACAGAAGTGGACTTATTACTAGGCGATGCTAGCAAAGCTAAACGAGAACTTTCTTGGGTACCTAAGGTCTCATTTCCAGAGCTTGTAGAGGATATGATGAAATCAGACATAGAACTAATGAAAAGGAATCCGATTGCTTAGTCTTAGTTTATATTGTATATAGGCCATGCCGCAAGAAGTTTGGACTAACATCTATTTCGATTGTCGCATTACGAGGTTCGGCTTGCTAAAGGGCTGTTGTGAGAGTTACTTTTCAGTCGACGATCTAAAACCTTCTTCCTTTCTAAGCTAGAAATACTTCCTGAAGGTTGAAATTTTGATAATTTTATGTCGGTAAGCAAGGTTTAAGCTATCGAGTCAACAAAAAAATTACTCTGACACACTCCATTTGTTATCATAATACATCATTACCATTACATTATCAAGTACATGAAATAATATATACAATTAGGAAGCAAGCTTAGGATAAATTATAAAATGCGTCTCTGCACAATTCAGCGTAGTAATTTCTGCAGAAGGTAATTTTGACGCATTTTTGTATTTACCCATATTATCGTGAGCCGACTGTTGAAATACATTCCAATATTTTACAAATGGAATCGAGCTTCGAAACGTTAAATTGCATTATTATGTTTGTTATATTTTTAAATTTTCTTTATGTAAAGCTCACAAAGTGATTCATAGTATATATCGAATTATTAATAGGCCGCTACACACGGCGACGGTTTTATGCGTACAAAATTTCTGACAATCTTGAGACAATCAATTGTTTGTACGCCAAGTTCCCGCACACCGCGTCGATTTTCATTTACGAGCAAAATTTTGACATGGTCATGCTTCATTATTCAAGTTTCTGTTCAAATAATAGCGAGATTTCACTCTCTACAAGTACGGATTATGCCTATATTTTGATATAAAAGCCAGGAAAAATTCCTTACATTTTTTTTGTCAGAGTGATATATGTATAGTGTGTTTACAGGCAGGAACTTCATTTCGGATCGAAACTTCCATCCGGAATAAGAAATGCCGATAGAGGGGGAATGAAAATCCCGACAAAATCGCACTCGACCAGTGGGATTGAAACTTCGATCCGGGATTTTCATTTTGCCTATAAACGGGGAATAACCTGATAGCTGGTGTTTTGAGTTTTAAAAGAACAATTTCGGCCCCTCCGGGACTCAGTTATGTTCTCAATATAATTATTAATAATGAAGAAAATTCCTTCAGAAATAAATTTCCTTAAGCATGAAGCATCTGGCGTCAACATTTTTTTCGCAATTGAGAACCGACGGTGTGTGTGAGCTCCGTGGCGTGCAAACAATTGATTGTCCCAAGATGATGACCTTAAGGCAGCTTAGAATTTGTACGATTATATGAAGTGCCATACTGAGAACGATAATAGTCATCCAATCTTTTGTTAATTTTCGAAATCTTTCGGTAAGTCTTAAAGGGACGGTCCGGAGCGTACAAATCTTAAGGGAACTTGACAAAATTGACGATTGTGTAAAAATTGGATGATATATCGAGAGAAATTCTTTACTAGCTCTATACGCTCATTAAAATGTGCGGACATTGTACACAACTTATTTTAAGATCCCACTGACACCTCAATTTTGCAACTGTGAAAAATATATTAAGGCAATTGTAGTTGAGCTTAAGATTCGTTACGATTTGACTGAAACTTAACCAGTCTTAGGGAAATTTGACGAAAAATCTTAGGGAGCCTTAAGGTCATTATAGATGGCCTATTGTCAGATTGTTGTTTGTACGCATAAACCCGTCACCGTGTGCGGCCTAAAGGCCAAACCATAATGTGCATACCGCTCCGTACGGAAGCCCATGCAAACTTGCGATTACACACGAAACCTTTCCCGAAACCACAATGGGAATAGTCGTTCGTTTCGTCAAGTTTCGGTAAGTCTGTTTTGCTATGCAAGGTACATTGCATATGCAAAATAACAACAGCAGAAAATGGGGACAATGGATAATTTTTTCGAAAGTTTGATTAATGTTGTGCACTCTAATAATCCACAAATCCCAGTAATTTATCACACTCTGATAGCCTGTCGAATATGCATAAGCTTTCGTTCGTCGAGTTTTAACAGGTTTCCGTATGGAACGGTGTGCACATTAAGCTGGTGACACAACCAAATTTTGAACGCGTCGCGAGCGATGCGTGCGATGACAGGCTTTAAAGTGCTTATGCAGTCCTTTACTTCGCGTTACAACGAATTCGCATCCGACGCGCCACTATGCGACGCGTCGCATCCTTTGCGCAAATTTCTAAATTTTAACGCGGCCCATTCAACTTAACCTTACTTTTAAGTGTCGTTCGTGTGGCAAAATGGAATTCGATGAGAAGTGCGCAAACGCGAGTTTATTTATAACAAACGCATGAAGTTCTATAGGAATATAATTATATATATCATAATATAACTGAAATTGCCTGTGTCACTTGCTTGTCAGTTGCCGCGTTCAATATTCTGTTGTAACTTACCTTGCGTCGTATGCGTCGCTTCATAAATGACAACGCACGCAATGCCGCGACGCACGCGTTGGTTGTGTCACTACCTTTATAGTTTGGCCTTAAGCGGTTTTGTGATTGTACTAAACACTGTCAATCTTATGTTTGCACGCATAAAACCGCCCCGTGTGTGGCGGCCACTGATATACATATTATACACTGAATACTGCACATACAGTGGTGGGGGGTGTTCCGCATGAAGCCTTTTCTCCAGGACTTTTCAGACTTTTATGAAGTTGGCAATGATTGCTTTTCAAAGATTCAAAGAGCTAACAACTGTATAATTTACCTTCTACTGACTGAATATTTTCCTTTCGCCAAGAATTGCAAGATTCTGACTCCTAAACTCCAACATTTATCAATAGTTGTCAACTTCACTGTCCCATGTTTTACCGACACGTCTGACTGAAAGGTTCTGAAACAACGGCTTCAATACGGTACACGCCGGGAAACTGGTTTATGCACTATCCAGTTTATAATGCATATCAGTGGTGGAGACCTAATCATACCAAGAGTCCGAAAATTAGCAATAATCATACACAGCACTCTATCGACTTACAAGCTCAAATATATATATTATAATATATATAATATATATATATATATAAATATATAAAAGTAAAAAAGTAAAAGAGTCATGAAAAATCGAGGTTTTTTTCTGTATACCCTTATTGCCCTAACGCTCAGAAAAAATGGCACAAAAAGAAAAGTATTTTTGTACGCAACTATTGAATATAGAAATTATATTTTACTATTTACTACATTTTATTTTACTATTTACTCAGTTTTGAAATTAGATAACCTTTTTTTTATAACCATTGACATAGTAAACAATGTGTAATACGTTTGTACGTCAGAGATGTGCCCTGTGTTACTGATTATCATTTTACAAAGACCGAGCTAAGATCCTCATCTTGCCAGATAGTAATTTAATTTGACAATCATAGTGAAGTAGTGTTATTATTTTTTTATTTCATCAAGCTATATTCTTCTTTTATCAAACCACATATTTTGAAACAGTTTATTCAAGGCTACTATAAAGTATTATTGATTAGAATTACTACACAGACCTACAAAAGAAATGTGAGAATCCTAACACTAAACTTTTCATTAAATTAAATTCAGGCAGTGAGTGTAAGTAGTTATCAAAAACAGTTTGACCTGGATGTATATTAGTATGCTAAGTAGCATTACATTTACTGTTACTTTAATTTACAGTAAGTTTTAAGCCCGTATGCACGACCAGTCAAAATATCTGTAAAGTTTCAACCGAGCGGATTGTAGAATGTAGAGTATTAATCTATTAATTATGTATGATTGCAAACTTTATTATGACAGTCAAACTGGTTTTAATATATTGAGGTTTGACATTATAGCGTTACGTTACTTGGTGTGTATAGCCTTAATTTTTTATTGATGCGCATCTCCACAACCTTTTTTGTATTGTACTTGGGTACCGTTTAAACATGGATTAAGCCATCAAAATTTTGTTATTACACAAATATAGCACAATAGTTCTACGCCGTTTTTAAATAATGTGTTGTGTATTTGTGGACATGTCAAAGGAGAACAATTTTTGGCTTGTTTGGGACTTTTATATTAAGTAAAATGTATTGATATAATTATTTAATTTTAAGCAGTAGTCAGTTGCACAAACGTAAACATATCCGATAGTACTCTGTCGCGACGATGATTTGCTTATATGAAGGACATATATGTTGTGTAAATGTGTACATTCCATATTAAAAAAGTGGCAAAAACATTTTATAGTAAGTTCTTTCTATATTTTCATTTTTAGATTTGATTGGCTTTATAATAAAAGTTAAATTAAAAATTTAAAAAACCCCAACTTCGCAAATAATTATGCAACTTTAAAAAAGGAATAAATATGTATACCTATACAATACGTCACGATTTTCCTTGTATGGCGGAAGGCAGAGAGAATTTGATGCCCAGAATGCCAATTTTATTTCTACATTTCTACTTTTTTACCCTGCTTAATTCAGTTAACAACTTTAGGAAGGCGTGGGGAACCGGAAAACTTGAATCGTTATATAATAGGTATTTGAAATCTGGTGGGAATGGTCTTTATTTGGAAATTTTGATAGTTGATTTGAGATCAGTGACCCAAAAACCCCCTAGTGCGGATTTTCATGGCTATTTCTTGAAGTTTAACTTTTTAGGTAGGATTCGGATTCGAAAGCGGCTCCGAAAACTTTCGAGTGCCCTTTTCCATGAAGACTCCTTGAAGTTGGAAAATTCGCCGCCATCTTGAATTCCAGGAAAACTTTTTTAGCCCTATAACCTCCTACAGACAATAGCGAACAAAAAAATAAGCAAATCCGTCGCGTTGTTCGTGAGTTATGGAAAGTCGAACGAAAAGCATTTCATTTTTATATACGTACTAGCTGACCTGGCGAACTTCGTACCGCCTCAGAATCAATAAATGTTGTGTTAACTTATTAGCTGAATTAAATTCAGTTTTTTATTATGCTAAAATGAATTAAGTTCAATAAATGTAGAAAAACCGAAATGAAAGGTATTTTAATTACATTGAAATGAATGTAATTCGCGTAGCAGGAAGGCATTTGCTTTATTGAAGCGAATCGAAATGATTCGCGTGGCATTGTTGTACTACTTTCTGTTAAACTATTTGCAGGATGGGTTGCACTAGGGTCGATTTCCTTCATTGAAGCATATTGTGATATACGGCATTTTTCGTTTTGTTGTCAGGTGCGTGTGTTCCAGCGGGTCGTTTATCCGCTGTGATCACGACTTTGTAGTCATCACATGGCATGCGATCCAACGCAGTTTTGAACAACCGAATCCATCATATTGCCCATGAAGTAAATTTGAATGAATTTATGCTGTGCGTCTTCAAGCGGTTGCAATGATGCAATTCGATGGTGAATTTGGCTTTGGATCTATTAAGTTGAAGGCGAAGTCAGAATTACGGATTTATGATCACCAAAAGAAAATGAACGTTTACTCTCTCGAGCAGCAATTACCTTGAATATCGGATTGAATCCGCGTTCTGCGATAATGTCAATTCAACATTGTAAGTAAGGCTATGTAGTCTGAAACTATGGACATACCAAACGTTTCACTATTGATGAAGAACTGCTTGGAATTTGTGAAATTGTACCAGGGTTATTCGTCTCCTCTGATAACAACTAGGGAAATTGGAGGAAAAGGAGAGATTATTTGACGCAGATTTAGAAATAAATTTAACCGATGGAGACAAATGTGGCATATCTGGATGTGAATTGGGCGAGGAACTTTTAAGCCTGAATCCATTGTTAAAAGAGCTTGAATCAGCAGACCCAATAAAAGTTCTTCAACTTATTAAACAAAATGATTGGCAGTATATATTCCCGAGTGTGTGGACAGCACTTCGAATTTTGCTAACAATTCCTGTAACTGTCGCTAAAAGAGAACGAAGTTTCAGCAAATTTAAACTTATTTACGTTCAACCATGCGTCAGGATAGACAATACCTACAATTTTTGGTAAACATAAATAATCACTACTCGCGTACCCCATTGTGAGGGGTATCGTTGGACAGGTCTCTAAAGTGCAATAAAGGTTCTGAAGAGTATTTTTTCCTTAGGTGAATAATTCGAGAGATCTTGGCTCCTAAATCGTTAATAATGTAACTTACAAATTATTGTATAGTTTCGGCAAAAAAAATTCAATTTCAATGAAGGTCAATTGTATACACTTTTTTCAATCCTGACGAAAGGAAAAATAACTCTTACTAATTATTAGTGCGTGTACGCACTTGCCCGCTAGTATTATTACCCTTAAAAGATATTTCATAACCAACATTATGTTTATGTATCACTGCTATTTTATATTTAGCTTTCCTAAAAGCTTCTTCACCATATTTTAAAATCATTATTATAACGTCTGCATATATGCTGAAGTCCTTTAGACATGCCAGGAGGCTCTTTAGCAAAACTAAAGATAAAATAGCAGTACTACATATGAACACAATGTTGTTTATTACTTTTGTTTTATATTTTTTTCAAAATTCATAATTGTTTGTAAAATATAATATTTGTAATAAATTTGTAACGATTGGGGAATCTCGTTAGGCCCTAAGACGGTGGGAAAATTCTATCGAAAAGTTGGCGACAAATTGACGTAGGAATAAAAATTTATTAAAGAGGAATACATTTTTTTTTAAATTTATTGACCTGAGGAGCCTTCTGTTAATAGAGTTTTATATTTATACAGTAGTATAGTGTCATATTTATGCGACTTTCAATTCGAGCTATTATGGGAATTGGCCGGCGGTTATATTCGCTGTAACTGAAATATGTTGTTCCCCCCGACCTCCTGATCAAAAGTTCTCATGGCGCAAAAATCCATAGTTTTCCAGTTATCAGAGGTTAAAATACCCCTTTTAATGTTTATAGATTATATCATCAGAAAAAACCGTGGGAGTTGTCTGTGAATTTCTAGGTATCTTTTTGGTCTGGAGGTCTTTTTACCCCACTGCCCCAGAAGGAGGGTTATGTAAGTATGTCCATTTCTTGGTCACATCCTGTAGCCGAAACGGTTTGATAGATTTTCATAAATGAAGTGCTGTTAGATTCGTATTAATTGTGAGGGTGATATACATAGGATATATAATTTTTGAGGAAAATAAATATGGCGTTTGCGAGGAGACATTTTGTTTTTTTTTTGCCTTCGCAAATTCGGTATTAAATGAATGGGTTTGATGAGTAAACTCCGATAAACTATGTAAAGTCAGTCTAAATCTAATATGGCGGACGCCGCAAGATGGCGGATTACCTTATTCTCTACAACTCCCTTGACATCGGTATCAAATGAAAGGCTTTAACGAGCAGAATGCGGTAAGCTGACATATGTGACCTCACTATCATAGGATAACACAAAAAAATCTGGACGTAGATATAATGGTATTATGGAAAATTGCTAATTACGTGTACGAGATGCCTGTTTGAATGATGTCCTGAAATTACTTAATTACTCTACATATTATCTGGAACTAAAAATTGTAAATAAAAAACTATTATAAAAAAATTAACATAAAACCCGACTACAAAAAACAAAGGTAATTTTAATATTTTAAGTAGGTAGACCAACTAAGAATTTTATTTAAACTTTATTACAAATAGGTAAAGCAGACGGAACCCATTCGACATCCCAGTTGGAATAGTAAATACAATAAAGTCCACCGACTCTAGGGTTTAGTTGAGTTTCGTTAAATCCAGCTAAGCTCCACGAAAGAGGCTGAGTTACGTATATGTGTTCGTATTCGACAGGCTGTCAGATTGTGATAGATAAATCACTGCGAATCTTTCGAAAAAATGTATATCCTCATCCATTGTCCTGATTTTCAGCTGTTGTCACTTTCCATATGCAAGGTCTGCTCCAGATCGTAACTTGTATAGCAAAACAGCTATCGAATCTTAAGCTCAACTACAATCGCCTTAAGACAGTTGCAAAACGTGAGGTGTCAGTGGGATCTTAAACAAGTTGTGTACAATGTCCGCACATTTTAATGATGAGCTTATAGAGCTAGTAAAGAATTTCTCTCTATATATCATCCAATTTTTACACAAACATCACTTTTGTCAAGTTCCCTTAAGATTTGTACACTCCGGACCTTACCTTTAAGACTTACCGAAAGATTTCGAAAGTTAACGAAAGATTGGATGACTATTATGGTTGTCAGTATGGCACTTCATATAATCGTACAAAATCTTAAGCAGCCTTAAGGTTCCGTAAGGCTATTATAGTTAGGCCTAATTACATATGGTTTGGGGATAGGTTTTGTGCGTAATCGCAAGTTTCCAAGGGCTTCCGTACGGAACGGTGTGCACATTATTGTTTAGCCTTGATACATATTCGACAGGCTGACAGAATGTCATAAATCACTGCGATTTATGTATTATTAGCTGCGTTCCATTGGGCTATGTAAAGTACTCCCGAGTACTTGCATCAACCCCCTAGTCTACTCCAGGGAAAATATTTCGTAAAACAAAATAATTTGAAAAAATGCATCCGTTTTCAGACAAATTATTTTCCTTTAACAAGAATTGACGCAACAACTTATCTAACGTAACTTCAATGCATCTTAAAATGAATACAAATTCAAAACCTACAATATGATTATCTTTACTTGTTATGCCCACTGATCTATACTATAACTGGATAGCGAATGGGCGTGAACTGCTGTGCGCCTGCGCACATTCGGCCATGTTGAGAGGTCAGAATCCCAGTAGGATGACAGTCGTCGTATCAGCAGCGTTTGTTTACGTTTTTTGCGAGTCGGTTTTTTTCATTATTGAAGCAAGTGCAGTGTAATTTTAATGTTTTCAATGAGCGCAAAAAAACGGTCAACGAACGAAGTTATTTACAGTAACAGTAATTGACATTTGTTGGCTGAGTTGATGGTAGTCACCAATCGGCAATATTCTGTCAGTCGGATCGGCTTGTTTCGTAAATTATGAACAAAACCAGGAATAATTTGTTTTTCTCTAAGAATTGCAGTTACTCAAACTATGAGCCAAAAATTAGTGGATTTAACTAGGCTTAATCCCAAACTTCAGTCAATTGTTTTCGGGGGAACTACATAGTTATGCTTGCCGAAGCAAATCAAGCAATCCAACCCAACAATATCTTGTTCAGCAGCAATACGCGGGCGAAGGCGAAGCTCCAAAACAAGATTAAGTGTGATAAAAAAAAAAGAGCTGTGGAAATTTCCTTTGCGTTTTAGACGTACTCTGTAAATTCCGTTTGGATAAATCCAGATCAGGCGTGTGCGGAATTGCAAAAGGTATTTTTGGGCCAAATGCACGTGAAACCAGGATCCGGCGTCTGTTCTCAGGCGTTGATGCTGTGGCTGCACTAGCATAGCATAGCGGTTCTATTGAAGCAGTACAGTACAGCAAGTAATCGAACCAAAACAAACGAGACCGAAATGGGGAGAAAGCAAATGGTGCTTTTTTTGCGAGTGGAAGTCATATGATTTGTGATGATAAAAAGGCACGTGATGATTATATGTATGCGTCTATGACGCTCTAGCAATGTATAATTTCATCTCGACGCGTAAGAACAGAACATTTCCACGTTTGAATCTGGAGATCGGCGGGAGCCTCTTCTCAGTTTGGATTTAGATTTTGTGTGTTCTACTTGGACCTAGCATTCTGCGCAATAAGATCCATTCAGTCCATTTCCTGGTGAGTACATTCATGCTATTATGGTTCTGGAAAAGAGGCAGCTCATGCGGCCAAATTACACACGTTTGATTGATGCTTCATTAAAAAAACTCTAAATCAACTTGTCTTTAATCGTACCTTTAGTAATTTAACGTTCGTTCTAAATTTAATTATTGCCTCTAATCTGATGAGGTAATCGGCAAATGTGTTTCAGTCGGACAATTGGTACTTAGTTAATCAATGATTATAGAGTGGAGGAAATCCAGTCTTCGATTAGTCAGGTCGATCTATAATGAAATAGTTCTTCACTGAGGCCGGACGTAGTTATAAGCCATGTTTTTTGACTGCATCTATGGACCCGCGATACCCACCCACCACTAGTAGCTTAGATGAAGATTCATAATTTTTTTTATTATCACTGAATTTCAATGTAAAATGTACACATTACAAAATAATTTGAAAATAGAATATGTAGAAAATTAAAAGGTAAGTTCTTACAAGATAAACGCATCTCACATCTCACTGGCTGAATATTATTCCTTCACAAAATGTCTTGTGAGTGAAGATTACAATATTTTACAAAATTTACATTCTGAAATTTGTATTTTGAATTTTTTAATAAGAAATTATGCAGTCATTAAGAATGTTGTATCCACAGTATAGGGGATTCTATGATAGCCGAGGTATTGTCCTTGTAAAAAATGCCTAAAATCTGCTGTTTTCAAAATAAGGACATAAGAAAAGCAATTGAGGGAAAGATAGATGTAGGACGGCTTTTTTAAAGTGATTTTCATGAATTTTTTTTAACAAATAAGGAATTCATTTAATTTATTGGTATCGTGAACTTTACAAATATATTTGAGAATATATTCTGAAATTTTCAAAGATTTTCATCGATAAATAGCAGAGATATCAGCTGCCGGTCGCCATCTGACTGAGCAGTTTGTGTACATCTTGGAGGCCGCAATTTTTATCTGAAATCAATTGTACAGAGAATTTACTTTTTTTATATGTGCCTCTTGATTGATTGATGGTAATTGAAACCTAGTATTTTTTTTAGAGGGGTGTGAACATAAAGCATGATGTTTTCACATTTTTTCGTACCATTTTTTACAATAAAAAAATCTTTAAACAAAGATATTGTTTAGGAATTAGGTTTAAATAGAGCGTATTTATATAAAGAAACTATACCTATACCAAATTTCAAAATTACCGGTTCGAAACTTTTTTCAGAAAAACGCGTTTGAAAAAAAAGTGGCAAAAAACATAAATTTAAGGCAGTGATGAATCAATTCAAACAACTTACCATCCAAGGTTTCTATTGTGAAAAGAAATATAACATCTGCCAATGTTCTTCTTCTCTCTTCCAAATATGTACATTCCAGGTAGTACATGAGTACTACTTGCTCGACCGCTCCGTATTACATCCCACGCGCTCCGACATTTAAACGAGGGACGCTCACTTAGTCGCTTATAACTTTTGAAAGAATTGGAATTTTGACTTGAAATTTTAGGAGTATATTTTTGAAAAGTGGTTGAACACGTGATTTATGAAAGAAAAAATTGAATTTTTTGAAGCCTCTACACCTATCTCCCCCCATAAAATATTTATTACTGCATAACTACGTTTCTCGGAAACCGCTTTATTAATTATATATATTTAATATTGCTTAATTCGTGACGGACGCGTAGATTTGCATATAATTTAGGTTCATTTCCGTGTGTTGTTTATTTCGAAAACGGCGGATTTTCTAAACAAAAATTTTGTATACTGTACTTTTTTTTTTTATAAATTTGAAGTGTGTTATTTTCATTATTTTTCATTATTTCTCCCGTCTTCCCCGCTACAAAGTGCGTTAGAAACTGTTTTCAAACCGAAAAACCTCGGATATGATATGACTGCCACAGTACACGCTAAATCCCATTAAATCCCTAAATCCCACTTAATATAATTTAGTTTATATTGTAATTACTTTAAATATCTTTCAAAAATATGTGCATATGAATAAAAAATTCAAAAAATTTTTAGAAAGAAAGTCCAAAAACGTTGTTTCCCCTCAGCCGTTTCATTTCATAATAAAATAAGATGTAATTATTAATGAAGCGTGGGTTGCCTCCCCCTCCTGATCCGTTGCCTCCCCCTCCTGATCCGTTGCCTCTCCCTCCTTCACTTCCTTCATTCTGATGAGAGTTGTAAAAGTTAACCAATTTTTTCTGAAACTAGAGGATTTCAGCTTTCATGCTCCTATTTTAAATCTAAAAAACAAAAAGAATTTAGGGGTTAGATTTAAAAAAAAACACTGAGTAGAAGTATAGAATTAAGATCAAATGAAAGCAGGAATCCTCTACTTTCAGTAAAAAAATAGATCGGGAGGGGGAAGCTATATAGGTAATACAGATGCCCAATCACTCCTATACTTGCGTGCATTGCTTGAAAATTCCACTGCCCCAGTAACAGGATTATGAATGGTTTACAAAAATCTAAATTTTGCTTCTCGGAATAATACCATGTGATGACTGGTTTTTGTTCTCAGACGAATTGATTTATAATTTCTTCTTTTCGAGGAATTAAATGCTAAATAAATCCGAAATGACGGATACATTTATTTTGGTGTAAGTGTAATTTTGTTTTCAAGAGGTACAAATAGTTCAAATTAAGGTGTGTACTACTGTGCAAAAATTGTAATAAATCGATTTTTTTTTGTACTTTAAAGAATAACATATAGTCATATTTTCTTCAAAAATTCAAAGTATTTTTAATTCTATGAGTCCATTGGTCGAGAGGATTTAAGTATAAAATTTCCATACAAACTTTAAATGCGTTTTTCGCTAAACGAATTCAATCGGTCTTTCTGAAATTTTTAAACAACGTCCAACACATTATTGATTCTTGTCCGCACAAGAATCATAATTTTATATTATACTTATATAATTGTACTTTTTCAATACCTTGAATTCACTGACAAAATAGTTAATGAATCTATTTTACTTTCAATATTGGGAAATTTATGTAGTACTTTATAAGATTTTGTAATTTTCTGTACTGTTTAAATAAATTATTATTATTATTAATTGCCGAAGCAATAAAGGGGTATAACTCTTCATTGTGCCCTGGTTTCAAGTTCTTCATTAGAATCCAATTCTGCAAAGAATATTACTACTCCCTGCTCATCACTCCACGGTTTCAAATAATTTTTGGAAATAACGACTCGGCATACTACCATTTTATGGAGTCGGTACAACGCATCATTTTTAACAGATAAGCAAGTGCTAGTGCAGTGTTTAGTACGTTTGAATTCAAACGCTGTACGCACTATTCGGACTATTGCGGAAAAGTGTTAGTGCAGAAATAATATTTCAAGTCCAAGAAAGATAGCAAAAACATGGCCTAAAACTCAAAATAATTAATTCCTAAAATCTGAATGTTGGAATCGACGTAGAATGGCACTTAAGACATATCCAAAGTGCCCTGCAATCCCCCATTAGCTTTTTATACAGTCGCTTTCAAAGTATAGTGAATTCACAGTAACGATGGGTAATTGTTAAGATTAACTGCATTAGTTCTGGAGGTCATTCTGAGAAGTTTTGCCTTTGGATATATGCCTCTGAAACACAGAAAATAAATACACGCAATTTTGTATGTTATGTGTATGTAAACCACGGAGGTAATTTGGAACCCCCCGTCCGTTTTAGATGAAATTGAAATATGAAGGAGGCCATTCTTTGAACTTTTGCATTTGGACATATGTCACGGAAACCTACAGAAAAGCAAAATACATGTCAAGGAAGTTGTGAAGAAAGAGATAATTTGCTATCTTGAGCCATCCGCCACATTGAATTTAGAATGACATCCAATTACTTATCACATACTGTTCGTTTGATACTAACTACATATGGTGTGATTTTTTTATTTTTATTTTTTTGTGACGTCATATAGCCTATGAAAACCGAAGGATTGATACGATTCTAACGAGACCTCATTTAAGGCCTTACATCAGTCTAGCAGCGCCAAAAATGCGCTAAAAGAAAAAAAATGTTTAGTAGGGGTAACAATAGAAATTAATAAAATAAATAGCACACATTGTTTATTGGTATTTAAGCTTTACAAAAAAAATTTATTTCACTTTATTTTTACAAAAATTATAATACTATATCAAAAAATCACGTTATCCACAACACTATGAAAAAAAAGGTACTCCACGGTCGGCATCATATCTCCAGGAAATGATCCAGATCGATCTGCAAAATTTAAAAAAATTCTTGTGAAATAAAGTTGTAGTTATAGTATGTCGAGCCGGAATTTTAAATTGCGAAAAATTTAGCGATTTATGGTAGTTTAAAAAAAAGTATGCGTTGTACGTCATAAATTATACACTTTAATTATTTTTATAAAATTTTCACATTCGAAAAAAAAAATATTTAAATCTGTATGAGTTATCATGCCGACCGTGACGGAAAAATTAGTTTCGAGAAAAACGCGCTTAAACTTTTAAGTGCGTTTTGCTCGAAGTTGCGCGCAGCTAAAGCAAGAACTTTATGAATTTTTTTGTTTGTTTTGTAAACTTACGTTTAATCTCCCATTCCGGCTTCGTATTGTATGCCTTCCTTGTCGGTGATTAATTGTTCTTGTTTAATTTTTTTCCAGTCGACGAGCTGTTTTGGCCTCTTTTGTTGCTTTTGTAGCACTGATTCGTGCGTGTTTTAGCCGGTTCGCATTTTCTCCGATAGTGGTACCCCTCATATCCAATTGTTATGCCAAGTAATCTTTCTATTCTTAATATACTCTCTGCCCCGTCATTAAAAGTACTGCATTGTTTTCAATCCCTTTCCTAACAGTCGGAAGGCGAATGGGAAGCGTCGATTTATCTCGAGTTTATCAAAGGAGATGAAAAAACATTCTGGATATTATCGTTGCACATTGTACAAAAAACATTTAACTTGAAATCAAGTCGACGCGGACTTGCTTTTAAAAAATTCACATTATCACCACAGGTACGACAGACCACACACTCCGAAATAGCTGTAAAAACAGCAGTAAACTGTAAAATACAGTATGAGAACGTTGGATCGAATGAAACCTCATGTAATTGTCCCGGTAATTTTTTTGCAGCCGAACTAGTGTATTCAGTTTCACTCTCCATCTCGTCTGGCCTGTGAGGAGGCTTCTTCTTTTTAGGGCGTGAAGATCGTTCACTCTTACTACCTTTACGATCTACATAGCGACGTTTCAACATTTTTAAAATATCAAATAAGACACAACTGTACGCTTCGAACGATCAAAGACAACTAACATTAAATTTCAGAAACTTTAGCAACCGACCCTAAATATATTCTCATAATGCTTTGCAAACGTCCCCCGGTATATTTTGCGATAACAAAGAACTGACAGACTGGAGCCGCTCCGAAAGTAACGGTCAGCCCTCTCAAACAAAGGATAGCTACCTGCGCCAAAGTCTCGACGGGCAGTCACATTTTCTACATTTTCTAAAGAGAGCAACAATCTGTTAAAAAAATCGGTTTTTTTAAAATTCTGAACGTATGTAGGCCTTATCCAAATTGGTAAATCCTGTGGGGCCGTAACATACGGACAGACATACATATATAGACTAATGAACACAACCCTTCCGTTGTCGGGTGAAATGAGTTGGGTGTACAATCTAGACTTCTTCCTAATTTTTAACAATTTTATTTAATGGATTGAGATCTAAGTGATGTAAAGTTTTTATGGATTTTATTACCCTGAATTCTGGCACTGTGATGTAAATAACCAGAAAACCTTAAATTTATTCAATATTTTATTGAGCCCACATCATAATTTTCATTAATGTTATCTAAATAAATATTTTAGTTTTTAAATTTCATTTATAATTTATTTCAGACTGCACGTCTTTGGATAAATAAACAATTTTCATCCGTTTCGTACTGTCGGTTGCAAAAAGTTTGTTTACATTAAGTCGAAGCCGACGATTTCGATGTGGTGTGCTGTGTTGTAATTAATGACACAAGTGATTCTAAACTTAAATACGATTCCTGCACATCTTTGATGATCTCAAAAAGAAATTACCTACGCCAACGTCTCAACACATCTCGAGTCAGTAAGTGCTTTCATTTCAGACGGATGCGACGTTCAATTAAATTTTGAAATAGAAAAGCAATTTACTCGGCTGTGCTTTTTATTTTGTGTGTAAAGATAAGGTTTTACATTTACACCTTTTTTACGTATGATTTGCATCAAAATGGTTTTGTAGATTTGATGGAAATATTAATGTAGCCAAGTGTAACAGAAAAGAATACGAATGTATTTCTAGAATTCTGTAAATAGTAATATGTGGACAGTGTGTGAAATATTGTACGTGTATTTGTGTCATGTAGATATGCTTTGATGAGGTAAATAGAACGAGAATTTCATCCAAAAAATACTGTGACTGACTGACATGGCGCTGCTCAATAAGTTGTTTTTTTCATCGTCGAGCAGAAGAAAAAGCAGTTCTTCACGTCATTCTCAAACGTATATAAGGTAAGATGTGAATCAATTTTTTATTATATTCTTTTCGTAACATTTAAAAAGTTTGATAAAACTCTGAGAAGAATATTTTGAGATCAAACTCAGCATTAATTTGCAGTCACAAGGTTTCTACAAATCTCCCGATCAGTTGCGGAAATTAATGAGTTTGTTAGAAATAGCATATCTGTTCGAATGTGCACTAAAAATCATTCCGGCTATTTAATTTCATAATGTACTCGTAGCTTATTTTTTTTGTTTTTTATACAGCACATAAAGATATAATTTGAAATATACTTATTATCGTTAAACCAAAATTTAATCTTATAATTTGTTTCCGAACGGGCAATACTTTCACATAAATTATTTAACATGGGATGCAAAATAAAATTTGTATGTGAGCAACCAATTTATGAAAGTTATATTTCATTATTGCATTTACATAGTTTAAATATTTGGAAGAATCGTCACACTCGTAATGGCTCTGAGAAATGATCGGCTTTTTAATGCTTAGATTTCTTATACAACAAGGAATTTTGATTTACGCAAGACAGCTATAATCGAATCGAGTAAGGTGATAAGTGATTTTGACGATATGGTGAAAGCTTGTTATATGTTGAACATGTTTCTTCCTAAAAGAATTTCTTGATTAGATCTCATAGTTATGATTTTACTTCACATGCACCACATGCTTTTGATGTTGATCTTAAAGAATCTAAAGGTATACTGAGGAAGAAAAGTGCTGTGGCTTTTGTTTATGGAAGTGCTCACGTGTCCTACGTACTCTGCCAAGTTCGGGTTTACGTGTCGTTACGTGTACACGTATTCCGCCCGTGTTATCTCCGGATCGCTTCGGAATTCGCGTGTACACACATTGAAGCCTGTGGAGTGTGGAGCCCATTGTAGGTTTTAGAACATTTCAGATATTTCCATATTCTGGCAAATTCTGGCAAAAAAACGATTATCGATATTTAACTAAATTAATCGAAATTAGAAGTTTTATCCCACCTGCACGCTTGCTCACTAAAGTGTATTTTCGCTTCAGCTAGACGTATTTCAAACTCAACTCGTCCAAAAGTTGCAGTATAACTTTCTGTTGACTTCGGCTCGAGTTCTTCTAAAACACTCTTAATTGTCACAGCTGACAATTCAAACTACCTATTCACTGCGCCATTTGCTTTTCAACAACTTTTTGTGTGTACTGAACTATTCCATTTTCTTTTACTTCTTGTTCATCTCATTTCACAATCCTTTTTGGTTTTCTGTAGTTTTGTTTGCAACGGGAACTGTAGTTTTGTCTGCAAAGCCTGCACCGTATTTTTAACATTAATATTACACAACTGTAGGACAAAAATTGGTAGCCAGTAAAGTAGTGCAGGGAAACATTTAGTAGCAGCCACTCGAGTAGTAGCCAGGGTCTATTTTTCGAAAAAAAGCCAAGCGGTACCCCTTTGCATTTTTTTGGGCAAAAACATTTTTTTCTCGGATTCTAACGATTGTGGTTCAAATGAAAAGGATTGCCCCAACTAGCCCAAAACACACAAAAAAAAATGCAGCCGGCCTAAGCTGCCAGTTTTAGAAGTAAGAAACTGAAAGCCCATTTTGTTAAGAACTTTGCAGCGTTCATGGACACTTGGAGAATCAATAGAGACCCAACTCCCTCGGATGTGATTATTTCCCATGCTATAGGTCTATAGGTTCGTGTACTGTAAAGATTAAAAGATTGTTCTGGTAAAAACTTTATACAGAGTGGGGATTAATGTACCAAAAGTAAACGAACGCGGATATATAATGAATTTTTCCTAATTTGTATAACTTTCTTTTTATGCCAAGTTCATAATTCGACGTGGATTAGACGTAGCCAGCGTGCAGGGTACATTATTGTTTCAATTTCCACACTCACTCACTTCCCAATAAGTATACGTCTATGTTACTCAACATGAAATGAGAACAAAGAGAACTCGAAACGCTACGTCGAATTGTGAACTTAAGGTTTTTACGCCTTTCCTAGACCCAAACAGAAACCGAACATGGAATTAAAATCTTCGCGCGAAGAAGTTCCAAGTTCCGAAGAACTCTTCGGCGTCGCAAATTCGCTTCGCGTACATTCTATCCCAGCCTTTAGCATAAAGATTGATACTCATATTAATGACTGAAAATTAGAAAAACTCCTTGCAGAATACGCTACTGTAATATTTAGTTCTATTATATCAAATTTAAAAAATTCTGTTATAGCCCTCAATTTCTTGCATTTGACAACAACATATAGACAATTTGCTGGGAAAAAACTTTAATTTCTCGACTGTGGAAAGGGAATTTCCCCAGTTCACAAAGTACGCGAACGCGTTTTGCGGTAAAGTTTTACAAATTTTAACAAAACTTTGAATACGCAAACATACCTGAGGTGAATGTTAGGCTGTGGGGAGAATGCTAGACTGCGGGGAGAATGCATTCTTCAGAATATTGTTCGCCTTTTCTCTCCGTGGAGCTCTGGTGGTTCCGTCTGGTCCCATAAGGTTCCATTCCGCAACTATCCAATTTCGATGTTCCAATGCCCATTCCGAGCGTTGCTTCTTCATTTGACTTCTAAAGAGTTTTTTGGCCGGCTTCCTTGACCTAAGACCCATCTCGTTGAGCCCTCGTTGGACTGTCCGTACACTCACTTGTGCTCCAGTAGCTTCGATTAGCTCCTCTTTTATTCTTGAGGCTGAATCGAATCGGTCTCGTAACGATAATATGGAATTCTTTTGTGTACGGAATTCTAAACGCAACTAAACTAAATCACAATCTAATCCAAGTAACATTAGTCAAATTTAATTTTGTAATAAAGGTCAGTTTTATGCACATTGTATTCATTTTTCTGATCATTCAACTAATCGATCTTGAAAATAAATTAAAACGGCGTCGTACGTAGGCTAAATACGTCAAGCTGAAAACGTCATCTCTTAACTAAATATAACGTAGATGGCATCGATGATTTTAACACGGCTTAAGTACTACAATATATACGTAAATAAATATAAATATCCACGGATGTATTTCTTTCACTCGTAGTAATACGTTTCGTGGACAATATCCAGTTGTTAAAAGAATTTTTGAATTTGTTGCAATCGCGGTTATTTAAAAATCATAAAATATTCACTATCTAAATCAAAGCTAAAAATACACATAATATACAAGTCTGCAACTTGTCACCGTTATACGGCGCATGTTCATGTTTTCAAATTGACGAATGAATGCGAAAGGTCGATATCTATGATTTAACTAGCTGTGAATCGGAATTTTCGTATCATTCAATGCTGAGAACTTCGCACTGAATCCAAAATGCTATGCTGGGAAACTTGTCCATATAAATTGATTTTAAAGCTAAATTAGGTGGACTTGCATGCTAGCATTGGAAACATTTCCAAAAATATTGAAGCAGTGCAGGTCCTTGTTCATTAAGACATCTCTTAGAATTTTATATAGGATATTAAAGATTGAATCACAAAGACCTCGCGTGGTGTCTGCAAAACAAACTTAGTTCGCTTCACAAATGTATCCGATCTCGAGAAAATCATATCCATTTCGGAATGAAGCCAAAGCCCATTTGGTAGCTCCGGGCGATCTGCACCGTTATTGAAAGTTTATCTCTAGCAGTCTTTCGAGTTGTTCAGAGATACGCAAACTTTGCGGAGGCTATTATTCATATTCGTGCTGTTAATCTAACAGTTGCCGCTGGCGGTAAATTGAAAATAAAGTGTGCGAGACAGGGACAAAATGTCGATTCTTGTAAACGGCAGTGAGTTTATGGCCAGCTAAAAATAAAAGCAAGCACGTGAGTATTACTCAAACCAAAATTTGTCACTGAAAACGAATTTTCTTAGTCGCGGAACGTGTGTAAAGTCCCATGATAGCAAATCTCATTCAATAAAACTTTGTTTATTTTAAAGTTTGCATTGAGGAGAGCGGCGACAGTGAGGATTATGCAATTAAATAGCGAAATTTATAGTCATTTGATGTAAATTCGAAAACATGTCTACGACTAATTATACGTTTTTGTAAATTGTATAGGAATTTAAAATGTGCAGGCACATTAATATTACTGAAAATCTCTCCTTGCTGTTGCATTTAAGATTGCATTGACAGTGTTTTCGTTGGTATTCAGTTTTGATCTGCATTTCAATTTCATAGTGTAATTCAAGTTAATGTAAGTTTTGTAGTAATAGAATTATGTATGGAGTACAATATAGGCAGAAACTGTCTTCCACTCCGCTAACAGTATCAATGTTTTCGCGCAATGTTTTAAATAACTTTTCAGCACACGTGCGGGGTAAGTGGTACCTTACCGCACGGGTTTCCATGCGGTAAATCATCAATTAACCACGGTGCGCTAAGGAGCCGATTGCCCACGATGGCTATAAACGAACTCGCTTCGCTCGTGCGTCTAACACCGCCATCGTGGGCAATCGGCTCCTTAGCGCACCGTGGTTAATTTATGAGTCACCGAATGGAAACATGTGCGGTAACGTACCTACTGCTTACCCCGCACTCGTGCTGAAAAATAGCATACGTAACTCGGGCGGTAAGTAGCCGAGTGCCCATGATGGCTGTTAACGCACTCGCTTCGCTCGTGCTACTGCAATCGGCTACTTACCGCCCTTGTATCGTAATATACTATTTCCGAATAAATTCGTATTAACAAACATCTCAACACATGTTATTTGGGATCATTCCTGGTTTACTGGCTTGTCCCAGAAAGAAATCGAATAGTCTAAATCCTGAGATTTCGCCAACCAATTGAAGCATCGTTGGAAAGGATAAGGAACATTTTGAATCCACCCACCAACAGTAAGAATTAAGTCATCTGATAGACATAATGATACAGCGAGTTTAAGTTTTTAGGTTTAGGTTTTACGGATTAGCTTGTCTTTCAATGAGGACGGTCGACTATTAAATGTGAATAAAACAAGTTATGTGTGATATATACACTCCATTTTTTTTTATTTGAAAAAATGTTTTATGGCATTGGATTGGTGGCAAATCATGCAGTAACAATATCATGCATAAGTAAGACACCCGCAACCTATCTACACTTTAACATCTTCTACCGTTTAATCCTAACGTATAGATAGTTATTTTCTAATAAAGTGTACTTACACACTCTCATAATTCCACCCCTGGACTTTTATTTTTGTGCGTAAGAGGTCTGTTTCTCTCTGGATGATCATCTTTGTGACATATCTATTTCAATTTCATTGAAAAGAAGAGAAATAATTATCATTTTACCACAATATAACTCGATTTCTATAAATTATGTACGTTAAACTATGTTTTTTTATTATTTTTTCGTTGCAGCCAATTCCCATTTGATAAAAGCCAGATAAGAATAATTGTTTACCGAGAATGTGATAATCGAGGGCGACGCTTACTATTCGATTCAAGTGCAATAAAAAAGCATAATTTGAAGGAATCTTCAGATATCCCGTCAGCACATATAGATGGAAAACAAGGACGGACTCAATTCACAAAAAGTGGACAATCTTTTGTTCAAATATCTAACGAATACTCGTATGAGGTAAGAAATACTGTAGTTCTGAGTAACAGAAGTGAATATATATTCCCCCTCCAGCACTGTCATCCCACTGCAGATATCACAGAAATTGGAGAAATGATATTTGGCGCTTTGGCAATGTCTTTTCGTGGCACAGCCCTTAAGGTGCATTGGCTTCAGTCTCCTTCGCGGATTTTGTGTTCTCAAGTATTTCTTTCTCCGGTGAATGCAAACGGCTTCGCAAAAGGCAGGCAATTTAAAGATAATTCGGGTCAATTCATCAATAATTGCCAATTTTCTTCCGATAATAACTCCATATCTTCACTCTCAATGCCATTTTCTGTTTGCATCAACCGACACCTAAATCACACTGGTGATAAAGTGCTAACAAGCCCCTTGGATGTTCCTATGACTGAAGTATGCACAGATAATGCGGAAAGGCCAGCATTGAGTACAAATGATTCTGGATATGACGGCACAGAAAATTGCACTGCATCAGTATCATCATGTTGTCAGTATTCGACTACAAGTAGCCTTGGCTCCGTTTTCGATGATCACGATATTTCAAGAAAGCTAAGTTTGGACTCTTCAGCTGGAGAATTCTCATTTTCAAGAAATAACAAGTGGGGCGACGGTAATATACAGAGGAGAGTCTCTCGAAACATGTACACCTCCTTCGAAAATAAAACGTCCACTAGCGATTTTATAGGCTATTTAGGGGACAATTATGAAGTGCTGACTAATGGTGGAAGCGACGGCTGCGTTACGCGATTCCAGAAGACCAATAAATACACTGAGAATCGGAGCAATCCCGAAATAAGACAGAGACGTTGTAGTGGCGAAACGGTTCTTAACATAAGTTCCCATGGCCGTAATCTATTAAAGAGAGCAAAGATTGGTCTCGCTGTGTGTATCACAATATCCCAGCAGTACGAAAAAGAAATGGAACAATTTATTTGCGAGCACATTGGCCTTTTAGAGTCGATGCTCTGTCGTCTGAGGGCTTCTGTGGAGAATGCGTATATTAATCATAAGAATTTTTTGCAAGTAATATTCATATTGTGTATAAATATAAAATTAACTAATTGTCGCAGTTTAGATAATGGTCCAAGCGTGGCAGAATGCAGTAACTTGGATTACAGATTTGTTTACTTCGCCACGTTTACCTCTTCCACTTTGGATAGGCTTTGGGACCAGTGATAAAAAGATGTCGAAAACTATAGCAGATTCTTTCATTAAGGAGCTCTGTTGGCTGCTTTCTTATGCTGACACAAAGGATACAAATTTGTAAGTATTCCTCAAATTAACAGTTGTGCATATATTAGTGTTATTTGTTCAACGATTTTTCGTAAATTGATTGCCAAATTCAGTGCGTTACTTTAGGTATGTTCGCTTACTAAAAACTTTAAATGGAGAAAAGAGAGCTCTCTCAGCAACTATCGGATATTTTCGAACCATTGTCTAATTTACCTGATAGTTTTAGTAATGGCCTGGCTGGTATCCCTGCTCAGTTTTGAAAAAGTGTAGTTCTTCTTTATTTTATTTTATTTTAATATAACAATGAAGACCAGAGGTCTTATTCAAAGATTATGCCCAAATACTTATGTACACTATAACTAACAAGAATCTAAGATCCAAAAGGACCACTACCAATTGCAAAGTGCAAAACAGAACGTACAGCCACTAATCCAATAAAACAATGCAGAGCCAAAGTAAGATTTAATAATCCCGGAGGTTGGGTTTAGGGCCGATTTAAAACCGCAAGTTGAGTTACACGAACCTGTTATAATCGATAAAAACGTCCGCTTAAATTTTACTAAGGCGAAATGCTGCACTAATCACTCAAGGCACACTCTTTGAAAGTTGATCCGACGATACTCCTTCTTGACCAGTATAGGCACGGCATTCCAAACCGCACTACCCTGACGTTAAGTGAGTTAATAATAATTATAATAATTGTAAGAAAGGGGGGGGAGCGAAGCCCCGAGCACTCAGACAAACAGTCCATTGTACTCTGCCCCCACCCTAACCGAACTTCTTCGTTGCTCTGATGAACCGAAGAACCTCGGCTAGGGGTCGAGAACAGATCTCTCCCATCCTCAATACGTCAGCGCCGAATACAGCGCACCGCGCTTGGGAGAACGCGGGACACTCGCAGAGAAAGTGCTCTACGCTGTCCTCATCCTCCCCGCACGACGCGCATGTAGGATCACTGACGATTCCCAGGGTATGTAGATGTTTGCCACATGTACTATGCCCTGTTACAATCCCTACAAGATTCCTGCATTCTCTCCTGTTTAGTTTCAAGAGAGTTTCTGCAGTGCCCTTATCGGGACGACCTATAAAGAGTTTGGTGTGTCTGCAGGTTTGTAACATGGACCATCTCTGCGCATGGATTTTCTCCATGTGTCGAGTTATCCAGTCTTTCACTATTGCAGAATTCACGCCAATTTGTGGTTCCGGTCCAAAGGGGCTACTTTTCGCGCCTTCCTTTGCTAGGCTATCAGAGTTTTCGTTACCCTCGATGCCTTGATGACTAGGAACCCATATAAGAGAGACTTCATTGTAGCGAGCTACCGACTGCAGTCGTCTCTTACATTCCAGGACAATTTTCGAGCGGGTGATTGGATTTCGTAGTGCTGCGAGCGCAGCTTTGCTGTCGCAGCAAACACCGATCTTCCTTTCACGCCATCTCTGATCAATTATCCAGTTTGTCGCACTCAGAATAGCGATGATTTCCGCTTGGAAAACTGACGCAAAATCTCCGAGAGGATATGAGTGTTTGATTTCTTTGCTCAAACACCATCCAGCGCCCGTACCGTTAGAGGTTTTCGAGCCGTCTGTGTAGAAGACATGGGAGAAACTCTCCAGTAGATGGTGTGGGTTTTCCCAGTCCTCTCTATTCGGGATTTCAACGTGATATCCCCTATCGAACAGTGTTACCGGTGGCATGTCATCCGTTGGCATACTGTACGAGTCACAGTTTTCCTGGAGCCTTCGTGATAGATCACCATGGCCGCTTCTGTGGTTGTCGTGCCAGAGTCCTTGTCTCTTCAAACGACAGACTGCCTTCATTGCTTCTTCCTGGATTGTGATGTCCAATGGTCGCAAGTTGAGCGTTGCGTTGAGAGCCGCACCAGGCGTGGAGCTGAAGGCCCCAGTGATCCCTATGCATGCCTCTCTCTGTAGTCTGTTTAGGATCGTACAGGTAGATGTTTTTCCTGTTCTGATCCACCAGACCACAGACGCATAAGTTATGATGGGTCTAATAACAGCGGTATATAGCCAGTAGACCACCGCTGGTCTCAGACCCCATGTCTTCCCAAAGGCCCGCCTGCATTGCCAGAAGGCATTTAATGCTCGGGCGGATTTTTGTTCGACATGTGGTCTCCACGTGAGCTTGCTGTCTAGGATTACTCCCAGATACTTGACCTCAGTGGAGAGTTGGATTGTAACACCCTTTAGTGTTGGAAGTTTAAGGTTATTCAGTTTTCTCTTCCTAGTAAACAATATAAGTGTCGTTTTACTAGGGTTCACTGATAACCCGTGCCTCTCGCACCAGTTCTGGATACTATCCAAAGTCTTCTGCACTTTATGGCAAATTATCTTTAGTGAGTAGCCACAAACCAGTGCACTCACGTCATCGGCATAGGCCTGCGCGTGTACGTTGTGAGTCTGTAACTCATCCAACAGCGAGTCTACTAGAAAGCACCATAGCAGGGGCGACAGTACGCCTCCCTGGGGACATCCTCTGCCTACCTCAGCCCTGGTATCGTCCGCACCGTCCGCAATTAGTAGTCTCTGTGTCAGCATGGATTGTATCCAACGTACTAGTACGTTGTCCACCCCATGCGCTTTGGCTGCGTTACACAGGGAGGAGAAGGTGGCATTGTCAAAGGCCCCCTCAATATCGACGAACACGCCCAGAGCAAAAGCACCCTGCTCCATCGCGCCCTCGATTCTTCGAACTAAATCGTGTAGTGCTGATTCGCAGGATTTGCCACTCTGGTAAGCGTGCTGACGAACATTGAGCGGACATCTTCTCAACACTCCTCCTCTAATGTACTTTTCAACCAGGCGTTCCAGACATTTCAAAAGAAAAGAGGTTAGACTGATGGGTCTGAAACTTTTGGCTAGAGTATAGTCGTCCTTCCCTGGTTTGGGAATGAAGACAACTTTAACCTTTCGCCAGGCGGTCGGTATGTATCCCCAAGTTATGCAGGCCCTAAATATTTCTTTCAGGGATTGCACCAGGACTTTACCTCCGACCTTCAGCATTGCAGGATATATACCATCAAGGCCGGGAGCTTTGTAATTTTCAAAGGAGGATAAAGCGAACTCTATCCTCTCCTCCGTGACAACCCTGGATGCTATATATCTGTCCAGCCTAGTAATGTTCAACGAGTGATCATCAGCTGGGCCTACGTCTGATAGGGTATTTCTGCTACCAGGGAAGTGTGTCTCAAATAAAATTTTGATCACCTCCTGTCTGGAGTCCGTGTAGCTACCGTCAGACTTTCGAATGGAGTCCAGCTTGGCTGCGGTATCCCTTTGGAATATTTTATGCAGCCGTGATGTCTCCTTCATCCCTTCTAGCTCCTCGCAGTATTTCCTATAAGATTGGAGCTTAGAAGATCTAATCTCTTTCTTATAGTCATGCTGCGAAGCGCGATAGGCTTGCCAGTCCTCTTCTTTTTGAGTTTTTAATGCTCTATTTAGAAGCTTCCTGGTTTCTTTCCTGAGCCTTTGTAGCTTATTGTTCCACCACGGAACATTTTTGCCACATCTGCTCTTCCTGACTGGACAGGCTGCCTCGAAGGACTCAATCAAGGTCCGACTGAGTTTCCTCGTCTCATCCTCAATTTCCGTCCTAGAGTGCAGTTTGGGCACTGGGGTTAGCTTATTCCCCAGTGCCTGCTTGTATTTATCCCAGTCAGTCTTCCTAGGATTCCGGCCCGCCGGTATTAGATTTGTCTCACCAGCTAGCCGGAACTCTAGGTATCTGTGGTCCGAAAGAGATTCCTCTCTTAGAACGTGCCACTTGGTAATCAGACCTTCCACCTTCCTATTGGACAGTGTCAGGTCTATTACTTCCTGCCGCCTCCTCGTGATGAAAGTTGGGTCTTTGCCCACGTTTTTCACCACAAGGTCGTGCGCCAGAATAAAATCCAATAGCTTCTCCCCACGGGTATTGCACTTGCTACTTCCCCATAGGGTGTGCTGCGCATTGGCGTCGCAGCCGATGATCAGCCCCAAGTTATTGGATTCAGCGTATCGTACGATTTCCCGTAACTCCCAAGCGGGAGGTGGGCCGATTGAATCATAGGGCAGATAAGCAGAAACAATAATTGTTTCGCACCTGACCCCCGATTTTTTGTATGATACTTTGACCGCGACGACGTCTTGGCTACAGTATTGCCTTAACATCATGGCTTCGATTGAGTTTGGGACAATCATACAAGCCCTCGGTCTGTCACTTCTATCGTGATAGAAGAGTTTACCCCAAGTAACCATCCCAAGGCCACAGATGCGTTTTCTGCACACCCATGGTTCTTGTATGAGAGTTATTTGGGGGTATGTCCGCAGTTTGGTCAACCTTCCACTTAGTAATGCAGTGGCTGATTTACTGTGCTGCAGATTAATCTGAGTGAACTTCAAGTCCGCTGGCATATAAGTCAACTACTCCCCTATTCAGTCGTCGACCGCACTTATTTTTTGGAGACGTGAACTTTCACTCTGCCAAACCCTAAGTACGGGCGGAGTCCGTAAACAGACTCCAGGACTCGTAACGACTCCAGGTCTATGCCCAGCGCCAGAGTAGAGCCCTCAGGGTCACTGGAGCTCTTCCTCTTCCCGCTGTATGCACGGACACGCCAGTATTTGGTGTCGAGTCCCGGGTTCTGGATCCGGATTCGGGCCATTATGTCCCCAGGGCTCTTACGAGGTCCCGGGATCCACATAACGGCCCGAACCAGCTTGGGCATGTCGCTGCCTTTTGCAGCCTTAAACTTTATGCCCTCGCAAGCCGGTATATTTGCCACATTTGCAAGCAGCCATTTGAGTGAATGTTCGTCCGCGCACTGAACCTTCATGGCCCCGTCGCAGACGACCATTCCCTCAAACTTTGGTGACTCCTTGGTTGCACCTAGAAGCTTCCAAATGTGACCTTCCACAAAAGTAGCATGATGCTGGGTCATGCTTTTTTGTGGGTTGTCGGCCTCGATCACAGCGACCAAGGCTTCGGAGGCAGCTTTGGCAAAGCTTTTTCCAACCACCCTGTCCGCAGTCCTCGAGCCCGACTTCGCATTAGAAGGGCCAGCTTCGACTAAGTCTTTCTGGCTGATCTCCTTATGCGCTACAATACGAGGATCGGGTTTCCCCTTTGCCTCGCTCGGTGACGAAGAGCTCGGGAGCCCGGTCTTGACGACTTTCCTCCTTTTGCTCTTCGCTGGCTGCTCGGGTTTGCTCACCCCAGAGCTTCCGGCGACAGTCGAAGAGCCCGAGTTGGACGAATCCGCCTCGGATCTACTTCTTTTGTTCGCCGGTGCTATCGGGGTGGACGCAGAGCGAGCAAGTCCATCAGGTCCTCCGGCTTTCGCCTCCGGAACTTTGGCTTTCCTCGCTCTCTGTCTTAGCCGTCGCAGCTGGCGTTTGGACATCCCCTTGCTGTCCGCCACGTTCAAGGGAGGATCCCTTACCACTGTAGCCTCAAGCAAGGGGGTGGGAGTGTCCATCGAAACAGGATTAACCGTAGTCGCAGAGGAATACTGCTTTCCGGTCCTTTCCTGATTTAAAAGTAGGCTCTCCATTGACCCTGTCAATGTGCCAATCGATGATAGTTCGTCTGTAGACATCCTATCATCGGGGTCCAGTAGAGTACTTCCTCCTTGGCCTGGTCCCTTCACCTCGGCAGTCAATGGAGTTGGGGCCTGCACATTCCATGCCCCAGCCGCTTCTTCAGCGGGAGGATTCCCAGTTTCCTGGTTACCTCGTGCAGATAATATTTCCGTAGGCTTGACCTCCATTGTTCATGTGAATGATCACCCCTCTTAGTCTGACGCCTCAAGACTGGCCTGTTCGACATGGGTGACCCTGCCGGCAACCTTGGTTACCGTCGACGTAGCCCAGTCCATCATCGGACGCGCGCAAGCTCCTTCACCGCGGCAAGGTGGGGGATCGGTCGAAGGAGTTAAGTGAGTTACTCATCATAAAGGAGGAATGATACGGAATCAACAGGGGCATGGATCTAGAAGAACTTACAAAATTTAATCTAGAGCGTAGGTCGGCTCACTGTGTGGAAATACCCAAGAAAGAAAAACCAAGCACCTAACTTTCAGCCAACATTCAAAGGAACATAGGAGGAACCTGCACACTGAGGAAGATACGTGGTCCTTAATTGTCAAGGCGTAGACGTATCTCATAATGGAATTAAAACCGACTTTGAGCCGTTGCATGTCGTAAGAGCTACAACCAGAAAAGATCTCGCAGCCATAGAGCAAATGAGGCATGAGGAAGGCCCGAGCCAAGACATGTCTTATCCGCCGGGGAACAATATGATTAATTGAATAAAAATTACGCAGGCAGAGCGAGATCTTTCCGCGCACGAAAGAAATATGTGGCACCCACGATAATGTCTCGTTAAGTTTAAAGCCAAGGTTAGCGACGGTGGAGGAATAGGCAACAGCTTGAGAATTCAAGAAAATATTATTAAGCTCCCCAACTGATTGGTCTTTTATAAAAAGCTATAGCCTGGGTTTTAGTAGGGTTTAGGTTGAGCTTGTTCGGTACAACCGAGTTTGAAATAGCTTCAAGATCAACATTGACCCTCTCCACTCTCCACACAGCGTTCCATACTATGGAGATCGGAACAATGTATCAGCGACTTCAAAAAAGGAGGAGGTATTTGTCGGGTTGCGCACTCCACAATGCTCGTCCCTCGCGTCGCGCAAGTTTCTCCACATAGCACTGCGCAGACGTGTATCGTACGGCTTGGAACCAAAACTCCAAAAACAATTATTTTCAACTTTTTAGTGCATTAGTTTATATTTTTGAAGCGGTTTTTTTTTTTTTTAAGAATTTTGGCATCAATGTTGGCTATCCGTTGATGCTATCTGTCACATCCAGCACAACCGATGTAGTGCTATGGTGCTTCTGAAATCTCGATTGATACGGGGGGGAGACCGAAGCCCCGAACGTGCTTCAAAATCTTTAGCTCCCGTCTTCCGTTATTTGTTTAATCTGTCCTTATCCAGCGCTCGTTTCCCAATGTCATGAACACATTCTCTGGTCCTGCGTTATAAAACGATGGTCGAAAGAATTTGACGACCCGTTTATTCTTCTGTATTGTACCTTTGCCCGTCCTATCCTGGAGTATGCTAGTACTGTTTGATCTCCTTTCTATGCTACTCAAATCAATCGAATTGAGGCCGTTCAGTCAACATTTGGGAGGTTTTCTCGTCGCGGGCTACCTTGTAGCCCTTTGTCTGTCACCTTATCTGGACAAATTTAAATTGTTATCCCTGGAATCGCTTGTTAAGAGTTGGATATCTTGTGCAGACCTATCAATTCTCCGGAACTGTTGAATTCAGTACGCTTCTCAATTCCTTTTCGTTTCTTGAGATCGTATGATCTTTTTCATCTTCCGTATCACCGCACTAATGATGGCAAATGCGAACCTGTTACCTCAAAGTCACTTGCTTTTAACATGCACGCGCACTGCTTTGAGTTTCGTCTGCCAAGGTCGGGTTTGAAAAGTCGGCTTCAATCAGTACTTAGTGATTGATTACATTTACTATACCTATTGTATTGCTTGTAGTAATCAGCTTATTTGATGAAAATTGGATGAATAAGTAAATAAATAATTAAAAAAATTTTGCAATTCAAAATTTAACTTCAAAATATCGGTTTACATTTTGGCACGTTTCAAGTTTTTACACGGATGAAATTTGTATAGTAAAAACTTACGCAAACTTCTACGGAAGAGAAATTAACGTAAGCAAATTCTTTCTCAATTTTGACTATGTGAAAGAGTTTTAGTAAAATCGTTCGAAGGTTTTCGTATGCATTTAGGTATGCTAACAGGCCTACTGTATTTTGTTGTTGAAATGTTCTGCGTAGTCGAATTTTAGTTGTTTGAACTTAAATTTGTTTAGCTTTTTGTTATAAAACACAAAATGTCGTAACAATTTTGAACCCATGCATGAAACTTGAATTATTTACACTCTGACCCTAGCCTGGTCGATACGAAAACAAAATTATATGCCTTCAAAAAATTGATCTTTATATCCTTTTTTTAAAATTAATATTAAAAAGCTTCGCTGCAAAATGTTAGGGGGTCAAATTTACCGTGGCGAATTTCCGTCGGTCATTTTACCCCTTCTAATTTTCCGCGAGCCCCTGTTTCGCCTTAGCTGAAATAGAATGGACTGAAATGTGCCTTTTACAAAATATTTTATAGATTGAAATACTACAGGGGACAAATGACCGGGGCAAATTTAATAGCTGGGGGAAAAATGACCGGGGGAATCGCCAGGGTAAACTTCACCTCCAATTCATTAAAATATGTACATACATATATATCTACAAATATTACTGACAATTGAACTCTTTTCAGTTTCATCAGCAAATTGCTGTCGGCTGTGTTAACAAATCACCTCGGTTGGGTCACCATACTTTTAGCAACAAAACACAAGCAAAAATCAGGCGGTAGCCAGAAAAGTCAATTAGATGAACTTTCAAGTAAACACCCATATAATGCCTTGTGGGCACAAATTGGCGATTTATATGGAGCTATTGGCAATCCTCCAAGGATTTCGAGAACAATTGTATATGGAAAGGAGAAGATTAGTCTGGAAAGGCTTTTGAAGATTTTAACATATTTTATCAGAAGCGGAGAAATAAGACGAACTAGTAAGAGTGAGATATTTAACAAGGAAGCTATTGATGCGCTATTCTTAAAGAATCAAAAGGAACAGTCTAAAGCTTTGGTAGAAGAGACCCTTAAAATTAAACCGGTTTTAATGAGGAGCAAAACATGTTTGAAAAGTTTAGGAGAAATTAGCTGTGAGGACAGTAATGGAAATGATGTCTCCGTGCAGAGACCTGAATTTAAAAGGAGCGTTATGAACGATATTCCGAATGTATTGGCCTTTAGAGATTCACACTTTGTTCAACAAGAGTTAAGAATTGGAAACCACCTAATGGACACTGGAATTGAAAGAAATCAGCGACAAAGAAGCAGCTGTACTCAAAATGAAGGCAAAATACAAGTAACCTTGACGAATCCTGATAATATTGAGATTGCCGTTGATTGTATTGAGGCAAAGGTAATTAACAGTACCATGGAAATTGTTGCATCTTCTGAAAATGGAAGTTGCTGTACGGCAAACAGGTCTTTTGATCACAAATGCTTTTCTCTTAAGGATTTTTCTTGGAATACCGATGCTATGAAAAATGGCGTGACTTGTAAATATGTGCCAAAACAGGAGGAACTTGAAGACAAGCAAGATTTTCCTCCTTTCGGAGAGGTACCTCACATCAAGGATAATGACGAAGATGAAGAACAAAACACTGGTTGCAAGTTAAAGAAGTATGCAAGTCTTTCTGATTTAATTACTGCGAATAGCGTCGGACGGAGTGAACGATTCACATGGGGGATTGAACCTACGAAAGAAAATGTATGTTTGGAAGAAGAAAAGCATTTCGAACTGGGTAAAAGGATAATTGAACAACAGAAAGGTCTTAACGAGGGAAACAGTTCTGTTGTATTTGTTTTGGGCGATGATGAAGCTTTGGTAAACATAAAAAAGAGTAGCGAAAATTTGCCAGAAGCAGCAAAGAACCCAGCACCTTCCCAATCACAAACACACGTTTGCAATCATCACAAGAAGCATTCCGGTGTTAAGTTTAATTTTGAACAGTATCCCCAAATAGCTACTAATTACATGAAGAGTAAGAACTTAGACATTACAGATTACAAATTCTTCGAAAAGTCCTCCAAGTTTGAAAATTTGTTTCAATATGAACCAAGCACTAGCTCATTCGCCGTCGAACTTCCAAAAAGTGATGATAACTCGTTCGAAAAATGCGAATATTGTGCTGGTATTAAAACTCTACAAACCCCATCAAATGCAACGGAGTTGGAGTTTGAAACAAATGATAATTACATCGTATTTTCATCTAAGCAAGGCGACCTATCTAGCAATATGAATAATTTAACCTCAACATCACAAACTAAACCTTCTTGTACACCTAGTCAGATTATCCAAGTTGAGCCCCTCGCAGATCGAACAGAAGAAAAAAATGACATGGGCTTAAGTTTCATGGAAGTTCCAGTCCCAAGCCTTCAGGATGATGAGATGAGTAGCCGACGTGAGTTCGCGCCGAGGTCTGGTTTTGTACCCTCTTTATTTGTCGGCATCACTGACCACTACGTCTCAGATATGGTTCTACAGGTACTTTTACTTTAAAATTAGAAATAACGGGTATAAAAGCAAATGTTCTTTTCATCTACAGGGAACAATTTCCATACCCCAAACGTGGGAAATAAAATTAAAACAGGACTTGTCACTTGCATCTCGCTGTGCTTTATTTACTTCATCTCCGACGGAAAATGTAGCAATCATTGCAGATATGGAGAAATGGTAAGAATATTTTGTGTCAAAGCACATGCTGATTTTGACATTGCTTTTAGAATCATTTCCTTAAATGAGAAGGAATATTATGAAAATTTTGTTAAAAAGTAAAATCGCCAAGTGGAAAAGCTGAAAATCAATAAAAATAAACTGAATGAAAAAAAACGAAGAAACAACACAAAGGTTTTTATTGCTTAATTTTTCTTTCGCAGAAAAGTTACTAATTTCATTATCTACAAAGTCTATGTTATACAAGAGACAGGTGGACGACTTTGAGTATACTTTTCCGCAAAAGGTTACTTTATACTATCGTTGCAGCAAAAGGAGATTGACACATGATCGTATAAAGTAGCTCTTTATGGAGAAATACATTCAAAGCCGTTATCGAATTCCCCTACACTTGCATTAAAATCTATTTTCCTCAATAATTTTGTTCGAAAATATCTGAAAACGTTCAAAAACAAACGTACGTTACTTTGCACTAGCACATGATTATCTGAAAAAATTCTAGTGTTCTGGAAACTACAATGGATTTTCTAGATATTGTTTCCTCATTGACTGAAAATCGTTAATTTAAAATTTATTCTTCCTTGAATCATGAAACAGAACATTTATAAAAAATTAAGAGAAAACTTAGCGATTATGCTGTTCTTCCTACTCAGATTGACTAGATTTTTACGCTAGAAATTTTAGCTTCAAAGTTATTAGACAGATCTTATGTATCGTGCACATATTCCTAGCGCTAAATTTCAGACAATGAGCCTGCGTTCCCTGTAGGTTGCGGGGAGCTTAACAATTATCTTATTTCGTTTTTGTAGTCATTGCAAAGAAACTCATAATTTTATGCGAATTCTATTCCGTTTTCTATTATATTTTTTTCTTAGATCTAATTATTCTAAATTTATTCCCACAGGGATGTGAGAATTCTTTCTTCGCAAACACATTCACTTCTCAATGCCAGTACTATTTGCGGGCCTGTGGATATGTCACAACTAGTTGCTACAATGCTTGAAACAGTGCTGGCTATGAGCAGCTCGGGAATATCTTCATATGAGGTAAGTCCATATCAAATAAAATTACTTAAACAAGTATCACATTTTTTTTGTACTTAGTGCTTGTCGTACATCGAGTCAAAACTCCAAGAGATGTATTTGCAATCAGAAGTTTTGGCAGCCTTCTTACTGGCGACTGAGTTTTGTTCTTTGAATACTTTGACGACTGCACTTAATCTCTCTGCCAACGATGTGCCTTTGCTGTTATCCATTGCATCAATCCACTCTCCACAAGTAACTAAGAAATATGGAATTAGCTTCAGGTGACGCTCTCGCCGGACCTTCTCTTAGTGTGTATGTAGCTTTCAAGAAACAGTTTTGCTAAAATATGCGCACATATCTTCAAATGTTTTGTTGGAATATTAAATTAAATAATCAATGTGATATCTTCATTAGGATAGTATTAGGAATACAGCAAGAGCTTATACTCATATTTAAATGAATATTTATTATACTCATCATGATATTTGACTACTTGTTTTGAAGTAGCTCTTACATTGTAAATACAAATTCTCCCAACAACTGTTTGGAGAAACCAATTTTATACAAAACCAACATTTTCTAACCTTTTGAGAATAATGAAACGTTCCTTAGCGATTAAGTTATTTGATGAAATTGTATTTATAAGCAAACGGACATAATAATACGTTTTTTACACACAAATCTGGTCTTTTTAAACGGTTTTATTTAGCTTGACCCCGTATATATGCTTCAAATCTTGCGACAGCTTTTTGAACTACTTCTACTAAACCGATTCTTATGAAACTTTGCACACATATTGAGTTCCCGTGACAATACGATATTATGATAGATTCACGAGGGTCTGATATTATGGAGTCAGGAGGTGGACAGTGGAACTCTTCAACCGTTACTAGTAACCCTATCGAGTTTGGACTCATTTGGTGACAATGATGATGGAGGCAGGAGATGAACAGTGGAACTTGAATAAAAAAGTACTGTTGACCATGCTGTAGTTTAATTGGGCTCCAGACTCTTTGAAGGGGCTCAAGCGTATGAAGCATTAAGTCGCGTAAGGTCTTTGGAAGGGCTATGTATTGTGGAACTTGATTGTAATAAATTGACAGGCAAGAAACCGTGCAACAATGATGCACTGATAGAGTTGGAAAGGATGAGGAGTTTGCGTAATGATAATGATCCGAGCCAAAAATTTAACTAAAAACTAAAAAATAAAAATGGGTAAAAAAATTTTTTAAGTTAAACGGTTTTATTTTAATTCATCACCTGTACCAAAAACTACAAAATAATTAGGACATTTATCTGGACCGTCATGAGATTCGGACATCTGGAAAGAAATCATGCAATACTAACAGTGCTGTCTTCTCATGTCGGATGCCAACGGGTACTTTGTGTCGTTGCGTCAACGGAATATGTAATAATCTTCTGGGACTTTTAACACATTAAATTAAAACCGTTGGGCACATAAAAACCTGTATAACGACTGTATAATTAAATAAGAACGATTTATCAAGCAAAATGTGTTTCCAAGCCCACCAAAAGAAATATTTTAAATGCGTTGTAGTTGCAAATTTCTCAATTGATTTACATACATATATTGCAAGCATAAAAGCACCCTCCATTAATTTGACCTGAGGCTGTGACATTGATATTGAAGTACAATATGTATTAAGGTTACAATTGAACAAGCACCAGCAATAAAAGTCAAATGTTCTGAAAATGGTATTTAATATATATTTCTTGTGCGAATAAATTTTAAAATGTTTTAAATACTTAATAAATCGACATCTTCGAATACAGAGTAATAAACATTTTCAATATATATCAATATGAGTTCAAACAAAACTGCAACAGGAATTCAACAAGTCAAGTATAAATAAAAGGGGAAACATAAATTTTTAAGTCTTGCGGAAAACTATGTACATATGTTAGTTTTTGTTACTAATTTCGTTGAAATGTCTGCAGACTATCACTACGGTAGCTGTATAATAAAGACAGCAGAAAATTGAAGAACATATGCAATTATATACTGCATGTGTGATTAACTACAATTTTGTGGTGCCTTTTTCAACCATTGGGTTAAATTCGGAAGTCAGTTAAAGATTTTCATTGGCGCTATAATATTTTCCATGTATTAATTTGTTTGGCTAAATCCCAATAATGAATTAAAAACTATATTTCCTGTTCTATCCTTTATAGTAAGCCTGAGCATTTGCAATTAATTATAACTAAGCAATAAATAAACTATATAAGAGGTATTTCGTATTACAATGCCTCTATGAGGCTTTTACAGTTGAATCATTAAACGTTTTTTCCCGAATTTGCTTTATTGCAGACGCATATGACGGAACTACATATCTGTGTCACCTTCAATGATAAGACAGAAGGTACTGTAATTGTACTTATGTATAAATATTTATGAGGTTATTTCCAAAAATCATTTTCTTTGATTTTTATGGTTAACAGTCTAAAGGATTGTTTTGCCAAGACTTGCTTCAGGAGCAATGCACAACGCAATCGAGATTAAAGTATGCACATTTCTAAGTAAAAAATGATTAACAATAAACTATTTATTGTATGTTACCACATTTGGACTTAAAAAATTCCCAAAAATGTCTTTGAAATCTCTATATTTTTCTTATAATTTTTCTAAGAATATTCTTAGATTATTTTCTTTGGCAGATAAAAGGGAGACATTGAATTTTCAAACCACACACTTTTGGAAACACCTGGAAAAGAAGCCAACAACCAAATAGAAATAACTGAGATCCAAATTAGTTTTTATTTGTTGTTTATCGACCAGACATGAACTAAATGGAGTGGTTTCGCGAATCGTAATTAAAGCTCTCTAAAATTGTCAACTTGCATTCGGATTCCATTTTACATCTATGAGATCTCCCGAAATTAATCACTCTATTAGAATTATAATGCGAGTTTGATATTGGGTAAAATCAAGGAATTTAAATTTTCGAGATGTATACTACGAACTAAAAAGTTCTGAACTGATACTCGGATGGTCAGACAGTCGTTATAGCGAAACTAATAGCTTTCCATTTGGACAAAACTTAGAGTGCCCTAAGAAACCAGACTCAACTAAACTTTATTCCTATTTCTTATTATTAAAAAGCAAATTGATAAACTTAATCCTGAAAGTCGTTGAATGAATCTTGAAAATGCCATCCGATAATTACGAAAAAAATGAGATACTAAAAAAGATCTTAAATCCTATCTTATATTTTGCTTCTGCTGAATCCAACGAACTAATAAGGAACGGCAACGTAGTGTAAAACGCGTGTATGCCAAATTGTGATGCACACGATTGCCAGTTCCTCCTTATGACAGAAGATTTGCAACTCCGCTCTCAATTTATTGTTTATTTGCGGAATACAGTAATTTGTATCGCGAGAGAGTGTGAAGAACACAGTTAATGTTATAAAATAGAAAAATTCAATTATTTTCGTGTAAATTTGCCTTGTGTTCTTTGTTTCTGCCACAATCACAGCCGTTTAAGAGTTACAAGGTGATTAATAAATACGGGATGCACATTATAATTTTATTTTTATCTTTTGATCTACACAACGCAGCGATATAAGCTGACGGCCAAACACCTACTAGGTTAATGTTTCTAAAAATACTACCATTGTTGATCCTTACCACTGCAGGTACAGTCACTTGCGAAAGAGGAAAATGCTTTAAAATTGGGAGAAATACACCTCTTTTTTTTGTAACGTATTATCATTGACTGTAAAGGATTTTTAATTTAAGAAATAGCATTTTGGGTTTCATTTAAGTTAAATTTGGTACAAAATGCAGATTTTTTTAAAATTCCGTAAAAGATTTTCTACGTATACATTTGTATATCCTCTCTCTACCTGGACGTGTTATACCTCGCTAGAAAGACAACAAGATCGGCAATTCCATAAATATATAAAAGAGGTGCATTAATAACATGCATTTCTTAGGAAAATTAGGAGAAACTTAAATTTTAGAGCATTTTTTTCACTTTCGTAAGTAACTGTACCTGCAGTTGGAGAGGTAGATCAACATTGGTTGCATTTTTGGAAAGCACAATAATATAGTAGTTGTTTGGCGTGTTTGATGTCGCTGCGTTAGTTAGATTAAAAGATGAAAATAAAATTATAATGTGCATCCTGAGTTTACTAATTATTCTGTAACTCCCAAACGGTTCAAATTACTCCCCTCTTGCCCTATAATTATTTAATTTTTTGTTTGCGATCTATCACACCATTCATTTTGGTCTCCTATGAAACACCCCATATATAATCATAGGACAATCAATTAAGAATGTTGTGATGAAAATGCAAAAGAAAATTTATAAAAATATAGACAAATAGGCAACCTTAGCACAAAGGGAAACTACTATTGTTGTTCTCGGAAGGTAGTATTTTTAACAAACGTTCCAATCGATTTTCAAATTTCTTGCGTCGCTCTATTCGTCATACGACTCGTGTCTCTATTGTATATTAACTGTAGACCATCCTTGTTTCCTTTTTTTGTAATAAATTTATGTAAAAAAAACACATCAACTTCAGACTCATGTAAAAACTTACCAATTATTTTTTTTGCATCCATTTTAATTGAGACCAAAACTACTCATATAATTTAAGAACTTGTTTGGGGTTTTCATTTTAAGCAAATCTAACAGGAGTCCTGATGGAGGTCATTGTCCAGCAAACTTTCCTTTGGGCAATTCTTTTAAAAATCCGCCACTCCCATCTGCACAATTCATTTCTGGAGATAAATTACTCTGCAAAGGTTTAAATTTTTTGTTTTTCCCGTTTTTAATCCCTTTAAAAATATTATTCTGGAAAGTTTCGCTAAAATTGAATAAAAATACAAGGACCCGACGGTTTTGGATGACAATACACTATAATGTTGTACATTGTGTCCTCCTCATGCATGTGGTATCTCCCGTTAAAAAAGGGATGGAATGACCTTCTTTATATTGAACACACACACCCACACCCACACACACCTAATATATTGAATTTTCAATATCTGTATTTTGGGTCGGTGAAAGCGATGGAAATATTTTTATCATCCAAAAACTTTCTTTCCCCCTTTTTCAATTTTAGTGAAATTCTCCAGAAAATTGTTTCCGCTTTGTCGCTGTTTTGGATTAGTCGGGTAGAAAACGAAAAAGGATTATACAACAACAAAAACTAGACAATAATTGCAAAGTAATTTATCCCCCGAAATTAAATGTGCAGTTCGGTGTGGCCGATTTGAAAAATAATTGCCCTTTCATGTTTAAAAAAGGCGAAATATTTCATGTAAATATTATGCTTATTCACGAAAATCCTTAAATCATGCATTCTTCGAGCATCTAGACCGGAGTTTCCCATTAACGCATGTTAAAATGTCACACCTCGTTAGCTTATAGATATTACTGTGATAAATGTATGATAATATTAACAAGCTTGTATTTCGGCATACACGAAAGTATTAATTGTAGTAAACATTATTTTAAAATATCATAAACTTTAACAAGAAAGGAAGACGTGATGCACGTTGGGGTTATTTTCTCAACAAAAATAACTAATAACGTATTCCCCTGCACACTAACAATTTGCTTCATAAATCCAAATCTTTCAATAAAAAACAGCAATATTTACACGCGGAATTTTCCCATTGTATTCCTGTTCAATAAGCAATGAGTGAACGTCCTAACCAAATTACACAAAGGACACAGAAATCTTAAATCGACTTAGACATCCTCATTCCTTCCTTAATTTGTATTAGGTAGCGCACATCACAGTTAGCTATGTATATAACATATATTGCCGAACTTATTTTCGTTATATTGACACGCACAAAACAACATATATATCAAATGAACACATGTAGCGAGCACTGAGTAGATATTTATTGTTCTCAGAAAAGCCGATGATTTCAGCCGTGCTTATATTTCGTTGAAATACCGTCACGAAAATGTGTGCACACCACACTGAACATTACGTTAAGAGTTAATCGTTTGTAAACTCCGGTGTTCCTAAATAGGTTTATGGAAAACTTTTTGATCAAAGGGTGAACGTCTATGTACCATATGGATATATGTAGGTGCATGTAAACGACTAGAGAGAAGCGAGTTTTCTCTTTGATCATATAACAAAAAAATATTACTTTAGTCCTGAGAAACAATATATCTATGATGAACATTTTGTAGGGTTGGGATTTGAGTTGTTCATTTTTTTATGAACAATATCTTCCTAGGTATGTAGCGCATCCTTTTGTAGTGTGAATTCATTGACAATAAATTGCATCCAATCATTTTCTTGTGTTTTTCATTCTCCACTACATTTTTAATTGCTCTGAAAGTCCTTAAAAATAAATTTGGTATATTGTTTTGAAAAAATACACAATTGTTAAATGTGGAAATTGAACACAATTTCAAAAAGTGGCAAATCACGTGCGACCAATTTACACTCAATTCCTTTCATGGATGTTTAAGCAGTAGTCCAGTACTTGGGCACAAAAACAATTTTAACTAAAAATACCTCAACCAGAATATCAGTGAAAGCGAAATATAAAAGGCCACTTATATGTACCCAATATAAATCCTATCGTAGATTTAAAGCGAATCAATTCCTACTAATATTCTACAAAACGACACCATCTGCTCAAATTTACGGGGCACATTCGCACATTGATTCGAAGATGGACCAAGCGGGCAAGTGGAATGTGTTTTCAAGACAAACCCGGATATAAATCAAAAGTTTAATATAGTCATAGCCATCGCCTGGGGCGACTGGAATTTAGAAAATAAATATTCATTATCCTAAAATTCTACAGTAGAAAAAGAAGTTTGTATAAACTAGCATTAAACTTGGCCTCCTGGACTATCTAATTTTCCTTCTTGACATTATTTGCCACTGCATTCGTCTCGGCAAATGTGTTTTTCAGGTTCTCATCACGGATGTCGTTATTCAGAATAACAAAGTTCGTTTTCGAAGTTGAATTCTTCTGAGTTGAGTTCACGTTCACGGGTTTGCTTAACTGAGCATTGTTCAGATTTGATACAAATTGAACATTCTCTCCTGGCTGCTGATTGCTATTGCTGTTATTCACAGCGGAGGAAGAATTTTTTGGCGTGGAAGGCTTCAGAAATGTTTTCGAAAGCGGCGGAAGATGCGGGTTGTTTATCCAGAAACGTCTCGCGGTGAGCATGAACGAGTCTTTAACGCAAATCACACAAGAGAACACATTGGAGAGCAGCGTCGATATGCAGTCGTACTCATTTGGTATGATGCCATCGACGGATGCTTCGAAGTAGCTGAACATTGGGAACCAAATTCTCGTCCGATTCGAATCGTGCGACATTAATGCCTAGAATATTTTCGTATATTGATTGACTGATGATTTACATAAGCTGCAAATTTACCTGATTATTGGCGAGAGTGTGGTAATACAAAAACAACCTAGATGTTATATAAAAGGCAACGAAGACATCGATTGAGTAATGCTCATGGGCTGCTAGGATGAAGAATATTCCAAACATATTTAGCAACCACGTCATTGTGTGCAAGAAATATAAATTCCTTGGTGTATCTAAAAGAATATTAAAGTATATTAAAATCGCAAACAATTATTATAAAATACTTACATTCAGTAATGAAAAAGTTAAGCAGAGTCAGGGCAACGGTGTGTCCACTAAACATGTAATCCCCACACGTTCGAACACCCTGGATGGACATCCCCAAACCACTCCATATAGTGTAAGCTCTTGAAATTCGAAGTTCTAAAGCTTCACTAAGTGTTAAACTGCAATACACAAAAAATGTAAATGAATTCTAAGAGAATTTTTAAACGACTTCATATGGCGGCCTTAAATACCAAATTTAATTAGATTTAACAAAAATTGGTACATGAGGGTTTATGGATTCGCTGAATTTAAAAAAGGTGCGCAATTATAAATCTCAACGTTTTAGTCCAATTCGGCAGAATCTATAAGTTTTACTAGAGCTTTGTCAAATCAAGATGGTGGATTTAATATAATGAACTAAAAATTCTACTATTTGTTAGAATTTAACACAAATACATAATAAGAAATTTAAAACTATTCCAAGAACTGTCGTAATTTGTTACGAATCTAAAAAATGTTATTTCATGATCCGAATGAGTATATATTATAATAATATTCTTCTATCACAAGTAGTGATATCCATCTATCACTCACACTCACAGGCTCATCTCAGAGCTACCGCTGGCCCTTCTCCAAAAACCGTTAATTGTAAACAGTACAGCAGTGCATATCGGGTAGACCAACACGAGCGAACTAGACTACCTTGTAAATTCTTTAATGATTAACTAATACTCATTATAAACTTTAAGTTCGCAATTATTTCCTACAATTTTATTACTATATTGGTGACCTTGTTAGCCTGAAAAACGACGACGTCTCTTCGACGAAACCACTGGCCTTTCCGCAGCTGGTAAAATCTACAAATTCCACGCTGCTTCAATATGACCATTCCAAACTGATGACAATTCATCATATGGATCGCTGCTGCACAGGTTTCGTGCAATAACGCAACCTGGAGACCCTAAAAGGATACGACAGTACGACCAATCACATCAAGACAACAAACGGTTCGCCTGTGTCGAGTAGAGCAAGACGTTCAGCGCCAGATAAACTGAGAACTTCCCAGCAGAAATTCGAAAAAAATGATGAAGCTCGGCATTTCTCAACGCTCCAATAGCCCTTGGTCTGCGCCGCTGCGCCTAGCACCCAAAAAATCGGGTGAATATCGTCGCCCAAAATCATCGCACGATTCCAAACATACATATATCATGTTCGGTATTTGGAGGATTTCGCTGCCAACTTGACGGCAAGAGAGTTTTTTCTTGTTTTCGGTTTATTTGGTTCGTGCCTTCAACCAGATCCCGATAGCGAAAACAGATGTTCACAATACAGCAATCATCACGCCATTCAGATTGTTCTAATTTCTGATCATGACGTTTGGGTGGCGCAACGCCACGCAGACGTTTCAACGTTTTATGGATGAAGTTACTAAAGGATTGCCTTTCGTTTTCATATATATAGTATAGTATAGTATATGACATCTTGATCGCCTCCGAGGATCAAAAGCAGCATCTTGAGCACCTTCACACCTTATTTCAGCGCCTCCAAGGCGCCAGCCTTATAATTAATCGGTCTGGAAGAAGTGTCATTTCTGAACACAAGATTCAAGATTCTTGCTGAGTTAGTTTCTGCTATTCTGGAATTTCCCAGACCTGAAACAGTGAAGAAACTTCGAACTTTCCTCGGTACTGTAAACTTCTACCGAGAGTTTATTAAAGGAGCTGCACAATTGCTTGCTACTCTAAACAGAGAGCTTGAAGGACCAAAAGTAAAAAACTCACACCCAATTCATTGCACTCCTGAGTTAGAGGAAGTCTTCCTGCTAACAAACAGGCTTGCCGTGCTTCTTGCTTATCCAAATTCCAGTTATATATTTGCAGACGCTTCAGAGAATGCAATTCGAACTGTGTGTTTTCTGTGTTTTCATGTAAAAATGTCTACGGGGGTAGCAAACCTTAAATAACGTTTTATTTCATTTTCGCGAAAAATCGTATTTCTTTTCGACGGAAATATATTGTAAAAAGTCGGCGGGGCATATGGTTGTATAGTAGCAAATTTTTTGCGTTGCAGGGGGTAATGCACCCACGATTTTTTTCAAGTGGCGTATTTCGGCTTTAATGTGGGCTAAAAATTCCGACTTACAACTTATGGCACTTTGAAAGAAATGCGGGGGTGCTTCACTCCCCAACAACCATCGGGCCGGGTTAAAGAAATTACTGGTTTCGTTACTCGGAGTAATAAAACTTTTGAACTTGGTTTCGTTCGAATCGGTTGCGTACACTTTGAGGTTGCAACTCCAACTTTGGGGGCTGTTTCACCCCCTCAAATCGTTTAGGGCCCGATAAAGCAAAACACGTGAACCTTAGATTTGAGTCTAGTTTAACATACTTATCTGAGTTTCATTGAAATCGGCGCCGAACACCTCAGGGGGTTTCCTTGTCAGTGCCAGATGGGTGCCGCATCTTTTATTTTGTTGTAGTAAAGTAAGTTAAGCAATATCTTTAAGTTGTATTGTATTTTCTCGATTACAAATAAAAAGTAAGATAGAATTGAGGAGGCCAAAAGCAAAACTTGCTCAATATAATTTTGTTGATTTTGGGGAAATCCTAAAAATGTTTTTTTTCCCGTTTTATATGAATTTGAAATCTGAATACGCTAAACCCTGAACCTTCATAGGTGAACAAAATTTTGTGCCAAATGGAGGTGATTGAATAGCTAAATCAATCATTGCAATTGCCAGTTTAAACTGTTCTAAAACTGCAATGAGAAAGTATTGCTTTTGGAATTGCTAAAAAAAAGAACAGAGACGATACCGCCAATTTAGACATGAACTATATCTTGTTCTTTATGGCAGAACTCTTTTTAAGAGGAAAATAAATTATGATAACAATTACCAAATGCCTAAATTCTTTGTTTTTTATTGTCCTTACACATCCAGTTGGCAGGATCAGTTTTTTAAAATTTTAATATAAAATAAAATTGAAATATGTATTGTTATTGTAATAAACTCTAGGGATGTAAATATCATGTTCAATTATTCTTTTAGTTTGCAAATTTTAGCATCTTTATCACTTCGCTTATAATATTACCAAAATTGAGGGAGTAGCATAAATTTTTAGGAATTCTGTATTGTTTTAGTCATGAAATTTTGACCAAGTCGTGTAGTAAGTTTAGTAAACTCTAAAAGCAAAACTTGTCTTATTATTTGCAGCCATACTGTGTAGTTTATTAAAAAATAAACTATTTTAACTTAGGAGAATATCAACACAATTTTATTTACTTTGGGTCACATTTCAACTAGACAAAAACCAATAAGTATATGTATAATACTCACTTGGTATCATCAACCTTGTAATCATTTGGGTTACACTGAAGATGTGTTCCAGGTACGCTGAGCGAGGTAATTAACATTGTAACACAGCGGAGAAGAAATACTGTTCCAGCAAGGGCAAAAAAGCGACGCAATAGCACCAATCTATACTTATGGAATATGCAGACGCATAGCCATATTGTAAAAAGTAACGTCCCGGTTATTTCGCACATGTGAAAGGCCCATGGTATGTGCGGAACATTATCTAGAAATATATCTGGAAGAGGTGGGTAACGTTTCATATCCGGTACACGTTCGTGTACCACCACCATTACGAAGGCTGTTATCCATGTCACCAAGAAGGAATATGCTGAAACGAGGGCAAAATAAAAATTAATTATTTACTGCAAGACACTGATGATGTACAATGTTCCAATTTCCTCTAACATCGAACTTGTTTTGATTTTCATAATCCTAGCATACCTTATGTTTACAAAAAGCCTACATGGTTACTATAATACATATACTAGTACACCGCATGCAAAGGGTATATGATCAAATCTTAGCACACAGCCTGTTTTTTACACTTTTGACAGCAAATCAATCACAACTTCCTCAAGTTATAATTCGTAACATGCTTTTTAGGTCACTTCATGGTACAATTTAATTTGAAGTCTGCTGGAAAGCATAACCTTCACCTCTCTAGACTTCATTGAGAAAACTTGTCTCGCATCACAACAAAATCACGCGAATCAACGAGGCATATTGCTTCTCTAGGTCAAGATTAGAAGGCAACGACCACCGCAGAAGGCTGCCCATTTCTATCCGGAAGTATACTAAAAAACGTATCACATCTTCTGCTGAAATGTTTGAACTTTTTTACCTGCCTTACCCAGCCTTGCTTTATGAAAAACGCATTTAGTCTGAAAACAGGGCAACGGTATTTGTTTTATTTTACGAACATTGCAGCGTCCCAACGAGATGAGGAAACAAACTTGAATTTCCATAGTGTTTATTATTATTACAATGGCACAATGGAACAATTCTAAAGAATCATTTGCAGTTGTATGTCAGCCAATTTACACATAATTGAAATCAGACCGACTTGAGAATTGGTTGAAAGGTTTGCACTCGCATTACTGGAAATCAGGTGCGTTAACCTCAGAGTAATGCTACTTATTTGTAAACCACTCATTTTAAGATCCGACCGATCATTCTACCTAGAACATTATTTATAGCTACATAAGTCCTAGGTCACTTTATTGTGTCAATGCAAATTGTCGCAGCATGTTTACCATAATCATATTTTATTAAAAAAAACCTTGTTAAACCACTTGCTCAAATTTGCGCATGTGATATTTTTAATATGCGATTATACTCGAATGGTTACGTAAACCGTATTATCTAACACATCTTCGTTGATATGATTTGCAGAGTCTTGACATTCCATGTATTGCCCACAGATCCAAAATAATGGAAATTATTGTAACACCACCAATTTTATATTGGAATAAAATATACTTTGTTATTAAATTAGTTAATTAACTAATTTAATCATCAACGACCATCGACTCTCGAGTATTTTTTACGAAAGTAAAATCTCCCACATTGCTTCCATCCTTACTTTTTAGGGTTCTGTACCCCAAAGGTGCTCTATATATGTATATCCTATTACTAAGCCTCCGCTGTCCGTCCGTCCGTCTCTCTGTCAGCGGGCTGTATCTCATGAACCGTAATAGATAGAGAGTTGAAGTTTCCACAGAATGTGTATTTATTTGCCGCTATAACAACAAATAATGGAAAACCAAGATAGAGAATTTCAGAATGGCCGCCACGCAAATTAGAAAACTAATTTTCGATTATGTTACAGCGCCTCTCTTGTTTCTTTTACAAAAGTATTTAAAAAGTACATAGTGTAATATCTTGTACCATGGTACGGAACCCTTCGGTTGACCGGTTTTTTTAAATCGAAGCCTAGAATTTTATTATTTGATTGAATTTTCTTTTACCCGGTTCCTCGCAAGGAGCTGATATTATGTTTAAGTCAATATTTGCTTATTTTATAAAAGGCTGAAAAGACTTGATAAAACATTTGTCCCAATTAAGCGAATGTCACAGAGTTGGCAGAGTATTTGAAATTATAAAAAAAATTAGTCCAAAGAAATTTTTTGTTCATATCAAGTGTGGTAAGAAATCAAAATGGGCATATTTTAATACAGATCGAAAATAACAGAAATTTATAATTTGTAACCTTTTCAAGCTGAGGGAAGTTATCATCGTATAATTTTAAAAACCACATCCAAATATTGTGAATGATTCCCTTATTATGTTCCTGCTAAGTTCCTCCAAGTGATTTTTTTTTAAAAGTGATTTTAACCTGTTATTTGTAGCCCATTTTAATTTGAAGCCAAAGAAGACGTACGGGAGAGAAATTACGTTCGTCCTGTATACAGAAAACAATCAAGCATCCGCCATCTGTAATGGTATGTGGTAATTACCGTTAGTGCAACTTTATTTCGTCGATGGGACCATGAAACAGGACAAATACAAACAAGTTTTAGAGACCGTTGCGCTGCCATATTTTGATGAAATCGAATTTTGGGCATCTTCATTTACCTTTATGCACCATGTCATACAGCGAAATCTATAAAAAATTCTTTCCGGAAAAAAATATTCGTTGGCTGCCATGGCCAGGAAATTCAATTTAAACCCCATTGAAAATTTGTGGCATGAACTAAAGAGGCTAAAATACACTAACCGTAAAATTTTGATCGAAAATATTAAAAAAACACAGCATGAGGCGCCTGAGATAAAGAATGTATCAAAGCCTGCATGGAAAAGAATCGACGCGTTGAAATTTACAAAGGGTACACTAAATATTAATAAATATTGTTAATTCATATGTCTTGTTCTTTAATTTTATGTATAGAGATTTGAAAATATATAAGCATTCGTAATGATAAATATATAATATTTCCACAAAAGTTTTACAAAATTTGCAAGTGTTTGTAATTTTTTGGCCAGGGACTGTATATTGCCATACGAGTACTGACTCACTTGGAAAAGTGTATTTTAAAAAAACCTAATCAAGCGAATTCATATTTGGTGGCCTAAGTGAATACGAGCATTTGTTCACCCTTTTATTTGTTTTGATTTCATTACTTCCATATCATTTACATTGTAGAGGCGCCCCCACATCCAAATCACCATCACACAAGATATTTCAGGAGTAACTTACAAACGATTAAGTGCATATGTGTCAATTAGACTACTCAAACATTTTTCTAAAAGATTAATTAAGATTAATTTCCTCGCAAAATTCCGCTTTCTATCATGTATTTCGGTATTCAAATTTTTATTTTCCTTAAAATTCAGTAATCTCTCATGGTCTTCAAAATTGCTTATAGATACTCTAATTGACTATTCAACTCTTATGATTCGAAAGCGGTTTGCACTCGAAGTAGTAAACGTTAATATAACAACAACCTGAGATTGTAAAGAATGCATACTTGTCAACATAAAAAATATGTATATCAAGTCAGAAGTCATTCCAGTACTTGTAAATATTAAAAAAAAAAAAAAAACGACGTGGTAACGAATTAACTAGAACAATGTCTTGAGAAAACTAAGTTGCACGCTTTCTAGTGGCTGATTAGTAGGTGAAGTGATTCACTTTCCGCGATAAGAAAGCTTGAGCATTGCCCACTTCAACAACACAAAAGAAGAACAAAGTAGGATTAAAGTCCAAATAACACTGCGTGTAATGCGTCATGTGTGACAACAGATAGTAAGTCGAACAAAACATTACTTTTAAGAGGCGAATGATATCTCTTTCGTGTTTTATAATACTATCACAAGTGGCGCACTGATAAAAATAAAATAGTATCACATTGAACGCCAAGGGCCAAGTTCGCACGAAAATAGCACGATACGACATTGCATAGCTCTTTAGAATGAAAGCTGAGGATATGATCGTTAAAAACTAGAAGTAAAAGTTAGTACATTTCAAGACAATAGAAGATGCTCCCATTTACGGCTGTAGTCTTTTTTGCTCAAAGTGATTAACAAATGTTTTTTGTTAAATATTTCTACGAGCTAAAACTTTTTTCTATTCATACTTATAATTAATTGAATATAGATATGTACTTAAAAAATATACACGGTGTATCATATAACGCAGTGTTTCCCAAACTTTCGGCATTTATACACGCCTTCTATAATCGTCAAACCTCGTCAAAAAAATGCAAAGTATATGCATCAAAATCATGCATCATATATTTCTTTTTTTCTTTTTGTTAGAACATAAGCAAAATAATAATAAACGAAAAATAAAATTCATTCATAATAAAATACAAATAAAATAAATAAGAGTTATTTTATAAATAACATTCATTATAATCAATGAGAAAGATTAAATTAATCAATACGGAGAATACTTGTTAATCTTCCACAATGACTAGAGAGCTAGTGAATTTTTCATTGTCAATTTGTCATTGTGGAAGATAAAAAAAAAGTATTCTCCACATGGAATATATTATCTTGCTTCCATAAAGCACAGGCGTAATACTAGCGCGAGGGAAGCGAAATGTTTTGGGTTTTTTTTTTCAAAGACAAGACAGTTTAAGTGCATTTTTAAGGGAATTTTAGGATTTGGCTCTTTATATATCCCCATTTAAACCACGCATAAGAACTTTGAAGATACATATGTCGAGGGGGTCATAATTTGATTCCCTCGTTGTTGATTTTAATCTGAGATGCGGTTCCACATCCAAAACCCTGTTCCGTTTTTTTACTTAATGTCTACAAATGTGGAAAAAGCAACTACAATAGATATGAAGTTGCAAAATGCAAGATGTATAATTTGTGGCATATGGGACCAATGAGACATTTTTTTTTGTGGATTTCAAATATTTTGAAAAATTGATGATGAATTATACTTTGGCTTAAAGGACCCCTTTGGTGTTTGATAATGTTAATTGCTGTGAGAAAAAGGGTAGGAAAACATCATTGTGCTTATATTTCTCTTGAATTCTGTAACACTGCTCCAATTATTTAAAATTCAAAGCTCCGTTTCGAAATAATGGTAGCAAGGTTAAAAATAGATAAGGAGATAATTACCGGAGTGAACAGTCTTTGTACCATAGGTTGAATAGTCTTTGGTCTGGGCCATGGAGTGGGGGAATTCACGGTATCACAGCGCTCGGTGATGTATACACACAAAACCACACATACCCAAAACTAATAAGTAACGAAGCTTTCTATTATTTTTCTGTTTGTAATTAAAAAAAAGAAGCTGCTGTCGCATTAGGCGCAACCAAAGCCCGGTATAGCGCGCACCCCCTGGGAGAGCGCGTACCACACTTCGGGAAACACTGGTATAACGCATGAAAACATTTTAGAGGTGATAGATCTCAATCGAACAAAAAAATTGTATGGCAGGGGAGGCGGAAATCTCAATAGCTTTCGAGTTACAGGATGATTAATAAATTCGGGATGCACATTACTAATTCATTTTTATCTTTTGATCTAATCAACACAGTGACATCAAACTTACGCTAAACTGCCTTCCAAAAGTGCCTCCAAAATTGATCTACCTCTTACCACTGCAGGTACAGTCATTTGCGAAAGTGAAAAAATGCTCTAAAAATCCCTAAAATTCAAGTTTCTTCCAATTTTTCCTCGAAATTCGTGTAATTAATGAACCTTTCTTTTTATTTCTAAAAAAGGCACAACACGTGCAGACAGAAAAAGGATATACAAATTTATACGTAGAAAACCTTTAGGGAAATTTTAAAAAAATCTATATTTTACACCAAATTTAAGTTAAATGAACACCAAAATGTTTTTTCTCAAATTAAAAACTTATTACAGTTAGTGATAAAGTGTTACAAATTGATTTTTTTTTAACATTTCGCAAAAGGTTTTTTTTACATATAAATTGGAGGTGAGGCAGAATAACATCCTGCTCGAGGTACCTCTGCTATGGCGAAAGTCTCATTTTGCCGGATGAAACGGTCGCTGAACGAAATACCACGGATCTCGAGGGAAAATACCCGAAAAATACCCGCAATCCTAGGTGTGAACTATCGTGCCCATAGGATGAATGGCACTGCGTTAATGTGTCTTTTAACGATGGACTCTGAATACCTATAGTTTAAATTCAGTTTATTCCTGTGGTAAGCGAGGCTCTGCGGACCACCCTTTCCCTGGCAACTTGTTGGATCAAAATTGGAGATCTTCTAAATCCCGTTGAGGGAGGCGCACCTCTAAAAACTTTGCCAAGGGAAATTAGCCCTGCACCGGTAGAAAGTCGTCCCACAGGTACCAGCGAATCTATGGAGATCACCCCCAGGAAGAAGAGAAGCTCCAGAATCGTCAGAACTGAACGAGACCGCATCGGCGATGTCGTCCCTAAAATCCGCATGCCCAGACTATCTGGTGCAACTAAAAAGCAGTACAAGTGGCTCCTACAAAAGGACCATAAAGGGCAAGAGGCTAAGAAGGTAGCTCGGAAGCCAATAGAGAGGAAAAAGCAGATAAGCCTGAAAAGGATTCGCTCCGATGACGCCCGGTCTCAAAAGACCCAAGGCTGAAAAGGAGAAGATCGAAAGGCAAGTCTCTTCTCGTGGCCCTAACCTATGTTTAAGGGAGTTACCGAGAGCATTAGATTGGGGATAATCCCCGCCAAATATCCGAATTACAGTCTGACAATGAACCAAATTAGGAATGTTCAGACTGCCACCATTTTACCGCCGAAAACAAGGTCCCGTGAAACCGAAGTTTCTAGACATCCAGTCCGATCGACCTGCAAAGTTTCTAGACATTGCAGGTCGATCGGACTGGATGATTCTCACTTGCACCAATTAAGATTAAAGCTATAGGAGGGAGCCGATCTGAGCGTTGTAGAGGAAGACAAAGAAGACAAAATTCCTCACACTCAAATTATGATCGGGTATTTAACGTAAATTTTGATGGCAGATTCGAAATCAGTGACCCCGAGCACCCGTAGTACGGATTTTTAGGGCAATCCCTTGAAGTTTAAGTTATTCGGTAGCCATTTTGAGTCCGCCATCTTGAATTTTGGCAGATTTGAATTCTGTAACAGCAAAGACGTCCACATATTAAATTTCATCAAAATTGCCTAAAATTGAGGAATTTCGGTCGCCATAATGGATCCGCCATTTTGAATTTTAAAATTTTGATGGCAGATTCGAAATCAACAACCTCGAAAACCACCAGAATTTTCTGGACAATCCCTTGAAGCTTAACTAATTTAATAGCATAACTAACCGGTAGCAATATTGGAGCCGCCATTTTGAAACCTTGGACTTTATCAAAATAATAAATAGCCTATATGTTAAGTTGGACTATGTACAACCTTGTGTCAAAAAATTATGTTTATCGAAGCAACCGTTTAGGCGTGATTGAGTAACAAACAAAAACACTTTAATTTTTATAGAAGTATATGTACATACTATATCATAGATTACTATAATGAAACTCAACATATAAAGGGTCTTTCAATATGGACGATCGACATTTTTTAGGTTATAGCGGCCATGTTGTTAAAGCAACATCTGTCAAATTTATTGTAAATTGTTCAATAATGTGTGGCAAATCACCATGGAAGGTTGTGTTGAAGAACATGTGCAAATCATCAAATTAAATTATAAAAATATCAGTGCTCCGTTCGAGAAACATTTATCATCGAAAATCATCTTTGACTAGGAGCGCCACAGATTGATGATAAGCAACTTCTTGTGGCCTAAACTAGATGATATGTATGCCGACCACATGTGGTTCCAACAGGACGGCGCTACGTGCCACACAGCACATGCCATGATGGACATTCTGCACTAGCGATTTGAGGGCGACGTGAACTCGCCACCGTGATCGTGCGATTTAACGCCTTCAGACTTCTTCCTTTGGGGCTATCTTAATTCACAGGTTTATGCGAATAAACCGCAAACAATTTATGCCCTGAAAGTCAACATGACGCCATCCAGCAAAGTCAGTCAGATTTATGCGACAGTCATCAAAAATTGGACCTCCCGAATGCGTGCCACCAAGAAAAGCCGCAGCGGCCATTTGAACGACGTTATATTCCATACTTAATGCTATGAAATATTCCTTCAGGTGAAATAGAAATGAACACACACAACTTGTGTTATTTACATTTAAAAGTCGAGCGTCCTTATTGAAAGACCCTGTATATGCGGCTAACACAAGTCGAAATATCTGCCAATAACAGCTCTACTTCCTTAGGGGTCGAATTTCGCACAATTCCTTTATAGTGGGTGCTTATGTCATAAGGGCAAGACACCCCTAAAATTACAAGTTTCTAGGTCAAGGGGTTTGGGCTGGTCAGTTTTTTCACTACCCCGCGTCAACTCCTTTTTTTCGGGATAAAAAGTATCTTACGTATATAACCTGACCAAAGATAAAAGCTAGCAACATGCCAAGTTTCGTTTAAATTCGTCCAGTTGTTTCCGCATAATGCGTGCACAGACAGGCAGATATAAAAATTGTAAAAAAACGCTGTTTTGGTCTCCAATATTATCGGTATTATTGTCCACCGCGATTATAATTTTAAAAAAATACTTCATGTACAGATTCGGTCCCTTTACAGTTATATTATATTGTATTGATTGTATAAATTTGTTTTCTTTTTCAATCAGAAGCTATCTATAAATTACGTTGACTTTCATCTTACCTTCGAAGTGTATTAGCTTTCAATCTCTACACCTACGAATCTTTCTATTCATTTTGCTTTTAAAAATTCTATTCAAATTGCTTTTAAAAATTTGCGAAAAATGTCATTCACACACACATATACATTTTTAATAACTTTGTTTCTTATGCGCAAATTATTGCTTAGCTGGAAAAACATTATTCATTATCTGCGCGTTTAATATAAATATTTAGCTTATTAGGATGTTCCTTCTTATCGACAAACGTGCGGACTTTGCTGTTTTGCGAATAAATTCGTAATTCTTACGTCACATGTATATCATGTAACGAATCAACAAATTGTCTACTTTTCGATTCAACGAGAAGTGATTCGATAAAGGAGTTGTTTTCAGATTTCGCTATCAGGTTGTTATTAGCGGACAATGAAAAGATTGCGTAAGTATCATATTTCAGACCTTTTTCAACTGCATACAGGTACTTACAGTCCCCGGCTAAATTAATAGACGTACCTTGCGTTTAGCACATTAATCGTGTTAAGTTTGCTAAATATTCCAATTCGTCTTGATGAAGGTTAATGAGCTCTCAAAATAATGCTAGGCAATTGGTGTTAGTATCACGGTACTGCACCCGCCAAGTCGAGCAAGCACGGCGTACAACCTTTTCCGGAAGGAACTCAGAGCACTTTGAAGCCCCCTGTATTTTTATTAGGGATCAGAGTAAAAGCCTGAAATTTTTGTCACCGAGAGTACTTAATGAACTAAATGAAACTCACAAAATACAAGCTTCTAACTATTGCTGTTTTCAAAATATAGACCATCAAAATTTCGTTATTTCGTCACTGACGTACTCACTGGCCGATCATCAAAAAATAAGATATTTCTAGAAGACCTAAAAACTTAAAATTTGGTATGCAGATTGGGTGTAACATACAAGTAACGAAAAAATTTAAAAAAACCTGTGATTTTCACTTCCAACTCCTCACAGGGGGGGGGGGGGGGGGGGGGGGGGGGGGTAGCATGCTACAGGTGAAGGTACTTCTAACAGACCGCCAAAGTTGCGGGGGGGGGGGGGGTGATCCCCCTCCCCTAACAATAGGGGCTGCAGATTCTACAGATGAAATAGGTTAAGGTACTTCTAGCCGACTTATACAAACTTGGGATTGGGTATTCAGTTAGTCTCTAGTTTATAGAGAATGGAAAAATTTAAAAAAAGTGTAATATTCTTCCCGCTGCTTAATAATTACAAGAAAATTGTGTTGTAGGTGGTATATTAACCATTCCTAATGACCACCTATAAAAATAAATTGTCTTCTACCTACTTAATAATAATCAGACAGCGGAGAAAATATTTCACGATTATGTAGTACTGCTGCTGGCAGGCCCGTAGCCAGGAACATTTTTCGTGGGGAGCTCGCGAGTTAAAAAGCAAGATGTATGTATGTTGCTTTTTATGTATGTACATATGTAGTGATTCCTAACGCTTTTTACGATCTCTGTTAACAGTGGTGGATCCAGAGAAAATTTGTTTTTGGTGGAGGGAATTAATTTTCAGAATTTGTTCGTCTCGCATGAATGAATAAACCATGTGTAATTAGGATGAAGCGAGATCTAAATATGAAGCCCTTTATGTAGTGTGGAACTAGGTGCCCATCATGGAATTCGAAAACGAAACGAATTCCAAGCAGAGACAACTTTATACACATAAAGTGCCACTTAGAAATGTGTCTCTGCTACGTAGAAAAACGTTTTGTTTTCGCATTCCATGATAGGGCGCCAGGGTACTGATATCTGCGTTTCACGGGCCGCTTAAACTTGTTTACTTTTTCATGCAGAATGGAACAAGTGTTACGCTGTAAATTAACGAATCAGGCGCGATAGATAATTATTTAGATTTTTTTTTATTACTTGTACAGAATAGCTGGTGACAATTTATGCTAAACTAAGTGGAATTTAGTATGGAATATTAGCGAACGCGAAATTTTCTGGAATTTTTTTTCTCATTACATTATAGGTATAGCACAAATGTGCTAGAATTTCGCGAATTTCGGGGAAGGGAGGGCTTCATTCCCTTGGGTGCTGAATACAAAAATTAATTCTAATGAAACGATTTTACGAATATGAATTGCGCCTGAACTATCTGTGATATATTTTATTTTTACGGTTCCTGTTAAAAAAAGATTTTTTTTTTAGATTTAATTTAAGATTTGATTTCGCTCAACTAACAACTCAGATTTGAGTTTGTTATCTCAAAATTTGAATTCGATAGGATTTGAGCTTAACTGCTATCTATAATGCAGTAAAATAAGACAAAAAACTGGCCTAACTTCGGAATTTCGTTGCTCTACGGATAAAAGTCCACCCATTACAAAAAGCCGCTGCTGTCTTATTGTTGCAATTATAAACAATTTTTGCACAATTAAATGGTAAATTTTATTGGGTGCTAAATTCAAAAGAAGGAAGACGGAAGAAATACTAGAAGGGGGTTCTCTGGATAGTGAGGCGTATGATATGCAGCATAAAGCCTTCCTCGAAAAAAACTCTAAATGTAGGTGGAATCGCATCGAAATCTGTTCACAGGTTCCGAAGTTTATCGGACTTACGCAAAGATAGTTACACACAGAAATCGTATTTTATATAAGTAGAGTATGTTCTTAATTTACGAGATACTTGCAAAAAACTAGAATGCACCCCCTAAATCCAATGGTTCAAATTAAACGTACTTTACTGGATAGATAAAAGGACATCCAAATAAAGGTATGTATGTATATACAAAAATTCTGCTGGAACTTTTTTCATAATTTTACCTTTTTGGATACTATTGAACACATATTTATTGCATAATTTCAATTATACTGCTATTTTCAATAATGAGGGCTGATAATTTCGTATTTTGTTCGATTAAATGCGATACTACGCGTATTTGCTTTAAAATACAGTGCTGCGTATAAGTTTAGGACCACCAAAGAAATTATAATGAACTCATACCTCCACAACCTTTTATTCAAATGTTCCTTAATATTTAGTTAGTCCGAATGCAAGAAACAATTCGGCGAGGCAAAGATTCTAAAAGATGTTTAAGCATTTCATATGGTAAATTTCTTCACTCTTCAAGTAGTAGATTTTTCAATTCTTCTAATGTCCTTGGCCTTCTCTTTGAAATTCTGTCACCCAGGACCTTCTAAACATTCTCCATTATGTTCAGATCTGGACCGCAAGCTGGCCACGGTAAAACAGTTATATTGTGATCATTAAACCAATTTAAAGTACTCGCAGCCACATGAGGACGGGCATTATCTATCCTGTTGGAATATAGCCCCCCTTAAGGGCACATTCCATGCATTAATGGAATAAGTTTGTTGTTTAGGATGTTCAGATATGTGTATTGATTTACAGATCCTGTGATCAATTCCAAATCAGTAAACCCATTCCATGATATTCCGCCCCACACTGTGGTCTTACCACCGCCATATTGTTTCGGAGAATTGACGCAGCAGGAAGGAAGAAATTGTTCATTTGGTAGTCGGCGAATTGTTTGTCTTGTGTTTGGCATAAGTTGGAAAGAGCTTTCGTCTGAAAAAAGGATCTTATTCCAATCATCCACCGTCCAATTTCGCTGAGCCTTGGACCATTTCAAACGTGCTTTTGCATTTCTCGAACATGTCCCGGCGAAATCTCCATACCGTTAACTTCCATTAGCTGATAAGAAATTTCAGCACTACTGGCGACCCGATTATTTTTTGATTTCTTAAGAAGACTTTTTTTAATCTTCGGAGGGGGGAGGTTCTTGTTATTCTGGCTCCAATTTTTGGGAACGGGGTTCGAAACATTTTGCTGTGGTAATGAACGGAAAAATAATTAAAAAATTCTATCTCGACCCGTTTTCGAGATATAGGTCAATTCGCGAGCCACCTAACTTTCGTAACTTTTGGGAAAATTCTATTATATATTATAATTTCCCTTTTACAAACTGTTGCATTTTGCTGTGCTAATTAACGGAAAAATAATGAAAAAATTCTATCTCGACCCGTTTTCGACATATAGGGCAATTCGCGAGCCACCTAACGTTCGTAACTTTTAGGAAAATTCTATTACTATATATTATAATTTCCCTTTTAGAAACTGCCGGTGGAGTTAATTTTCCTTTTACAAACTACCGGTGGAGTTAATTAGCACAGCAAAATGTTTCGAGCCCCGTTCCCAAAAATTGGGGCCTGAGTAACAAGAATCGTGCCGATTTTTGGACCATTTTAGTATAGATGCAGAAAATCTCAATAATATACAGACAACTTTGCAACTACTTCTTCTATAACAATGCACTACTTTTAATCAGAATATTTACAATGGTTCGAAAAAACGAAGTCAGATAATGGTATGGGAGAAGTTGTTGCCATAGAAGAATTTTAAAAATGTAAATCAAAATATTTTTGATCCTATGCTTTTACGCAGGTAATAAAGTGAGAAATTTTCCATTTCTGGCGTTGTTTACAACTTAGAACCCAATAAAGTTTTATTTTATAAATTCAAGGGTACCTAATTTTATTATAATGATGAATTTTGTATCAATATTAAGGAACATTTGAATAAAAGGTTGTGGAGGTATGAGTTTATTATAATTTCTTCGCTGGTCGTAAACTTATACGCAGCACTGTACATGAAACCCAACAAATTTATTAAAGTACGTATGCACCTCAATGAAATTCAATTCAAACAGGTATACGCCGCAAATCACCTAAACGAAAATCTGAACAACAAAGTACAAAATAGAAAAATCTGCCTGGATAAATCAATTAATTATCACAGCATACAAAATACTTAAATATTGGTTACAAAATCAAAACGTCCGTCGGCGTCGTCAAATTCTACGAATTTCTCTTCGAGGTTTCGTATTTTTACTCGCGCTTATTTCTAGAATCTCTCGGCATCTTGGAACCCACTCCGCAATGGCTGATGCCGATTGAAACATTGAAATTCCCTCACACTTCACCCTCATTTAGGTCGGTGCCCACAAACTCTACGCTGGTCTCGTGGCCTGACGCTCGATCAAATGGCCAAATGCAAAGGCTCCAGCAAAGATTTGCAGCAATTATTTGCTTTGTAACGTCACTTGGCTAGAGAGCCGAACATTTGGCTAGCGGAAATGTTGCATTGGGTCCGCGTTTTAACACAGTGGCTGGGCATCTGTATTACTTATCTGTAGTTCAAATTTAGCAACCGAGTACTACGAATTTAGTTGCAGTTCATGACTTTTACAAAAATCCTACTGACAGAATATTTGCCTTCCGTCAAGAATTTCAAGGCCTGCAACATAGAATATCTATCTATACGCCTGTAAATCCCTAACCCATATGAAATTCTCTAGAACTACTTCCAGAAAAATTTCCCATTAACTAAAACAATAACGAACGAGTACCACTTTAAGAAATTAAGAGACAGAGGCATCGTCGGCAAAAATTGCTCACGTACAGCATGTACAGTAGGTATGAGCTATAAAATGCAGCTTTTTTTTGCAATGGAGTTTTACAGGCGATTATTAACTCTTTCTACTACCAATACATATCAGTTCTCTTCCTGGCGCTGATGAAGCATACGGGCAACGCGAACGAAGAAGAGGAGAAGGCAGGTAGCACACTGTTGATAAATACGTACGTACTCTGCATTTTGCAGGTAATTATTAACGATTCTTAGCGACTGTGTGCGATGCTCGCTCGGCTAGAGAGCTAGTGCGGGGCGGTGTTATTTTATTGAGAAAATTGAAACAGTTGTTCTTCCATTTTGAAAATGATGGGTAAAGATCATATGAGGTGTTTGGTGTGTGGCTTTGCAAGAGATTATTATCAGGAATTAAGTTTTGTACCTTAATGAAAAAAAGAAAATGTTAAAAATAATGCACCCTGTAGAAGCGTTTCAATTTTTATGTCTTGCTCTCACAAATTACTTCTTTATAACTATTTATCTATTTCTAACAAAATGAAACGTCTGGTCCGATTAACGATCCCGGTTGAAAGATAAGGAAAACGTAACGAGTGCCCCTTCTTGTTGGATAGATATTCTTTAACTGCTAAATTTGGGGCTCTAAATTACTTTTGCCATCTTCCATATGATCAATCATTGCCAACTTCAATTTGGCCATATCCCCATAAACTATATGGAAATTTCACCCTTTAATTATCTGGTTGAGATATTCGTAACTCCTCCGAGCAAAACGGGTATCATGGTTAAACCTGTGGAATTGAGGGTAAATCGACATAGCTTATATTAACATCCTCCCAAAACTTGTGTAAATAACAAAGAAATAAAGAAGTGCCCAAATCTGGGGCCACTCTCAGAAGGAGCGTCAGGCAGATCTGCGGTACCATAATCTTTGGGCACTGTAGCTTAGCCTAATACATATGTCAGTATGTCACCCCTATGATTAGAGAAATTTGAGAACCAAGTTGCAGGCTATATTCAGGACGATTACCAAGTTTGAAGGATACTAGATCCTCTACATTTGCTTTCATATTTTTCTCAAAATAAATTTGCGGCGTAGTCCTACATCCTATAATTCCATTCGAAAGTTATGCTTCCAAAACAGAAAGGTTGGTGTTGGATGGTACCCCTGTAAGAGTTAACTAGCTTTGTGTAAGGCATTACCGACCTACATATATGATTATCGCACAAAAGTCGTTTTTAAGTATCTACACGTGCAACCGCTTTCGTCGGTTTAATGCGTAATCTAATTTACAATTGCTTTAATCGAACATTTTCAATTTGTTAGACAGAATAGAGTAATCGATGAAGAACGTTCTCAAGCTGTTTCGGTTCGTAATATTTCTGGCGGCTTCCCAAATACCACTTTGCATGCGGCGCTGCAAACGTCACTATCAGCTGGTTATGTTTACCAATGTCCGCTGAGGAATTTGTGACAAAAGGTGAGAAACTTACCTAAACTAATAACTGTCTTAAATACTTCTGGAGGCACATTTGTCGCTCTGCCGTCCACAGACAGAGGCGGCGTCACGCGATCTATGTCGTGGAAATGCATTAATTCCGCTGCCCCAGTGTGGTACGATCCCAATTGGCCAACCAGAGGGAAAGTATTGCTACAATGGGAAAGCGTCTCGTTCAGTCCCAGGCATGCCAGGGAAGATGCGTTTTCTTTCTGCAATGTCCTTGTGGCTATCCAAAATCGCTTTATTTCACCTATTGTCAGGCAATGGTGGCATTTGTCCCGCAAATCACGTATATCATTTTCACTAAGTGCGAGCAAAGATTTTCCGTCGATTTCTTCCTCGATAATGCACTTAACCGATCTAGGGCCCAACTTTTCACGGTGCGCCCATTCAACCACTCTTTGCGTGGACCAGTCCATCACGCCCGAGCCCGTGTCACTCATTATGCCCTGATTCATTTGAACGCCTAGAGCATGCAAAACCTCCTCGGATCTTTCCACATTTCTCGGAAACTGTGCAACAACCTGCTATGAGCTATACTCCCGCTTTCACTATTTGACGTTTCCTAGTGCACTGACGCTTTTGCGTTCCCTTCACTTCACTTCACACAGAAACCAATATTACAAGCGGCCCCTTCTCCACCGCTTCCAAACCACTAGAACGAGAGCTTTAAGCTGGGCAATTCGACTTTTTAGCTATGTCAGTTTCGGCTACAGGCTCGACACGCAACTTTGTAACGTAAATTCGCGGAAATGCGTTTTACTTAATGTTTTTCCGTTGCTCCGTGCTTTTAGCTGTTGCTTGTTCGCAGCTGTAGGTCTGTAGCAAAAGGCTGTTCCTCTTACAGTTTCAAAATCAAATAGTGGTGGAATTGACATAACTGTCACTTATTTAACGGTTTATTTTCAGGTAAAGATTTTCCATGTTTAAATCCTCTGTACCTCAGCTTATGGTTATATGGCACACAGTGCCGAATCAACCTACATATACGCTACCTACTATGCATGTGTAGTGATGGCGGAGGGGCGGCATGGACTGACAAAAAAAATTATTTCCCATGTAAAGCAGACTGGGTTAAAATCTATCATGAACCTACAAGAAATAACAATGGCCTTAGACTTAGGCTGTGACGACGAGATTATTACAAAAATCTGGAAAAAATACCCCTAACTGGAGAAATAAACAGTACAGCGGGAAAGATATAGTTTATGTATGGGATCTATTTTTCCGATGTAATAAAAGAACACATATATTTGGACGACCGTTTGTTACTCGATTATAGGAATGAAACGCCAAAGAATGTAATGTAATAATAACAAGCAGGGCCGTACGCACGGGAGGTTTTGGGAATTAACCCCCTCAGAACTTTTTGAACTGTGGAACCGAGGTCTATTCAGTCTACGAATTTCAGGGTGTGAAGCCACCCGAAATCACTAGGAAAAACTAAAAAATACCTTGGATGCATTTTACAATTTATTTCAATATAGACTGACAAAACGTCAACAAACCCGGTTGTGATGGAGTTTCACAACCGTCATCATGGAAAGTAAGATTTATTACTAATGGATTGCATTTTGTGTGTCAGAAAATTTTCTAATGCTCGATTTGCCTACTTGATGTGTTTCAGATTTATTAATGAAACGTTTTGGAACATACTGCTTCATCAATCAGCCATACTGTGTTATAGTCATAGGACTTCGTTTATCGTATTATTTTATTTTCATTGAAGTTATTGTTTCGGAATACCTTACTGACAATTAATTACACAGGTCTGCATGGATAACCTGTCCTATCATCAAAATGTTGAAGCCGTTAGATTTACGAAAATAATATTCAAAAATTTTTATCACGGAATGCGAATAGCCACTCCGTAAAATTATTGACAAAGTGGTAAAGATAAATAAATCAATATACAATCGGTCCCATGAGATAACAAGCTCACGTGATCACATGTCGAACAAAAATCCACCCGAGCATTAAATGCCTTCTGGCAATGCAGACGGGCCTTTGGGAAGACATGGGGTCTGAGACCAGTGGTGGTCAACTGGCTATATACCGCTGTTATTAGACCGATCATAGCTTATGCGTCTGTGGTCTGGTGGATCAGAACAGGAAAAACATCTACCTGTACGATCCTAAACAGAGTACAGAGAGAGGTATGTATAGGGATCACTGGGACCTTCAGCTCCACGCCTGTGCAGCTCTTAACGCAATGCTCAACTTGCGACCACTGGACAACACAATCCAGTACGAAGCAATGAAGGCAGTCTGTCGTTTGAAGAGACAAGGACTCTGGCACGACAATCACAGAAACGGCCATGGTGATCTATCACGAAGGCTCCAAGAAAACTGTGACTCGTACAGTATGCCAATAGATGATATGCCACCGGTAACACTGTTCGATAGGGGATATCACGTTGAAATCCCGAATAGAGAGGACTGGAAAAACCCACACCATCTACTGGAGAGTTTTTCCAATGTCTTCTACAGGGTGTTCAGAGGTGGGAGGGAAATAATGCAGGAGGTGAAAGGTCAGGCCGAGGCAAGCAAAAAATCGTATGGGTGTGGGGGGGTGGTCACCTAGCACCGTTCGGCAGTTACAGGGTGATTCGTAAATCAGGATGTTGCCTTATATGGGAACCGCTATTGTATTTTTATTTTTTTTTTTCTACGCATTGCAGCGACCCCAAACCGGTCTCAACAAATCACTATTCTGAAACCCTTCCCAAAAAGGTCAACACCGCCCCCCTACCCCAAACCCCTTGGCCAGAATCACCTCTGGAAGTTGAAAAATTGAATTTTATTTCACGATTTTGCATCTTTCGCCCCACTTTTCTCCTAAATTCACGTTATTAACATACCTACTTTTTATTGTTTTTAAGTTTCCTATCTAATTACCTTTCAAAAAAGGTACAACATGCACAGGTAGAAAAAGGATACAAAAATCCTGAAATTAAAACATCTTCACAGGTACCTAATTACTTTATTGCCCCATAATGGAAAAAGTTGTTAAGTAAAGAATTTTAATGACAGCAAGTTCGGAAATGTTTATTTAGGAAACACAGGTAATAAAGTTTTATTATTTCAGAAAAACTGTTGTAAAATACTAAATGGAATCTCGTTAAATGGCGTATCCTGATTTACGAATCACCCTGTAACTGCCGAACGGTGCGAGGTGCCCCCCCCCCCCCCCCCCCCCCCCCACCCATACGATTTTTTGCTTGCCTCGGCCTGACCTTTCACCTCCTGCATTATTTCCCTCCCACCTCTGAACACCCTGTATACAGACGGCTCGAAAACCTCTACCGGTACGGGCGCTGGATGGTGTTTGAACAACGAAATCAAGCACTTATATCCTCTCGGAGATTTTGCGTCGGTTTTCCTCGCTATTCTGAGTGCGACAAACTGGATAATTGATCAGAGATGGTGTGAAAGGAAGATTGGTATCTGCTGCGACAGCAAAGCTGCGCTCGCAGCACTACGAAATCCTATCACCCGCTCGAAAATTGTCCTGGAATGTAAGAAACGACTGCAGTCGGTAGCTCGCTACAATGGAGAAAATCCATGCGCAGAGATGGTCCGCGTTACAAACTTGTAGACACACCAAACTCTTTATAGATCGTCCCGATAAGTGCACTGCAGAAACTCTCCTGAAATTAAGCAGGAATCTTGTAGGGATTGTAACAGGGCATAATACATGTGGCAAACATCTTCATACCCTGGGAATCGTCAGTGACCCCACATGCGCGTCGTGCGGGGAGGATGAGGACAGCGCAGAACACTTTCTCTGCGATTGTCCCGCGTTCTCCCAAGCGCGGCGGCGCACTTTATTCGGTGTATTGAGGATGGAAAAGATCTGTCCTCGACCCCTATCCGAGGTTCTTCAGTTCATCAAAACAACGAAGAAGTTCGGCTAGGGTGGGGGTAGAGTACAATGGACTGTTTGTCTGAGTGCTCGGGGCTTCGCTCCCCCCTTTCTTACAAATTACAGAACTTCTTGCTCGAGTGACAACAAAATATCAACAAAACCTTACCATATCGCTAGACTGCCGCCATGATGGAAAAACAAGGAGAACGCTTTTTGTCCTACCACCACCAGCCAATCGACCAGCAGCACCGGTATAATCTGCGGAGAGCCAAATACGGGACCAAACCGCCAGGGCATCCGTAACCACAAAAAGTGCAAGCTTTTCGAAATGTCGCATCGTCGGGTTAAAAATTAAAAAATTAAAATTACCGAGCGGGAAGTTGCTTGGAAGTGTGCTGGCTTCAAAAAATCGATTTTTTCGCATTTTTCGATATTCTAAAGTTCCTAGAACCTTTTTATCATATCTGCCCTAGAAAATAAGTTGTACTCAATTTCATGAAGGTCAATCGGTCGCGCTGCGGGCATGCTTCGAGTCTTTCAAAACTTTAAACGCGTTTTCTCCTCATGCTTTTTCAGTTGGCGTGCAGTAGGTACTTCGTTATGTAAAAATTGTTAAAATAGAACAAACTCGGGCTTAAAATGTTCGGTAGATAATTCAGATTTTTCGCAATATTAAGGGCAAAGTCACGGCCCCCCCAAAGACGAAAAAAATGGAAAATTGGTTAACCCTTCTTGAATTTCGCGCCGTTTGTAGAGTATTTGCAATTTTGACTTTAACCAGTTCAGAACGATAGCTACAAGCCTCTTTTTTGAGAATCTGACCGTTTTTTTGTGCTGAATAACTAGAAGGGATGATACACTGCACGCCGTGAAGATCGTTTTTTGGTGGGGGTAGATCCAGTGACCAGCAGGGCTCTCATGTTTGTTTTCTTGAAATGTTTTTTTGTACCCTTTGCATTAAGGGGTTTTTCTACTGTTAAAACGGCAAAAATGAACTAAATGAAAAAGAATTTTTGGCCATTTGGTGGATGTTTGAACATGAGGTAGTCGATTTTTGGGTCATCTTCATGAGGAAAAAGTGGCCCCAAATGGCCAAAAATTCTTTTTTTGTTCCAAACTGTGGTCGATGCAGTCGATAAATGGTTATTAAGTATGTGTGCAAAGTTTCCAGTAAATCGATTGAGTAGTTTTTTCACAGTTTTACAACGCGCATTTCGTTTTTTTTCAACGCACAGTGCTGGAACGGCGTACTGTGGCAGCCGCCATTTTGTTTTTTAATGCATTATAATAATAAAAATGACAATTTTATACCTTAGTAAATAAGCAGGCAAAATTTGAAATCGATACCTTTCTTCGCTTTGTTTTTATAGCAATTTAAAAAAAACGTTCATTTTTGCCGTTTTAACAGTAGAAAGACCTCTTAAATTAAAAAACGCAAAAATTCTTTTAATTGTATTTATCTCATCTTTTCAGAAAAAATTCGCGAAATTAGGTATCAAAAATAGGCTTCCAATCTAGAAATCCCCCTTAAATATGAATTATTCTCGCGATAAAGAAAGTTTAAAATACGTTACATAGGTAAGTATAGTTAATTAACGAGGACTATGCGTAACAAAGCTTATTCTACGAAACATCTTCCCCACGAATGGGTATAGCTGACATTGTGCATACAAGTACATAATATTATTATGAATGTAAATGCAAATTAATAACAGGCAACATGCTTTTAACTGTTTAGTTTTTTGGGCTGTTGGGAGCTAATTTTTTTAATTTATTTGTAGGTTTGCACGCAGGCTCGTAAACTACAATATAATAGATGAAAATATACTCACGGAAAGGCACGTATTGTCGGTTATCCTGTTCGGAGCAAAGGCTTCGACACTGAAGAAAAAAGAAATGGTGAAAATAGAGTCCTTTGAACTGTGCCGGTACAGGCGAATATTTCAAGTCTCCCGGTAAGATAGGGTCACAAATGAAGAAGTCCTCAATAGGATAAGAAAGGAAGGTAATACATCTAGGATACATTATGAGAGGCGCCCAGTATGGGATCCTACAGCTTGGTCTACAAGGTAAAAGGAAAAGCAGAGGGAAAAGGACATGTTCGTACACATCTACAAATTCGTAGATTTCAACACATTTTCTATAATGGTTTAAATAAATTTGGAGACCTTAAAAGTAATAATAAACCTCATCGAACTGAATCAAATTGTATCAATAAATAATTTTTTTTCAGAATCCGGGACGTTATTGTGAGTGATGAGAGACTGTAATTACACTGGATCATTTACGGTGAAAGCGATGTAGCAGTGTCAAATGCATAAAGAAAAATATTGAAGCTTCAGATGCACACTGTGATCATACCTTAAAACTAGAGACAATAGGATTAATAATTAAATGAAGTGGTTTTGCTCTAATAAAAAGACACTGTAAAGTGAATAAAGGAATCTTTATTTTGTTCCCTTTGGGATGCCAACATGTTCCATATATTTATAGTTTTAATTTGATTTTGAATCATGCAGAACTTCGAAAGATGTTAAGCTATCGAATTTTAAAATAAATAGAAAAACTAAACGTTAAACGCCGTAAACAAAAGACTGGTGTATGCATGCAGTATTAATTCAAAAAATTGCTATCTTCAGGAAATCGCTTACAACTTACAAATACTTTACGACGAACGAGGAGTTCAATACAGGCTGCGGGTAGAACATGAATATATTATATATAAAAGGCTCCTTTAACAAGCGAAGCAGGTGCGACCGTGGAAGCACCTCGCTCAATAGGTAAACCAGTCAGGTTGCTGACAGCTATAATATGTAATCGATTAACCCTATTCGTAAATGCGCCTTTATTGCATATTTAAAGAAACTTGATTACGTCTCGTCTCAAAATAGTAAACCACGACATTCTTATGGATTATTCTCGTGCATCACCTAATTGCTTAATATTTTATTGTTATATATATAATATAATAAATCTGCAGTTTAGTATGTATGAATGCTGAATAATGGTAGGGTGTTTTAAGAAATTCTAAATTTAACGCAGTCTGACCAGTCCAGGACGATCTCACTCGACTCCCTCCCAACTCGCTTATTTGAATATACTAAATGAATATTTAGAGAACAGCAAATAAAATAACGGGTGAATGGATTACGCAAGAGATAAGGTAAACTTATTCCTTGTAGACAGAGGTGTCCATAGGGCTAGCTGGCTGGGTGAATGTGCTGCTTGGGGTGTTAGTTGGGGTGAACGCCAAAGATGAGTTGCTTGCATTCATCGGGTTGCTGGAACTGCTGGACGAATTACTTAAGCTAATATTCATTGGATTCGATGAAGCCATATTGGAATTTCCGATGCACCCTGGTGGAAGTCGATCGCTGGTACCAACGCCGCCTCCTGCAGCGTTTGAAATTCCGGTGCTGGACAAAATCCCAGAACCAATTTGCTGCACTGAAGATAGCACGTTCGGAGCTGATGTATTCAGGCCTAGTGATGGAGTGGGAATAGCCGGCTTAATGAAGCGCTCACTCGTTCGGCGTCCCTTCAATCATATTAATGATAGTTATTAGCACTGTAAAAGAAGGGTACCAAAAACTTAAAACCTTACCAGGAACTGACCACAAGCGTAACACCTATTAGGCTGCGCTCCAGCTGTAGTCCCAGGACTTAATGGACGGCTACTAGATGGACTATGTGGTACTGGACTACTAATTGTGCGCTGGCGATGCCCCATTCCAAGCAAATTCTCATTATAGAACCTTTCCTCTTCCATCTCAAGTGATGATTCCGATTCAGATAAGTGGCGGCACAATGCTTCACGTCGCTCAACTTCCATCTGCAATTTCCGTTGAAGGCGCAAATTCTCCTCGCGAATGCATTTCTCCTCCTGAGCGAACTGTTGCATTTTCTCGTTGGTTTCTTTTTGAGCTGCGGCTAAATTAGCTCTAAGGCGAATTACTTCGGAACGTAATGTCTGAATGTGAGCACTAAGATTTGAGGCAGTGTCACCGTTAGCGTTATTAATGTCTTTGGGAGTAGTTGGGTCAGACACTGGTTGATCTAACTTTATTTGTAACGAACGCTTTTCGGCTTCTAACTTATCCATTCGCTTCCATAGCTTATTCACTAGTGCTTCTTGCTCCTGTTCGAGAGTATTTTCTAATTCAACCATTTCACGACGTAGCTGCTCAAGGTTCGTTTGCTTCGCTAACGTTTCCGCCTCGAGCTTCTCAATCTTCCTCATTAATTTATTAACTAAGCACTCCTGCTCCTGCTCCAATGTCTGCTCCAGCTTACATTTCTCTTGTCTTAACTGAAATGAATTTGAATAGATTTTTTTAAGTTATAAGAGGAGAGGTTCCGGCTGTGAAATATACTTGATCCAGTTTGCGAGATAAATCGTTAGTAAGGCATTCTTCTTCTCTCTCATAGTGATGTGCTAAAGTCTCCTTCTCCTTCTTGAGCGCCTGAATCTTCTTCAGTAGTGTGTTCGAGATATATTCCTCCTCTTGTTCTGCCTTTGCTTGCTATTCATGTGGAGAGAGAAGTATTTAATTATGATTAAATGGAATAATTGTCTCAAGCACCGCAATACGGGAATGAATTATATTTATTTAAAATTAGCAGACTGTCCCGGACTTCTCCGGGATTTTTCATAATTCTAAATTAAAACTGTTGCAAAACTAATGCAAAGGTTTCATGCGCGAAGACGGGTTTTCACCCTAAATTATGAACGATAAAATACTCTAACTTCCAGTAAAGGCCCCATCGAAATCGGTTCCATTCCCGAGATTAGCTCGGACAAACAGACAGAGTATCCTAAATTATACCCGACAAAATAATCGAACTTACAGTGAAAGTCTCATCGAAATCGGTTCAGCCATTCTCGAAATTAGATCCGACAAACAGACAAAAATATTTGTCAACTTTGTGTAGATTTTGGTATAGTGTAAATAAACATATGAGCTTAGAAAATAGCAGTCATTTCGAAACCACAGACTCTAAGAATCCAATTTCATACAAAATTTTAAATCAGTTTTAAATTAAAAATTGCTATATATTCAATTACACCGAAATCTATTCAAGTTGAGAATTTTCGGTCGCCGTATTCGATCCGCCATCTTAATTTCCATTTTGATATTAAATTCGATATCAGCGACCCCGAAAACATAAAAGCACCCGTTTTCATATTAATCCCTTGAAGTTGAGAATTTCTGGTCGCCATATTGGATCCGTCATCTTAAATTGCCAATTATCGATGGCAGATTCAAGATCAGCGACCCCGAAAAGTCTTCTATGTATGTATATTCGTTTACAGGGAAATAGAGTGGTTATACACAGTTTCAAACGATGGGTTTTTGTTTCCGCTACTGACATCGCATAATCACCTAAAATGCTCTAATTGGTTAAAAATCCGCACAAGCGAGTTTCCGGGGGCATTGATTTCGATCTGCCATCAAAATATGAAAATTATATTTCTCAAAGGTGTTTTTGTCGGTACCCCATATCTCCCTTCATACTTCATCAAAATTAATGATTGAGATATCATTTTGAAGATTACGTTCCCTTGTAATTATGAAAAATAAACTGATAGCTTAAAATTAATGGTTTCGTTAAAAAAAAAACCTCATTTTAAAAGCTTTTTATGAAAACCGTATTTTACATTGGAAATGTAGAAGGCACCATCTGTTCACAATCGGTTTAACTAACATGGACGACAGCTGGCGGTTGGAGTTATTTACATTCTACTGTAGAAGGCGCGATCTATTGACAATCTGTTTAACGAGCATGCATGATGGCTGTTAGTTGGCGTTGTTTTCATCAGCTGTGTTCAACTTGCCACTGCCTCAGTGAGCCGGCTTACTTTGAAATCAGTTGTCAAATTGATTTGCTCAGTTTCGGCTCAATGAGCGAGACTGTGCAAGAAAAGCGCTTAGAAGTGATTTAATTTTTCAATTGTGTTCTCAAAATGGTTAGAGCTTGATTCTGAACAGCGAATCTGATACAGATGCTACTGATAAGAATTTCTGTACTAATCTCATGTGATATCAATATCTAACAACCCATCATGTATAAATTTCATCCCGAAAAAGAAGGTTTAGACGCTCTATAGATGCTCTTAGTAGTTTTTAGGGATCCGTACCCGAAGGGTGCCCTACAGGACCCTATTACTAAGCCTCCCCTGTCCGTCCGTCCGTCTGCCTGTCTGCGCACTGTATCTCATGAACCGTAATAGGTAGAGAGTGAAGTGTGGATTTCTATTGCCGCTATAACAACAAACAATGAAAAACCAATATGGTGAATTTCAAAATGGCTGCCATGCAAATTAAAAAAAAAAAAATTTTACATTATGTTATAGCGCCTCTCTTTTTCTTTTACAAAAGTATTTAAAAAGTTGTATCTTCTACGATGGTACGGAACCCTTCGTGTGCAAGTCTGACTCGCACTTGGCCGGTTTTTTACAACTATCAAATTCAAAATCAACATCCGTCCGTAAATTTCTACCACTGTATTACGTATGACAAAAACGAATTATGCACTTTGGGGAAGAACGTGAACAAATAACTGAGTTTTATGAAAGTTATCGGGATTGGTTATTGACCTTTTTATCATTTGTAAAAAAAGGAGGCTGATCAGGCCAAATATGTAAACAAAAGTGTTTTCTCTCGAATAGATTTTTATTTTTATTTATGTAGCTGTAGGCACCAAAGAGACAAAGAGCGATATTCAAAAGATTAATTATAAAAAAATTATGCCATGTATAAAGAACAAAATTAAAAATAAATGGGCACAATTCATGAGGAACCATATTATTTGATGACATTTAAGTAAAAGTAAGTTATTAATCAAAGAAAAAAATTAAATTAAATACTATAAATACATGTATGTACAATGCACATACACACATATATAAAAAAAAATAAGAAATAAAATTATATAGAATGAAATTAAAAAATTATTTTCACTTCTTAGCTATGTCAAGGGGATTGTGAAGAAAATGGTGTAATCCGTTACCTTGGAACGTCCTTCATATTGGTTTAGAACGATACTGGATATACGAGTATTATATTGCACTGTCCCCCACCTTCATACATATGTACTTGGTACATTTTAACTCTATGGTGCTGGAAGTTGGCCGGAAGTGAGTTGTAACATTTTCTTACATTGATAGTTTCAGGCCAATTAAAAAAAAAACGTCAGGCAAGTGCGAGTCAGACTCGCGCGTTAAGAGTTCCAAATATTTGCCGCAAATTAAATGACTGTAATTTAAAAAAAATATTTTTTCATGTGATATAAGTTAAGTAACTACAAATTAACAATTTTCGGATACCATCCTTTACTTGTGCTGTGAGACCTTACTTCTTGCCAAATATCATGATTCTAGGTCAACGGGAAGTATCCCATAGGTTTTGAATTATTTGCGCATGTCAAAATATGCGGCATAAATGCTTGTATTTTTAATTGCTTGATTAGAAGCTTGATTTTTTTACAGCTCCAAGGGACCAAGTAGACCAAGTATTTGATATTAATTTCAACTTGATACCTCGACACGTTCCCGAGAAAAAGGGTCTTGACAGACAGACGGACAACGAAGTGATCCTATAAGGGTTCCTTTTTACCCGACTGCGCCAGAAGGAGGGTAGTGTTTTTCGAGTGTATGTATGTATGTATATTTCTTTGTCACGCTCTGTAGCCTAAATGGCTTGATGGATTTTAACTTGAGAGGTGTCATTAGATTCGTCTTAATTGAGAGAGTGACACTGGAAACATCAAAATTATAAAATTTAAAATAGCCGATTTTTGACGCCATATTATGTCTTCAAAAAAATTGTTTTCCTCAAAACAGGGTGTCTACAGAAACGAGCAAATCCCGTTCAAGGATAATTCAAGGATTTCCAGGACATATTTTACTAAAACTCCAGGACATATTTTGACATTCCAAACCGCAACATTGTATCTAATCTCTTTTAGTTCGCCCGCAATAAATAATTGAACATAGCGCTCGAAACAGTACGAGTATTTTATTGCTCTTTCAAACAGGATATATTAAGAATCTTAATATATATATTAATATAACTTAATATATATAATAACAGAGAATTTCACAATACAAACAGTCTCATACTTCAATTATTATTTAGTCAACCCTTTTCTTCTTCTAATTTCTGCAGCTCTTTCTCATAGCCATGCAGTTCATGACGGGTTAAATCCAGAACTTCTAATGCTTGTTTCTTTTTCAATTTAATCTCATTGATCCCATCACTAAGTTCTCTTCTTCGTTTTTTCTCTTCGTCTTCATTTTTTTCTTTTTTTTCAATGCTTCAACTCGGTTTGAAGAGGCATTTTTAAAGGCCGAGATCATGTCTCTGGTGATATCAATATCTTTAATATTATTAAAAGATTTAAGATAGTCATGGACGCATCTTTGAGATACAAGACTTTGTTCTTGCAGATTTTCAACGAGGAATTCCTTATTTACAGAAAAACTCCGTTCTACGGCTGCATTCCCATGAAAAAGAACTAGAAGTCTTCTTATAAAATTAATAAAGAGATCAGATGCATTATGCTCTCTGCATATGTCCATAAGAAACTCATCTAACTTATTTTTATCACGATCGAATTTCTTGACTTTTTTTATCACATTATCACCGGATATAAAACTAGAATACTCTTTTTTTATGCGTTCCCCTTGAATAGGTGTTATATGATTTACTTCAACCAACACTTCCAGAGCTATTTGGATTCGAAAATTTGCTATCTCCGGTTTCAACATTATGAGAGGTGATAAACAGCTAGCTCCTTTTATAATTGGATAAGATAGAGGACATTTTTCTTTCAATTTTCTGCACATTTCGATTATCAACTTCTGACAATCCATTCTAAATCGCACCAGATCAAATTCTTTAACATTTTTCAGGTTTTTTAGTGCATTCATCGATTTATAAAGTACGTAAGTCATTATACAAAAACGGTACCAGTGGTTTATCATCTAGATAACTGGTTAAAAACTTCTCCAAATCCAAAGATATGCATATAAGAATGGACAATTTAGCATCAGTGAAATTGCATTGTACAAACTATTTAATGGTTGAAAAACATTTTGAATCAGGGGCTTCTTATTAATAATAATAGCACGCACATATTTTTGTAATGGAGGGAGCATAAGTTTTGCTCTTTCCATGACCCAACAATTCTCGGTCCAACGAATGCAACAAAAGTCCAATGGAAATAAGCAAGACCCAGTGATCTTTATAAAAACGTTTCGACGCGTTGGAGAATCTTTGAAAAAATAATATAGAGCTCTCAGGAAGGAATCGATATTCCATCCAACTTTCTTATGACCAGTTTTATAAGCTCCATTGACAATATGCAAAGAGCAATGCCGGTTTCCAAAATCTTTTGATCAGATAAAAGTGACAAATCTATTTTAAACTCTTTCAACAATTTTAAATTGACGTTGGGGCCGTCCATCGAGACTTGAATAATTTTTCTGAGCTTAAGACCTAAATCTGTTAGACCGAATTTCAACGTTTTCAGCAAATCAGCAGCTGTCGCGCCGGTAAGAAAACAAGAATTCAGGTATCGGGTTTGAATCCGATCTCCAGTCCAAAAGCGAATAACAATATCCATCTGTCCCTTTTGCGCAATTTTGTTTAAACTTTCGTCGAAAGAAACAGCATAAAAATCGGATTTCTGTATTGTATCTGCTAGTCTTCTCTGAAAGTTGGGACCCAGCCCACAGGTTACAGAATAACTCAATTTATCCTTATGGATTTTAAACTTCGAAGCGATTTCACTATCATGAAACATATAAGGGATCAGGTCCGACAGTTCAGAAAAGCATCTCAAAGATGCCTGTTTTTTAACCATACTCATACATAAACAATAATATATTTCAGCTTTCGTGACATCCTGCATTATTTGAACATTTATCTTTGCAAAAATAAGAATCCTCAGTATATGAATGGTGTGCCATCCGTTACGTACTCTCAAGGCTAGTCTTCGTAACCGTCGAATGACAGTTTGGCCAGCTTGAGTGTTGCCTGTTGTTTCCTTTATATGCCGCTTGGCGTGCCTTATTGTGAACGGAGTTGCCACAAAAGGACAATAATTTCGAATTTATATATTTCAAAATATAAAAAATTTCAAGGGTTCGCGATAATATTCCAGGACAATTCCAGCATTCCCAGGGTGAATTTGAGATTCAATGATAATTCCAGGATGTCAAGGATTTCAAGGATCTGTAGACACCCTGTCAAAACCCATCGAATGGGATATCAATATAACGGGGTTTTTAAATGGCTTACAAAAATATATACAAATGCTAAAACAAAATATTGAAAAAAACAAAGACCCGACTGCGTGAAAAATTGTAAACTTAAAATTTTCAAACTTACTTATTAATAAATGAACTGAAAAGTTAAAATAAAAAAGTTAATTTAAAAAACCAAAAAACCCGACTGACTGTAAAAAAGAACTAAAAAGATGTAAACAAGACACATTCAAATCAATACTATTAAATCTAACTGGTCAATATTGTCAATATTTGTAATAAACTGACAAAGTATAACTAATTGACAGTCGGAGGCTACCTACACAGGCTAACAAAAATATGTGTTTAATAAAAACACTTAGCACAGACATAGCTAAAGCAGTTCGCGTATTTCATTATGGTCCACAAAAACACACAAAAACCAAAGCAGTATGTGAAAATATGCTCGCAATATTTTCCATTATACATATGTAAGTACTTATTAAAAAAAAAGTCGAGACATTGGCATCTACTTCGCTCTTATTTTCTATGCGCATTCTATGGTAGGTCTCAATCGTACACGCGGTATACAAGTGAATTAAATCATTGTGCTTTTTACCAAATCAATGCGCCATTGGATTTGCAAGAATGTGCGAAGTTCTTAGACCTAAAAAAAGTGCCTAAAAATAGTTAAAAGCTGGGAAATAACCCTTGAGATAGCCAACAGGGTTGTTTCTACATTTCCCGCTTGAATCGCTAAAATCATCCAATTTCATTTGTTCGCTTTCCTAGTTTATATAATTCTTTATTTTATGCTCGGGTTAAGTTGCAAATGAAGTGCAAATAGAATTATTTTCTTTTTCCAGTAGTTAATATTTAATATAATTTGATAATTTTTAATTAACTAATCAAATCGCGACAGAACAAAACAAATCTCCACTTCTTTTTCCCACTGTCAAATTTATTTGAAAAGTTCAAATAAGAATCCATTGCAACATCTCAAACCCAAAATTGTTAGCCCGGAAATTGACCTGGATCGTATTTTCACTTAGGATTGATCCACAGCAGAAACCGGATGGAAAAAACGAATCTAAAGGTTGTTAATGACGAACTTTTGACCAAAGAGGACTCCCTATATAACCCCTGGCATTGACAGTTTTATAGCTTATTTTATAACTTGTTACAAAACTTCAAACTTCAAAAAATCGAAGCTTTTTGTTTTTGTTTTTAAATTAACAAAATGGCGGCCTCTGGAAATTTTTTTTCCAGATTTTCGGGAAAACACCAACAGTTAATTGTTTATAAAAAATCGAAATTAAAAACAAAAACAAAAAGCTTCGATCAGGCACTAGCTTTTCATGTTTTCAAAAAGCTGTATAAATTTCATTAAATCTATCGAGTGGTCTTCGAGCTACAGTGGCCACCAGTTCAAAACACATGGTTTGGAAAAAGAGCCATTACTTTTAAAATTATTAATTTTTTTTTTCTAAAATTTCTGTCAAGTCAAGCCAACACCTTATTTAATGATGCTATGTTATTGCTTTTATAAAATAAAATAATTTACTGGCAAAAAAAAATTATTTAAAATTGTCATTTTTCCATTTCTCTGACTACACCTAACCCCTTAATACTAGAACCTGTGCACATTCATTTGATAAAAATCTCATTCTGGTATCTCTTTTTACATTAGTTACTTTAGTTGGCTTTTGGAAACATTTAAGATGTAGTTCCTAAAACTACATTGTTTACGAAGAATGTAAATAAATAAAAATAAACTATAACAATTTGTTTTATATAATTCCATAAATAATGTGTTAGTTACATAATACAAACAATAAACATACATATATCTTTTGGCAGCACTTCCATACGAGGTGCCCCCAAAATTTTATAAATTTAACAGCGGGCTTCGAAACAATTTGAAAACGTAAATATTTTCAGCAAGTAGATAATTTGTAAAAGGTAAATAATCAGTCAGTTGACAATTTTAATTATGCAAAATTACTAACTATTCTGTTAAATATCTCGAAAATGGGGCGGGTAGGATATTTTTCAATAATTTTCCGTTGATTCATTGGATAACAAAGAGTATCGAAACCCGCTATCAAATTTAGGGACGCCCTGAACGGAATGTTCCCCTATCTCTTATATAAAATTGTACCTATAAGGGTACATTACGTTCCGAGAACATCATACTTTGCCACATTCTAAGTGAAACTTTTTCTCGCCACGTACTCGCCGGGTTAAAATATATTACCCTTGCCCTGTGGTGAGAAGACTTCTCTAGCTCAAACACTATATCTAGAATTAACACACTTGGGAACAGCACTGGCGCTATAAAAAGGGTAGGGTCCTATTACCCTATCAATTTAGTTGAATAGGGAGCAGATCAACTTTAGATTATGAAAAGTGAAGAAGCCATTGTCATAATCGGGGCTGAAACCATCCTCCTCTTAATAAATTGTACGAGAAATTGCCGGTATAGGAAATCAAAGTTGCAATGTAACGGTATTTTCGAAATTCACATTTGCCAGACAATGCGACACGATAAATCGCTTCACACACGTAAAACGAAAGGATTGCGGAAAATATGCGCAGTTGCCGGGAACTGCCTAAATCTGGTGATCGTCGTGAATCATCGGATCGTTCCCAGCGAGCAAATCGCTATCAAGAATAAAGCAAAAAAAATTGCCTTCTACAGGTGATGCGAGTGACCGGCACAACTTTCTCTCGCTGGTTAGAAAGCGAACATGAATAAAAAATTTTAGGGTCTAAACGGTAAAATACAAGTAAAAGGCCAATCTACTCACGATAATCACAGAAGCTTGCCTGAGCGATCTATTGTCCTCCTGCAATGCCTTAACGCGAATTTTATACGTCTCGAGCTCCACCTTGAGTACCCTAGAATCTCAGCGGAATTAAAATTGATTATCAAATACGACCTATGGGCATGTACCTATTTTGTTGGGTCAGACTTTCAATCCTTTTTTGCAACTGTTCCCTTGACACAGGACTCGGCGGCAGCATACTTCCTCCGTCCAGAGAACTTTCTGACTCGCACGGACTCTCCATAATTCTACTTGGAATTTAAAAGGAAAGCGAAAATTAGGATTCGTGCGATCCGACTTTCCAGAGGCTTTCAACTAGTTTTGTTAAATCTCAGGATTTTTCTAGGTCGACACCAAATCCACATGCAGCTTCCAATGAAAAACCTCCGAAATTTGTCTTGTAATTTCGTGCAATTTCTTATACGCTATTCCCAAAGTTCCTACACTCGAAAAAAAAATCACCGATGTGGTAGTACAAGACGGCAATGCACTTTTCTTTTTTTGTTAAAAAAATGCTGCAACTAGTCTCGCCTCTTCGGGAAGGAAGGGTATCTTTCCCAGCAAAATCACATTTTCAGCGGCCTTACCTCAAATTTAAAAATGCTAAATTTGTTTACTTCCAATATAGTGGGTACTGCCAAATGTAGTGCTATTGGGAAGCGAAGAAAAAAACACTTTTATTTCGTAAGAACGTCGCCATATACAGTTTTTCGCGTTTTTTCTTACAAGTCAGCTCTAGCCGCCCGTCGCTGTCGTCCCGTTCGACATCAAACAACGTAAAACACGAACAGCTTAGCCAACATTTTAAAACTAAACGAAGGTTTTTATCTTGTCAAAAATAGGGTGGAGACTAAATAATAATAATAATTTTATCGAATATAGTAGTTTTTCGTTTATTCTTTGACAATTTCCCTCACTTTAAATTGTCAGCTGTATTGTAATTGTCACACAAAACTATCGAGCTTAGTTAGGCGCAACAACTCTTTTAATTGAAGCTATTGCTGAACATGCCCTTAACAGGTGGTTGTGGAAATTATCGTAAAATTTACGACATTTTATTGAACTCACCTTCCCATGTATGGTTCTTACGGTAAACCGGCAGGCCTGCCGGATTTGTAATTACGACTAATGAGCAATGAAAATTAACACACACGCACACAACGGAGCTTTCGTTTGAGAGATGAACATGCAAGGCCTGCCATGTAGGTTACTTTCGGGGAACACCGGAGACTCGGGGAGTATTTCAGAGAAATTGAAACGCCCAGCAGTTCGTTTGAACTTATTTATTTCACTCAGAGGTGCATACATGAAAACTACAGTTAACGAAATGCGAGTAACATAACCTTAAAATTTACCATGTATGTATATCGAAATTGTCAACAGTTGCCCGTGCAAAAATGATTCATTTATTAAAAAGCTTCCCAATTTTGCCATAATAGAAAATAATATGTAATTACTTGAGCAATTCAAAGAGTTGGTACATGTCCATATGCAAATGCAACCGGCCGTCAAGAAATTTGACATTTTCTTAGATTGAAGTTTGTTTACCTACTCCTACATGATCCAGTCAGCTGGCAAGGTAAATAAAAACAAGTTCGTCGGTCCCCAACCGCGCACATTTCCACCTAGTGGCAAAAATAATCATAAGCGTAAACTCCTCACCGACCGGCAAGCTAACGCCTAATAAATGAGCCGCGACCAACTACCAAAATAAAAACATTCCTTTACTTACTTCAAAAATCATCCGTTTAAAATTTATTTAATAATTCTTTGTTACGATTGAATTGATCATATCTAACCCTAAAACGGTATTATGACAAAGTTCTTAATAATAGCTCTCCACTTTTTCATCTCCGTTTTCCTAAAAATCATCATGTACAACTCTCTACGTCGTATGGTCTAACCGCGCTGATTTCCGTACAGATTCTTGAGTCTTGGACAGCTCATCAAGACTTCTTTTTCTAACATCTCTCCTATCGCTGTTACCATTCTGAACCTTTTCAGGAGAACCTTCGCCCTCAGTTTCCACGCCGAGCTCCTCCTCTTCCTGTAAATGAACAAGCAAAATCTACTTTTAATGTTAATACAAATAAATCTTTGCGCTGAAGATATTGCACGTGTTCAAAAATTTTGCGCTGTTGACGCTACATCGAGAGTTTAGAGTTATGGTCTCGAACGGGTGAACTAAGATTGGTCTAAAGCTGCAATCAAATTGATGGTATCTTGCATAATGGTAAAAATATTTGACTCTCCGTAAAATACACCATCTGAACTAGCTTTTAGTATGCTGTTCTTAAACCAAAAAGCGAATTGTGCAGAGTAGTCACCAGTTTAAACAGATATTCGAAATTCTGGGACCGTATTCTTAATTCCGACGGAATTCAATTCCGTTTGGAATGTAAGAAATTTAAAAGCATGCTGGTGAGTTTCGAAGGGTTCAGCTTTCTGAGAATTCCAGTATACTTTTAAACTTCCTACATTGCGAACGGAATCGAATTCCGTCAAAATCCTGAATACGGCCCAAACTAATCGAAATGCACAAAAAAAACATTCAGTTCAGCGTCAGGTGGTGAAGGTATAACGCGGGGAATATGTACTTTTACGAGACCAAGGGGGTAGTCATGTAAGTCGTCGATACAACCTTAAATAGCTGAGTTGAATAAAAACATACCTACCCCCTCAGCAGGTGTTATTTAAAACGACTTTGTAGGAATATGAAAAGCGAAAAAATGGGCCAACCAAGCTCCAAAAAAAACCTAGCAATTGAGAATTGTAAACCACAAAACATACTGTTCTAAGTTGTGAAAAACACACAGAAAATTTACCTCTTCTTCTAGTTCTTCCTCCATCTCCTCCTCCTCGAATTCGGCCTGCTCATCATTATAACTATCATCCGTCTCAACGAGCTTTCCATTAATAGTGGGAAATGAAATTTCTGGTAGTGGCAGCTTATCTGGATTCAGGTGTTGGACTAAGTCCCGTAGTAAACAAGAGATCTCTTCTCTTTTTCGAGTGACCACAATTGTCTCAAACCAATTAACAAGTTGTTTAATGGGAAGGTGATAGTCTCGGATTGGATCCTTGAAGAATTGTTCAACATACTGCAGCAGATACAGGCCACAGTCAGTAAAGTTATTTTGTTGCGGAACTTTGACACAGTGCCCTGGCATTGTAAGCTTGGTGAAAGCCGTCGAATCGTCCCTTACCTTAAGCTTATATTCACATGTTAAGTAGTCTCTTAAAGTGGCCACCACGCGACTCCGGGATGCTCCAGGCAATGAATCGAAAATTAGAATGCATGGTTGTTTGATTCGACGATATTCTTCACTATCGCCGGCTGGATTCCCAGCTTCCGAATCGCTGTCCTCACTCATTAGATCACTCTCGTCACCTTCAGCCTCATCTCTCTCACTTTCGCCATCGTCTCCAACACAAACAGCCTCTAGGTCCCTTTTGGATAGTGGGGTAATTGTGGTGCTACCAATTTGCAGGGAGATCTTCCTCTCAGAATGCGTTTCTGGGAACAAAATTACACAATTAGATGAGAAAATTTTAAAAACATGCCCTTACTTTTCCTTTTAGTAATGCTCTGTGGTAAAACTGGTTCCAGGGTCTCGTAGTCAACAGGTCCTCTAAGTTTAGGGAAGCAAATAATCGCCAAAAACCAATGAGACTGCTCGTTGATCGGAATGACAATAAACTCCTTTTCGAAGATGTTTACATTTTTCGTCCAGTTTTTTACCCGCGCATGCCTCTTCTGCGAAGCGGTCATTTTGGCATCCTTCTCAGACTGACGTTGGCGAGTAGTCATTGTAGTCAGTCGCTTGTAGAAGAACGAACTGAACATGTGGGTATTTTGTCTCTGTTCATCCGTAAGTTCGTGCAAGTGTAAATACTTTAAGTAGAAGTCAATGATAACGTCATTCAAATATTGGTCAATGGCCAAGCACATGTAGTCTTCCGTGTTGATGGATATACCACCCTTCCCTTGGGGATATATCAAGATCTGTCGAATATTCTCAGACTCCAATTTGATATTGCTTCCCCCACTGTAAAATTTTTTTTGAAATATGGGGGGATACGACAAAGGACGAAACCTACCTGACGTCCGCCTTAATAAGCGTATCCTTACCAGATGATCGCAGCAATAACTCGTTGGCGTCATTCAATGATATTTCCTCTAAGGTTACCGATGCGAAGATAGATTTTATCACAGCTTTGAATTGATTTCGGAAATGTTCCGTCATATTTTCCACTTGCAGAACAATTCTTTTATATGGTTCAGACCGGTCGGTGGGATTGTAGTATGGCGCTATAAGAAGAGGAAATTCGTTAACGCACGTTTAGTGAAAAGAGATGCAATCGTACTTTCTCCAATTAAAGTCTTCGGCTTCATTTCCAGGCTTTCTCTCACGTAAGCACCACAGCGTGGTAAGGTATAGACGAATAAAACTGTTAGGGTTTTCGGAAAGTGGACTATAAGCTTAACAATCTCATTTGCCTGGATATTTAGGACTACATGTTCGCTAGGATTTCCGCAGTTTGGCGCTACTATTCTAAGGCCCTTCGTTGTGAATAAAACCTACAAGACATTTTTAAATATCCAAAAAATATCTATATCCACTAAGTCTTACCTCCTCCTTGGGCTCATAACGAAGCGTGCCAATTCTGATTAGTTTGCACGCTATTGAAATAAACAACTTGTCCGAGTTGTTACTAATATCACCAATGTTTTCTCGAACAGTATCTGCAAAGAATCGAACATAACATGGCTGTTCTAAACTAGAAATACATTAGAAATGCATGGCACTTAAACCTCACTCGCTTCTCCAGAATTAAATAGAGCAATTTTGAAAGGTATGAACATTTTATTAAACTGAACCGACAAAAGGGCGATACATAAAATTTCGTATAGCACCAGAAGCGTGTTTTGACACCTCCGACATTACCAGTGTAAGTATATGAAATAAAAACATTTCACGAGAAATACAGGTAACTAAGCCAGAATACTGACCGCATGCCATGTTGTAATTGCGTGGCCTCAAAAACAATAAAACCTTCCCCTCAATCAGGGCGGAATACAACCCTAAAATTAGATTTTTAACAACTTAAAAGGTTATGTGCTTTCTGAATTGACTGAAAGAAAACTACACATGTAAATATGGCGGATGACATCGAAGCGGCGTGAAGTTATAGTTGGTTGAAGAAATACCAAATCAGTGTTACCATGAGTGCAAATTGAATGAAATCTATATTAACTATTTCTCCTTCTTGGAAGGTACTCTTTCTAAGTTACAAAATTTTGTAACCATGTGTTTATGCTATGGTTTCTTCCGTGGTTCTTGTGGTGCATTAAGCCAGGCCGTGGAAAAAACCAAGTTTCTCATCACATAAAATGATGGTAAATATTTATGAGCCATACGCAGCGTCGCGTGTGTGTGTGTTTTTTGTCTTCAAATAATAAGCGATTGCATTTAAACTCATTTATACGTAAAATTGAAATTAGCAACTGTAACTGTAGAACCAAACGTTAAGACTGGTGGCACCGCCAAATTTTGAATGCGATTCCAGGCTTTAAAGAAGTTATGCAATCAGGTATTTTGGGTTAAAATGAATTCACACACACAACTCAATTTCTAAATTTTAACGCGGCGAACATTCTTTTAGGTGTTAGTTGAGTTGTGTTTGCTATTAAAGATAGATTTCATGGAATGGAGCAATAAACAATGAAATAGTACCGAATTGTAAATGTGAGAAAACGCGTTGGGAGAAATATCTGCGACACTTGGAACAAAGTGTTGAAAGAAACAGAACAAAAACAATTTTTGGACCCCCGCGTCTCTAGGGATTTTCATCTTTAACGGTTATTTTCATACCAATCATTGTCAGATATTTAGCGATTATAAAAAATTAGATTAGAGAACAATACAAGCAATACAATTATGTTCTACAACACCCCTTCACTACAACGAGAAACTTCACAGCTTACATAACTAAAAATAATTATTCTAAATGTATTTATTACACTAGCTATTGTACACTAAGGCACATACTTAAAAACACACCAATAAAGCTTCAATCATGTGCGCTAATATCTAAAACATCTTAAATGGCTGGGTAGACTAGTAGTATACCTTCTTATATTTTTATTTCGTTTTCTTGAAAACTATTACAAGTGAGTCGTCTTAGTTCGATTTTAAAATCAAATTATCTTGAAGGGCTAACCAAGCAAGTGGAATTCTTTGCAATTATTTGCTTTTCAAATTCCTACAAATAACTTCATTAAAACACGAAGTAAACGGATTTTACTAAATTAAACAATTACATCGCAGTTTTCAGAAAATTTCAATTATGCTACTATAATTAATAAAACATCGTTCCAATGCTTTATTATAATCGTTTTAATGTAGCCAAAATAGATAAAAGTTGAAATGGGGTAATTCTTAAATATGAGGCTAAGAAAGCAAACGAAGCACTTAATGTTATCCCGAAGTTGCAAAAACATGGAAATGTACTCACCTAGGGCATTTTGATCATCCTCATCTTCACCCTCCTGAAAGACAGGCTCAAACGGGAATGGGGGTTTTTGGATAACAGCGTCTATTTCAGGCAATGCCTAGAATTAGACACCAGAAATTTCAAGAACACTTTATTTGGAGGGCAATAAGTTCTACTTTACCTTGCTAGACTGATTAGACTTTTCATCATCGCCTTCTTCATCACTACTAAGCGTGAGAATAACGGGCTCAACTTCGGCAGGCCTTACTCTGGATGGAGCTTTACCTCTTCCTCGAACAGTTGTAATAGAACCTCTTCCTCTATGCGCTGCAATTGTTGCAAACGCCTTGGAAGCTGCCTTATTTAGAATTTCCGACTGGATGTTGTGTCGCTTAAATTCCTCTTCCTTCGATTTAGCAGCATTTTTTGGGTAAGCCATCCGCTTTGGGTCTTCATGGAACACTCGCCGGCACCTGGAAAAGGTAATTTAGTATTGAACAAGTTTATTTTAAGTGGAATATACGAACCTATCGCACTTAGCGTGATCATATCCACAATAGCCGCAAAACTGGCAGACAGCGTAGAATCCTTGAATAAACTTCGGAGTAACTTCTTTAACGTCAGCAGTGGTTTGGGCCTTTTCTACTTGCAGAGCGATAGTTTGTTGCTGAGAAGCCTGAGAAGATTCACCTTTCTCCACAACTTGGGATTGCTGCGCTTCCAACTTCTGTTGCTTTGATAGTTGTAAGGTTTGTTCAGCAGCAGATATTAGTTCGCTAGTGGACTCCTGAACTCCTATTCCAACGGTCACTACGTAGTCAATGTTGGCTCCTGGATTTGGAACGCACTGGATATTTGTTTCCGCTGTAAATGGGACCCCCACTTGCTCTAGTAACTCCTGAACAGTGCAGCTTTCTTTGGGTAGTGTAAAGGTAATAAGTCTCTGCTCCCCTGTGCTCAAAACCACAAGCATTCTAGCACTTTTTTGAGTGTCGCCTTCCTGGACTTGGAGCTGTGACCGATTGTGGGCGTGTATTATATGCTGCGGCTGAACCTGCGTTGTTTGCGAACTTTGTGGCTTACTAGTGGCTGTGGACGCAACAGGCATAGGTGCTACTCTATTTACTGGAATTGTAAGATTAGGGGTACGTGTGGCAGCTAAATTCCTTACAGGAGGAGGTTGACGCAACCGCTTATAGTCCGTCAAGGTCATCACCCTTCCGTTTGTGACCTTAATGGGCTTCTTATCGTCATCTGCCTTATCAGCGTAATAACTAGTTAAAGTTGTGTCTACGGTCTTAGGCTCAGAAACAGTGACAGAAGCAGTTGTGACTGTTTCAGCGTTCTTGGAAACAACCACAGCTTGGATTGTGTCTTCAACGTCGGCAGTGCTTTGATAATTTCCAGTTGCTGTTTTGGTCGTAGAAATCGGTGGATTCCGAAATTTCAACTGATGCGTCTGTACTCCGGTAGTAGAACTGGTGGTGGATCTTTGGGTCTGTAGCCCTAAGAATCTTTGATGAACTTGCTGGGAAATGAGTCGGTGTTGCGCCAATGCCGCAGTGCTAGATACTGGTGGGGGACTAATTTTTTGAATACTAGATGCTTGCGTGGTATTCTGTGTCTGAGATTGTGACTGCGTAGGCAATGGTGAAGATGCAGTATTTACCGTATTTTGCGGGCGACTAACCATCGTTTGAGTTGTTGGTAATTGGGGCGAAGGCTTTGTCGTTGCGGTGGAAGTTGTTCGTCCGCCACGTCCCGTGCGACTTTTGGGTGTGCTTGAAGCTCGAGATCGTGCAGTTTTGCTCTGGGCAGTTGAAACTTGGGTGGGCGTTGACTGAGGAGTCTGAGTTGGTGTAACAGTTGTAGGAGACTGAGACGCAGTGGTTTGAATTAGGTTAAGACGAATATTTGGGCGAGATTGTAGCTGAAAACGAGGACTCGGATTGATCTGGATCCGATTTGCCGTTGGCGATCGGCTTATTTGAGGCGCCCTTGTTAGGAACGTTTGCTGAATTTGCTGGTTACCTTGCTGAATGGTATCTTGCGCTGTTTGTTGACTTTGGGTATTCATTTGACGAGCTTGTGTTTGCTGCTGCTGAGGGACTGACGTGTATATGATGTTCGAGATTGGAGTCTGAACTGCGGTCTGCCGTTGCTGAACGGTGCGCAATTGAGCATTGGGTTTCGTGGCTTCTTGTTGTGGCTGATTTTGAGCCTCAGTTTGCTGTTGCGATTGTTGTTGAATTTGTTGCTGTTGTAATTGATGCTGCTGCAATTGTGGCGAGAGTTGATGAGTGAAAACAACGGTCCTAGGTGGAGTGTAAATTATTCGGGCTTGCCCCAAATTAGTCGATGGAATTTGATGTCGCATTACAATTTGCTGTTGCTGCTGAGTCTGACTTGTCTGAGATTGCTGTGATAAACTAGTATTTTGATGCTGTTGCAAGACGATTTGTTGAGTCGGCTGCTGTACAATAACATGCTGATGAGTGCCTTGTTGACTGGATGGCTGCACCAGCACTTGTGCCGGTACCACCTGCCTCAATTCGGAATCGGTTTTTTGAACCAAAATTGATTGCTGCCCCTGTTGTTGGGCCTGTTGATTAGGAGTCGCTATATGTTGAAGCACAACTTGGGATTGCTGCTGCTGAACCATTTGATGCTGTTGTACCAATTGATCTCCCTCTACATCAGCTGCAGAATAGAATATCTGTTGCTGAGAAAGAGTAGAGTCGCCATCCTCTTCCTGCTGTATTATGTAATGTGTGGGAGTTTGTTGCGCTTGATTCTGCTGCTGTTGTGTCTGTTGCTGATATACTATCTGAGGAACTTGACCGTCGTTTAAAACGAGAGAATCTTCTTGGGTAATAATTAGTTGCTGCGAATTAAGCCCAACTTCGTCACCGCCCATAGACACCACTTGGACATTTTCCAAATTTAAATTCGGACAAATCCTCTTGAGATCATCGACATTTTGCACTATTCGAAAGTATTGTGCCATTTCAGAGGCTGTAAAGATTTATTGATCTTTAAAAGCTAAATGCAAAATTTTCTCATTTACTTCAAGTATATATGAACATTTTTTTATGCATATAAAGCAAAAATCCTGCTATTTCTGTGGGTTACATATAAAATTCACGCCAAATTTCACATAAGTATTCCCTGAGACCAGGACTTCAAATTTATGACAGCGTTTCCAAAATATTAAATTTCCTTTCTCTAATTTTCAACAAAGCTGGGAGTACACAGAAGTGGTGCCCCAGTTGCAATTTCAAGATGCTCCAACATATCTATCTTATATTGTATTCTATTATTAATAACGTAATAATTGCATCATTTTCAATAATTGCATAATTCTAACTATATTGTTATGTACTTAAAAGAACATGTTTTCTTATGTATACAGATGTAGTAATAAATAATAATAAAAAATATTTTGGCAATCAGTTTAAAAATAGAGGTAAGAAAGATAGTCTGTCCTTTTGAAATTGCCCAATAGATGATGGTAGAATGTGTCACAACATAGACAGAGGGAGATGACAAGATTATAAGCGTTCCTAGAGGCTGCGAAATCCTAACAACCAACGAATTCACGCCACGCTAATAAAATTATAAAATCTGTTTCCTTTAAGGGCTATAAGAAGAGTCGCAATGACGTTTTTCCGAATAGGTTGCGCAAAAAAACCTCGAATCTAAACCCTAAAACTTCGAACTTACTATTATATGATTTATTGTGGTTCAGCTGGACCCGAGCATATAAGCTGGCTTTTTATAAACCCGTTAAGACATATCTGATGACACACTGTTTCAAATTTTGTAAAAATCCCACCCGGATACTGGATACTTCCAGACAATAAATATAAAAGTAAACAGAAAGGTTGTTTGGTTAATGCGAGATTTGAGTTTATTTCACTTTTAAATTTGTGTCTTTCGGAACCGAAAATTTAATGTGCCTTTAATGAAATCATTTATGTTAAGTTGCAGTTACTAATCGCAATACCCGGCCTTTAGCGGGGGTGGTTCCCCATTATAATAATCCCCAATTAATTCAATCAATACAAAATGTGTACACTTAAAGGGTGAAATCCAATTAATATATGTATCCATCACCTTACATTATCAGAACTCACTTTTGCCCAATGACTAGTTCATATTCCAAAATCCCGATATGCCTGCCAAGACAATACTCTCGGAATGTTTAAAAATGCCGAATTCCTATAGATACGACTTCCAAAATGAGTTTCTAATTTAGATCACATTATTAAAATCTTCTATAATGGGGTTTATAATCATCAATCGAGTAGTAATGAAAGAAATGCTATTAGCAATTTTTGCAACGCCAGCAACCTAATTAACACTACAAATTGGCCTCTCGTTTTGAAAGTAATATAACAATTTGCTTTATTGAGAGTTTCTACCCCAAAATTTCAAATATGTAATCCTTTCTTCCGTAATTGGGAAATTAAAGCATTTTCAATCACCGGAATCTTTTCTTCTTTCGAAGTATAAAACGAATGCTTTCAGCTGCTGTGAAAATTCGCAAATCAATTTTTCTAATGGAAATCTTAATGCGTGGAATGTGCTTGTTCGTACAGACAATAAGGATTTCTCATTTTGCTTTAGATACTTGCCAAAGCATAAAGAGAAATTTGAAAAAAATCAGTCTCACAAGATTGTGCTCAACAGCAGTCGCCACAGTGAAGTGATGCTATCTGCACTGACATTTCGCAAACTCCACAAAAAATCGCCATTGGGGTGCGATGATATCGACCTTTCCAATTCATTACATTTTTCCATTGGTTGGAGTACAAGTGAGCGAAGCTGAACTGTTTATTTATTTTATAAGTAGTGCCATTCTGGTTATCGCTATTTACGGACAAATTAGACGAAACAAAAGCTTTGCCGAATAAAACCCACCGCATAAATTCGTCGACCCAAATTCCATCACATTCTACTTGAATGAAATACTTGCCTCGAACGCCGTGATTCCAATCAGAAGAGAGTGCCGAACTACACAGATTCAAACACTAAAACTCATTTCCTCGGATATTCGCTTAAAATGCCAGTAAACTCGAATTATTTTCCACAATTGCTTGATGCCCAACAGAAAAACATGGCGTGGTGTAACTATTGACACTTGACATCCAAACTGCTCAAACCGCCATCTGGTGGAAATTGTTGAACAGCTCTCTGGTATCGCCCGAAATTTGCGCGATTTTTGAAAGAAATCAATAAAACCAGTATTTTCGTGATAGGTACATGGGATGCTAGTGGGACCACTTTCGGAAATCGTGTCACCACAGGAGCCAGTGGGACCACTAAGCGTTTTATACATTTTCCACATATTTCTCGAAATAATCTGCATTATTGTGGCTGCATCGTATAAGTCATATTTGCCTAAACGAGCGAGGAGGCCGGTTGGCAAAAATTAAATTTCACATCACTTGGAACTCGCGGGTAACTGTTCTACATGAACAGAGCTCGGCGCGAAACGAGTGCTTTGTTGACAACCTACGATTATACTAAAGTGTGGGGTTGCAAGAGGCCTAATAATGGGATTATGGAATTTATTATTTTTATTTTTTTATCGTAATGTTTATGTATATGTATATCGACTTCAGTTGAGAGCGGGGGTGGTTGGCTCTGAAAGTAGAAAACAAATTAAATTGTTCAAATTCAAAAAGCTATTTGATGGTAGAGAGCTTTACTTTTTATATTGGTTAATTATTTTATTATATTCTTTTTATAGTTGCCGCCAGGTGTATATTTTATCGTTTATATTTATGGATTTTTAAAAAAAATTGTAAAACAAAATTACAAAATCTGGGTTGAGCCAGTGTACAACTCCATGTAAACCCAGGTTGAGTTGGAACTGAGTTGACTCGACTCAACTCCGATTTGCAAGCTGTGATGAGTTGAAATGTCGAATGCAGATGCATGTAAACTAAAGTCGAAGGTAAGCTGACAAGTGTTCATTCTCGCGGTAGTTTGTTTTCGGTCGAATAATCAAATCCTATATATGATTTTATTTAAACGAATGTTTCTCTCGGTGAAGCCATTCCAAAAATATATAAACAAACCCACAATTACAAAATGTTTGTCTGTCATTTCAACTCGGTTTCGACTCGATATCGACTCATCATTGAAACCTAGCGGCTCATATACGCAGGTTGAAAATTCAACCCAATTTCGATCGATCTTGAACTCGAAACCGAAGTTGCACATTGTAGTATTTTGCTTATATATGTTTAGAATGTCTTCACCGAGAGAAGCATTCGTTTAAGTAAAATATTTCATTGCACCTGACTATTCGAACAAAAGCAAAATACAAGCTACCACAGGAATGAAGATAGGTGACCGTACTTCCATGCAACTTCTCTGGAAGCGCAGTTTGAGCACTGTAACGAGAAGCGCAGCCAATATTTCCTTCTGGGATGCATTTGTATTCGACATTTCAATTCAACTCAGCTTGCAAAGCGGAGTCGAGTTGAGCCAACCCAGCTTAAACTCCAAGCAAGGTTTTGAATTTTCTTATTGTGTATACAAACATATGAGCTTAGAAAAGGGCAGTTATTTCGATAATAAGAACCCAATTTCATAACAATCCTTTGAAGTTACGATTTTTTTTTCTTTTATTTCCAATTTTCAATAGTTTAGAGAGATTCGAAGTCAGTATTTCCAAAAACAATCTAGTATTGATTTTCAGGGCATTGCCCTGAAGTTTGATTCTGGTCACCATTTTAAATTTGATTATCCCTAAGGCTTCTTAATATTAATTTTCATTGAAACTGTATAAAATTGAGAAATTTCGGTAGTCTTATTGGATCTACCATTTTGAACCCGCTGGTGTTGATTTTTATGGGGACCTCATAAAGTTTAACTTTTTCGGTAGCCACTTTGGGTCCGCCATTTTGGTCAGAATGACAAATAGCCTATATTATGTTAAACTGGAATATGTAATACTTTTTGGCAAGAAACGAAGTCAATCTAGAACGAAGTGCTTATTTCATTCTTGGCACTTCTGATGTGCCATATACGGACTTGTAAAATTTTAGGCTGCATAAATTATTAATGGGCGCTCTCTATGTATGTAAAATGTATTTAGCATACTATACTTGCTCTTCTTACTGATATTTACCTTTCACAAAATATCTACTGGCTGAAAATGTACTGAAATTTGTTACGTGTATCCCTGTACGCACACACACATGGACACACCGAAGTACAAATAAGCGCTTTCAATCCATCGAAATATAAACATATTTAGCGTACCACATTCCCTGATGTGTTAGAATTGGCTGTATTCGTATTAGTCGCTCAGTGCAGGCGTAAATGTGAAGACATAATCAGAAGGGGGCTTACAATTCAAAACTTTCCTTAATGTGTATGCCCCCCTTAACATCTATTTACACGCTGCCATTCACTGATAGCTATAATGCTTTTGATATTTTATTCAGCTTCCCTCATACACGCTGTTGCTGTACTCGACTGCGTAGCTATCTTTAGCTGGTCGCTCATGTACAGGATTTATACACGATACAGCCGTTCCGTTCAGGCGTAACATTAAGTAACAAATACAATACATTTTTAGTAGGGCTAATGATAAGAGCCGTGATGCTGGAAACGGCTGGGTGAGGACCCATGGGCGCTGGGGTATAGGATACAACGAACCGGGCCCGACGCGACGGTCTCCCAGCAGAGGTGCTTAAGGCGTTGACGGCAAGCCATCCACAGTTCTTACTAAATATGTACAATGCCTGCCTGAAGGCGGGAGTTTTCCCCTCCCGCTGGAAGGCAACAAGGCTTATACTCATCAGCAAGGGCAAGGAGCTAGTGGGGACCCCGGGTAGTGCAGACCGCTGTGTATAGACATAGATAGCAAACTCCTGAAGCCTCGCGGAAATGGAGGTAGACGATGAGGCCCAGGCCACCGAATGTGGAAATCATTATTCCCGCCCTGGATGTGCGCAACGCCTTTAACTCGGTGAGGTGGGGGGAAGCGCTCAACGCGATAGACCGCGATTTCGGAACTCAACGATATGTTTTATGGGGGACTAACTGAAGGATCAACCACGTGATGTGTCGGGTTGACCCCTGGTTGCGCGATCATGGGCTGGAGTTGGCGTTGGCCAAAACCGATATCGTCCTTCTGACCAAAAAACGCATTCCCCTGCTGATGGGAATGCAGGTAGGAGACATGATGGTCCAGACTAAGGCGGCAGTTAACTACCTGGGGTGAGCCTCTATTGGAGGCTCATCTTCTAGGAAGAGATAAAGAGCCGGGCGGACATTGGCAGGTAAGATAGGATGGGAAGTCGCGGAGCCGGCAGACAGCCCGTATGCTATTATAGAGAAGTGCAGCAAGGTTAAGCTAATTCAACAATAACAGAATTCATAAATAAACCATTTTATATTGTATAATCAGAACAACAATTATTTTACACATTTGATAATCAATTTATGAAATAGGTGCAAGCTGTGATAAGCTGTCGCGGTATAAATACGTCACGCAAGTACGAGAGGGAACTATTTTTGAGCAGATATTGAGGTCACTTTCGCTTCTTCAGGTTCTCAAAACGTCGTGATAGCTCGTCAAAATCGATTTCGTCCTCGTCTTTCTTCCTAGAGGCGGGTTCCGGCTCCGGCAAATCGGATGGTACATTCGGAAGATCTGGGAAGTTCATCGGTGTATTGGGTGGTCCAGGATTTGGAGTTATCTTGGATCGCGGCTGTGGTTTAGGTTTGTTCGATTTCTGTAAACAATATTAGAAAGCAATATTTTCAGCATCATTAATAGTAATATTGTCTTGCTGTCGTATGCTTTTGTGCACCTCTGTGAGCTGATTTTTAGATCCAAATTCGTTTACTTTTTTTCCTAGTTTATGTACAAGTAAATAAATTTTATAGATACCCATCATATTGGAAGTTACTGCTTTACAAAGTTATGTTGAAAGATAAATCTGTTACGTTTCCCAATGAACACTGTCATAAATATTCGAGGACAAAAATAAAAGCAGAATTTGTCCTATCCTACCATCCTAACACGATTCTTACTTTAAAGCAATTAATGCCTTAAGTCAATAAAGCTTGCTCTGCTCTTAAAGGGCAACCTTCCGTAATGTTTTCAAAAAATAAATTTTTTGCTTTCTTTAATTACTTTGCCAAAGCTTTCATTCAGGATTCTTTTAATATTTTAGTTATATTGTATATATATATATATATATTGAGAGCCATATCGACTCTCCCGCTAGTTCAGAGGGTTTCGGGTATAGAACGAACGGATCATTGGCAGCTGTTTTTCTTATCCTTATATTTTAGTTTGGACCTTCATAAAAAGCATCGATTCGATGCCACTCCCATATCTTAATTAGTCTTCGAGCAGTGAGCATTAGAAATTTTTTGCGAGAGTCGAAAAGACAACAATTATTTAATTTTGTTTGTACCGAAACAAAGTTGTTTATAATAAATAAATAATTAGTTGTTTGATAAAATGCTATCAAAATAGCATCTTTCGTGCTTTTTGGTTTGTTTGCTACTTTTTTAAATACAGCTCAATCAAATGAAAAATGTTACAAAAGCTGCGTTTTTTTGCATCCCGGTCACGCTCTGAGCAACATGGAAGTACAACTTAATCCACTTTAATTTTTAAAAATAATTATGGCTTTTTAAATCTTGAAAAACGACTAATACTATTGTGGCGGTGTGACGAGGGTCTTCCAAAAACTACTAAACGAGAAAAGGAAATTTCGAAACAAGTTATCGGCCGAAAATTCCTCAGCAAACAAACAAAGATTACTTTATGGATTGCCAGTTGGCCAAGCAGAAGACAAAACGCATCTAATAAAATTTGTATTGACAAAGTTTCAAATAAAAAGTTTCATTTCATTAAGAACTTAACTAAAATTCTCAATCAAGGACACAGCCATGGGCGCCGGCAAGATTTTCTCCAGGGGGATGCATGGTATAACTCATGAACGGGGGGGAAGAGTTTTGTGATATTCTGATTTACAAGCACAATGTCTATGTGCAACCATGTAAACTCACGCGCGTCGTTTTCTGTTTACAAACATAAGATTATATTGGGCAGTCAGCCACAAAGCGAGTGGCCGTTAGTGCCTTTAGTGCGTGTCACAACGTGTCTGTATATTTTATCAATTATGAGTGACATTAGACGTTTTCTGTATAAAAAGCGCAAGACTGATGACATCATTCATCAGTCTGATGATGATACACATACTATTACCATATCAGCTCTACACGACTGCAAGAACTCTCACATTTCAACATTGTGACACTCTTGGTGATTGCTTACCTATTCTGCCAAACTTGAACCCGTGTGCAGCCAATTACAACAAGTAAATATGAATATAAAGGCAGTACACGATCACATAAATGAATTAACGCCCTTGTTTCAATTTCACCGAGAGAATGCTAGAGAGAGAACCAGAGTTCATGATCATTTTCGAAAAAGCTCAGCAAATTTGTGATGAACTGGGTGTTGAACTTAAACGTCCTCGAGTGATGGGAAGACAGACCTGCAGATCGAATCATCCATCTGAAAGTGCGGAAGAATTTTTCAGAATATCTATTTACATCCCATATTTGGACTCAATAATTTCTTCTCTGAAAAATAGATTTTCCCCTAAACACAATGAAGCATTCTAACTTTTGCAGCTCCATCCAGAAAAAATGAGAGAAATAAACAAATCTTCATTTTTAACCATCGCAGAAAATATACAGACCTTTTATGCAGATTTTTTAGAGAATTTCATTTTAGAGGCTACCACATGGTACGAGATGAATAACGCAAAGAAAGTGAACAATGCAGTTTTGAATAAATCCACATGTGAATACTCTGATTTGATTGCCGAAACCACCTTGTTTTTCTCAGCGGTGTGCACAGCTATAAAAATTGGCCTAATTGTTCCAACGACAACGTGTATTATTGAACGCTCATTTAGTACATTGAGACGTGTCAAGACATGGAATCGGTCAACGATGGGAGACGCGCGGCTCAACGGCCTTTCCATGCTCAGTGTACACAGAAAAAGAGTGTAGGAGGACACGGAATTCATCGATAAGGTGGTGAACAAATTCGGACAACAATCGAGATGCTTCAGATTCTTATTTAAAGAGTAATTTTTATATTCTAACTTGTAGTGCTTATTGGACTTCAAAATATTCTTGATATATGATAAAAATATTACACTTTTTCTCTGTAACTATCTTCCTGTTGTTACTTACAAGAGGTATCCTTTATCCCTCAACTTCCTCAAAAAAAAAATGCTGAATTTTCCACGAGCCAGGGGGGTGCAAGTGCACCCCCTTGCACCTATCTCCCGGCACCCATGGACACAGCACTGGAGCATCCTTTGAATATATATTTATTTTACTTTCAGGCGCTTATTCATTTACGAAGCCCCCAGGACAACAACCTAGTGAGTTGCCCCATTCTCCAACCGCGAGATTGTGGCAATAAAGTGGTTCTTCTATCAATTACCTTTTTGTGGAGTAGCGACCGGATGAATTCCTCATCATTGTAGTCGTTCTACTAATTAGAAGTATAATATAATAATAAAGGAATGACCACGACTGCTACCTTGTCCATACTATCTCAAAGTCCGGTATGTATTCGTATGTATACCTTTTTTCAGAGACCGAAAATAATGTATTTTTCAATTTTTACCGTATTAAAGCTGAGGTACGTTGTCACGCTATAATTTTAAAAACCACATCCAAATGTTGTGCATGATGCCCTCGTTGTATTCCTGCTAAGCTCCTCAAAATTTAGACTTTTATAAAAGAAGGATATCTAACCTGTTATTTCTAGCCGGTTATAATTTGAAGCATCGAAAACCAGCTCAGAAGCTTAATATTTTTTTCTGGCTAAAGTTTGGCACTTTATTTTTCATCCAACAATAAAAAACCTGCTTAGCTTTTTATATTTTCAAGCCGGAATTATAAAGTTGCTGTAACTTGTCTGAAGAATATTTGCACAATTTATTATTTGTGCACCTTTGCTCATGATTGCATGCATATAAGCAAACTTCAAACAAAAGAGGATTTTTGAACCAAATTAGTTCCCACATTATAAAACAAACAGTTAAGATGACCTTTTATTTTTGTCAGAGAAAAATAGAATAACAAGCTTTAAAACTTGTTATTTCTGGCTCGAGACATGCTGACTTTAAATTTTTGGATCGAAAAATAAAAAAGACAGCTGGCTTTCTATTTTGGCCAGAAAAAATAACAAGCCGTTGGGCTTGTTTTTCTTAACTCGAAATTATTTTTGATCGGGAGTATCAGGTAAAAAAAAGCTGAAACTGGTACGGTCCCTGCCTTTTTTTTTTACTGTGATAGAGGCCGAGATATTCAATTTTAAAGAACACATCTCAAAAATCACATTTTTCGAGTTTCAAAACGGTATTACAATAGTTTGTGTTGTTTAAATTTTATTAATATAGGATCCATTTTATTGAGCAAAGCCTAAACTTTATTTAAAAAAACTAAATTCAAATCGTTTAATTAAAAGCCAAAATATTCGAAGAGATAGTTAGCTTGGACAGATCGATGCTCAATGTCCTTTATGGGGGTGTCAAAAACATGTGTGTCCGATAGGGGTTAAAATTGTAGTGCTTTCATTGTCTCATTTCGAACCCCGATGGAGTAAACCTCAGAAAAATTATTTTTTTAAACAGTTTAAAATACTCGAGTAATAGCATAGAAAAACTAAGCATAAAGAAGTTCCATGCGGAACAAAAATTTGAAACGCTTTTCCCTGCTAGCGATGCATCCACCTTATTCTCTTCTCATTCATAGAGCAGGCAGTTCAGGCAGAACGGCGCGGTCTTTCCCTTTCAGTCGCGTAAGCTTAATGGATGCACGGTTAACAGGGAAAAGAGTTCCAAATATTTGTTCATCATGGAACTTCTTCATGCTTAGTTTTTCTAATAACTAGATAGCAAGGCTCGAAATTAACCGGTATTTCTGAATTTTCAAACAAAAAAGTCATGTGCAAAACGGGCACTGCGATAAGAAGTATTTTAATGGCGTGCGGTGTTAGTGTAAAAATATACTACTTTTATAATAAAAGTGATTAATAACCGGTAAATGTTTGCCTTAATTTTTCAACCAAACAATAAATGTATTTTTTTAACTTTTATTTTCCTGGGGCTTTGAGTGTCCGCTACCAGACGAGACCACAGGTGGTGTATAGTGGAACGTCCTGGAGGTTTAGAGGCGGCGGAAACCAAGCGAGCCTCGGCCTTATTACATCTTTACAGCATACCCTGTATCTCTACCTATCAAATGTACCCCACGAGGATACCTCGAGTTCCAAAAATCAGTCAGGATTAGTTTGCCCTGATGAAAGGAGGTTGATATCCCAGACGTCACACTCATTCCCGAAGATCTGGCTGACCTCTCTGAAACAGACGCTCAACGCCCAGACAGAGCAGCGTATCCCCCTGAGGAGAACTTCAGTGCCAATTAAAGGCTATGCAAGAGGCAATGCTCCGGCCTTACATAGGTCGCCAAAGGTTGACACACTTCGGAGCGCCCAACGTGGCGCCGATGGGTTTGTCAAATCCGGCTCTCCAGAACACTATTTCAAGGGTCTTTATGTGGAAGGGGTTTGTTAAAAAAAAGCGATTAGCACAATAAATCTTATAGGTCGCGTTGCTTCCGAAAGGCACCTGGGGTGCCTGGACGACCCGCTTAATTATAATAATAATAATCATAATAAGTTTTATTTGTTCAGAGTAATGAAAAAAGTCATTTCAAATGAATTATAACTTGATAAATCACAGTAAAACGATTAGATATACATATCTTAAGTTGTGATTTTTGTTTTTCCTGCAAACATTTAATGGTGTATTGAACTGAATTTATATATCACGTAAAGAGGGCATAAAAGCATACGACTCGTGGTGCGGTGGTGCAATTATTACAAAGATTGTGTTAAAAATAATAAGAGCATTTAAATCACCTGCAAGTTATCATTTATTATTACAGATGAGTACCTAGGTGGTAGTGATGCAAGGAATGCATTCTGTGAATTCTAAAAAATAATAAAGAGCAAAAAACGTAGCAAGAGTTAGTAATAATAAAATGACTGGAATGTGAAAGCAATACTTCGGATGAAAAAAAGTCAAATTATGTCTTTCTTAAGAATAACAGGTATAAGCATAAGATTTGGATTTTGGTCAACTAAATAAGTGATGTCCTACTGCTGCTATTAAATTGCTGTTATTACGACATAAATGTAAATTGTTTAGTGAATTACTAATTTTAAAACACATTTTGTTTTTTTGGCAAAGGACATCTTTCGAGACGTTCATGATTCGCCTTGAACCCAAAATAGGCAGTAGTAAGGCGGATCAATTATTTGTATAGGATTTACCTTATGGGAATTTACACAGGTAAAGAGTAGACGAGTAGATCAAGATGAATACACAATTTTTAAAGGTTTTCCATATAAAAGGTTTTAAAACGGATTCATATGTTTAGACGGAACTATTTAATTTATTTTATAGACACGCTTTAATGTTGGATAAATGATCCAAGTATTCAATTTCTTTACGGAAAGAAAAAAAGAAACTACAAAATATTACAACAAGTGTATAAAGTGTAAAGTGTGCGTCGTGGATGTGTTATTAAAGAGCAAATTAAAAAAAAGACGAATATGTTAAAACAACATTCTTATATTCTTATATTCTAATATTCTTATTAATGTTTTGGAATGTTCGGAAAAAACAAACTATTGTTTAGATTACTGTTTAATAAAAATCACCACATACCAGGAAAGTTAGAAAATAAGAAAGCAAATGTAATTACAGCAATTGGCTAGCTACCAAAATTGGAGCGCAACTTAAGCGTGAGCAGCAAGATACTTATTTATTATTTACAGTCATTTTATAGTATAGAGACATAAAATATAAAGAAATTGTAATTTTATTATAAGTGAAAGCAATGATTAGTATGTAAATTCAATAAAAGAAGGAAGAAGTGCATTTGAACAGAAAAAAACAGAATTTTTATCCCAGCAAAAAACAAAGAAGGTATACAAATTTTAGTATGAGTAAGAATGTTAGTTACTTACATTCGCCATGGATCAGAGACATTCAAAGAATAACAACATGATTTAGTAACAGTAATGAACACCACCAAAAAGTAGCCTTACCTGCAAGTTGTCGTCAGGGCTGTCCACGGAAGGAGGAATATTGTGAATTTCCTCCTAAAAATTACACATACCGAAATTTCTACACTGTATTGAGGTGCATGCGGATAGAACTGTGGGGCTTACCTGGATAAAGTTAGTATTTATATTCAAATCCTTCTTCTCAGGCTCTGTGGGATGTGGCGGAGGTCCCGGATTTGGTGGAATGTTATAAGCAAATGGAGGAGCTGTAGCTCCGCCACCGCCTGGCCCTCCACCGCCGCCAAATGGGGGATAGTTAAACGGAGTGTTAGATGGCGGTGCTGGCATTGCTGGTAAAACGGGTGGTTGAGGATATCCAATAAAACCCATTTGTGGAGGCTGCGGAACACCGCCCAAGTTGTTCTTATCAGATAAATCGATGAGGTATCCATCCAAACCTGAAGAAATATATAAGAGGCAATCAATTCAGTGTTCTTCGAGCTTGACATGATTATTATGACAGGTTACCCTGACGTCGCTTTCATTACAGTAATTTTCACTAGACTACAAGCTTTGCATGTTTTAATAATTAAAAGAACAACTAATCTGTTCCCGGTTGAAGAAAAATTTGATTAGTCTAGCAGGTGTTGACGCCCCGAAACTTATTGGGAATACAAAATTCTTGTCAACCATGTCGACAAGGGGAGGAAATTGGTCGTTAATAATACTTAGTCATTTGACTTTCGTAAGGTATTTAAAATTGTGTGAATATTTTGGTTAGATACTGAAATTTGTTAACAGAATTGAGTTAGAAGAAAATAATTCAGTGCCCAGAAAAGAAGTGTTCATGTAAGTGGATGAAACGAATGTTTTAATTCAATTCGTTCTATGTCTGCGAACCTCGGCCTCGGCATATCTGAAATAAGGGCTCACACACCCCTGAAATTTTCAATTATTATTATATATTATTATATGTTTTGATTATAGAGAATAAATACTTTTAAGAATTTTAAAAAAATTCCACTCCGTTATAGCAATAAATGTGCCTGGCCATCGGGTTGGGACGGCTACCTGGCAACTCCCGCGCCCCTCTCGACCGCTGCGTTTCGTATTTCTTTTGTTCGAAAATGAGGAAATATTAGTTGACTGGCGTCTTTTTAAGAGTATAGTTCGTGTGTTTCCACAAGAGGAAGAAGGTGTACAGTACGAAGCTGGAATGGGAGACTAGCCGTAAGTTCAGTTGTACCTACTAGAAACTATAAACGCGTTTTTCTCGAAACTATGTTTTTTGAGTGTCAGCACGATAACTCGGTGAATTTTCGATATTTTATAACTTTTTCTTCAAATCTTGATAATTATTTCCTCTATAGTCTGACGAACCGTCTTTTTAATTTTTTGGTTGGATAATTTTTTATAAATTATTAAACACTAATTTTTAATGCATACTAAAGTTTGAAACACTGTAATTTCTTATTGTTTGGAGAAAAAAACCTTTCGTCACACTATTACTACTACATTATTTTATAAGATAGTTTTTTTTTGCAGATTGGATAAATTTTGGTGAAGTTATGATGTCGACCAGGACGCGCCATGATCTTCATCAGTAATACATTTATATATGTAAAAAATAATGTTAAGATTTAAAAAAAAAATTCGATTTTTTTTTAGTTAAAAAGTTAATAAAGAATGTTAAATCAAGAATTTGATTTTTTTTCACCATATAACCTTTATAATAATTTCTCAAATTGACTAGGTTTTCAGCGCGCGCAGGGGTATGTGAGCCAATTCTAATTAGTGTTGTAGTGACCAACAATCAGAACCCTCATCACCGGACCTTCAAGTAGCAAATTTGAGTCGTCCGCAGAACTTTATGGTTATTTGTTTAATAACTTGGCAACGGCTTTTTTTAGACCTTCTCAAGAGTTTATTGTATTTGTTCAGAGCCGTTTAGTTTTCCGCTGGGTTTCCTGAGCTTGACTGTATTGAAAAATCTGATGACATATCTCTTGTTTTTTAGATTTTTATTCCACCGGCACTTCTCGATTTCAGCTTATTTTGAGTGAAAAAAGTAGCTAACGACTGACTAGAGGCAAGATATATTTACTCACTCATTTTATAAGTATTTACGCGACTGCTGAACGATATGGCTCCTGGTTAGGAATTTCACGATAGAGCTCAAGGTTACCTCAAGCATCCTAGGCGTAATAGTAGTTGTCGATTGTTATCGAGTCTTTTATGATTGGATATTAGATTTGAACATACGAATACTACAATTAAGTGTTCTTGGAAGCTGGTTTTAATGTTTTCTAGATTTCTTAAAAATTTGGCCCTACACCTTAAGTGCAGACATTGAGCTCAGAGTTTCCTGAGCATTCGTGGACGATAGCTTACCAATAGGCCTGTTACTGTCGTCTTTCATAACTTGAGGATCGGGTTCGTACTCAATATTGTAGTTTTTAGCAATTTCGATAAGATACTTCTCGACCAGCAATTTAGGAGGCGCCTGTATCGCGAGTTTATGCATCAACTTCTCCGAGACTTTATGATTTCCAGTTGCAGTTCTGGCTTGTTCCGCGAATTCACCACCATATTTACTAATAAAAAGCTCCGATATCACCTTCAGCTCCTGCACATCGGTTTGCAGACGAGGAGACACCCAGACGAGACTGTAAACAGCCTCAGCAATCCCTTCGTCGAGTTCCTTCATTTGTGTCACTAGCCCGAATCTAGTCAGAAGGAGATCACAGTACATTTCAACTACTTCCATCGCTTCTACAAGGTAGTCCTCCCTGTGGAAATTGAATCTTCACATTTTGATCACGTTTAAAAGGTTTGGAGTACCTTATAATGTGCTCCACTCGAATGCGTGCCCTTTCCACTTTCCCTGTAGCGAGATAATCAGCGATTTCTTTTCGGGCCTTCTGGGCCAGTTCTGTCTTCTTTTTCTCGAGCAGCTTAAGGCGATTCAATGCTAGACGAAGGTGTGTTTTTAATTTCGTGTAATTCGGTCCCGTCGAGAACATTTTTAACCAATTTTACTGTTTACTTTACTCTCGCAATTTCAACAGATGACAAAATTCCAACAGACTGTCAATTAGATTGCGAGACACTTGCCTGAGTCATATATGAATCATTGGCGAAACCCTCCAAATGCGTTTAATTAAGATGTCATACATGCATTTAAAAGGATTATGCTGTTTTGATGTCGTAAACTTTATATGCTAAAAAAGTGTTCCAAAGGAGATTAATAGGGTAAAAAGAATAAAATGAATGAACTAATTGCACAAAGGAAGATTTGCAACCAAGAACTACTTTGAGTCCCATAGCAATAAATTTAGCATAGTAATCGAGACTCGATTCTGCCATCTGATTTCTGGGAGAACGTAATTGCATATGTCAGTCCTGATCCCGTCTCTTTTATGCAAACAGCTTTGCGCGAGGAAAATAAACATTTTCAGTAACTATATATCAATTGCGGCGCATGTGTTAGTTCTGGTATATAAAACAAGTTATATAACATGAGGAAAATCTATCAGCCAAGCCCGTCTTTGTGGGGTACGCAAAACTATTAACGTTCTGTTTTCGAGCCGTGAGTGACGTATTTGGTGTTACTTTATTGTTTGCTCCTCTGTTGACGAGGAATTCCACTGCATGTATTTTACTAACCGTGTTCTCTTGAGCTTGATATTCACACGGAGGTATTTGGAAATTTGAGAAATTCATTGATTTTGTGGCGACGAGCACGAAACCAAGAAAAGGCCAGTCAGCCAGAAGCAGTGAACCTTCGGACATAGTCCTTTGTTCTTGGGCCCCGCAGAGTAAAATGGCGGATAATATAATCGAATCGGCCTCGAGCTCTTCATCGGTGCAGCAGCCACCCACGTCGACTAGCCACATTAGTCCTGTAATACCTCTGATCGCGGCAGAGATCCATGTTGAAAATCCGATGGCTTCTAGGCCGTCGCTGGACCAAGGCTCGAGTTCTAGTGCCACCAACAAAGTGGACGAAGACGAACCAGAGGCGAAACGCACCAAGTTGGACGAAAGTCCAGCTGGCACGTCTACCGCCACTCTCCACCAGGAAAAACTTGAACTTCGCCTGGGTGGCATTCTCTGCTGTGCCGTATGTTTGGACCTGCCAAAAACAGCCATGTATCAGGTGAGTAGTAGCGCCCGGAGCACTTACAAAAATCTTCGCCAGCCTATCTGGGCGAGATGACATTTATTACATAAATAAAGTCGTCCTTGACTGAACCTCACGTCCCGAGCGAGCGTGCTGTAACCAAACAGGGCGGCTTGGAGCTGCTGCTAATCGCGGCCATAAATTGTCGCTTTTGCGCACTCTAATTGCATTGCTACTTCCATCTGCGTATCGATTTTCTCGTTCACGTTCTTGGCCGAGGTTCACGATGGTATTGGTAGGGAATTTTCCTCGGCAGTAAGTATGTAGTGGCGCTGTGGCACCTCATCTGGGCATACTCTCTGTTTGTTTTGGTTTCTCGGGCACCAGCCGCCGCAGCTGTTTTTGACGCATTTCAGCTGGGGAACAACTGGCATCGAAATCGAACTGAAACTGACCTGCACGAAGCGGAAAAGGGTTTCACGAACTCATTTGCATTCGCACGCGTGGCAGTTTTATGTTTTCTGCATATTTTTTATTCTCACAGGAATCATTAAACCGAATATTATTTTTCACGCGTTTTTGAATCGCTTCTTGTGGACGCCTTCAGTATTTAAGATTTTACAAATTTGTTTAGATCGGACAAGTGCATTTTATATAGTAAGTCTCATGCAATTTTCTACATATGACTGAATTTCACCACTGCAATTAAAACATCGCGCACATTATTTCAAAATGCAATACATATTTCATCATTATTTTTATTTCTTACAAAGTGCACATTGCAACATCTTTTAATAGTTGTGTGGATTTTTTTAGTTATTTTCCATTATTAATAAGTAAGATTGAATTAGGTAATATTAAATGCTGTGTCTTCATCAAAAGTAAAAAAACTTCCAGACTTCTTTGTCAAAATTTTCCCTGTGATTTTTCATTTCCAATAGCAAACTAACCGTGTAATAAAAAAAAACCCTACTCATGTCAGCCACACATTGAAGTTTCGTAGTTTCATACGTACACCTATTGTCAAGCGTTACTCTACAAAAACTCTAGTGTGAACTGATTCAAAAATTTTTTTTTGGCAAATTCAGAAAGCCCGATTATATGCTATTGAATTTATGGATTAAATACGATAGGGAGTCATATAAACACGGCTCGACTACAATTACCGTGCCGAGCTCAGTCGGATTATGATGATTTCGGTCAATTCAAAGATAAGTTACATAAAAATCCCTGAAAACAAGAATACACCGGTTAATAAATCAAATATGACAGGAGTTAATTTCCTGGAAATGTAATTTAACAAATTTTCAAAAATAAATTGAATTACAGTATCAAAAGGACTGATAGAAACCCTTTGAAAATCTCCATTGCAAAACTATTGCAACACATTTGTGAATGCCCCTATAAGTGTTCGTTAGGATTTATATGAAAAGTTTTAGGATATTATTATGAGGGAAATGTTGGATTTTTTTTTAATTTCTAAACCACATTCAAAATATATTTTAATAAATGAACTTTATAAGTTGTGCAATTGGAGCTTTTGCGACGTTTTGGTGGCTTTTCTTCCATTAGCATATTTTTGTTTATTTATACAAATTAAATTATGTATTAAAAGAAGACTCGTTTTTCGGATGCATAATCTTATTCGAATGTACGTGAATATTATGAAGTTAATTACTATAACAGTCGATTTATCCCGCCCGAATTTCCATTTGATTTTTTTTAACCAACAAATTTTTCTTTATTTTGCTAAAGTGAATTTTAAAATTGAATTGAACGCTGAAAGCTATTTTCAGATGTTTTACGCATATGTTTCGTACCATATAAAGTGTCTCGACGAACAAATTCGACGACTAACGTGACATGGAAAATCAGGTAGTGCTTTCGAAGGGACAGATCAACGACCGAGTAAATTTTCGGTATAAGGCAAATAATAGAAGTGTTAAAGAACATACAACTGGAACAATAATCCTACTTAAACTTGTTCAAACATGCTGTCAAAATTAATTACCGTAATTGAATTTGGACAAATTTGTATTTAACTGGACATCATAGCAAATAAAACAACTCACATTCATGATATTGAGATGGGAAAAACTAGAGCACTACTGCCACTAAACAAAAATAAGCAGCAAACTACAGTTATATTTATTTATCAAATTTATAAAATCAGAAAATTTTGACGGGATTGGCCAGCAATTGTAGGGCTGAGAATAATTTCAGGGTAATATATGGTCCCCCTTATGCCAGAACAGTGATTGTACCACATTTGAGTTTCTGGCCTAAATGAGAATGAATTCTACATTCGCCCTATTGATGTAGTTTGAAAATGTTGTTTCGACATGCTTGTGGCACAATTTGGTATTCAGAAAAATTCATCACACCAACTAATAAACCCAGAAGCAGAAAATTTTCACATTTATTATTCTGGCATAAGGGGGACTAATCAAGTAAAAATTCATACTGCGGTGTGTTTTTTTTAATGATCCGTATAGATTTTTCTACTACCCTCCCCATACACAAGTACGAAATCCAGCAATTTATCCGGATCTCTACATGCACTTTTGTATAGGGAGAGCTCTATGTAGCTCATTAAAAAAACGCACCTTGCGTACTCAGACGAGAGGGTTACACTAATTGAATTGTTATACAAATTACGCTTGTAAATAAATAAGTTAGTAGCAAAAGGCCAGAGGGAATGCTACAACGTTTAATAAAAGGGACAGGACTCCATCGGATCTACAGGAGAACTCATCAACACGAAATGTGTTACCAAATGTATCGCCATCGTGAAAAAATAAATCCTTAAGCTCAAGTCAAGTGGTGGAATTGGCATTAAGTAGGACTAATCGTGCGTCGTAGTATCATTGCAACATACTGGGATAATAGTTCCAACAAAGGGCAATGGGCACTTTTATATGCGAACTGTAAACAAGTTGTAACATCATGATCGATATTACAAACTTAAATTGTTATTCTATGAGGACAAATTCGAAAATTGTCACGAAAAAATTATACGTAGGTACAAACCATATCAACTTTTTAATTATTACTTGGAAGCTATTTTTGACTTGGTTTTGCTTAAAATAATAAATAATTTTCTTCAGCTGATATATCTGCGTAACTCTGCAAAACTAAAGAAGGCTTCGTCTCATAATTTTAAATTGGTGACTTTCTTGATAGCATACAATGAAAAATTCCAGAATGGGGCTCCAATATCATATTTCGTACGCGGTCTCAACTTCTTCGTATTCAGAAGAAGCAAGGGTGTGAGGTGAAGATAAGAACGAATTAGTGGCAACGTGCAATGAAGCACATATAAATACAATCAAACAAGTTAATAAATAATATTGAAAATAGTTACCAAAATGTAAAAAGTTAATATGGCTCTGTATAGACAAATCTATACGTACATCTCTTTATCGTGAAGTTGAATTTTTCACCATGGAATAAATTTGTAAACTTGTCAAGATTTTACGTTTGAAATAGTGCTCACGTTGAGTTTGGGTGCAAAACGCACATTCTCCGTAGTCAAGCAGACTAGAAATTGTTGAATCGTTCAGTGGATGGTAATAGTGATAAATAATGTGGGAAACTACTCACAACATTTAATCTCACTTTATCCATTTCAACCGTTTGTGAAGCTTGATCTAGAAAGCTAGTGAAAAGCATGAACCGAAGCGGAATATTTCGAAACAACTTATGGTGAAACGAAAAACTGCATAACAGAATAGACTGCCGCTACAAATTTGAAATTTTTATATATGTTTTTGCAAAAAGGATTATTTCGGTCGGGCATTTTTCAGAAATTATTGAAACAAAACAGAAGAGTCAATAAGACTTACTTGATTCTTAAACCACAAATCCGGAGCCACTAATTTGATTGGCATCAAAATTAGTGGGCTCTAAATCCTTATTTTCAGCGTAAGCTCTTTTATATGATTTAAAATATTATCAAATAAAGAATATTGTATTTCTACTAGTTAAGGATAAAACACGAAACTTCTATGTACGGCTCAAATTCCAACTTTGGATCTAGATAAGCAACAAGCCCAAGTAGGCACACCGAGGCGTCTCACCTCACTGTTTATCCAGATAAAATTTGGAATACTAACCAATGACTATAGTTACTTTGTTAGGTAAAATACTAAGTGTTTTGGGTCACTTGTTCCTGTTGAAGCTTTTGAATCTTAAGGAACATTGATCTACTTTCTACCTCTCAAACGAAAACATAACCATATACTATTTGTAGTTATATTGCTTTGTAGTTGTGTCTTTTAAATAGACAGGATTTAGTGGTGAAAATCAGTCAATCTGTGTGATTTTAAAATCATGTTTAAAAAACACGAATGATGTGAAATTTGCAACTCATTCAAGTTCGGGCATTTAACAGTAATAACACTCGGCAATCACCCACGCTTTTTTGTCACACTGAAGGTTTTGTGTAAATGCTCTTGGTAAAGAAGCCTGTGCGACTAGCTTGGGTAAGTGTGGCTTTCATGGATTGCGGTGTGGCAGCTAAAAGGTTCGGATATTACTAATAAGTGCCGTGTATAAACCAATCTTCCGATTTTCAGATAAGCCGCTCGAGTTTAGTGCGTGCTCTTTTGGATAGTTAGTTGTTTGCCCTCAATTTAACCAAGATGCCGAGTTACCTCATATAAAATCAAAAAAAAAAAACTAAAAATATAAATAAAGCAAAAGAAGAATAAACGAAATTGGATAAAAGTCGATTTTTATTTTCTCAACTCCCCTCTACCCTCGATTTCAGAGAATGTAGTTTTTCGTTCTCTTCTCTTGGTTTCGTAATAATTTTGTAATTTTACTTTTATTGTTTAGACAGCTACTTAAGATTATTTTTCTGATTTATTGAACGACGAATTGTTGTTACACTATTTGAATTTCATTATAATTTCACAAAAAAGGCAGAGATGTTTGACTTGTAATATGTTCTCAATGACATAACTGTTGATGTTGCAAATATGAAATGTGAACTATAAGTAATAGCCATACAGTAAAGCAGTGCAATGTTTAAATAAGTAGGGCCCATCTAGAGCCAGTTTGAGTCGTTCACGTATATTAAGAAGCAATGTATTACTTAAGGACTGTTTTCTGCTGACTGCTGTATAAGAAATCATTTGCCAATGTTACTTAAATACTTAGGAAGTACTTGAAATGTGAATGTGATTTAGTGCTGATTCTCGAGAAATGAAAAATGTAAAAGCAAGGAAAGCAATGCTGCGTATGTATCGATTTTTGATGGGGAAAAATAAACTTTTTCGAGGTGGCTTATAATTTTTTGTTTCTATTTTTAGACGAAATGCAATTTACCCCAACCTATTTTCCCCACTCGCCTGTTTCATTGCAGATCTGTCATTTTTCACACTTCGTACGAAGATTTACTATTTGCATTAAATTTATTTACACATTTTTTAAACTCATTAATATTTTGTTTTTGTTTTTTATTTGGTAAGTAACCCGAAATCATATTCGGAGGTCACTAACATTTCAATTCTTTTGCAGTGTCAAATGGGACACCTTATGTGTGCAGCTTGTTTTACGCATTTATTAGCTGATGGACGGTATGTTATTGACCTAACGCCTCTTTTTCCCTCCAGAAAACATTTTTACAAATATTATTAATCAATTAAGATTAAGGGATCAAGTCGCCACTTGTCCTAATTGTCGCGTTGAGATATCCAAAAGTACTGCATCCAGAAATTTGGCGGTTGAGAAGGCTGCGTCGGAGTTGCCAAGTGAATGCCAAGTATAAAAATCGAGTGCAACTCTGGGACATTTTTGAATTTATGTTTGTTTCTTTCCTTCAGTTTTGCGATAAAGAGTTTCCCAGCAAATCTCTGAAGCGCCATGAAGAGATTGACTGCCAGGAAAGACCAATTGATTGCAAATATTCAAGAATAGGATGCCAGTGGCGCGGACCCCATCATGAAGGTAATTCTACTTTCTCACGTATTATTATGTTTTCTGATCGAATTGATAACGGCATTTTATATACATATAAATAAAACATAGAAGTTGCCTTACATCGTAGAGCTTTACAGGTAAATTATTGACTTTAGAAAACGATGAAACTGTTAGGAATTACCTTCCCAATTGTTCCAGCATTTTTACTGATTTGTTTTAGTAATTTGGGAACTAAATTAAAATTGTTTTATTTCTTAGCGGTAGGTCTTTCAACAATTTGGGTGTTTTCGTTAAGACATAGGACTACGCGGGGCAGTTGCCCTGCGAAAAACGCAACATGCCATCTATAGAAAATATTTCATTTTAACAACCTGGCTTGATTATAGTCATTGACTTAAGAAAATTTTTTATCTAATTTCAGCTTCTGAGCACGAAGCCGTTTGCTCTCATCCACAGAAATCAGCCCACGAAGTCATGTCCGCTCTGGAAGCACATGATGCAAAACATGAGAAAGAAAGGAAACTCTTCGCCACGCTAATTGACTTGCTTAGCTACGAAAAAATTATCTTTAATGGTATTTAAACACAGCCTTTGCGTTATCCCTTCTACTTCTGTAATGATAATGTTGTAGCTAAAATAATTACATATGAGTCAGAAGGGATGAAGTTTTTCTTATCTAGTGAAGAACTTGATATTATTGGTAATGTCTTTTTTTATTGGTATTGGATGTCCTTCAAGTAAGTCAAGATGTCCCAAATGGTTGAATTATCAAGTTCTTTTTACCCTTGGCTTAGCTTGGAATTTACTCGACGAAAGCATGATTCCTATAAATTTATGACTTTGGTCGACAAGTGTTTGGCGACAACCAACATCACGCATTAGTTATTCCAAGCTAAGTTGCAACCGGTGTTGCTAGAATTGGGCAACGAAATTCTCTCATTAATATAAATTTCTCTTCTTAGATCTGCAGCTTAAGCCGTACCGCACTGATGAGTATGTACATAGACTGTTCTATGAAACTTCCCGGTTCACCGCATTCAATAGCCAATGGGTCGTAAAAGCCCGGATTAATAATAGTCAACGAGATCCACATCAATCAAACGAACGACAAATTACTTATCAGGTAAATTTGGAGGAATTTGTGGCGATAACTTTATGTCATTAATTTTTTTAAGCTAATTCTGAAAAGTAAAACAAGCACGCCTCTTCCCATCCACTTTTTTGCCCTGAAAGGACCCTTCTCCGACATGAAAGTAGACACACAAATCTACAAGCATGAGTTCACAGATCAAGTAAGACAATTTCATGTGGAATTAATATTTTGTCCAAATTAATTAATTTTGTTTCACTTACAGAACAACGAAAGTGAATACTATTTACTACCCCTGCCAGATAGTTCAGAGTGTAATCGTTTATTAGCTGCAAAGGCCATTAACTTCAGGTGAGTGTTTTCAAGAAAATAAATATGAATATAGGGTTCCCCAATAAGAACGTCCGAACTTTAAATTTGAATAAAACACAATTTTCGAGTAAAAATGATTCTGATTGCTTTATTTGAACGATAATTTTATGCGATTTATGATTTGAATAAAATATCGGCCAAATGGGCACCGCGGCTCCTCTTGCACACGTTCATCCGCTCACGCCATTTTTCGAAGACTGCAATATTTCGGCCGGTATCTCAGCTATGACTTGACGAATATTGGCTTCCAATGCCTCAAGAGTTGTAGAACGGTTGCTGTAAACCTTCGACTAAATGTGGCCCCTTGCTATTAATGGTAACGGCATCTCCTGCCTCATTTCGAAAGAAATAAGGTCCGATGATTCCGCCATACCATAATCCACACCAAATGGTCAATTTTTGTGGGTGCAATGGTGATTCATGAACCACTCGTCGATTTGACTCACTCCAATAGTGGCAATTTTGCTTTTTGACGAATCCATTGATTCAGAAATGATCCTCATTTGAGAAGATGATTTTGCGATGAAAATCGCCGTCGGCTTCCAACATTTCCAGTGACCGATCAGCGAACTGAAGACGAATGTGATGTTCGGTTGGCTTGAGTTCTTGTGCTAATACCATCTTATAAGGACGCAGACCCAAATCCAATCGCAAAATTCGCCAGGTTGTCATCCTGGAGACCCCAACTCTTGAGAACAGCGCCGAATAGACGCATTTGTTGAGTTTTCACGAACACTGGCCTGAACGGCGGCAATATTTTGTTCACTTCGGGAATTTCTTTGTCTTACAGGCATCTTTGTATCGTGAAGAGTGAATTTACTTTCAACCTTTGTTATTATGCAAAAGAATTTGTTTAGAAAAATTGTCGTTAAAAAATATGGCTGATTAAATAATTATGAAATAATAGGGATAATTACATAAAATCTAGGCACCGGTGTAAAGTTTTCATTCGAATAATAAATAGGGTCCACTGTCATTTTTCAGTCGAATGGAAAGCCGAGACACTAAAATGCATTTTAGCCTTAAAAATGTGCCTTGGTTTTCAATTTGACTGAAAAACGATGTTTGCAATAGCCCACAAAATCTACATACAGTCTATCACAATCAAAGTCGGACAGCCTAAGAAAATGCTTTCTGTAGAAATGAACCCATTACAACGATTGACTAGATAAAGAAAAGAAGTTACAATATGCAATGCATGGAAATATCGGGGGTAATCACGCTTTGGTGCAAATGGGTCTTGCATCGTTGCAAACGGTGCAAAAGTGCATAAAACAACCCATTCAAAAAGGCATAGAAACAGCTATAAAAATATGAGATTTTGCACTCGATGCAAGGTTGCAAGACCTATTTCCACCAAAGGGTGAATACCTATATTGTAATTTCTTCTTTCTTTCTAGAGAAAGCATTTTCTTAAGCTACCCGATTTTAATGTATGTATTTTCCATTTTTAATAATAAATTTAATATTTTTCAGATTACTGATGTTTTTGCTTACTAAATAAACAGACGACAAGAGGCGTAATCAGCATTAAATTAAGGGACGTTTCTCAAAATTTCATCAGATCTTTTTATTTGATAAAGTTATATATACCTAATACATGTTTTATTTCACAAAAGAGACAAATTATTAAACACTATTTTATTTTCATATATTCAAAGTTATTTTGTTCGAGAATAAAGAAGTGTATTTTCTAGATCAAATTAGTGATACTTTCTAATTATAGGAGAATTCTCTCATTTTGTATAAACACGTGTATTACATACTATTTTGCGCATTACAAATCCAATTTTTTATCATTGATCCTTTTGTATTACTTTTTGACACTTATCACCTTTTTTCTTTTTGTACAAATTGGTGCTTGCTTGCCGACCACTGTTTTTCAAAGTTCTTATTAAAATGTTTGATCTCATTGATTTATATACGATGTTTGCAAGTTCCAAAACAGATTAGATATAAATGGAAATGGTGATTATAAAACATGAATAAATTCATTGTGAATTATAATGTGCTTTTAATAGCGTCCCATCGGTGTCAACAGCTAGCTACTATTTGAAGCATATTTCCAAAACTGTACTTGTAGTAGCATGTACATATTTGATTAATCCTTCAGTCCTGAGCTCTGCGAAGTGGATCTTTATCTGTAGCTTGTACAGTTTTTACCATAAACGCGTGTTGGTCTAAATAAGCTTGATGTTTCAGTCAAGTGTTCGTACATAGCTATATTGATTGTATTTTAAACGTTTTGAAAATATAGCTCAAGAAATTTAACTTTTATTTCATTGGATGCAAAATAGTTAACAAAAATGTATTCATTAAAAAAATTAATAAAAATAGTAATAATAGTAAATTTTACATATCTCATTAATTGGAAATTCGCCGCATCTTCGCCGTGAAGGACGTTTGTTATTTTCCTTAGTTCTGCAAGACGAATGGAAATCGCACAGAAATGAGAACTAATTTGGATGAATTTCTCCTGCTCGGGACTGTATTCTGCATGGAGGATATTTTTGTGTAATATCCTGTGAGAGTTAGATGGAATTGGTCAATGTTTCCTATTATACTACTTTAATTTATTTATTTTAAGAGTGTGATAGATGATGATATGGCTGGCAATTAAAAAAAATTCAAGCACAATATTCTTTTTATTTTTTAAAAAAATTTCAAGCAGTGTCAGACGTCATAGTATGCCTGAAAATAAAATACAACGACTGTGATATACACATACGCATGCAGCGTCGCAATCGTCGTTAGCACCAAATTATCATCTTTCTATATTTATAATTAAAACGCTAACGCGAGAGCTTGTGATTCCTCCTGTTAGTTTATTTCTGCGCCAATTTTAGTGATATTAAGACTGATCGAAAACTTATCGACCGAACATGGCACATCACTGATTAAACGTTTGAAAAAGCAAAATAGCGGATCCAATATGGCGACCGAGAATTCCCAACTTCAAGGGATTGCGATGAAAAAGGGTCCCTTTATGTTTTCGGTTTCGCTGAATCTACCGTCAAAATTTGGAAATTAAAAATGGCGGTTCCAATATGGCGATCGAAAATTCTATACTTCAAAGCGTTGACATGAAAGTGGGTTCTCTTATGTCGCTGGGGTCTCTAATATCGTACCACTGATAAAATTTGGAAGTTTAAGACGACGGATACAACATGGCGACCGAAAATTCTCAACTTGCTGAACCGGTTTCGACGGGATGGAGGGTTCGCATTGGTGTTTTTGTTTTACACCGCGCGAAGCCGAGCCGAGAGTTATGGGTTCATGGATTCAAAAACATCAATTTTTTTACGCAAAAAAGCATAGCAGTAATATAAGATATATTTCAAGGAGCATTTGATATGTATGCCGCTGCGTTATTGATGAATCATGTCAAATTTTATGCGTTTTTTGTATCCACTCTATCTTTAATATTCTTGAATAATCAAGTGAGGCTCAGCAGAAATATGGGGGAATGGTTAGCACTTTCACTGAAACCCGATGTCCCCCAGAAAGAGTAAGCTCCAACATCGCGTCATTATCTAGAATGGTTTAACCAACCTTTTAGACAACTTGTTGGAATTCATAACCAAGGCTTCTCACGCTGAAATCATCACGGAATTTATTCCCTTAATTACTTTGACTCTTCAATTAACCATCGGACGGAATTCAAATCCGTTTCAGCAAATAAATTCATCCATAATTAAAAATTCATACAAACGCCAAACTAGATACGACACTTGACACTGAAAATATTCGAATAGTTGAGCTACAACATGGTGCAATAAAAAAGATTTGTGTCACGTGTCGTGTCACATTTCATGTAACGTGACCATATTGTGGTGTATTGCCGAAAATCATTTTGTTCTGCTTTAAAGACATTGTTTTGTGTTTATTAAAATAAAAATCTTTTTTTGTATCTGATTTTTACAGAAAAGGCATAACCGTTACGGTCCCTGCATGATAAGAAACTTAGCTTCCTTGGAACTATCTGAATGGATCAAAGCACTCAAAAAATCCGAATATGTAATTCTAAACGGTTTTATGCGTAAAAGCTTTCTGACAAAATCTTGGCGTGCGTCCGGTCGAGTTTTTTGGACAGAGAAAGATCTTGAGTTGTTATGAAATGTTTAAGTTTTCGTATAATATACATATATACAACTCCATTTTTACTGCAAGATCAGTCAAATTAGCCCAGGTACATAGAAACACAGAGTTACAGTCATTTCCTAGAAACTCAACCCTGTTCATGAAAACACAGTACATGACGAAACTGTTGAGAGGTTGAATTGAGTTTTTGATGGGCGTATTTGACTACTTGGGATTAAGGCCGGCACCAGAATGCAACGGCGACGGAATTGATGAAACTCCTGTGTTGTTAAATTCCAGCGTTCTCAGTGAGCGTGCTTAAGCTGGGACCCTATTTGCAGGTTGGAACTCAAGCCGGGCGGCAAAGAATATCTATCAACAAGAAGCGACACTCTAATACTTCTAAAAATGCCTAACTAGTATGCAATGTCTGGAAAATACATCCGGAAAAATTTCCCATTAGCTAAAACAGAAACGAACGAGTACCATCCTATTCCCGTAAGCAATTAAAAGAGAGAACCATAGCCGGCAAAAATTTCTCATGTAGGTACAGCACAGTACCGTGTGAGATCCAAAATGCAGCAGTTTTTTACTATGGAGTTTTCAGGCGATTTCTAATTATCTCTATTACCATGCCATCTGAGTGTTACCTCTCCTCGTGCTCATAAAGCATGAACAATGCGAATGAAGAAGTACCGTACGCGGTTGCTCTCATTTTTTCACTGTGCATTTTCAGGCGATTTCTACCGATTCTCAGGAACTGTGTGCGGCGCTAGAGAGCCAGTGTAGGGTGGTGTTATTTTATTGAGAGATTTGCTTTGACTTGAAAAGTTCGGAGCATTATAAAATGTAATTAAGTAAATATGTAGCTGCTCTTTCGTTTTAAAAACGTTGGGTACACATCATATAAGGCGTTTGGTGTGTGGCTTTGCAAGGGACAATTATCAGGAAATAAGTTTTGTGCCTTGCTGGAAAATATAAATTGTTCAAAATAAAATCATGCACCCTGTAGAAGTGTTTCAATTTTCTTAGCACCTCCCCTAAATTTTTTGTCTTGCTCTCACATATTACTTGCTTATAACTATCTATTTCCAACAAGATGAAACGTCTGGTGCGGTTAACGGTACCCAAGGTCAAAAGATAAGGGAAAACGTGAGGAGTGTCTTGTTGTTAGATATTCTTTGCCGGCGGACACTCGAGAGAGAAAATAATCCGTGTCCGATGAAAAGGCGGTTATACGTTCGGACTGTTGTTCGTCGGTTTAGCTTCTCTGGTAACAGTGTGGAATCTTTCGAAAAACTTTCACACTGCTCCCAATTTGCTAATCTGGAAGTCATCTTCGATGCATGCCATGTCTATACATGTGGAACCTTTGACCGAATTTTTACAAACTTTCTGACAACCTTGGGACTAGTGACAATAAATTTTTGTGTGGGCGTCGGTTTTAATTTCCGAACAAAATTTTAACATAGTCATATGCTTGATTCTTTAAGTTTCTGTCCAAATTATCGCGAGATTTGACTCTCTAAAACCAAGGATTATTTCTATATTTCGATATGAAATCTAGGAAAAATGTCCTAAAGAAGTTCTTATATCAGAGCGATACGGAAAACCGACAGAAATATCAAACAAAGAAGATATTTGGGACGGTTTTGTTATAATCTTATGTTGTACGCGTAAAACCGTCCCGTGTGGGGCCTGTGGCGGCCTTTTGGTACTTGGTAGTAACAAGTAGTAAGTACCATGGGAAAAGTTGTTGCAGTAAAGGAGTTACCATTACTTTAAGGCACCCTGGACAAATACGGCAGATTGAAGTTACCAACCAATATACCGTCATCAAAGGCAGTGCATTTTTCAGAAACAGCAAGAAGGTCGAGAATTAATTACTGGTGCAGTGAAATAGGGGTACCAGGGGAGATATAGCAGTTGTAAATTAGACATTATTCTTCTTTAAGACAATTTTTGGGCATACAAATTCAATACAAAAGTTGCACGGTAATTCAATTCGATTAGAAGGCTACCTCGCGTAAATGGCGATAAAAACGCCACCACCGACAGTCGCGTTCAATTGGTCAACCTGACGATCCTGGCGATATAGTACGAAGCTTGAATTGACAAGCTCAGCATCTGATATTCTTCTGTGTAACCAAGTTTCGGTTAGGCAAACCACGTCAAGAAAAAACCATCCCAGGAAGCATGGAAGAGATTTCCAGTTTTTCAGCGCAAACCATTGATATTTTGGTAATAAACGTTTAAGTAATCGCTGAATACCTTTTTCCTTTTGGAACACCAAGGATGTAGGCCGCTGAATAAATTGCTTGACCAAAGTGCCTATCTCTTAGAAATATGTGTTCTCTCGCAGCTTTATGTATTAAAGATACACCCATACCTCACTTTGCGTCGGGGTTACGTTCCAAAAAAACACGACGCAAAGTGAATTAAGATTTTCTATAGCAAACCATGTAAAGATCGAAGATAGGTTCCAGGGTTACGAAAATACTACTTTTTAAAAAGAAAATTGAACAAAGTAAACATTTAAAAAACAAAAATAATATAAAATTTTATTACATACATACAAAAAACAAAAAAAAAACGTATTCAATTAAAACAAAATAAACTATTCAATTAATTTATGAAAAACAAAATTAAAATTAAGCACTGTCTGATGAGTTCATAGTGGCTGTTGTCGTAAGTCGGCTTTCTTTCACAAAAAATTGGTCCAATGTTTCCTGAACAGCTTTTTTTTTCAACGTAAAATAAATTTCCTTGTAGCAATTGATATACATAGCTACCGCCTGGGACACTTTAAAACTCCTTCCGCTGTCAGGATCGTTTTTTTAAAAAATCTCCATAGCTTCGTCAATCAAACACATCGCTTTGGACATTTTTTTGGAGGTTAAATTTTGTTCTTCGGAGATTTCTATTGAACGGTCACTGTCATCTTCTGCATTAGCAAATTGCAATTCCAGAACCCAAAACAACGCAACCTCGAAAATCTAACGACGCACAGTGAAAATTAGTACTAATTAAGCAGCGACGCAACTTCGAAAAAAACGCAAAGCGAAACGACGCAAAGCGAGGTATGGGTGTATATATCTCACGCACACACACACACACACCAAGAAAGCTCAAACGGCTGAGCTTTAGATTTATTTTCATAGGCACAATTTTTATTCATAATAATAATTTTTATTCATGAAAATGGACATCTATCTGCGAGAGTGTGAGCATGCAGTTTCAGAATCTCGGAATCTGTTCCCTTATGGTTAGGCCTACGTGCGATTTGGAAGCACATAAATTGGAGGTAAAGATCTGAGACTGAGATTGTTTTTATGGGATCGCACATCTAGACGTAGTAATATGGTACGTTACGTTATATCTGGTATGATGTAGCTAGGGATCTTGTGATACTCTAGGACTTTATGTTTTATAATACTATTTCGTTCTTTACTTTTTCTTGATCTTCTTACAAAATTTAATGTTGATTTAAAGTTTTTATCTAAATATTATATTTTATTTTACTTTCTTTGCAATATTGTACATATAGGTAAACTCAGCTGTGGTTAGGTACACTATAACAGTTGGGCCTTTGTACCGATGATTAACAAATATTCTTATTCCGCTTGACGCGTTATAATTCCAAAAGAGATATAGATATTTATATGAGACTTTCGGGAAATCAAACTGAAGGGTTCGAACTATTTTATAGAGAAAAGAAATGATTGTCCATACTTTTACTGTATTCTCAGATAACAACTTTTTACTGGATGACATTGGATTTTGAGATAAATTATACCAGAACGATCTACATTATACGAAATTATAATTGAATTGAAGTGCATTCGCCTTGCATTAATAAATACAAATAAGAAAATTTAACATTAAGATTCCACTCCTCTTGTATATCTTATATGAAATGCAATGGCTTCTCGGGGATTCTTCTTGTATTCAGCATCTTTAAGGAGACTCTCAAAGGACTTGTATCTGTTCAAAAACTCTTCCTTCCTTTTCTTTATTTTATCTTTCTTGCGTACAGGCTTCGATTGCTGTTTGTTCTCGTATTCTGCAACGCCTGTTTTAATTTCGCTAGGTTTTAATTTGAATAATTCATCCAGAGAAGGCAAGGCATCTCGTAGGGTTTTGAAATCACCAGTAATTGCTGATTTGCTTGGTGTAGCAAACATGGCCTTCTCGCGCTTCTTTTTCTTTAACTCGTCTTTCTTCTGCTCTTTTATTAAGTCAATCTTTTTCATTAAATTATCTCGCTTCTGTTTAATTTTTTCCCTTTTGCTTTTATGGGATTTTCCTAGTGAACCCTTCTCGAGGATTAGTTTGCCTTCGGCTTTTTTCACGGGTTTCAAACCTTTTAGCTTTTTGAACTGTACGAATTTTGGCTTACCCTCATGGACAGATTTCTGTGCAGGTTTTGCTGTCTTGAATTTGCCCATATCTGCAATACAACTAATTGACAATTTTGTTAATACATTTATTTCGTAAATAGGTTCTAAGGCGTATACATAATTGTTGTAGAGAGTGGTGAAATTTTGATGGGTTTTAACGTTAGGTTTGAGTTTTCACTCAGGACTGGTGGACTGGTTAATGTGACAATTTTATAACAACCGTAGTTAGTGTAGGAGTAGTAAGGATAAGGATCTACTTTTGACGAAAAAGTACAGTATGATATTGCTTATCCGGATCAATTTAATTACAATGATCCTGTTTGCACGAATTCCAGATGAAGTGATCGTAGGAAAAGGAAAACCCATTTTATAAACAACGAAATATAGAAGGTTCCTCTAAAATTTAGAGAGAGTTGCGCCAATCCGGCGTGAGAGAAAGAGCCGGACTCAAAATGCTTTAAGCTCTCAAGCTCTATGGCAAAGGCGACGCTTCGTTTGCCGGTGCCGGATTCTATGGGGGCCTGCCTTCAGAACCAGAGCATCTCTCACCGGCATATGAGCCACACTTGTACTGATTGGACAACTCACACAACGCTTAAAGAATGAAAACAATATAAATGCAAAAAATACATAAAAACAAATAAGGAAGGGATATTGAATTGCCGTGTGAACATTGACTATTTTCTAATAGAGAGTGAGTTGAGTTGTTGACAAGATATGCAATGCATAGATGGCGTTTTCTACATTCATTTTACGAAACACATTTTTGGTTCAACTTAAATTGGGGTTTCATTTATGATGACGGTGCAGGTAGTAGCAATAATCTTTAGTTCCGCCATGGTCCTAAACTCCTTAACCTAAAGTTGTATTTTCGACAGACGTGTTTAATTAGGAAATCATACGTACCTAGTTGCAAGAGTTAATGTAAACTATTTTATGAGAATTGCTCACATGTGAACAAATACCACCCGATTTCAACCCACCCAACTAGTCTAGTATTTATTTTGACATTTCCGCACGTGAAAAACAACAACACCACACCGCGGGGTTATCAGATGAACATTTTGCAACTTGACGAAGCCGCACAAATAACGAAAATTATGGAAATTCCTAAGATCAAACAACAAGAAAGTGGACAAAACGTGTTCACTCAGTCCTTCGATAGATGATATCTTACTTATTAGTTTCAATGCATTAGGCATAAAGCCGAATAAATAAACTGAACTAGATTGGGAAAGTTTTAAAAAATTTGTTCACGCAAATCTACTACTATCTAATCTACTACAAATTGTGCTATTCCAATAAGAGATTCCTCTGGACCACTGACAGTAAAAAAACCCAAAAAAACCGATGCTTTGCGCAAAATGTCAAGTTCAGAATAGCAATAGATGAGAGGTTCTCCGCTCGGTGTGCGCTGTGTTTTGCAAATTGCAGCTGGGAGCAAGTGACATGTAATTGTATAGTGAAATAGTTAAAGACTTCTGCGGAGAGTTATGTGATAAAAATCCCTTAGGGGTTTTACAATTATTTCTCGTAGTAGACTAGGTGTAAATTATTGAGTGCTATCACCCGTTGTGTTTCCAACATCAAGAAGAAAAACAGGAAATTGCACCTTATCTGATACTAAACAGTCATGTCGCAAGCCGGAGTTACTGACCATCATGGTAGGTTTTTCAGGACTATTTGTTTAAGTTAGATACTGCTTGAAATGTTCGATTCCTTCTGATAATTTGCCCTATAAAAGCTGCCTAGGGCTAGGGTCAAACAACGACTAGGCATATACTGGAGTGGAGGAAGCTCTTTTTACTTAATGCAAGTCGTCATCAAGAGGTCTCGTGAGAAATCTGCTCTAATTAAATAAGTAACTATAGTGCGACCAGCCCGCTTAGCAGACAACTATCTGCTCAATTACCATAAATAAGCGGAGTAAGGACTAACGGCTCAGCACTTTGTCCAGTAATTTTCATTTTTGCCACTTAAGAAGCTATTTTGCAATTTTCAGCTACAATGAAACAGTCAAATGAGTGCTAGCTTTGTGAATTATTTCTCGTAATCAAGGCATTCGTAGTAACAAACTAGCAACGTGCATTAAATTATAAAATTCCTAAAGTAGGTAATCAGCGCTCTGGAACATCTGTGCTGCTCCTCTGCTTAAAAGTTCCTAATAAAGCCACGAAAACCGCTGCAGCGAGAAGTGTGTGCTGGCTCGCATTGCAAACTGGCAACAATTGAACAACGTGAGTCTGCTAAGTAAGGTTCTTCCCAATGCTTCAGGCCTTCCGTAGAAGCTATAACTAGAAGCGTACTCTTAGAATTCAAACCTTGTGAGAAAATTGAAAAGTTGAATAGGCTTGAATAGGCTTTCAATATATTTTAAGCTGAGAGCTGCTCTAGCACAATTAGGCCGTTAAAGTTTGGTCGCGAGCTACTGAGAAATTTCGGCACTTTTGAGGATTAGAGCGCGCCAAATATTTAACATCCACATCTTATAAAGTAATCTACATACCTTTAGGAATACTGCCCAAAAGAAATTTTCAAAAACAATTAAGTATTTCTAAAAATATTACAGGATGTCGTCAACTTCTGCAGTGTTCCCCTGTCTCAGGCAATAAACCTCGGAACTACTACAGCATCCGAATGAAAAAAAATCAAAATGTTGACTCTCGATTTTTGTATTTTTGGCCACGAAATCGGCCATATTTGCTTTAGAAATGTGTCTTGAAGAGTTGTGCCGTTTCGTAACGACTACCAGAATAAGGCCAAATGGCTACACTTTACACTTGCAATTAAAGTGTATAAGTGAAAATACTATCTACATTTTTTAACACGCTTTTATTAGCTTCACCTATAACTAACAATGTATGTAAAGGAATCTTGGAAATCGAATTTAACCAACTTCTAATTGTTGGATCATTATAAAATTTGGTAGTTATATGTAGTTGTGATGATAATATAATATAGTATATCCAAAATCCTTCAAAATGCAGCAGACGCCGCAAGATGGCGGATTATCTGTTTTTTGACAACTCCCTTGATAATGGGTATCAAATGAAAGCTTTCGACGAGTAGTATACGATAAGCTACGTGAGTCATTCTAAACTCAATGATACGAAAAATAAGGATACATTACACAGAAGCACCATATATGGCACGGTTTTGGAATCCTCAGATCACCGTTCTTCATCGAAACGTATAAAACTCACATTATATCGCAATTAAATAAAACCGAGTTAAAAATTTACGTTCGTGCGCGCAACCTTCTTCAATGAGCAACCGCTGACGTTGATGAAGCTCTAGGATCAATTTCGTGGATTTTCCAACACGACCATGCAGCTATCCACACTGCTCGCCAAGTAACAGAGTGGTTTCGGGCCCGTCACCGTCCTCGAATGGCCATCCCTTTCTCCAAATCTCAACATTATTGAAAATGTGAGGGAATGGATCATTCGTAAAGTGTATAAAAATCGAAAGCAGTATGAAAACGTTGAAGCACTAAAGGAAGGTGTCTTAGCTGCTTGGAACGAAATACCATTAACCTTCGTGAGGAGCCTTTCGACAAGTATGCTCGACAGGCTCATTGAATTAATTTCTAAGAATGGAGGTCACAACACATTATTAAAAGTACTTATAATATTGCTTATTATTCCTTAAAGTAATTTAATTATGTTTTCACAAGGCCATTTAGCGTGGTAATCGAAACCCGTCAACAATGGCAAGCCAGTGAGGCGTCCCCACCGAAGGGATCGATGGTGTGGTATACGGACGGATCAAAAACAGATAAAGGGGTAGGAATTGGCGTGTATGGCCCAAGGTGCCGCATTTCAAAGGCACTAGGTAAAACCCCTACCATATTTCAAGCTCAAATATTGGCCATACTAGAATGTGTCAATACCTGCATCAACAGAACCATCAATGGTTCTACTATCTTTATATTAACAGATAGTCAAGCCGCACTAAAGGCGCTCAAGTCCTTCAGTGTAGACTCAAAGCTGGTTTGGGAATGCCTGGAATCCCTGAAGCTTTTAGCAACCCACAACAGGGTTACTCTTATGTGGGTCCCAGGCCATGCAGGCTATACAGGGAATGAAATAGCCGATGGTTTGGCAAAACAAGGGGCGGAATCTGCCCTTACTGGTCCAGAACCTTTCTGTGGCGTGTCTAAATGCCACCTAAAGGGGGCCATAGAAAGTTGGGAGAAGAGGAGCCGACTCAGGTACTGGAATAACACCCCAGGATGCCGGCAATCAAAGACCTTCATGGGTGCACCGTATGAAAAGGTCGAGAAACTCCTCCACTTAAACAAACAGGAGCTCAGAATTATTACTGGGCTCTTCACTGGACAGTGTTCCTTAAGGTACCACCTTAAAAAGATTAGGAAAGCTGACTCTGACACCTGTCGCTACTGTGCGGAAGCCCCAGAGACAGCGGTGCACATCCTTTGTCACTGTACAGCCCTAGCTAGGCTCCGACTAACTCAATTAGAGGATGCCTTTCCAACACCTGAACAGGTTTGGAAAACGACTCCCAATAAAATCCTAGGCCTCTATAAGAGGCTAAATTTGGGATAAAATATTGATGGGGATTCACAATAGATCCTAGTGGTCGCGGTGAACGATAGGCTTTTACAAGCCTGAACGCCCCCTTTCAAACTAAACTAACTAAACTAATTTAATTATGTTAGTAACATAAAGTAATGTGAACAGATATGATTTGTCTTACAAATGCACAGCTTTTTTATGAGGTTTTTTTCTTATATTCAGGTAGTTTTTCCCTGGAATTCCCTGGTAATGGGAAAGTGGTTGTCATTAATTGCAATTCTTAGAAGAATAAATCTATTAAAAAAATTTACCTGCACGTGTGGTGTTACGCATATTATCTATTTATGACCGTATAACTATTCAAGTGCTCCGCAGTGTATACGAGTATATTGCATTATAATTTGGCGATTATTCGAAATGGAATTGTATTTACGTTCCGGAGAGGAAATGGAATTACTAATTACTTGATTATGCAAATAATTAGGATCATATGAAAATTACGATGCGGCTTAACTTGCACATATGTAGTCGGTTCTTTTAATTACCAACGCACAACTCCAATTTGTCGCAACTAATCTCAAGCTAAGTCATCCACAAATAGCACAGAAAAACTCTACGCAAAATTGAATTTCATATCGCGACGCAAATCGTAAGCTTATGAATTGCGAACTAAAGTTTTGCGAAAACTGCCCATTAGATAACAAATGCCAAAATATACCTATTGAAATCTTCCAAAGGCTTGTAATGGGCCCTGAGCAGACCAGCTGGGAAACCTCGGCGTGTGGAAAGGGGCAAAATACGCTAAAATCAATAAACCAAGCATCGAATTTGATAGGAGCTATAACTTGTAAGTTTTCCCGGTTTCCTAAGCAGTTTGAATTGTTTTGTTTACATTATACCTCAATGCCTTGGAAAGAAAACAAACCATATTACGTTTTTAGTTTCATTGACTTTGGCTCATTTCCTTCGTGGGCAAGTGATGGAGAGAGTATAATATAAAGCTTCTGGTATTTTGAAACAAATGTTAGCTTTAAATGACAATTCGGAATTAATAAATCTCAATTGTTGTGACTGCCAATGTAGTCCCTTGATGTTGATGTAAACGTATGAGACAATACTTTAAATCATTGTTTAAGAGCGGTCAACACTCACGACACGATCCACATCGCATAAGAGTGGGATAAATGACATTTTCTTTCTCACCTTTGATATTCCAGCCATACGTGGCTATGGAGCTCTTGAGGGATAAGTATTAACTATATCTCAAAGCAAGCAAAGTGCTTGTACCCGAAGAGCAATTAAATGTAATTTCAGGTGACTCATGTGAATTATAATGGTTATATCGATCCGTTATTGTATTCGGACACGAACTTCTGCTGTTCCAGTTCATCAATTAAAGAGTAGCTAGAAGTCAATGGTCTCTTCAATTAGAGTTCTAATTTGACTATTGTTCATTAAGCCTCAATGAGCTGCTTCCAGAGCAAAATTAATTTTGTCCGAATTTCTGCAATGGGGTCGATGTACATCATGATGTACACTGAAAGAGGCATTTGTAAGTTAAAATGTATCTAAATTTATACTATAATCCAATTTTGAAAAAAAAAAGATTTTTTTTATTTTTTGCAAGTATGATCTCTAACTGTGATCGGAAGATCACACAATCGTTAGTGGTACACTGGCACGAATTTGGTTTACGCATTTTCAATCTTCAATTTCTTTTTAGTGACAAATGGAAATATAACAGTTTTTTTATTTACTAGAACATTTTATGCGTAATCAAATAGTAAAACTCAAAATGCAAAAAAAAACTTGTTATTGAAGGGAACAAAACACATACAGTAGAGTCTCGAAAAATTGAACCATTGAATGCAATCGTGAGTGTACCACTAGTGTCTACCGTGTGATTCATTTAACTTGACAAATCAAATATCAAGAAATACACATCCTACGAAAAAAATGGTTCAAATAAACCCTCAATATTTTTCAAGGGACCATCCACCTGTGATAAAATTAGCTCGCCCCCAAATATTACTGCGAACGTAAGTTTTTACAATAGCCAGCTACATATACATATTTGGACCATTTTACAGGCCGTAGTCGGCCAGTATTTATGGTAGAGCTTCAAAGCTCTGTGCATCTTACAAGCTTAGAACTTAGTATTTTTCAATTATGTTAGGTGACAGTAATTTTGTATTTCAATTGGAAAGGAAAAATGGCCAGATACGAATAAAGTTTTCACCTCACCAACAGTAAATATTTAAATTTTAAAAGTGTAAGGTCCAAAGTTAAATACAGTCGTGCTAATCAAAAAGCCAGTAACTCCATTTTGTCGGTTTTAAATTATTCCCATATGTACGCTTCTGATACTAACATCTACCTCTCCACAAAAGACACAGGCTGTACATCTCAAAAAGTGTTTTACTCAAAATTACGAAAAGTGGAGTTACTGATTTTTTCCGCTTTCGCACATACGCAAATTTGGGTAGTCAAAGTTTGTTGGAGCTTTGTACACTTCCAATCCGATTATACTCGTATGTAGTTGTGCGATGAACGAATGAATATGTTGTCAAGCTGTTGTTATAAATAATTATTTATTTATTAATCGAAATCACCTGCAGAATAGCTCACACACAGAAGTCAGTATGTGTGTGCAGACAGTAAATGTCATGTACGTGCGCATTTGCTTGGATGGGAAAAGTAAAATTACGAAACTATTAAACGTAGACAAAACTTAAGCGAGGGTTTGCTCTTTTACATCGGATCCATAAAGTGGGGCTTCTACCGATATATAATTACTCGAGCCAAATAGGTCCATACGACACCCCTGAAATATTCTAAACAAAGCGGGTTGAATTTTCCGTTTGCAGGCACTGAATTTTGGGATTCAAAAAAAACAAAAAATGATATAAAAGGGCAATGGAGAAAAATAGTTTTAAAATAACAAAGTTTGAAGTAATTCCGGTTTGGATTTACCATTCATTTTCAATAGAGATTAGTAGATTACTTAGTTCCAGGAGAAAAAAATGTGTTTACAAAAAATATTACAAAATAATAAACATTTGTGGAAAAGTTTTTGAAAATATTAATAGTTCCTCAAAAAATATAAATTTATTTAGTTGTTTTGCTTTATGTACGTAGTTTTTTTATTTTTGATGGGTACGTACGTAATCGAAGGACAATTTATTCTTCTCATGGCGTTATATTGTGGCCGTTCATTGTGTCCTCAAATTAAAGGCAGTTATTTATTTTATTTTTCCGTTATTCAAGTCGATGAGACCTAAAAAGAACGAACAATGCGGAAGCTACAAATTTTCTTTACATAAGAATAGAAATTCTTGAATCCGATCGATTCATAAATAGGGAGTTCCAGCAATACCTTCTTTCGTAGTAATTAATAGTATACGTTTGAAGGACGCATATTGCGTGTCGACGCTTTATTAGGTATAAACAAAGATTAAACCGTAATTTATTCCCGGACGCCCAGCAAATTGTTGTGAATATTTAAATTTGCTCTGCCAGGTGCAGGTGATTGCCTTTTTAAGGGTGTCCTACTGGTGATTGCCTTTTTGAGGGTGTTGTTCTACTTACGAAAATGTCGTCGCGAACTCTGTATTCTCAAGAAGTGTGCACAGTTAAGTGGATCCTGATAACAAAGTACTTCGAGGGGTCGCCCCTGAAATTTACTCGGGGCAAGCACGAAATATAATATCGGGAAGTTGCGATTCACAAGGGTTTGTTCGTATGGGTTTATTTATGATATTCCTTTATTTTGTGGGCCATAGAAAAATCAGGTTAGCCGAAGTGTACTGCCTATACTGGAAATATGCAATGGGGCTATAGTAGTATGTAATTTAAATTTATGGTATTTTCTATAGAGTTCGATGGTAATGAACGAAGACCAAGTATGTACCTGGATTTGTTTGTGTAAACTCTCCAACAGCTGCACGTTCCGATTGTTTGAGTTTGAAATCCAAGCAGTTGCATTCATTGACAGATTTGAGATTCAATCTAAATAAATCACCTCGCTGTTTTTTCAACTAGAGTTCTCCAAATTATTTTAATGAGACGTTTTTTTCAGTGCATTTTTTTTCTGTGCTCCTCTGGATTCATAAGTTTTAATAAAATTTTTGATTTATTTAACGTGGATATACTGCTTCCGAACATCCAACGAGTTTCGGTGATAAATAACAGAAATTTATTGGTTACTTGTGATTTGAAAAGAATTCTATTCGGTTATACGGTCTTAATAAAAAATGCATTGTAAGGCCGCCGCGCACGCTTGACTGGGAAGATATTTATAGAATATTTAATTTGTGTAGTTTATTAAAAACAAGTGGATCCCAAATTGGGATACTATTCCTAGGCAATTTTTGTACCTGCAACAGAGCTGTTTATGCCATAAAACGGAAAAAAGATTTCTTGTAATTAGACTGCTAGTGTAGTTAAGTGGCGTAAAGTTTTTCAAAGTTGCGACGAAGCTGTTTAGCATATTGGTAAGGTCATAGTCGCTGCTAATAAATTGTGGCTTTTTCCTATAAAATGGAATATTCTTTCCTAGACACGAACTTGCATTCTTAGGTTAGCGTCGTCGTAAAAAAAGATTGCTTGTTTACAATTATTAGAGTCTGAGGAAGATCCAGAATTGGAACTGAGAAATGAACAATGAGAATAATTTGCATAATTTTATTATTAATGCACGTGTAGGTTATCACCGATTATATGAAGGTTTCTGAAATTGATAGAAAATAATTTTGCTGGCTTAGTGTTTCAATTTAAATTGATATAATCTTTGCTTTGTATATATACATATTTCCCGTATTTGTCATCTAATTCCATGAAGTCACGTCCAATTCCGATAGCTTTGGCCTTCAAAGCTGCCATATTTTGTACTAAAAGATTTTTTCTTCTTCGCTCAACTTTTCCCTTTCTTGGTATTTCGAAATACTATCCTCAAATGAAGGATGATAATATTCTATTTATTAACGAGAATACAAAGAAATATAAAGTTGTACTTAGCGTTATCAAAGTATGTTTCCTACCAATAATTCTGCTGATAACTTAGAAGCACTATTGAAAACTCTGCAACGATGGATCCAACCTAAATCAAATAACACCTTTCTAATACATATTTTACACCCAGGCGAAATAATGATAATGAGATTTTTATCGACTTAGAAATATTTTGTAATTGAATGAGTGCAAAAAGAGGACGTGCAGATGGGGACAAAAGGAACCCAGGTACTTCTCTAAACGCTACCATATATGTTTGGAACTGTTGAAGTTAGGAAATAGATAGAGGGACGTTTTTGTAGCTGCAACTTTAAGATGGTGTATCTGAAAATTCGTTATCGTAGAAAGAGTAAGTTGCAGTATTCTCCGTCCCTCTAAGTTATGGCAGGTAAAAACAACCGGGTTCTAAACGACCCCACCTGTGCTCGAAGGGTGAATAATATAACATTTACCGAAAGTTAGCAATAAGGCAACACAAATCGGACGGTCAAAAATCTGGAGATCTTAAAAAAAAAACTGTTTTAATTATTGTTTTTGAAGGAAGTCAGTAAATGTCGTTCTTTTTTTATTTTCAGATCATCACGTCCATTTTGACACAGCTAGTCTGAAGGATGAATATGAATTTGATAACTCAGTAACGTATCAACGGTGCGAGGATGGGATTATAGTTAATTTAGGATTTCTGCAAATAAATCACAAATATGCCATAGACCTAAAACTGCCCGCAACACTGTTTGGACAGTTCACAGAATCACCTTTACTTGTACCTGACGTCTCGTCCGTTCCTAATTTACATTGCAGAATAACAGATTTTTCTGGTGTTAAGTGTGATCAAAATGATTTCTTCGATATGAAAATAGAATTCTTCGCGTACAAGGAGAAGCTTCTGAAGGAGACATTAACCGTCGTCAATTCAAACAATTCGGAACAAATTTTAAAGCTCATAATTACAGCAAGAGTCCTTGGAAAAGGAAAGGGAACGCCGATGCTGAGAACTGGAATCCACTGTATAGGCGTTGAAAGGGACGAGGAATCTGAGGCGTCTGATTTCTCATTCAGCAAGGGCAACTAAAGTAGTCGAAATTAGTCATGATGTGAAAACTGTACTTAATGAAATCTTGTTATTTTGGTTAGCGACGAACCAAGGTCTTATGATTAAGGCTTATTCCACTTAGAGCTAAATTTACTTCATTGTAGGATTTAACTTTCGTTGTGTCTTTTTATACTAAATGACTGCATTATATCTGACATTAAATGTTAAAGCTAACCATTTGTTTATTCAAATGAACTGGGTACAAATATGCCACATATCTGTGTCGCCGACTCAGGTCAAAAACATATTGTAGAGCTTTACAAAAATTTCAATTATAGCCGCAGTGAGGCCTAAATTAAATTTTTCTTATGGCGTCGTGGTTTCATTGCCGTTATTTTTAAAACTTTAGGATTTAAATTATAAATTATTATTCGAGTGCCCTGCAGCGAAATAAAAGCAGTGCTGTGTTTTTAATCCACGCCTGTATCTTTTTAAATGAAGGCTACTTTTTATATTAGTCTAGTTTTTACGAAATATTGTTACCCGGTTTGCGCTTTTAATTCGTCATGGCAGCAAAATACGTACCGAGGCGATAACAGTGGTTTATCGGATAAATTGTAAAGTGGTGCCGCATTCAATCGTTTGTAAACAAAATCATGCAAGCAACAGTACTTTTACGTGAAATATTTTGATATACATCATATTGTAGATTATTGCCACGAGAACGTTCGAATTGTTTAAGTTGGATACTTCTACTACTTGAGAACTTTTTTATATTTAGCTCCACTTTACTGGAATGTTTAGTGTATTTCTACAGTTTTTAAAATAAAATTGAGGTAGTTAGTTAGAATTTGCTTGATCGTACCAAATTTATGGCAGTGTAAAAGGTTTGAGAGGAAGTGATTTTAGTGCAGCTCTCAAGGAAAGTTTAGAATAGATTTGTACTTATATTTTTGTATTTGCAATACAAGATTTATAAATCTTATATAAATGTAGATAAGGAGAACTACTGTTTGCATGGTTTTATACTAAAATGTGGCCCAACGGCCCTCTATCTATGAGCAGATAATTCACCTCTTATAACCTAATTGAAACTAGTAGCGTAAATAAGATTGTTAATATGCTAACAGAATCCAACTGTGATGTGGTTGCAAGCTCTAAATAAAGGATAATCACTTCTTCTCTCATGTTGATTCAGAATACTTGCAACATATATTTGAGTAGACGATACACCGCTGCAATGCTGACTAAAAAAAGAGGAAAAAAATTAACATAACAAACAAAAAAGGAAAGAGAAGTTAAATGCTAGTTGCTTGGTTTTAAGTTATATTTCAAAAGACATTATGAAACATATTTATATAAAACAAGAACAAGAAAATATTATACGTTTATGCAATTCCAATAATGATCTAATTTTCCGAAAACTCTGCGTGCTAACGTTTTCTTGTTTGGACGTTTTTAACGTACGGGAAATGTGTTTCAAAAGTTATAATTTTATTTTGGAATTTCTTTTTATATTCCTACAGTGTTTTTTTTTTAAATTACATTTATGAGTTTTTTATGATCTTAATAGGTGCTATTTCTGATAAGACGCAGAAATGGCGTTTTAAGAATCATCCCAACAAACTGACGTTTTTCTAGGAAAATTGTTGCTTCCCCTTAAAAATATTTGGTCGTTGCACATGAAATAATAAACATTTTGAATTTCAAAAAACTATATTTTTTATTGTTATACACTTTAATGATGTTAGGGCACTATAAGAGATTGGTTATTTTATGTTTAATCCGACGATTTTTTTAAACTAGTAGAGTGAATGAAGATATTGCAGATCAAAGCTGTTGCCTGGTCACAGTGTCTGTGGCATTAGTTGAATTTCATGCAAAGCTTGTCGATGGTAAAGAAAATAAAAGCCATATTTGTGAATTCGAGCATTCGTTAAATTCTCGAATAAATTAATGGCATTTGTTATGCTGTGATCCGCGACTGATATTGATCTTAGAAACAAGTTTCAGAATGATTCGGTTGTACCCTAAAGTCCGAGACACATTAAAAAAAGGGCAGAACAGAAGCAGAACAATAATAATATATCGCAAAAATATGGCTTGTTGAAAGCTTTAAAACTATTTCTGTATTTCTATGTTCTAATTTTTTTTACAATAGCCACGTGGTATGCAAATATTAGATGTTTTCCCGTGTGTAAAATTAATGATTTGTTGACGAATTATCAATTAGTCGATAATTTTTTAGTTAAAACACAAACAATCACAAAACCTTAATTATTTTAAATAATTTTAATATTATTCGCTTGACAATTTCATCAACGAGAGAACAAATAAGTTATTTGTGTGAAAGTGGTGAAACTGTTTGTAATATAGTCAACACATCCTAAAGAGGCCACATTGCGTAAATTGATATTGCCAACGTTTGAAGGTTGTGTGTTCTGGTAGAATACCGAGATTCTAAATTTTCAACACCTTTTAAGGTAAGGTTTTTAACTCGACCGCATATGCACATCTCTTATTTGTTTAGGCGGTATTGCTCGATTAGAAGCAAATAAAGATGTATTTTATAGGATTTCTGTTGCAAATCTAGCAAATTTTTAAAAGGTTTATTAAGTATACAAAGGACTATATCTTTCTATGTATCTCTTGAATTTTAATTAAATTTATTTAAAATTTAATAAAAGTTAACTAAAAATAAAAATAAAGTACCACTATATGCCCATGCTCTCATAGGCCTTCCTAAACAAGAAATTTGTTGTAGTGCATTTGTGAATATTACGAGATAGTTTGCAAAATGTTTTTTTTCGGCTACTGTGGATTAATTGGAACTTTGTCCGAGCGTTATGTACACATCGTGCACAGCTCAATTAGTTCCGATTGATTCTTTAATTATCCGCAGGTATTCCTTCCTTTGCTCAATATCGCGTTTTTCAGCGCGTAAATGGAATTCAGATGTATATCATTGGCAATATTAAAATCCGTAACAATAAATGACACTTTTGATTCGTTCGAAACGTGGCATACCGTTTTCATAATTCGTAGAGAATTTCGAATCACGATGCGCACATTCGGATTGTAGAATTTATTTTCGGGATTCGTAACAAAATCTAAAGATTGACAGATTTTGGAGTAGGCCTGTACAAATATTATATTTTAAGAAAATGTTAAAATTCAAAAATTGTTTTTTCAGTTCAACTGGCTGAGCATGACTCCACATCGTGATGCAACCATGCATAAAACCGTTTACGTACCTGATAAGCATACGAGTATACATGCTTCCTTTATTAATTGGAAATTAAAATACGGTATGGGTGTATCGATTTGTCTCGAAATATCTATTTTTAGCTCATTAATTAAATGGTGATTTCAGCATCCCCGACCTTGAAATGCCTTTACAAAAGCGTTCTAATAAATTGTGTCCACAGCACAGAATTTGGCCGCATATGTTATGAGTTTTTATAGGTGACTCATTGTCAAATTTAAATTGATGGAAGCTATTAATAAGCGAACATTTAAAAATCAGAAACATTCACTACGAAGTTTGTTTCCCTTTATTTAATATTGTCAAATCTGCATTTGGAAATTTAAATAAATTTCATTTTATTTACCGTACATTAAAAAGGCATAAAGTATTAGCCGAATGCAGAGGCTTTAAGCAAATAAAATGTGCAAGGTATCGGCATTGGCCTAATTCCATATTACAATTTAAAATAAGCTAAGTAAAAGCAAGAAGTTAACAACTAAAAATATGTAGGGAACAATGCAATTTACAATTTATTGCTAGGTAGTAGGTCTGTTCTCGGCTTCGAAAGTTATCCATTTTATAAAACGATAATATATTTAATTAATGTAGGTACGTTGTGCCGAACAAAATCATTTGCACTTCCTTTGGGCATCCATACAATTTGTTTTAATTCAAGATGATACGAACGAGGGTAGTTTTGTACGTCACTTTGGTAATAAAGAGAACTAATTCAGTCTTGCAACAAACTTTATTTTTCCACATATCTGCTTCAACATCTCTCCAATTTTGTGATTTCCTCGTCTGGAGAAGTCTTCAAACTATTCGTTTACCTCCTGTATGTCCTCTTCATTTGATTTAAATTTGAACGTAGATTTTCGGGTACAGAGGGTGATCCGAGGTAGCGATAACGGATAAATAGGATATATGCGGAAGCATTTGGGGAGATTCTTGTTTCCTTGGCCCCGCTTTTTGGCAACGGGGTCTCAATTTTTGGGAACGGAGTTCGAAACATATTGCTGTGAATGTAATGAAAAAATTCTATCTCGACCCGTTTTCGAGATATGGGGCAAACTAGTTCATACTTGACGAACCACCTTAATTGGGAAAACTTTAACTTTAAGGAAAATTCTATTATATTATTATAATTTCCCTTTTACACAGTGCCGGTGGAGTTAATTTTCCTTTTACAAAAGAATGCAAAGCACAGCGAAATGTTTCGAACCCCGTTCCCAAAAAGCGGGGCCAAGGATACAAGAATCGTGCCAAGCATTTCAAATTTTAGTTCGGTCAATTTGTCTTGTAGCGCCCTAAAAAATTGAAGCCATTCACTTTTCCAGCGGATTGAACTCATTTCGTCTTTTTTGGAGCCGGCTCACCACCTGCGATTTACTGTTTGATACTGCTATGAACCAAGTTACTTATTAAACCACCCTCGAAAATTGTCCAATATGTACTCGAAAACACTATTGTTTGGTGTCATTCGTTTAAACGCGATCAGTACGCGGAAGTACTTTTGGAGCCCACCAATTTATTTAATTTTAATTACTTTTACCGTTAACTGTTTACGTAATCAGAACGTAAATAGCTGAAAGGTAAGGTAAAATGTACTAAGCCTATGCAACAATATTTTTTGGAGCACCGGGTCGCTTTTGTAAGTGTTCACATAAGAGGTCCGCTAGTTTCAATAGACTAATAACAGCAGTCATATGTAAGAATGGTGTAAGTTAACGAAACGTATTTATTGAGATATGTTGAATTTGAGTAGAAGTTGTGTGCAGTGCAGTGTAATTATTCTTTTTATTGTCTACTAATTACAATAATAACCCAATCGATTAAAAACTATAGCGTTTTGTATTATAAAATCGAAATGACCTCCATCATGTTAAAAAATTGACTTACACAACATTTGCTTAAGACGGCTCAAATCCATTATTCCATATTTATTAAAACTAGTTGAGTAGACATTAGTCACGAAAGAAATAACGTTCGATTTTAAAAGTTTACAAAAGGAAAATATCTGGCTCTCATGATATTGATTATCGGCTTGAAGTCAATTCGATTCTCAAAATCAATCCGATAGAGACTCTCGTGATATCGCCCTAAATGAACAAAGATATTGACCAATGGAGTGCAGTAAAATAATTTATACAGGCTATGGAAATACATACTACGAATACAAAGGAGAGATTGCAGTAGATAATAACAAAATGTACTTATGACAAAGCTAAGCAGTCTTTATAAGTGTTAATGTAAGAATTGAGTAAGGCTTGGAAAACAAACAAACCCCGATTCCTGCATATTTTTGTAAATAGTTTATTTAAAACTAAAATATATTTCCATAGGCGATAGCTCCAGTAGAAATAAAGGATGTAAAACATAAAAACCTGAAACCAGATGCAAAAACAATAAACCTGCTGCAAGAGAGGTTATTTTTAAATACTTCTGCTCTGCTCTTTCGGCAGTTTTTTTTTATTGAAGGCTTGCGATTTTAACGCAGAATAGCCTCTCTAGCTGCCAAAGGCTTCCTAGATATGATCAATAACTGTCTTTAAAGCTCATAACAAATGATATTTAGTTTTTGTGTTCTTTAGCGGGGTATTTCCAATGTAAGTGTATGATAACAAGCAACATAATCAAAGCCGGAATTGTTTACGGCAGAAAAAATAGTGCCAATTTAGAAATAGCCGCATACATATACATGCACTTCTCTATGCTTTAACCGACCAAGCAGTTTGCGTATTACTCGGAATTTGATGTAAGGGGGGTCTATTCTGAGATCCGCTTTACGTGAAAAATACTTCCACGGAACTTTCAATTCGCTCATACTGAAAATATTCACTTCAGGCGATGAGAACAGGTTCTACCGACAGTTTCGCATAAGAAAACGAACATGTGAAACATTCAAACTTCACAATCACATAATCGCAGAATAGAATAATTGCAAACCGCTTTTCACGAGAATCGGATCGCACAATAGCCCTCAGTACTTTCATTTTGCCTAAGGTGCTAATATTTTTCGGGGCATTAGTTGAGACAGGAACAATATTCTTTTAAGTAGAACTTTTAAACCTTTCATTAATATAAATACACTGTTCAATAGATAAACTTTTTCATTGATAATTAAATCCTATATAACGAAGCAAGTGCGTTTTATTTCAAAACCCTAACTGGATTCGAAGTGAATTCTTGTTATTTCATTATATTATCAGATAATTCAACAAATCGACAAATCTCAAAAATTTACAGCTCCAAATCAATCGGTTTGATTATTACTTTCGTTTACTTAAATTTCTTGAGAATTTTCTGCCTCAATCATGGGACCGACCAACTATTTTAACGCGAGACCACAGACCGCCGAATTAAGAATTGTCAACACTGCCGGCCAAAGAAGTCGGTTTGAGCCGTTTCCATAGTAATTTTGCTTCAAAATGAGTTAATTGTTATCTCAATTTGCAACAAATTTTAGGGGAATGAATAATTTCAATGTCTTTTACAATATCGAGGTCAATGATGCCTAATTTTATTCTTATTCTTGAATGTGTTGTTCTCCAGTAGAGATTTTGTATTTGGCCAGAAGAATAGGTATATGCCTAATAAACGAAAATGTACAATCATATAACCGGTCAATAAAAAACATTTTCAAAGTGTTTTATACTTACAGATCATTTTCTGTTGAATTTGTTGTCTAAGATGGGTGGAAAACCCCGCTATATTTTAAAGCAGAAAAGCGTTCAGCGATTAAGTAAATAAAGTAAAACTTATAAATTTTACGCCGAGGTCTGAATATTTTGTAGCCAATATTTTAGAAGTTTTAAAAAAGACAGAAAATCGGGAAAACCCAAGATAACCTTGACAATGACTAACCAACTAACTAATGCATGCGCCCACGTTGTTCATTTTAAATCTTATTATTAAATTATTACATTATTAAATACAGCTTAACTTCGGACAAAATGCCAGTGGAAATTTTGTTTCGGTATTTTGTTTTTTTTTGGTTTTCTAAAACTGCCACCAATGTTGTTCTACCTCTACCACTGCAGCTGGAGTCACTTACGAAAGTGAAAATTTGCTCAAAAATGTCCAAAAACTCACGTTTCTCCCACATTTTCTCAATTATCTCGTAAACTACGTGAATTTCCGTTATACTACAATTTGTTCCTCATCAAACTCTGCATAAAATTGATCTTATGGTAAATTTACGTAGGACTTAGAGTTCTCGAGATTTTCGTGTCTATCACAATGCTGTGTAAAAAGAATTAGTGTTTTCGTAGAAAATTATGAGAATGAAAACAATTCACGAGTGTGTAAGATATGCAGTGCAAGTTGTAGGAAGCACATAAAGATAGTAGTTGTTTGCTGTGAGTTTGGCGTTGCTGCGTTGAGTGGATCAGAAGATGAAACTACAATAATAATGTGCTTCCCGAATTTATGAATCACCCTGTAACTCGAAAACGGTTGTGTTGACCCCCTCCCCGCCCAACAATTTTTTGTTTAGCTAGGTGAGATCCATCACCCTGCCTATGCATATACATAATTGTACAGTGGAGTATGCGCCTTGCTTCACCTTTTCTCAACCTGATATCTCGAGGACTATTAACCGTATGTAAATTTTGTATAAGAACATTTGCAGTGACTCAACTTTTTATTCAAATGTTATGAGATTCTGCATATCAATCGATTTTACTTCTGCTTGTAATAAATTAAAACAAAAAATCTTAGGAGAAGTCAAAAGAATGAAACATATTTATCTTTGTGACAATTTAATTTATTTCAAAATCCATATTTTTAGAAAGAAAAAAGCTGAAAAGGAAAAATTACTATTTGAACAATTAGTTGACTTTAAATTCAAAACCAAATTATCCTTACATTTCAATATTTTGTGTGGCCTCCTTTTGCGTGGAAGACCTCCGTGGCATTAACTCAATTAAATTTCGGCATTTGGAAGCTGGGATGTTGTTCCACGCAGTTTTCACCCTATTCCACAGCTCATCTAACGATCGGCATTCCCCCGAATGTGCAGCCATTTCTCTTTTTTTAATTCAACTCAATACTCAATACTCAATAGGATTGAAGTTGGGGGGGGGATTGTGGCGGCCAATCTAAAACCTGAAATCCTACGAGCTTTGTGTTTCGGATCATTGGGCCTGATTCTGGTTGTCACCTCACTTTCCGTGACGTGACATCTTATAGCTGAATATCGAAGAAATATTCTTATTGGAATCAAAACAGGCAATTCAGCTATAAGCTGTCACGTCACGGAAAGTGAGGTGACAACCAGAATCAGGCCCATTATCTTGCTGGAAGATAATGTCCAACACATTTTGCTCTCACTGTTCTAGAGTTCCAAGGAGATTGTACTGAAGAATGCCAATGTAGGTTTCGGCGGGCATTCTACCATCGATCCTGTGACACCTCTCAACTCCCCGAAAAACTCGTACATCTTCAGAGCATCAGATTTTCGCCACTGAACTTGATGGTTGGTTGGATGTGACGATCCTAAAGATGTTCACCCTTTTTTTCCACGTCCATTGTCGTTCATCTCATCAGCATCGATTTATTTTGGTCTCATCTGACGAAATTACTTTCGCCCAATCATTGATAGTGATATTTTAATAGCGTTTGGCGAAGTTCGATGTTTCTTCGTAAGGGCCGTTTTTTTTACTTTGGCTACGCCATGAAACTCATTCTTTCGAATAGCTTCACGGGTTACCTCTATTATCGAACCTGTGTAGGTTGGAGGTCACTTTCCCGGCATTGTGACTTAAAATTATTCGCTGAACAGATGGAGTCAGAACGACTTTCCTTCCTGGCGATTTTTTTTCAATCCTGATGTTTAATTGTTTTTTTTATATTGGTGACGGTACCAATACCAACCCAACTTTGTGGGCAATTTCTCGGTACTTATCACCTTTTTCCAGAAAAGCTTGATTTCCGCTATTTTTTCCTCACTAATTTCCTTCATCTTTCAGAAACCAAAAATGTATCAACTAACCTATTTTATTTATTTTTATGTACTCACTATTTAATTATACACTTTGTTTTTCTCCTTAGTTCACGGCAGGTTATAATTTTTTTTGCAAAAAACTCAAATATTTTATAAAAATATCGACGTTGACTCTTTAACTTTCTAAACTTAACTAATTGTTCAAGTGACTACAGCAGGAACAAAAGAATTTTGTACCGTTATTCAGTAACAATCTTTATTCTGTTTTCAATCAAATATAGTAAACAAGATATTCGTTGAGTAGAATGACATTTGCAGCTGTTTTTGTGCATATCATTTGCAGGATGCGGCATTGAAGCAAATTTCGCATTGTATATGAACAATTAGTTGAGTCACTGTATATGCAAATTTTGATGGGCAACAAATTTTATAATAACGAAAATTGACGTAAAACTAATATAATAGTTTACGAGATAATCGAGAAAAACGATGTTCGCGACATTTGACCTTCGCGCATGTGCAATGCCGACATGATTTCGCTTAGGAATTTTAAGAGAATATCTCTACTGCCCAAATAAACCAAATATCGAAGGAAAATTTCGACTAGGATTTTGCCTGAAGATCGACTTTTATTTTGCCTATTTTTATATTTCTGGAGTATCTGTGTGGGGCTAGGAGAAATTATTTAATACGTTTTAATCCATTTTAAAAACGTGGTAAATTGAAAATTTGTGTTTATTTAAATAATTATTGCATGAGACCACGATGATAGTATAATATCTACGTCTAGAAATTGCCTGTTACATAGCTAATCATCTTTAGAATGGCATCACATAGCTCGATGGAGATATAAATTTTACGAGGGTTGTAGAATAACCCTGCAGTTAGACAAAAGGTCCATTGTATGTGCCCCAGAAGTGCAGCCATCTGAATTAATCTCATTGCCTTGAATAAGCCGTTAAACGTTCGTCTAACAAAGCTCATGAATATGGGCAGTTTAGTTTTAGGCCACATTAAAATGCGAATATAGCGGTTCCCCCGCTGTTGTAAAGGGGACTCATGTACAGAAGGTGAGTGTTGGCCTCCAACTTGCATTTATATAGCGGCGAAGGCTATGCACATGGTATGAAGATGCTTGTTCAACCTGCAGTAACTTTAAAGTACAGTAATTGCGAGATTGATGTGACATCTGCTAAAGTTAAGTAATTGTTTGGTCATATCGTGGTTGACTTGATGCAATATAATCTTAGGCTCTATACAGTCTTGACGTGCGATTCACCTCCCATTATGCTCGTTTTGAGGCAACTCTTATAAAAAAATTGCTGCCGAGGCTAAGGAAATGATAGTTCCTCAGTTATTGAACGCAGTTATTATTTTCGTTAGTTTAGCTTTAAATAAAATAAGGAAATGTACTTTACAATATATTTAAAAAAATAAAAACAAGGCATTATGAGAAAAACCTTTACATTTATAGCCTAACTGTAACACAGTTCAGAACTACTCACATATCATGCGAAGTTGCAAGGAGCCAAAAGGTCAACAACAATCGCAGTAGAAAAGAAATTAGAGGATCTGTACTGATAACAGTGAATGATTTTTGCGCGATGACAATATTCATGCAAACACTTGAATGATTAGTGGTCAAGAATACGCAGATTTCCAGATACTATCTTGTTCTCCAGGATAGCACCAGCTGGAATATCGATTCGGTCACCATGATTTGCTATGATGATTACTGTGCCCTAAAAAGAAAACCCAACTTTAAATTAATGAAACATTTGCAACTTATTTTTTTTACCCTTAAAGAAACTCCGCGACCAAATGTGACATCTCCTGACACCGTCAGATGGTCCAACTCAATAAGATCTGGTATATTAGCGAACCGTCCTAGAAATTCTTTTACTTTTGAAAAGTGATTTTCGCCTAATTTGACTAGAGGAGTTGTAGGGAACATTCTTTGTGGGGACATGACCAGACTGCCGTTTTTGAGGCTATACAGATTTGACATCACAAGGAGAAGATCTGAAGTTTTCTTGACGGGCAAAAAACGAGACCTTGGAACATTAATGCCAATGCTTCCATCGAAGCATTTCATCGCTGCACCGACTGCTGTTTCCAGCTGAATTACTCGAACATTATTTTCCAGAGTTTTGTTGTTTATGATTATTTCCATGTTTAAAGTCTTTTGATTCAGTACGCGTTCCATAGCTGTGAGAATAAATTAACTGTAGCAAAAGACAGAATATGGAGAATTTCAATTTACCTGTAAGCTTTGCCCAAATATTGTTAGTGTTGAAGAATTTGAATGTTTTAACAGACTTAAATTCATCGGCGTGCTCCTTTGGTACCTGAGCTATTTCAAGCAAGCGTAGCTTATTTTCAAACTGTATAAGGGTACCACCCTGTTCAAGAAATAATATATGTAGGCACGGTAGTCCAAGACAATTGTTGTTGATTTTAAAAAGTTACCTTAACGTCAGCGCGAGTTTTGTCTGTTACCTCCATTACGAATTCTACTGGACTTCCAGATTTTCCCTCATCGACAAGTTTGTTCAAAATTTTTAAATCCACAGTAGCTCCCAAGTTGTCGATATTGGACAAGAAACAATATTCCCTCCCTTCCTCAACAAATTTTCTAAGCAGACCAGAATTCTGGAAGGATTCGTAGAAATCTCCGTGTCCAGGTGGGTACCACCTAAAAATGAGCAAGGTAATAAGTATTTATTTAATTTTTCTCTTTGTGACCTTACGAATCAATATCTTTTTCAACATCAAAATCTTTGGCGACCGGCAGGAAGGATTCTCTGCTGATCCTAGGGAAACAACTTTGATTGAATGTGTAAATCTGTACCCTGAAACCTTGGTATTTTCTAATAATCTTCTCAGTATCTTCGTCCGTGTTGAATGAATTCATGAGGACTAAAGGAACATTTGCATTGTAGGTTTTATTAAGGTGCTGTGGAAATTTTCGAGCTTCTTTATTCGCTAATAAAATGCAAACAAGTTTATAAAACTTCTTACCTCGATTTGCTGCACAGTTAAATCTAAGAAGGTGAGATCCGACCGAACTGGAATCACACTTTTTGGACCATGGCAGCCCATAGAGGTTCCTAGACCACCATTGAGTTTAATTACTATGAGTTTGTCCAGCATTTCCCGAATCTTTTAAATGAAAAAGATTTCAAATGTTTCATGCAAGGATAATGGTTACAAAGCATATACCTCTTCGTCTTTTGGGGGTTTTAGACTGGAGTAGTCCCGAACGGCTTCTTCCGGCAATTTTTGAATTTTGCTCCAATCAATCGATGGACCCTCTATACACGCATTCTTAGATCACATAACATGCAAAATAAACATTTCACAATTACCTTCCTGCAAGAACCTGGAAAACAGGTCTGCAAATCTTTTCATCTCATTTTGCAGAAAGGGCTTCTTTTCTTCTTTTGCAGTTTGCAACAGCTTATCGAGCTCTCTTTCAAGCTGGCGTAGAGCATCTCGTTTAGTAACTTCATGAAACTCTTTCGAATCGGACGGAACTCTTTGGTGGCCCCTCACCTGCAAAGGGAACGGAACTTTACAATAATTTGCAACCACATAAACTACGTGATGCTTAATCTTCATATTAAAACAATAATAAAAAAATCAACCAATATCACGGGCTGTCGTGAGATAATTGCATGTATTTGTCTGAATATCAAGTTCAATTTTCAGAGTAGCTTGTGTATACTTTTTATCAATGAAATACTAATTCGCTTTAATCAGCAAGTTTGGCCGGGTAGTTACAAGACCAATATCAAGGGTAACAGGACAAATATTTCACGCATTCTATAAATAGATTTATTTGACCAAATAAGTTATCAAAGTGGCTTTTTTCGAATAGAGGGATTGCCCCCAAATTCAGACTTCACAAAAATAGATTGAAAGCTTTGCTTTAAAAGCAATTTGTAGTAAACTTTTTCAACAAGAGGCAATATAATCTTAGAATATTAGTTTTACTAAACGCTGATAAGTAGACTTCAGATAAGATATTTGTAACAATTAAAAGTTTAAACATTTAATAAAGGGGAAAAATTGCTGAAGTAAAGTGAAGCCATTAAAGAAATTGAAATTAACATTAAAATATATTTCTATAAGTACATAATTAGGAAATTCAATAGCAACGGGAAGGAATTAAGGGGATTATCTGTTAGCTGAGTCACTTCAACTTTTATATAGCTGGATCACAAATAAAATTGTATTTTTATATTACATAAATGATACCTGATCGAGTAAGAGCAGTCGAAAACCCAAAGGAGTGCCGAGATTCGTAATATTATAACACTAATTGTAGAAGAGCTGGATGGCAGTTCGATTAACATGTTAGAGGTTGAAACTTTGTGTATACTTAATTGAATACTAGTTGAATGAGAAAATCATGACCTGATGTGCGTACAAAGCTATTATATAACTTAAATATGTTTTAATGAACACATTTATATACATAGATTTTAGTTTATACAGAACTGCGAGGATTAGCAACAAAACCGCCTGGCTGTCGGTACATTTAGTTAAAATAATTCAAAGGATATTTCTTCCAAGTTTCCTTGGAGGTATGTTACGCAATACTAACTTTACTTCACGCTAACTTGGCAAGTATTTGTACCTTACAGAATCACCTTGCAATCTTTTTTCTGTTTACATAAATGTGTACATTAAAACTTGTTCAAGTTATAGGAGCACATTATGCTTGACAACTATTGTACAATTTAAAAAAATGTGATGTTATTCAACTAGTACTCAATTAAGTATACACAAAGTTTCAGCCTTGTATCCAACACGTTAGTCGAACGGCCATCCAGCTCTTACGACTATAATCATGGCTTGGTTCTTTAGTATTATATCGTATATAGCTATGCATATACTGATTAACGATTTCTCTGGAATTTTAGAATTTAAATGGTAAATATTTTGATATTTGACCATCAACACCCGAACGGAGAAAATGAAGACCATCCTTCCCGGAATTTCCAGCACATCTTCACATGTAACTTGCACATAGCAGTACACGTGTAACAGTTTCATACATTGGTTTTGGCCCATCATGCTCTACAATTGTTTGTAAAAATCAATGTATTGACCGTTACAACATCAGATGGCAATAACGTTCTAGGCGTCGATGAATATTACCAAAATCTATATTTGGAGATGTCTGAATATGCCTCTTTGTTTCAAAAGGCCTTACCGTTACGGTAGTCCGACTGTATTCCATCAGCGTTCCGTTTCTGGACACTTATTTTGGATCTTTGAAGCAGTAGCTGATCTGATATTTACGGAATCTCGGTGTTAGTTGTTCCGATAAATGGTCTAATAATGGAACCAAGAACGAATGGCAAAATACACTTATTTAGAGTCTAGCCGGAATTTACACGCTATATATTTTTACTTGTCTGTATAACACTAGTTAACAACAATTGTTTCACCGAACAATAGATTGATGGACACAAAATGCTCCGGTTTATATTTAAGCCAAAACAAAGTAGAATTATTCCCGGATAGGTGTAATGTTCAAAATTATCTTATTATGTGTTTACAGCCCTAAATAGTTCATAACATTTCCTACATATATTATGTAGACTGTAGTTACCACTCGTTAAAAATAACTGATTAATTAGAATGCTTCGTTAAGTTTTTAGGTTTGTTGTATATTTTTTGGAAGCACCATAAGATTGCAGACTTTAATTTAATTATGATATTCATGAGCTTCTACAACGTTTCACTGCCTAGTTGACCAACAAGAACAAATGATTTTTGCCGGTAGTCTAAGAAATTGAAAAATCACTATTTTTTCAGATCTTGATGTTATTTTTTATTTTTCTCCAAAAGCTCACTTTTTGTATCGAGTTCATTTTGTTATAAGAAAGAAAAAACATTTTGACTAGCGTAATCTAAGAAGGTCGATAAGATAGTGATCTGTTCGACCTTGCAAATGCAAGTGTAGGAAATCATTGATAGATACTATCAATTAGATTACTTATGTAGACGCCACTAGATTTGAATTATGAAATTACTAAAATTTGTGGTTCTAAAATTAAGGGGGTATTCTCATGGAAAGCACCATTTTTGAAGGGTTTACATTTATTTTTTTTATGGGAAAACGAATAAAGATAAACACTTGCAGTTTTTTGGAGGTTCAAAAGGACCATTTAATACATTTAAAAAAATTATTGAGTTACATAAAAATTCAAAATGGCGTCCTTGGCTGTAGTCCAAAAATTGGTCTAAAAATTTGCAGAGGCAAACGGTATGCAGGTTTCTGCCTCCCTGATTGGTCTGAAACAGAAATGACCGAAATGTTATCAATCAGCATCCTCTCGATTAGGTACCCACGTACGATTTTTTCGATATCTTCAAAATTGACAAAATGGCGCCAAATTTTAAAAAAAAAATCATTTTTCGCGTTTTTTTTTCGAATAAAAACGTGGATTAAAATCGAATTTTTAAGATTTCGAAAAATCCGTACGTGGGTACCAGCAAAAATGTATTTCGAACGTTCTGTGGAAATTTCAAGTCGATCGGTCAATTACAGTCCTCAGACCATTTTGTAAAACGTGTTCTCGAGAAAAACGCGTTTAAAGTTTTGCAATGTCGGCATTTCAGTTCGGTTCGCGCTTTACATGTCGACTTCAAAGGTCATTTAAGCAATGCTAGAGATCGAATTCCGAAAAATGCAGGGTAAATTATACTTATATATAGATTACAAAAATGTAAAAAAAAAACGATTTTTTAAAATTGCTCCATGAGAATACCCCCTTAATTACATAATATTAAGAATCATCCAACCTTAATACTGAAGAGCTGAAAGATAAAATTATATCCCTAGCTCTTTGAAACTAACACATATGTATATTCAATACTACCTCTCCAGAGAACTCAGTCAAGATGCAACTATTAATAGAAATACTTATCTCACAACATTTGTTTAACACCAACCATATTTTTATTTGTTATGATATTAACAACAATATTAATATTAAGTATATTAAGTAACCCTGTGTGACTACAGTAATTTTAAACCTACATACCATAATTACAAATTTCAAGAATCTGAATTGTAAACAAACTATTAAACCATTACAGCTTCAAGCACGAATTTTTCTATTAAATCGATATGAATCACTTCAAGAGAGCTTAAATTGCAATATGCACTGAAGTGACTGAATTAAGAACTTGCAAACCATAAACAGCACTCTTTTCTTTATAGGTGCGCAGAACTGTTTATCGATATTTCTGCGCTAGTTTGCAAGAACCCAGACTAAACAAAATGCTGCTAATTAAATTTGCGGCTGCGAAAGAAAAATCTACAAATTGCTTTCGCACGCAAGTACATTATTTCGTGAGAAACTAACGAGTGCTTTGAAGAATTGTAATCACATTATTGTTACTATCCAAAGTGCAGAGTTTATGGATAATATAAGATAATATTATAATTATAATAAAATCGATTGTAAGCATCATTACCCCATATACCCACCCCAGGAAATTTGCATCGCTAATAAAATTGGGGGGAAAGGAATTTTATAAAAAATTTAATTAGAAAGCACCAGAAGGTAATATTATTATCGTTATATGAATAAATCATTCTGACTTGTTTTAAATTTATCAAGTCTCCCATTAATTAAAGACTATTTGAACTTTGCTGCTCTTTAATCAATTTCCCTTAATTAAGTTGCTGGCCATTCAACCAGTTACCAGGTTCATGTGTTAAGCGCACAATTCCAAAACGTACATAGAATACGCTTTTTGCTTCTAATCTCATCATCATTGACCTTAATGAACAAGCAGAACTTTAACTGCCTCTTCCATCTGTCTTATACACTGCAAGTTCACAGCGAATTTAAGAGCGATCATTATTGCTGCAGTTTTAATGCACCTTTGGGTAACGAAATCAGACTAATGATGCTTCCATAGCTTTGTTTTCACTTTCATTGCGATGTACTAAATGCGACACAGTGTTGCACCTTTCAGTTGTTTTTCATTTCTGCATCATTTTTGTTGTTGAGGTGTGCTTTTTAACAAAGTTACGTGCTAAGTACGTGACTGCAATATGTTAAGACTTGTTAACGTTTTAACAACTGCACTGAGGGTCCGAAGCTTATAGCGCTTCATACAGTAAGTTAATGTAGTTTCCGGTTGTTGAATTTTTACTTCTTAGCTTTTTATTGCCAAGAGCATTGTTTTTATCACTTATCATCACTATTCATCCTCATTATTTTTACGTACGTTTTCATCGTAATTATTTATTGAGTTGTTTCTTATGTAGTATTTTTTGCTTACGCACTAGTCATAAGTCTACTAATGATATTTGTAATGATACATAGAGCTTCGGACAACTAATTAGAAGCACTTGTATGGTACAACCTTTTCTGATTTGCAAACACAATTATGCACAAGGAAACTGTTCATCTTTAGGAAGCTGATTCCTCGTATCAGCAAATGTAAAAATATTTAAATTGTTTCAAAAAAAATTGTTCCGTTGCCCCATAAAATGTCTCCCCTGATAGATCGAAAGATCATCATAGCTTGAAAAAAAACCCATGAAAAACTTGTTGCTCTTCATCAAAATATTCGTCCTCAAAATATGTAACAAGAGTCGCCAAGGACTGTTAGGAATGGATTGATCGGGATCTGAACCACACGGCAGATTTCACAGAAGAAGCCACTGGAGTCATTTGACTTTGGAGTGATAAAATAATTGTTAGTGAGATAGGGCCAGATTTTTTGCTGGTCGACCTAAAGGCGCAAGATTATATTCTAGGCATACCACACATATTATTCAGCATTGTGGAGGATCAGTTAAGGTGTGTAGCTGCTTTTTGGAATCAGGTCCATTTATAGAACTGAAGAGATGTTGACAAAGTTGTGGACATTAATAACATAATCGACTCAGAATAATTTGTCTGTAATTGGAAAATCCAGCAATATAATGATGCACACCATGCAATTGTTTTCGTAAAAAAAAAAATGATTAAATATTCAATGCAATTTCAACATGGGGGAGTATTCCTGTGGAGAGATGTAGAAGCATTCATTTCTCAGTTTCTCATTAGTTTTCTATTTAAAGAGGTATTGCGCAGTGACATGACGGTTTGAACAAATCCTGAAATACTTTAAAATATTTGTGCAGATATGTTTTGAAGAATTTGTCGATTTGAGAAAGTTACAGGTCTTTGATATTCGACGCTTTTGGAGAGCGCCCCCGACGCACTCCAATAAAAGCCGCCCCTTTTATCGACCCTACGGATCATTTTGTCAGATAAAATGTACCTGGCGACTCCTTGAATGTTTTTCAAGCCGTTACCCACTTTTCGAAAGTGTATGTCCCTGTGTAATCCAATCTAAAAACTTTAAACTCTTTTCTCTCGAAACTGCTTTTTAAGTTGGCTTCTTTGTAATTGCACCACTTTCGTAGTATTCAATATTTAAACCTTTCGGACTAAAAATGACTAAGAATCTTGAAATTGATGTTTCGGATAACACAGAGGGCTGCAATCATGGTAGCCATTTTTTTGATATATGCATTTGTATAAAGGAAGGTTGGATAAATATATATATGAAGAAAAAAATTATTGTAAAATGTCTTACAGATCCCGAGAAAAATATTTCCTGAATTACTGCGCAAATATCCGTCGTCACAACGTGATGTTAAGTTCTTGTATGTACTCGTACTTTGATGTTATACTCAAACCCAACTTTAAATGATTAACAGATATAATTAAAGGTTAAATTAAATATCAACTAATACTGAGTGAGGGTGTTACTAATTAGTTGTCTATAGCTATACATAAATGGCAGTATCCATATTTTTCTGTATTACAAATTAAGGGTGGTTTTTGGTCTAGATTTTCAACAAATTTATTTTTCTTTCTCGAGTTGTAGTGTATCAATCATCTTAATTTTTGTCTTCATCAGTGAACCACCCTGAGACGATTCAACAACTTAAGAAAGAAATCGAACGCCAACATTGTGAATCCAGCTGCCTCCAAGACAGTACCGGGCCGAGCAGTTTTGAAGCCCATTTGAAATGCTGCCCCCATGTGCAAAGTTTTTGGCGCGCTAATCGTAAAAACTGACGACCTTTTTTTTGACGCTACGGCAAGACATCCTTTCCTATAACGAGATACATACGAGCGCCTGGAAATACAAACCATCATAACTCATTCAATTTTCAACGTTTCCAAGTAATTCTTTCGCGCACTTATTCCTGAGAAAAAGTTAATGTGTACAAAGAAAAATTTTGTTAACCAAAAAAAACAGGAATATTTCATTAATATAAATTTTTAAAATTGCATTAATGTTTTAGGTCTTATAAATCTTAAATAATTAACTTCTTTGATTCTACGGGGAAAGTCGCAATTCCAGTTGCTGCGCACACGGGTAAAGCAAAAATTTTTCAAGGTCAATTATTCATCTTTAACTCAGTGAACTATCTTGCCACTGAAAGCATATGGAGTTCTTGGATGCCACATTATGGTTTTGTTGGTTTTATATCATTGTCTGGATTGAGATGTAGGAAATCTGGGGAAATGCGGCCGTTTAGATACTACTGTTTGCTTGGCTTGAGATACAACCCGTAAAATGTATAAGTAGAGAACAATTCCATACCCACATGATCCCTTCGAATTACACTGACTTCTTAAGAACAACCGCAATGAAAAATACAATACATCTCTTCGCCGGAACTTACTCAATCATGCGAAAAATTTTCAATAAATGATGACTAAATGTTTGACAAAGTACATAACTCAAGCTCTTCATATTCTTTACATATTTCGCATTTTGTTGCATTGTTTATGCGCTGTACACAAAAAAAGTTTTTTTTGCTATTCACCAGATAATAGTAATTATACATATATACTGGAATGACTGCTAGCCATATCATCAGCGGAAATTCTTTTGTTCACAGCCGTAGTTCACGGCTAGAAGAGAACTTGTACGGCCGAGGAAGAAAAACGTCTTCATTACACTGTGGTTTCGTAATTCATTTTAAATTGCATAATGTGCTTGACGTACTCAATTCCTCACTGACTTTGAAAACCAAAATGAAAAAAAACACCGAAAACTGCTTGAGTCAATGCACTACGATAAGATGTGAAGTTCGCCACTCAGATCCCTTGCCGTGCCGTGCGTGAAGAAATGTGCACTTTTTTCACTTTCAACGACCCGCGATTGTTGCTAATGCTCGTGGACACACCGCAAATTGTTTTAGTGGGAATAGCAATATTCCTCACGCGTAGAATTTCAAAAGGCGAAAACAAGCGTTAATTTGTTTCCAACTAGATCTATCACACTGATCGCAGGTGTATTGCTGTCGGAGAAGACGAATTCCAAATTCCAGTTGGTCTGGTAGTACAGCTGTGTAACTTACCCTGTTCAGTAAAATATCGATCGGCCGACTCATTTCTCTCAGAAATTTTTAAGCGACTAAATGAACTCCCCCAAAAAAAGAGTTGGAAAACACTAAGCAACGGTCGCGTACTCTCGGGGCAATTCCAGGCTGAATATGCGAACCAAACGATTACAATGACAGACGGTCGCGACTAAACTGAGTTCCGCGGTCAAATAAATGAGACGTTAACGTGCTCATATTATCTTGCGCCTTAGTTTAATAGGTTTGGTTATCAAATGTTTGTGTAAGAAATACGATTTTTTTCCTTAAATAATCACAGAATACCACGACTCGGAGATCTGTTACAACGATCGCCGCGATTAAGTTATCACTTGAGAATTCTTTGCATGAATGCACTTAATTACCGCCAGAACGAACTAGAAGTAATTAAAGAGATAGTCGAGAACAAAACGTAGAGTTTCATTCGTTGGTTATTTTTGAAACATTATGAAGCATGTACGGTCAAGATCAGTTTGCGTATTTAATACCTACAACATTTAAATTTAGAAAATTAATTTGGTTTATATCTTGCTATAAAATGTATAATATTATATTTGTATCAGATTAAACAATAATCGCGAAAACACATGACAACTACTCCAGTGTGATAACTGTTACGTAAACTGTTTAACATCCACGACAATTTTATTAAACTTCAATGATACTGCACGATAAGATCAATTTCAAAATATTTCCTCGTCATCAATACCGTTTTTATTTCCAAAGTCATCTTTAACAAACTACAGGAGGAGTTATTTTCATTATTCCTGGTTTTAAGTACGCTAAGTATGTAAAATAGTTATTAGCCTTTACAAAAAAATATAATAGTTTTATTAACTGCGCGGTGTATCAGGCTAACTCATTGTTGTTTCAATTTCCCATTATACATATGTACTGTGTAGTTTTTGCCAGCGGCTTTTTTTTTGCAAACACACTTCCGGTGGCACCACAGGAGAGTTAAAAGACGAGCTTACATTTGATGTTCAGTTTTTTACCTTACCGTGTATTGGCTAAAGTGCGGGCGTAGGTTGAGTAGAGCTCCCTAATAAACGTTTAATCATTGAAACGCTTTCACGTTTTTTTTAAAGAAAGGCGTTTCGCAAAACGGTTATTTAAATAAATAAGGTTCTGAAACTAAAGGTTTTTTTTTTTGAAACGTTTATTAGTATTTGAAGTTACGCTTTTTAGCGCGCTACTATGTATATGGGGTGGTTTCATAAAATGATCAATCGGAAGTGAAGACAACATGGAGAAGCGAAAGGCGTACCGCGCAAATCTAAACAAAGGGGTTATAGAATACTCGAAAATTATTGGGCCAGTCTTTATGAAACTATTTACATTGAGATGAATAATTTTTGGTGGGTGGTCCTATATACACATCAGAGGGGATTGAGGGCTCTAAAGGGGAGGAATAAGGTTTTAAATTCAAAAATACATATGGGCTCAAAATATTCATTTTTCACAAAATCTTGGTAATTGGGGATTTTTACGAACACTGATATCAAATCTTATATAAATAGAAACAAGTACCATTCGGGATTATTGCAAGCAGTGTGCGATGAAAATCTGATTTTCACTGATTGCTATACTGGGGAAGTGGGCTCAATTCACGATTCCTGTATGTTCCGTTGATCACTTCTTTATAAAAGGATTTTAGATGGTTAGTCTGTTCAAAAACCGCTCATCATATTTTTTATTGTATATTGTTATTTCAGGTTCATTCCAAATGATCAGCATATACTGGGGAATCAAGGCTATGGATTAAAACTTGGTCAAAATGGTCATCTTACCTAACCTCAAAAGCAATACAATCAATTAGGGTTGTCATTGAAAGAGCTTTTGCTTTGCTTAAGAACCGATTTCGTCGGTCGTTTGGTTGAAAACCCAAAAACCAGAATTGGTCCTCCTGCCTGTATTTTGCGTAACGTTTGCTTAAAACGAGGGGATTGGTTCGAATATAACTTCAAACAGGGCGAACAAATTTATGTTGACAGACGAGCTTCACATCAGGATCCACAAGGTCAAGTAAAACGGTGTTAAATTATACAGTAATTACAAACTTTGTTGTAATAAAAATGTAAAACAATTATGTTTCTTTCTAAATTAAATAAAATACTTCGTACTAGTACATAGCAAAAATAAATAAATAATAACCTCCATGGCAAGATAAACATTAACATATTCTATTTAACGACGCTATAAAATATTAAATTTGTTTAACGAGCATTTAAAATAGATTGAGGAATTTGTCTGAACGAGCCAATTTGTCTTCGTGTCTTTTAGCCCTGGCCGCTGCCAAATCACTAGCCTTGCGCTTCCTTGTAATTGACGTGGACTTCGGTTGGTGCCCGAACTATCCTCAATTCTTCAAAATCATAGCTTTCGTCCAGCGTTTGATTCACAAGAACTGCACTCTCATAACTTGAACATGTTGCTGGAGGAAATATTTTTGTGAGAACTTCCAATCCTATTACTGTGGTGTTTCACCTTCTTGTACATCGATTTCAGTCCTTTCCACTTTACGTTGCACTGCTCCCCCATGAAAGGCTTAGTACTAATGCACCGCATTTCTGCAGCTATCTTCTACCAAACTATTTTTTTGTTTTGGTTTCAAAATCTGGAAGATATTTTTCAAATAAATCGAGGAGGCATTTAACATCTCCCGGTGTCCATTTTATTGATATTACCGCCGCACCAAATTATTTAAGTTGCATTACATACAAAAACACTATATAATTCTGGAAAACTTACAATTATTAAATATTTTAAAATTTTCCATCCTAACTGCCTTTCACGTTGAAATTGTCATACATAGAATACCATATTCAATTGTTTCCATTTATCCGAGAGGATTGAATAGAATGCTCTGTTCTTGTTGGATAACCGTACATACTCATTTTCTTTGAAACAAATAAGCGTAGCTTCCTAAGAGGATTGTAATGAATTACGGGGTATGTACATACTTTTATGAGTTATTGTATCGTAATGAAACAGTCGTCTGAGTCGCCTAACGAATGCTCTTAGCAACGACTGAAATGGTTCGCGAAGATGAATCGCTAAATGCTTGGCAAGAGGGAAGATGTTGTGCACCGTCGTTTCGGCCTTCGACATAGGTTTTGCTGTTAGGATTAAAGAGTTCTGTAAATTTGGAGTAAAACCTATGACTCAAAGTCAGTAGAACATCACTTTTTGATAGGATCAATAGCATGGAAGGGGAGGTTAGAATGGTTTTTTCTTCAATTTTGCATTCTCTATAGGAGCCAAAGAATATGGGTTTGAATTTCAGCTAATTTGCCATACAATTGGGTGTGCAACTGCATTTGTTGCATTTGACGGCTTGTAATTGTAGATTTTGGGTAAGCATCTAAGGGAGTTGTTAAAGCTCATTCATCCATTTCCATCGATTCAAAATAGTCTTTGGTAGGTTAAGTGTGTTCGAGTCCCGCCTTCTCTAAGACTCATTAGAGACTATGAACTTATTACTTAAAAGAACTTCTTCATTTCCTATTGCATAATTGGGGGACTTTTCTATTCTGGGTGCCCCTAAATTTGAAAACGGGTTTCGAGAAAATCATTGGAATAATTACTACTCGCCCGTTCTCAAAGGCATCTCGTATGGAAGTATTGCCCATAATTTCAAACAAATATTGTGGACGGGTCCTATCTCCCCAAGTCTGTCTGTACACGCAGCTAGACTCCGGAGCGCACTATCGTTACCGTTAGCTGGGCAGTACCGCTGGACCGTTATTAGCTGCACTATCAAGTTCTACGTAATCTCCAGCAATAGTATTGAGTCTTTTATAAAATGCGGGAAAAGCGTTCCACCGTAATTACATAATTAATTTTTTTATTGCTAATTAGCGAATTTTTGAGGTCACCTCAAGGTTAGTCGGTACTATCCCACTGCCACCTCCTCCGGTAAGTAAACTGATTGCAAAGATTTGCCTACCTTGCCATCACCCGGAATATTAAGCATCTTGAAATATACTTCTGTCGCTGATGCAGTACTTGTAGGGAGGTGGAAAATGCTTATCTGCACGCCGCCGGCTAGAAAACAAAACGACCGACTTATCAGAATTTTGCAGCACTTCGGAAATGTGACAGATGCGGCGGCGTATAATCGGACACCACCAAACAGATGATTTTAAATTTCCAGATACTGCCAGATAGAACGTGCCTCCAATGAATTGCATTACAAAAATATTATAATTAATTGCGCATAATCAGGTTTGAAATGAATTATTATATTAATACTGTTGATCACCCGGTGTTGCCAATTGAGAGAAGGACTAAAAAGAACTAAAAAGAATTAAAAAAATATTTCTTTCTAATGCCGCGGAAGAGTGACGAGCAAGATCCACTATCAAAAGTCAAAACATAATCAGCTGTTGACAGAATCCGATAAGTGCGTCCTAATGGTCTAACGTAATGTTGCTAATTTGAGGGTTTATTGGAGGAAGCAGCTTTAGCAAATGGGTTTGTGTAGCTCTTGTTTTAAGGGCGCGTCCGAGGAATCTGTCATCCAGCCCTCAATTGTACGAAAAGTTGGCGCCGAGATGGTAGGTTAGTAGTGCAAAATGTTTTTGGTTTTCTTTTAGGAGGTCCGACGAAGGCTCCAACAGGAGGCCGCGGAGAAGCGACAATTGGAAAATGAGCGCAGAGGAGTGAAGGACCCCGATAAAGTCAGGCGACTCCAAGACCGAGCGGCTCAAATGGAGAGGGTGGAGGCTGAAACCGCACGTGTAGGAAACGATGTTACTCTGAGGGTAGGTTGCAGCTCATTGCAGTAGTTCGAAGTTAACAATTGTTCTTTCAGTGGCAGACCAACTAGCCGGGGCTGTGGAATGATTTCGGTGGATTGTTACCTTGCACTCAATTCCAAATGTTCGCTTGCGCTACCTAAGATTGTTGGAATGTGTTTTCTATATTTTTACACGTGAATTTGTTGTACTCGTCCTTTGAAATATATATTGTACATCCGTGCTCTGTAGTTTTCTCCTACTCTCTACCAGATGGTCCAGATGTCTGATTCTGATATGAAAAATACACGGCTGTCACGCTGCTTCGCATTTGCTCCGAAAAGCGCTGATGTTGCCACTCAAATTAGAACATTCACACACCTTCGCACAAAATTGACAAGCAATATGGCCGTTGTGTTATTGAAGCAAAACGTCTGGCTGTAAACTTGCTAATTTCACCGTGAATTATGCACTCTAACACGAAAATCACAGTGAAAATAATTGTTTAGTTGTGCAATTACAAGTGCGAGTGAAAACACAGTGTGGACAAGCAGTTATTTCTGCAGAATCGGATCACACAAGTGCAAGGTAGGGATCTGGTTTGACATTTTTTTGCGATGATTTTGTCACCCCACCCACCTATTTTGACTTTATTTTGCCAATTTACGGCTGTTTGAAAATGGCAAATTGACAGGAATTTTGCAATAACCAATAAGTATTCATCCTTCCAGACACCGCTCAGTCCGACTCAAATCTGCTTGCAAAGTTTCATCGGCAGCTTTTTTTTGTTTTGTTTACCGTTGTCGGCTTTTTGTTATGGGCGTTGGAGTGGGTTGACCCATGCCCTGCCCTGCACCTTTCCACGAGGTAGCCCGTAAACGTATTAAGTAACTGCTGAAACCAAGTACGCACTTTGCGACAAGTTATTTTTATCGCTTAGGTACTCTTCTGCTCCTTGCGATAGGTATTACCTTGACAATTCGACGTGTAAGCTACAGCCTGGGCATGCTTGCTAATCGGTTCGAGGGTATTCTTTTCGTGGTGCGAAAGTGATTTAAATCATTAACACAATTCCATCTGGTAATCTTGTTAAGAACAGCGACAAGTTAGTCGACGCTCTGTGCCCTGGTTTGTGGGGCTGCAAAAGTGGCAATCGGGCAGGAATTGGAAATGTCTACCCAACAAAGAACGTTTCGCCGTGTTAATCCTTGGAAGCAGCTCAGTCTTACGCGATTATTCTTTATTACATCTATGGATCTCCAATGCTCTTCTCGATGTCAAAGCTCAGTGTTTTTCATGGAAAGATAAAAACAGATGCGTTGCTGGACTGGTGCTGTGCAACTTCAGCAGCTGGGGCAACCTTGGGCTTGGATAGGACATTACATTACCTCAATCCGCTCCGAGCAACCTTGCAAATATACTCTCATGATTAAACCTTATTGTTAGCCCGAATTCGAATCATATGGCTAAATCAATGACTACGTATACACAACAGTATCAAATCAGGACTAGAAACCTGTTGTAAGCCAAAATTAGGGCTGCTCGTGTAAGCGACACAAAGTGGACTAAGAAACATAGACCCGATTCAATTGGGGCTAGCCCAAACCAAAGTCGGGACTTGCCCGTTTATACAGTAAAGAAAATCGCGACTGGATATCGTGTATACGTAGTCATAGTATAAATTCCAATTGGAATTTCGAATTCTGGCTAACAATGTGTATTGTAATAGAGAATAATGCCTGCTCTCCAATGGGCATGCCAACGACAAACCGTCCACGAACCATGCTGCTGCCTTTTCCTTCTCATTATAAAATGCGTGTCCCTTCTCGCTCGTGTTTTGGTCGACATGCTCTAACTTTTCCTTTGTGTTAGTTAAACCATTTGAGTTGCCACATTTAATTCAGCACTTTTTAGCAGTGGTTCGGGCCCTAGATACGTATTTAGTACTAGAAAATCGTCAAACTTCAAGCAAAAGTGAGCTTAAGCTCAAGTAAATATTGTGTAAAAGTGTGTAGAAACGAAGAAATGGAATTTATTAAGCAGCTAGTTCTGCTAAATTAGCTAATTGTTAAAAATAAATAAAATAAAATTTAGTTCGTTTCTTTGCATTTCACCGATCACAACAAACAGAGCTTTCTGACTGTTCACATCTACATTGATAGAATTATGTACGAACACATTTTGTCAGCCAACTGGTTGGTTGTCGGCATTCCCATTGGAGAACGGGCATAAGGCCCCAGGTTTAGGTAAATCTTATTGTTTAATTGTGTTCGAAATTTCCTATAAGAAATATTAGCTGCTTTCATTCGATTCACCGAACGTAATTGTTTGTAAGAATGTGTGTCAATAGCCGCCCAGCGGGAAAAGAAGCAATATCCTAGCCGCAAGCGGAATCAATTCTTCGGAATCATTGACATATAAGAACTGCACTGGGGTCCCCTAACGATTAAAGCGTAGTATGCTGTTCCCAAGAAACGAGCTTAAGAAAAAAAAGGCACTTATTCTCAAACGGAATATTGTCAGCAGGTCAAGAAGATTTGACAAAAGCATAAATTGATTGACAATCGGAAAGAAGTGTCAGGTTTACAATTTTGTCATACTTTAAATACCTAACATTCATACCGCAAGGGAAATCACTCGGGAATAGTATTAACAAAGTTACAAACAATTTAACTTTCCCCACTTTCAAAGTTAACAGCTCATATGTAAATATTCCACACGATCTGCCACATTCACCTCAAGGAATTGTGTTCGGACACTTAATCCTTGAGGTAAAATTGACTTTTGGGAGGACAGCGCCACCTGTCCGAGAAATTATAACCAGGTTTTTCTTTTGCCTTTTCCTGCGAACAGCATACCACTTTAAAATGTGACCTTCTCCTAACTGAATTAAATAAAAAGCAAAAGTTTGGGATTTTTTTACAAGAAATCGGCCTTTTTCCGTAATTCCGTGATTGCGGCTCGCCAAATCATTTGAAACAGAAAACTCAAAAAAACACTTAAATTAGACATAAGAATCTATAGATCTAACTAGGATCTAAGCAATTGGTCGATTAGAAAAAAAATGGTAGCCATTTGAAGTCAAAAATCGAGAATTTTTCGAAAATTTTTTACATAAAGTGCTGTAAAAAAAACTACTTGGTTTTTGTCTTATATCCTAGTTAGATTTGTGCACAATTGAATTCTGAACAAAATGAACCAAGGTTTATGGAAATCGGTGGAGCGGTTTAAGAGATATCGTGGAATTACGATTGAAAAAATGAAGTCGAGAAAAATGCGTTTGATTTTAGATCGACTTCACCGGCTCAAAGTGCCGTGTGCCGGTTTCGAATTTTTTTTTTGAGTTTTTGATGAAAAATTCTTTTGAGTTTTTGCATTTTCTCGAAATTTCTAGAGAAAAACTATAGATACGTTCAAGTGGCCACGTAAAATATAACTGAATTGAATTTCTTCCGGCGTCCCAAACAGCGTGCTCGGGCGTCAGCTGCGCCACCGTTTTCTCTCTCAAAATATAATATATAGCACTATAACTCGAAACCAAATTTTTTTTTCGTAAAATTTTAAGACATGATTCTAGACATATTAAGGAACATTTTTCTGTAAAAAAAAATCTATTTTTTTTACCCCAGTTAGGAGAAGGTCACCTTAACAGCCGGAACAGGAAAATTTTTCTTGATCATTCCTTGAGTGGTTTTTACATAGGTTTGGTATAAGCATAGAAATATCAACTAAGCACGGAACGGCTGTATCGTGTATAAACCTTGTACATGAGCGACCACCTAAAGATAGCTACGCAGAGGAGTACAGCAACAGTGTGTATGAGGGAAGCAAAATAAGCATTATAGCTTGTCAGTGAATGGCAGCGTGTAAATAGACTATAAGGAGGGCATAGATTAGGGCATTACGGCAGGAACTTCGGAAAATTTTGAATTGTAAGCCCCCTTCTGATTATGTCTTCATATTTATGCCTGCCCTGCGCGACCAAGGCGAAAACAGGCAATTCTAACACATCAGGGAATGTGGTACCTACGCTAAATCTGGCTTACAGCCGTTCCGTGTTTAGTTTATATTTCCATGGGTATAGGCCAAGAAATTTCTTGGCAACAGCATACTGGGCTTTAGAGATTAGAGTTTAAAGCTTCTTTGACACACAAGTTTTCTAACTTAGAGAAAGCCGGAATTCTCTAAGCATTTTAGAGAGATGTACTAGAACGTCGAACAAGATATTACATTTATGCGTGACAAATGACGGCTATAGTTAACTTCTTTTAAAGCAGGGAATAGTTTTTATTTCTTCAAATAAAACGATAACTTGTGTCTTAAATAGATAAATAAAATATTTGGTGTTGAATGTTTTTGGTTCCGTGGTGCAAACCATGGTTCATGTCATTGTCATGTGGATGTTGTGAAAATTGAACATGATTGGAGGAAAGATCGGAACAATTACAAACAAGTCGACAGCAACTGGTGGAAATATTTGTACGATTATTTTATACTCTTACTTGAACCTATATTATTTACTACTAATTCGTTTCCCTTTAAAGTAAATAAAATCAAATTTAATTACAAAATTTCAGCAAATATTGCAATCCACATTTATGAGAAGCAATAATATTAATTAAATCCTTTCTTACATTGTTATTATTCAATTTCCCTATTGATAATATAAACTGCTCACAAGACAATTCACATGTGAGTGAAATTGGTCTAACTCACTTTAAGGTAGAGACATTTTTTTTTTACAGAATCGTAATATTTCTCTAAATTTAAAGTGCTCTAGTACATCTCTTTATTTTGTTAAATTACTGAAAGATGTATTTTTTGTTAGAGAATCGAGAATCACTGTAAATTTAGAATTTAACTCGTTACGGAATCCCTGCTAACGTTTTAAAAACGAGACCATTTTTAATCCAGGCGGAAACCATTAATGCAAATCATGCCGTTGAATTTGTGAAAAAAATCTGCACAATTATGTTTAAACGAAACTAAATAATAAATAAGTACATACAAACATAAACTAAAGCTGCGCCAAAAGATGCTACAATCATTTGTTGGTCATCGGCAAAATATCGCAACAGCTGATTGAAACGGAAAATAATTTGCGACATCTAGTGGTAGTTATTCCTGAGAAGTGGCGGGCCAATTTCAAAGTCTTTGTGAGTTATATGTGCAAACAGCTAGTGAAGCTTAATTTCAATTTCATTCACACGCGAACACTCCAAAAACCACAAAAACAAGGCAGTTTTCTTTCTTCCGGGTATACATATTTTAACGTTACATTTTCGTCTTCACTAAGGAACTGTCTAGAGGATCGGGGTGACGCCATCTTCATTCGAATATTAGAATGAATTTTTATTATATTCTCTGCCCGCAGCATCTATGTGGGAGCGAGATAGTCAGAATTCGGCCAAAATTTGATCTTATTTTTCAAGGAAGTTTTTTTTATGGTATCAGCAGCTCAGTTCTTACAACTCTCAGAACTTGTTCAGTTTTCTCAATTGATTAAACGACGCGACGTTGTGTTTAATTTAGTTGATATTTGATATATATGTATGTAGGTACTCTTAGTACTTACTATTCGACCAATTGATATTATTAATATTTTATAATATTTGTAATATATTTTTATATTGCTTGCTCTGCTAATATTTTTGGAATATTTTGTATTTGGATCCGGATTGAGTTGTGCTAATTTTGCTTTTATAACGGATAAAAGAAAATTGTTTTTATGAAGACTGCTGTCTAAAACAACAATTGTCGCATGGGAAAAAGCGGAGTGTGCCGCTGCAGCTGACATACGATTTTTTGCTTGGCTAAGTGAGATCTATCACCCCATTTATTTCTGTCCCCCATAGAAGAAAACGAAGCACCCTCCATAAACGTTTTTCTTCAAGAAATATCGCATTCCAGGAGTTGTTATGGCCGTAGACGGTACCTGCTTAGATATTTACTTACGTTCTATATTTCGCGAGCTCACGTTTTCAATATACAAACAACAAATGCTTTGAAAATCCGCTCTCAACATTGTCAATTGATACTGACAGATCGCTTTGATTACCTTAATGTTCAAAATAATCTTCATCAGCTGCTACACAAACATTTATACCTAGGCCATGCGGTCCATTGTACATCGAAAGGTCTAATTTATACCTAGGTGGCACTATACATAATATGAAGACTTTTTCCAGTTTTGATAAAATTATCAGCTAATACCTGCTAATATACCGATACCTGGATATCCATGTCCGAATAACACGAATATTCAGATAGCTGAGTACTTCTAACACACATAAACCAAGTATCGCGCTGTCAAAGTTTTGCCAAGTTAGAAATTCAAAACGAAATCAGAAATTTGTTAAATTCAGGTAAAGCGAGAATGAATTTTTGCTAACATTCTCCAAATTATTTGCGCTTTTGGTTGCCTCCATTGTGTTTGTATTTTGCCATTTTGCTAAATTTGACTGCTCACAGTTGTTTGGGATAAGTTTGGTGCCGATCATACCGAGCATACCGAATTTATGAATCACCCTGTAACTCGAAAACTGTTAAAATTTAATATATACAAGTTGGCCCGCACAAAATTTTGCAGCAACTAAAGAGGTCGGAGGCCCAGTAGCCGATTGTGGTCGAATAGGATATAGTTGATTGAAATGAAAGGAACAATTAAGAAATTTTAAAATATTCAAGAACTGTTCAAGTCTTTTAAATTTCCCAATAAAACAGAACCAGCCTGTGTGTCGAGCGAGCGCCGTACAGTTTTTAATTATTGCCTGCGAAATGCAGAGTGAAAATATGTGAACAACCGTGTACGTATTTATCGCTTGAGTGTGCGCTACTTGCGTTCCCCCTTCTTGCATTCGCAAATCTCATTGTCCCTATGTGTTATCATTGGCAGGGGAGGTAGAATTGAGATGTGATGGTAGTAGAGATGCCGCACACAGTCTTTTATTATCGCTTGCGAAATGCAAAATGAAATAATGCTGCTTTTATATCTCACACTACATGCTGTACCTGAGAAACTTTTGCCGACTACGGATCTCTCTCTTAATTTCTTACAGGAATACAATGATACTTGTTCGTTTTTGTTTTAGCTAATGGGAAATTTTTCTGGATGTAGTTTCAGACATTGCATATGGGTTAGGGATTTTCAGGCGTATAGAGAGTGTCCCTTCTTGTTGTTTGATTCTTTGATGCAAACAGTTGTGCCGGCTGGGCCGCTGTTAGGTCGTTCGTGTGAATTTGTGTTGTGGTGCAGATTAGAGATTCAAAATTTCATCGATACAATTTTACAGGCTTTGCGCGCTCGACCGCAAATTTTTAATTCGGTTTTATTTAATTGTGGAGTGATATAATGCGAGTCTACCTGAGGATTTCAAAACTGTTCCATATATGGTGTTTCTGTGTAATGTATCCTAATTTTTTGTACCACACTTTAGCAAAATAATATAGGAAGGATTTAAGTTATCAGTATTTGTAGGATTTCAAAATCATGCATCCAATATGGCGAAAGAAAATTCTTAACTTCGAAGGATTGCTGTGAAAGCGGCTCGTTTTATGTTCTTTGGGTCACTGATCTATCTATCGAAATTTGAAAATTAAAGATGGCGACCGTTGAGTTTTTTCATGAGTGGGCTGCCGTGTATATTAATGTGCATATACGAGTAGGTGACTTGGGGTCGATGATTTTACATTTTCTATCGAAACTTTAAACTTCAAGATGACGAGCATAAGTAAGTGAACACCAGCTCGTCAGCTGCAGGGAACACTAGCAATCTAAACGTATTCCAATTTATTTTCCTTGGAATGTACTCGTTCCCAATGCGTTCGTGTTGTCCCAGAATATTAAACCTGATATAATCGGTGATCCAATAGCGATGCTTCATCCGATACCCGTCAGTTCCATATGAACTCGGATATGACTCTGCTACCAAGGTTTCGATATAGCACCTCCTCTCTTGTCGCAGTAATAAAAGTAAGTTTGCACTCTGTATTAACTATGTTATGTTATATCTATGACCCTATTGTCTAAACAGTTTAGAAGGTGGTCACTCCTTTCGTTGACGTTACTGCTGCCCCACACTGTGTTGTGTGCGTTGGTGTCACAGCCGATAACGAACTGCCGGTTTTTCGTCGGCAGTACTCGACAAGTTCTTGGACCTTAGCCGGTGGGACATCGGTGTCAGATCGCAACTAGGTCCCTAGAAATAAAATTTGAAATAGGAAGGTGATTATCACGTTCCTCCTTTCCGCAGTGGTTAATTTAACGCAGCCGGGTGTAGCACTAAGCTTCATCTGGCTCACTTGTACTCCCACCCCGTAGGTCCGGATTTCTCCGAACACAGGCTTGCGTTGTCAGGTATACTGGCGAGGGCGGAGTCTCGATATGAGAATGAAGTGGTTGCATGACTGCATATGACCCGATGGCCACTGTATCTTTTGCCGTGAGCGCTGTAAGCTCTGCGGCTGGTTCAGTAGGAACTGTCCCTCGACGTACGCTGTTACACTTTGGATTAGGGTTATTTTATAAAAGAGTTTTCTTCTCTCCGCCCGACTATATTTGCCAGCACACCCAGCAGAGTCGTGACCGTACCGGGAGCCTATTTTCAGCCGTCCTCACGTAAAGGGTATAACAGTCGCACTTCCATCAGTATACACAGTTACGGCACGTACACCAAAGTGTTACATGTTAGTCCCCCTGTGTGCACATGGATCCCAATCGTATCTGACAGCTGACAGTCGTCGTTCATAATTTAAACTACTTTTTATACCACGAATGCTTTGGGTTCCCGCGGGAAAAATCGTCTCCACTCAATATTCAAAATTCACATAATTATTGAAACCGTTTCATTCATTCTGCAACAGTTTTAATTTACAATTATGGAAAAGCCCGGGAAAAGCTGCGACGGTTCTGATAGTATTAAATAAAGTAACTTGCTTCCTTAGAAAATTAAACAAACTTGTTATGACATTCTTATTTCAAGCCAAACGTCACTTTTTTACATTCAAAAACCATCTGCTCGCCAGCAAGAGCGTGAGCATTTGCGAGCAGATAGAAGTTGTTGGGCGTACTTTATATAGCCGGAACGTAGCTATTGTCCGATCTCTTCGAGTATTTTTAAGTGCGGATCACCTAAGTGGTGATTGAGGTGTCTCACTACGTGACGTGACGTTGCGTTGTCGGAAATTCATGTATATTTGTATTTGTATACGTATGTATGTAAACCGTATTATTTTTCACGTAGTTGTGTTCGATAGGACTTCCATTTAAAAAAGGAAATTGGAAATATTCTTTACCATTTTGGTTTTATTAATAAAACAGTATCAAAAATTTCCTTTTGTAAATTCCTCTATTTATTTTCTTTTTTCGCACATCAACCACATATGGTAATTTCCTAAATTGAAACGGATGGATCAACTTTGTTCAAATTCAGTTCAAAACCTCTTTATTTATGATAGATGTGACAATCGTGCTTTGATGCATGATGACAAGGTTAACTAATGCATCAAATGCTTCAGTAACTCCTCGGAAACAGTCAGCAAACATTTTTGAATATGAACTCATAACCAGAAGAAATTTTCGGTTCTTTACAGTAGCACACAAGCGGTAAATCACTGTAAATTGAAACATGTTTCAAGGTTGTCGCGTTATTTTGATTAATTCATTACTTTTCAGGAGTTTTCGGAACTGTGATTAAGATTTGGGCACAGCTATCTATAGACTGAATTAATGTTTTAAAATAGAATGATTTCTTCCTGCTACTGCTACAGCTTGGTTTGTTAAAGCTTTTCAAAAAATGTTATATTAAGGCTCTAAATAACATATGTGTGTACCTATACGCAAGATATAAAAAAAGATGTTCGGGTTGGCCATTCCGCATTTGTAATGTGGGAAGCTGTCCTGTGGATGCGGTGTACTTCGAGGTGAAGGCAGGCTTTCCTAGAGGTGACATTTATAAATTTGAATTAAATCCAAAAGCTAAGGATTATGATCTCCTTTTTGTACGCGAGCTTAGTGTATTTCCAGAGCAAGGTTTTCGAGAGCTGTGGTGCGTTTCTATCTCGAATTTTTATTGTCTTGGCTTTTGTTCAAAATTCCCAGAGTTAAAACCCATTAGCACCAGCATATAAAGACTACAAATTCTGAAAATAAATTTGGAAAAAATGTTGAAGATACAAGCGACAAAATAAAGCCCAGAGATTTAAGCGAGTGCTGCGAAACTATGGAAACGGAAAGGAGCTGCGAAAATAAACCAAAATGAAGAAGCTGCAAAGACTGATGATCATCGTTGGAGGCGCTTCAGTAATTTTTTTCTTCAATTTTCACAGCGAAATTCACGACAGTGTGGTTTGTAAACAACCAATGCAAGATTTTTGAGGTGATAATTGCCTAGTGCTCAAGTTCAGATAACTTGATCACATTTACTGGAGCTGCGATCGGCTTGCGCGACTAGTCTACGAGCGCTAGGTGCATTTGCTCACCTGGGGCCTGTATATTACCAGAGCGCCTTGTTTCTGGGTTAGCACTAGCAGAAGAAACTTTTATTTTTATCTCCTGTGAGTAATTTCGGCTGTTTATGGCAGGTGTATCCCCTCCCCACGCAGACGTTTTCGAAGATCTTGCGAAACTACGACGTTTACTTGCACTCATTCATTTCGCCTCAAATTAATGTGTTCGACGAATAAATTATGACGAAAGAGCAAGTGACTCGAAGAAAAGACTCCAACAATATATTCGGACGTCACCGCTATGGAGTTGATCCACCCACATGGTCCGAGCTGTTTCAGTTTTAGAAATTTGTTTACATCGAGATTTTGTGGACTTAAGTTCGCGACTTTTTATTTTTTTCGCGGCTGCTCAGTTCGAGATCTCTATTGCTTTTGATTTTTTGGCGATTACAAATGTTCCGACAGACTTGTTTTATTTAAATTGTGGGCCGCTCTCATTTTTGTTTTGGGAATTTTTTCGGTCGTTACAATTGACACTGCTTATTTTGTTCACTCCTGAGGATAAGTGGGAGTGGTATTTGTGTATGCATATAGCAATTAATCACAATTAAAGATGGAGCACACCGGGTTTATTTCTCAGTGAAAACACGTTGTGATATTGTGCAATAACTTATTTCGTAATTAGGGTGTGGGGATTTCCTTTTACATTTTAACGGATTAAAATAGAACTCGAGTAAATTCCTTGAAGGTTACGAAAATAATTGAGTTTCATTCGGGATGGTCTCGCCGTGATGGGATGGCCGAGAGATTGTTTCACATTTTATTTGCCATTAATCGTATTAAGGATATTTTTGAACAAAAACCAAAATAATAGTGCCGGTGAAAACCGGGTTCTATTTCCGTCATCGACAATCAGACTTGATGAGACAGTGAGAGGGTCGAAGAAAGCATTTCACATTGTGCAGTGCACTTATTGCGGCTCTTTGGGCTCAACAACCAATTCGTCATTTAAATTTCTCTTATTGTTGCACGACTTGGTTTTAAATTTTTCAAGTCCTGTCTTGGTTGAAAATAAGAATCTCAAAGAAAAATAATGCCAAATATTACAGAGACCTATATTTTAACCTTCTTGACCTTCACTACTTATTTATAATCCTCTATTAGCTCCGCCTACTTATCAGTTCATGTGTGATAATATGGACTCTCGCGTTGGTGTTATTGTTCTTGTGTCGTTGATTAATGTATAATCGGCCGGGCGCTGTAGCAACTTATGAAAATATATAGGAGTGCTAGCAGGCCCTGGCAAACGTTGTTTCGCCCTAGCCTACATTCGTAAATAAATAATATAATTTTGATTTTTTTTCATTTTCGCAAGAAGCAGTACCTCTCAAAACTCACTCAGATCAATGGAACGAGTAGATTTGATTTGCATAAGCGGGGGGAAAGTATTAAGAATAGTTGAAAATGATGTATCCAGGTATTGTGTATGAATGTATGCTTCATATAATGAGACCAACCCCATCCCGCTGGGTCATATAGGAGAGAGGTGCCGTAGGGAAGCAGTGTAAAATGAAGAAAAAAAGGTAATAATAGTGTAGAAAACTATCTAAAAACATGGGCAAAACGAATTTAAAGAAACATTTGAAAATCGTGAAAAAGATTCAAGCCTCAATAGTATGAATTTTGTCGAGATTGAGGAGAAAAATTGAAATATCTCGGTAATTATTCACCGTAATGTATTGTGGGCTTAATGGAAGCGCTTTAATTTTGATTTAATGAATAATAGTTTTCAAGTAAAATAGTATAAAGTGTAAAAGAGGTGCGAGTTCACTGTGTAATTTTTTGCTAAAAGAGAGGTGGAGAGAAATTTGTGAAAACAATTTTAGAAAATAGAAAACATGTTTGGGAATGCGTGTAAAAAAAAATTTGGAATGATAGGGACGACATATAGAAGGGGTGTAACATGAAGAAAACAAATTAATAATAGTTTTGAAAAATAGCTCGAAAAATGAAAAGAGAGCGGACAAAATTTGGAAAAAAGTGAATATTTAGTGTGGTTAAAAAGTAACCTTACCTGGTTTTGAACCACGGACCCATGGCTGCCCTAAGTATCCCATTGTTGCATATGCTTACCATTCAGCCACTTCTGTTGGAATTCGTTCATAGTTTGTGGCTCATAAATGGCATAGGAAAGGTGGTTTATCCAAAGTGTCAAGTAAATCAGGTCAACAAAATTATTTTACCTCATACAAATATTTATACCTGGAGGTCGAATTTTGAGAAATACTGAAATTCGTGTTCCATTATTTGTGTTCTTGATTGTTTATGCACCTTTTCAAGTAAATCGGATAAAAAAATATTTTTCGATTGAGACTGAATTCAGAGAACAGTACCTGTATATAAAGTTTTCCGCAAAATAACATATATGCTGTTAATATGGGCTTAATCGGCCCATTGGTATAGAAGTTAGTTTGTGGCGACACCTATTAGAACTGCACCTAACTATAAACCATTCTCGCAACCTAACTAACATATGTGGTGAATATGAAGTCAATCAGTCAAGACTTTGGCCGTAATGCGGCTTCAGCCATACGCACCAAGGATTTTATATAACGTACATATGTGTATTTATAATAGATCAAATTTTATAATTTCATATGTACTGAGGAAGTGGAATTGTGTAATGGGTTTAGGAGGGGCAAACAACAGCCGCGTCTTCGAGAACTAGTATAGTAAAGACGAATTTCCATTATATGCTAGTTCATTATAGGCAGATTCCACTGTATATACATTATTATATTGTTACACATTTATTTGTTCCCCATCATATTTAATAATTGAAAAAAATCTTGTAAAATTAAGAGGAAAACGGCAGTATTTACAGCAACTGCATATACGAGTATTTACGAAAGGAACGTTTTTTATATGTGATATATTCGGCTTAGTCGCTGATACGCAATAACGCAAAAATTGTAACACTTTCATTTAAACAGGTATCACACCGAACGCAGAAGCGCCATAAGCTTGGTGATGTGTTGAAACTAACCACCACTATATGCAGCAATTTTCAAAATTAGGTATCCGTGTTCGTTAATTGGGCTATGGTAAAAAATAGAGGTAGCATCAAAAATGAAATTTTCCCACCCATCCTGTAATAAGTTGTTGAAGCGCATTTATAAGAACACCAGTTTTTTTAATGAATCTACCTACCTATGACGCAATATTTTTTTTTTTTTTAACTTACCAAGGTTTGATTTTAGGCTAACCAGGCTGTAGGAGGAATGTTTCTTACGTAAAAGAAATGTTTAGAATGATATCAGCCCGCAAGTAAATGATATTCTGATATAATAAATAAATTAATCTAAAAAATATATAATTTCATACTTTTGGTGCTTTTGGGAACCTTGGTTTCAATCATTAATTAAACACATAAGAGAACAGCAGAAATAACTTAAAATATCAATTCGAAAATCATCTTAAGAAAACTACAATTGAATTGCTCTGTAATTTCGAGAAGCATTAAGTTAGAATACTTTTATGACATTTGCCAATGATTGATTTGAGCTGCAAATATTCATTTTCATAATTCTGCTACAAATGCTAGGAACAATTGCACAATATTTTTGTTTTGTTTTTCTTGGACTGACTTTGATGCATGCCGAGAAGGTGTCATTTCCGTGTAAAATTTCAGCAGAATTTCGTAAGAAAATTGTAATGGTCTATTTCCACTAGGTGACAACCGAAATAGTTTAAGGTCAATTTAAAATAAGGAACGACTCTCAGTGAAATAAGTCTCTATACATTTTGTAGCAGAATTGTTTTCTATTTAATGAAGGAAGACAATGTTTTGTTATAAGATTATTTTGTAACAATGTTACAGTTAATTTATTAGCTCTCAAGCTCTCTCTCTCTCTCTTTCTCTTCCGAAAAGGTACGATCAATTTTCTACCTCTTTGGATACTGTTGTGCTAAACCGTAGCATCTCTTGACGGGAGCTGCCTACGTCGATGTTAGTTAGCACTTTCCGGCGTTACTCTTTTTTTATTATTTAGAAACAACAATATTTCTTGGGTGATGAGACTATCCTCGTGGTACAACTCATTAGGGTAGTAAGCTCCCGAAATGTGATTGTTTTGATGTTTAGTGCACGTATGCATATTTGCCTTTGGAATTTTGAGATTCGCTCCATATAAGATGGTGCGGTATTGCACCATATCGGGTGCCCGATATGCAAGTAGCTTACCAGCATCATGAGCTACCAAAATAGTTGGCTGTCAAAGGACGCTCGATTTTGAAATGTAAATATACGTTAAATATGTAAGTTGTGTGTGACGAATCCACTTCATTTTTGTTTTATTTGAAAGAATATTTTATGGCATTAAGTATGGAATACAACTTCGTTCAAATGTTCGCCGGCACGTATTCGGGAGGTCCAATTTTCGATGACTTTGTCGCATATATCTGGCTAGATTTGATGGATGGCGTTCGTTATGTTGAATGTGAGGGCATCAATTGTTTGCGGTTTATTCGCATAGACCTGTGATTTAAGACAGCCCAAAGAAAGAAGTCTAAAGGCGTTAAATCGCACGATGTGGCCAGTCCCAAATCGCCCGTTCAGAATGTGCTGTGTGGCAAGTGGCGCCGTCTTGTCGGCACCACATGTCGTCGGTATCAATATCATCCAGTTTAGGCCACAATAAGTTGCTTATCATTGATTTGTAGCGCGCGCCGTTGACGTCGCTAAAGATAATTTTTTGGCGAAATTCGGATCAACTTCCGAATACTTAGTGCCATAAAATATTCTGTCTCACACACAAATTGTTTTATTTAAATTTACATGTCTTATTGAAAGAGCCTAATGAATGAGGATTGTTTGATAAATCAGTTTATTTAAAAGGAAAGAATTTTATTTGTACCAAAATTCAATTTATTTCCCAACGTAGTCCCTTTTCACCTCAATAGTCTTTGTCCAATGATTTTCCAATTTTTTAAACAATCCAAAAATTATTGGTAAATTATTATTTGATGGAAATCTTTTTCCACCATGCCATATCTTCATGTTTAGAGAGAGAAAATTCGTAGGGACCAAATTTGGATGAAGCAGCAGGTCGTTTTTTGGTAATTGCGATTGCGGATGTTGCATTATTTTCACAAAAAAGTGTTTTTCACCAAATCGGATCGGCTTTCTATCAATAGTGATAGCGTGAAATCGATCCAAAAAATGGCATAATACTGTCCTGTGGTCGTTTTCTCTTTCCCAGAGAGTCGATGAAGATTACCCCTTGCGAGTCCCAGAAAATTGTGGTAAAGACTTTTCCGGCCGATTAAACCGTTCGTCTTCTTCAAAGCACTTTCGTCAAGAAAAGTCGATTGTTTTGACTGTCACTTTATTGCCGATGTGTAGTAGTGTATCTAGAACTCATTAAAGCTGTATAAACTTAATTGAATTGTATTTGTACATGTCCAAACACTGCTTTGAAATGGTTTCACGATTACGTTTTTGATCAACTGTCATCAAACGGCCACACATCTTGCCACTAGCTTTGTCATATTCAAATGTTCGGGCGGGTAAATACATGTTCATTCGAGATGTCTACAATCTTAGCTATTTTGCGTAAATTCTCTAATGGTCGTCCAACACGATGATGAGCATCTCTTCAATTGAGACCCATTCGGCCGTCTCGAGGCTTAACACTCTTTGAAAATTGCTAATTTACATTATTGTACCTATGCGTACGAAGAATGTCACATATAAAGCATGTGATTCGATTTGCTTTTCTGTTCCCTATTGGTATAAAAATACTGTTTCTCCTAAAAATGAAATTTTAATATGCAATTTTTGTTTTTATTTTCATTCACTGGTACAGCAAGCAGTCAATAAATTGCAGGCTCCGTCGCAATATTTAAAGTTTAGCCCAGAAAAAGAAAAATGACCCAACACAAATTATTTCCATAATCTCAAAAGGATATTCAGGAAAAAATACTACAACATTTGGGCAAAAGAAGCAATTGTTATTCATGAATTAAAAGAACCCAAAACGTCAACAAGATATTCAATATTATAAATATTGTGGAAAATCGAACATCCACTTCCGCAATCCATGAACTAACCGAAGATCATTTGTTTATGCTCGAGAAGAGCGCAAACGTTACATTCTTTGCAATTCAATCGGCGAGCTTTAAATCTAATATGAGTTTATAATTTTGGCAATATCAAATAGTAGGATGTTTATGTTATTTATTAAGCTTCAGGAAAGATATTATCCTATCTTATATCTTTTAATTTGAAAGAATAGCCTTTTATATTGTTTTTTTTTGATAATGGTTTGGACATAAATTTCTAGAAGCGGGAAATAGCCACTAGTTGAATCAAGGAAATGTAAACAACCGTAGCAGTTATATAAGTGAAATCCTCTTGATTGGATGGGATGCCCCATAAATTTCGAAAGAATCCATCCAGCCTCCTCTTGTGTAATGACCTTCCTTGTTTCTAGGAAAAAGAATTCAACATTCGTCCGAGAAAAAACCACAGAAAAATAGTTGTGAAACGGTGGGCGACCAAATCTAGCAACCGGGGGCGTTCACTCCCACTTTTTAAATTTTGGAAGCAACGATCTGATTTTTGACAGTGCTGCCACTTCGGCGCAGCGGTGTTTCCATGAGTCACTCGCAGTAAAAATAGACGCAGAGATTCTGTGATTTCTGTGCAATGTAAGGCGCCGACGACGGTGCAAATTATGCATGATAGCAGCATCGCGATGCTGGGCGTCCGCGAAACTGAGTGGTGCGGTACTCGAACGCACGGCGACTTGTCTGGGGAGCGATTCTCAAAATTGAGCGCCGCGACGCTTTTGAAGATCGCCCGATCCTCCAAGCGAGAGAAATTCACTTTTAATTCGATGTCCGAATTCGAATAATCGTCTCAGAAGCCTTAGCGTCACCGTCGTCGTCTTGGCCGCCGAGAAAATGTAGGCATTCGTCCTCTCTGGTGCTGTGTCGTCTTCGACGTCGCGGTGAATTTTCTTTTATTTTGGGAAAAGTGTTACTAAATGAAAATTGCTTCAGTGGTCTCTGCGAAGGTTTCACGAACTGACGTCGCGTTTTCTCAACGGCTTCGGCGTTTAGTTTTTATGGCTTTAGTTTCATTTTCGCTTCATAGTTTTTTGGAAAAAATTATTATTTTGCTGTACATTGAGTACACCTTGCGTGACGTGCTCCATTATCTGATAGTGTACAGTGGAAATTCGGTTTGCAAATTTTAAATTGCTCAATGCAGTGCTGAGGTTTTGACTTTGGAAGTTCGCTTCTGTATGTTCGGGAAACCTCAACCCGATTATCTTAGGCTCGCAATTTTTAACTTCTAAGAGTTCTTTTATGTTCGTTTCCAATGCTTCTGTGACGAAAGTGTGGTGCTCTTGGAGTTGAGTGATTCTATTGAGAGTTTTCTGAAAGTTGTTCAACATTCCGCAGCTTGCATTAATATACGAGTATTTTGTATAAACTTCTGTTGGAAACCGTGAAAAGACGGCAGAAAAGACTCCGATAAGAACGCTGGAACCGCTACCAAGTCCTCAACTGTACTCGCTCGGGATTTCTTTCAAGGAGCCGCCAACCCTAGCGCGCTTCATGTACCCTTCAAAGCTCTTCTGAACTGATAATGACATTAGATGCATAAATTTCAGTCGCCCATCTGGGGGCATGAAACAGGTGTAACAAGTGGCCCTACGGGATCATGCCGGTCATTGCTGATTCTGACGAACCGCCTGCAAAATGTTGCAAATTCTGTGAGGGTATGGTACTTTGTTTTCTAGAAGTTTTATTTGCCCGTGTTCTTGTTGCTGTTTATATTTATATTTGTACATATATCTTACTGCATATTATTAGTTATCAAACTTGCTGTTCGGTACGGTTATAATCATGATTGTATACAGAAATATTTTAAAAATCTTGCTTGGTCATAGTTTTGTGTTCTGATGATCATAAGTGCATGCTTACTTGGTGAATACGGGTCACAATTTTAAATTGAACACAGTCTCAGTTATATATAATCCAATTCGGCGACATTGAGAAATTCCTCAAAGTCAACACAATTGACTGTAAAATTTCACTCGAACTAAAGCTATAAGGAGCTATAAAGGAGACCGAACTGCATTGTATAAGGAGTCTAACTTCTATATCCTTCGACCGATTGACTTCATATTCACATGATATGTTAGTTAGATTGCGAGAATGGTTATAGTTAGGTTTGGGCCCGATAGGTGTGGCTCCAATCTAACTTCTATATCATTATGACATCCGGCGACACGATTAAATTTTGCCAGTTGATGCTACTTTGTATGGAACATATGAACAACAAAACGCTGCATTATTACTAACTGATCTCTTGAACCGTGAAAATATCTTTAGAAACATGTTGAATGTAAAGTACGTTATGCTGGCGGGGAGTTTGGGAAACGCGATAAAATCGATGCTATCTGTGAGCACTGGTTTCATACTCAGAAAACACGAAAAGCCGAAGTGGTGTCTATTCCATCAATTTTTGCAATACAGCTTAAACAGTTTAGAATTCAAAATACATAGTGTCTTTTCAACCAAAATTCCAATTTGCCAAACATTCCATTAAAAGTATTCCCATCTCTAAACTTAAGATTGCAGGTAATTGTTACAAAGTCGTGAAATCAATATTTCATTACGAACTTCTTGAGAGTGGGCACTATGCAATTATGCTGCGAGATAAACGGTTCGAAATTGACGACTTACACGTTACGAGGAAAATGTATTTATTCCTTCTTCAGCAGCAGTGCGTCACATCACACGTATGACACAATATAGATCCAGTGGCGGACCCAGAGAAAATTGTTTGTGGGGATCGTTTTTCGAATTTTGTTCATCTCGCATGAATTAAAAAACTGTCTAAAAACCAGTTCCTGTTCCTAAGGCGGTCGCTACACGCTCAATATTTATCGTGATCCGTATCGCAATCCAGGTTTCAAGATATACCAGGTGTACCGGTATTCGTCTAAATAATAGCGTCATAGTGTTATAGCTCTGTGAAAATGTCGAATTTCGTGCCTGCATGAGCATTTCAAAAGAAAAAGGCCGTTGAAAGTCATCGTTTGCTAGTAGAGAGTAGTTACGGAGAGCATGTTCCAAGCATGAAAACATATGAGACGTGATTTCGGAAATTTAAAAGTGATGATTTTGATTTGAAAGACAGTAAACGTTCGGGTGGACTGAAAACATTTGTGGATGTGGGACCAGGGTGGTGTGGTGATTTGTAATACTGATCGCTACAAATAATCAATGTGAACAATGCGTTAATCGAAAAACGTCCAGAATGGGCCTGAAGACACGGTAAAGTGATTTTGTTGCATGACAATGCACCGTCACACACAGCAAAACCGATGAAAGACGCATTGAAATCGCTTGGATGGGACGTATTATCGCACTCGCCGTACTCTTCAGACCTGACCCTGTCCGATCATCTTTTCGCATCAGTGGGACACGCGCTGACTGTGCAGCACTTTGTAAATTTCGGAAAAGGCAATAAATGGCTGATTATGGTTTCGGTGTTTTTGGAATGGCATTCATAAATTGCCAGGAAAGATGGACAAAGTGTGTAGAATCGAATGGGCAATACTTTGAATAAATAACTTTTCCATTCCACTTCCTTAAAAATTATGTCGTTTTTCATTTAAAAAAAAACCGTTAAAGACTTTCCGGTACACCTGGTATAGAAATCCTGTAATCTATTTCGCGATCCAGATTTCAAGATATATAGAAATCCTGTAATCCGTTTCCCGATCCGTCAATATACTACGGGTACACGTTCAATAAATATCACGATACTCCACGGACCACGATAAATATTGAGCGTGTTCGAGTTTTCAGGATAAGTTCAACTAACTTTGTTTCGATTTAAATTTGCTGAGATTGGATTTTTGGCTTCGGCTTTTCTTAGAGATTTGTATTTTTTTTTAGTTATTGTGTCATGGTGGGCAACATTTATTTATTTATTAATCACAGCTTCATCAAGATTCTGATTACTATGTACAATATAATACAATACAATAACAAGCCTGCTAAAGTCGACTTTTCAGCTGGCTTCTGGAAATGTTAAAGTCAATAACGGAGAAAGAAGCATTAAAAGAACGGGACATCGACGATATAGGCTCATTGAAGCCGTAGTTAGAGCGATGTTGTGGTAAGTAAAAGAAGTCATAGTTCCTCAAGGAGCGGGTCGGTACAGAAATTTTAAAAGCGGCAAGCAATTCCGGAGAGTTGATAACGCCTTGCAGACAATCAAAAGCAAAAACAGTTCTGGAGGTTTTCCGCCTGTGTTCCAGGGTTTCGAGGGAAATAAGTTTGAGCCTATCGGAGTAGGGAGGCAAAACAAGATCATTATCCCAAGGAAGACTTCTGAGAGCAAACCGTAGAAACCTGCGTTGAACAGATTCAATTCGTTTAATATGGCTCTCATAAAAGGGGGACCAGACAGGACTCGCATATTCGAGGATAGGTCTAACAAAAGTGCAATAAAGAAGTCTAGAAATGTAAGGTTCGTTGAATTCCTTTGACCAACGCTTTACAAAGCCCAGGGTCGCGCTAGCTCTGTTAGTAATGGAGTCTATATGATCTTCAAAAGAGAACCGTGAGTTGATAATGACACCTAGATCTCTCGCTTTGTCAAGCCTAGTAAGGGAGAAGCCGCCAATAGTGAAATTATAAAACACCGGAATCCTTTTACGAGTGAAGGACATGCAAGTGCATTTACCGATGTTTAAAGGTAAGTGATTAATGGAGCACCAATTATGGAATGCGTCCAAGTCAGAATTCAAAAGATGGCAGTCACGCTCACTAGATATTGTGCGAAATAGTTTCGCGTCGTCCGCATAGCATAGTATTTTCGAATGGACAGGTATAAGAGAAACATCATTGACATAAATGATAAATAACAGTGGACCAAGGTGGCTACCTTGTGGGACACCTGATGTATTTCTTAACAAATCAGAAAAAACACCACGAAAGCAAACAAACTGAGTACGATCAAATAAGTACGAGGTGACCCAACTAACAAAGCATTTGGGGAAACCAAGAACAGATAATTTATGAATGAGAATTTTGTGGTTGATTCTGTCAAAGGCCTTGCTAAAATCAGTGAAAATGCAATCGACTTGTTTGCCAGATTCAATAGCCGGCGTACAGTGATTGGAAAATTCCAAAAGGTTAGTTGTAGTAGATTTACCTTTCATGAACCCATGTTGAAATGGCATCAAGAAAGGCTTACAGTGGAAATAAAGTACTTCACAAATCATTACCTCGAAGAGCTTAGCAATAGGACATAAATTAGCAATTGGCCTATAATTTGAAATATCCGATCTGTTTCCTTTTTTATGCATAGGAAGAATCACAGAAATTTTCCAGGGCCCCGGAAAGACACCAACAGAGAGAGATAAATTGAACAAATAACGAAGAATAGGGGCCAAGACAAGGTCACACCTTTTCAAAAAACCGGACGGAATTCCGTCAGAGCCACACGAAAAATTGTCAACTAAGTTAGCAATGTGCCGAAGTACAATTTTGTCATCAAAGATAAGATCCTTAGGTTGAAGAGTAGTCGGCGGAAGCCTCGTCAGGTGGTTAAAATCATTTAAATTAATATCACAGGTACTATCACAGAAAGCAGTTTTAAAGAAATCGGCGAAGAGATTAGATAAAACTAGGGGATCGGTGCTCTTCTCAGTGCCGAAGAACAGTGACGACGGGTAACCATCGGAGCCCCGCTTGCAGTTAACAAACCTCCAGAACTGCTTAGGATCAGCGCGGAGAGAAGATTTAACGTTGCCAAGATATTCCGAGTAAGAATCATTGACTGCAGTCACGAATTGATTACGGAGATCCACATAAGAAAGATAATCCGAGTCGCTCCGAGAGGAACAATACTTCTTCCAAGCCTTGCTCTTTACGTTCTTAAGATGCTTGACCATGGAATTGAGCCAGGGTTGCAACCAAGTATTGTTGTTGGCTCTTTTTACAGGAACATAAAGTGTGAAGCAAAGAGAAATAATATCGTAAAAATTTTTAACCGCTTTATCGATGTCGCGCTCATTCAAGACTCCGCTCCAATCGCAAGAGGAGAGCCAGCTGCAAAGTTTGGAAAAGTCGGCTTTTTTAAAATTATAGCTCAGATTACATAAGGCAGATGAAGCAACAGATGCCGGATCAAAAGAGAACAGTACAATTAGGGCCGGATGATGACCGCACTCCGGCAGGAGTGGGGAAGAGCATTTTCTAACATAAGTACCAGCAGGATCAGATGAAAAAACAAGATCAAGGTACCTTCCATGACTATTAGTCACCGTGCTGCATTGCGAAAGTCCCGAAGCGCCAATGCAGTCCAGAAAAGATGAAACAAATGGCGGTCCAGCTAGTGTAGATGGCAGAACAGAGGTAGCATCCTCCGAGAGACTCCAGTCAACAGAGGGCAAGTTGAAATCGCCAACCAGCAGAAGTTCGTCAGAGATGGAAATATCACTCAGAAGATCGTCGATAAAAGTAGAGAGTAATTCGTAGACTGTAGGAGCCATGTTAGGAGGAATATACGCAGTCACGACATAGATATTTTTGTGTGGGAGACGCAAAACCACGCAGAGCACTTCCAGTCCGTGAAGGAGAGAAGTTTCTACCAATTCGCAGGGTAATTCACGACGTACGGCGCATAATACTCCACCGCCAACCGGAGCATTTAAGGTACAGTGGCGATCACGACGAAAGACCATGTAGTCAGAGTTAAAAAGCTCGGCATCCTCAATCCCACCACAGAGCCAGGTTTCTGTCAGACAGACAACGTCATAACATGATTTTGTCGAGCCAGTGAAGAGGCGAGTCGTTTTCGTACGCAGTCCACTTACGTTAGCGTAATAAATGCTGAGGTCACTGATGAGTTTTTTGGATGGGATTTGCGAGTGGCCGAGCGTTCCTTAGCAATGAACTCACGAACAATAGATCCTGTAGGCCAGATGTTCGAAGTAACAATGGCGTCAAATGCGGTGTCGGGAGCGAAGACCTTGAAGGACGCAGTGTGAGAGCGCACATTTCGCACAACGCTGGTATTTGGTGTGCTACAGAGTAGATAATTCATAACAACTAACATTAAATATTTTATCTCCGTAACTTGAAAGGCGTGAAAGACTGCACTGAGTTTCATATTTTAGCAATTTTATTGTGAAGTCTGAAGTTTCTAGCGAGTTAATGCAGTTCCTTTGTCTTATTTTTATATATATACGCTCATAACTTTTTTGTCCCAATGATCATCGTCAATTTCAATCGTCTCGACTTGTGAAGACATATTTTGAAAGCTGATATGCCAGATATGTCTGTGTTTTCGCTAGTGCCTGTCGAAGGAAATCGACAATCGTAATGGGGCCATTTGCTTTACCTTATAGCTGCAACATCCTAAAATATGTATAACAGATACTAGCAATTAGTTTCGAAATAAACTAATATAAACAGCTGCCAAAAACAAACTAATTGATGCACCACAATGAAACTCTGGTCAAAATCAGAGTACAGTTGTCCTAGCTTAGCGACAAAAAGAAATTTCGTCGGTTCAATCGTTTCCTTTAAATAGGCAATTCTGGGCCACTTTTTTAGCAGAACGTAATACACCGAATTGTTTTTTTTATTGGCTGTGTGGTATGAACTCAAAAAAGCGCATATAGTATGCATACATGGGAAATTATAATTTTTTTTACATATGTATAGTTTTTTTTTATCAGTCAGGCTAATACTTTTGTGAGTTTGGCTTCAATTTCTTTACATACAAAATTCTCTCCATAACTTGTTCACTGTGTATTATTAGATACTGAATGTTTGAATGCTCCCTCTTCCCTCCTGCATTCAAATTTAATAAATCGAGGCTTTTGTGTTCTTTAAAGAAAATAGTGCAAACTCTCAAAAAGAAAGCTAAGTGTTCGAAAAAATTCTCAGAAGTTTATTTTACCTTGTATTAGCGAATGAATATGATGAAAATATATGTAGATTGAAATTCTACATTTATTGGGCGTTCATTTATGTCCTTATAATTTATAATTATCGATAATACTTGGCTATGGTATTTATTAAAATAGGTTTTAAGATATTTTATTGCTTTCTCAGTGGTATCTCTTCAAATCTTATTTCTACCCAATCATGGCAAAGTGAATAGGAATTTGAAGAGATGCAATAACAAATAAACTTTCTAGTTTAAAAAAAAAATTATTTTAAAATAATCATTAGCTTAGCCCAAATAGCAATGCGCGTGTGTACCCATATTCATCCGTCATTCCTCCGTCCACGCTAGTCATTTTTCATTTTAGTCAAAGCGAAGTCTTTTAAACTGGGTGAGTGGAATTTTTATAATTTTTTTTCTAACTTTGAAATGCGGAACGGGATAATAAATTTGTATGATGCGAAAGGCGGCTTAAGGTGTTGAAATTTTTATTTAATGACTTCACTGTCCGCTGATTTTGTAAACAGTACAATAATTAAACATCCTCTGACAGAACTATAATCCACTTTTGTTTCCAAGAAACGTGTTGTGATGTTTGCATAAAAAACCAAAACCAAACTTACTATGCAACGATTTCTCTGTTTCTGCTCTTTTTCTCTGATAATTCTTCGATTTTCCTGAGATTATACACTTTCTTTCTTTAATTTTGGCAATGATGCATAAAACTTCTTCCCATATCTTTTTATGCTATATTTTAAGTACCATATAATTGTTTTATAATGTTTAATTTCTTTTTTAAGCGTAATGTGGTTGCAATAGTTGTGACTGAAAATGTTGAATATCTCGGAAAATAACGGAATAGGTAATAACAACAACAAAAATTAATAAATAATAAATGACAGGCAATAAATTTGAAGCAAACAATATCACGTTAAAACAACTTATAGGTCCACAATTTACGGTTCATTAAAAAATTGTAGCTTAATTTATTAAGTCGGAAAAATAAAAATATGGGCGGGTAATAAAAAGAATAAGACCATGGCAAAGGGTCCAAAGAAACCATTATATTGTTTTTCCATATAAAGACATTATACATATTCATGAATTGCGGTTTCTTCAGAGTACGTAGATACATATATTCCTTGGCAAAGAAAGAAGATTGGGAGAAAGAGAATTTATTGTGATATAATTTGTGCAGGTTTTCAAGATTGTGAGTTTTTTTACTAGTTCTTGGATCCTGATTGAATTATGCGTCCGAACTTAACGTTAAACTTCAAACCCATATCTTATCAAAATAAACTTGTTTTTTGTGTTGGCATTTGTTTCTGTAGTTTGCAGTTTGCACTATTATGTGCAATGTGTATGTATCCAAAGAGCTTGCCATTAAAAAAATGTCGGCCGCCATATTGGATCCGCCATTTAGAATTTTAAAATCGGTCCAGTGGTTTTGGAGAAAATCACACAATCAAACAAACAGCCAAATAAACAAATATAGATACGGAAACCCAGAACCTCCTTTTTTTGAAGTCTGTTAAAAATCCAGCAGCTATGAAAGCTATAAAGGAAGGAGTATTGTGTGCTAATGTTGAAGACAGTGGTTAAAATCTGCAACGGCAACCCTGCAGAAATTTCCATAGTCAAGTAGTTTTCGCAAAGTCCCTAATGTACTTATTTGGGAGCAAATCTTGGGAAAAGAGAGAAGGAGAAAACATACCCTGCTGAACCATTTGTTGGTTGCGGGCAAAAGGAGTTCTGAATGAGAGGGGATTCTGTTTACGAACACCAGTAAGGCATTTTAATTAGGAAATGTAAATATTAGTGATGGTGAAATTTCAAACGTGGTTTACTTATGTTCTGCTGCAGCATCTTAAGGTGGAGCACGTTTTCTTTTCGTAAAATGCTTTCTGGAAAAGCGATTTTCCTGTTATGGTGCACACATATTGCTTGCGAAAACAATGCGCTGTTTCATGCGGAGCCACGGACTTAAACATTTTTCTATTTCCGGACCTTTCTCAGCTCATTACGCAACAACTTTTCTTCTCGCTTTGGTGTTGCTTCGAGATTGGAGTAATTTCAAACAAAAAATTTGTTAAAACGAAAAATTAATTTTTCCCTCGAACCATGCCATATGCTGTGGAACCGTCAATACACACAATGCACGGTGAGCGCCCGTTGGGCAACCCAACGGTGTTTACACTAAATCTAATTGTTTGCTCCAACTACATTTAAATCGACAGATGGAATGGATCTTAGCTGGAGTTCACGATTGATCGCAATTTTACCACGTTTTTCTGTTCTTGGGAAACGCGTGCTGCTGCGGTCATGGCGAAAAATTGAAAATAATAAAAAGAAATCGTTTTTCGTTGGACCTGCTCGTGGTTGCGTTCTAACCTTGAAACTATGCTTAATGCGCACTGCAAGCGCACAGTATATAAATCCAAAATTAGGAAAGTTTACCGTTTTCATGTTTACATTGAGTAGCTAATATGATGTTTATTTTCTCGACCGTGTTTGTACTATATTTTTCAGCAAGTTAAAGTGTTGAAACTTTCTTGCAGTTTCCACACATTTTTTGATTAATGTTGAAATATTCATCGGTGTTCAGCACAGTTTAGAATTTCTTTTATAGTTTTTCTTGTTACGTGCGTTTGAAAAAAAAAATCATATCTTAGTCTAAATGCCTTTCATTCTAATTTTATTTTGAGTTTTGATCACAACCATTAAAAGATAAATATCTGCAGATATCGATATAATTAATAAGAAACAAAGTTAAATTAAACCTCCGTCAGCAATCTGGATCTTGTAAAACTTCGTCGAAGTTGTTTCACAACTACTTGAATCTAATTATTGCTTCACGCTATGCATCAATATACCCAATGCTAGTTAGGAGGTTCTTATAACAAACAGTGAAAGCTATGTAACAAATAGTATATAGTATGTAGTACTCTTTAAATTCTTTGCTTTAGTTCGACCACATTTGCACATTTTAATAATTTTAGGTAAGAAAGCATGCATATTTGCAATTTAAGTTTATTAAATAATTCTTTTAAAGTATGAGATAATTTTTTTTTTTAATTGTTTATCTTATTTTGTACGTAAATACACCTCACGGTCGAGTTCTACGCACTTTTAGGTTGAAAACAAATAATGTGGTCATTATTTTCCTCACTTTTAGCTAATATTGTGCGTTTGGCGTGGTCAAACGTAACTAAAATACCGAAGGTGTCCAGCTTCTCAGTAAAGAAAATACTTTTTGAACTGTAATTAGGTTAAAAGTGCAAAGTTTTTGCACCTTTATATTTTTAGATTTTTCTTGGGCTACGTTGACAGTTGTCGTGATTTTAAGCAGAAACTTGTAAATAAATTTAGCTTTGATGCCAGAAGTATTTTGTTTTCAGGTTTTTTTTCATTTTCGTAGTGATTTTTTGTTTTGGAAATATCCGACGTACTGTAACATTTTCCGGATAATACTTTTAGTGACATGTCATGAGTGTGCGTATTTTCAAAAAATTAGTTAGTTGTTCGGCGTGCGGAATTCAAAGTGCACACGTGTAGTCGGACAGATGGAAATTCTTGCGTAGAACCGAGCTATAATGTTGCAAAAAAATTATGAATGGTCTGAATTTCATAGAGCTTAACATTTTGCTTCATTCGTTAAGTACCATCAACAATTGCCAGACCTGAGAGGAACGCAATTTGGCACTCCTCCAATATTTTCAATATCGTTTTCGTTTACGTCTTCGGCGGAAGTAATTTTACTTCGATAGTATGCAAAAACTCAGGAAATATCTAGATGCATTTAGCGAGGTAGTGAAGTCGCAACTCTTGATAAAAATCAATTTGTCCAAGACACCTGAAATTCACTTTGCCGAGACACCTGAAATTCACTATGCGATCACCGAATAATCAATTTCGGCCAGTTTAAGTGTTTTTGAAGAGATCACACTCAGATTATTTATTCGAGTCGATAATATGGTCCGGAATTTTGAAATTCACATTTGAGGTGGTCGGAATATCTTGAGTCGTTGACAGGCCTCATATTTTATGCGAGCAGGATTTCGAAATCGCTGCTTGAAATTATTTATTCGAGAAGTCGGAATTTTCGGTTTTTAACAACCAATTAAACTTGTAATTTCTAGGGAGGTCCGATATATGTTCAGATATTTTCGCACCCCAGTTCTTTTAGATACTTTATTGTATTGTGTCATACACATAGTTGCAGTTCTCTCTCCAGAATTAAACCAAATTAATTAAATGTTGCCGCAAGACTGTGGGTTCCACATAACTTTAAATTTATTTAAATTAAAGATATTTAATGTTATGGTTTGAAGTTTTGGTTTTACATTCTTAAACAGGGTTTGAGATGTTAAGCTTAGGTAGAAATGCGTGATTTATGTCCATAAGAAATATAATTTTAATTCAGTAAATCACAACACACCAACGCACGAGAATAATAAACAAAACGTTTAACTTAGCCAGCACTCGTTGTATAATTTTATGAGTGTTAAATTTGAATTACCAGCATCAAGCCAGAAACAGAACAGCCGCAAGCGGCAGCGGCAGCTCATTAAGTAAAACCAATGCTTTTATAATGGCGGATACAGAACGATGGCAGCAGCAGCGCGTCGGCAGTGACAGCGGCAGCGGCAGGTCCTCGACTCGTCGCAAAATCTATTTGAGCTGCCTCTGCTTCGGTACTGCCAACGACACGAACCCGTTTCAGAGCTGCCAATTTCGATTTATTGTTTATTTTGGCGCTTAATTTGAATAAATTGTAGCGCTCGAATCGGGAAAACCCACCGATCCAGCGCAAATAAGAAAAATCAAAATGATTGAAGTTGAGAATTTTCGGTCGCCATATTGGATCCGCCGTCTTTAAATTTCCTTTCGATAGTTGATTCGCGCTGAAACAAAATTAAATTGGTCCTAGGGTTACTAGGTCTAGGGTTACAGTAGTCTATAAACTGTGTAAATTTGATGGTAATAGCTTCAGTAGTTTTCGAGGTAATTTCGTTCAGACAGACAAACATTTTTTTGACGTTAAATTCGACTTAGTAATGTAATATTGAAGCGAAATCACAGACAGATACTTAATATTCATGAAAATGCATTTCAATATTTCTGAACAAAATCAGAAAAGTTTTAATTATGAAACTAGAGTTTGTGGCGGTTCGGGGTTTGCAATTACTAAAAAATCGACTAATAAATTAATAATAAGTCATTTAATAATTTCAAAATTTTTTATTTCTTCTATCAATTTCAAATATTTCAATGTTTTGTTTACCATGTACTATAGCTTAATCGCACATTATTGGCTAAATGTTTACAAAACTTCAATCGGCTGCACACGTTATCACTTTGCAGCTGCAATTAATTTATTTAAAACTGAGCTTTCAAACACAATTACAATTGAATGAAAGTAAAGAATCCAAAATTTTTTGTAAACCAAAATTTTTAAATTGTGAAATCTTTTGAAAAGTTGGTTCATATTTGGTCTCCTTGAAGGTGCAGGCTCAAAGAAATGGTTTGAATAACGCACTTTATTTTAATAGTCACACTTTTAGTACATAGCTTAGTCAAATAATAATATTCTTGCCAGCAAGCAGATCATCAAAATCTCATCTACATTCTTTATTACTTAAAAAATCACTAGCTCTAAAAATATCAAAGATGGTCTAGGTACAAACTTCCTTGAACCAAAAAGACGTCACACAATTAGCCTTAGAGAAGCATTTACCGTAAATTGCAAAGACCTCTACATTTAGAGTCCTCATAAATTTAAGAGAGCATTGCGCCATTCGTCGGGGACTTTATGCGAACAATAAAATATAATTCAGTCTGAGTTGATAAGCCGCCATGCCAACACTAAAATCTAGGTGTCCTTGTGGTATTTCTCAGAGCGCTCAATTCCTGGCACACGTTTGGGTGTCACCGCACAACTCAAGACGTCTCGAACTCATATTTTCTGGAGCATTTGATTTTGGCAACGGACATTTATTAAATTAATTGAAGACGGAGCGGCGGCCAGCTAGCCTCAGTGCGCAAACTCATTAGTAAAAAAGTGAATTCTGAGAAAAACTGGCAGAGCGATTTATAAACAATTGCAGGAAAGTTGTAAACCCGCTTGGTGCCGTATGCCTGACCCGATTCGGGGAACTTTAAAAAAGCGATTGTTTTATCTCCGAAGCCCACATAGCACGGAGGAGCCTAGACGTAAGCTAAGCGACAGAAAAGCTATAAAGTGGAGCAGGAAAATTCTCAGCCTATTTAAAAAAATATATTCTCGTTCGGGCGGAGTTCTCTTCGGATTTCGAACAAGGTTATTGGGGCTGTGGTGAAATGTTGTGGGCCCGCTCTTTCAACACAACTCCGGAGCAATTTAATAAAACAAATGGAAAAATGTCGTAAAAGCCCAATAAAATTCAAATGCGTTCACGTATTCCTGAAAGTGAGAATTGTGACTTTTAATAGGTCTCACTAGGGGGGACTTTTGCCACACTCTGAGAAGAACAGATTTTTTCGGCGCTTATTTGGCGTTGGCATACATTTTTCCTTCCATAAACATGCAAATCGGCTCAGAAGCCTATTTCTGTATACTGTTTGTTTACTTTTAAAATATTTTGCACAGGGGCTTTATTGTGTGTTTTAATTTATGGCGCATACGCAAGAATGGAAAAGCACGTAACATCTCGAAATTTATGCTTCGTTTCAATCGGTAATTAAATCAGATATATATTTGTGCAGCTTTCAAAAAAGTAATAAACAAGGCCCAAAGTCCGCTCGGTCCAGGCTCGCCAGCTTTCATCAATTTACCCGGCATGGGCCAAATTCGAGCGCGATTTTAATGAGACTTATGTACGTTTATTCCCCAAAGTGGGAATGTATTTTTTATGCAAAACAAACTATGTATAGTATGTGCACCAGCTGTTGCGGGGCATCGCGAAGGAAATAACAAAGTGCGAGTCATAAAGTCCCAACCAGCTCCGTGCAGGCTACCTCAAATTCGAGCAAAGAGAAATGTTCCTATTTTAGCCATAAGGAAATCGAGCAAACTATGCACATGTGGCTACACGCCGCACCATGACATCTGTGTTGGGTGTCAGAAATGGATTTAAATTTTGATTATCATGAACCGGGAAATGCCGCACAGCAATTTGTAATCTGATGATCTGACAGTAATATCCATTTTATTGAATTACAACCAGCCTGTTGCTGGGCTGGAAAATAGGTTGGTATTAATATCAGTTTTATATTTTCAATAGCTTCTTTAATAAGTGCTTTTATAAACTATCGGGTGTTATGTTGTGTGTTATGTAGGTACATACATATGTGTCCAATTCAGCATGTCTGAAGCTTAAGTTATGTGTGCCGGATTAAAGTTTGTTATTGACTTGACTTTATATTTTTTCATTTGTTATTTAGTGAAAATGGTTAAGTAAACGAGCTATGAGTTTGTTGAATTAATCATAGGATGGATGTAACGGGGAAATGAATAGCTATGCTCGAATGAAGAGGCATTCATATAGTCGCAAAATTTTGTACTGAAAATATCTAATTCGCGACTAATTAAATGCATGAATGTTAAATTGTTAGAAAACTTGACCGATATCAATTATATAAACAATGTCCCAGAAAAATATCAAACACTTCTTCTCATACGCCACATTGTAACGACATCTTTTAACCATTAGAGAAATAAATCTCAGAAACTGGTCAATGTGTTGTGATGCTCTTTATCCGTAATTTACAGTTTCTGAAATCTATCAAAGTCCAAAAAGTTCCAAATCGCTCTGCATAAAAGGAAGCTGACTGTACCTACATACATCGAACCGCTCGGAAGTTGTGAATATAATATAACAACTTTGTGACGCAATTTCGTTGTGTAATGGATATTGAGACGTACTCCAAAAGCAATTTTGGTCAGCTTCCAGGTCAGGAGCATTACGTTTTGGTGGTTTTAGCAAAATTTCATCTTTTCAGGATATCGAAATTCCCGCCATATGCGCCTGTGAAAGTTGTTTTGTCAACAAAGCCACTATTAATGTCCAAATCTACATTAGAAAATGACTTAAGAGCAGTTTTTTTTTTATAAAATTACATAACACGCCAGTGCTCTTGTCACCAGAGCAAAGAGGTTAAAGTTTTACGCTAGCAATTGTGGCAACGTAGTGCCCCGAAAAACGAACCCGAGTTGTGCGGAACTACATCGTATTGAAAAGCATTGGGCTAATAAAAAATGAAAATTTTGAAGAAAACCCAATATCAAAATCTTAAAAAATATCAAATACATTGATCAGTTAGCGGTTTTTGAAGGCGGTTCCACGTTTTCTTAAGTTTTTTAAACGCAATAGTTATCTGAGATTATAGAATTTACTGTCTTTACTTACCTGAAAAAAGAATGTCACAATGTACTTACAATCACAGGTGTGCATACACTCTACCTTTCTATACCAAATTTAAAAATCTTGTTTGTATTTAACGTGCCCAATACTGATTCAAAAATCTTCTGATGGAACATAATAAACGTTTATCAATTTTCGTTCGATATCTTATTAAACAGCTAATTTGTTTTCAAAGTAATTGAGATAAGAAATGAATGTATATTCGTGCGATAAGATATGAAAGATTCCACTGTACGCATAGCTAAAGTATGTACATAAGTTCGATACAAATTTTCCCAGACTGTTTCCGGCACTCTACTTCTGAATTTGATAAACGCCCGCGACAGCTGCGCATAACTTTCATAGGAATTTATTGACTACCAGACAAGTAAGCCTTTTTTTTATCCTATCCTTGCCCACGAACGAAACCAGAGACACAACCCGGTAGAAATTCCCGAATCTCACCTTTGGAACTAATTAAGTCGAAAGGTATGTTTGGAATTCTTATCAAAAGAAATTTGTGCCAGATTAGCGGACGAATCGGCTGTAGTGGCTGCCTACCCCCTGTCGAATTTGGAATAATTTGACGCACGTTTAATTCTATTTCAGTGGGAGAGCTCTAGATTTTTGGAACGCGCGAAACTATCGAATTGGCCGAGGCCGGGCACTAAGTGGCAGCGTCCCCGTCCACCACGCAGAACGACCACTTCAGTTCAGGTTTTGTTCATTGCCGGCCTTTACTGAGGACTTTAATCCATTTTAAATAATGCAGACTATGTATAGACTAGATGTGCGCGATTTTTAGGTCGTTTAATTTTATTTCTGTTTACCCTAACAGCGCTTGAATCACTTAACCCAATGTCTAAAGCGCTAAATAACAAACATCGCATCTATCACTCCCGTAGCGATGCCGCGACTCTTCTGCATAGAAATTTCTATCCAAATAGGCCTCAAAAGAGCAATGAAATATTTTGGCACGGACACACGCTTTTAATGCGTTTTGCTTTTGCATCGCGGGTACCGCCGCAGCACAGCACTCTACGCATGCAAAACTTTACAGTCGCCAATCCGATCGCCACAATGGGCTTGCATGTTGCATCATGTTGCATTTTTGGCTTAAACTCTCCACCTGGTTTTTCTGTTATTTTATTGAAACAAGACTTTTAGTCACTCGAAACAATCAAGGTGATTAATTTAATTTGTAACTGTACGATGCTTTGATGCAATCATTTCTACGCGCGGCTGTCTATTGTATTTCTGCCGGGAATCCAATGGTCGTCGCATTCTGCAGCTGTTTACTTTTGTTTATGTGGTTTTTTCACTTTATCGGTATAGTTTTTTCATTTTGTTCGTACAGAATAGATGACATCGATTTTTGTTTTGTTTTTATAAAAGCTCTAGAGGGTTTAGCTTTTTAGATATTGTATTTTAAACTATTTGCAGGCAAACGAATTTTATAAAAATATTCTGCACACATCCAAAACATTCAAGTTAGTGTTAGCTTTTTGCATATAAGGTATAAATGTATAATCCAACAATTTAAGACTTATTGGCATTATCACCGACGAAGCATAATACAAGGAAAAAGGCCGGATAAGTTGTTTGAAAACATTGGTGTATGACAGCAATAAAATTAATATGATCGCATGTATGTATATAGCTTCCTTTGCGTGAAAGTCCCACCATTAAAATCCATTGTACGAAACATAGCAGAAAAAAATTCAAATAACTATGTCGAACTATAAAAGTTGGACAAAATCGCTACTTTCAACAACACTTTAAGCGAATACAAATCCTTTCAAATATCACTTTATGCAATATTCAACATCGATTTTCTCTGAAAGATCAAGATAATATCCCCGAAAGTCTTGTGGGCATCCTTATTTTGCTTATTGTTTGATTAAGGGGGCAAACCACCTAATGACCCATTAAAAAATTAACCATTTTCGAAGGACTACAAATGAAAAAAGAAATAATTAAATAATATAAATTTAATGCACTTCAAGCTAAATGTTGACTGTGGTAAATAATTAATATGATTATCGGAAAAGTTGATGCATATATGATTTAAAAAAAGAAAACTTCCAATGTGAAACTGATTTACGGGTGGACACTCTCCACAGATTACGGATGGAGAAATTCCAACATGTGAAGTGTCACAGTTTGTCATTGGGAGAGACTAGAGCCCACTCTGATCCAAAATCAGGCAAGCTTTCGGCACACTCTAGAGTGTTTAGAGCAAGGTTTCTCAACCCATGTGTCGCGATACACAAGTGGGTTGCGAAACACTTCTCTAGAGTGTGGCGAAAGTTAGGAAAAAATATTCAAAAGACAGTGAAGCATGGGGAAACAACAACGTGTTGTAGGGTAGTTTGCGTGGTCTGTTGTGGGTAATTTGGATTAGACTATAGGTACTATTAGTGGGTGTGGATGACAATGTTATCTTCCAAAAAGATAAGATCCTAAACCACGGTAAATAAAATAGTCGGTTTTTCCAAAAATTAGGTTAAATGCTGGAGAGACCACTGAAATATACTAGACCTAGACTAGATTAGATTAGTTAAAATCAACGTAAGAAAACAGTATTCCTACTCTTAGGCACTTCAGAAAACGTAGGTAGAAGTTGATCCCGATTATTTAAAAAAAATTATGGAGAGCATGTCTCGTCGACTAGAAGTAGTACTGAAAGTCAAATGGTCTTTATACCAAATTCTAGGTACTATACGTACGTATTAGATATTGTTTTATTTCTTTGAATTTTTGTTATTTCTAGACGTGTATGATTTATTTTGTCTAGGAAAAAAAGTGAATGATAATAGTTTTTTTTAGGAATTATTATGCGAAGTTACCATTATTGTATGTTTACCCTATGAATTACCCAAAATGCTTTCAATTTGCCATATATACCATTATGTTCTCTTCATAAAAATAAAATTTATACAGAAAAATTCCGTGTCATGGCAGGCCGCATAATTTATTTTTTCCAGTGCTGTATATGCAGCTTCCATTATGACAATAACAGGCCGTTAAGAGGTTAACGAAAGCCATAATATGTAGTGCAGCCTAGTACTTTCTGTCAAATACTCTTACACCTTCAAAAAAATCCACACATGCACAACATGGTGCTTAAAGAAGCCTGAGAAGCGTCCTTGCATCAAGAGGTATCCACTTTCGTACTTAATGGCGGGTCTTCTTAGAGCTGAAATACGGACACTCAGCAAAGTTATAAATCATTATTTTTAGAACTGAAATGAAGTGTTTAGCTTTTATATTAGTTCAATTAAAAATTATTACTGAACATATAATTTCCGGCTCTTCTAATTGTTAATTTTTCATTTTTCGAGATAAAATCTCAGTCGTGGGAGTTTTCAAATGGTTTCGTCGTGAACGATTTGGAGCAAGGGTAACGACAAACAAAATACTCGACTGATATTTTTTCAAATTATAAGTGTTATAATCATTTACAGATTTAACTCTCAAGGAAATTTTAGCGGTGCCTTAGTTCCATGGTTACCTTTTTTGTGCAACTGTAAATTGTATACATATATTCTTCGGTCATGTATTGGTGTTTGTGAAAAATGCTTTTCTGTTGCATATTTTGAGACATTTAGACGTTCCTTGAATTAAATTTTTATTTTGATTTCGGTCATTTTAAAACCAGAGGAAATTACGAAAATAGAACAAGGAAATCCTTTCTAAGCTTCAAACATTTCTATGATCTTTTTAAAAAATTTTGCGATTCCGTTGCAAAAAGAGAAGAAAGCTGCCCACAGAAAACAGAAAAACGGTGCTGCGTGTATAAAATCACGTAAAACGTAATTGCAAGCCAAAGAGGTGAGCTGCAACATTGAAACATTTGAAATAAAGCACTGGCGGCCAAGAAAGTGAGCTGAGTGCGTACATGACAAATGCTCGACAATTTATAAACTTCGCAGACCCGCACAGAAAAAACTAGATTAATTCGCAAACAAATCGACTTTTATTTGATTGGTGTGATGCTGGGTGCACGAGTGCGGCGATGTAGGTGGCGTGAGGTTCTTAAATAGTTTTATCGAAAATCTCGGACGCACGTCGACTTCGTGGTCCGCAACACTTTCGAAGCTACCAGACGGATAGGTAAAAATGAAAATAGCAGATAATATTCGACTGGTGCAGACATTGGGAAAAAGATTAATGAACAAATCAAACGGGGTTACGGTACTCCGACGGTCATGAGGGGCATCATAATTGTGGGCAATAAATTAAGATGGGTAATTGCTTTGTGAAAGCATAAGTGTAAAAATCAGGAGAAGCTGAGCGTGTCGCTCACCTGTTACATACCGGCAGATGTTCTGTTTTCGCAATTAGATTACCTTTATATTGTAGAATCATTGGTTCTATTAATATCAGCAGAGCGTGGAATATTTTGATTTTAGATATCAGTAATACGTACGTTTATTTTTTTCCTTAAAGAGAATTCTGTTTGCTGAACTTTTTAATAGAACAGAAAAACCTAATGCTTGTTGTATATATTTGGTTTGTGTGTAGTAAAAAGTCTTTTGAGTAGTGAATGCTATTCACTCCAATAACTACCACAGCAAAGATGTCTTTTTATATTATGTCATTTTACACTTTTTATTTAATTTTTTGTTATATTTTTTAATTTGATTTTACTTTTTAATGAATTAATTGAGGAGTCGTACTTCTTGATTCTAATAGGTTAAATTAAGAGGAATGAAACACTAAAACATACTTGCAAAATTTGACGAAAAAAGCAGACATTTGTGGTGATTTGGTTATGCTTAATTATCTAACTCTAAGTATAATAAACAAATCCAATGATGAAAACCATGGATTGCAATGTTTTTCGTTGGCTGGTGAGTTCAGAAATTAGTTGAAGTGATCTCTTTTTTTTCTTTTTTAAATCAAAACCAGACTCATAAAGTGCACTTCTCCACTTACAGCAGTGCTCTGAATAACTGCTGTGAAAAGACTCGAATTCGAGTCTACTTCAGCGACGAGTTGATTTTAACTATTTGTTCCGGATTTTGCCAGTTATCCGCTCGGCTGGTGAAAAAATATTATACAAATCGTCTATTTACACAGCCAGCGAAGTATAATCGGTTTTTTATTCCCCTGAAAGTACAACATACATAGGTACATTATAACGCATACATTTTTTCAGCTCAGCTTATCAACCTGTAATTGGTAATTGGTTTACTTCACATTGCAAGATCGCAGATAAAGATTTGCAATAGTAAAGTGTCAGTTTCTATATGAATATTTTATCACAACATTGTTGCGGAATTATAGGCCCTTAAATCTAATTCTTCTTGAATAAGACAACTATCTTATGTACCGTTATCACAAAATCACAAAAACTTTAAAAATTAATAAGACGGGAATTAAATGTAAAGTTCAATTTGTGTATTTATCATACGATTTACCAGATAAATAAGGAATAAATAATAAGAGTGTGTATAAGAATGTCCTCAAAATTTATCTTTTACTAAAAATTGCTTTTATTTTACTTTCAGGTAAGAGTCAGTGTGAAGATCATCAATCTATGGTGAGACATAGTAGTTCTAAAAGTAGGCTAAGTATTCTCCGGTATTTTCCAGATATCTTATTCTTAAGTCTTACAAGCGTACACTCAATGAAACATGGAGAGTTCATTGACTCTACCGCTTTGCAATGAAAACATTTTCAAAATCGCGCCAAACCAAATAGATTGCGTCTAACAGTTTATTTAATTACAAACTCGGAGTCGCATTATTGCCGTGATAAGGCACATTCTCGGATCAGGGGAATGCATCGAAGTATGTCGCGGTTCAGAGGAGCATCCCATCCATAACAAAATCTTAATTTTAAATTAGTTGGGCCGCTCATGACAATTCTTCCTTTTGTTGGGATAGACAGAGCGCCGTTATTTGCAATTGGGCATGCATTTTTGGTCCATTCCAGCGCGAGGGTATTTTTGTAGTTGCCCCGTAGAATTGCTCTTAAAATCAAAGGGACTAACGTGTGAGATGGAGATGGAGAACTAGAGATGGAGAGACGCGCAGACGTTGTTGGGATTGTTTGCTTTTAATTCAATAAATTTAGCGTTAGAAACTGCATTCTTCGTGTTTTGTTTCTCCTTTTGCGGAGAACAGTGGAATCGGTTCATTGAAACAGGCGTCTTTTGAGTTCGACACATTTTTCCAATACTTCCACAATAGATTCGTCGTCTTCTTCCTAATGTGAGCTTGGAACTCTAAACTGAAACAACGTCGCCCGCCTGAATTAAATTAAATAGGCAATTGGTGCTTCTTAAAGTAACGGTTTCTGGACCCTGTGTCCCACTCATTCTCGTATAAAGAGAAATCCAAACACTTTTTATCTCCATGCGACATAGGAATTTATTACGTTTTTATACAACTGTTAATTGCACAAACTCCGGGTATTGATTGCTCTGTTGCGAAAGTTTGTCCGACGTGGACAAATTCAGGAGTTTTGCTCTCTTTTTTGAACCCGGCCGTGTGCACGTGTGTTAGACAACTTCCAACCTCCGCCCTGCTTTTATGGGATATTTGCGCAATAAATTCCTGAAAGACCCAGATTAAAAATTATTGGTTTCATTAAGGGAAAGAATTGTGAGAGGAAAAGGGAACTGAACCCGTAGGGCGTTGTATTTTCCAGAATGTTGTTATTTTGGAGTTTAATTATTTAACAAAGCTTTGTGTCATGAAAGGAATGTGCGCGACATGATTTAACCACAAATTAATATTAGTCGCGTGCAGCAGGTTATTCGTTTTTATACAAGGATTTTTTAATATTAACTGTGTTCAGTGAAAACAAAAAATCGATATCGACCGAAAATAGGTACAATGGTGAGAGAAAAGCATCGATTTTTATAAACTGTATATTTAAACATAATTAATCAAAAATTACATAACAATTTTTATTCACTGTGTATTAGGAATAGATTCAGACATAAATTTAAGGCCATGTGTTTATTCAAGTGCATCAAATAGCTGATTACATAGATAGATTTCTTATAAGATAAAGGGAAATTAAGCCGATCTTTTAGTTGGCGTCTAGAAAAATTAAACTACATTACATCATTATGCTGATTAAAGAGACACGATATTGATGAATCGGTTCATTCATACCGTAGTTGGTACGACGAATAGATATGGAAAAAAATCATGATGCCTCAAAGAGCGCATTGGAAAGAGATATTAAATGTTTCCTGAAATTAATTGTTCCTTGCAAGCAGTCGAAAGCAAAGACTATACTGGCATTGTTACGTTTATTTTCTAAGGTGCTAAGAAAAATTAGTACAAACCTGCGCCTATAAAAGAGGCGAAACTAAATGATCTTTCCAAGAAGGCTCCAGAGTGCATATCTTAGGAACCCTCATTGGACGCCTTCCATTTGATTAATATGAACATTTTAAAATGGGGACCAGACTCGATATTCATATTCCAGGATGGGTCTAAAGAAAGTGCAATAAAGAAGTTTCGTTATGTAAGAGTCATCGAACTCTTTAGACCATCGCGTAATGAAACCCATGGTAGCATTAGCCCTGTTGACGATGTTCTCAATTACTGTGTTTCCATGCAGAGTTAACTCAGGGTTAACTCGCGTTAGAGCCCATGGAAACTAGAGTTGAGTTGAGTTTCGTTAAATCCAGCTAAACTCTACGAAAGAAACTGAATTTGCCTGTGTTACGTAAATGTATTCGTAGATTGCTTACTTTTGTATTAAAATTATCGTTCAGTAGAGTTTTTTGGGACAGAGGAAGAAGATGGGTTGTTATTAGATGTTTAAATTCTCGTATATAACTAATTTACTGCAAGATTTGTCAAATTAACCCAGGTATATAGAAACGCACAGGGTTACCCTCATTCCCTTGAAATTTAACGAAAACCAACCCAAACTTAAACCAAACTCAACCCTGTCCATGGAAACACAGTTAGTGCGAGTTCGAAAACGCAGCGATGCCGCAGTACTACACAATACGAACTGTAACTGCTCTACCCGCAAAAAGATAAATATTCGCCTGGGCAAATAGCTGGACTGTTGTTAAGAACAGAAAAAAAATTTCTAAGTGGTTTTATGAAAGAAATTAAGCAGGAAAACAAAATGGGCTTCGCTGTATCTTCCGAAAGGCAACCGTGAAATTGCGTCAAAACAGGCTTTCTTTTCCGAACATAAGTCGCTTGGTCGTAAAACTCCAAATTGCTTGTATGATTGCATTCCGAGCATGCGCTTCATTAAAAAATACCAAGAAATTTAAAAAATATTTGTAAAAAGCCGTTTCCGTCATAACATGCATCAGATTGCTTCTCTAGCGACAATTTTGTTTATACGGCCGGCTTCTAGTTGGAAACAGACTTAAATTTGGAGCAGAGGAGGAGCCGTCTTCGGGAATAATTTCTTGGCGTGAACAGAGGCCGACAAAATGTTAACCGAAGAATGTTGACTTCGCGGACAGGCCGGCAGGCAAGCGGTCGTAGGTGATTTCTTTCACGTCGGATGATTTAAAATTCTATTTTGATATAAAATTAAAAAAACGAGAAAAGTTCACAAATTCGACTGGTGGGTGTCTGTGTGGTAGCGTCTTTATTGCTTAGACAAAGAAAGTGGAGCGACTTCGAAACGATGCTCTCGCAAATTCTTGGGGCAGGCAGTTCACATGACATTTTTATTATTTCAATAAATTGAAGAGATTTATACACAAACAATCTTTTGCTGTGTCTCTTTCGCGCAGAGCCGGTGATTAATATAAGAACAAGAATGTGAAAATTAGCAAGCAGTTTTGCAGATAAGTCAACTAAAGCACGGGTAAATTACTGCTGATTATGAAACGGCCTGATAATGAGAGTTATATAACCCGGTCGGGATTCAAGAGCAAAGAGTTCGGCGATCTGTACCTATATGTTCGCGTTATTTATGTATTTATCATAAATTAGGTTTAAAATATTCACCGCCTGAAGTTAATTGGCTTATGTTTTTTGTGCCATTGTTGAGGTTGAATTTTCATGCTAGACGGCCAATTCATGAAAGGTTCAGTGGTTGGTACACAAACCAAAAGTGACTACTGACGAATGGTGTGCCATGTTAAATCGTTTGCTTTTCAGTTGTTTGTTAAGTGTCTCCCGGCATGTGTTAACCAGTCAGCAGTGTCCTCGGGCCTTTCCCGAATTTAAAAAGTCACATGTGACTCACTGGGAGATAGCCAGCACATAATAAAGGCTCAATCCGGGCGCAACCACCCCTTCGCGACGGCAAGCTCGCACAATGCGCGATGACCAAATTGATAAATCGTCCCATTAAGATTTCAATTTATATGATCTTTTGAGATAATTTCGTTCTGAACAATTAAGTGGACGTAAATTTATTCGGGGACGAAATTGCAGTCGCGTCTTATTTATGCTGCGAAACCGGCTAAATTTGAACTCCGCATCGCAGACGGACGAAGTGAAGTCATTTGCACTTTGCTAATTGATAGTTTGAATTGCTTCATCGCGAATTTATCAATGTAAAAAGGTTTGGCTACTCGAACGGAATTTTCATTCAGGCATATACATATAGTATATTGTTGCGGAATGTTGAAATATGCTACAAAGTTTCCTTTTGAATACCCTCCAAAGTGTTTTTGCGGTGGCGGGACAAGAATATAGTCTTGTAACGCGTAAACAAATGTTGCTTTCAATCTATTTTTATCAATCATCAGCATCATTATTTGCCTTCTTTTCAAAGTTTGTCATTGTAGAAAGGAATATTTGAGATTTTGTAAGAATTTATGACATCTCAGGCAGACGTCTTTTTTCTTCTTAACTTTAAATTTGTGTTCAGATGCAGACTGTTGTTATCGAAGACGGTAAAAGAAAAAAAAAGTTTTATGAAACAAACAAGAACAGAAGAAAATTAAATTCTACGAATATCCGTGATGGATTAGTGAGATTTCATAAATTACACGGAAATGGCTTTACGTATATGTATCTTATGGGGTAGAAAATTTTTGTAAATTAGCTTGCCCGCGCCCAGCGTTGCCTGGGATGCTATTAATTTTTTATTTATATAGATTTTACACTTCACCCCCTCTCCTGTATGTTCCTGTGGGGTGAAGAGTGATCTCATTAAATCAAGCGTAAATTTATACACAATTCCCCCATATATCACTTTCACCTATTCTTCATACGTTTTTACTAAAAATATATTATTAAAAAAAAAATTTCCCAGCTTTTAACAATTTCTAACTTTGAACACACACAGTTTCTACATTTATTAATATTTTCATCCCAAATTTCGCACACACCTTGCTCCATATGTTTACATTCTTACCCCTGCCCGTCTTGTCGCAAAAAAAAAAAACCAGTAAACTCCTACCTCCATGACACTTTTTCCATTTTACCAAAAAATTATTAATCATTAAATCTTCATATATTTACTTTATTATACTACTTTCCATGGTGCTTCCATTGAGCCTACCCACATTACACTACGTCCATATTATTACCGAGATATTTAAACTTTCCTTTTCAATCTTCGAAACAATCAATGCTCTTACTTTCCACTCACATATTTTTCAACAGGATTAGTAAATTAATTTTTCTTGATTTTAACCACTCCCTATTGCATCCCCTCTCCTATGTGACCCAGGAGGGTGGAGGTGGTCTCAAATTTTGAAATTCTGATGGCATGTTCGAAATCCAAAAAAAACTAAAAATATTTTTAGTAGCCATTTTTTTACTAGATACTTATTAATAATTGAAAATTGAAAAAATGATAGGTTGGTAAAGTGGGGGGGGGGGGGGGGGGTTGTGAAAAATAAGGGTGCGTCCTCGTTGACACGATTCCAACCCTTCTGGTGATCTGAAAAAGAAAAAAAAAAGATTCTTGATCAGTAAGAATGTCGTTATCGTCTGAACTAGGGAAATAAAATAAAAATGTTTTCCCACAAAATGGCTGCTGTTTGAAAAAAAAAATTATTTTTTGCCCTTTTTTCCAAAGTTTTGCATTTTTTTTAAAATAGTAAAACACAAAATTTTTACATAATTCTAGTTTCAACGATAGAGGGATATATAAAGAAGTTCTACGCCAAATTTCAAGTTAATCGGTTCATTAGAACTTGAGAAATCATATCAACCGTGTTGGAAAAAGTAGTTTTGAGAAAAACGCGTTTAAAGATTTGAGCAAACTTTTAGGCAGTCTGTACTTACATTTCATTAATCGGCGATTCCTGCTCCATACATTGGGCCTACACGTACTCTACGATAGCTCAGAGCAAACTGAGCATGAGCTGCACGGCACACGTGTGTATAAAAGACTTTCATCCTCAGGTATTCAGGGAACGTCTACCGCCTATTGTTCGATTCACTGTGGCAGGTCCCGTTTACTCGCTGTGTCACTAAAATAGCTATAACTCCGTAAATATTTGGAATTAAAAAGATTCCTTTGGAGGATATATTTTTGAAGGTCTGATTTTTAAAAATATGCAAAAAAAAATCGATTTTTCAAAATTCTAGACCCCTTAAGTTATTCTGTAATATCTAAAACTTCAAGATCATATCACTCGGTTTCATTTTTAAGTAAATCTCTATCAACAGGCATTTGTTCATAATCTAAAAGCTGAGTAAAAAGAACAATCTCGTTTATATGGAAAACCTGAGATCGAGCTCATTTTTCCTTGCATAAATTTAGACTGAGCTTTTGCTAAGTTTTTAGAATATGATCCACTGTCTGCCTTTCTTCTACAAATTCCAAGACCTGTACTCTCAAAAGAAGGAAATGCTTTAACATTGATATCGGCAGTTCGTGCGCTGTTGACGGGCTCATCCTAAACTGTTGCGGCCTACTGGCTTGGGGTTGGGCAACTTTGCTCTAAAATAGTAGAAAATTTGCATTTTTCTAGTTATCGAACAATTCTAGCAGCAGGCAGAACAATATATTTTTCTTGCCCCCTAAATAGCTATACAATTTTCATGCGTGTAGTGTATCCATTTGCCAGCCTCCGAATCATTTGTTTTTTTTTATCGGTTTAGGGTGCACAAATAAAGGAGCAGATCAACGTACCCTCAGTTGCTTGTTTTTTTTTGGTCTTCTACATATCTCGGAATTCGCTTTGCCCAGCACGAAATTTTCCTGACGAAAAGCAGGGCGCGCCGAACAACTGCGACTTCTCCTGCGTCGAGGCGTTTTGCTCGTTCGAAGTGGGTAATCTTTATATTTATTTGTCTATGTTAGTATACTTTGACAATTAGTATGACAACAACAATGCATAACAACAATCCATTAATGTCACTGCGTGTATGCTTATAAATTTGCTGTGCTTTTAATGAAAAACACTACTAATAATAATGCATTCAAGTTAAGTTAGAGTGTAGAATGTGTGTAATATAGAATTTTCCCATAAATCACATTGGGGACTGCAGCTGTTTCTATAGGGGACCCGAAAATGCAAAAACTGATAGACAAAAGTAATGTGGTGATATAGATAGCGCTACTAATTCTGCAAGATAATTCAAGACAATAAAACTACACCTCTATGTAGGCAGCGGAGTTAGCTCGAACTCGAACTTGTAAATTAATTAGTAGTGCCCTTAGCTGAATCGCTCCAATAAATTGTTATTTTGTGCACTCCTACAACTAAGGTCACTTGTTAGTGTAGAGACACACCAGACGCAAGAGTATAAAAACAACTTCCCCAGATGTCAGATGTTTACTGACCAACGACGACAGTTGCTATGAGGCGGGCTCGCAAGTGCACAGTAAAATTCGAAAAATTCCTTAAAATAAATGCCTCGCATAATGGTGCCACCAAGTATTTGATAAATGTTTTGCCAATTTTCTTAACGCTTTTATGCAAATTTCAACAATAAAAATGAATTTCCTGAGGCATGTCATAGGCCTAATCGTTGCCAGCACGATAACTCATTGCCGAAAATTCCCCGAACATAATTGAAGAAGTTCTAAGGCCAGTGACGCTTTACGGCCGGGCAGGTTTAAATTAAGGTGAATGGCGATAATGGCTCGCCCGCCCCTAGCCGGGCTTGATCCGGGGGAGTGTAAGGCCCCTTGCAAGTAGTACGGACCATGAAATCCTCAGTGACACTAAGGGGGCCATAAAAAGGGCAAGACGTAAAAAACAAAGCTTGAAATGATCCGAGAGACCTATTTTACGCAATCATTTCTACAAACTCCCTACACATCCGCCCATTATTGCTTTCGTTTCGACCAGGAGGAAATGTGGGCCGAAGTGTATTAATAGATGTCCCGAGCGCCCGTTAACGCCGAATACGACCACTGCGGGACTGCAATCTTACATGCCAACTTCTTCCTTAGCAGAAAGGCGACTGGCTGATGACTATGAACACAGCGGTCCTGCAGGTCCCCGGACTATTTAAAGAACTTCAAAGATGCGGGGCCAGAATATATCAAAAATGGAATTCGTTCATTTCAATTACGCAATGCATCATCTGTTGTCGGATCAGCTGCATTGGCCAAGACTTATTGCGGAAAGGTGGCGGTGGTCGATCTCTGCGGCGACCAGTTCACGCCGTGCGCCGTTGGGGAATATCACCAATATTACTTGCGATTAGTAACTCCGATGAAATCTTGAGATATTTTCCGTCGTTCCGTGAACGACACCTGTTTGTTGAGTGGGCGGCTCATTTCAGATTCGGCCTGATTTAAGCTTCACAGCGGAAACTTCGTAAACTCATAAACTTAGCAAGTGGCGAGGCCGGTCATGTCGCCAATTCATCGATTCTTTGTAAAGTTACCTGAAGCACAAATTGCCTGGAAGCTGCGGACAGAACAAACAGCAACTTTTCCACCTAATTAAAATTTCAAGTTTGTTTGGAGGTTTTTTTTTCTTTACCTTAAGCCCCGCAGAAGTGTACGCGTATAATTCCCATCACGATCAAACGCCCACGCACTTAAAATATATATACAGCCCCTGCCCGACCTAGAAAGTAATTTCTTCTTCTGATGACTTCTGAAAGTATGCTGTCATGCCTACTTAAGATTGTTCTTTAACTTGAGTCTCTTTTCCGCTTTTTGTTAGCCATTGCCGGGCGATGGCGGGTGTATTTATGTTAACTTAAATGCAGCCGCTCGCGGCACAGAAACGGAACAACACTAGTGACTTTGCGTGTGCAGCAGATCGCTCTCCAAGCGAAATCTCCTTGATAAATGTTCCGCTCGAAGATGATTAGAAAAAATGGACGGTGAAAATAGAAATGCCGACGATTTGGAGTATTTCATGCCAATAAATAACGTTAATGTGACACCCGATTGCCGTCTGCCACTTGCAACACTTTATTATTAATTCTAGTTCAACTCCTGTAGTGGGAGATGGGTGTATCTGCCTTCAAAATCGCTTACCTGTGAGAAGACGAAAAATGCAAGGTTTGTAGGGATTTTGACAATATTGAACGTTTATATGAAGTGTACAGCATACACACTTTAAAAGTTCCTTATTTGCCCTGAAGTTACGGTCAAATGAAGGTCAAAATGAGCACAGCTTAACCGAAATGGCTATATGTATATGTTGTTCCTTTTTTATTTGGATTGTATACAACAATACATACTTATTCAACGTTTGGACGTTAAAAGTAAAAAATGCGTGAACGAATATTATTGTATGATTTTCTTTTTAATTTTTTTGTTATGTAGAATTATACAAAATATGTAACCGTTTTGATTCTACATGCAAAAATCAAGACTTGAAACTTTAGAGCTTTACAGTGAAGAGTGAATTTTTTTCTTAAATTTGCTGTAATTTTTGTTAAAATTAAAATTTTAACAAATTCTTCGTTCAGGACCTTCACAATGCATTACACTAACACAACCTCCTGGAATTTTGATTTCGGGCAAACGATTCAGGAGTTATCGTATTTACCGCGAGTGATGTCCAAAAATAGGTTTTGCTGGAGAAGAACCATATTATCTACTTTTTTTTTTAATGTTTTAATACAAATATTTTTAGCGCCACAGAATATACACTTTTTAATATCATTAAAAGTCCTGCAATAAAAGTAATTGAACCGAAAATGAAATTCATGTAATTTTTCCGATCACAACTAGGTACTATAATGCCGGTGTCTTCCTGGTGTAAAAGAAATTTTTCTTGGTATTCAAGAATTTTTTTTTTAGTTTAGGGAAAGGGATAATAACATTATGTTTTTATCTATTAACGTGGGTATTCGTTTAATATCATAAAAATACTAAACCCTTTTTTTTTATTAACGAGCTATCTAAACATAGCTATGAAATTGATATCACACTGGCAAAATTCATATTTCTTGATTGGATCATCTGAAACATAATGTGAAGAATATGAATAGTGTGCATGTCCCTATAATACTAGTCAGGATATTATTTTAGAACAAAAATTACGGAAGTTAAGCAGCGTTTCCAATACGGCGTGCAGCCCGGCGGCAGAGCAGGCCTTGTTCCAAATGACAACGCAGAGTATGTTCGAAACAGCAGAGTTTTCGAAATCATATAACTGCCTGTCATTTTCTTGTCAGTGCCGAGCCGATTGACGATGAATTGAAATTGAAATCTTGTGAGTTGTGCGAATTATTTTATATAAAATGGAAACACAAGTTGCAGGTGTTGTTGCAATTATTCACCATGTCAACATAATGAACGCGGTCGTATTAGCTGCGTATTATAAACTCACATTTGTCAAAGAGATTGTTCGAAAATAGGAGCCATCTGTTGATGGCTTTGAGAACTCTTTCGAAAATTCAAATTTGAAGAACTAATTATTGCTAAAATAATGAGCAATTCTGTAGAATATTATATTCTGTACACAAATTAAGCAAATAATAAATGTGTTTTATCTATAAAAAGAAATATTGTTGCAAATTTCCCATTCCAAGATACAAATTTTATAGCAGCGCCATCTCTTATGAATTCAAGTTCGAAAGATTTTCATGTTCCCAGCACGATACTAGAACTAGGACCTACTTTTGCGCCGGCTCCCAGCGCAAGAGCGAGATTTTGACAGAGACAAAGAATACAACTCTGTCGTGTGAAGTGTGGAGACAGAACATACTCCGGTTCTTCACGCTGTATTGGAAACGCGCCTTTATGCTGAAGCAAAATTAAAGTTTGAAAAAACATCAGGTTTTCCTAAATTAGAAAATTTTCAACATTTCCTCATTATCTTAGCTCATGCCATAGGTAATCGTGTACGGAACATGCTGTACTTTCAAAATCAAATTCAAATCAAACGGCTGCTAACATTAATTTTTTTGTTGTGAAAAAGTTGTTTCGAGAAAAACACGTTTAAAGTTTGACGCACATACGATGAGCCGTCGCCGCCGTATCGTTCTTCCTGGCAACAAATTTCTACAGGATATTCTTAAAGATATACATAGGTAGGAAAAAAAACGTATTTAGGAAATTAAGAAAAAAAATATGCGCACGTAACATGCACTCTGGAAATCAAAATAAAATTCTTACGAATATTTTAAGCGTGCAATTGGTACCCTGTCCGATTGCATAATCCAAATAATATACCAGGTTATAGCCCTTGTGAAATAGTTTCATTCACAAAACAAGTCTGAGGCGCCGTTGTGAGAAGAACGTAGTTTTATTACCGCCGCCGTCTTGATGTTCTGTTTAGATATTAGTAGAGTTATTATTTTTCTGGTTAAACATTTTTAATAACCATAAAAGCTATTATTGATTGATTTGATTGAAATTTTGTAACTTTTTTATTAAATACTAGCAGTGCGTACAGAATAAGTTAATATTTACTATTTTCTTTTTGTCATCTTTTTGTTTTCATTTCAAAATAAGATGATATCAATTACTCCTCGAACTAATTACATTTGATAGCTTTCGAATTTTCCTTTGGGGATGCTTGAAGAGTAAAGTGCACTACATTGGACCAACCCAAAGCCAATGTTAGAACAAAATTACAGCAATTCTGACGACATTCTGGAAAATGTGATGAAAAACGATATCGGTGGCTGCGTTTCCCCGCTCTAACTGAATCAATCGTGAATAACAAACAATCGTTTTTCATTTCCCATATCGAAAAATCTCAAAACAATGTTGTAAACCTATGTATAATATTGAACCTGGTTGACCTTATAATTTTTACAAAAAAAATCGGGAATTAACTTTCGACCCCAAGAGGCAAGAGTGTATTACTCCCATTACGCAGCCCAACTGAAAGCCAGAGACCTAAAACTGTAAACTGTAGATGTTTTTTTTTATTATACTCTACAGCTACTTATTCCAGGTGTCCCCTTCCTCCCTCTATCTTGGAAAGTACTGATCCGAAAATTCTGAACAAATCACAATATCTAGGGCATACGACACATATTTTGGTTTTTTACCTTTTACCGCTACGGTTTTGAAAACTAATCAAATGTGAACCAAACTTTCCAACACTTTTTATAGAGCACAAATTGTTCAATAAATATTTCACAAGACCAATTAGCAAGTTATTCCACCTGACCGCTGATTTTATAGAAGTCTATTGTTTGAGGTTAAATATATTGTATAAATTCTCAGTGCAATTTTACCTTCTCTTTCAATTCTTCCATTTGTTATGGAAAACAAAATATGAGGACATTTGGTGTAAATGCCCCTGAAAATGTTGCTTTCCCAAATATTTTCATTCTTAGAATTAACGCCGCCGAATGTTGATTGTTTGTAGCTCTTGTAAACAGTGTTTAGCATGTGGGCTTTACGACGTGATTCGATTAATTACATTCGCTTATTTACTAATTCGAAATCCGAATTCCAGAGTTAACCTACTTTTCAAATATCAAAACCGCTAAAGCATTTTAATTCAATCCATCCTAAAAGTTTGTGGAGGCACAGGGCAGGGGGCAGAGGGCAGGGGTAATGCAGTAAAAAACGTTAATGGGCTAAACAATGCATTTTATTACATCGCGTCGGGAGGTGCTCGCGCCTTGCCACCCGAATAAAAAAATTGGCGCAAGTGATTTCCTGTTAATGGACGCGACTCAGCCGCATTGACCAAAAATAACAAGAAGAAAATTTGACATTGTGTAAACAGAAATACGCGATCCACCCGCTGGGTTAGCTACGCAGTTTGCGACGGGATATTTCGTTTATTGCATCTAATAATACTTGACTAATTGCCCCTTGTCAGCGGAGAATGTGAGGCGCTTACGCAACAATGTCGCCCATACAACGAGCCCTGTTCAGGAGCGGGAGGCAGGGGCGGGTGCATTTGTTTAGCATTTCGGAAAAACTTTTAACTTGCTCGCTTAGATTTGATTCTGCAAATGCGGGATTTTGGTCAGTAGGCAGGGCCAGGCCGCGTTATATGTGCCGACGCATAATTCAATTTCAAGTCCGAGATTTAAATTAACTGTTTATTGAGCGTAGGAAATTAATTTAATTGAAGACAAACTGGTCTGTGCTGCTCGGTCGGACCATCAGTCCGATTATATAGGACTGAGGTGGGGTCGCTGACAAATTCGCGCTGGCCTCTGATATTAAGGGTTCCACAGTAGTTTGGAGTGTCTTCAAAGTTTAATTAGTTGGACCGGGAGGTCCACGCATTTGCTTCATTTGGGTGTTTTATAAAAACTTACCGGGATGATTTGTCTATTATGTTTCCTTTGCTTTAGTTTAGCGTCTTGGGATGGATTGCAGGTTGGTTTTCCCGCGAAAACGTTCGTTGATCCGCGAAATTTTTTGAATGCTATAATACGTACAATGTTTATAAACAAATTTTCGCGATGCACTGAATGATTTATGAATCAAATTCCGGAGTGAATGAGAAATATTCGCAATAACGAACGGATGAATGTCCTCAATTTAGACTTTTGCCTTCGGCGGCGAAATGGAGAGGAAAGACTGGCTCTAATCGAAAACGTTTCATCGCCGATATAAAGTCGAAATAGAATTTGTCCGGCTGAGGAAGTATCTGGCCGAAGAAGCTTCTCTCCTCGATCTTAAGTGTAAATCGCCGGGCTGAAGCGTGTGCGTCACTGAACATCTGAGTCTTACTGGAGAGCTTGCGCTTAATTCAATAAATCATCTCGCGAAATAACTGCAAAAATGGAGCTGGGAGGCTGTAGAATGGCCATGATTACGTTTGAAGGAGGAAAGTATTTTTGCGATTACTTCCGCACTTTCTTTCGGTTGCTCAGAGTGCTCTTGGCCCAAAATAAGCATTGCCGCGAAAAGCAGAGGCTGCTTATATTCCATAAAATAGCTGGCACCCGCAGACGGGTGTGACTTTGCGCGCAATATTTCTCAGCTCGTTTTTTTTTAGTATATTTGGGTTATTATGAATATACCTCCCAAAATTTCAGAAATACTTTGAATCTGACACACGGTTGATGCTACCCCGGTGACTCACGATAATTTTCATGTTCCTGGCACTCAATTCATATAAATTGGACATACTCGCTACAGCGCAACAGTGCTAACCGAACGGCGAAATGCAAATTGCAATTTTCTAAATGCGTGAAGTTTGAGATCGCCTGCAATTTATGTCTTATTAAAGCCCCCACATGCACGGTCGGGGCTTTGACTCTTGAAGCGTGCATCACGGCGACGCAAAATTTTTATTAGATCCCAAACTTTTGGCATATAATCAAGCGAGAAGAGAAAACTTTGTTTCGCAAGGAAACTGGGCACATTGCTTGAAGGAGTCCTCCGGGAGATTTGCCGAAAATGAATTCATTGCACTTGTACAGCAATAAAATTCCTCCCGCGCCGTCCATGTGCGATAACCGTTCGCTATTTGTAAATTAAGGCGCATTGCTGTTGTCTCTGCCAGAAAGAATCGGACAGTACTCGAATTTATTGAGTCGTTAAACATAACACAGCAATAAAGCTAAAGAAAAACACCACCCAAAGTGTTAAGCTTACGAAGGCATACCAAAAATTGGGTTATGACTGCAACCAAAATAAATATTGGCTTTGACAAAATTTGCGCATAAAATAAAAGGTCTGTCATGCCTCAATAGTTCTGGATTTTGGAGAAAATTGAAGCTTTCGCGTTCAAAATGTTAACAGTTTAAAATGTGGTGGGGGGAAATTCGAAGTCGTGCAAAAGCTATTAACATTAATGCAGCATCAGAAACCATTAGTCCGATACAAATCAGCTAAAAGTTGAAAATTTTGATCGCGTTTTCCGGCTCGAAATGCAAAACTTGTAGACTTTGGCATTAAGTTATACAAAATCTGGTTGGTTTCTGATAGCAGATTAACTTTTGAAGCGTGTTTGTGCAGTAATGGTCTCACAGCATTTTATGTGCAATATGTAATACATAAGGAACTTCCCCATTCGGTGTGCTGTTTGTCCACGTTTTTCTTAACAAATACTGAACAGACCTCAGCGTTTCAGTGAAGTTTTAAGGTGGTATCCGAGATGTATTGGAATCGAATTGAATCGAACACTATGAATTCGATTAATTGAGTATTGATTCTCGGGCATTTAGAAATATTCACATATTCCTAATTTTAGATACAGAGTTTTACAATCGGAATGTTTGTAATTCTTTCATCTGGCAACCTTGTATCTTTTTTGACACCTATAGTGACATTACGGCAATACTCGTTGTGTAATTGTTATATGTGTCGCTCGTTGCGTTTGTGAAAGTTTTGGTCGTTATAATCGTCCAAACGAAGTTTATATTCTTTGCGTCATTGAAAAGTTTAAGTCAACTGGTCTGTACTCGATTACCCAAAACACATTCATTCACAGACCTTGGAAAATTTTGCGCGAAGGCAGGACTTCAAGCCAAACGACTGGTTGTTGCGCTGTTCGTTCGCTGACTGGGTTTTAGAATATTTGGAAGTTGACCCGAATTCCGGCCAAAAAATCGTTTTTCGCAATGAGGCCCATTTTTGGATGAACGGCTATGTAAATAAATGAAATTCCTGTATATGAGCTGAAAACAACCCACAAGAGATCTGCCCATTGCACCCGGGAAAAATTACTGCTTAGTGCAGATTGTGGGCTAGAGGGGCTCATTTCTTCTAGAGCGATGAAAGATGAACCTTAACCGGCAAGGGAGAGAGATATCGGGCGATGACAAACATTTTTTGTGGCCCTGTTATCTTGCTGTGGACCTTTAAAATAAGTTTTTTAAACAAAACGTCACTACGTGCCGCATGTAAAGTTCCCTAGGAAATTTCCTGAAACAGTTCAAGATCGTGTGATTTGACACCTTTTTCTGTGGGGTTATGTCAAGTCAGTCGCTTGTGCAAATAAGCCAAGAACGATTTAGGAGGGAGTGGCCATGTGAACCCATTATAAATGGCATCGATTGTGCTTTCACTGAAAATAATTTTTTTTTAGTAATTCCACTGCATTTCTATTTTATAGAATATTACAATTAGTATAGGAAAATTAGCCCAAAATTAGGCCATCAGCCCAAATAGTTCGTGTAGTTACAAGACCTGATGGATGAAGCGGCTTGTTCATCGATACTGTAAGAAGTAAAATACGGATGCTTAGGGCTTAGGACTTAGCTTATAATAGCTTAGGGATGTTCTTCTCATCGGGGGAAAGGGTCCGTAAAAAATTATTTAAGTACGAATTAATCGACTCCAGTATCAAAATATTTTAGAAGATTGAGTGGAGATTCCAGCAAGATAATGATTCAAAGCATACGGCTGTAAATATAAAAAATTGGTTTGAATCTAAATATATCGTAGTGCTCAAATGGCCATCCCAGTCTTCAGATCTTAATCTCATTGAAAATCTATAGAATTTTTGTTTATGAACGATGCAGTTTTCAAAAATAAAGGGCATCACAAATTATTAATTCACATTAAAACACATCAAGCATTACTTTCTTTTTGTGTTTTTTAATTTTGCCCGGTCTTAATTTGAGATAACGGTGAATATGCTCACAAAATTGTTATGACTTTTTGAATTTTGTTTAGGTTTTCGTTGAAGGCGAGACCCGTTGTTCCAACTGCAGTGACGAGCAAGTTTTTATGCTACGGGTGTAAAGAGGTCTGGCGGAGTAATACTTATGTTTTGATTCTAAGTTTGACAAGACTTATTCATGTATTATATAGGTATATTGCGCATGTAATTGCAAAAAACACTTCTTTTTTTCACCATTGTGGCAATATTAAGTTCAAATTTTCGTTAATATGAATTTCAGATTTTTTTAGGAGATAGCTTTTCCTTTTTATGGTTTTTTTTTTATAAACATTAAATTTATGAAGAAAAAGAGCAGAACAAACTTGTGCACGTAAAAATCAACTTTTTTTTTATTGTTGTTTTCAAATAAAATACAGCAGGTAAATAGCAAACAATTAGCGTCTTTTCAAGCTTATTGCTTATTCAAAGGGGATAGAAGAGGATTATTGAAGTTTCTCTTGTACCGTCTACATCACGATATAATTTCTGTAACCTTGTGAAACATTTCAGTACGAGCTGTATTTGTTGCGCTTAATGGATGCGGACCTTGATTTGAGCGGCCACTCCATTTACCGTTGCAAATCTCCTAAGAAATAGCCAAAATGGTGCAATAACTCCCAGAAGACAGCGATTAAAGCATGTTTGCAAACAAGTACATTTGTAACAACAGCCAAACAAACAGTCTGGACAGCTCATATTGCTGTGTTGCGCCGTGGCTGATCGCCTTCAGCATCAAAGGAGGCATATTCGCGATCATTGCAGAAATCCCATTAGTGCCACATATCCAGGTGGCAATAATCATCTAATTTAATACAAATCCCAATAGCGAAAGTTTCGTTGCCGTTGTATACAACATAAATCATGCGAGGAACAAGCAATGGACGCGGCTGCACATGCTCCCGGGCCCTCTCCCGAATGTGTTTCCATTTATTTGCTCAATTTTCCGACTCAAGTATCAGTTCACGAGGATTCTCATAATTTGTTGGTGAATTTGGGTCAGAATGAGTTCTGAAATTGATTTACAGTCGCCGCTACAATCTACATTTGTGCGCGTAACAGGTGTTGGCTTAAAGAGCGTGCATATGCCAGATGGTTGCTTTCACAAGATAATCTTCGGACCTCTTAATAAATTGTTATTTCTGAACGTCTTAGTCTTTTCTTAATTTCTTTTTCACACATTTGCCCAGACATGGCGTAAATATGTAAAACGGAACATGAATGAAGTTGCGTTGCCAAGATATCGGGACTCTATCAAAAAATTGTCGTCAAGGTTGAGAGGGATAGTAGGCAACTATTTTATTGTAACGCAGAGTATTTTCGCCTCTGTCGAAATCGTCTCAAGAATTAACGAATTTCACTATAAGAATATGCACGATTAGCACCTTGGGAACGCTAGTGACTAGCAATTGGCAGTCGTAAAATGAAGAAAAGCCTGAAAACCGGTACGAAACAGGTTGGTTATCGTCACTTATATATCCAACGTGAGGGAAATTCTTAAAGATATGGCGATGCAGGTAGAATTCAGAACGGCTGGCGGCGAGAGGAAGTATCCTGGCGAAGAGCAATAAATCGACGAACATCGCTAGTTCCACGCAAAACTTGAATTCACAATTAACCCCGTCTGCTGGATAGATGTGCGCCCGAGAGCCAGCCTAGGAAACTCGAAGAAATTCATTCTTATTCTACTGTCTAATCAACTAAACTCGTCGAGCACTCCGGCCGGCTGTGCGCTTAGTAAGCTCTAAGCCGGGTTTGTTCTATGTATGCTCCACGAACGGCGTGCCTGGCTCCAGCCTTCGCGGAGCGCCCATAGGTACTTACATACATACCGACAGCACTTGACTTTTAGTTTCAATCAAGCCACGGAGTCCGAGCCGTAAGGGCGCTTTCTCACGGCAGATATGAACTGATTTTTCCAACTGATTCCACCTTCGAAAATTTGATTTTGATCAAAAGCTCTGTCAGGGGATCACCGATTCGGATAGAAACATTTTAACGCTCGTTTTATGTCGCAAGCGTCGGACGTGCCTTGCGAAAACTCTTCGAACAGGGGCACAGTGTCCGCGGATTAAGGCTGCACTCATCGATGTTGCATCCACCCACGCGGTCTGTGATAGTGTTGGATTAATGGTGCCGCCTTACGACGTGTCTAGCCACAAGTTCGGCCTATCTAAAAGTGATCTCGGCCTTCGGCACTGCTGTAGTTGTTGTCTGTCGTAGCCTCAGGTTTCTAGTGGTTGGCGTTAATGTGCGTAAAAAAATAAATGCGATAGCACTTACGGATTGTGCGAAAAGTGATATATTGTGTTCGTCTCAAGTGCTGTGTTGCCTTTACTGCTAAGTGACACAAACCACCTGTACCCAGGGGAGCCCGGACCCCACTAGGCCTTACGTTGGAGCTTCGTTGCTTTGCCACACTAATCGTAGAGGAATTAATTTAATCGCGCGGAATAGCCATTGACTGCAAGCATTGGGCCCCTCTACGCTGATAGCTGTCTATGCAGTGTGTATGTCATTTTTATATTTAACTTTATTACATAGCTTTGTTTACAAGAGTTTTACACGAACCAAGCGGCCACGGCCGTGTCGGTATACATTCCCAGCGAGTTTTGATTGATTTCGAACAAATCTCGTGGAAAGCAAAACATTAGCGTTAGGTGAATGTACAACAGCGTTAACCGATGTTGGCTAATTTTCTTTTTGTCATCTTTCCACTGTTCTCGGAAGGGTGTCCATGAAAAATTTAGAAGATTCACCAGAATTAATGTGGTGCTAGTAATGAGCTCCAATTTCGCTATACTTCTTTACTACGGTCATCGACATAGATAATAAATGGGAATTATTGTTTGATTTTTTATTCTTTTTCTATTTCTTCGGTGTAATTACACAGTAAGAAGAGAAAACCTATACTCTCCTCCAGTTATAAGTTTTTTTTGCGAGGAACAAATATTAAGGGATCGTCTCAGTGTGACCCTCCGAAAAATCACTGATTTTCGCGATTTTTTTTTTAATGTTGAAGTAACCTAATCGGTCCGGTTTTTTTTTTATAAATAAATACATTCATGACGAATACAAACTGATTTTTTTTATGTTTATTGACTGGGTGTAAAATAGTTCAATAAATTGTTGAAATGACACTTAAAAAAAAAGGTCCTGTATGGTTTCGAGGATTGCGGCCGCAATTTTGATCTGAAACAAAAATTTCAAAAAGATTATTAATCTGTAGGGAAGTCGCTATGGCGCTATGGAAGGTTTTTTTTTTAATTTGACAAAATGGCGGCGGTTTGAACAAAAAGTATCGAATTTGGCCCCTTTTTTTCGACAGTTTTTCGTAAAAAAAAGTAGGAAGATTTAAAAAAAAAAAAAGCTTCCATAGCGCCATAAAGAATGCAATTAAAAATGTTCTCTCCAAATTGGAACTAGATATCTTCAAAATTCTTCCTTTGAGAGTGGAAACCGTTTTGAAAAACACCATTCTGAGAAAAACGCGTTTAAAGATTGAAGCGGCCGTACATCTCTCTAACAAATCGTCGGTGGTCAAATCTTCGTAGATTGGCTTCAAAGCCTCTTGGACATCGTCATCGAGCGCTGGTGGATGAGAATACATTTCCTGAAATCCATTGGCCTCAGCTTTGCGCCATTCGCACCACGAATCTCCTCCCGAAGGACAATACTGATGCTGGGGATTCTCATCAGTTCTCTCCGTTCCCTTTCTACAAGAAACGCTGTAGCGACCGTAATAATTTGAATTTCGATTTGAAAATTTGAGAGAATGTTTATTACAGTGTATACTATCCGATAATGCAACAAAAAAAATCGATTTTTCGAAAATTTCACACTGTGACGACCCCTTAAGTTTACCGATGTTTTGTATAGTGTGAGTGTTCTTCAATAAATTCTAGGCAATACGTCGCTACATTTACGTAATTTAAAATACGATTATAGTTTCAATAAAGACCCCTCTCATTGTAAAGAATTTGTTGCTCAATACAACAATATTTAAATACAAATTGTATACATATAAATTGTAAATACAATGAAATATAATATAATATAAATAAATTCGTGTACAGTTAGCGTCAATTTGCAAACCCAACTCGTAATTTCTAGTTCCTTGCAGATATATATAATATATTTATATGGGAAAATTAACCGTATTTCGGAACACATATCTCAAAATCTGTTTGACCAATCTTTTTGAAATTTTTTTGAGTATTTTTATTAATGTTATAGTAAAATGTGCCGGAAGGTGGAAAATTACAACTTTTCAGGAGGGGTGATTTTGTGTGCAAAATCGGTCTTTTTTACTCCACAATACAATATTGAAATAGCAAATGTTGGCACCTCTGCTGCTTAGAATTTCAAAATACACTACGAGCCAGGATCGCTTGTAGATTAATATAAAATTGTAAAAAAAATCAATTTTCCGATCCCCAAAACGGGCAGGGTTCCAACAATTTTCCCACCTGAACTTTGTTTTTTCAATTACCTTTATTTATTTTTGTCTAAATTATTACTGCAATAATTGAATTAATAGTAAGATATTAATTTTTCTAATACTACTAATCTATAGTAAATAATTCTGAAAATGCAAAAAATTCAAAGGCATATGCGATGATATGAAAGTCTTTCAAAATCCAGAATGGTGTTTTTATTTGTGATTACTTATATCAAGTCAAATGTGATAGCCGCACACATTTGCAGTCTTTGACTGAACTGATCGTTCTTTAAAGAAAATAATGCTCTGAAAATGTGTGACACATTCCACTCCATTAAATATCCAAAGTTAAAAGAACTGCAATAAATAAACCGCGCTAGGCTGAATTAGCTGACAGATTCGAGATGTGGTCCGCTTTTATTAGTATCTGCTTATAGATAACAGAGTAGTTATTCCATGGCAACAAAACTGGCATATTTTATTTTCTTTTCGTGGGAATATTTGAGAATTTCCATAAAATTGAGAAAATTTTCCGTATTATTTTTGTTTTTTGTTGCAATGAATAAATTTATTTCTTTTCGACTTTTATGCTAACCAAAGACGAGGCAAAGATTTTACTAAGAACTGTTTTGCGAAAAAGTTCACATGACGCCTTTTTATAGAAGTTACTTCAAAGTTACGATTTCATTAATACTTTAAGCAATGTTGTGCGCAAAAAGCATAGTGGCATGTGTTTTTTCGCTATAAAAACGAAGTATATTTGTTTACAATCCTCGAATTGCGCGTACAAAACATTAAGAGCGATAATAGTTCAAAATACGTCACACCATCATTGAAAATGGAAATGGGCACGTAATGAGTGAAACGCACAACGCGGATCCATTAAAATGTAGGTCGACATACTTCAAAACATAACATCAACGTGGGAAAGAAAGGCAGAGCAATTTCTTTTCACCTTTTTGCAGTAAGCAGAAACAGCCTTCCTCATGGAAAATATCTTACTTTTTCCGCATAATATTTTGTGTGTCAAGAACGTGAAGTGCCTGAGTGATCGATATTTCTTCCTTGGTTTATGTCTTTCTGTCAAAATTTTCTTAGACAAATTAGTTTGGTCACTTGGCTACTTGTGAAGGCGGTTTGCCTACATGTCGTAAAATTGCAAATTTCACCTTGTATTTTTCCACCAGGAGAAAATTTCAATTTATACATGAACGACTTGCTGTTAAGATAAATGTTTTAGAACCACCGGAGGTAATTTATAAAAGGATTTGATTTTTTTCGTGGTTGTATTTTATTAGGTTTTTACTAAAGAAATGGAACCAATGCCAACGATATAGTCATAATCAAAATTTCAAGGGAGAAATTTTTCCTAATCATCCTGAAATAAAACTTCGCTTAACACACTTTATGAGCTATAAAACGTCGATAAATAGAAAGCAGAGTTATTTCGCGAATTTGCAGCATGCCTACTGATATTAGTAATTTTAAAAATATTTTGACATTTGTTACGCCATATTTTATAAATCCACTTTTAGTTCCTTTGTTATCGAGGATGGGGACAACATTTCTTTTATTTATAATTTTTCTTGTGATGTATTTTGTATCATCAAAATAGTTCCAATGACCGAAAGCGCCAACAATCTTAAGTAGGCGTAGAAAAAAGACATTTTCTTTTTATGCCATTTAAATAACGTTGATTAGTTTGAATGCGATGATGTATATGCATAGCTTCTGGAAAGTAATTCTTAGTCAAATAATATATACTTTCCTTATTAAGCGTAATTTTTTTTTCTAATAAGTAATAATAAAAAATAAAAAAATAATAAAAACATAATTGTGACACAATACGTAAATATCTCATTACGGCACTTCGTTATAGGACAATATTTCTATTGCTTATGCCTTGCAATTGATGAAATAATTTCTTAAATTTGGTGAATATTAAAGCCTGCGTAACCAAAAAAAAAATATTTGTCGTTAATAATAATAACGAAATTATAGATCAGTTATCAGTATAATTCCACTTGGGGGCTGTTGAATCATAGTGGCGCTAATATCATCTACAAGATAATTTTTCTGTGATCACCTTCGTTCGAAAAAATCATATCATTTAAAATAAAACAGATTTAGGTAAGGAATTATTTTCCCAAATTATAAAGTAAATAAATAGAACTCCAACCTATTAATAATTATGTAGTATTTTCACGAAAATGAGATATGCATGAGGTCGATGAAGTTGAATTCAAAAAATAAATGAAAATCGCCCAAAGAAATGAAGAAAATGATTCCATTAATAAAAACTGAAATTGAATAATGTTGCCATCATTTAAAAGGCATCGAGATTTGAAAACAAAAATACGTGGAAGTACCGTAATGCGGAACGCACGACCAAAATTATTGTTAAATAGCTCTTTGTGTTTTTATGATCTTCATTGAATATAAGAATTTTCAAACATTAATCAATGGACTGGTTGGTAGTCATTAAATGAGAAATATAGTTTGTGTCACAAATGTCTCGCCAATCATCGGAACCACTCCTAAGCGAAAAGCCTCAAAATACGGAATTCTGCGAAGATGTGTATTGCCACAGTTCACGTTATCTCATCTCTGGTCTTTCAATTAACGAAAACCTGTGGCTAACACAAATAACAAAATTTGATGTTTCTCGCAAAAAGAAGATAAATGACAGAAGGTTTGAGGGACCAGACGGAAGAATTCCAAATATTCACAAGGAGCATAAACTAGCTAGTGGTATTAGCGATGCAATAATAATGATGAGAAACTTCTTTTATTTTCGCGAGAAAAATACTTGAAGAGAAGGGGAGAGCCAAATTTATAAAAAGCACTGGGCCGTAAAATTAGATCAATCAATTGAAAAGCATTTGAGGCTTGTGACAGAAATAGACTTTAAGCGCAAAACATGTGAATTAAATAATCAATCAAAACGTGTGCCCAGCACAAATTTTAATTAGACAATTAGACTAATTTTCGGTATTCTGGGGGATCACCTGCGATCAACGACAATAGGTATAGGCGTTTGCAGCTGTATAATGGGCTGGCGTTGGAAATAACCTTAAATCAATTTTATGCCTCAATGAGAACGAGGACTTTCCTGGGAAGTGTTTATTACGAATTAGGGTGTTGAGTAACAGTCGCTGACGGATTTGGCTACTGAAAGCAATGACACGCTTTGTTTCGCGAAATAACCTCAAGAGCCAGAAGGAGTAGACGTCAAGGAATTTTCGAATCTAATTCTAAATCCATGTGCAAATATAGACTCTGTGTATAATTGGTAGCTTTTTTCAGCCCGACGCCAGACAGTTACGTGGCAAACTTCGATTATAAACTATGTAATGCTATGTGTGGATTTAATGCAAACTATGCACTCCTAAGCTCGTTCATCTACCTATGTGGCTAAAAATAAAAATTGTGTAAAAATAACAATAAAGAATTGTTTGGCAAATTCTCTCTTATCGTAACTTTTAACGGTTCCGTTGACGAGGCCAAAATATTTAAAGATTAAGTGTGGATAAATTCTGCTTCTTAAATGTATGGGTTCTAGCCTTTAATTTTGCATTTATATGTATGTTCATACTTTTTAATCCATTTGACTCCGAAACCTGTTATAGAAGTTTAATTATTTTGAAACGAATTTTGAAGACGTATTGGAAAAAATATTCAATTTTCGAAAGAAATGCGTCAAATTTAAAATTTTTATCATATTATATGTACATATATGCGTACTACTATAAAGGACGCAAATAGTGTACACATCTTTTTTTTAAACATAAACAAAATTAGAAAGTAAGTAGCTATAGGCAATAGCAATACTTTCAAAGTACCTTCTGGTCTTAAGAGATTTCCTGTAAAGATTAATCTGGTTTGATTGAGTCGTATTTTATTGAGGACATAAGAAAACTCTAATTTCTCTGGCATTGGTACACTTGTTTTTAAGCCGAGTTTTTTTAATTAAGATTCTTTTGTTTTGTTCTTCAACCAATTCAAGCTACGATAAATCGTGTTTTTTTTGTTTGCCTATGACTTACATACGTAGATGCATGCTTTCATCGCGATTCAAAGGTTCGGAAATTTGCACTTAACTTTACAGAAATATTAATGGATTGAGACCAATATATATACATTTATAACTTGCCTATTATTTCTAGAATTTTCTATATAATACGATCTTAAATTATTGACTTTGTAGGGATCGAGCTTCCTATTTGTTCGGGTTAGATACACCTATGTATATACTCATCTTTGATATATGTATTATATTAAAACTGTCGCAATCTATATGGTAGCTCTCCCGCCCATAGCGAGACGAATAAAGTTTTAGTTAAAGACAGAAGTTTTGTTTTTAATTCTAATAAGTATATTATTTTGCAATAAAAATATAAATATTAACAGTATCGTTTTAGTTCTAATTGAAATTCGATTTGCGTTTTATATTCAATTCGCTAATAACTTAATCTTGTCGATCGTCAAGGTATAATCATAAGTGTTCTATATCTGTTATATCAATGTAAGGGGATACGTGTAAGAATTTTTGTATTAAATGGGATCATTATCTTGTAAAACATATATATATATATATGTATATATTTATATATGTAGTTTTTATTTATAACCTGTATAATACACAATAATGTTGACTGTTCTTGCCGAAAAGTTCTTTAGAATTACTGTGTCTTTTAAATGGAAATACCTAAATAAGAGGGCGGCAAAATTTTCTTCCGCCCCGGGCGGCTGACACCCACGCCACTGGCATTAATGTAGTTAATGGCTAATAAATTGGCCTGTGTTATCATTCCTTTATTTGTGAAAAAATCAACGTAAATCCGAACAAAAACAGCTTAATAGTTTTTGTAAATTTTATTAAGAAAGCTCTAATCCGTCATAATTACGGGTTCGACTGTTCTAGTGTTAATGATTTTATAGCAACCGACGTTATAGAGTGAGCTTGTGGGAGTAGACGGGGTGAAAGGTTTTTTGTTTTAATTTGCAATAGGCTATTTATAGTTTTCTTAAATTTGTTATTGACTAACCAAGCTCCCTACTTCGTCTTGTCCTCAATTCCCCTATTACTCCAGTAAAATTAGGCAAATAAAAGGAATCTGCGGTAAACTTCCCACGGCACCGCCATGTCTCAAAAGTCCCCATCTAAGTATTATATATAAAGTCTTTTAAATAGTTTACCGGGTGTGAAATCGGAATGTACTGTAGCTCGTTTCTGTAACTTTGAATAGAGAAGATCTCTATTCCAATTTTCTATTTGACGTCATTCTTCAGCACTGTATGCAAATCTACTGCCAGCATATCTCGAACGTTCCTTTTCACCATATACAACCACAACAACATACCATCATCAACAATAATACAAAAAAGAATAAAATAAACTAGTAGAGTTTACATAAAGATAGTGAATATGTTAGACGTCATCGAATAGAGAATTTTCTCAATTGGAAATATTGCGGAAACGAGCTACAGATCAACGTTTATATCGACACCCCCTTAAATCACTCCTTCATCCTCTTGTTATTAAGTTTAAATAGTTTTGTCGGGTGTCGGAAGAAACGTTGATCAGGAAACTTCATAGAGCCGATTTGTATACATCTGTTGGTACAACTCTTTCTGATTCACATTATTAGGAAGCATTTAGTTTAGGATATCAAAGAAAGAGATATGATCATAATGATAATTTTGGATCTATTCTTGTGGATGCAGCGAAGCGTATCTCACGACTGCCCATTTGGGAAAAGAAATGCTTAATAATATTTCCAATAATAAGTATTTCGCCGTTCCATAAACCGCACTTATTCAGACGTATGCGCATTAGTTGCAGTAAGACAGTTTTCGTATTTTGCGGTTGCTGCACAATATCCAAGTATAATTTGCTCCAAAGTAAATGTTTTGGTTTATTAATTTTACACGCGCAATGGCGCTGAGCAACTGAGGTTTATTGACTTTTCATTGAGAAGCTTTTAGTTCCCAATTGGCGGTCTTAAGTGCAATAAATTAGCCGGTACAACTTAATAAGAATTAGATGTTCATTCCGCGGTCAAATTAAACGCGGGGCGGTCACGTTCAGCCGAGCAGGGGAAGTGGCGAATGGTTTCATTGCACTTTCGGACACTGGACCACAAGTTTAGGTCGAGTGATTTTGGGTCGCTTTTGGGTTGCCTTTTCTGCCGGTTTTGTTATTCTGTGGGGGGTTTCTTTAAATAAATTAACTTAGGAGTTGTTCGAAGAGGCGAAATCCAATTAATTCGTTGTCCATTCCATTACAGAGTCTACGCACGGCGTGGACGGGCCTGTATCGTGGCGTTTAACGCTCGATCAGGATCTTATCGACACGCTGAAGGGAAGTTTTCCAAGCTGGTTTCCGAGTAGCCCAACTACATCATCTTCATCTTCGTCGTCGTCGAACACGAATTTAACAACACCGCCAGATTCCTGTAACGGCCTGATAACAACACAAATAGCCACAGCTGATAAATCTTATCAGGGAAGTGTATTACACGAAACATTTGACGGGATGGCTGAGGGTAAGTTAATCAAATTTTCCTAGCTCCTTTTTATATCGCCCACAATGGCATTAAACCTCCTGTTGCTGAAGGTTCCTTCCTCCCACATTGTGTGCGCAGTGTGTAGCCAGGAATATCTGCTACGTGTCTAGCTATACAATGGGCTTCACACTTGCCTTCTTCGGGAGCTGGGATTTCATTTTATTTGCGATGTTTGTACTGTTTGATGTCAGTTTTTCCTTTGGAGTCCATCCCTTTTGCCAACTTAAAGCCGAACTCACATGGCGCTGAATGCTACTTTTGCTCTGACGATTTAATATTGCAGGTGACCGAACGGGCAATTCCTCAGCCACAGGACAGTCGTTGCTGGGAGCCGACGAGACAAATTGCTATGATCTCAGACAGTCACCGCCCAAAGCGATCGTTGATTCCAGTCCATTACAGCCTGCAATGGACAAAAATAAAGAGTGTAAGTACAATCGCAATTCGCCTCTCCTAGGGGTCAGCCCTTCAGAAATCCTAACCTATGCAGCACCGAAGAACAATTCGGTGGCAAAAATGCGGAGCGAGAAGCTGTTTGTAAAATTAATTCCAACGCCAGCCAGGCGCTTCAGCATCCAGAGCAGAGTTAATTAAGACAAACTTTTTTCGAAGTAATTTGTTCACAAGCCATTTACAGTGTAAGTGAGGAATCCGAAGCAGTCTGAGAATTTCCAAAAGTCGAGGAGATAAAATCATCGCTAGATTGCATGTCGGAAAATCCGCAAAAATTAACGATCTGGAACCAGAAAAACATTTTTGCTGGAGGCCGAACCATGTGGATACTAGTTGATCAGCTCTACCGTGCCTAATTAAAATATTAGAACCGAACAGACCGCGGCAAAGGGGGGAATTGCGCTCGGCCACAACGCGCCGTCATAGCCACATAATTGGGTTAAGGAGCTGCGAAAAATATGTGGGAATATGCCGTCCGAAATTATACGTGCAGACGACATATTCACACGTCGCTCGGTAAATAATTTATCAGATATATGAAAACGGCTTTGATTTTTTGGGCCTCCCGTGAAATCCAGAAAAGCCCAAGTGGAAAACTCGTTTTCGCAATTTTAATTTATTTATAGCTGTCGCTTTATTTATTGCGAGGTCCAATTTCGTGGCATTTATGGAGGAAGGATAGTTTCAGTACTCTGCTTGGGAATAACATTTTTTAATAGATTAAGAGGTGTTCATTTTTATGGGGCAGCCTACCATGCAAGTTCATAAAATATTTTTTAACATCGTTTCGTCGGCGGACTATTAAATAAATTTCATGGAGTACTTTTAGATGTATTAACTATACTATAATTCGCATTGAAACAATTTTAAAGGGAATATCAAATTAGGTGTCTGTTTGAAGGAGCTCTTGGAAAACCCCGCGGAATAGTAGCCCTCTTCACTTAATGGGCGTAATATGAATTATCTGAAAGCAGTAATATTAAGAAAATTACGTAGAAAAACAAGGATTGTGGGGCAAGGTTAGGATTTCGAAAAAATGGAGCTAAAACCCATATTTTACAACTTTCTGGAAAAAATAATGAGAATAACAGTAAATAAAGCTCATAGGAACGTGAACCGTGGTTCAAATTTAATCTTGTATTCTGGCTTATAGTTCCAAAATGCAATAACTTAACCTAAGTGTGAGAAGATTGAACCGTTCATTTCGTAAGACATTATTTCTATAAAAAATTGAGACACTGGTTTTTTGGTTCATTAGTTAAAGAATTAGCGATAAAATATCGTAATCATTTGTTTACAAAAAAAATGGCTCTCACTACATTTTCTTACGTGTTTCAAAGTGATTTCCATTTGTCGTTTATATTTAGTATAAGTACATGTATAATATATATGTACAGTACATTGTACATATGTCGGAATACTCAAAAATTACTTATTTAAACACTTTATACCTTTTGTTTTCCTGAAATTATTCGGTAATTGAGTATTTATCTATTCGGAATTCAGAGAAAATATCTTAAAGGAATCATCTATCATTGCCTTACACTAAAACAAGCATAAAAGCGTGTTGACCACGCAGAAAATAAATATCTGTGTACTTCGGGCAAATTTATCCTAGTATCTCCACATCCGTCACTTCATCATCAATACCATTTAATGTATTTAGGACTTTGTATTTGTCGAACGAATGAATGTTTTTGGTATTGGTCTTAATTTGTAGCACTCACATTTGCCTATGATAACCTGCCTAAAATTATATTATATATACTTGTAATAATATATAAAGCTCTTAGCTATTTTTTATCATAATGACGATTTATTTGGTGGGAGGAGTTTTACATTTACAATTTATCAAATCAGTTGTGATTTTATCGTAGCATGTGGACGGAGGTAACACTTGTTTCTTGTTTCTTTTGTCGTTTGTCTTTTAAACTTGGCAAGAGTAGATTTCCATATCTCAATCGCCATCCAAGCATTTTTATTGAAAATGTATTTCAGGCGAAGAATTTTATTTTTAAGGTATCTTAAGCTGTTGCTTTCGAATAAAGAATAAGAAGAATAAGAATATTTTAGTAATTTCCAGTAGCGAAGCATTGCAGAAAAAGCAAGATGAGGTGGTATTTTAGATTTTTCACGCATTTGACATCAGTGCACTTTAGTCGTAATGTAGCAGTGGCTATCTTATTAAAACGACTATTAACTAATCAGGAAAACATGTTTATGGGTTTATTTTCTTCCTGTTGGCAGAATATTCTTTACAAAATTTTCCGCTACATTTGTGTCAACAGAAATATATTCATTTTGTTTTTTATTTTCTTTTAATTTTCACATTTTTCTGTTGGTGACGAATTGCCTCGACCTATCCAAGAACATGTGTGTTGTGACAACTTCTATTTGTAGGTGGATTGAGTAAATCCTCGTAAACCTTGCTTTATGAAGAGTTTTTCTAAAAGAAATACGAATATTCGTTTTTGTAAATGAATCTATTATTTTGAACTTTTGTAATGATTCTTTTAAGCGATATATGTAATTTCTTAAAGTATGTTTTCCTTTACTACAGTATTTATATTCTTTGCATATTAGAGCGAGAGCTGACTACAAAAAAGCTGGCCTATCGGGCAACAAGATTAAATGTATTTTAAATGTTAGCACAGAACCGTGACCCAAGGTTGGTATTTGTTAATTATAACTTTACCGTGCTTGTACATTCTGTATGTTTTCAACATTCAATTTCACCACGCCTCTTTTCGCTGCTAATTATTGCGGGAAAAGATAGCAAGCATAGCAATTTGTATAGAGGATTGCTCTGAGAAATAACATAATTATAAAAATTGACTTTTTCGCATGTGTTTTGCGTTGAAGTTGCAAAAATTTGTGAATAAAATTAAACTGAAAAGCCTTCGCCCTCGTAAATCAATAAAGCCAGAGCTGTAAAATATTGCATCACTTTGCAATCCATTCCGTCCGGCATTACCATTACAGGTAACTAGGTACCAGTACCAATATTAGTAATGGTAATTAAAAAAAAAGACTACCATTACTAATAATGATAATGGAACTTAACCATTAAATCAAACAAAAGTAAAGATTTTTTTCGTCCAATATATTTGATAAACCGAGTTTTACCTCATTTAAATTGATATCAAGCTCGGTGTTTTTTTTATATAAAACACGAGTTTTGGCTCATTTTTTTATAACATGCAAGCAAATTTTTAGGGCATGTGACAATACCCATATTTTCACTTCCTATAATGCTAACACACGTTTGTACTATAAATCGTAATATTTACATATTATATTTTCGTGGCTTAACAAATTGGATCAGATAGTCTAGAAATTACGACTTTTTCTAGAGAGAAAATTTTATTTAACATGATAAACGTTTTACGAAAATACGAAATTTGGAAATATCTGAAGCTATTTTTATTTAACCTTAAGATATTCGTCATATAGGCGACTATTTTTGAAAAATGTGCCTAAGGAAAGGTCAAAATATGTTCACTCAAATTTTTAAAAATATATTTTCAAGAAATCTCAAAACAATCTCTGCTATTGTCGCTCATAAGAATCGATTAATCTGGGGTAAAATATAGTAAAATGCGTGGTCGTTGCCGTCTCCGACGCTAGATCGCTGAATAAGACATTTTTGCAACTTTTCCAAAAATACGTCGGCTTTGCATTTGATGCATCGCCAGTCTTCGCAAAATAGAGACTTCTGCCGGAAATACTGCTCATATCCCCAAAGGGGACACTGGGAACGGTGCTCTCGTTGGTGTTTAAAAGCTTAAGTAACTCAGTGGCAGTGGATTTTTTTATGTTCACCCGCCCGGCTATTTCGGCTCGGATGTACTTATTTCGGTTGTTAATGTTTTATTTGTCTAACATCTTAATTTGCCGTCATTCAGACCATTAGACCACATTTAAACGGTCCATTTATGCGGCCACTAGTGGTCGTGATATTCCTGGCGCGCGAAGCAGTCATGCCTGCTGTCTGGTAATGGCTGTAGCAGAGTCGCGCCTCGACGGCTTTTATATCTGGCCGTATTATGAAATTATGGCGAATAATATTAAATTTTTGGAATATCTCTTGTGCCGAGGTGGCTTGTAAACACTCGCCGTGGCAGCGGCCAAAGCAGAGAAAAAAAGCCGCAAAAAAGCAGCAAAAAGGTCATCCAGCGCACGGACGGATTCGTCCTATATTTTCGTATTATTATTAGGTGCTACACCCAGTTTACAGCGACCGAAAACACTGCTCGGCGTGGGAGTGTCAGAATGTTTCTATGATACAACAAATTATGTTTTTTCCATCTGTCGTTTTGCTTTCGCTCTCGCCAGTCATGTTTTCACAGTTTTATGGCTTTGAACTTGTTGCCGTGGAAACTTTTAATGAGCACCGACGCGCTCTCACTGAAAAGCTCAGTGTGATTCATTTTCTCCCTTTGTAAACAATTTCCGAGAAGCCAGAAAATTAAAAGACACTTCCAGACTTCTGTAAAAATAGATGTTTTCTAGATTTCAAATAACTCATAAGCACGCCACCTTCTGGCACTTGGGTTGGTGCAATTTCAATTAATTTATAGTTTTTGACTGTTCCTCCTCTGCGAAATACCAAAATAAAAACCCGGACCGTATGATCTCTTGACGGGAAGCACAAATTTGTGTCGTTGTTTTCACACATTTTAAAAGAGTATTTCCATTTGTTATTAAGCTTCTTAGAAGATAAGTGTTCATATTGCTAGGTATGTTTTTATATTTAGCTACAATATATGTACTATATTTTCAAACTCGCATAATGCCCAGACAGACTACCTACACTGCGGAGCATTTGAATAGGTGCACGGTCATAAATGACAAATATGCGTAACATCTTACGTGCAGGTAATTTTTTTTAATAGGTTTATTGTTCTAAGAATTGCAATTAATGACGCCTACTTTCCCATTACCAGGGAAATCTAGGAAAAACCTAGGAGAGCCGATGTTTTCTTCAGTCGAAAACGTCTCAAGTTGAGGCTTGTCTTAATAATCCACCAAACAGTCCATACGCTGGCTGCGGTTCCTATTTGTAGACCAATTTGACGAGCTGATTCTGGAGAGTTTGAGATAAGGCGCAAAATATTCCTCTGTTATCGTTCTGTAGTGGCTCTAACTACTCGTCCTTTATAGTGTGTCCCATAACCTTCTGGATTTCGCAAGAATGAACAAACAACGTTTGCGTGACGATTAATTTTACGAGCAATTTCTCTACAAGAATGTCCTTCTTTTCTTTTTCTACCAATTTGTTGTTGTTTGCGCCCCATTTTCTTTCCACTAGCTATACTTTAATATTTGCTAGATACTCTCAAAATTGGAATGGCTATTAATTTGTTACATTTCTAAAGGACTCTTAATGAAAAGGAAGTGAAGTGAAGAAGAAGAAGCGAAATAATTAGTCAGAAATAGTAGTGCGAAGTGTGAAGCATCTAATGTGGCAATATTACTCTTTGTCGTGTTATGTACTTACAGCAAAGGAAATAGTAAATGGTTGGAAGAAATATAAAGAAGCTAGCATACGTTAGTAAAGTTTTGTTTGTTGCAAAGCGATACGTTTATATTAAATAATGAGCATAGGGGTTCTTTCAATAGTCAATATATTGTTAATATTTATACTTAGGCATTATTCGTTACTTTCAACTTTTAGTTAAGTATATCATATTACCGCTAATCAAGGATAACGTTCTTTTTCTCAGAAAACCTAAAAAACGTATGCAATATCATTTATTACATGCAAATATATATATATACAAAACTCAAAGGAAGTTGTAACATAACGCATACGTACATACATTTCAAAAGTTTATGAAATCGCTTATTTTTAGCTGTGCTTCATCCCGCACTTGCCGTTTCCGCAGTACGGGCCAAAATAGAATCGATAATCTCCGTAACAGCCCCACTTCTTGGCTTCGTTACAGAGAATCTTTAAAGTAAACTGGAATTCGTCCTCAGGCAAGTAACTCCAATTTTCCCTAACAGCAACCTCCTTCAACGTCGAAAGGATTCTTGGGGGTCCGTAAATATCAAAAGTAAAAAGCATTTTCGGCATACAGGGCCTCACATTAACATTATGGCCAAAAACAAATATTTTGTTACTCCTCTCCCACACGCGGCTGCTGGATAAAAGCATAAAAGGGATCACACGATTTCAGTAAATTACTTGACGGAAACGTCCATGTGTACAAAGCTCATAATTTCCGTCAGCAACACCAGGACCTCATTCCAGTCAGGCAAAGAGTGCAGGCTTTGGGACGTCGACAGAGACCACAGCGTTCCTAGCCAGGACCCGTTTAATCTATAAATCACTTGCCAGTAGTCTGCTGAATCTTCGGACGATTTCACAAGTACAGAGTTTTTGCATTTCTGTGAGGAGCAACTTCGTATCACTTAATTAAGAAAGTGTAGGGCTGTGGCTCCTTACGTTAAGGAATCCGAGGAGGGTGATTAGGTAGAGTAGTCTAGAACTCTGGCTGCGGGGGCCTTCCGAGGTCCCTTCGACCGACTTATAGAATTTTAGCAAGATTTGTCTTACATTATCCACTGACGAGCAAAAAAACTTCTTCTTCATTAAGGTCAGCATTGTTCCCAATAACAAAGGACAGTAGCCAACCTTTATGTAAGGCCATGTAGCTTGATGGATCACCTCAGACGAAATTTAATTAGTCAAGCTGCTGAGAACGACGGGCATTGACTTACTTTCAAAGTGACGAAGTCATATGAGTCCTGGATGGCTCCTTTCTCGACCATTGTTTTCCTAAATTTGTGTAAAATTGTTTTGTCGCAAGCGCTCTTCAGTTGTGTACATACTGCACGTAGCCTGCACAAATGCGAGATGCTTATGTGGTTGAGAATTTCTCCCAGAATTTCAGGTGGGAGTTTACAAAATGGTAAGTGGCGGGTAATTTTCGGTTTCTCAACTTTTCCCTTTTTCACTCCGCTATCTAATCTTTCATCGGATGTCACGTAAATGTTATCTATGGATGCTTTGGAAGTAATTTTTTTGGGCATTTTTGAATAAAAAGATAAAATGCGAATTTCTGACAGCTTGAAATTTACTACAACAATTTAAAATATTTATTTGTGCGCAATAAATTGCAACGCAATCTGCGGTGTCATTACTAACGTCATGCCAGTGGGTGCTTGGTTTATACTTATTTGCGGCTATGCTAAGTTAACATACACTAAGAAAACGCTGATCTAAAAATAATTATTGCAAAATCATAAAACTATCAATATTTAAATGAATGGGTTATGAAATTACAATATAATATTACATCAAAAGATTAAAATTAAAATAATAATGTGCATTCCGATTTTATTAATCATTCTGTAATTTGAAAATGGTTGAGATAGCCTCCCATTGCCATACAATATTTGGTTTGTCTAGGTGAGATCAAAAAAAAACTTTTTTGTGTTACACACAATGAATGAGAACAAATATTATTGCATTTTGGAAGTCATTTCATTGGAGTCGTTTGCTGAGACCTTTGTGATGAATTAATAACATCCTTCCTATATTATTTCGCTAAGGTTCAGGCTTTCTAATTAATTGAAATATACTAAATAACATTTCATATCTTTGCAGGGAACTTCCAAAAGATTGGATGAATTATTTAGTAAATTTCAATAATCGCTCTCCATGATTGCAACTCACCTAAAATTTGATAGCGACTAAAATGGTCACTTGGATCGGTTATATCTTGGCTTCCAGTGATAACGAGAATACCGTGGCCCTTATTCTGGTTCTCACGTCACATGCCATTCGGTATTCTCGTTGTCACTTTGGGTGACTTCTGTCGGCCACCTAAAATTTGATAGCCACTAAAATGGTCACTTCGATCGGTTATCACTTGGCTTCGAGTGACAACGAGAATATCGTGACTCTCGATATTTTTCGTTCCGAGGCACTAACAAAACTTTTCAACATTATTTGGCGATTCCTTTCCTGTTCGTCTTCATCATCATTCATCAGTATCGCTGAACCACAGTTCATTTGAACTCATCTTTCAGTTCAATTTTGCAAATAATAACTTATTTTGCCACAAACAACTATACTTTAAATGTCAAAACAATCGATACTCGAATTAGCTCTCACGGCATAAATTCTCACGTCACGCGACAATGGGAATACCACATGTGACGTGAGGTGACAACGACAGTGAGGTTTGTCACGGGAGTGAGGTGACAATCGGAATAAGGCCCCGTGGCTCTCGATATTTTTGTATATATACCGACAGAAGTCACCCAAAGTGACAACGAGAATACCGAATCTGTAGACTCACCTTACATGGCATGTGACGTGAGAACAATAAGAAGAAGAATAAGGGCCTATATATCCTATTCGCCCACAATCTTCTACTGGACCGCTGACCTCTTTAATTGCTGCGAAATTTCGCACGGGCAAACTAGTAAAAATAAATTTTAAAGCTTAATATGCACATATATTTCGCTTTTGTATGATCTATTTTCCAGTGACATAAATTACAATCGAGGTGTCAATGTTAAACATTCGATATGAATCGTTCGACATATCGAATTGCATGAAGAAAAACCGACAATTTGACATCGAATTACGTGATTGAGCCCCTGTATATTAATCTTTTATAAATCGTATTGATGCCAAACTGAAATAAAATCGAATTTTTCCTATCGAATTGCATTCATTAAAGGAAGAATTCCGGAGAACTCGTGTTCTTCTATAAATATGGTCATGTTAGTTAAACAAAAAATATAAATTAATTTTAACAAATAAGAATCTACATAAATAAATTCAAGCACACCATTCTTGTTTTACTGAGTTGCACTTTATACTGTTAATTTTTGTAACCGGAGGTATGTAGTTTCTTTCGTTGAGCAAACCAAGGGTAACTTGACATTAAGCACACCACACGATGAAAAATATTGAGATAAAGCAATAAAAACAGAGGAGTGAGTCACTTCAGACCATGCGGCTTATAAACTCATTTTCACTTCGCTGACGGCAAGAGCAAGATCTGGAAAGTTTGTCTAACTGTGGTAGTCCGACCAGCCAGTTCATATCATCTGTTCGACAAATTACAGAAATCGCAGAAAAAGCAGCAAAATAAAGTGAGTAGAATGCAAGCTCCCCGAAGTAAACAAATTTGTCTTATCTTTATCGCAGTTGTAAGGGAAAGTCAACAGAATCTTAAGAGCGGACATTTCTTGCACGAGGACGCTTTAATTCCTGGGGAACAGGGAAGCTCATGTAAATATCTTAATGTTTTGCTGGGACGAGTCCCACTTGCTATTATCCTCGGCTTGCTCTGCTCCAGCTTCGGGCGAGATTTGCAAAAGATAAGACTGGTAACAGCCCCATTTGCTGGCCTCCTTGCAGAGGATGTTGAGCGTAAGATTGAAATCGTCTTTAGGCAAACTCTTCCAATTGCTCCTACTGGCAGCATTTTTAAAGAACGACAGGATTTGTGCGGTTCCGCGCACATCGAACGTGAAGATAGTTTTGGGCAGATGCGTCCTCTGACTCATGTCGTGGCCAAAAACAAATATTTGGTGTTTTGCTTCCCAAACCTTCCTGCCGGGATGAAAATTAATGGCGCTAATTAACAGTAACTAATTATCTGGATGGTCACTTACTTGAAGGCCGTTTCAGAGTTCACTGAGATCATTATCTCTGCCAACAGAATGAGCAGCTCGTTTCGATCCTCGGAGTAGCTGAACGAACGAGAGGGCCTGGAGCTGTGGAGCATCCCTAGCCAGGATCCCTGAAATTCGAACTCCGCATGCCAGAAGTCCGGATGTACGTGTACTGAAGACAATAAGGTGGAATTCTTGCATTTCTGCAGAGGAAGTTTCCAGCGAATAATGTTAAGTTTATATGGGTGGTACTTACGTACATGAACCCAAGTAACGTTACGCAATACATCAGGCGGGAGGACTGGCTGTAAGGGTCTTGCAGGTTCTCCTCCACGAGTCGATAGAATTTCATGAGGAATTGCCTTATTTTTTCCACTGTCGGGCAAAATGGGTTGCTGTAATTGTCTCTCATTAGCGGCAGCATCGATCCCAGGAACAGTGGACAATACCCAGCCTTGACGTACGCCCACGTCGCTTGATAGATTACCTCCGAAGAAATAAGTAATTTTTGGAAAGAACTTAGTAAGGGTATAAATAATAATTTACAGTCAATGACGCGAACTCGTGGCTGGATTGACTGCGCCGGCCGTACTTCTCGAGCGACGACTTAAATTCGTGCATCAAAGCGCTGTCACAGACATTTCGCAGTCGCTTACATGTTGCTCGAATCCTATTACGGTGCCAGATATGAATGTTCCTTATGATTTGCTGAAGGATTTCGGTCGGCAGGTCGCACAAATGGAGCCCTAGGCCTTTTTTCTGCTTTACACTCGGTCGATTCTTAAATTGATTGCTTTTTATGCTCTTTCTGCTCGGCAATCTAAGCACTGCTGTGTTATTTGCAGGCATTTTATTGATTTTCGGCCCTGCCGGTGTTTCGTTAAAATAATTGGGCCGTGGGGAAAAGACGCAAATTTAATAGCACTTTCCTTTATTATGAGCTTAATACCGTAAAATAAAGAGAAAAACAAGTACTGGAATTTGGCAAGACTTTTATATATAGGTATGTCAAGAGGCCTCGATTTATTTCCTGCGACTGCCTACTGCCTGCTTGGACTTATTTCAGTTGTCGGGATTTTTGCAATAGTTTCGTTGGTGTATGCGATTTTAGTATTGAACTTTAGAGTTGGCTTATAATAATTTCTGATAATAGTTTTGGTTTTTTACCCAAAAATTCTCTATTGATTTCGTTTCGTTCCATGTTGATGGCTTGGTTATGTATGATGAGCACTCGGTCACTCGGTGGAGCCAGTTGTCTCCTAAATTGTGCCAAATGTTTAAGGGTGTAGTCTAGGGGGTTTTGCACTTTTTACAAGGTTATTTCAGAATTTTTTTTTACTGCAAAATAACATCCAGTCATTTCAAATATGTTATTATTGACTTCTTTAGTTTAAAAAAAAGTTTTTTCTAAGTTAATTTTACAAAATTTAAATAGTGCTTAATATGGCCAGAGTGGACACCTGAAAAAAGGCATGTGACTGGCCCAGGCGATAGCGTCGGTCCAGGTAATCTGAGACAAAAAATTCAATATGATTATTGTTCTGTAAGCTTACCGTTATCGCAGTTAGCAGATTTAGACATTAAAAAAAACGCGGTAAAAGTTTGAGTAACAGGTTTTTTATAAAAAATGTATTCTTACGCTTACACTGCCGGTTTGCTCCAAAACGTGTAATAGCTGTGCTCCAAAATGTAATAAATATACATGTGTTATATACAGGTATAAATTTAAGTATACACAAACTTCTCAGGAGGTATAAACGTTATACAACAACAATAGAGGCAACCGACTGTCGCAGCTGCCGCGCGGCTTAGAGCGCGAATATGTGGTATAACTTTCTTAATATTTCGAATTTGACATATCTACAGTATATTATACATATTCATACGTTGTACTTTCAAAATCAATCATAAAAAAATCGATTTTTCAAAACCAAACCTTCGGAAACTTTGTAAACTTGGGCTAGCTTTAAAGTTATGTCATAATTATGAGATGTTGCGGCACGGAATTGACGATGTCTTGTCTTTTGGATCATCTTGTGCCTTTACATCTACAGTAACAAAATGTCAGTATGAATGAATTTTTATGACTTATCTAAGAGGATATTGAATGTACATATGTATTTACATATATGCACCATATTTGCACATATGATATTTATTGTTTTTAAATATTAAAAGGGGCATGGGCATTTTGGTCGATATATCCAATATACACAATGAAAGCTTCACTGTTTATTATAGTCCAGGCAAAATGGAGTTGAACTTCGTACAAAATTCTATTGGAAATTTTGCTTCGGGATTTTGTTTCATTAGGCAGTAGAAATATTCTCTCAAAAGTTCGAAGCGAAATCATGTCGGCGTGGCACATGCGTGCAGGTCTAAGGTTGTGAACATCGTTTTTCTCCATTATATTGTAACTAGTTTTACGTGTTTTTTTTTGTATTATTATAAAATTTGCTCCCCATCAAAATCTACATACAAATGGTCTTATAGAAAATTTACGTACGACTAATAGTCCTCGAGATATCAGGCTGAGAATTGGTGCAGCAAGGAGCATTCTCATCTAGCCAAGCTAAAAATTGTATGGCGGAGAGGGGGTCATCTCAACCATTTTCGAGCTACAGGGTGATTCATAAATTAGGGAAGCACATTATTATTTTAGTTTCATCGTCTGATCTACTCAACGCAGCGACGCCAAACTTAAAGCAAACAACTACTGTATGAATGTGCTTTCTAAAACTGCCACAAACGTTGATATACTTCTACCACTGCACTGTACAGTCAGTTCCGAAAGTGAAAAAATGCTCCAAAACTCCCTAAAATAGACATATTTCCCACATTTACTCTGAAATTCATCTAATTAATAAACCCCTTTTTTATTTTTATTAAACTGCCCATCTCGGTGCCTTTTAAAGGAGATACATCATGTGGTTGTATCTCTGCTATAGATTATCATAAAAGGAAAATAATTTCTAGATCAGAAACCACCCTTGAACCTCTACGTTCAGTATGCTTTTTAATTTCCTATTTTCCAAACGGAATTGGATTTCGTCTGCATCGAGTTTACGGCCCTTTATCAATAATAAGTTCTATTTAGTTTTTAAGTTTCTTATGCTTGTGTGTTTGTATATTGAGTGTATGTATAGCTTGTACTAAGCTGAATTAATAAAAATGCATTTAAATTAAATTACTAATAGAAGAACCATTAAGAACCATTTCCGATCTAAGAGATCAAAGAAATTAAATGCAAAAATTATCATAAAGGAAACTTCAAATGTGAAACGAAATCATTTCAGCTCAGTGCGAGCGGTTTTATTTGGTTTTTTGATCTAATTGAAACAAAACAAATGAAATATCATCATCTCATCTCTCATAAATTCGTCCTAATCGCTCCAAGGCCGTTGATGTTATAAGAAATTATTTACATTCCTGAACACAAACTCAGAACTGGCTCTATGGAAATTTTTCAAGTTTAGAAGAATGTAACAAATGATAACAATTTTCTGAACATGCTTCACTCATCCATCAAATTAGGAGGGTCTTTAATTAGATTCTCAACCTGTCGTCGGCATAACAGTTTCTTTGCAGTGCTTAATTATTAAAAACAAAAAAAGTCGCTTGTCGACCATTGTATAACTGTAGTGCAGTGTTGCATTTTCTGCTGGAGCTACATTATAATGCAGCAAGTGCACCGCAATGCCATTAGATAGCAGTAGAAACATAATTCGACATCTACTTCCGAATGGTCTTGTCATCCATTGAATACAAAATTAAAACCCACGCCACGGGGCCATCACGAAGTTGAGAAATATGAAATCTTTCTCCGGCGCATTAATATGCCGTAATTGCAGTAATCGCGCCGAAAGAATTTTTCCGAAGAGGATCAAAACTTTTGACGATAAATCTCAAACTTTTAAAATGTAATTTAGCCTGCAGGAATAGCTTCTTCATTGGGGTAGGTTGGCTAACATTACATAGTTTTAACAAAGTTCAGCAAGAATAACCTAGAAAACATAAATTTATCTTTCCCTGAAAATCACATCCTGGAAAATTGTTTGCCGATTTAATTAGTCTTTCGAGGAAAGTTGGAACCATTTGCAAAAAATTGCTTTCTTAATAATCTGGATATTAGTCAACTGGAACATGAGGGTTGTGTAATATATGTATTTTCCCATAATATGGGTGTTACATTTTATTCTGAATGTAAGCGTAACCTCGTTGTAATTAAAATTGGATTTTTTGTTCCTTGATATTCCTATCTCAGCCGTTTTCGAGTTACAAGGTGATTATTAAATTCGCAATACATATCATTATTTAATGTTTATCTTTTGACCTATTCAACGCAACGGCATCAAGCCGTTCAACCAATGTTCATCTATCTCAATTACTGTCACTTGCGAAAGTGAAAAATTATTATGAAATTTCGTAAAATTCACTTTTCTCCCACATTTTTCCGAAATGCATGTAATTAATACACCTCCTGTTTTATTATTATTAAAATGCCCATCTTATTTATTTATATTGCCTAACAAAGGGTCTTTCAATATGGGCGCTTGAAATCTTTTAGGTTATAGCGACCATGTTGTTAAAGCAACATCTGTCAAATTTGTTGCAAATTGTTCAGTAGTGCGTGACAAATCACCCTGGAAGGTTCTAGCGTTGCAGAAGGTGTACACATTAGCGCTACAAATCGATGATAAGAAACTTCTTGTGGTCTAAACTGGATGATATGGATACCGACACAAAGTCATCGAAAATCGGACCTCCCGAATACATGCCTTCAAGCAAAGCCGCGTCATGGTCAATTTTGTTTTAAATAGGATTATTCTTATAAGAATTTCAATTGATGACGACCACTTTACCATTACCTGGAAATTCTAAGAAAAACACTACTTGCATTTAGGAATAAATCCTCATAAAAAAGCAGTGCATTTGAATAGGTACATCAGTTTCTTTGGTGCTATTTCTCAATGTAGAGTAAAAATAACAAATATTGGATTAGCAAATATTAAAGTATAGCTAGTGGAAATAAAATGGGGCGCAAACACCAACAAATTGTTAGAAAAAAAAGAAGGATATTCTTGTGGAGAAATTGCTCGTAGAATTAATCGTCGCGCAAACGTTGATTGTTCATTATGTCGAAATCCAGAAGGTTATGGAACACACTATAAAGGACGAGTAGTTAGAGCCACTACAGAACGATAACAGAAATATACAAATAGGAACCTCAGCCAGCATATGGACTGTTTGGTGGATTATTAAGGCAAGCCCTAACTTGAGACATCTTCGACTGAAGAAAAAACGGCTCAATGCCACCGAATTACTCACTTAGAATTTTCCATAAATCACATCAGTTGGAACTTGGAGTGGAGTAGCGTTCTTTTTACTAACGAAAAACGCTTCTCATTGATGGACCTGATGGACTTTTCACGATCTACGGAAAGAACATCGGTTTTTGAGTCGCCATCATTGTCGACAAAGATCGCTTATGGTGTGAGGAGCAATAATTATAATGACCCCTTAGAACTTGTAGTATTAACTGGGAAACAAGATGCTGCGAAGTACATTAGCCCTCTGCAACGAGTAACCCGCTGACGTTGATGAAGCTCTACGATCAATTTCGTGTATTTTCCAACACGATCATGCTATCCACACTGCTCGTCAAGTAACAGATTTATTTCGGGCTCAAAATATCACCGTCCTCGAATGTTCATCCCTTTCTCCAAATCTCAACATTATTTTATTAAAAATGTGGGAATGACTCATTTGTAAACTGTATTAAAATGCCAAGCAGTATGAAAACGTTGATGCACTGCAGGATGATGTCTTAGCTGCTTGGAACGAAATACCACTAACCTTCATCAGGAGCATTTTCGACACCATGCCCGACAGGCTCATTGAATTAATTTCTAAGAATGCAGGTCCCACACATTATAATAATGCTTATTATTCCTTAATTATGTTAGTAACAAAAGTAATGTAAACAGATACTATTTTTCTTACAAAATAATGAATGTACCTATTCAAATTCACCGTTTTCGTATGAGGATTTTTCTTGTATGCAGGTAGTTTTTTCCTAGCACTCCCAGGTAATAGGAAAGTGGTTGTTATTAATTGCAATTTTTAGAAGAATAAACCTATTAAAAAAAATGAACCTGTACGTGTGGTGGTACGCATATGACCATGTACCTATTCATATGCTCCGCCCGCCCAGGAGTGGCTTTACGAAGAAGCTTTGTGTGATTTGGTGACATAAAGAATTCCTTACCAACGTTTTACAAAGCCAAGGGTTTGAGTTGGCTCTATTTACGGTATGGTCAATCTGGGAACGGAAGTTGAGCGCACTGTCGCAGAGTAAGTGATCGATTGGCATTTGGATACATTGAGATCAAGGAAATTTTTCATCCACCAGGTGAATAAACTGTTCAGGTCGTTTTGAAGGAAGGTGGAGTCGGATATGTTGGTAATTTGTTCAAAAGTTTTCATGTCATCGGCATAAATTAAAATTAAGTTCCATCCACTCAAAGTGTGACTGTCCGAAGTGTGACGGCACGAAGTGTGTCATATATGTATATACGGATTCCCTCTAGCCCAGAAAAATCTCTTAACGATATTTACACATAAATAAAATAATAATGTGCATACCAAATTTATGGATCACCCTATAACTCGAAAACGGAACGCGTTAGGACCTTACGCCTCTTCCCATATAAGTTAGCAAGTCTCAATTTTAGTACACACTCAGAAGAATATAATAACATTTATACTTCCTATACCAACCTGTAACTGTAACAGATTGACATATGTATATAGTAGACGAACAGATAAACGCACTAGCACAAAAGTAGAGCCAATTGCACATAGTCCATTTTCTGAGTTGATTGATAATTTGAACCTGAACCACAAACAAACTTGACTTTAAGAATGGTGAGTAATTCCAAGAGGGCTTTTAATAATACTATTATACTATTTTGCTAAATTACTTTTATACTGTGGAAGCTTTCCTGTGAAACATTTTGCTTCTACTACATCTTAAAAATTTTCTCTGATGCCATTCAAACAAAGTTTAGTCATTTAACCAACAGAAATTTGGCGAAACGTGACAATAAAATGTTTAAATTCCTACCAACCGTTTTCATATCACAGCGTATCGCGCAGTGGTCTCTGCCTTCGCAAATACTTAATATTCATCCGAGGTATTTTTGAATGAATTACTGGCCGTAGACACGTTTGAACGGCTCTATCTGCGGTCTGCAGCTCCATAAATGTTGGAGTCGTTTCGCTAATTTGTTTGATTTTTCATATTCATGATCCATCCACACGCTGGTAGCTCTGTCGAACTCCTCCTTTCTATCACCGGAGAACTCTGCATCAGAGTGATATTTTATGTTGCGGTCGATGAATTATATTGTTTAATTAGTTTTTAACTTTGTTTTCATATTGAAAATTTGTTCCATGGTGAACGGAATTTTCGTATTCCGCCGGTTTTTCTCTGTTACTGCGAACCCACTAAATACGTCAAGAGAGCTTCAATCGGTCGGGGAATATTGTGGAGATATTTTCGAATGTGTTGGAATTTATTGCTTAGTTTCGCGCACTTGAGATAGAGCTGACCCCCTAATATTTAGTGAATATTAATAACAGCTTAAAAATAAAATGTGTAACTTTGTGATTTATTGGTATTTATTTCGGGTTTTCCAGCGCTGAAAGTGAAGTTGATGGTGAGGCGGCCTATTACACAGCTTGTGGAACAAGGGATTATACCGCGTAAGTATAAAATATCCTCTAATATTATATTTGTTTGGCTGTAGACTTGTGTATGTAGTGCACGTTTTTTTGTTTGTTTAAAATGTGTGAGGAACAATAACCAATTATAAAGTTTTAATCACAAATGTGAGTGGGAATAACGCTTATCCAAAGTATTCCATTTAATTTTTATTTCCCTAAAATAAGTCCCGTCATCTCAATTTTAATTATCATCTTCTCAAGGAACTTACGGGGAGACTAACAATCATAAAATCTCCAAATCTTTTGAACCATGACGAAGGGAGGTACTTACGGATTTGTCCTGTAGACAAACATTATTCTGTGTCTGAATAGAGAAAGTGACGTAAATTCGTTCGAGGCTCTTGAATTATTCATAAATTTGTCCACTCAAATCGAAATGTAAGCAGCCAAAGTCTCTTTGGTCAGTGACCCAACAATTTACAAGGAAAGCTTTTAAAACGGAAAATTATTAAATAACTCCCTCAAGGGTAATTCTCATCACGGTTGATGGTCGTCCCTCTTCGGTTCCTTGCACAGGCCAGCCTTCATAAATGTACCTCTTATCATCACTGACTGACCTTGGTGTGGATGAAATGTTCCGTCGAACGAAATAAAGTTTTTTATTATGTCCGTACACAGTCATGTTTGCGTATGAATCTCCTACCTGTGTAAATATATTCAAACTTGGGAATGTAAAGGATCTGTTTTGGAAACCTTTACCCCTCTGGCTATTAATGAGAAATAATTTCAAGAATTCCAACTGCCCAGACTGCGTGTTACCTGGAGAGTTCAGTTTACTGCTTCATTTGATCTGTAGAATTTTATTATCCTGATTGGCTGCCTTATACCGGAGACAGACGAGCAGCTCAAAACATGCGTTGCCCTCAAAACTTAATTACATATATATACGGTAGTGTTCCGCGTATATGAATTTGTTAAAGTGCGTATAGTCTCACTCGATATCTTCGTTTGCGGCTTTGCAATAGCAAATAGTAGACACTTCATTTGCGGCAAAATGAGCGTGAGAGAATGGGAATTTCCAGTATTTACAGCTGTCAGAGTTGTCTATATGCCAACTGATAAGTGGTTAAATTTCAATTCCAGGAGATTTGACTTCTGGAGGTACATCTCGCTGGCCTATGCAGGAATTGTGCAATATAAGGCATGTCAGCACAATTTTCTGCGCATTATCCACATGTACCTCCAGACCTTTCCCTATCCTACGTAATCTAGATTGTAATTGACTGAGTAGCTTTGTGCTGTTTGTGACGTCAAAACTTCGTTAGCCTTCTTAATTTGAGCTGCCCGTCTGTCACCCTAATTTCTATATTAAGTTCGTGACGTCAAAATTTCATTTACCTTTTTCATTTGAGGTGCCTGTCTGTCTCCGGTATTAGTTTCTTTGCTGTATTTTGTATCGGTGTAGCAAATTCTCCATTATTCCACTTTTATGTCAAGGAGGTTTTTACTTTAAGCGCAGTGTTTTTTCTCCAAAGTTGTAAACTTTGTCGTAACCGACTGTCATCAAATCATTTTTACGGTTCTTTCCAAGTTATGACAGCTTTTATACGTTTTAGATGAATTTTGATATACGAGAGGAAGCAATAAAACTTGGTAAATTGGGCACTCTCTACGAGACTATAAACAAAACATTCGGTTTTGTGATAGATGTTAGTTTGTTAGACCAGAACAGATGGAAATCTTGGATGAAAATATAGTTTTATAAAATGTGACTTTAATATCACGTGGATATTTGCTGTCACATCTTAGTTTACTTTTAGCAGAAAATATTCTGCTATTTGTTTTTATAATGGCCGCATATTTAGTAAGGTAAGCTAAGCCTTCTTATTCCTTATTTCATTTTCAATAATAATTTAGTGTACATTGTTTTTACCCCGTTGCACAATGAGTTCCAAAATGTTAGTACACCTCTAGATGAGTTATGTTAAGGCATACTGTATAAGTTGACTCTTTTGAAATGATCAATCTTTGAGGAATTTTTTTCTAGAAAACACAATAGTATATTGTTATTAAAACTGTTGCCCCCTTGGGGGCTGATTTTTTTGGGAAAACAAATTATGACTTTACATCGACTATGTAAGCTTTCAACAAAATTCATCATAAAAATAAAAAAACCGAATTTTTTGTAGTACCTACAACATCACCGCTTTCTAGGCAGTCCCGACTAAGCGACCTTCCATTTATAAGTTATGTATACGTAAAAACGGAGTGATGTGAATAATTATACATACAAAGAGATAGTTTCACTTTTATGGATTTGGTTTTTGGTACAATTCTGTAACAAGTCAAACGATTCCTTGAGCTTTCCTTGTAAACGTTCGGAGCCTTCGTGCTAATTGCTAAACGACGAAACAAACAACAATTTTGTTAGACTTTCATAGGCTACGTATTCCTCGTACTCCTTCTACTTTCTTCTTCATTACCTTGTCTCTCCTTAATTATTGTAGAAGTAAAAGTTTTCATGAATCTTTTAAAATAAATTAATAACATGTTTTGTCGTACTTCCAGCTCTAAAAACATCACCAGCAATACATGAGCAATGTAAGCAGTTGGAGAGGGCGAAAACAGGTGATTTACTAAAAGCGAAAATACAGCAAAGGCCTAATCGGCAAGAATTGGAGAGGCGGCATATTCTAGAGCACGATGAAAGCCATGTAGATCCGAGCCTAGCTGAGAAGCAGCGAATGCTGAAAAAGGCTCGCTTGGCAGATCAGTTAAATTCGCAGATTTCACATCGCCCGGGACCCCTTGAGTTAATCAAGAAGAATATTCTTCACACAGAAAAACCAATTGAGCGAATCGTCAAGGAAGGACTGGTGTCTTTCAAAGCTACCAGCGAAGGATTGCATAATCGGCCGCAACAGCCCAACAGCTACATAACATTCGAAGATGATTCACAAAGTTCCGAGAGCGATACTAGAAACACTCCACCCAGAACAGATGTACTTGAGGCTGCGGCTGCATCAGCAGGTATAGTCACAGTTGCTCTAACAATTCCAACAAGTGGCGGTGCTGTTGTTGTCACTTCAGCACCAGTGTTGCAAACAAAATTCCACCCCGCCATTATTTCCACACCGTATGTACCTCCACCACCCCCACCACCGCCCGGAGCGATCAGTCTAAAACCTGGCGAACATATTCAGGTCAAACAGGACACTTCAAACCTTTTCGCTGAACTATGCCAATCAGTCGCCGGGCCAAGCCCGAGTCCCAGTTTCTTGCCATTGGCTGCCAGCCCAGCTTCTTTGGGGTCGACTACGTCGACATTGAGTCCACTATCGTCAGTATCGTCACCTCCGCAGTCAACAACTCCGCGACCCGTTCAATCTCCGCTACAGTGCCAACAAATGAAATCGGATGCACCCGGGAAAGATAAGAATCGCAAGAAGAGTAAATCGAAGCCCGTATCAAAAGCGCGGACAATAAAGTTCCACGAGTACAAAGGGCCACCGAACGCCCAAAAGAATATGAACTCCGACGCGAATAACACGGAAGAAACCTCCTATCAGCTTATGTTGGAGCAGCAAAATTGCCTTCTTAAGTTCCTCGAAGAGCTCAATAAAAACCAGGCAATATTGCCATCTGCTCCGAAAAACTCATGCAGCACCAACGAAAACACTCCACAAAACACACCCTCGCATCCACCACCACAACCATCTCCCGCCTTATCCATATCGTCTTCAATTCCTGCCAGCCCTGCCCCTAGTTTCGTAGAGTCCACCTCGTCAGACATCACAAGGTTGGAGAAGATGAAAGTGTCCGATCTGAAGATGCATCTTAAGAAGCGGAATCTTCCAGTGTCCGGCCCTAAACCTCAGCTGATCGAGAGGCTGAAACCCTACTTGCCGCTGGAGTCCGTCGAAATATCTGCACCAGAATCGACATCTGGTGAGACGTGTGATGTAGATGCTCTAAACTCACCGCACCACTCACTATCACCTGAGTCCGAGCATGAGGTCATGGACGTACAGCAGATTGACTGCCCCAGCCCGGCCATTATATCTTTCACTAATGAGGACATTGTGCGTGAGCAGCAAAGGAAAATTGACGAGCTTCAGCGGCAATTGGAGAGGAGTCAGCAGGAGCTGAAGCAAATTAGGCAAATTCAGCAGATTCAGCAGATTCCGACTACTGATCCTCCGCCGCCCCCGCCACCGATTAACCAGAAGTTGGTGGTGAAGCAACAACTTGAAGCAAAGATACAAAAACAGCAGGCGAAACAGCAGGCACAGCTGATGATGCGGAACAAAAGCCAAGCCATAATTACACCTAAAGAAGAGAAGACGCCACATGTTCCCAGAAATCAAATTCCAATTGTGACCAAGCCCAATAACGTTGAGATTGTATGGAATGGGGAGAACCAGACGTTACTGCTGGTCGGACTGCAGGACAAGAAACTGATGAATGGTCACCAGCGAGCCGCATCGATGCCCAGCATTGTTTTTCCTTTCCCGGCAACGGCACAATCTGTTGAGCAGATTATTGAGACGAAGACCATTATACAACACCCCGTGGTGACTCACGAGACCCCACAAAGGACACAAGTGGATATTAAGCCGCCGCCGCTGTATGAGGAGGCTACCAAGCAGCTTTCGGCGGTGACAGTCAAGGACGACACCAACAAGAAGCATATCAAGTCGGAGAACTTGACTGATGTCTTGGACATACTCATAAAGAATGGAGAGCTCCCTGAAAGCGCCTTAGATTCCACCACACCTACTAACGTAGGGAATATTCCGATGTCCCAAGACATGCTCTTCAGTCATCGGGCCGGTAGTGTACCCATCAAGGAGGAACCACCGAGTCAGAGCATGGATGCGGACTCGAGTCTTTTTCACACACCTCTCCTTCTCGACACTCCACCTTCCATTCAAAACATTGACATGTCCTCCCCTCTGCAGCCCGACTGCCACATAGACTCAGAGAGCGTGGCGAAGACACTTGATATAATTCTTGAACAACCCCTGGAAAGGCAACAGACCGGGAACGACATCAATCATTTTGATGACCTAGAGCTTCTGGAACTAATGAGCCAGCAATTAGATATGGACATTGGCGATGACACCAGCCACAATTTTCCATCGGTGGTGGATGCTGCATCTCAGCATAAGTCCAGCAGTATGCACACCAGGCGGGATATGAATCCCAGCCTGCAACCATCCATCAACGAATTAATTCAACAACAGCAACAACAGCAGCAGCACAACAACAACTCGGGTAGCAGTTCCCTAACGAACGGGTTCGGGCCATCCACCTTCGACCTGAGCAGCAACAATAACTACAGCTCGACACCAATGGACATATGCGACGATTTCGACAATCCCTTAGCTGGTTTCAGCTTCTCTAATCTCTCCCAAGATTCAAACATCAACACTCCGCCCCACCCTTTCTCGTCGGGCTTTTCGTCGTCGTCGTCGTCGAGCGCGACACAATCCAGCGGCCCCTGTCAGCAGTTCTTGGGCACCCAAAGCTCCTCGTGCTCTGCCTCTGGACAATTACTTAATGGTACCGAAAACGACAACTTCGGCAGTCATTTACCAATTAATCAGGACAACATTCTTGACCTATTCAACATCGACGACTACAAGATGATGTGGGGTGAGGTCGATTTCGCCGTATAGGCCTGCGGCCCAGGGCATATTCGAGTTTTGCTAGTTAAATGAAATAAATCGATTCTAAGATTTCTCCTCTCTTTAGTTCTTTTTGTTTGCTTTCGGATTGAACTTATCTCCTTTGTGTGCTGTTGCAGCTTGGACTTTTTTTTTGCAAGTAGAGCCCTGACCCGTGGCGAGTACTTGCGGACTGTTTGCGGGGAGGGCAAAAATAAAATCCGTTTAGATTCTTTTTGCCCAGCCATAGCAAAACGATTTTCTGTTTTAATTTTTTAAGCGACTTTATAAAATGCTGCGGTGGGACACCGCTCCTCCCGTGAATCAGATGATCCGTACTTCAGGCTTTTGGCAAGGTCATCAATAATCCCTTGATGCGATACAACTTCAAGGTGATTTCGGAAAAACCTTGTGGGTTCTTTTTTAAATTGGTTCTTATGAAAGTGGGAGTTGTAAATATGAGCTACTTTGGAGGTTTTAGAACTTTAGAAGCTTAGTTCATCGTAGCAAGATATACACACGTTCAGTTTTAGGGTTTAGTAGCAAACATGGTAAAGCCCTATGAAAAACTTAACATGAAAAAGAACATACGTATGGTATGGCAGTGCTTATAAATTAATGTTGCTACTGATTACTTTCTTGTGCTGTAGATTCTTCACGTTTGCTGATTAACTCTCTGTTGTCAATATTCTGTGACTTTTGTGTTTGAACTTCTAACCCACAATAAAAGCAATATAAGCAGATCTCTATGCAATGCACAGAATTAACAAGTTTCCAATCTGATCAAGAAAATCATTTTTTTTTGCTTAAGAATGAAATTTAGTTTTCAACGAAGCATATCGGTATGCTTTCCAGACCAATCATGCCTTCGATAAAACATGATTTATTTAAATTGAAAATTGGTCACATTTTCCTAGGCAATGGATAGGCACATATTTTCAATCGCTTGGGTTCAAACCCGGAGATTACTGTGAATGAAGAGTAAATTCGAAATTTGATTCGTGCAATATTGCCATCTGGATGTTTAATGTGATGCTTCCTGGCGTATTGTACTAATAAAACCGGATTTTGGTATTGGTCCAATTTGGACGGTTAGTTTAGATTTTAGCATTTAAATGTTACAAAAAGTCTGCACAATGTATTGGTTTTAATTTTGTTATATTAATAATATAATTTATGTAGGTAATGCAAACCCCAAAAAAGTGTTGTCATCATCATTTCATTCAACGAAACTGGTTTGGTATTCTTTAGTAGATTTGAACAATTTTGGCTGCACCACTCATTTTATTACGATTCGTTTTTCAAATTTTTAAATTGAACGTGTTTTTGATCCACAGTCAGCAAACCCAGTATAAATCATGTCACTCAACTTCTTTATTCCGAAATGTTCGTGTAGGATAATGCGCACAAATTCAGACGAAAATGCAGCAGGTTCTGCTATCCCGTTCAGATTTAATGGATTATTGTCTATCTTCATTAGGTAATTTTTCCGGTTGTTGTTGGACGTCTGGAGCATTGTTAATTGAAAGTGCAGATACGAATCAGAATTTCACTTTTTTACTGGAGAACACGAAAAAGCTGTTACGCCACAAACCGCATCTAACGCTTTTATTTCGCTTGGTTCCCTTTCAAATAAAGGTATTTTATGACATCGCTATTTTCAAACTGTCAGAAGAATTGCAATTTATAATTCTAAGTATGTATGAACACATATAATATGTAGTTCGACAGTACAATACGACTCCAAAACAGTCTTTTTTTATTTTTTAGTTAGGAAGGAAACTTTTTAATTGACTGTTGTAAGTAGAAACACAGCTAGGATTTTATTACTATTTCCGTAAAGTTCAGTTTGTTTATCGATTTTGCGTATTTGTATTTAAGTGTTAGTAAACAACGTGCAATAATTAGACTTGTAACCGTGTAATCTTACTGATATATTTTGCTTACAACAACTGAACTGACAAAATGAAATTTCAATTTCGAAGTGGCTCGTTTTTTAAATATAATAAAATCGGAAATTTCGTTTTTTCCTCGTGCAGACCCGTAGCTTATAATTATGTATCTAAATGGCGTCCTCATCAGCTACAATTAACAGTGCCTAGTGAAGTTATTATAATTTAGACAAACATTATCTATGTTACTTTCGTCTCGATTATTCAGAGGACTATAACCAATAGTGTATGAAATTTCATGATAGGGCCCAGGCAAAAGATTAAACTTTTTAAGATGAGAATATTACGACAGAGTGTCAAATTTCTTATAGGAAGTTTTGGGCGGAATTCAGATAGTAAAGACGATTTTTCTTATTTTCCAATAAAAGATCACAGAGGTATGAATTTTTGAAATTTGCAATGTGATTCTATTCACATAAACTAAGCAGACGTTCAACTAAAGTATTTTTGCTTCAGGTTGTATATTTTATATATACATAGGTCCTACTGTAGTAGAATTCACGACGGATTTCAAAATTATATAGCATATGTGTATATTATACACTTAAAAAAGCTTTTTCTGAAAACATAATTTCGATAGGCAATGAACCTAAAAACAAAAATACAACACTTAAGGTTTTGACATAAATGGGATCAAAAAGTAAAAAAGGGGAAAAAATACAACTGCACATTTAAACAAAGTACTAAATTTATGAAATGATGGAAAAACGTATTGCATCTAAAAGCCCAACCCTCAACAATTGTTCTGAAATAAAACAAACGTGAAAACTTTACTGAAATGTGGAATAGAATTTTTCAAGAGTATACACAAACTGTAATCCTGAGTATGATTTCCATTGAACGTAATATATCTTTATTTCTAAAAATGTCAAATGAATACGGAATTTGAAAAATCGGTAGACAAATCTGAACTCCATTTAAATTCTTTTTTTTTAATCTAAATTGCAGATATCAACCAAATTGCTATTTAGAAATAAATTCATATTTAGTTATGGATTTTTATGAAATTCTTACGAAAGTAAAATTTTACAAGTTCTCAATAAAGGGAGTCTGGTACTAAAACAAAAATTTTGTGATTTAAGAAGTTTGCATTACGGAACCAAATATTAATTACTGAAAGCGATCATGCGTTTCGTACGATTACAAAATTCAGAACTGGAAGTAATATTTTATTTAACTTTGAATTAAATTAAAGTAAAATAAACGAGCAATAAATTTTTTATAAAAACAACTACAAAAAGAAAAAATTAGTATAAGTTTCGCGAGTTTGAAACCATACTGTAGTTATGTTTATTGCAATTTCCCATCGATCATACTTTTTCCCCAATATACATCAAACTCTCGCGTTAGCCGGCTTTCGTTTAAACTGAGATTTAATTTATTTTGTTAATATTCCATCAGTCTCTTATTTTTTCACAGCACATCACAATTCCGTTTAAAGTGATGCTGATTTATTTAGTGCTTCATGTTCTAACAAAGATCTAATTATAATAGATAAACGTTGTGATTTATTAGTTTTATTTTATGCTTCTAATTATCCGTTATTTATTTATAAGTAATATCTCCCCAAATTTTGAACACCAAAGGACTACAGGGATTTTTAATTATTTGTAGTTCTCGTTGAAAGTTATTGCTGATATCACACTGCTTTGCACAGGCCTGAAAATAGTGGTTTTTTTGTGTTTGTGATGAAAACTCTCTTATAATAAAATTATTTTTACATGATATTAGGTGTTCCGATTCGTACCGTAATTCATAACAACGGGCCTCATCCGTCCCCTTAATGATTTTGAGAGGACTTTTCTTTTGATTTAACAATAAATTTAATTACTGTTATTTTTGCCTTCCCCCAACAACCACTTCAAGAATCTTGAATCTTTTTAAAGCCGTAAGTGAAATTTAAGCCTTGTTATAACCAAAATTACGTTGAACCCTTCCGACAAAGAGGCAACCTGATTCGTTTGCCAAGTCTCTGCTAAGCAGCAGCTTAACACCAAAGTACTTAAGTTAATTGCAGGTGCCTTGTGAAATTTGCATTCACACCATTTACCTATGAAGAGTGGTGGTGACGTGTCTTCTCTCGGAAAATTTTACTGAGCACCCATTTCAGCGAATAATTCTGTTTAGTATTGAGGGTGCTTAGCTTACCTTTAAGTAGCGAATATAAGGCTTCCCCGCAGCAGGTGCAAGGTGCTCGAGGATGCCATACAGCAGTATAAGGGATCTTCGGCTCACTTTCAAAAATGTCCTAAAGCTGGCGGTACACGTTTTAACTCTATAGTTGCTATTTTAATGGTTTTAATCGTTTTATTTGCTCTAATTTCCGACGAGTGTCAAATATCAATTTACGAATCATTCCACTTATTTAGAAAGAAACATATGTTCACTACTATTCTTCAAAATTGTTCAGTTGCTCAAGAACGACACTGTTTTGAAGTACCTTAACAGTTGTAGCTAACCAGCAACGCGACATCTAGAAATGCGACTGAATTATAAACAATAAAATCAGAAAAAATGAAACAAACCGAATTAGCGATCCGGAAAAATTAAATAGGGAATATATTGTAAAGTATTTCCATTTGTGAAAGAAAATGCCTTTTCTAAAGTAATATCGCGATTTATCGCAGTTTTGCATGGAACATGTAGGCGACAACTAACGGTACGTTCTAGGTAAATATTTAAACAAATTTTATGAATTTACGAAAGTATAGAAGACATTTTGCATTGGCGGGCCGCATGCGACCTGCTCATACTGTTTTTGATTCCGATTTATTGTTGTAAAATAACGAGAGTGCATGTAGGTCGTTCTGAACTTGATTGTACTTAATTTAGAATAATTTAAAAGTTTACCTTAACGCGTTCGGTTCAATTGCACTGATTGAGTCTTATTGCATTGTTTGTAAATTAAACGGATTTATTGTTCAGTGCAATTTTACCGAAATAGCGTTAAAATTTCACCATGATTTTTCGATTGATAGAAAATATGAATCACGTGGAGAATATTTAAAAATATTATTTAAATAATGGAAATTTTACTAAATTACTCATAGATGTAAGTAGATTTTGTATTTTTAGACCACTACTACTCGGCTGCTGCTTGATTTAAATAAGGTACTCCGTTAGTGCAATGCTGCGCGACAGACGAGGCGACAAGTTATCTATTGAAAACATGCAGATTGAGTAAAGCAAACGATTGTACAGTTCGTAGCGTAAAGTGAAAAGTAAACGTAGATTTAATATTATAATTAATATGATAAGTAGTTTACATATTACTATTACCAATATACAAGCATTGAGTAATTATTATGTAACGCAGTGATATAAAGGAACAATACTATTGAACAAGTTGTTTTGCTGCTTCAGCCCTTATTGTCTTATCCTTTTTACAAATTCCAAACTTTCCCTCTGAAGAGTTCAGACAGGTAAGTTTCAAAAGAATTCTGGATAATCTTATAAGGCCTGCTTTTTTACGCACACATTTTAATGTAGATGGAGAGCTCACACATGCACCTTCCACACAAAAGTAATTGTCGGTCCATCAAACACGAAGATACTACCACTAATGGCACCTTTGTGAAAAGTGCAGAAATTTATTCCTATATCCAATTGCTCGATAACTTTTTCCCATCTTTCAGTGAGCTATAGAATTCCTCGCGCTTTATAAGGATGTGTATTTATCGGCGAAAAACAGAACGAGGTACTGATTTATAACCCACCAGTCACCTGCAAGGACTTTGGAAAACAGCGGAATAAGTGGTACTCCGATACCGCAAAATTAGGCTGCTATGGTAAGTAAGGCAAAACTTCCCATCCAAGCTCCAATGGTTTTTGACGAACGATCAACATTTTGTGATCTCGCGTTGTCGTGATGGAACACAATTCATTTACGATTAATGAGTGATGTTTCTGGATGATCTATTCGTTCAAACTGTCCAATTGACAGTACACATTCGAATTGATTGTTTGGTTCCTTTGTAGGACCTCGAAAAGTACGGCGCTTCTAGAATTCTACCACACTGAGAGTATAGCCTTCCTCTGCTGAATGTCCGCTTTCTAAGTCGTTTCAAACGAATCATACCGTCAGCATCAAGACCGTTTGAGCAACCCACTTCTAATGCTTATACGCGCCGCGCCGTCCTCGGCCCGACAACCCATATTTTTCCGTGTTGATTGGTGACTTAGTTTACCTAAGATTTATCAACTAATGTTCTCTCTCCTACTATAAGGCCCAAAGCTTTACATGGGTGTTGCAGCATATTTCGATAGATATACTCGTTCTCTGGGAGAGTGGGTTCGTACAAAGCACAATGAGAGGTGGTCAGCAAGACAGGACTGCAGGACTCGAAACTATTTTTAAAACTGTCTACTACGGCCTGGGCAGACGTCGACTCAACCTAAGCAGGTGCCAGATCGGCACTCGTTCCGCTTAGCGGATTCAGCGCTATGCAGATGCCAGTTAGAGGTCAAGACTAGCACCTCTGTGCGTGTATCCACTCTACAATAGCGCTAGAGTAAACCAATTCGGGGATTATAATGCGGATCCCAAGGATCTGCATAAGCCCACGATGCTCATTATCATGAGTATTGTCAGACGGAGTAGTCGGCATGATATTCACTCTATTGTTATCCACCTCGTTTCGATCTACATTTGCATCTAAGAATCTGCTATATTCAGAACAAAATAGGTTGCTTTGACAACCCTCATCAGAACGCCGGAAGCTTGACAGTGGTGTGGAAGGGGGGTAGGCTATCCATGCTATTTAGGTTTTTCAGAGCATAGTGAACCATTCCTGAAAATATTGTCCACCAACTCTGTACACTCCATCTTTTGTGCTCATCGCTCATCGCTCCCTCCGTCAATGTATGCTATGTATATGACCACGTTTTGCGCCGAATTCGGAACTGCGCCTCTAGAGGTTTTACCTTTTGTAGCAGGGAAAAGTGTTACGTCTGAAATTTATTGCGAACTTTGTGCTCTACAGCTTTAGTATGGACATATTTTTTACTAGCTTGGCCGGACCTGGCGGTGCCCGCGATACTATTACAATTTTATTTATATAGGAACACACCCTCCCTTCTGCACCCCCTTTCCTATATGTTTCAACGGGGTGCATAAATTCACACATAATATTCATGCTATTGTCTTCTTTCATTTTCACGGGTAAATATTATTTTTCACTTTTTCCAAATATTTTTCTATTTTATATTTTCACGTATTTTAGATATTCTTCAACAGTATTATTAAATTTATTTATCTTCATTTTACACCCCCCTTCCTACTGCATCCCTTCTTATACGCCCCAGCGGGATAGAGGTGCTCCCATTAAATCAAGCATACATTCATATACAACTCTCCCATACACCACTTTCACATATTCTTAATACCTTTTTTACTAAAAATAAAAAAAACATTTTCATTTATTTCCTATCGCCATGGACCAAAAATTTGACCGCTCTTAAAAATGTCTCACTTTCACACCTAAGATTTCTACCCTTATTAATATTTCTATCTCAAATTTCGCAAACGCCTTGCTCCACATGTTTTCTATTTTCTAAAAATATTTTCACACTCTCACACACTCAAAAAAATTAACAGTATACTCCTACCTCCATTTCACTTTATTTCATTTTACTCAAAAACTATTATCCACTAAATTTTCATTTTAACACCCAATTTAAGTACTCTCTAAGGCGCTTTCATTGAGCTCACCCACACTACACCATGCCCATTAATTACCGAGATATTCAATTTTTTTTCCTCAATCTCGAAAAAACCAAATTTTTTTTAGCTTTTTCGAACTGTTTTTCTATTTTCGTTTTTCACATATTTTTAGATATTTTTGAACAGTATTAGTAAATTTATTTTTCTTCATTTTACACCTCTCTCTATCGCAATCCCCCTCCTATATGACCCACCGGGGTAGGGTTGGTCTCAAATTTGGAAATATTGATGGCATGTTCAAAAGCAGCGACCCCGAAAACCCGGATTTTCAGGACAATCCAAGGCGCTGGCTCTTGGGTTATACTCGTTCGTTTCTATTTTAGCTAATGCAAAATATTTCTAGATGTAGTTCCAGCCATTGCATATATGTACATATTGTACATAGGTTAGGGATTTGCAGGCGTATAGAGAGTGGCTCTTCTTGGTGTTATATGTAGTAGATATTCTTTGGTACGGCCTCTCTACCTACCATGGCACCTCAATTCTACCTCACCTGGCAATTAAACGTATAGGGACAACGCGAATGGGAGAAAGATGGAACGCAGGTAGCGTACACACTGTTGATAAATACGTGCACGGTTGTTTAAATTTTTTCACTCTGCATTTCGCAGGCGATAATTATAAAGTGTGCGGCGCTCGGTCGGCGTACAGGGTGGTTCTGTTTTTTTGGGAAATTTTAAAGACTTGAAAAGTTCTTGAAAATTTTTAATTTCTTGATTGTTCCTTTCATTTCGATGAACTATTTCCTAATCGCCCACAACCGGCTACCGCACCTCCGACCTCTTTAGTTGCTGCGACATTTCGTACGGGCCAATTAGTAATAATAAATATACATGTGATTCAAACCATTGGCGCCACCCCGCCGAAGTCCACAATGTCATATTTAGGTGTATCATATCGTCTTCATATGGAAAGTCCACCTCGAATGGGTAAACACTTGTAGGGGTTGTGAAAGGTTAACGAAAAATGAATTTATTCAAGTGCACAAAAATTGCCCATATTTGTAGCAGTGTGGTACATTTATTTGTAGGCTGAAGAAGGATTTTTATTGATTTATATTTGTTTAGATGTGCATTTATAGTGAGCCGAAATGTAAACATTGTGTTCACAATGATGCCTAATAATGTGGGTCAGTATTGGATGTGAGGTCGACGGTTATCGCACACGGAATTCATACATCACTTCTATTCGTCGCCAGAACCGTTTCGGAGCGGAATTCGTTTAATTCGCTAAAGGTACTATTCACGATACGTGCCTCGTCGGACTCACCACGAAATTTTTTTCTTCTAATCCTTCGTTGATTTTGCCCTGAACTTGAAGTGTCCTCGCTCACTTATTACTCCCGACCGACGCTGTGCAAATCCCTGAGAATCACTTTTGTATTGTTGATGACAAGGATTTGGGTGCGGCCCCCAGTTTGTCACTCGATTTATCATAATTAAGCCACCCCCATTCGAATCAATCATGTCAAGTGGATGTGCACTATATAAGTATATTACATCCCCGTGAGGCCCCAGGCAGTAGTGGGTGTATGTTCGGCTTTGCGCCTCATTCCCATATATTTCAATTTGGGAAAATGGTTTGGGCGGGTGACTACTGCTCTGCCGAAGAGAAAGGAAGCAACAAGTCGTTACAATTAAGACGTGCCTTTCCGAAAATCGTTTCCTCCCCCTGAACGGATCAGATGTTGGTTAGAATTTTCGGGTCTAGGGTGCTGCTATTATGTTTGCAGTGAACTTCAGCCATTAAAATCATTAAGGGGACTAGAAGTCAGCGAATATTAATTTTATAAATTGCTCCGCCCGTAATTTATTTATATTTTTAACCACCGCCACCTGGGTTGCGATTTCATTTCTGAAAATGCAACGGTGGGGTATGATGAAGGTTATCACGCCATATAGAGCATTTAATAATACTTGCTAAGGTTGCTCTTTACATTTCATGAAATGGATCATTTAAAGGAGTGGCTATAAAATTAAATGTTTATTTCTCCCAACGTGCACTATCGTTTGCTCATTGGAATATGTGTCAATCCTCCAATTTGTCGCGAATTTTTAGAAGGACATAAAAATGCGGGTAATGACTGGTTCTTCGTTTTAGGTCTCATAAAATGCTCATTCGGGGAATTTTTGGCTTAGACCCGAGTGTTGTAATAATTCCACCCCCAGAAGGACAATCCACCAAACCGACACAACAAGTAAGAGATCTGGGATAGGAGCTCGCAACGTAGTGACCAAGCAAATCTTATAATCCCACGAAAGCCATTACTAAAACATTTATTTTTATTTTCAGTCTCTTCCCTCCCTGTTGCTTCACTGGCCTAAAATTTCTAGGTATTCCCATTTACAAGCAAAATGCGGTCCCTTAAGCTGCGCAATTGTCACAGCCGAACGAGAGGGAGGGTGGTATTCCGCACTTGGCGCCATAAAGCGTTTTGCAGCAAATTGTTGAACACATTAAAACGGCTAGAGCTCTGGCAGACCAGACTGTTTTGGCAATCCTAAAAGTGTCCTGAATTCACTTACCACAGACTGGGGAGTGTTTGAAGTCATTCGGGGGATGAAAAGTAAGTGCTGGAGCATGAGATCTGGAGATGGCAAAAAATATCTGTAATTGAATGAGGGATGGGACGCCGTCCTGGGGGAAAGCTTCTGCCTGTCAGTTCCACTCATCAATAGGAAGCAATATTTTGTCACTAAATTACAGACTAGGAAGAAACTGGGACTCGCAGGAATCGCCTGGAGTTAGTAGTATTTTTATCTAAAGGGAGCTCCGGTGGAAAGTTCGTCTGTTTGGGTCGATTTCTTAGAATTCATCTCATATAAGGATAAAGGTTGCGCATGGGATTCCACGTCTATTATTTACATGGTAAGGGATCCCTTCAAATATCTGATTATTTTTCAGTGCTCTATTTCCAGGATCCTATCGATGACTGCATGAAAGGTACTGAGCGCTTATTCACATTGAAAATATTAATTACCCCTAGAGATGATTCCGCCCTAAAAAAAGGACTTATAGAACGTGCATATTTCATTCACGTGCTGTACCGAGATCTACGTCCTTCGCATATGGAACTGGTATGGAATGCCTGCAAAGGAAGCTGAGCGTACCTTTGACATTTCAATGGCATTTGGATACTTGGGTTCAAGTCTTATCCACTAAAAATAGACGCTTTTAATTAGGTTCAGGTTGTCTTGTCGCCAAGCCTTTAGCTTCTTTAAAATATTCATTTATAGCAATATTGATCTTCCTAACTGATAATGTAACTATGCAATCTGATTTTTTGGTTGCCGCAGATTAACCTTTTCGCTTTTAATGTTGTTAGACGTTGAAGCATTTAACAATATATCTTAGAGGCTATGCATTTCTGTACAGGAATAAGAATAAGGGGTTTTGGGATCAAACCCTTCCGCGTAATTCGACTGGACTATTTGCAGAATGAACTCACCTTGGATGTTAATAATATACCACTGACGCATTCTGCGACTGCGTTAGGTCATTCGTGAAACTTTTCTTTAATCTAATGAAATAGTGCATTAATTTAACGCAATGGAAGAATGCACAACGCAAAAGAATTCTATGAATTCCATTTTATGGAAAATTTACTTCACTGGATTATTTTCCCTCAATATAATTCACACATGGAATTTTTACTGTATAGCATTAGTATTCTGATATTTTTTAAGGAGAATAAAGACCAGTCCTCCTCCAAACGTGATGTAGTATGTATGTAGATAAGGATGTTTATATATAGATATATATGTGGTATATATTTAACTTAGTAATCCATTAATTAAATTAAATGTATGAATATAAAGGCCGGCCCCCATAGAGTCCTTCGCCGTCAAACTTCACCTTCGCCGCCGCTGCACAACTATTGAATACATGCATTCATATGGGAGCTAACCCATAGCCGCCTCACCGCCAGACCGTTGCGAGAGGAAATTTAAAGGAATAGTCAATAATCTGGTTGCAGCAGACCGTCGTGAGAGAGCTTTGCTGAGAGGGCTTTTACAAGTTGGGATTGGCCAGTTGGGATAGGTTGTCTCAATCATCAGCTGTTTATTTGACAAGTAAAGGTTTGAATTTGATATCTGTGAACTGTTTTGGTGATTTTGTAATTATTCGGTTTCCTGTTTCTTCGTTTGGATTTCCTGGAAGGTGCCGAGTTTTTCCCGAATTCATTAGTTTAATTTCTTGACGAATTGCTACTAGATTTCTTGTTACTTCACGTTCGGAGCATACTGCGCCAGTTGACGGTTGGCCTCGAATTGTCATAAACAGCTGAGCGGGAACGGTGGCGGCGAAGGATTCTATGGGGGCCAGGCTTAAATCATTAATTCTATGAATTACCATCATTCAATTTACGAATTTAGTTCATTGATTCAATGAACTAGATTTATTAGTTTAGTAAACTTCATTCATTAACTCTATGCACGTTTGTCATTCACTCTATGAACTTTTCATAAGTTCAAATTTTAATGTATCACAATTCATTGAAATAAAGAACAAGATCTTTGGTGGAATATTAATGAAAAATTCATTGTCCCAATGTACTTTTTCGTTGATATTATGTACCTTTTCCTTTCAGTGTAAAAGCTGGCATATGTTGAAATAATATACATATCTATGACATATTAAAAATTAAAGTGTTTGTTTGTTTCTGGGATTGTTTGCTTGTTTGATACTCAATCACGCCTAAACGATTACTTCCATAGACTTCAGTTTTTCACACATGGTAGTACATAGTCAAACTTAATATTTTGTTGATTTGATAAAGTTCAATATTTCAAAATGGCGGTTCCAATATGGCTACTGATTAGTTAAGTCATTAAATTATTATAGTTAAACTTCAAATACCCTGAAAATCCGCTCTAAAAGGTTTTCTGTGTCCCTGATTTGGAATATGTCATGAAAATTTGACAAATTAAAAGTGGCGGATCCACATTTTATGAAATTCCATGGGAAGAAGTCTTTGGGGTTGCAGAATTCAAATCTACTAAAAGATGGCGGACGCAAAATGGCAATCGAAAAAATTAAACTTTAAGGGATTGCCAAAAAACTCAACGCTTGGTCGTTTGTAGGGATGCTCATTTCGCACTTGTTATAAAAATCCAAATTCAAATCCAATGCGAATCCGAAGCTCCTCCACTTTTTAGCAATTTTAATTAAATTGAATATTAAAAAGACTAAGGGGATATGGATTTTAAACTTACCAAAATTGAAGATGGCTACCAAAGTTATTAAAGTTCAACGGGTTACCATGAAGTTCAAAGCTAAGGGGTATTAGAGGATTCTGGCTTCAAATTTGCTGTCGACATAAAATATATGACCGACATTTTAATTATATTTAAGCACTCACGTTTAGAGGACTGACGTAATGAAGAAAATATAACAAACGTTTACGTTTTACATATTTCTTCAAATTACATTAAACAACTTCATTGACATTAAATTAATAATTGAAAATTTATTTAAGTTCAATTTATCAATCTCAAAAAAAAAAAAAGTTTTCCATGTTGACGATTGTCCAAAACTATTGTATATTGATTTAATTAATTAATTACTATAAGTTAAAAATAAGTTGTTATAATTGAATGCTGATATAGAAAATGCCGAAAATAAAGCGATTGCCACTTTGGCAATAATTCCATCAGGATTTAGGTTGTTAAGAATGGACTTTCACAGGCCATCAGCAAGGAGCACTGTTAATTGCTTCGGGATAATTGATTTCTTGTTTGTGTGTGCGTGTGTTTATGTATTACTTTCCGAATAAACGATTATGATATTAATGTCTGTGCAAATAATTACCAAATACACTACTGAAATGATCACATCAGCGAGAATATATCCGACACTGAAAAAGGTTATTAGCAGGTTTGTTCTCTAAAATCCATATTTCGTATCATGAAAATTCAAACTGAAACGAGATATTCTTCAAAAACCTCGAAAGATATCTACCCCACCAAAACACTTACCTATAGTTCACAGAATTACATTCTGGAGAATTCCTTCCTATCACACAATATCAAGCTGAAACGAAATATTCCTCAAAAACCATATATTTATATGCAAAATGTTTTTTAAAAATGCAAATTCAAAATAAAGGCTTAGTAAATATATCTGACGCTGCTAAATTACTTTTGCATCGTTCTCAACTTCAGTTTGTTCGATCCCCATATACTAAACTTTTACTGTTTGTTCACTATCCGGTCCTTGTTCGGTATAGTTCCAGTATAGCAATAAAACGTGGCGCGGTCCTATTTTGGTATTAAAAATGTTTAATCGGGCTTTTGCTTTGCGTTGCACTAGGAGAAGCCCGCACTTTAAAGTCCACGAGATGTAGATAAGTCAACATTACAACAGTGCGTATCTATAAATTGTTGCTATTTAGCTTGAATCTTATTATATTAAGAACGAAGAATTTTTGTTGGAAGTGTTGAGTATGTCAGTTGGATTAGCAGCAAAAAAAATAAAACCTTTACACTGATGAATGACAAGCCAAATTCATTATTGATCCTAAACATCCCACAAACACTGATGACATCTGGATTAAGAATAAGTTGAAATTGAAGGCATTCCAGCTAAGGAAGGGAAAAAATAGTTAAATATTTGTTATAAGAAATTCTATAAATTTCTCACATTATATTCCAATTGCTTATCCAATTTTACCGCATGAAATTTCTGAAGAATCTCAAACCATTGCTTCTCTCTACCCAAGTTGGTTGTTAAAATCGTCGTCGACATATCGCAAAGGAACATTATTGTGAACAATATTGATATCGGCGCATATAATATTACATCTTTGTGCAGTGTATTCATACTTAATAAGAAATTTCTGAGATACCATATCAGAATTGGAATCTGATTCTTAGAAACGAAGTCACACGAAGATTTCCAGATTGTTGAGTGGAGTTTTATGATTTTGCTAATTTTCTCAGTATAGTCGCACTGCAATTTCATAATTAACTGCTTTTCCTTTAAATGCCTACTCATCTCTAAAAACTCGTCACAAATTTTGTTTAAGCTCCGCCGATGTAATCACCATAAAGGCATATAAAACACAACGCCAAATTAAAATCCAACCAGTCACCAAATAATACACAACTATCGAAAACGAATTATCATACATGACCAATGAGTCGTGTAATATTTTTTTCAACAATATAACTTTCCATAATACGTTGCTTGTAATAAAAAGAAGTAAAACAACAACCTGATTAACCTCAGCACAAGTCTGGGTGTGTGTAAGCTCAGTTAGTGTGAATGAAGTTTTCAACATATTCACTAAGGACACTTGAATAGTTTTCTGATGCATAATTACGAACACAGCCAATACCAGAAGAAACAGTATGATGTTATTTAACATTGCTAGTACCTCGTCTAAATTTCTGACAAATGAAGCACTACAAGCCTCGAACTGAGTTATGACTACAATAACTAACATTATCAACATTAAGGTGCCAAGAAATACACTGTGTAGAGGAAACGCGGAGAATGTTTTAATTAGTTTACGTTTTCTATTAATCGTGAACGACAAAAGCCCTACAGATTTGGCGCTTAAATAGATTAGCCAGAAGCTGCCCCAGAAAATTTTATTCGTCCAGTTAACCATTTTAGGTCTGCCGATTATATTAAGGTACCGCAACGTTCTGGCGGAAATTAGGTGTACCCATCCGATATTGTGAGTCATACAATTGAAGGCCATTGGAAAATTCAATGTAATAGGACGACCCTCACAGAATCAATATTTTTATTTAATCTATTAAGTAGACATGTTAGCGAATGTTCGAGTTCCGCCGGATTACTGGAGTAATGGCTTCGAAGTTGATTCTAATTTATCTGCAGGATGCAGGTAATGTAATGACAGAACATATTAGTTATTTTAATTTTTAGTTATACATGTAAATGATTGCTAGTTAAATGTCTAATTTTCTTTTTATTACGAAATACAACCAACAGAAGGTAAAGGGTGTTTATACCCGACTGCGCGACAGCAAAGCCAGGGTATTGTTTTTCACGCGAATCTGGGTATGTGGGTTGGGGGTCAACTTTATCCTGCCGATTTTCCCCCGGCTACTACATTTTTCTCTGGTTCTTTCCCATTCTTTTTCCACCGACTATTACATTTATCTCCCTGACGTTGTTTGTTCTAAGTTTCGCAGAAGTTATTTCTTGGTGCTGCTATGCATATCACAACTCTTCTGTTCTGATAGGATTGGATTTAAAAAAACAAGTTTTTTTTATATCCCGGGTAAACTTTTAAATTTTGGCTTTTAATTATGGTAAATTAAACTACATAGATTAAGAAGATTTCCGGAAAATTAATAGAAGTATGGTCCGTATACTAAAGTGTATATGGCCGTTTAAAGATTATACTTGGTAATTATCTCCCAACAGATCACACAATCCGTAAAGAATTAGACCGCACATAGGAGCTTAAAGAAACCTACATAGAGATCTATAGGCCTCATCAAAACAGTATTTATAGACAGGAACTAACAATATGTTGATAAAACAAAACTAAAAAGTGTTTTATTGATGACTCTTTAGTTTTGTTTTATTTAATTTAATAAAAGATTAAAACATCCGACTGTGTAATAGCGAACTAAAAAAATATGTAATGGAAATTGCAGCCGGAGACTTTCATACATGTAGCAGGAGTCGCAGCAAGTAAAACATGAATCCGACTATGTAATTACAATTGGGTTTTTTTATTTTTTTTTTTTGATTAAATTTTTTTTAGCTTGGAACTTTTAGATAAAATTTCCGATATGGATAAAATCCAGGAAAATGCATTGTGTGATGTGGTTTACACGCTGGCGGGTATCTTGTTTTTATATTTTATAAAAGAGGCAAGAGCTCGCGTTGCGGTCAACGGTTTGAGATGTGGTTTCAACAGGATGGCGGTGCGTGCCATACAGCGATTCGAACCATTGATTGTTTTTTTATTCTTTTGATTTTAAAATAACGATTTGTGGATAATATGAATTTGATAAATTTCTCTGTAAATTTTTCTCCAGGGTCATGTTATGTGATACCATTTGACTACTTCCTCATTACATGTGACATCATTGGTTTTTACTGATAAATCAGCAACAATTGAAGGAAACTGAAGCCAACGTTGTTCGTTTATTCGTGTCATACGGTCGACATTGCAAGAAAAATAACCAAAAATTGGACTGGGCGAATGCGCTTCATAAACAACAGTTGCCGTGGCCATATAACCAAAGTGATTTTAAAATATTAATGTCATGAATTGATCTTTGGAATAAAAAACATTTTTTTGGTCAAAAGTTTACTTTTGTAATTTAAATTTTAAGTTCTATCGGACAAACGCCCTTTATTTGGTATTTCATTTTATTATTTATTTATTTATTTATTTTATGCTCGTGCACGAGTACACATCGTGGGGCAGTTGTGCTTATTACCATTGCACAAACGTAATTACTGAGAATCCTTATAGTCATGTCCGTCCGTCTGGTTGTCAGTGTGCCACAGTCTACAGTTCCTACATTTTATCGCCATTGTAATGAATTTTCATAGGAGAAATCTTTTAGTGAACCCAAAGGCAGCGGAACAAGTAAAAAAATCAATTTTTTGGCGTTTCAGCTTAAATACGAATTCACAATGTTATAATAATTTAATTCTGGTAGATTGGATCTTGTCGTAAAATACAGAATTTTTTAAAATTCCGCAAAAGGCTTTCTACATTTAAATTTGTATATTCGTTCACTAACTTCGTTCCTTAGGAAATTTTAGATAATTTCTTCACTTCCGCAAGTAAGAGGAGGTAAGACTGCACGATAAATTTTTTTGTTTGGCTTGGTGAGATCTATAACACCACGCATTTCTGCATGCGTTATTCGAAACATCTTGTATATGACATGTTTTATTAGTGGCGAGCAATGAATCTTCCAAGTGAATTACTAAACATTTTAAACAATTTGTAAAAGTAGCAGTTAGTAAGTCAATCAATCAATATTATCAATGTCACTTTAACATTACTATACTGGTTTCGGAATAAATTATTTATAAATTTAATTCCTGATTAATTTCATATGTTTTTGCTATAAATCAGTTTTTTTTAATCAAATGGCTACATAATTTCATGCGCCGACACGCGCTTAACAGTTTTTTTCGCATACCTACTCATTTATCAAGTGACGATATCTATAAAAATAAATAAAGTAAGTCGATCTTTTCTATTAGTTAGTTTTCTATTATAAGCAATGGAGTTCTTTAGTTTTGTCCAAACTCTTTAAATTGGAACAATAATTTTTTATTTATTTTTAAAATTTCTTGGTGTCGATATTTTTTTTTATAATGCCGTTATAATTACAAAATATAAGGGGATAAAATTGTTGTATATTGTTTTCATGTAAATATCCAAGGATGTATAACCATTCACAAAGGTATTAATTTTTGCCACTACTTTAGAATTTTTTTTGTTGTGGATGAAAGAGAAGAACTCCGTAAAAGACCGCTTCTACAGCCCGAATGGGAGGAGGTCGTTCTTTTAGGAGACGGAAAATTCTGAATTTTATAAATCTTTAAAGATTTATTATTTATGAATTTCTGACTGGTGATATTTGCGTAATATTGACATTATGAAAATCTGACGACTCTCACTCAAAGAATCGAGAATTTAATATTTGCATATTATAAATTCCAACGTTGGAAATGCCTCCCGGATATTTTGAAATGAATAACCAAATTAAACTTAATGAAAGCAGAAAAAATGTAAACATCGAAACATCGAACAAACATTTGTATGTATGTACTTGATTTTCGGAGAATATTCATAAATAGTTTCCCTTTATTTTTTTAGGGTTAAATGTAATAGATGTTTTTTCACAAACTCTATATGGAGCGACAGGGCAGGGGCTCTATGTACTAACCACCTAGCTTTTGTATTTTGATATGAATTCCATCTGCCCGGTTTGCATTTGGTAAAATTTTTTAACTGTTTTGAATTAAAACCCCCAGTAAATGATCAAGATAACCCCAATACGAGACATGGGCCGGGTGTTGACTATTGGGGTATTGAACGAAGAGATAAGTCGATGCAGCTGTAGTCATGATTAGAGAAGTCGGAATTGTTATCGTTTTTGTGAAAAGCAAAAGGACTAGGAGCTTGTCGACAACCGCTCTACGCGGGACATTCCAGGGGCGCACCACCAGGACGGGTAAACACGCATTCGGGATCGTATTGGTGGAATATTTTAATTACGTACTTATGTTACGGTCGGTTTAAAAATTGTTTTTTATCAAAAAGTGTTTATTCAGTATGTTACAAGTATATTGGTTTACTGACCACTGGTTAGTGAATTATTCCAAAATATTCAATATCCGTCAATTTCATGTAATTTATTTAATTTTACCTAATTCATCAAGAACTACAAATACTACAGGGAAAATTAATCTTAACGAAACTGATCCGCCGGTTAATGCAGTGACGTGACAGTTATTGCGATGATTTCGTAAAAATTCTCTGAAGGGAGAAAGTAATTCAAAGTGATAAGGGACGAAGCCTACTTAAAGGGTTACATGGGTTTCCTCCGGGAAAAAACGGCCTGTTTTCAATAATTATTAAATTAAAAATAAAATTTATCATTCAAACTTTTTATTGTTTGAAAGATACACATTAGTCAAAAGATTTCTGAAATTTTTGTAAAAAAATTTTTAAAACTCCGCCATTGTGACGTTATTTCCGGCGAGCCCTCGGAAAAAAGGTTTGTCCGCGTTGTCAGCAGAACTCCTAGCAGGATCATAAAAAGTGAAAAAAAATAGGTGTTTTAGCTAAGACTATAAACTTGTACCTGAACGAAGGAAAAAAAAATTATTAAAATTGGATTTTTGGCGGACGTTTTTACAAAAAAATTAAAATTTCGCTCAAAATTTCACGTCATTTTTTTTAAAAAATAGTTGTGATTGAAAAAAAATCGTTCGTTCAGGTACTTGTAAATTGTATCTCGAAGAACTGTGTAAATTTTCATCACGGACGGTTGAGTAGTTCTCGAGAAATCTTGACAACCGACTTTGAAAACACAGTTTCGAGAAAAACACGTTTAAAGTCTTGAGTGACAATAAAACTGGGAGCAACTGGCTTTGAGCGCGCAACCTCCGAAACTATTACTCCGATCGACTTGAAAATTTAGGACAATATTCTAGAGATGTTGTAGAATTTAATAAGACAATAAAAAAAATTCGATTTTTTGAAACCGTGAACCCCCCGTATCGTATCACGTAGTGGCAAGAACATTATATTCCAAATGCAAACTAAAAGCACATTTAGGATTTTGACAAATTATATTCTCTCAGAATTACCGCTCAGATAGCCTGTGGCAGGTGGAAATTAATTATCTGGGCTTGTCGTCCGAAGGTAAAACAAATCGGCGAATGGCTTTTTCAAAAGGCCACGCATCATTAAACACATAAAAATCCAATAACCACCAAAAATATTACCGTTCAAATTTCTTTCGATACTTCGCTAACATCAATCAGGCCTGTTGACGTTAACGATACCCAATTGTTTCCAAAAAGAACTATAGTAGCAGAGCGTCACGGGTGCCGAAGTCGTTCCGTTAAAGCTATTTTGGGTAATTCGAGTAGCAGTTGAGCCGAAACTGAATATCCTATTGCTGCCAATGTTCATGTATTTCATGTGAAAATAATGCGAATTCTGACGTAAGTATTTGCTACTCGAGAAGGCCAAATCATTCCTCCAGGATGACATATGTATGTAGGCCTAACTAGAGTTTCACCCTTCCCTTTTAGGCAGGAAGTTAAATTTGTAAATGCGCAAAATTTGCTCACTGGGGGTGAAAGGAAAAGCGTATCCGATATAAAGTATCGTTTGATTCGATGTTCATTCTGTAATGCAAATTTGATTCGTTCACCGAGAGAAAATTTGCAAGTAGCCACACTATGATAAATTTTACTTTACGATCCTTTCAGTAGTTTTTAATGTGTTCATAGCACTGACATGATAAGTACTTATCTGTGATATTAGTATATGGTATATGTCAGTGGTTAGGCAGGGCCGTCGCGTCCTCGAGAGAAAATCTGGGCCTGGAACTGATGCGTACGGTGTCCAATTGCCGGTCTTCAATTTTTTGCACACAAATTTTTTTTTCGGAGTATTAATGATTTATTACTTTTTTCATTCCAATCTTGATTGGATTATCAAATCAGAAGTACAATTGATGCCATGATATTTTTATTGCCCTTTTACTGTTATAAGATATTTTTCTATACTTCTACATCAATTTTGTAATACGTAGGTACCTATAAGAAGGCGTGGTCGCAGAAAAAATATTAGAGAGGGGTTTAAACCTATTGTGTCGGCCCGATTCTAGGAAGCAATAGTAGCGTTTGAAGTTTTTTTTGCAAAGACATGATATCAGCTTATGTGCATTTTTAAGGGAGTCTTATATTGAGGGGTATACGAATCACCACCATACATATATGTTCCGCGATTTTGCCTAGTTTTCGAGATACACTGCAGGTACTGCCACTTTTTAAAGTGAAAACAAATTCTAAAATTTCATAAATTTCACGTTTTCCCTTATTTTTCTCCGAAATTCATGTAATTAATGCACCTCTTTTTTTATTTATATTGAATTACCCATCTTGTTGCTTTTCCATGGAGGTACAGCATATCCAGGTAGAGAAAGGATATACGAATTTTTACGTAGAAAACCGTTTGCGGAATATTAAAAAATCTGAATTACAATTATCGGATTTCGGAGCCGAAACTGTTGTGACTCACAGAAGATATGTATACTGTGCAATTTTTACAGTTCGCCTCCTATCCGTGATATTTCTAGAGCATCACACATGGAGTGAATTCAGAAAAAGTTAATGTCGTGTTGTGCTACATCTACAACTAAACTCTAATTTCCATAGGCTCAAAATCAACTCTGTATGGAAACGGAAATGGCAGTGCTCATTCGCCAGGTCCGTGCGTCTGTGCCACGTCCGTGTATGGTCGGTGCGTTCGGCCATCAACTGTCCGTCCGTGTGTTTGTACTGAATGGCTTGAAGTGCATCGTTCATCAGCACAAAAAAGCACTTCAGTCCGTATACATTTTGTAAAAGGTAAATATTCAGTAGACATTTTGTAAAAGGCAAATTTTCCTTTTACGTTTTGTTTTCTGCCGATGTTCAAGTACGGAATAACCCGGAAGCTGGGATGGTTCTGCTACGCATGTAGAAAATTTTAAAATGTTTTCAAGGACACTTGAAGAGTCTCACGTTGCATTACGACAAAACTAGAAATACTGGCAGCATGCTGTTTATAATTACTTGCATGTTATTTCCGGTGAATTTGTCAGAAATGAAGCACTACGAGTCCTGATCCGAACTACATATATTCGTCATAACTGTTATTGTCACCAGAAATTACATTATGTAGCGGCAATGCGGAGGAAGCTTTAATTATTTTACGTTTTCTGTTGTCCGTGAACAACAAAAATCCTACGAATTCATTGCTTTAGTAAATTATCCACACGGCGGCGGCGTCCAGCAAGTTTTATTCGTCCAGTTAATCATTTCCGGTCTTTCTGCAACACTACATTGCCATGCAATATTTTGTGTGTCCGATGCCGATTTGACCTCTTGTTTTACATTTTAATTCAATTAGTAGAGTAGGTAATGCACTGACTTCGACAAAATCAATAGTTTCATCTCATCTACTAACTGTGTGATATGCCAATGTTATGTCATTTATTTTGGACTAGCTTGCCCGGACCCGGTGTTTCCCGGGATACTATTAAATTTGTATTCCTTAATTTTACAACGCCTCCCTACTGCACCACCGCCTCTCCTATGTGACCTAGCGTTTTCCTATTTGCGTTTTGCACATGTTTTAGATATTTTCCAACAGTATTATTAAATTTAGTTTTCTTCATTTTACAACACCTCCTTATTGCACCCCTATCCTATATCTCCCAGTGGGGTGGGAAACCCAAACCAAAAACAAAAGGTCGGATTTTCAGTGAAATCCCTTGAAGTTCAACTTTTTCCGTCGCCATATTAGATCCGACATCTTGAATTCCAAAATTTTGAATGCAAACTCGAGATCTGCGACCCCGAAAACCTCCAATTGCCTTTTTCAAAAATATTCCTTGAAGTTGGAAAATTCGCTTCCTATACAAAACTGAAATTTCGATTTTTCGATTTTCCGGCTTTTCCTTTGGGGTTTCCCGAATTTTCTTTTTTTTAAAACTCCCCTGTATTATAGCGAACAAAACAAAGCAAAATTATCGAAATCGGTCATTAGGAAAACAAGCACTTTAAATTACCTTCTAAAGCGCTTTTTTGAAGAACAAAATGCTTACGCTCCCGTAAGATGTTCCACTTTATTTTAACATTCCATGCTGCAGCCGTAACCGGTTTAGGTGTTTTTGACATTTCCTAGTTCTTGCGGGTGGTTTCACACCCTGAAAATCGTAGACTGAATAATAACCCCGTTTCCACATTTCAAAAAGTTAAGGAGGCACTGCCCTGTTGAATGACCTAGATTGCTTACATCATAAAATAAATGATGCTTACACGAATAATAAAATGGTGATTTCAAAGTAAACAGTTTATTAAGTGTTAACTTGTGAGAATTTTTGCAATTGTGCTATTTATAGTTCAAAGATATATTTCGAAATTATCTTAGGTTTAATTTTTGAAGTTGTTGTTTGTTATAGTGACGAAATTATGCTTAAAATTATGTCATAATGCTGGAATATACAATAGAAAAAGTTTTATCGACATTTATTTAGTCATTTTTGAATTGTTGTGAAGTTTCTTCTTCTCAACACTCTTGGGTGTCATAGTCATAGATTATATCATTAGATAACTCTTATATATATAAATATAAATATGATTCAAACTGACAGAATTTTAAATACTTGAGCTGTTTCACAAAATAAGCGTAATCCATTATTATATTAGTTAAAGTATTCTTTGCATATGCTTAATCGTATTTACGTATAACAACAACTATCTTTTCTATTATTAATAAATTTTTAAATGGCAACAAATATAATATGCAGATGTAACTGTATCCAAATAATATTATACAAATACCCTTACCTCTTTTGCACCTAATAGTACTTATTTATGAATCTTATAATAATGTAGTTTTGATCATAACTTCCCAGATAGAATTTGGAATCAGTTTTGTTGCAATTATTATTTCTTCACTTTTGAATCTTGCAGAAAACTGATGTAAACCATAGCATGGAATCAGTACTCTTTTTTAAACAATTTTTGAGGGGTGGAAATGTAACAGATCCGGAAACTAATTAAGAATTGATTTTCGGCTGCTGTTTAACATCAAATAAAATATAATATGATTGGCCGAGTCTATGACCAATGAAAATCCCACGTTGGGAAACAGTTTAAAAGAAGTTTGAAACAAAATCATTTTTGATTCTAGGAACTGATACGGAATTTCGTTTTTAGACGTCAGGTCTGCTGGAACTAATGTTAAATTGATTTATTTTTGATTCCATTGTTGGTTTCGCGATGTGTTGTGTTGTAACCTATGTCAAACTAATTTCTTTTTATTTCCGGCTTTGCTAATAGCTCAGCGGTAATTACGCTGGGTTATCATCTCGAGGTCCTCGGTTCGAGCCTGGCTCCGATCATAAATTAAATGCGCCTTTCCTTAAAGTGTTAGATGGTAGTCCCTCAGTCAGGATGGCTACTGCGGGCTAATCGCTCAGGATAGCGAACATAAACGATTAAAGAAATAGAAATCAAGTTAGTTACGTTTTAGATACGGTATGGATATAATATCTAACATATTAAAAACTGATTTTTTCCTGATCTCTTTCACATTTAATAATATCAATTCAAAGCTGACTTTTAATTGATTTGAACTCACTTAATCAAAAGAGAGGAATGGTTATTACCACAACCAATCACGATCTCCAAAAAGCGGGCATGGTCCATACAAAAATATAATTTTTCCATCATAACATAACGGATTATTTGATACCTGAGAATAAATCCGGAATTAGTTAAACATCAGTTTTTTTTTATCTGGGTTGACATTATGTTGTTTCTCAATAAATCCCTCTTTCTCTTTCCTAAGTCTCTTCCAGCATTAGCAATGTAACGAATGTAATTATAGTTGAACAGAAAGACATTGCAAATTCATTATTCAGTCTGAACATGCCACATGTTTCTATGATGTCTGGATAAAGAATGAGTTGTAAATAAAAGCATTCCAGCTAAAAATGAACTTACATTAAATATAACTACTTTTGAAATGCAAAGTGCTCTTACGGTTTCCTCCACTGACTTATTCAGCTTTGCAATGGTGTAGACTTTTTCGAGCGTGTAGAAATAACTTCTCGTGTCCAAATTAGTTGTTAAGTTAGTGAATATGATATCGCAGAAATAAATTAACCAAAAAAACATTGAAAGTAGAGACAAATTGTGAAAGTTTGTATAAAGTACTTCAACGTACATGCAAAACTTTAAAAGAGATAATAATAATATCGCAAATTGAAACAAGTCCCAAAAATCACAGGCGTTTTTCCAGATCTTCGAGTGCAAAATGGTGATATTGTCGATTTGTTCACTAAACATGCACTGCCACTTCGTGAACAGTCGGTTATCGGCATGGTGAATGCTTATTTCTCGAAATTCGTTGGAAATTTTATTTAAATAAATTTCAAGTTGCTTCAGCTCCGCCAGTAGAAGTAGGACAAACACCACAAAAATTTGTTCCATTATAAAAAACCAAGTTGATGTCGACAGTACATAAATTTTTTCTATGGTTAGACTAGAAGTCATTTGCCTGGTTACCAATATTCCACTGAGGTACCAGATTTTCCTAAGGGCGTTGTTTATTGCAAAGAAGAGTAAGATGGTAACGTAATTCAATTCAAAAGCAATTTCTGTTTGCGTTAATTGTGTGATTTCATAGGAAACCGTTAGTATATAATTCAACACTTTTCTGGTATGTTTCCGTTGTATTTTAAAAGATGTAATTAATATTAGAAGAATCGTCAGAACAAATTTTATAACTGCTAATTTTTCGACGAGAGTTTTCATAGAGGTCGCTTGTATTTTTGAAACGGCCACAATAACGGTATTTACAATCATAACAATGCCAACACATCCACTGTACACAGAAAACGTCAGTGAATATTTGATAGTTTTCGAGTAGTTGTTACCGGTAATATTAAAAAAACCTGCCAATTTCGCACTTATTCTCGTAAATTGGAAAATCCCCCAGAAAATTATATCCGCCAGTCTACCCATTTTCTTGCTTTTAGTTCAGAAACTGATTTCACTTGTGAAGTAACACCGGCATATCACTAGAACGTGAGTAAGCGCGTATATCGTGTTATTCAAGCTTTTAAATTACCTTAAAATTCATTAATATTTGGTTTTAATGTAATTGATTGAGGTTGCCAGTAGATCTCGATCTATTAAATAGTAAATATTGAGTTCCGTAAATTTATTATATATCAGTTCCACTGTAATTGAAAGCCGATCGATTTTAATTAACTATTATAGATTGCTAATGAAAACGCTGCCATATTATTTTACATAATTTAATCAAATCCCCAACAGGAATAGACTGCAATGATAATTGAAATTTTACGCAGTCTCATGCGCATACATACATATACATATTCATATAGGATATATCATTTTGTTTTTATAATGAGACTGCACACTAAGAAAATTCACAATGAAAATTTCAAAAATTAATCTGTTTGCAGCATTTTTAAAGTGAAATAAGTTTGCATCAAACACGATTCTGTTTAAAAGTCTTCACAAACCGTAGAATGTCAGATGTTCACTCAGAATGATTTTGAAATCAAACCCGACTATTTGTAGATTAATGGCGATGGCCTTATGTTCCAGAGGACCCGAGTGCGAATCTCACATGATTCAGATTGTTTTTCTTTCTAAAGAGTCAGATTATAAGTGAAGCAGATATGAAGCGTCTAATGGAATAGAGGCTGAGTGTCCCGACTAGAAGCCCAGGCGGCCCTTGTTCGAATCTCATCGGAAACGACACAAATACTATACATATAAGAAAAGAAGTCAATTTCCGTGCGCTTAATCAATAACAATCAAATAAGAATGAGTTTTAATAATAAGTTTTTATTTGAATTTAATATGAATCTATTTAATTTTTTTCGCAGTGTATATATACGACATACTTTTACTCGTACGCTCTTAGGCTTTTGGTGGTGCATATATCAAGGCTTTAATAGTTTGCTCTTTTATGACTGCATCCTAATTAATTGTAAATTTGGAAAAAAGTCATTATTATTTTTAATTATATGTCTCCGACTGTGTGCTAGGTGGCACCATCTTGTTGAAACCACTTACTATCCAAGTCCATATCATCAAGTGTGGCTAAAAGAAAATCGTCCAACATCGGCGATAGCGCATTCACTGGAACTGTGTTACCATTTTCGTTCAAGAAAAAGATTAACCCAATGACGAATGACGGCTCCAGCACGAAACACGCACCAAACAGTCAGCTTTTGAAAATTTAAAGATTGTTGATGAATCAATTGGGAATTAAGGCGGCAATAAATGATCCAATCTGTAGGGCCCGATTTGTGGGAACCCTACCTAGCTGAGCGGTTAAGCGAAGTAGGTACTCAACCGCCCAACCACGATCGTTTGCATCTGATATGTTCTGTTGTGTGGAGTGCGCACGTAATTTTTTAACCATCAGATCGGGCTCTGCAGATTGGTTGCTCCGAAACCAAGCCCCACTGGATTAACCGATTTGGATAAATTAAGGGTCGTTAGAATCGTATTGATTCTACGGGTATCATAGGCTATATAACGTTACCAGAAAAGCAAAATGGCGGCCACCATAAGTCCAAATATCTGCAAATATAAAACAAGTTTCACTAAATATCATATATGGGTGTCAAATGAAAACGCTGGATGAGCACACTGCGTTAAACTATGTGACGTTGTTCTAAATCAAATGTGGCGGATGAAAAATCTAATCCGCCATCCATCGGGGCATAGCGTACGCCATATTTGGTTTAGAATAATGTCACATGGTTTACCGTAATGTGCTCGCCCAGCGCTTTCTTTTGATACCCATATTTATAATATGGGGTTAAAACTTTTTTTATTGTCAAACATTTTGACTTATGGTAGCTGGCATTTTAATTTTTTTTACTTTATATACCCTATGACACCCGGAGGATTAATATGATCCGACGACCTTTCATTTATCCAAATCTGTTAATACAGTGGAGCTCTAGGCGGCCGCACAGTGGGGCAGAATCCCGATTTTGTGGCCAAAAATCCCAAATTACCTATATGGGGGTTTTCGAGGTCGCTGATTACGAATCTGAAGTCAGATTTTCAAAATTCAAAATGGCGGCTCCAATATGGCGGACAAAAAATTCGAATCTCTATTAATTTGACTGAAACTGGTTACTCGGGGGTTTTCGAGGTCGCTGATTATGAATCTGAAGTCAGATTTTCAAAATTCAAAATGGCGGCTCCAATATGGCGGACAAAAAATTCGAATTTCTATTAATTTGACTGAAACTGGTTACTCGGGGGGTTTTTGGGATCGCTGATTACGAATCTGAGGTCAGATTTTCAAAATTCAAAATGGCGGATCCAATATGGCGGACTATGATTCATACTTTGAAAATATGAAGTGAAATCTCATGTAATTTGATTTTCGAGGTTATTGCTTACGATTCAGGAGTTAAATTAGAGCAAAAACATCGTAAAAGTATTGTAAAATTGATATGATAAATTCATTAGTGTAAATATAAACTTTCCACGAAAATTCTGCTCTTGAAACTTTAAACGCATTTTTGTCGAAACATCATTTTCTAAAACTGTCATGGGCCTAAACAAAAAACTATTCAACCGATTGCTTTGAAATTTATATATGTTCTTCTACTTATTAATAGTTATCGTCCGTACCAAAATTGCTTATTTTCGAAAATATTTTCTTATTTTTTTTAAACTATTTGTACCAAAAAAAACCAAGATTTTCGTAAATTTTTTTTCTACACTCCGCCATTTTGAATTTTTTACTTTTGACATCATATTCGTAATCAGCAAGGTTAATCACTATAAAAAACCAAGTTTTGTCCAAATTGAACAATATTACGAATTTTCCCGCACTTTTAAAGATAGATATGAGAAATTGAAATATTGCAGCCGCGGCTCCATCTGTGGTTCATTGACGGAATAGACGCTAGTAGACGGAGTTTGCCCTTTTATCTTAAAGTTAATATAACCTAGCTTAGAAAAAAAAGGATAACTGAGTGGAACTCCGTGGAACTTTTAACTTATCTCTTAATTTCAACTAAATTATACGATTTTTTTCGTTATTTTTCAATATAATTGTTAATTCAAATAACAATGTTTTATACATCATATAACAAGTGTCTATGCATTTATAATTTAGTACATACCTTGCTGAACACCCTCCATTTTCAATATTTGGAATCGGTGTTGACTGCAAAATTATATCCACGTTTGAACATGTACCTGGTTTTTCGTGGATATTGCCTAACGCGACACTTATAAACGAACTCCACGTTTGACCTGCTGTGCCCCTTCAACAAACAACAGCTGACCGATCCCATTGCCGGATTTCAGTAGCGCCAACATTACTGTAGCCAACCCAAACGATAAAAATCACTAAAACGAACCTTTAATTTTTGGACTTTTGTCCACGTTTTCGGCATTTCGTCCCACTGTGGGCCGTAACAAACTCGGAATGCCTGTGGACTAATATTAGATTCCAAAATAATTTTCATTGATAATATTAAAAATGAGTCACTTGGGATTTATAAAACGTTGAGCAAAGGAACTTGATGTTTCATACATATGGTATGTATACCAAGGGAGGGAGTCAGTGGAGGAATTTTATTGCCGCCTTATTTACATATATGATAGTCTAAAATTAACTACTTCTACATACTCGCAGAAAAATGGTTATAAAAAAGTTTGATTTGGTATATTTTTTAGTACGACACAATATTGTAAAGGATTGGTAGCTAGCATTTAGTGAGATGAATAAATATGTAAATTAATTAGTTCGTTTTACTACTCTACCTATTCACTTTATAATTCGACTTTTGTTGTTTAATTGTTGGTAGAATTAAAACATTTAATTGAATTTATTCATTAAAAACGAGGAACAAAGTAAATGCCTCCTCATACCCACAAGTGCGTTACGTCTATTGAAATCCAATTCATTCAATAAATCTATCACATTTCAAAGAAACTATCTAAGATAATTTATACATCCACCGTAGGAGTAGCTAAGCACAAAATAATTGCTCTACGTATCCGTAAATATAAATTGGAACTTTGGGACGTGATCGAAACAATACTTAACGCAAATTCACGGATCAATGGATTGCATCTGCTATAGTATTGGTTAATTTAAACATGAGTTGGGAATGGTGACCAACACCACCAGAGGGAATATCGTGAAAAATGCAACGAGGTATCATCAATGTTTTTTTCAAGTCCTGCAAGAAAACTAGGTTTGCACAGGTCGGTCGGTAGCTGGTCGCTTTGGATTCAGCTCGGTTAAAAACTGAATGCACCTGGTTATTTTTCTATGGCATTTCCTCTTGGGACATTACGTGCATGACCGCATAGTTTTGCGTCTGTGTGCGACAGGTGAGAAAAGTTCTGTCGTATTTCAAAGAATAACTTGAAAACTCGGTGGGAAAGTGAAAGGTATTATGGATGGCAACTGAGCCTTTTCTTGTTTTGATTTCTCGAAAATGGAGAGGATGACAGAGGAATTTTAAACGTTTCTAGGCTCTGCTTAAATCAAATTTATTAAATAAGATATTACCGCTAAGTTGAGTAAGGTTTAGAAGACCTCAATATGAAAGTTTTTCTTATTTGGCAAAACTTTATTTTTGCTATTATGCTATTGATAAAGCGAAAACCAAAATGGTAATAATTTCATTTACTTTATCAGTTAGGCACTCAGCTTAATTTATTAGTTATAATCCACCGTGAAAAGTACGAAAAATATATTTGTTTTTACATTTGTCTAAAGTGAATGCATACAGATACTGTTACTGTATTTACTGGACAAATTTCGTGGCCAGATTGGTAGTAGAAACTACAGAAATACTTTGAATTTGTCATTAACGATCCTAAAGATCTAAAATATCACCTGAATTTTCTAATTTATGAGGGGTGAATCTATTGCTTTACTTTACTATTATTAATGCGTTCCTCTTTTTTCTCAGACGTAATAATGGATCTTATAATCGTCTCGTATGACCTTAGTATCATTTTAGGATTTAGACCCCATTCCTTTCCAAACAACCCGCATAACCTTGACATTTGCATTCGGCATTTGTCAGCTTTCCCAGAAAACTGTCCACGACAATTGACCATAAAAGCAGCAACAGATCTCTGCTTGGGGCCGTCTTTAGTGGCCCATACCGCCACCGAAGTCCTGCAAAAGCTGGCCGTGATATTGTGGCAGCCTAACATAATAATAATTATTTATTATTTATTTGGAGGAGTACCAAAGATTACAGATCTTATACAGCACAATTTCAATTCATTTAATTCGTCGGAGAAAGACTATTATTCTACGTAAATAATTAAACTACTACTATTACTACTATTTAAATAAATAATTATCGGATGAGAAAAGATAGAAAGAGAAATTAATTAGTAATAAACAAATGTAATGATGAAATAAAAACACATAAAGAGGAGTCTAGTACTACCTTACACAAGGCTCCATCGGATCTATCCAATTGAACACGACCCAGAAGACATGGCTCTGATTCAGTAAATCGTGTGGGTATTTATTATATATGTACATCTTGAGTTTGACATTTTTATTTTATTTTTCATCTTCAAAATGCCGAGGTTCCTGCGTAAACAAAAGTAAAGTATATACATACGAGTATATTAAAGAATTCCCTATACAAATTTCAAATAAATTAGATAAACATTTGAATTAATTTTATACGGTGACACAGATTTAAAAATTGCGGTTTGGAGAATAATGCGCTTAAATTTAGAGAGTGGTGAGGCATTTTACAGTTTAAAACTGAACACAGTTTAGCCAAAGGAAACTAAACGAAAAAAGGAGGAAACCTCGACAAAATTCCCTTCAAGGTGAATTTTGGTGTTCTTTGAGATGCCCTTAATCCAAATCCGCGAAAATCACAAAACTCACAAAATGGGTTCCCAAGATATTAAAAGTCAAAGTTTTTTGCAAATATCTCGCGTTGTATACATAGAACATCCATAAGGCCAATGTGAAAGTTGTGGAAAATTAAATTATCTACAAGATTGGTCTGTTGCATATTTTCCCAAACCTCGCCCTTTTCGAGATTTTCAAGGTCAAAGCTTGAAAAAACAATACATGCACACTGCACAGTACACAATTGCTAATAATGATTGCTGCGAAATATTTTCCCGATACACAGGAAACGAGATATTCGCGAAAAACCTTGTTTTTTTATTTCAAGTTTTTATTGAACTTGCTTTGTTGTTTATCTGTCTGCTACAAATCTTGCAAGTCAATTTTGAACTAGTTCCCGTTATCGGAATAAGTTGAAACTTTGCATATGTCTAAAGGTCCAGTGACAATGCAATATTGTATATTCAATACCGTTTTAAACCCAATATGGCGGACGCACCAAGATGGCGGATTATCTCTGTCCTCCAACCCTCTTGATATGGGAATCAAATTAAAGGGTTTGTTGATAAAATACAATAACGCCCCAAGTTGGCGGATTACCTTTTCCTTCACAGGCCAGTTGATATGGATATCAAATGAACAGGTTTAATTAGTAGAATGTATACATACAAATATAAGTTTCCTTAATCAGAATAGGCTGAAACTTGGAATATGAACCTTATGATAATGCTATAATAAGGTGACCTTGACCTGACGCTGCAGTCAGGGCATCATCAGACTACCAAACATCTAAATAGCTCACAACAGATAAATGTGGGACGAAAATTCAACATTCACACATATCACATCACAACAAGCTTTCATAAAAAGTAATCGCAATTGTTACAAAAATTAAAATCAGTAAATCAGTAAAATTGATTATAGTGTTGTGCAAATTTCAGAGTTTCTAAAAATGACATAAGTAGGTAGGCAAATGCATAGTAGGTAATTATAATTTTATTTTTACTTTTTAGTAGGTACATTTGACTTTTAAAGCATTTATAAAATAGTATTTTTTACTGTCAGTTTATTTAATCTTTGACCGTCTTTAAGTCCTTAAATATCTCGAAAGTGGCGAAGTTTCAGAAAAAATTGCAGGAGACCAATCTTGGAGATAATTTAATTCTAGATATTTGCAAAAAACTTTGACCTTCAATATCTTGGGCATGCATGTTGTGGTTTGGGACACCCAAAGAACGTCTGCGCGAAAAGGGAATTTCGTCCAGGTCAAATGCAAATTTCCCTGGGCTACTTGTCATTTACCTATTGAAGTACAGTACAATTTTCTCGAATATTGGGCAGTGTGAGAATGACAAAATCTAAAATGCTCATGCAACTTCATTTGGACTTGTTCACTTGTTTCGATCATTAGTTTTCTCAGTATGTATTCTGTACTGGGTTCGAAAGTAAGATTTTTTTTAATTCCGATTATTTTCAGTGTATATATAATGTATATACATTCTATCAAAAAGATGGACACATAATAATAAATGTGTTGGACTTAAGGGGGACCTTGAATACTCGAATGCTCCAATAAGGGTAAAAACGAAGTTTCTCTAAAAAAGGGTGATTCGACTTCATCATTTGAAGACTTTTGTATTTCCACAACAAATAAATGAATGCTTTCTATTCCTCGAGCCCATATGGAAAGTTGATGTCCCCCCTTCAGAAAGTTTGATATCCATATTACCTGCTCACATCGAGACGAAGGAGGAGATGGAAATTAGTTATATGAAGAGGCGCATTCGCTGCGACAGAAAAGTTGTTTGAGGAACAGCAGAGGCTTAGGATAATTGAATCGTCGATAAAATCAGCATTTTTCACTCATGGACCTCCTTGAACTTTTTCCTAAGTGAGTGAAATGAAGGGAATTAATCACCTGTAAGAATGTATCTCAGGAAATTCTACGTTTTCGATGTTTCAGTTGTTGATATCGGCAAAATACAGGCATGCCTGTTACTAGTTGAATCATCCCACCCTATGGCATCCCTACGTGGGCTTACGCGCTGTAACTACCGAAGGATATCGTTGCCACTTCACACACTTCCAGTGGGCACATGCGCCCTTTTCGTGTCCTTTCTGGAGACGTACACCATTGTAGTGTGGCTGTGCCTGATAAGGAAAAACATAGAAAATTCCCCTACAATACACGCACCTGGCCCCACACAGGAATATGGAAGGAATCAGCCAGCACTAGCCTGCCCAGGGTTAAGATTGCTAAAGGGACCTAGTTAGAGATGAGCTTTTGATTGGGTTGCATTTCGCTTCCTTCCGATCGGTGAAAAGTCTCTTGTTTGTAAGAAATAGGTAGAGTGCGGCCAACACCTGGCAATTAGTGTAATTTTCTTTAATTTTGCTTTTTATCGAATTATCATCACGAATAGTGCCCCCGGGTGTCCTGAACCTGCGGTGGTCTAGCAAACTGTACGTTTTGAAAAGTAAGCCCCAAAGCTGCTCGTCCTGTGCTGAACGCGTATACTCATGAGCGACTAGTGGATTGGTTTCGGGTGCAAGAGGAAGGTCCATAGTGGCTCGGAGCTAAAGCTGGGGGCCGCGGTGTAGTGTACCACGTATTCTGGATGCGCAACCAGTGTTTGAAGTAACCTCCTAGTCATAGGGAGTGTGGCGAGATGCAGGTGGCCCTGTGATTGATTGTGGAAACTAGAAGAAAAACAAAACACTTCCTCCAGACCATAAGAAAGGACTTTGAGCAGTTCTTTAAGAGGAAATTATTTCGCTTGTTTTGTGCAGTGCATTCGGTTGTGGTAAGGTGTAAGGTGCTCCAGATCCAACAGGTTATAAAAATGGCTTAATCGCCTCACTTGAAAATACTCTGGATTAGTAGTTAGTACACATTCATATTTTCCACTCCATAAAGCAGAAATCCCAAGGAAAAGCGGATGGTGCGAAAGGTGCGTTCACGATCGTAAAAGCAGTTGTGATTCGCATCTTGTTCCAGCAGTCCTAGGCCGTGCGAGGTTTATTGACATAATTCCTACTGAACAAGTTATAGTGCTCGTGCTCTAATTAAAAGCAAACAGTAAGAAAAACGAGTCGTTTCCAGCAGGTGAATGCCTAAAAGTTTCACGCAGCCTGTACTTAAGGTGAGTGTATATTTGGTTGTAACATGTCGCAGTATTCAAGGTCACTGGCGGAATTCCTCAGAGTTACAGAAGTAATCGATCGCATCTGTTTGTTACTGTTAAACTGCTAATACGACGGAGCTTTGTGCGATTCGTGTCGCGGAGCTCTTAAAAGGCGCTTTGGGAGGAATATTTTCAACGCTTTGTTTTACCCAATTTGTATCATTTGCTTGGGGCGCAAACATTACATTGTTTAGGGTATAGTTGCTCCCCTACCTAGTAAAAAATCAACGTTGCAAGGTTGAGCACTACCTTTGCCATTTTAATTTTACATAAGCACTCTTGAAATGCAGGCTCTGAAAATTTGTTTTAAACGAGAATGAATCACTACAGAATAAAAGTTTGTAGCTTGCATAACGCACAAGTTTGAAGTCTGAGGAAAATCATTTCAATTTCATAGTCTTGTTTATTTTATGGGTTGACCTGACCGTGTTGCTAGAACGTAACTTTTTATCTACAAAGTTTTAAAAGTTTTATGATTACTAAGACTGCTTTTAATAAAATTAAAAAATGCACTAGTGTAAGAATGATATTTGCTTTTACTGAGCCCCAGTAGAAATAATACAGGTCAACAAGGATTTTTATGCAGCATAAGTAATAGGCGGTTCTAAAAGACATTTTTCCATAAATAAATTAAAATGTAGAAATATCTAATGAGAACATTTAAAAAAATTAACATTGCAGGAAGAACTATCAATGAATGCTTGAATGAAAGATTGAATCATAAACTATATTTCTAAAATAAAACTAAACCTCTAAAATATATAGCTAACATATGTAGGTTCATATTGACATGTATCAAATATACTGCGGGAAACTTTACCAAATTTTGAAATCACAAAAACTTTTTGGTTGTTTCTTTTGGTTGGTATCTAAACATTTCACTTTCATTTCACAACATTTTAAAAAATCTTCAATTCTCTCCCACTTCCCACAATTCGTCACCCAACTAAGGTGAAATTTTTATATACCGAAGTTTGACGCCATTTTTATACCGGGACTTTTTAATTTTTTGTTCGCAGTGTCAAATTAAATTAAATTTTACTTGGATAAGACTAATTTAACCCTTTCGAGACTGTTGGACACATATTCCCCGTTTAAAGGTAGATGCTAATTGCCAAAGTGCTAAAATTTCATGCATTTTGCTTCATTGTGAATTGGTGGTTTTTATTAACTTAAGGAAAGTAGCCTAGTACTACAATTTTTCGCTGCGAAAAAATTGGTTAAGTATCAAATATCTGCGCTACATTATTTGTACATTTTTAAAAAAAGTGGTCTATTCTTGAACATTTGATATAGGACCATAAAGCCCCCGGAATAATAATAAGGAATGATAATTTTGATATGTGCCAGTTGAAAAAGTTGTGGAAAATCAAACAAAAAAAATTGTTTTTTGTAACTTTTTCTTCAAGATAACCCAAGAAATATTGACTTTGGGGAAAAGATGAAGAAAGAAAAATGTGTCGTAATTAAAGATAGGATAATTCAGAAATTCTAATAAGTATTATAATTGTTGCAAAATAGAATTAATTAACGATTAAATGATAGGTAAGAAGAAAGTTTTGCCATGAATTTTTTCGACAATTTAGATAGTAACAGAGAATATAAAGCTACATATAAAGAATTCGCAGTCGCAAAAAATAACTTGAATCGAAACATTTACTGTAGGGTTCTGCCATGCGTCGGACGTGTGACCAAACAGTTCTGATGTGTTTCCCTTGCGATGCGGTACCAGCCAGCAAACGTGAAGAAATTCAGGCGCAATGTTATTCTTAGGGACTCATGCGTTATGGTGTGCGAGCATGCGTTGATGTGTCTTTTGCTGTCCGCAGAGCGCTCGCCAGATCCTATTCTAGGAAGGGGGGACATTTTTATAAAATAATAATATAATAGTCTTTTAAATGTATGCACATTAAAAACCTTTGATTGAACAGCACTTTAGCAAAATTCAAATAATTCAAGTTGATTAAACCAACTCAAGATAAATAATACAAATAAATATGTGAAAAGAAAAATAAAATATAATAAAAAAAAGAGAGACAAAGAAATACCACGAAAAGGAGGACAATAAAACATTGAAAATGTTAATATTATCTGAGGTCGCATCCGTCACACATTGAAGACATTGTCGAGCAATCTTATAAACCCCCTACTGGAACTTGCGCGCAGTAACAGGATTAAGGAGCTAGCAACTTCTATTGGAACCCAAAAACTTTAATTTTCCCTAGAGGTGGCTTGGAGCCTATAGACAAGTCTATGTAAATTAAAAGTTGGCGTTTCACAAGATACACATCGATAGGGACGCCCACGAACAAGTTCATGTGTTGCGAGGTGCATGCGCTACGCGGCTGCAGATTATGTAACGTAAAACATAGTTGAAGGCGATCTTAAGTCTTCTTTGACATTCAGAGTCGAGTTTAGCAAAGACAAGGCTACGAAACGTGACATATGGAAGAAGGATAGATTTAGCGAGGTTACACCGCCAGGACTTTGCAAGAAACTTCACGGTGACTCTCAGCTGGTGCAATCTACAATATATTTTCCCGAACATATTTTTTATGTAAATGCAACAGGTAGACCTGTTATTCAATGTGATTCCCAAATCTTGAACCGAGGATACATAAGGCAAGGCTTTAATGTCCAGTACGACAGGAGGCAGAAAGGACTCGCCAATTAAAGTGCGGCACACCGGTAAACAGCTAGATGTAATTGCATTTAGCATTAGGTCGTTATTAGTAGACCATTGATGTATTCGCAGCAAGTCATCATTAAAATGGTCTATACAGTCCTCAGTCAACCCTATGGGCCTGCTCAAGTAAATTTAAACATCATCTGCGTACATGTGGATGGAACTGTTTACTATGACTGAAGTTAGGCCATTAATAAATAAGCAAAAGAGAGGTGGTCCCAATATTGATCCCTGGAGTATGCCCTTATGGAGATCAGTCGTACTAGAGACAGAGTTAGCCAGCTTGACTGCTTGTAAATGGTCTTTAAGGTATTCACAAACAATTTGAAAGGTTGACGAAAAAAAGTCATAAGAGCTAGCTGATTTGGGAAGAAGTTTATGGTGGTTCACAGAATCAAATGCTCTAAACAAGAATTGTCAGTTCATCTTTATCTAAGGAGTCATTAGAGTATATATCAGTCGTAACCTTTAGCAGTGCAGTTTCGCCGCTGCGATTAGATCGAATATCAGATTGCCAGAGAGACAATACATATGTGCTTCCCAATCACATAATCCGTCATTTGCTAGAATTTTCCCTAAGAAGTTTAAAGGGCTGATAAGTCATTAAATTCTGTCGGAGAAGATTTCTTGGGAATAGGAACGACTATTGCCTTCTTCCACTCACTTCTTCCAATTCTGTTCTCGTAAGGCATTGATTATATACTATATACACGTTTATATGCACCAGTGGAAAGGTTATTGGTGCTACGATTTTGAGAAAACTTGGTAAAATACCAGAACCCTGACCTTAACTCGGAAATCGCGGTGAATTTTAATTCATTGATTCATGCCTCTTTGGTTGATAACGAGAGGGGCGCTCATTTTGTTTTTTTACTGCTACAAGAAAATTACTTTGCGTTTGGTTTTCAGCGTGAAAAGGCCCACATTACATTTTTTTAGGTTCACGTACTGCCTTCAGTCTACTGCCAGTCCGAAGCATACTTGGGTTACAGCAATCATTTTAACTCAAATCGATTTTATAGTTTTTCGTATAATAATTTGCTAATAATTGATAATATTTATTTTATAAGTATTGTCACGACTGAACAAATGACAAATGATTATAGTGGTTTTTTTTAATTAGTTCCAAACAACACCCTTCACAGCTCTGTTTGTTTTTCTTTAGTCTCTGAAAATAAAACCAAAATTTAATCTCACGTTTAAATCATTATACTTACCTCATTACTCATTTAGTTCACAAGAGCCTGATCATCACCTAATCAATGACCAAATCATCAAAGAAATCAGGTCGTGCTGATGACAAAAAATTTAAAATACATAATTGTACCCATTTGAATCCAATACATTATACCCAGTGTTGCCCAGGCATCCTTATTCCTCAAAAATTAAAGAAATCGCCTATAAATCGTCACTCCTTTCGTCGAACTAACGCCGTCTAACGTAACTTTTGAGGAATTTGTTTTTTAGATTTCATAGTATCGAATTTGTTTAAATCGAGCACCACATGTAAAATTAAAAGACACTAAAGTCGAAAAAAATTAAATTCGGTTTTAAGATGAGTTGGACTTTAAGGATGGGGAGAGGGGAAAGACTCCACAGCATTTCTTTGAGTGCTTTCGAGGGAGCTTAGGAGTGCTCCTTTTTGACTCGCTTTTCGCTCTTTTTCCATTGGCATGCCCGCAGCATGGGAGCTTTATCTAAATTCTCCTTGGAGGTGTTCTGGATGTTATTAGGATTTCATCAAAGTACCAACAAAATACATATTACTGGTCCAAATTGCCAGTCTTCTTTGGAATTTAAAGTGAATCTCTCTCTACAAACCTTTCAGTTTTATCTAACCAATGTGCTTTTATTAGAAATCATATATTGGCTACCGTCCTCTTTGTCAATCGAAAGCGTAGAAAAAAATCGATATCATCCCATTTATTTAAATGATCAATCCTGTCACTTATTTTACATATGCGTCTCTCGACAGAAAGTATGTCTTCATCGTCGCTCCATTCCTTCCATACATATTGCAAATCAGGACTAATTAAAGTTGTTGCATGGAACTTATAATTAATAAAAAGAAATTATTAGGCGTATAAATGCTTACTTCATTTTTACTCACTTTATATTTTTTTAAATAGTACACAAATTTATTCGGCTTTCGCATATGAATTAACTTATTGTTAACAAACAAAATGTCTCAAAATGAATGATTAAGGTGCTCTAATCATGGATGGCTAATTAGATATCCTTTGATTAATCAGCCAAACTTTTCTACGATCAAAAAATGATCGATCAAACGCATTATCCTCAAAAAATGATCGATCAAACGCATTAACCATCAATCCTTAGTAACCAAGGAATTTAATTAATGATTAATATTTAACCACAAGTGAACAAACCGGGCATTAGTAAGAGAACGTCGACTCTACTTATGTCAATTATAAAGAAATATCCATTATTTAGAGTTACATAAAGTCCGTCTTTCTTACTGCAAAAAAAAGAATACAAAACTTACATTTAAGAGAATAATGAATAAATTTGACGGCTAAAATTTCAGTATTGTTATCAGGCAGACTTTTGTGTCGTAGGAGTTTGGAAGATTGTCGATCAATGTAAAAGGTAAAAGTATGTTTCAATTTTAATTCAATGCTGACCGACCCTCTAGAATTACTACAATATTCAAAAGGTTCTAATTTGTAAGCCAATTTAAATTGTATCAAGTGTGTCTACAAAGGAAAACGCCTGAAATTGGCTTAAAAAATCAACAAGTGACTTCAACTGAATCACAATGAAATTAATTTTCCTTCGAAAACAGTCTTTTGCTCGCATCCACACGTGGGCGTCTATCAATGCTGAAAGCATTGTCGTAGCTGTAGCACTTCCTTTATCAACGTCTCGAGGAGTTCTATCGTTTTCATTTTTCTGAACGAAGCTTACTTTCGCCTAAGTTTGCTTGTGATCTTGAAAAATGAAAAGAAATAGAGGGCGATTTTGAGAGCTGGGAAACATGTACCGTATATAGTTATTTAACGATTAATAACTGTTCCAGCCTCTGTTACGATAGGGTAACGCTCACTTTGATTATACAGGAATTCAGAGATTTGCAGATAGATTGTATTGGTTGGCTTTGATACGAGATACAAGATACGAGTATACCATTTTTACTTCCAACATTCATGTAGGGAATATTAAATAATTGGAGTCTTTTTTGAAATTTTTAGCAATTTACATAAAAAGGTTTGATTGTATTGTAACAATATCTCGGGAAAAAGTCAAGATTAATTTAATATGGTGCGAGAATAGAGTAAATAAATAGAGATACGGCATAAATCGGAATTCATCATTTCTTGTTTTAATTCTTTTATTTTTTAACGTAGAAGAGTAGTAACAATGTCAAAGTAATAACAAACGCAGTCCTAAAAAGCTTTCTATCGAAATAGAGCTTTTTAAAGTTCCTTTTTGAAGAGAGTTATTTGTGAAATTCTGCAATTTGTAACTTTCTGGAAATGCAATAAGATGGATAAATGGATGGATTTTGGACAAAGTCATGAATTTTGGGATATTTGGGAAATTTTTCTTTTATTTTCGTAAGTACTGTACCTGCAGTGATAGAGGTAGACCAACATTGGTAGCTTTTTTGGAAAGGACATTGAGATAGTAGTTGCTTGGCGTAAGTTTGATGTCGTTGCGTTACTTAGATCAAAAGATAGAAATAAACTGATTATTTGCATACCGAATGTATGAATCATCCTGTATTTTATTATTACGGGCCTTCTGAAATAAGAATTATTTTAATATTAATATAAACTTGTTGTTCCAAAATCATAATTTTTTTTTACAAACAAAGTTTGTTGAGAGCGACGCATTTCGCCTTTATAGGGCATCCTTAAGCTGCGACTAACTCGATACACAGAAGAGATGAGCTACCATTGAGAGGGGAAAAAATGATGAATGGACTGTTGTTAAGAAAGTCTAGTTGTTCATTAAACAAAATTTTTTTGAAAAATTTTGCTTTCCTAATTTCAAATATTTCAGCTTTGTTTAATATCGGTCCTCCATCCAGGTCATGTAGCAATGTAGCATTATCTAATTTAGTGGAATTAAACTCGTCACGCAAATGCTTAGAAAGGCCTCGATGTAATTTATCGCACCTAGCTCCTGTAGTATGTTCCGCAAATCTAGTTTTTAATTGTCGTTTGGTTTTCCCGATATAATATATAATACATCTTGACCATTCTCTCATTTAATTTCGTAGACTTCACTTTTAAAAACTTTTTGGTATGATTTTGTTGTTACAAAATTGCTTATGTAGAGTATTATTGTTGAGGAAAGCAGGTCTCACGTCACAATCCTTTAAACATGTTTTTGATTTACTTCCCATCTCTGATGTAAGGAACCTTCTTCCATTTTCCTTCTAATACGTTATTACGCGGTGTTTAAATATAATATGTAAAAAACGGGCGGTACATTAATTGTCTCCTTGATATGAAAAATATATTCGCCTCTTTCGAGGTTTGTTTTTGTCCTTTTGTGGGGTTTGTAGGGTGCAAGCGAAGTTTTCACGGAGACCACCACCGTGCTCAGCACCCTCGAAAACGGGGGAGAGAAGTAGTCTCGTTCGAATGCAAAATAGTGTCCAATTCGTGAAACTCACAGACTGTACTATAAATCGCGTAATGTTGATTCGCAGGATTTGCCACTCTCTTTGGAAAGCTAAGCGGATAACTTTTCAATGGCCCTCCCCTGATGTACTTTTCCAGATATTTCTAGACATTTCAGAAGAAACTTGGACACAACACATTAGCCACAGATTTAAGATATGTTTGTTGTGTACTCTCTAAGTGTTAAATTTTAAGAGTACCTACCTAATTTCAAGCTGTTGCTCGATTGGTACAGTTGCATCTTTGGCCACGGTTCTGTCTAGGCAAACAAGAATTTTTGTTACGGTCGTTGTGAGTAATAACTAACATTTAAAACAAATTTAATCCTGTTGTCCCGTAGGTCAGCTTTTTTGCAGCCAGCTCTCGTTCTATTACAAATCGCCCATACCAATCGCCATATCGCATTGGGTGAGAAAATTGAAAGGATCTGTCCTCCTGGTTTAAATTCCGTCGAAGACATATGAATAGTTTTTTTGGTTGCAGTAACGAAATCAAAAAGCTCTTGCAGGACGGGAATTCAATCCATTTGCATGCATCCGCAACCGGAATAATCTGCGTAACTCATGGTAAAATTTTTTGCGGATGGGTGAAATCATCAAAAATTCAATAACTTTTCGAATCTGGAAATCCAATTTTGTTGCGGGTATTTGACGAGCGTAAATTCATATTTGCACCAAGTGCTTCCGGACGACGGAAAGACTTCATAAAAGTGCTTTCGGGCCTGTTGAAGGAATCATCACTGTCCCGCGGATTCCTAAGAAGTCGGTTCCTGTATATAATTTATCTCATTTTGCAAGAGTCACAGCGTACGAGTATGTGTAATGTGTACTTATATGTTTTTAAAGGAAAATAGAGTAGCACGAAGAAAATTCACATGATATATGTAACTGCGTTGATGTCAGTTACAAATTTAGTGAGAATTGACGCTCAAAGAGGTTCTAAAAATCCTTCATTCTGAAATAAAGCTCTAACGAAGTCGGTGAGTGAGAACCTGAAATTCACCCAAGGGACGACATATTCTACCCGAGTCGTAGCTTGAGCCCCCAGCACATCCAACCACGCAACAATATGTATAAATTTGCACATCCTTTCTGTACTGTACTTTATTGGAAAGGTAATAAAAAAGGTTAAAACTTAACAAAAATAAAAAAGGTTTAATAACTGTATGAATTCCGGAGAAAATTTGGGCAAATCGGGAATTTCCGGAAATTGCAGTTGATTTTTTTCAATTTTGCAAGTAACTGTATCTGCATTGGTAAAGGTAGGTGACCATTGTTGTTATTTTTGGGAAGCTCCTTATATAGAAGTTGGTTGGCTTGAGTTTGATGTCGCTGTGTTGAGTAGATCCAAGGTTGGAAATAAAATAATAATGGGCGTACCCATGTGAAAATTTATGAATTAATTATGAATCACCCTATAACTCCTAAACGGTTGAGATTTACCTCCTCATATAGTGCTTTTTTGTGTCGCTAGGTGAGATCTATCACCCAAATTTTTCCATGCGTTATGTCAAACAAAATTTTTTGTCCCTCTTCTTTTTTTTATAATTAAATACAATTATATAGCGAAGTTTTTATAGTCCGTAAAAATCGCGACTCCCCTGTAAGCTAGGAGCGCTACTAAAGTAAAGAATTACCAAAAAAAGCCCAAATCGGCTTTTGACTGCTTTATTTAAGTATATTGCACCATAATCAGTCAAAGGTCGAAACGCAAAATAGTTTTAGACCTTAACTAGGTAGGGTGTCTTGACAAAACTAAAGATTGACTAGTCAAACCTAGGGCTTTGACTATAACATATAAAATTTTGTCATATATCTGTTAGTTTTTGCAATGCACTGGCGAAAAGGACAGACAAACACGTAAAAACTTATTATTTTAAGTTATTTAAGTAAATATTCGTGTTCCTCTATTTCAAGTTTTTAAAAACATAGGAACAGTTATGTTGGGAGTAATATTATTCATCGATTAGAATCAATACCAACCGTTCGCTAGTGATTAGTCGGTGAGGGAAAATAAAAGAGTGACTCGCTCGCCTATAAACTTCCTCGACCTTAAATCTTGAAAATCATTGGTCGTACATAAATTCTGTATTTAACCTTTTTCGGGTTTTTTTTTATAATAATAAATATTTTCGATATTAACTAAAATTATCGTAAAACCAAAATACCACGTATTCGAGAAAATCTGATTTTCAACCTTGAATAAGTTTTTTTTGCCTCACCTCTCTCCCTCCTCTCTTTTGTTCAGTCCCTTTCCCCCATTTCCGGTATTCTGGTGAGGTTAGTAAAAGTCAATTAATTTTTTTGTATAAGTAGATATAATTCAGCTTTCATTTAAGCCCAATTTAATGCTTCTCCTCGAAGTGGTTTTTTTAAACTAAAAAACAAAAAAAACCAATTCGAAGTCCCAAAATAACAGTTTGTTTTTTAGGTAAAATGAAGAGAATCATAGAATTGGGCTCAAATGAAACCTTATATTCTCTATTAACAGACTTGACTTCTACCACCCTCTCCAGAACGTCGGAAGAAGGCTACCGCATATATACACAATATAAATATTAAAATTCTTGTAGTCCCATTATATATCAAGGGGAAGGTCGGACAAAGTGGCTACTGCCAATGAATTACTGCCTATTAGATAAATATCAACGTTTTTCACGTTTTATTTTTTGATTTATTATCTCAAACTGATTTGGTATCACATTGTTATTTTGACTTATATAAAAAAGTTATAGTATTTTTAAGTTTCGAACCAAAATGGGAAACTGACCAATTTACCTACCCTGGTTGGGTAAAGTGGACTACATCTATAAGATCGCGTTTCCATTTCTAAAATTGTGTGCACCATTTCTTCTTCCTGCTCTGTAATAAATTTTATTTTCGAAAGCTTTGTTGTTTTTCCTATTACGGATAAAGTACATCTAGTCCAGGGAAATAAGCATTTGTTCGGGACACTGAATCATCCAGCAAACCAATACGATTTTCGCGAAGTACTAACCTATAGCGATAATACCTATACTTTTGCCACTTCTGGTTAGCCGGCGTTTTCGAGTAATAAACAATTAAAAGTGAAAACAGTGAAATTTTAGCACATTTTTACTTACCAGATTTAAATAAATAGTTTTAACAGCAATTTATTGCAATCATCTTGTAGGTAATGCAAAAGCCGACAATTTGACCGAAATCGATTTTGAAAATGTCAATTTGTTGCTTAGATAATTGCTAATTTACAATGAAAATAGCTAAATATTCAATTAACGATAACTATTGTAAAAATTTATTTGAAAACTTTAGTCCGCGGAAATAGCTAGCTCTTGTGGTACCGAATAAGTGTTAAAAATTTGAAACCGATTCTTTCGATAGTTTTTGCAAAATTCAATTTGTTTATCCGGAAGACTGTTTTTTTGCAACACCACTCTACGCACATTTCAAAAAAAATTTCGGTTTTGTCAGTGTCATATTAAAGGGAAAGACTTATATTTTCAAAATATTTCATTAGATGTACAAAAAAATAATTTTTTTTGTTGCAAATTGATTTTACAAAAATGCAGTCATTTTCACCATATAAACAAATGGAATAGCTTTTTTCCTTGAACATATATATATTTTTGATGTTTTTTTTGTTAATTTGAGGTATGTTCTCGAAAACATTACAAATATTTATTACTCGAAAACGCCGGCTAACCAGGAGTGGCAAAAGTATAGGTATTATTGCTATAGGTTAGTACTTCGTGAAAATCGTATTGGTTTGGTGGATGATTCAGTGTCCCGAACTTGCTTTTTTTTTGCTTATTTCCCTGGACTAATCTGCAAACCACAGAACTATTGAAACGATCACCATGTTGAACGCAGCAACCTCTGCAACTTCCATAACCACAAACGACCTTACCCGACGGGCTCTCAGAGCGGACTTCCTAAAAAACAAACCATTATTTTGGGGACCTCAAAAACGCTTTTTGTTTTTATTATGAAAAAAACCACTTCGAGGTGAACCATGAAATTGGACTCAAATGAAAGCTGAATTTCTCTACTCATATAACAAAAAAAGTTGACCTGAGGGACTGAACAAGGAGGTGGCGGCATTTTTTAGTTATTGTCTTAAGTTTCTTATTTAATAATTATAATACAATATATAAACCATTTTTTCATTTCTGTCATTTCATTTGTTTGATTTTTGAACCAAGTCCCTGGGGTATGAAAGATCGTTTTGGAATGAACAGTATTAATCCCATCAAAAACATTTCACTCCAAGTCTCTACAGATATTTCCATGGTTTACATATATTATTAAAGTTGCTGACTTTAAGTAGAGAAGTATGCCTATTGTGGAGTTAAGTTTACTTAAGATCGTGAGATTTCATAACTTTCGTGCTGCGTAATGGCCAAGCCACGAATTCTTTTGAACTAATATTTAGAGTGATCTGTGAATTGGTACTGGATTCGTATTTAATTCAAATAAAATTACCTATAAATTGGCACCAGAAAGATTCTTTTTGTTTTATTTAAACATAAATCTGTTTGATATTTTCCTGTCATTGAAAACGTTTAATTCACTCATTGTTCATTAATGAACATTGTAAAAAGCCTTCATATTTGATTCCTATTGAATATGCGAACGCAATTTGCCTTCTTTTCTTATGTATGGTATTATAAAATATTTGTGGTATTGGTGGTTTCCCATGAGATTCGAACTCGGGTCGCTTGGGCTTCTAGTCGGGACACTCTGCCGCTATTATTAGACATTAGACGCTTTACATCTACTTCACTTATAATGTAGTAACTCTTCAGAAAGGAACAATCTGAATCATGTGAGATTCGAACTCGGAACCTCTGGAACTTAAGGTCACCGCTCTAGCCATTGATCTACAGATAGCCGGGTTTGATTTCAAAGAGTGAAATTTTACTGAGTGACCGTCTGATATTCCACGGTTTGTGAAGACCTTTTAACAGAATCGTGTTTGCTGCAAACTTATTGATGTTTTTGAATATAAATCCATTTAATCAACGGTATTTCTCTTTCAAAGTGCTGCAAACAGATTTGTATTTGAAATTTTCAATTGTAAATTTGATCAGTGTATATTTTTTATTATATATGAAATGGTTTTGATGGGGTCTCACTTTTTCTTGTAGATGTTTTACTTTTTTTCCGCTTGCTCTCATCCATTCTCATCATCATGACTCCAATCAATCGCATTCGTGAGCTTTTGAGACAACTTAAAAGTGATATATTCTCTCCACTGTCTCCACATTATTAAATAGAAAACAATTAATTGAAAAGTTGGCAATGAGGAATAGTCAGTTTACCATGTACACATTTTCTTGTAATGATTAAACAGTGGAAAGAATATATCACTATTTTAAAATTTCATTTCTCTATAAACTAAAGACTAATTGAATACCAAATGTCAAGTCTGTATAGGTCTGTTGGAAGTACCTTAACCCATTTTCACCATTAAAATCTACAGCCACCCTCCAACTGTGAGGAGCTGGAGGGGGAAAACCACAGTATTTTGTTTGATTTTTTCGTTACTTGTATGCTAAACCAACCCAAGTTTCAAGTTTGTAGGTCTGGTGGAAATACCTTAAGGGGTCTACCCTCTTTATAAATCGATTTTTTTTTTATTGCATTTTCGTAAAGTATATATATACAGAAATATCATATTAAAATTTTATAAAGATCGGAGCAGTGTAACTGTATTTTTGTCTCAAAACTAGTCGAGTTTAAAATTTTGATATAACATCATCTCTGCGCGTTTGTTTATAATCAAGAAGTGCGGCGTGCAGCCGACGCAGCACTGATGCCTCCAAGAAAGCCAGAACATATCGCAGGAACGCTACTTTGGATGAATATGTACATTTTGAGGAAGAAAAAGGCATAGTGTATGATCCAGGCATCGCTGATTAAGCTTAGGTGAAATTTTTTACGATGCCATTAACAAAACTATAATCGCGTTTTTCACAAAATAACTTTTTCGACACCGCGTTGATGAAATCTCGGAAACTACCGAACCGATTCCCACCAAATTTTTACGAAACATTCTTGATGACTGCAGCTATAGCGCATCGAGGGGGTTTTTCAAAATTTTGATTTTAAAATTTTTTTTGGCCAAAAACGTTGAAAAAAAACATGTTTTTTTCGTAGTTTTTCAAAAAATGTCCGCCATTTTCTCAATTTTGCAAAAATCAAAAATCGCCCCCGATGCGCTATAGCTATTAATATATTGAACCTAAAACTCTTTGCTTTTTTTTTCCCCGACCATGCATCTCGGAGATTTCATCAACGCCGCACACCCCTCTCGTTTTTTGGATCATTTTTCGACCACCAGTTTCATGCTTAAAATTTCACAAAAATGAATAAAAAAAAATTTTGTGATATAGTTCGACAGTGTATTTATTGAGTGTAATAATTTTTTTTTCCATTTTCATAATTTAAACCTATCGAAAACTTTATTGAAATTAACCTTTTTTTTCCCTCCGAAAAGAGGGTAGACCCCTTAACCTATTTATGCTTGTAGAACTTGCAGCCTCCGACTGTGACGAGTTGGAGGGGGAAAATTATAGATTTTTCTATTTTATAATTACTTGTTTGCTAAACTCAGTCTGCATACTAAAATTCAAGTTTGTTGGTTTCTAGCAGACCTTATCATTTTGATGATCGGTCAGTGACAAAATAACGAAATTTTGATGATCGATATTTTGTAAACTAAGTTAGACACTTGCACTTTGGGAGTTTCGTTAGTTCATTAAGTATTCTCGGTGACAGAAATTTCAGTCTTTTACTCTGATCCCTTACAAAAATACAGGGTCATTCAAAGTGCCCTGAGCTTCCGGAAGAGGTAGTACGGCCGTGCTTGCTTGCCAGATATGAGCCACTCCTTCATGGTATTTTTTGACTAATGTGCAAATTTGTTATGAAATGTTTACAGGTGCAATTAATCAAATTACGTATAAGCAGATTTACAGGCCATTTCGGTCCTCAACAAATTGCTACATGCAATCTTCATCAAAAACATTCCGTTTGACCCTATGCTGTCTTTAGGTTTAAGTAGGGCAGGAGACACCTGGCCGTAATTGTGATTTATTCAAGCTACGCAATTATGGGGGCATGTAGGGCAAAGAAGGCAGTGCCCCAAATTACCTACTTGAAAAATGCGTTGTCCGCCGTGGCATGTAATTGTCCTCAGGGAGTTCTTATCGGCGCCACTATAATGCGTCATTAAGGCTTCTCCAGTCCTTCAAATCATTCCACTTGGAGACGCTCCGGAGAGTTGCTGTGCCTATTGTCTAATCATGTATAATTTTCCCAGTTCAGTGGAGCAAAACTGTTTAGCTTCACATTATTGCAAACATTACAAAGGATCTGATCAAACCTTGTCTACCCTCGATCTCCCACACGAGCCAGCTTCATCGTAATCTTTGACCAACAGGTTGCCCGACAATAATGTACACCCATTATATCTCCGGGCCAGCACACCCTCCCGACTACGATGGCTGGGACGGTGCTGGGCAGCGCACTACAATGAAAGGAGCTAGGTTTCTCCGGGCAAAAAATTGAGGTGCCCTTGAGAGCTGTAAAAAGTAAAAAGTTTTATGTAGTGCTTATGATATAAACCAAGCAATAAAAGGACTGAAAGCTTTTTCATAATCCCGAGTAGACACACACAGGCGTGCTCCGGGTCGGGCTGTGGGTTGCGAGAAGAGCTCCTTTTATACGAGTATATAAGACCCTCAGCCATCTGTACCGCCGATATTGAATTCAGATGCTGCCCACCTATGGGGGATTCGCCCCTACCGTGAGGGTCGTGACAAAAGACACAGAAGGCATTTCCCGGCGAAAGCACTTTTTGTCTATGTAAATATTTTTATATATTTAGATCCCGGCACTAGATGCACTAGGAAACCTTTTACTTGTTGATCCACCCTCGGCTGAGGTTTTCTTTGCGGGGAAGTCTTAAAACTTAGAAATAACTCTGCAAAGTGTGCTTGGGTTTACTGAAGGGCGGCGGAGGTGTTTCCTATAAACTCGAGTTCGATTTTACGTTTATTGCGTCGTGCAGAGAGTGTGAATAGTCAGTCCATCGAGGGGGGTTAGCGGGGTATTCGCAGAGTTTTCAAATTGTTTGCCCTTAACTCCATTCTTTTGAAGACTCAGGACTGAATAATTTTACGTCATTCAAATTCAAAGGACAAGGAAAAGTTTTCCCAACAAAGCAATTGTCCTTGCCCGTTGAGAATGTTTTTTACTTTTTATTAAATTTTCTCACTTTTCTCGAATAACTTTTATGTAGTTTTGCAGATGACAAACCATTTAGAGGTATTTTTCGCTTTGTTCTTCAATCATTTTGGGAAAAGAAAGTTGTTCCAGCTGGTCTCAGTGGGCCCCGCTTTTACATTTTTGCGATCTAGAGTTTTCTGACCATATTTTGATGTGAGAAATTACGAAGATGATTTTAAAAATGTCAGTTTCAGAATATGTACTTTTATTGTTCGGAAAATATGTGAATGCTAGGCCTTGTCCCTGTACAGAGCGAGCGAAATTTAAAATGCCATTCAAACCTTCTCTTTTCTCTTAGGTGACCATGAAAGAGGGACAAGTGTGCGGTTTTTACTCTTCAATGTTTTTTTGACTTCGTAGCGTGCAGCAAAACGGTCGCTTGCGCGCTTTGTGTCTGGACAAGGTCTTATGTGACAATTTTTTGGTTTGGAAGACAATTTGTCACAAGACTGTATCACCCAAATACAGGGTGGGCCATAAATTTGTGCACTTTGGAAACCGAACGGGGGAGGGGAGCGGGGTCACAATTTTAGCAGCTCTATGGTTATAACAATAGGACTTGGATGCAGCAATTGATTCATCCATACAAATAGCTAGATTAAGTATACGGCACAATACCTATGATACTAGGGGGCAACTAAAACATCTTATTATTACAAGCCTTTAATTTCATGTGTAAAAGAAATTTAAAAACAATAAATTTGGTGGTTTAATTCCTCACACTTCTTATTAATCTTAAAACAAATTTTAATTAAAACAATACAACATATTTTTTAAACTGAATTGAAATTAGCTTAGATGTTTATATAGTAAATGCTCGTGAGTATCGCGCCACTCTTTTTACTTGGTAGGCGATTGATTACAATCAAGTTTATGTATATCTCTCTTCGTTTGGGTCAAATATTGCAATCCAGTCTTTTACTCACTTCCATATATTCGATCAATGTTATGCCGCCTTGGGATACACAGGAATGTGAACGTAATGACTATACGTGGCAACGCTTGGTGGAACCAAGATTGTACTCAAAGAACTTTATTTTTCAGGATATTGATAGCTTACCGAAGTAAACCGAGAAACAATGCGAGTGTTTTGATCGAGTCATTCAGCCGATCACGTCAGTGCGAGTAAGCTCAGCAACTCCACCCCATATACTCGGGTGGAATTAGGAAGGAGTTCTTTAGTCACTAGACTGGTTCAAACACCAAGTCCGAATTACATACATATCGCAGGAAGAATTTCACTATACGCTTCGATAAAGGCGGATCAGGCTAAGTCCAAATACAAAATTTTCAATAAACGCTTGGTGTAAACACAATGCGGATTTGTGACCGACAGTAGCAGTAGGCAGAATTGACGAGCTGCTAGCCCTGTTACAATGTAGCGACCGACCGCTGAACATTTGATTGCACGGGGGAGAGAGAGAAAGCATTGTGTGGCGTAAGCATTGTGTACCTTTTCAAATAGCCACAGTATTCAGCAGCCAGCCAAGTGACAACCCAAAATTCTGAAGCCAGGCAAATGACAAAGTAAAAATTCTTCACCTGTTTAAGGCCTCCTCACTCAGATCGCATCTTGCCCGAACATTTTAAAATATTAATATTATTCAGATATTTAATCATAATTTTGTTGCTTCCTAGTAAACCTTTCATGTGATTTAATACGTTTTTCGTTTTATAATTAAGGAAAAGAACGGGGATCTCAAGCAGCTACTATTTTTAACTTTCGTCACGATACACATCTGTCACAAAAAAGTGACAAAGTGGTTTATTTTATAGTTTTTTGGTCCTTATCAAACAAATTTCTAGGAAGGTAAATTTGTTTATTTAAATAATCTTGCCTCATATTTTACTTCCTTAATAACTCATTATCACGCTGTCACAATACTTACTGCTGCCTTGTCCCTGATTTGAATAAGAGTAAAAAATGTCTTGTAACTACTCTATTTCTTTCAGATTTTTAGTAAGATATGTTTTTGAAAAATGACTTAATTATATTTTACTAAAGATGTTTATCCAAGTCATTTTCAATATGTATTTTTCAATACACTTTTTGCTAGCTTGTATTATAGTAGTGATGTCAACGGGTGGATCATACATCTATTTGAGTAATTTTCATATCCATGTTTTTCGGCTTGTGTCAAACTTTTATCACTTGGGGTTTACTTACAACATGCAATGACTCTATTTCAGGAAGTGATTCTAAAGAAGTTTTTAGATGACTAGTGCGCCCTGGTGCTATTTTTAAAGACATGAAAATCTTCCGAACTAAGCGTGATTAAGGAATTAAGCGTGATTTAGCAATAAAATGGTGCAATGAGACTTCTTCTTTGGAGGAAAAGAAGAGATGTGGGAGGCCACGTTCGGTAAGCATGGTGAATGGTGATGGTGAAAATCGTCAGGGAATGCTTTCGACGAAAAAACCACCGCTTCGTGGGAAAATTGGCAATTTATTTAAATATTTCTAAGAGATCCGCGCACAATATTTTAGAGATGTGATTTAGGTGCCACGCTTACAAAAAGTTCATGGTGTTTCCAAAGCTTCTAAAATAATGAGGCTCGAAAGAACAAACACGATACTTTCCCGGCATAGTGGTGATGAGTTTGTCTTTCCGGATGAGAAACTCCTTGTCTGAAAACATCTTCACAGTGTTCAATATCACAGGTTGTAGACAGTATCCATAGAGCACATTCCAGAGAGTCAGATAAAAGTTCCTTGTTTTCAGAGTACAGCCTCAGTAATGGTTTGCGGAGTATTTGTAAACACGGTATACTTCCTCTGGTGTTAATTGAAAAAGGTATACTAAAATCAACGTACAATATTATAAAATGGTAGTTTTGGAGAAATACTTACATAGTTGCCCCTAGATCTCGATGTATCTATAGAAAGGATTACTACGTCTTCCAATAAGATGGAGCACCCGCTCATACAGCAATACTTATCCAAGCTTGGTGTCAGTCCAAATTAATCGATTTAATAGCCAGGGTTTAATGTCTTCTCAGCTCTCAAGATTCGAACACTACATTTTTTCGTATATTCGTACATTCTTTCGGAGCAAATCTGAAGTAGTTCATGAGAAGGGGGTTGTCCAGTCCACGTGAGAATTAATGTCGATGGAGGCTGTGCATACCGCCTGTGACGGGCATGAGAACCGTTTGAGGCTAGTTAAGGCGGTTAAAGATGGAGTCATCCCGATCATTGCGACTTCAATCAAATTCAATACGTCGAAAATTAAAGAGTGTCTATACTTGCTTTAAGAATTTTGTCCAGTATTCGATTATATTGGACACGGTGTATGTATATTTCAATAAGACTCAAATTGTCGGAAAAAAAAACGCCCCCACTTACAATTTTTGTTCGTAAGATCAACTATCTCTGAAATATTCACGCTAAACCATTTTCTAATATGGCGTCTGAAGCATGTCCGCGCTAACTTAAATTCACACTTATAAGGAGACCACATTGTTTTCCAATGTGAAAAGCTCATTCGGATTTCTTTTGCAAAAATAACCTGACTACTAAACTGTAGGGTATTAAATCAAACTATATATTTACAGTACATATATATATATATATATAGCATCAGATTTACCATAGTCAATTGAAGGCAATAGCTTTAATAACTATTATAAATACTATTTTACTACAAAGTTCAACACAAAAATTAATTACTTATTAAAAATATTTGCAACCTCAGCGCTTTAGATATATAAAAACATATTTCCGTTTTTTTAAGGGAGGTAGGGAGGTGATCTCGCTATCAAAAGCTCACGGTCAATTTCGCTGCTCATTAGTGAAAAATTCTTCCATCGGTTTTTATTGAATAGAAGTACTTGCACCGCAGGGAGCGCTTTGGGTCGCGAGTCCATTAGTTTTCATTACGTTCATTGCAAGTTGAAATGATTTGACCACGATTAACCATAATCTTTATGCGGTCATTAAGAAACAGATATAAATACATAACATGGAGAGCCTCTCCCGGCAAATAGGCATCCTTCGCCATTATTTTACGGCACAATAACTTTTTATTTGCTCCCGAAACATTTATTTGGAAATATTGGACTTCCCAAAACGATAAATTCCTGTTTCGACGCCCCTAACAGACGCTGACTATAGTTTCGCACCCTTTTGTAATATTAATGGCCTTGAAGCACGTCCTACCTACCAGCGACGGCTGGGGCCTTCTATAGGTCGGAGCACATCATTTATCTTTCAGATGGAAATTTTTAGCATCTGTTCCCGATCTTCTTCAGTTATTCTCAGATTTTCCCAGAATCCATTTGTCGAGCCCGCACCATCCGATCTCTCTAAATGCGAAGGTAATGAGAAATAATTCTCGCCGTTTTTTACTAACAATACCGTAAATCCTAATTGTTAGTCAAAATGGAATATCCTGCTCCGCCCCTCACCCACAGAAGGACAAAGGTAAAAGCTCCATGTTATGGTACTGCAAGAAATCGATTTTTCTCCGAAAAGCTTATAAATATTGTGCCAGGTGGCAGTCTTCTTACGGAGGAAGTTTGACATTGACTGACGGTGAATTCACCTTTCTCTACCGAAACAATGCAGCTGCTTTTATTTATACCTGTTGGGAACGGGGCATTTTTCCTTGAGTGAAGGAAAAGGAAATGCCCGTATTACTTCGTCGCTTATTGTTTTCGACCTTGCCGCGAAGTTAAGGAACTTCATTATTAACTCAAGTTAAGTGCTTCCCCTCCTCCTGCCGGCCGATCTGCGTAAGATAATTCAAGAACGGAGAATTGTTCGCGCGCTCCAAGTAGCTTTTCACATTTCACAATTAAAAACAATTAGTGCATGCTTAACACTTAACAGTGTAACTGCCCCATAATTAAGTAGACATGAAGGTCGAAATGTTTTGGGAAACGTTACACCAAAGACCTGATGTGGATTATTAATGGGGAGATTGTAATTTTGTTCACACTGTCTCCACTTACGGTTATTCATGGGACACCTCTATAAAAACACTTCAAACAGGGCATCTCAGTGCCATTATAGATGACCTCTTTTTATGACGGAAAATGCTCGGGAAATTGAGTCGTAACGCTTTCCCGGTCTTATTTCAGAGCAACGGGGAAGTGAAAGAGCTTTAAAACAAAGTAGGTGCCCATATGCTTTGAACCTAAACCTTTTAGCGTGATATCATATGTGAAATACGCCCACGTCAAGGGAAAGTTAGTTAACAAATGTGAACTTTAATTTTTTATTATTATGTAGAATTTGTAACTTGCAATGAACTGACCGAACTTCAACTTGAGGCGCATTAATTCTTTTAGGCAGTACTGAGGATCAGTATACAATATACATATATAAAATAAAACAAACTGAAATAAAGGCAGTTCCTTTTCAGGGACGTACATATATACATATTTAGAATGTAATTCTAGGTGGTGCAGACCCCCCGTGGAACACTTCGAACCTAAAACTTAATAGAAAAATGTTCCTTAGGAATATTCACGGACAGACGCTTTCAGACCACTTCCCAAACCAAATTTTGGATTCGTACCTGCATCTGGGTCTCTGCTAACTGAGAGTCTATACATTTAGATTTTTAAATAATTTAACCTATCAGATCACTCAATTAGACTCCGGTCTGCCATATATAGCAACACTGTTGACATGTATGATCTCTGGATAGAACCAATCTTCAAACGATGTGTGTCAACATTTCATGGCATTCTGACAATTAGTTTACAGGTTACAGTGGTTTTAGTGACCCAAGTTTTGTGATTTATAAAACAATGGATAAAAGGAATTTCGTGTGTTGATTAAACATTGATTTCTGATTGGGAAAAATACTGTTGAATCCAAGAAATTTTACATACAGGTGCTTTGTATGAACCTCTGCTTAGTTATGCAACGAAATTAGAAAAAAAAAATAATTAAATAAAACAAATTGGGGTACCATTCCATACATAGAACTGAGACATGTTTTTCGCGCACCGCATTGTGTGGGGTATCGTTGGACAGGTCTCTAAAAATACAATTAAAGATTATTTAGAGACTTTTTTCCTTATGTGAATAATTCGAGAGCTATTGGCTTTCAAACCATGTGAATAAAAAATTAAGAAGGTAGCACTTTATAAATACTTTACCTGATAAGTATTTTGAACAAGATACCTACGTTAACAAGTTTTTTAGAGATCCACTAATTTCAGTTTTCAATAGCAGCAATCTACTTGCATTGTATTATTTAGACTTATAGGCTAGACGGCGAGGAGGTAAAAAGCTTAAAAAGTGTATTATTTTGGCACAGGCGAGATTATTGTTGGAATCACTTCGTTTTAGGGTGTAGCTCAACCCCCTAAGTTTGCTTACAAATTGTTCGTGTGCTTGATTTTATAATTAACTATTAGTGACGAAAATAGTGCTTTTTTCTCTATTTCCTTTAATATCTCCGTTCCTCTTGACTTTTAGTATAGCATATGCATTGAGAAAGTTGTTCCTTATGAAATTTCCTAAAATATGAGCCCTGACAGAGGTCGCTAAGTGCAATTGTTAACTTGCAAATAGCCCCGAAAGTTAAAAAAACACGTTTTCTTCACTATTTTTTTACTAAAAATTGACCGCACACAGATGGCTGAAAATTCTCAAAAATGATGCCTATGTTGACCCAAACATCCATGAATAATTTTAGCGTCATCGGTCAATTACTTCTCGAGTAATTAACGATCACTTTCTTTTTTTTCCTTAATTGCAACTTGCGCCATTTTTTTCACAAACGGGTTTCGCTGGCCGGACCAAGCCAGAAAAATCACAAATCCATTCAACTTTAGTATTCCGTTGGAATTTTCGGAAAAAATTAATTCTAACCGATTTTTTTTTTAAGGAATGCTCGGAGCACTCCAAGTGCTCCCAAATACATTGCATGTATATCTATATATACAGAATCGTTATAAAATCGGTTAGAATTAATTTTTTCCAAAAACTAGACTCTAACTTATGTTGTAGTTTTGATAAAAGAAAATTCAATTTCATTGAGATTGTTTACAATCCTGACGAATGAAAAAATAACTCTTGCTATAATACTTAGTACATGCTACGGAACCATAAGTTGATGCGTGTACGGCACGCACTTGCCCGGTTTTTTTTATAATTCTGAATGGAAGACACTTCTGACAGTAATTGCACATATTTTTAAATTTTAGTTTCTTATGTATTCATGTTTCAAACGTGGGGTTTATAATCTCTGTCGTGTAACAACGACATTTTTAAACATTGGTGGCTAGGTTTTTTGTTCCACACCGTAGGTACTGCTTGAAAATAAAATTTTATCATTTCAGTAAAATGTCCATAATCAAGATTAAAAAATATTAGTTGCTTCAGGTTTTTTGTTCAGTCGCCATATTTCTTCATCAGCGCACACTGAAAAATGATGCAGTATGCAAGATTTCATTATCAATATGTTTTGTTAAAAAATTAATTCATGCAATTTTTTTGCGTGCCTTAATAGGTAACTAATATTAGTTTTCATGGTGTTATGTGTTTTTGTGCAGGATCCAGATGACATCCACTGACAAGGATAATAAGCTTGGCTTGACGACGCAATAACATGACCTATAAATATTTAAATTTTATTCTGATACCCGAAAACCCCAATATAGACAATTTTATGCGAATCCGTTCCATTTAAAAAAAAACGGTCTGCCAATTTGAATTTTGAAATGTCATTAACCCTTTTATAAATATATTACTACGTAAACTCACTCGCATTTCGAGTTTTGGCTAGGTTTTTGGGCGTTTTGTATCAATGTGGCACGGACGGACATGTCAACTCCTATTCCTATTACCTACGGTACCCAACACTTCTTCATATGTGTCATAGAGATAGATAAACTGTATGTATTTTCAATTCTTCATATGCATATGGAATCATTTGACTTCAAAATGATTTCCAAAAATTAAATTCGCCAAGCTTTAAGTTCAATAAGTATTTTCGCCCAATTCGTGGGGAAGGATGCTTTAATGGAAATGTTAGATGTAACCAACAGGATTGTGAAGGCATATTTGCCTGCAACAAGGATTTATCTTTGATATACGAAGAGGTGATGACAATATCATTTTTATCTATAGATTACGAATCTGGAGGCGAAGATGTTCCATGAAAGCCAAAAAAGGACAAAGGAATCCGTTTTTTGAAGATTTTCAGAATTTCATTAAAACTTTGAAAAAAAAAGATTGAAAAGTGTAGACCAGCTCGGAGACATTAGAGCTCCGATGAATATGTATTTCCGAAGATATACCACACAAATTCTCTTTGTTTTTGAGACGATATCGCCGAAATGCTGCAAGTAGTAGAGTACTCCAGATATTTCTGGAATCAGATGGGTAAACCTGTTAACCTCGGAGAAGGCATACTTGTAGACACCAACTAACTTTTCAATTCATGGGTCCGCAACTTCTTAAAATATAATTTTAAATCAGTATGTAAAATTCAGACATGTTTGTGTATGTATGTATCTCTCTCTCCCTCCCTCTCCTTCTATCTATATATCTATATCTCCCTCTCCCCATTCTCTGTCTCTCTCTCTCTCTCTCTATCTATATCTATCTATATATCTCTTTACATTTATATGTACATAACATATAATACATACTGACACAATTAAAATACATAGCGATTTGGAAGTGTGCCCTATAATTATAAGTTTTTGCTAGTTTAGACTTCCTTTATCACTATACTACGTATATGTAAATGCAGTGGCACCTTCGCGAACCTCAGAATTGGGTAAGAATGGCTTACGATACAACCATCATTTCCATGGATATCCAGCAGCTTCTGTACGTTGTGTGCCGTGCCCGTGTCCCGATCGTGTTCGGTCGCTATTTATTACTTAGTTGCTGCTGAGTTTGGTGGCTTGAAAGCAAACACAGTCTAGTTACAGGAGGCTGCGGTCCAGTGATTATTTCGGTGGTCTACACAGAAATTTGACACAAAGTGTTACTTTTCCACCTGAGATGTGCGCACCAGTTTGCTCCCTTTACTTGTTTCTCGGGTGCCTTTGAGGGAATTCGACAAACACATCAAGATTTCCTCTTTACTAAAGAAAGACGATAAAAGTTTTCCGAACAGGGTTCCCAACAATTGCGAGTTCTCAGGCGAAAGTTCCTCTATTTGCCCCTCTGAATACGACTGGTTTCGTTACAGTAGTCAAGCCACCCCGCCGCCGCGCCGTGGCTTAGCCCTCGCAATTATGCAAGGAATTCACCGGAGTTCTACACTTCGACAAAAGTTAAATAGAAAGCTCGTCGAGAGCCGCAAAAAAGTACGGCGAGGTTGTTGTCAGGCCGTGTATGGCGCTTGATCGCGAGGGATGTAGAGAGGGGAGTTTCCCGGCGTCCTGTATTAAGCAAATTACTTTACTTGGAACATCATACAATATTTGCCGGCGGGGCTGAAAGTTGTGACTTGGTTCTCAAAGAAGCCACTTCAGGAACGATCCCCGGAATTGAAAGCGCACACATTGTTGCCTCCGCCCGCGACGGCTTTCTAGGTTCCTCTGCAAAACAGGCGGCTTAAATTCTAATTTCTTACTTCGGGCATCACTTAATTAGCGCATTTATTACCCCAAATCGTTGGCTGATATCGAAGAGAGGTGGAGCCTTGCTCGGAACTCGTTCATTGGGCTCCTGGTCGTGGGGCTATTTATTTTCCAAACATCTGTAATAAATCTAACCCTTCCTGTGTACCTTTGGGTGGGTAATAAATGGCGGGATTGATGCCCTTCTTTATGTTCGTCAGCGATACGTGGAATTCTTATGAACGGTTCGCATTACTGTAGCAGGGCACGCGGGAGCAATAGGGGCCCATTCAGAGATGATAATTAATTGTGCACAACCAGCCCAGAACGAGTAATTATGGCCGTGGCCACAAATCATCGTGCTAAGCTCGTTTATAGATTTTTTAAGGCCGAAAACGCTGACCGGGCTCCAATAGAGTTAATGGTCCATTGGGGAGGGATTTGGTACAATTACTGGTGACCGTGGACGTAATTTGCTGTACTCAAGGAATATTTGCAAACTTTTAATATTACCACCCGGGGGAGCTGTGGGCTTATGGGGCTTAACGGGAAGATATCTGATGTAGAAAGCAATAAATAAGTTTTATTCTGAGCGTTATTTATGGCGCTGTTGAAGGCTTTTATTCCGCAATTTTCCTATTGATTTTTCGAGTTTTCTTTTAAAACACGTCTTTGCTGAGTGGTTTTCGCTGCAATTAACATTTATAAAGAAAACGTAATTTTTCGAACTGAAAATGGGGCTAGAGAAAAATGTTTTCCTGAAAGGGCGTTTCCATATAAATGCTAAACGTTCCAATTACATAAGAGATGATTTTCCAGCAAGAAAACATTCGTTGCTCCCATTCACTATATACATAGATATGTAGGTACAGGATCGTAACATTTAATCGACTTCGGTAATTAGCTTTCAATTTTTTATTTTTTTTGCTTTCTTTTGATGTGCCAATTAAGGTAATGGTATATTTACGGTTGCCTTAAGTGGACAGGTAATCCATTTACCGAATTGCTCTGTTGTGTGTACTGCAGTTACTGTCAGATTCACGTAGTTAATTTTATTTCGGATGTCGGTCCAGAAAGGTTTTAATGTACCTATATACATAGTTATGCATGTACGTATGTATATGTCACATATACATATGTACATTTATGTGCCAACGGTAAAAGTGTGATACCGGCGATTTAATTTAAGACCAGCTATACTGCATGCTTACGTTTTTATGTAAAGCAGATTTTTTGGAGGTTTGTATTTCGAATTGGCAACACTGTTTGCAGTGACAGTCAATTTGAGAGCTGACAGATGATTTTGTTCGGTGTGTTTTGCCATTTCACCTGAACAACGCTTGAAATTGTATAAACTTATTTCGAAAATCATTGTTTAGTTCGCGAAACTTTGTTCAGCAATGAGGCTCATTTTTTTCCAATAATATAGATACTTGACGTTTTCGTCCCCAGTTGAATGGCATAAATGTGGAAGAGCTATGGTTTCAGTAAGACGGCGCAATATGCCACACAGCGCAAGACAGAACCAATTTATTGCGAGAAACGTTCGATGAGCGCATAGTTTCGCGTAATGGACTTGGCCTCCACGATGGTGTGATACCTATGATGACCTATGGATTATTTTCTGGTGGTACATGTGAAGTCGCTAGTCTACCGATAAACCATAGACGTTGGACCACTTGGAAGTCGATTATTGCCGATATACGACCTGGTCATCCGGTCCTTACCGCTAGTGTGGAAATTAGACCTTCAGATTGCGCTTCATTCGAGCCAGCCGTGGTGCCACTATACTCGGAAACATATTTAAACACTAATAGCATAAAATAATATTTCGAATAAAGCCAAAACTATGGACAGTAACATGATTTTGTTGAGTTTTATTTCGTGGTATTTAACGCACTTGTTATGCTTCCTCAAGAATGGTTTCAAGTTTCAGAAAGGCAAGGTGGAATACTTGCCCACCAAAAGAAGGCAAGCATTTTTGTCACGAGTGTTTCGATCGAAAACACCGAGCTTGATCTCATTGCCGCAGACAACCGGGAGGATCAAATAACCAATTCCTCTACTTGAAATTATTTGTCCGAAGACCAAGTATGAATTATATATAGCATCTTCGTTAAACTCGGTACGGCAAAAGACTATGTAACAAAAGTTGGACGGGTTAAGTGTTACAGCTTTTTTTTGACCAGTCAGAAATACGACTCAAGCCCTTATTCAGCTTTTCACCAAATAAGTGAACCAAACTGGCGAGGACCACTTATATATAACTGGCAATCGGCAGCACAGAGATGGATATTCAAGTGTTGAACAATTGCGGGTAAATCATTTATATAGAGTGCAAAAAGAAGCGGGCTTAAGATCGAGCCCAGAGGTACACCACACAATATTCTGGCAATAGAGAAAAATTTCTCGTCAGTTTTAACTTGTTGAGTTCTACCAGAGAGAAACCTATGTATGAGGTTTGTAATGTGTGGTCTTTATTCTAGGAGTGCTTACTTAGAACTGACTACATGATTGACAATATGGTGGTAGAGTAACACTAGCTTAGAGTAGTACAGAGTATTGCCAGATACACAAGTATTAATTAGGTAATCCTATAACATCTCCCCTTTCAAGATTTCACTCAATGACAATTACAAATAGTATCTTTCTTCAAATTAGTTCTGTAAATTGACATAGTATTCTTCTTACAATTATTAAACTCAAGAGCATTTTTCTTAAAATTACTAAATTCACAAATATCTTTCGTATAATTATTAAATTCAAATAGTATCAGACAAAAATTCAAGTGGAGAAAATGTCATTTATCGTAATTTAATCTTGTCGGAGGTTTAAGTAACCTTCCAAACGAGAATTTAAACCCTTTTCAGTATTTTCACTTTGTGGGCTTGGACTGTTGTAAAATTCTGAACCAGAAGAGGAAGTTGATGGAATGGACCTGTTGTTAATATCGGGTTGCAATAATGGAGTAGAAAACCTGTCTGTCTGTATATTTTGATCTGGTACATGTACGTATTTTCCAGGAGAGGGTGTTTTAGGAGAGTTCATTATGTGTTGGCGATTCCGTCGAAGCAATTGATTATTATCTCCTTTTATTACATAAGACCGAGGTTCTCTACATTGATTTACCACAATTCCGGGATACCATTTGGAGCCAGGAGATTTTTGATAATATACTTCATCCCCTTCCTGTAGATCTGGTAGTGGTTTTGTGTTATTGTTATAATATGTTTTCATTTTCTGTTGATTCTTCTTATGAAAATTTTTGGTTTTGTTATAATCAGCTTGTGTAGGGTTTAGATACTGAAATGTAGATGGGATTTTGGTTCTTAATTTCCTACTCATGAGTAATTCAGATGGTGAATATGAACTAGCATTAGGAGTGGTACTGTAATAAAGTGGTATTGTAATAAAGCGACGTAAGGGTCTTTCCCTTCTTCCATGCTTTTGCGCAACAAATTTTTACTTGTTTGGACAGATCTTTCTGCTAGACCGTTTGATCTGGGTAGGTATGGACTTGATGTACAATGTTCAATATCCCAGTCAGTACAAAAAAGTTTGAACTCTTCTGAGATGAATGATGGTCCGTTGTCGCTTATTAAAACTTTCGGTATGCCGTGACGAGCGAATATAGACTTTAAGTGAGTTATAACCTTTTTGCTTGAATAGCCGCGATCCAATAGCGCTATTTCTATATACTTGGAAAAGTAGTCAACAACAAGAAGATATACTTTGCTACTAAACTCAAATAAATCAACTCCAATTTTGAACCAAGGTAAATTTACAATTTCATGTGGGAGCATTGGCTCTTTGGCATTAGAAGGTCGATGACGTATGCATATGTCGCAATTATTGACCAAATCTTTTATTTCTTGATTAATATTTGGCCAATAGACTGATGATTTGGCTAGACGTATGCATCGTTCAGAGCCCATGTGCTCTTCATGAAGTAGACTTAATATTTTTGACCTTAGGCTTTTAGGTATGACTATACGGTCGGACATGAAAACTATATCATTGACAAGATGTATGTCATTTCTTACTTTAAAATATGGCATAGCTAATGGATTAATTGATTTTTTGTTTTCAGGCCATCCATTTTTATAGTAGCCAGCAACACTTTGTAACACAGTCTTTTAAAGTTTCTTTTTGAATTTCCTTAATTTTCTCATCAGTTATGGCCAAATCTAGCATAAGAAGGTTACATTGTAACTGTATATCCTTATCAAAAGTGGTTAATGTTTCGGTTGGGATAGGAGCTCTAGACAATGCATCTGGGACGATCATTTCTTTTCCGGGTTTGTAAATAATTTTTATATCATAAGCTTGCAACCGTAGCATGAATCGCTGGAGACTTGCAGGAACTTTATGTAGAGGTTTATCAAAAATGGGTATTAGAGGCTTATGATCACTTTCTACTAGAATAGTTTTCCCATAAATGTAATGGTGAAACTTTGTACACCCAAATAAAATAGCAAACAGTTCCTTTTATATTTGTGCATAATTTTGTTGACTAGGAGTTAAAGTCGCAGAAGCATATGCAATAGGATTATTATCATGATAAATGACTGCTCCAACAGCGAATTTAGATGCATCAACTGATAACTTAATTTGTTTATTAGTGTCATAGTATGTAAGAATTGGTGCATTTGAAATAAGAGTTTTTAATTTAATGAATTCTTGTGCATGTTTGTCGGTCCAATGCCACTCAATATCTTTCTTTAATAGTTGACGTAACTCATAATTTTCGTTTGACAATCCTTTTATAAAGGATCCTAGGTAATTAACCATACCTAAGAAACGTTGTTAATCGGCGACATTTACAGGACGGGGCAAAGCGCAAATAGCTTCGATTTTTGACGGATCAGGGCGGACACCGGATGCATTAAAAATATGACCCATGAATTTGATTTCATTCTGACAAAATTGGGATTTCTTTTCATTGAATTTAAGACCTATTTCTTTTGCTTTTTTGAGAACTGTCTCTAGACTTTTAAGATGTTCCTCTTTTGTAGAAGAATATATCAAAAAATCGTCGATGTAAATAATTACGTTGGGAATATCTGAAAAATGTTTTACTATTTCAGCATGAAATGTTTCTGGAGCTGCATTGATTCCAAATGGAAGATGCATAAAACAATACCTCCCGAAGGGAGTGTTAAATGATCAGAGTCTAGAAGACTCTTTATCTAGGGGTAGCATCCAAAATCCCGAATTAGCATCCAGGGCCGTAAAATATTTAGCTCCTGATAATTTTGATTTTATATCGTCCATATTAGGAAAAGGAAAGTGTGGACGTAGAATAACCTTATTTAGATTACGGGGGTCAAGGCATATACGTAATTGGCCGTTAGGCTTTCTAACAAGGACAATAGAACTTACCCATAAGGTAGGTTCTTCGACGCGTTTAATTACTTCCAGGTTTTCCATTCGATCAAGTTCCGCTTTTAGTTCATCTCTTAATGCAAATGGGACTTTTCTTGGCGGCTCGACTATGGGCTGTAGGGTAGACTGGGTACGGTTGTGCCAGGGTACGGTTGTGCCAGTCGTAATATTAGCAAAACTACTAGGAATACCGCGGTGGTTGCAAGGGGAGAAAGAAGCGGCGTGCCCGGCTCCACGTGTGTCACAGTATTGCGTCAGCTATCGCGCGACCTTACGGCAAGCAGAGGCCTACATTACTTTTTACCTCTGAAATGGAAGTATTTTTATTTAATTTGAAGTATGTTGATATATATACAGATCTTTATTTTTGTTGAAGAAGACAACCTTCTTTTATTTATTATTATTATTATATATTAGATATTACTTCTAATAAAAATGATTTTAGACCATTTTGGTGTATTTCTGAATCTTGGCACTACCGACCGCAAGCACTGTCACAACCGACCCCCGGGGTGGGGTCGGTTGTGCCATTCTTTCCTTTTTTGTAAATTTTCTCCTATGAGTTAATCCATTGTACTTAGGGACACATTTTAGTATTTATACAGTAGCCAAATGTACATTTTACTATAAAAACCACCTTTGTGCCAGCTAACTGGCATACTAACAAAATTATGGGCGATCAAATGAAAAGTGGCACAACCGTACCCAGTCTCCCCTACATTATTTTGTACGATCAAATGACATTCGTTCTTCAGACATCCTAGACCTTGAAAAACTTCCTTATAGTTATCTAAAAAATTAGGAATATTTACATTGTTTTCAATCTTATTACATATTAAGTTATTTGCAAACGCATTATTATCTTTTTCTTCAATTACTTGTAGGACCTTCAATGTTTCTAGACCTAATAAGGTTTTGCACGACATGTGTAAGACGTGAAATTTAATGTTATAATTTCTATTTTGGTGCTGACAACTAAGGTTAACGTAACCTAAAGATGGTACAATTTCACCTGTGAAGGTGCAAATTTTTATTCCGGACTTTTTGATTAAATTTTCTCTTAAACCTAGTGAATTAAACTGAGAGACCGACATAAGATTAACCTGAGCTCTTGTATCGACCTGACAAGTGACGAATTTGTTGTTTATGATGACCTTGATGTACCAATCTTGATGTATGTTGTGGTTCTGACTCATGATTCCAACAAAAACTGGCGATGACTGAATGTTCCTGTCTGATTCCTCAACAATGTTGCTAACCAAAGCCTTATTTGGACTCGAGTTCTTCTTAAAGCACATTTTTGCGTAGTGATTGCGACCGTTACATTTGTTGCAAGTCACATTTGTTGCTGGACACTTATTCCTATGCAATTGACAACACCGATTGCACACACCATTACGCTTGGGTGAAGCACTGTTATTATATGGCTGACGACTTTGTCTGTTGGACTGATTCACATGTGGAGACGGACTTTTGTGGTTATGTGTACTCTTGAATTTGTTGGAATACTGGCTATAGCCATTTGCCGTTTTAACGGCACCGACGAAATTTTTAGCTTCATTCGCGCCATCCCGGAACTCTTTGGAATGTTCTTTGTTAGCTTCGAGTACTTGAGCCATGCTCAAAATGGTATCCAATTTCTTATCACCTTCACTGAGTAGTTTTTCCCGTATGAAATTGAACTTGCCGCTTAAACCACAAATAAACAGGTCTCTCACTAAGTCATCTTTAAGTCCACCAAAGTCACAATGTTTGCTTAGATTCTTTAGTGAAGTCACAAATTCATCTATTGTCTCCGCTTCTTGTTGGCGCCTTGTGAAGAAATTATATCGCTCCATTATTATATTAACTTTTGGGACGAAATATTCCTCGAATTTTTTCACTAATTCCTGATGTGTAGCGGTTCCTTCATCGACTTCAAATGAATCGAAGTTCTCGAAACAATCCGGGCCCATGTGGTGCAGCAAGAGTGAATTTTTCCTAGTATCGGTTGCGTTTTGTAGGTCCCCGGCAGTCAGAAAAATTGTAAACTGCTTATACCATGACTTCCAAGCAGCGGCGAGATTTGGAGACTTTAAATTAAATTTCTTGAGGTTACCACTGTCCGCGCCATACTGGTAATTGTTAATGACACTTATAGGAATTTTATTCTCTGGCGTCGGCGGCGACGATGGTGAAGCCATCCTAATATATTATTATAAGCTTTGACTTTATTATATATGATCCCTCTTCTGACACCATGTTATGTGTGGTCTTTATTCTAGGAGTGCTTACTTAGAACTGACTACATGATTGACAATATGGTGGTAGAGTAACACTAGCTTAGAGTAGTACAGAGTATTGCCAGATACACAAGTATTAATTAGGTAATCCTATAACAAGCTTGACTTATCATTGAACGTCGTCGATCCGTCGTCTAGTAAGCAGGAGAATCTCCGTGTTTTGGGTGGCTGACCTTAGGTCGTGTCCAAGATGTTACCCATCGCATCACTTAATTCAGCCTTATCAGTATCTCGTGCCATGATCACTGCGGCGACGTCATCCGCATAACCAACCAAAAATGTATCTTCTGGTATGTTTACGCGCAGGATATATTCCACAGTCCTGGGTCTAGGATTGGCCTCTGAGCGACCTTTGCTACAACTTTTATCCTGCCCGGTCCTTCTGTGGTATCGTATAGGAGAACTCTATCGTGCAGGAAGCTGTCCACCATTCGTCAGACACATTGAGGTATTCCGAAGATATGCTTTAGGACGTTTACCGTATCGCACCATTAGGCAGAGTTCAAAGCGTTTTTAACATCAAGTGCTATCAGCAAAACGACCTTCCTTGAGCGGGGGTTACCCTGCTGTCCTATAAAATCCTATATACCGCTGATGTTCCCGGATGCACATTTTCAGTACTTATAGCCAAGAGTGGAGTAAGACCTTCAGAAATTCTCTCGAGCTCTGTTGTTCCGCATCGAAGGCGCGGCCTCTATTCCACGCTGAAAAGCGGTGGTTCTCTCGTCACGGTGGAGCAGAATTGGGTGGTCTCATAGGGTGAGTCGGGAACAAGGCGTTCACTATGGTCTCCGTTCAAACTGCATTCAGGCACGGGGTTGGTTTAAGAACACCATGCTTCCGCATTGCGATTTTCTTAACTCTTCCCATTTTCGCCGTTGCTGTTGGCGTTGTCCGTTTGAGCTCTCACTTCGCTTTGGCTTCTGGTATATCGCCATATTTTCTTTTTCTTCCTGATCACCCTGGCAAATGCGAAGAAAGCGAAGTTTAATGTGAATATTTGTTGGTTTAAAAAAATTCTGTAGCAATAATTTCCTTTATAGTAATTGTAACAGAAATAAAAAGTCAGGCAATTGCGAGTCAGACTCGCGCGGTACGGGTTCCGAACATATCCCGCAAATTAAATGACTGTAATTTAGAAAAAATTTGTTTTCATGAGATATAACTACAAATTAACGATTTTCGGACTTTGTCCTTTACTTGTGATGTGAGACATTGCTTCTTGCCAAATTTCATGATTCTAGGTTAACGGGAAGTACCCTATAGGTTTTGATTTATTTGCGAGTGCCAAAATACATATGTATGTATGCGGCATAAATGGTCGTATTTTTATAATTCCTTGACTTAGAAGCTTGATTTTACAACTTACTTACTTACAACTGCAAGGGACCGTAGACCTAAGTATTTGTTATTAATTTAAACTTCATACCTCCACGCGTTCCTGGAAAAAGAGCCTTGACGGACGGACAACGAAGTGATCTAATTAGGGTTAATTTTTCCCTTTTTGGGGACCCTATAAAGGTGGTTTGCATTATTAATTGGAAAAAAACTTCACATGTGTTATATATGTATATATGAAGGCTGAATATAGCATATGCACCAAATTTTTTGGTATCGAAGTAGAGCTTAAACGAGAAATTCTCAATCGGAATAACAAAGTTTCTAAAGATTTTATTTGTTTTTAATTAAAACTCTGATTGCACTTAAGCTTTATAAAATTTTATGCAAGTTTTATTCTGAGTCCCAAAACGTGTCAGTCTATTCTCGATTTTTAAAGAGGTTCTAGGATTCTAACCTTAAATAGAACGGAATATTTTTAATTCAGTGACTTTTGCGAGTCTTGCACACTCATTGTTATGAGTCACATGAAATTGCTTTATAAATGCAGCACCGGGAGTAAAAGTCCATGTAATTCCTGTGAATGTTCAAAAGATAGTGGGACAAATACAATACAGAGTAAAGTACGCTCACAAAGTTCGTTTTTAATGATGACAAAATAAATAGAGAAGTTACGTGTAAAGGACAAATTGCAAACCCGTCTCTGTGGAGACACCTCAAAGCGTAGTTGATTTTTAGAGAAAGATTTTGTGTGGAGTTTCCATGAGCAAGAAAAATACAATTCCTCTTGACAAATGCAAAACATTTGTTCGGTTCACAACGCAAAGCTCTAATAGGGTGCTTGCGTGGGATTTCCATTTTTGCGTGAGTAGTTTTGAAGGATTCCTTCTCATCAACTGACTTCGTTATTTGCTCTTGAAGTTCTTATTTCTCCTCCAAGGTAAGGCTTTATTTAATTTATTGTTTCGTTCTAAATTTGAGAATTTCAGTTGTCCGTTTAACTTTGAAATTGTGTGACATCTTATAAATTGTGTCCCTTTTTCAAATTCAAAGAGTTAATTAAGGTATTATGGATGAGTAGGTGCGGGTAAAACCGTGTGAGTGTTAAGTTCAAAAGAACAACCAATTAGTGTCATATTATCGAATTAAAATGAGCATGTCACGAGTGTATTACCTCAATAGTTTTCTTCTCGTTAAATGCCTGATGCTAATATTGTAAACTGAATTTGCTTATGTTCAAAGTGCCTCCTAATTAACACTGTTTTCTACTTTCAGGTCAGTATCGACTGGATTTAATTGCTGACATCAGTTGCGCAACAGAAGCGGCAAACACTCAACCGAAGTGAGTAGGCGTATTTGTAGCAAAGTCAATTTTAAAGCAATTACGGGCTTCCATTAATGAAGCCACATGCCAAGGATGATTCTGCAAAATATTGATTTTCCCTTTTACCATCGCTGGTATCTGTAAAAATGACGAACGAAATCTCATTTATGGGATAGAGCTGCTCCTTCCTACTCGACCAATATTGGACGAGGCAGCCATTCATAAGCGCTTTGCGGAAAGTCTATAAATTAAATATTGCCTGGAGCGAGTCGTTGAAAAACATTAACAGCGGGGGGGAAATTTAATCCTATGGAAAATTAAAATTATTTAAACGCGAAGAAAGGCCAATTAGCTCGTCCATCGCGGGGTGCTCAGCGGCGTCGTCGATAACTGCTGTCGGGGTTTGCATGACTATAGAATGGGCTACAGCGAATTTCAGGCACTTTCTGATTTCAATTAATTTTCTATTTTTATTGTGCGAAAGGATGGGCAGCGAGTCACTTGAAGCGAAAACAAGCTGTTGCGCACTTGGGGAAATAGAAACGAACGGGTGTCATTGAGACCGGCGGCGCCGGTGTATTGTGCTCCCATAAGGGTCCTGACAAGCATTGTTTCCCGCATGTAGTGGGCTTTCAGTTAATTTTCTGCAAACAGCCGCTGGACATGCGATATCTCATTTCGCAAAGAGCCGATATGAGGTGCTTGCGCGCTTCAGTGAGTTTCGCATATACGAGTACAATTTTGCATTGCATGCTTGCTTTTTATTTGCTTTAAAGGAGAACTGGTGGCTTGGGCCTAGCGTGCCTTAAGCGAACTACTGGCTCTTTTATTTCCACCAAATTGGCCAAGAGGTTGGTTAGGCATTATCGAAAGTATTATAACAAACCCTTGAAATCAGGATTCTGAAGCAGCGTACCTCTCCGGTTGTCTTTGCTGGTCCAATGTTGGCCTTATTGTGGAAATCGAAAGTGTTTATCGCCACTTCATTGATTTTCGCAGCATTATTAATCCTTGGGGCCATATATCCCAGAAAGAACCTTTTTCTGCTCTGAAGAACTTTGGCGGCTACTTTCATTAATTATCGCAGCCGACTGATTGTCTGAGAGGGAAAACACATACGACCTCGTCCTGACCCTCCAAAGATAAATACGAATACATTACTGCCCCGGGGCGTAAATCATGTTACGTCGTGCCGAACTCCAAAAATTAGCCTCATTTAACATATATGACCTCCAAGCGTCAGTTAAATGGATACACTGTGTCCGTAAAATGTCTCAAGATTCAAATCGGTCCCTTCACCGACACGACACGACAGCACTTTAAATATTAAATCACATTTACTCCCCTGAATGTGTATAACGAACTTAAAAATAGGTTGCGTCCTCTCTCCAACTTGATTATGGTAATTTACCAAATAGACATGTAAACTGATTTGCCAAAAATGAATTTACACCAACATCACCCAAAATAGCATTAGCATTAAACTAGTAACTATGTAAAATGCGGCTTGACGGCTGTGGAGCTTAAACCACCCCTTCCGCCTACACGACTGCTATTGGAAGGATTTGCTGAGTTTGTACCTACAGGCTCCAAAATCAATAACCGCAGCGACGCGTCACATTACCTCGCAAATTATCTATGAAACTTCAGGCAAATCTAATGTAACCCAACGGCCGCGTAAGCTGCGCTTTAGTATCTGGATTACGTTTATCTCGCTAGGGTTCGACTCTTGTAATGATTAAGCATAGTGGAAGGACTTCTGGCTTATTTGCGTTGGATTTCTGCCATAAATTAAAAAGCGGTTTTGCGTTATATGGGGGCAAACGTTATTGCACTGCAGCCGTTTAAGTTTATTAAGATTTAAATCGCCATTTTTAGCATTTTGAAGTGTTCCGTTTCAAAATAAGCAAAACGGAACAATTATGGTAATACTAATTCGCTGACCGTTTGCGCGTAAGTACCTACGTCTGCCACAAGTGATTTTCTCTGAAAATAATCGATGGGACGTAACAATTTCAAATTTAATGCAGAAATAGAGTGCGATACCTTAATTATAGATATGAAGTTTAAAAAGATGAATTTTGATTTCAGTTGGTAAATTAGGAAATGGAAACACAAAACAGGCACTGATTTCTTTGCTAACTAGAGACCTCGTGGTTCCAGGAATCCTCAATTCTGTAACGCTTGGCCGAGCTGCCGAATATCACAGAGTTCCTAATATACAGAAAATGTTGTACATTGGGTTGCGAAGGCAAAAATGGGTTACAAGTCGTAAAGGCTGGCCCCCATAGAATCCGTCGCCGTGAAAGTCAACATCACCGTTGTCGCACAACTATTGAAATGTATGTTTTCTTATGGGAGCGAACCCATAGCCGACGGACGACGGTGAGGTTGAAGCATGGAAAAGTTGAAAAATGTTCAACATTTCGTTCCGGCAAAGCGACGTGAGAGAACTTTATTAAGTTCCGTGGTTAACCCATCCGGACTTTTTGGTCCGAACAGAACATTCATCTCGCAACTTTTATTTATAACGCAAACGTGCCTGAAAGAGATATCTGTAAAAAAAAATTGGAAAAATAGCCAACATTCTGAACTCGACGGGATGGTTTTAATTCATTAATCACCAAGTCGCTCGAGTTGTGATATAAAAACGGCATGCTATAGTGTTAATCGGACTTGAATCCTTGGGAAGATTACCAGGGTCGTCATAATAACTAAGCAATCAACCAAGGTAAGACCTTATCTCTTCTTCTTGTAAAATCTTATTTATATTTGATGTCCTTGGAATATTGCGCTCGTGTGGAGTGTGGAAATTCGCAGAATCCAAATTCAAATTCAATGAGAACTTTCTTGTTTTAATATAGAAAGTTCATAAATGAAGACCATCTTCTCTTCTAATATTAAGAACCCATGTATGCTTATTCTATTTAAATATATTATTATCTTTCACCAAAACCCTTTGTTTATAAAATCAAGAGAAATTTGATAAACTTATTAAAAGCTAAAAATTAACTACCTTTATCTTCATACACTGAAAAAAATCAGTAGTTACAATTACCAATTTCGGGGTTGAAGCTAACTGTTTTCGTTAATGGTTTTTAGTCAATCCCGTTAGAGCTGTGGAACCCAAAAAAAAGGGTTAAGTGATAAGGTGCTCATACGAACTACGAAATTATCTTCAATTAACAGGCTACGCGAAACTTTATTTTAAGAAAAACATGTGTTAACTTAAAATTGCAAAATGGTTATACACTCAGGCAGAAATGTCCTAATCGTTAGGAAAAACATCATTTCGATTTATGTATGCGCTACGTGTATTGTATATTTTTATATGTGAGATTCAGTGGTAAACTTCCAGGAAATGTAGAAACGTACATCTCTAAATTTCCTGCTGTTTTGTGTGGTTTCCGATGAACTCGGGACGCCTGGCTTCTAGCTGTGAATACTACGCAGTGCTCCGCACTGACTTTTCATATCTCACAGTAGGAAAAGAAGCACTTTCAAAGCCTCCCGAAGCGCTTTATTGAAGCACTAACATGATTATGCTCGCTCCCATGTGGGATTCTAACCCGGAACGACACAACAGCACCCAGGTATTTTTCTGAGTGTAGAAATCTGTTTAAATTGAACCCGGTAAAATGATTAAAACTTGTAATTGAGAAAGTTGTAATTCCGACCATATCAAATTCTTAGAATAAAACCTGTGCTAGCTTAATTAAAAGCAAATTTTACTCGAAAAGATCAATTTTGCTGAATTAATTGAACCTGATGTGCAGACTTTGGATAACCCTTAAGAGGATTTCAGTTGAGTACACAGTTGGAATGTGATGTGTTAAATTGGGGTTATTTTAAGAAATCATACTTTTACTCCGAGGAAATTTTAATTAAACATTGCACATTTTCTGAGTGTATAAGAAAAATACGGCAGTTTATCAATAAAATGATTCTCTTGTTTTTAGCGAAAACATACCACCACAACAGTTGAGGAGATGTCATAGGCGTCAATAGCTCAATGGTAAGAACGCCGGACGATCACCGTGGGGTCCCCTATTCGAATCTAGGTTGAACCAAAATTGCTGATTTATGCTGTTGGCTAAACAGAGTGGACATAATAAGCAATAGCCTCGGGGTCTCAGGACCAAAATTGAGGTGCTCTCAAACTGAAACACAGCAGAGTACACGTGTGTGTGAGGTGTGCGAAGCCGTTTCCACCAGAGTCGGGACCCCTGGCTCATATGCGCTCGTTTGCCTCGCATGAGATGTGTGTAGAAAAAATGTAGCGTCGCTCTCACTATACCTTGCAGCGTGATATTTCACGATATTTCGCACGCTGCAAAATTGCCGCTTTTAAGGCGGTGATGCAATGTACGCGTTCCTCCGCGATCCGCACACCTCGCACACGCGTATACCTCAGAATGCTCGGTTTACCTCGCTTCAGATATGTACCCACCCGACTCATGACAAGTTCCGCATATCAAGTTTTATTCCATTCCTACTAGAACCAAATTTAAGGAGAAGAATAACATGGAAATGAACCATCGCGCTGCAGTTAAAGTTCCATCAACTTTCGTAGCGCTAGGAAATCGCATCGCATACACTTTATCTCAGCCTTTAAGCTCAATTCAGGAAATTTTCTCTTGTAATTCAGACATAGGAAAATTTCGAGTATTTCTAGAAGAAACTATTGTAGAAAAAAATTATTTTTTGTTGAAAACTACGTTATTTTGAAATCAAGAAAACCATAGGAAAATTTCAATTATTTCTAGAGGCATTTCCTTAGTTTTAAAACCCCACTAGCTCTTGGATAAAGAAATTATTTCTTGAAACAAGAGTTTGCAAGCAAGAAATTATTAATGAATTAACGGTTGAATCAAGAGCCAGTTCAATTGGATGAAAAGCATTGCCTAAAATGCATTGTTTCAAGATATTTCTTCTTAATTTTTTAAAAACTTTTGCTTTTATTTAACTTGCAATGTATGTATGTATGTATGCATGTATGTTTGCCCGGGTGGAGCTGGAGTCCGATTGAGCTGAAATTTTGTATACATGTCAAATTTGGATGACAATACACGATAAGCTGTGTGACGTCATTCTAAATCCAATATGGCGGAACATCCAAGATGGCGGAATAGTTATTTTTTATGCACTTCTACAAAATGGGTATCAAATGAAAGGGCTTGTTGAGAGTAACTCGAACAATTATGTGACGCCATTCTAAATCCAATATGGCGGAATAGTTATTTTTTATGCACTTCTGCAATATTGGTATCAAATGAAAGGGCTTGTCGAGAATAATTAGAAAAATATTCTGACATCACTCTTAATCCAATATGGCGGACTTTTAGAGTTTTTTATGCTTTCTTATAGTATGGGTATTAAATGAAAGGGTTCGCTGAGAATAAAAAGGCAGGTTAAATGACTAAAAAGTAAAAAATAAATGAACAGCAAAAAAATGGTTTTTTAAAAAAAGTTTTTATTTAAATGCTCTAAAAAGAAGAAAATAAAATGTTCCTTTAAAATTTTAACTATCAACTTATAACCTCATTATACACAACTTATATGATCATAAAAGCTTGTCGCGAGGTTTGCGTAAGTACCTATAAGTAATTAAACTGAAATTTAAAAAAAATTAAACTTAGCAGATTAAGTTACTCAATTAAATAGGTACTAGTTTATTTACACAAGTAAATCGCGCGACAAGCTTTTATGATCATATAAATTGTGTATAATGAGGTTATAAGTAGACAGTTAACATTTTAAAGGAAAATTTTATTTTCTTCTTTTTAGAGCATTTAAATAAAAGCTTTTTTTAAAAAAGGTTTTTTGCTTTTAATTTTCTTTCAATGAAGTCCGCTATAAATCAGCGACACCAAGAACCTCCATATTGATTTTACAAAATATCCCTCCATTCTCTGGTCTTATTTGATTCGGGAATCGTTTCACTATTCGCTGAGCTCACAAGGCTAGGTTTTCAATCCTCTGATTTTAATATCCATTTATAAGTTTCAACTTATATCTATCCCCTTTTACGGATTTTCAATGGAGCGTCAGTTATTTAATAAAAAACCTGCAAATATTCGCAGGGGTGTATGTAGGCATTTCAATTTGAATAATTGGATCAATTGCTCTGCTTAATTTCAGGAATTTCTTGGCAAAGAACAAATGAATTAATTAAAAATAATAACAAAAATGGCGATAATTACTACCAATAAATTAGTCGTCGGGTTTTTTAACCAAAAAATAAAATTAAGTCACATAAAATGGGGCGAAATTCGAAAGAGCTTAACTTGCGTAGGCCGGCAATTAGAGGAAATCTTTTAAAAATAAATGCTGCGAATGAAATTAATTCGGGAAATAAGTAGAGGTCATTTTCCTTTGAAGTTTGCGGGCTGGGCGAGGACGCCGTTAAATTGGGCAGAAATGTGCTGGAACGGGAGTTTTCCATGTTAAATTTAATTCCACGCAAAATTGCATTAATGAAAATGAGGTGCTGTAAAAAACCACTACCGGCCGCATCCGGAGATTTCCGTTGAGACCTAATTGCGCATTAAATTAACCTTGTAATTATTTAAACGGAAGCTAATTGCAACTGAAGTCACCCTTCGTTCCGTGAAACGCAGCAATGTTTCATGTTCTTACTAACAAAAAGATATTGTGAGCTATTCTCAACTGCATGCAAATGCTCACTTTTTTCTTCAGGAGGTACATTAGCCTAAGCGAGTAAATTGAGATTTTTAAGAGGGAACTCACTTGCTCCTGGCGACAATAAAGAAATCAATGCGTGCTGTTCAGGTATAAAATATCGAGCGAGATATTGTGAAGCTGTTGAACATACCGTAAGTATACTGTCAGGAGTGCGTGACTGATTAGCCAGAAGCACTGTATATACTTTGTATGTAAACGGTAATACAGCACGTCTCCACGGGCGTTACATGCCCCTGTATGTTAGACATTCACAGGCTAACAATCCTTCACCAGGAATGTTTCCATTTGTCACACAATTTCAGTAATTTTCATTTTTCCTTACTGTGCACTTAAATCTTGCCTTATGTACAACGGCAATCGTGTATGATGGATGGAAATGGGAAATATTCGTTCCTCCGTTATGCGAGCAATGTCGGTGTAATCGTAGTCATTAAATCTCTATTTTTCGTCGGGTTGTTCAAATAAAACTTGCGGGCGATTGTGCCACAGAGTTTGTGCTCCTTTTTGGGTACTGAAATTGAATATTACTCTTATCGATTTGTTTGCTCTAGAATTTTGGTGACGCCTATTTAGTTCAACAAGTTAAGCGACACTATAGCGTATTTACATCATTAGGAACTGTTGATACCCACAAGCGAAATTATGTTTTGAATTATTTCTTGCAGGATCTATTTTGGAGTGTGGAATTCTGTCTCTAGTAATCGAACAGAATGTGAATGTGTCCCACACGTTCACGAATTTATTATATCCGTATTTTACAAATTTAAATATCGCGTTCGTTATACCATCACAGTCCCAATGCTATCCTGAGGTGTGATCGTTTTTGCCATTTTTTACGACCTGACATAGTTTTGCTGCATTTTCGTTTTTGTGGTTTAATTGCATTCCACACGAGGACTGGCTTCACTAATTATGGGCACGGTTAATGGAAGGTTAGAACAACAAGCTTTTGACTACAACATATGTATACATAAACCACAAAAACATTGAAGCAGTTAAAGAAATTTTTAAATACTAAACACAACCAATTTCGTAAGGGGTATACACATCAACGCTTTTAAATATGGGTGATTCTACAAAAGTTGGGTAACTCACTGTCACAAGACAAAGGAACGATGTGTTATTATATTTTGTACATATTTTTAATTTTATTTAAAAGCAATTAAATGCCCTTTATGGTATTTGGTCACTCAATTTTAGCTATTCATTTTAAAGACAAGTTTGTGAATTTCCACAATTTATGCTCAAATCGTCAGTACTCTGGCATGTCACAATCCCAAAACCACGCAATAAAGTGGTTGTGTATTAAATATTACTTTTAATTCAATCAAACTTACTGTTTCACTACAATCTATGATGTAGTTAACAATGTATATCACAACTTTTATAATATAATATTGTTACCGTTGTTGTAAAAATAATAAGAAACTTTGTGTTCAGTTTTATTCGTCAGTCCGCTGTGTGTTGTTCGAATTTGAATTTCCCGCTAAATATTGTCGACACAAATTCAAATCCGTGTTAAATTTATCCGTTGGTAGTAAAGTTAGCTGTAGTCCACGCCATTTTACGGCCGCCATTAGTGTGCCAGTGCTAGCGTTGTGTTTGTCATGTAAATACGTGCGGATCCATTCGAAAAGTCAGTCCTATGGTGAGTTATTATTTCCTTGTAAACCTGCGTTATATTTTAATTTATACATAGTTAGCTTTGATTATTTAAAATGTAGCTTGTTGATCTTCGAAAATATCAAAACAAACGTTGGTTCTAATGATGACCTCAAATTCATGTCCTTTTCGTCAGTCCGCTGGCGTCAGTCCTCTGTGTAAGTCGGCTGAAAGACCCATATTTTTGTTTGAATTGTTTGTTGATTACTTAGAAGATGTATAATATTAAGATAAACTACCTCAACGTAGTGTAAGTTAAGTAATATAAAGTTATTAAAAAAGCTTAAAAGCTGTTTTAAAGGTGGAGATGTTTTTTCTTAGAGTATTACATATTAATAGTTTTTTAATAGTTAGTTAAGTGAATTAAGACTCAAAATATGTGCCATTATTAGGTTCTAAGAGATTTCTTCTAAATCTTCATAAATTTCATACATATGTATATCTTATGAAGTTCTGTTTTTTGTCAGTCCTACGTCAGTCCCCTGGCAGTCAAATTCAGAAAAATCGAAATATTTCGGAATCTACTTGAAAAAGTGACTGGCCCGAATGGGGCAATATTATAATTAGACTAGCTATCTTATAAACCCAAATTTGTAGGAATTTTATTTAAAAAATATCGTAAACAAAATATCCCTAAAAGTTACCCAACTTTTGTAGAATCACCCATATATCTACATACATACAATACTCCCTTTTTATGATTACCTACTAATTCCTTGTACTTAACTTTAGGGATTGTGTACATTGGAATTAAATTGCTGAAATATTCAAACCAAGCATTAACATTATATGCAACATGGGTAAAATGTATTCAGGAGAAGAGAAAATGTATACATATTAGAACTAACATTTTCATCGTTGCGGAGACAATTACTCATTGTGAAATTTTTTTTTTTTTTTTTCAAAGTAAATATGTTCATTTTTCTGAGTGCCCTCGTACCCTTGAGATTGTAGTGGGTGATCTATAAAAACTCAGTTAGAGGAAGAAAGGCAGCTGAGCAGGGCCCGCCCTTATTCAAACTCTTAAGTATGAGGCTCGCATTCCTGATACCTACACCTGGCGCACCAGCTGTTATACTTCTCTGCACGTAGAACTCATCTTTAGAGCAATATCTCAAAACTTCTCTCCTAGGAACTTTCCTATAAAAATATTACCTGCTACTCAAACAGAGCATATTCGTTCACATCTTATGGAGCTTACGATTGTTGGGACTTTCACGTAGCTAAATACGAAATGAGGAAAGTGTAAAGAATAATTACACATACTTAGCTAACAAAACTGGCGCAAGGGCCGTATGTGTTTCTAAAAGTCCCGACCATTTAAAATTCAATCTTCTGCTGGTGACCACGTTTTTGAAGATGCCTGTATGCCATACAACGCAGAAGGTACCAGTGAGTAAATCTCATTGTTATTTTATTCGCTCGTGTACAGAAAGGAAACCATATCCATCATGTCGTGCGGGAACCCTTATTTAGGGACTAATATAGAATTGAAGCCATCTGGCTTTTATACGGCGTCGCACCGGCAATATAACATTGCGCTGAAACCATGGACTGGATGCTCCGCCAGAATTCACTTGTTGAGCTCCCCTCGTTCACGGCTAAATTAATGTCCTTCCACGCAAAGGCATGCTCCAGAAACGAGGGGGACAGCCGGGAGACTAAGTGTCAATTTTACTGTCTTTGATTCGTAAACTTTCGGGTCATAGGGTTAATGTGTTCCGTATCTAATGGAAATGTTATGTCAGCGCGCCACGCACTCTCCGGCGTTTTTAACTTTTTTATTTTTATTTTTTCTCTTTAGAAGCAGCGAGTGTGGAGCATCAGGTGAATAATATCACGATGGAAGGTACTTGTAGTCAACTTGGATGATGCTTGAGAAGGATTTCATGTTAGACAATCTCCCCAGTGTATACGTACCTAGGCCCTGGGCGCTCCTTTAGATTTGATATTTGGCTATCCAAGCATGAACAGGATTTGTGTGCCTTTTTTCCGTTGAAAAGGGCTGAAATTGAGCTGTCACACAAAAATTCACAGTCAGCTGGTTATGCGGAAAAATTTGCTTTTTTTCATCTGTGAGACTGACGACTGGCGAAGGCCAAGGTAAAACGTGCAAAACAGCAAAAATCTTAAGGCGAAAAAAAACAGCCCCGTCGAACGTTCTATGTGCTCCATAAGTCTCGTCTGCATGTTTAGAAGACGGCACCAAAACATCACTTTATCCCCCCGGTTACTGTAATTTGCATGTCTATATTGCAAACGTGCAGCGGGGGGAATATTTTAGGTGACATCATCTTGGAGGCATCATTCACTGCTGACTTTTTAAAGCAAAACGATCAATCTTGAAGCCACAAATAGGATTAAGTCGGTGGTGAATCCATACATTACTGAATTTTTTTAAGAATATCTTCCACCGTATCCAGATTTTTAAAATATCACAGGAGTGTTGTATGACTTCTTCATATTCTAATCGATTTCGTAGAACTATGAAAATGTACTATTTTACACTCGATAGAACGATACAATGGGTAGTACGCAAAATACATAGATAGAGCTTATTCTATCTCAGAGCAGCAGCTGGTGAGGTAGAGATCGATTACCTGAGTTCGAACAATTTAATGAGCACGAATTCGTTATTGCTTGTATGTATATACAAACATGAAAAGAGTTTCGAACTCAAACGCGAAACTTTTAGTATATCTGAGGAATTTATTTCCGTAAACACTTCTTATCTCAAAAAAATATAATTATTTTTTATTAATTAAAAATGTCATTTGAAATCTCGCTTATCAAAACTATTAGTAGAAAAATGAAGAGACAAAACGATTTTATTAGTTGCTCACAGGTATATAGGCAAACAAGAGAAAGGCATTAATTTTGAAGAGCTAACTAAACACATATCAAGCATTAAGTGGTGACTGAAAAATTAATTTGCTTTAATAAAACAGGAAACGGGCAAATTTCTTAAGGATTAAAGAAAAAAGTTGTACGAATTTATGGATAATGCCAAAAACCCGAATCCACTGACTTCAACAGAAACAGCGTTCAGCATCGCCACCATTTAAGTAAACACTTTTAATTTGCAGAGATGCAATAAAAACCAATAGCTCTGCAGAAATTTGACCGCCCAGTTTGAGTGCGGTCAAGGGCGAGTCAGACTCGCGCACCCGTACAATATTACAAATTATTTTAAGTAGACAATATAATCTACCAATTAAGGAGTTAGGGTGGGGTGAAAAATTCACAGATTTTTAATTCTTTTTTTCGGAAAGCACAAATGTTTGGAACTGCGTTTTGGTTTTGGAATATATATATATCAGATCTTCTATTAATACGAATTATTTGAGATATTTTGAATTCCAAACAAAGTGGATAATAAAAAATTGGGATGTGTCTGAGACAGTCGGTCCAAGTGAAATAAATATTATAATTAGCAACTTGTCAGATTGGCGACATGTGCTTATTGGCCGGACAGCTGATCCTCACAGTCACGAGCACTCTCCCGGGCCGGCGTTAGGGGGCGGTAAGCGGGGCAAAAGTACCCGGGCCGGGCCGGCAAGTTTTATAATCTGCACCTACAATTTTGAACCAAGGGCCTGAGTGCTGGAGGCCGTCTCTAAAACTGCTTGTTAGATATACATATGTATATCGCAACAGAGTCAGAGTTGGCTCGCTCATTATACCCGGATTATAAAAGAGTTCGCATCTAAAAAAGTATTTATAATATAAGACGATGTTGTATGGAATTTATATCTTAAACTGCAGACGTACCTACAGTAGCTGATCCCCCAAATAAGTTATTTAAGTGGCCATTATATAAATATACAAGAAACACATAAAACTAGGATACATTTTCACAAAATATCCTTATATTTCATACTAAATTGCAGTTAGTGTATTTTATGTAAATAGGCGTAAATAACTGCCTAAAACTTTAATATTTTAGTTTTAGATAGATTTATTTATTTAGTGCAAGTTTCACAATTTTTTTCCTTGCTGGAGGTAATTCATTGTTTGAGAGTTCATATTGGTTTATCTTTTCATCTACTGTTTATGAACCTTGCGTTGAATACTACGTTAATGATTCCGTTCTTCTGTTATTAAATTTCAAAGATAAAAGTACAAGTAAAACCTTTTATCTTTCCAACTACTAACCTTAAACTAACATAACTGTATGACGTCGTCACTTTGAGTGAGTTTTTTTATGAGATGATTCTCCGAGAGTTTACAGCTCTAATTTTAACACTGTAGCAGAATTCCTTTGCTAGATCGTGGTCATATTTCATAGCAGCCAGTCGATGAAGTTGACGGGTAGAAAAATTTAATATTGTTGTGGCCCGTATGACACAACCAAAAGGTGAGCGCGGCCCAAGAAAAAAGTTATGAGTAGTTTAGTTGGTGTTGAAGAACATTCATATTCATCTGTTTTTATGCAAACCCTTCCCTGCTAGGGGCGAAATAAAATAATATCACATTTCCCATAATAAATTCATTTTTCTTTGTGATCTCAGTGGACCTTTCTTCATGAACAGAAACTGTTTTTAGAGAGGTTTGTTTATTAATTCATGAGACCTTGGCCAATCATCCTGGCAATTTAAAAATCCTGTCCGCGCAGAATTGGACTAGTTTGGAGGCAAAAAATTATCATTCGATTTCACTTTCAGAGTTCTGGGTATAATGCGACAAGTGGAAGTGGTTAATGCAATAGCCGGTGAACAGGGTGGCTGGGGTAAGACCACCCAGCCTAACTTTGTACGGATGATCAAACATTCATGCGGCCGCGCGCTGTCATGATGAAAAACAACACCCTTCCTATTCACTAGTTGTGGTGTCTTCTGAATATTGTCTTTCAGTTTTTCCAACCGTTTGCAGTATTTGACTGAATTGATTGTCCGATTTTATGGGAGCAGCTCATAGTAAATAATATTCATGAAATCCCTACAATTGTATCCCAGATACAAAACATGACCTTTTTTAAATGAATATTCGATTTCGTTGTTTGGTTTACTGGTTCGCCCAGCCGGCTTTATCGTACGATTGTTTTCACACAAAATTGGATTCACATTTCATAGAGAAGTACCGAAAAGTGTATCCCAGCTTTAACAAATAAACATAAACGGTACTTTTGTAGATTTTGGGGTAGAATTTGTACCTTGATTAGTTCGTCGCCTACTTTAGATGATTCCCAGCACGATAGTCGTGCTCAGTGTTGAATTTCCCAGCTTTTAATTTGGCAAACCATCGCTGTCTGCAAAACTTCGCAAATCTGCTTACAATCCTTTCCATCCTCTCTATAGAGCAAAAGCATAATGTGTCGAAAATGCAACAGTTTCTACTCAACACACGACAAAAACAACACAGCTTCAACTTAGAGCAATTGTGATTTAGTGACAGTTCAGTGCAATGTTCTCTTTACAACGGTGCCTACCTATGTATGCATTTACCATAAGTTTTCCAGCCGTACGGTTTCAAAGACGCAGCCCCAACATACCCATGTCGAAAGCATTCAAAACTTTTCGGACTAGCCAAAATTTACCACAATAACTTAAGTTGTCGCTCTGCACTCCGACATTCAGAATTTTGCAATTATTAAGGGCGGAATTAGGAAATCTTTTCTATGTTGAACAAATTTTTAATTTTGATCATGTAAAAACTTTGGCACATTTGAAGTAACAGCGGTACTTAAAGAAGCAACTAACAGTTTTTAAGAAACAACAACTTTGTATTCGTTTTGAATATTTTACATTTCATCGCCTTATGGATTCAGAAAAATCATCTTTATGTTTTGTTAATAAAGATTCAAATTCAACATTTCTTAGCGTCAATAACAAGCTTCACCGTGTAAGGTCTTTAATTATTCTTAACTTATTAGCATAAACAAAAGATTTAAAATAGTCTCATAGAAGAAGACCGTTAAAATAATTGACCTCAAGGCAATTCCATAAATCGTTGTTTCATTAATACAATTACATTTATAACGTAAATTAATATTCGAATAGTGTGAAGATGAGAGACGGATCTTTAATAAAAGTTTGGACGATTGTAATATTGAATTATGTATGTAAGATCATGTGTATGTCTCTGATAAAAGATTTGATCAATATATCTGAAATTAGCCGCTAAATATTTATTGGAAAAATACATATGTATATTATTTCAGCCGTTTATTTCGAAACTGGGGCAAGTACAGTTTTTGGTAAAATTTTTTAGCGCCGCTTTATCGTTTCTTTATGCATATAAAGAGTAAGCGGAAGAACGGTGTAACAAAATCTTACAACAAATTGGAATTGCCTCATTTTCAAAATAATCGTCAAATTTTTTTCCCTATTTTTGGACTATAAGATTATGAAGTGTCTATTTGCACCCAACTATGTCCATGGGTGGGTGTGTCCGTACGACCGAAATCCGCGAAATGCATGGCCTACTGAGTGAATATTTGCCTTTTCCAAAATATCTACGCACTGAAATGTTTTCGCACTGTCATTGTACCCGTGTATTTACACGGGAAAATCGGGTGCGAATAGACACTGCCATAAGATGATGGAACTCCTAGTGCGCGAGTCTAATCTGCACTTGCCTGGTTTTATATTTTGATTTCTGAGGTTCAACTAAAGTCATCTTTTGACTTTAGGCTTTTAAAACTTGTAATATTCTTCTATTCCGAAAAGAGTACCTATGCCTGCGAAATTCAAACCCTAAGGGCATAAGTGATATAAGGTCAATATTGGAAGTAGCGTGCTGGATCGCATGCAATTAAGTAGCTGATGGTAGCGGTGTTACGGTGTAGATACACCTCATGAATGCCTAGCTATACAATATCTGCTTCTGATTGTTAATACTTATTTTGTTCCGTTCCAAATATCAGAGTGTAATGGCTTCCGCTGCTAATGATTACCGTCACTGTTGTCTCATTAGGGAACTGTTTTCATCTATAGAACAGCTCAGCATGTGTTATTACACGTGGCGTGTGTGGTTGAATGCTAGGGAATTATTATTGATTTATGCCTAAAGTGACATATGTAATAGCGCTACCTGACAGCAAACTTCCTTAGCACTTGGCAGGAAGGTAATTAAACAGAAGCTCAACCTCCGAAATTCTTTAAAGCAAATTAGAGGCGCTTCGGCGCCGAAAGGAGTCAGATCCCTCTTGACTTGGAGAGTCTATTTATGTTGATTGGCAAGTTGCAGGTAATCAAGTCTCGTCAAATGAGTGGTAATTGGTAATTGATTTGTGACAGGCCTCTACTCCCCCTACGGGCTTCTCGCCCGGCACTTTCCGGCTATGACCGTGAGCTGAAATGGACGAAATTGCACTTGGCTTTCGGAGGCTTACTGGGGGACGGGTCGAAGTTATTTGTTCCGAAATAGAATTTTTTTCCGGGCACGAAAAATGATGCTGGCCAGATCTTGGCAGTGGACCGGGACTGTATCAGATAGCAATAAAGCAAAAGAATCCTCCCTCAAATTAGGGATTAGGTCCATTGCCGTTCGGTTGGCGAGCATATTTTCCTCTGGGGATAACATCAATATGGTTCGGACTGGATTACACGTCCAGCATATGTACACACACATAAGCGATGCTCAAAAGGTTTATAGGCTTATTATAGAAAAGTTATTTAGACAAAAAGTCCTAATCAAGGCGATATCTCCCCCTTACGTCATAACCTCCATCTGTTCGCTAGTGTTATTTGCGGCGTACCAACCAAACAAGATCGGACCGGACAAAGGTCAAGGGCTGACGGTATTTGGTTTTATTTTCTTTATTTTTATTCGCTCTGCAAATAGCGGTACCTCTTACAAATAAGAAATAGGAAATATCCTTCGGATTTCCATAATTGCAGCACTAAGCAGATGCGGACGAACGAGTTCCGCGTCAGGAAACTGTGCTGCGTTGTACACGACATAATTTTTATGGACGTCTGGCTGAAGTGAGTAAAATAATTTGTGACGCCCGCTGGAGTGATGTCAGGAACAGTCTCCGAGGACACCAAAATGGATGAAATTTTAAAGAGCTTTTGCGGTTGCGGTCGGTGGTGGAGAAAGGTTTTCGTTTTTCACTCTCCTTACACACAAAGACGAAGAGATGTTACTGAAGTGCTCAGAAGTGTATTTGTCAGAATGTTATTTCAGCTTCTCAAGAATCAATGAGCCCGCTGACACAATAAATTGAAATTTCCATGGCATATTTACAGAATGGACACATAAATGTAGAGCTGACATTTTGTACATGCTTTGAATGATGATAAATCTTGCAATATTTGTCCTAGAATAAATGTGTCCATTCTACGGATTTCTGCTGGAAGTGTGTTACTGATTCAATTCAAATTCAACATGCAAATATTGGACGTTAAACATTGAAACAAAATGTTTTCTAAATCTTTTTTGGGCGAGCATATCAATAAGTTATCGTAGTACTATTTGTTTAGCTACCGTTCGTCTCCAAGTACCATTGGCTTCTTGTGATAACTGTGTCAATAGCGGAGCGTGCGCCGTTGTATTGTACTCGCGATTTGTGCATTTGGATCAGTGCAGAACTCCATTGCCCCGCCTGCATGCCATAAGAAATAAATTTCCTTGTTCCTTATAATATTAGCTTACTCTACATATAATTGTTATTTTGAATGGACAATTCACCTACACTCTAAAAAATGCATTGAAAATTACTTAAAATTTACATTAAAATTCCAAAATTTCTGTTGCATAAATGATTGGCTAAAAGTGATAATCAATATTTTAAAGTAATATTTCCTTTTTACTATAAAAATTTAGTTCAGCCTTGGATTATGCTATGCTGTGTGATATTTTATGGAAAATATAAGCAAAAATACTTCCAATAATGTAGAAGTACTTCTAGAAACCTGAAAATGCACAAAAAATGTACTTTTCCACCCATTTCCTTACTTGAATGTAAATTTACTAAGCAGTATTGAAAAATCCTGAAGATCAGTGAATTTACTATGCCGAATATAATCATGTTCCTAAATTTTATGTAAAATTAATAATGAAACAGTCACAAGGAAAGGAAAAATACTTTAAAGCAGTGTAATTTTACATTTTTGACAATAAAAGTACTTTAACGATATAACATTGCTCTCCGGAATGTACTTTTGTGGTGAGTCACCACTGGTGACGTTAAGTGAACTTCATTTCTCTTGTGGCAATTGCGTTGTATGAAGGTGCGTGCGTTCATTTTCCTTGTTTTTGAAGGTACATCTACAAAGTGATTAGTGCAGCTTTTCCTGTTTTGGGCCTCCTATAGTGTCTCTTTTGCATCCTGAGATTGAGGAACTCTTTCAGAAGGCGAGGAAGCAAATCGTTGAAACTCTTTGTGGGCTGTTGTGAAGTCTGAAGGACGATTTGGCTTTATTAGTTTACAACTCCTTTGTTAATTTAAATTTAATAGGCCCATATATACAAGTCTTATCGTCATGTTTTTCAATGCATTTCATTTTTTCATATTTAAAAATAAAGAAATTATTTTTTTTTTATATTAAAGAAAAATGTTTATTTTTATAGTCGTCTTTCAAACAATATATTTCATGTTATACACAAATTTGGTTTTTTTATTTCGATCAATCTTTTCCTGGTAATTATGCATACATCGTTCGAATAAGACCTATGGTTTCGATGCCAATTTTCTGCTCTTCTAAGTGTAAAATTTTAATATAAAGTGTGTTTCTTTGACATACTTTTTAAAGCAAAAAGTTTATACTTCCAAATTTGTTTTAAAATTATTAAATTAATAAAAAAAAAGTTAATATGGTCACTTAATTCCGACAGTGTAGGAAAATATGACAAAATGCAGGCCGTATTACTTAGTACTTACATAATACTTATCCTTATCTTATACTACCCAAACCAACAATAGTTGAACCATAAAGGATGAAAAAATGGGTGTGAACGTGTTTGTGCCTTAAGTTCATTTATTTTCCTGATATTGCTAATTGACCATATTTCCGGACTGGCCATATTCGACCTTATATCTGCGTATGCAAGTACATTTCACTTACTAATAATTAACTAAAAAACTTAGTTCGGTCAGTCTTCAAATAATTGCATAAATTTGTTATAAGTTTTGTTGATTTTCGGGTACGTCGTATTAGTCTGAAAATGATTTCTAAACGTAATAGAAACTTATTGAAATAATAATATCGATAAACAAAATATTTTAAGGATTGCATTGAAATTTAAAAACGGCTAGCTCTTTAATTATCTGAAAACGAAATATTATAATTTTTTAATTTACTGATTGTAAAAGTTTTTAAAAGTAACGTTCAAATTTCATCTTCAGCTATGTATTAAAACATACAAAAATCAACAAATTCCACAAAAAGGTCCAGTTATTTGAGCAACTATCGAAGTATTACTACTTTGGAGCTGTAAAGCTTAGTTCAGAACCCCAATGTAGTAATACTTTGCTGCTTCATTAGAAGCAATTATCAATTAAAAAACAAGAATATTGCTTATTTAAAAGCAACGAATTACTTACAGATAAGTTCAGTTTACATAATATACAGCAATGAATCTACTTAAATATGTGTGATATTCCCTTCTTTTGTAAAATTACACATGAAAGTGGAATCAAATTCAATTTTAACAAGGACAAATTACATATGTTGAAGTATTTCGAATCCTCTCTGATATTTAATTTTACAGCGAGAGAAGTACAGTGCATTACGTTATGTAAAATTACTAGAATTATTTAGGCAACGCAGTTTCCTATATCTGTTTAGTGAAAATTTCTTAGAGTGTACCTAAACTGACATATTTTATTGCCTGTAAGAACACACTTTTGCCCCATTTGCCAGGCGTAAGAAATATGTTTTCGTCAATGATGTACAAAAAACTAACAACCAAGTTAATTTTAGGGTGAATACGATTAGACAATCCCGATATTTTTTAAAGTCATCCCTATTAGCAGGTGCCCCAACCTTCAGGTGTAAGAAGTCGGTTTTTCACATAACAAGGATGTGCCCTATCGGAAACACTTGGTTCGCTTGTGAATAAGATTACACAAGAAATTAGGTCACGGGCTTTCGGTCTATGAAGTCTATTATCCGGTGTCTTTTGTACGAATAGATATTATGATTGACCTCGTGAATTGAAATGAAATTTACGTATTTTGTTCCAATACGATTGCGGTGACAACTAAGAATGGGTCTGTCACTCCCACAACCGAATCCATTAAAATTACAGTACTTCATTCACTTTAACTTATCCCTCCTAATTAGTTGGCGATGAAGTATTCATCACTTTTGGCACACTCAGTGCGAACGTCTACAATTTGTTTGGCGGAGCGTGGGACGTTAGAGCAAAGCGAACAACAAAATTTGGGTATTTGAGTATTTCTAATTTCCCAGCGATGTGAACACATTTAGAGTTTATAACTTATTTTGGTGAACTTATGACGGCAAAGAAGCGTTTTAAATTAAAACTCCCCCCAAAGTTTCGGCTCGTCGTTCATAAGCCTGTTTTGTCTGGCACGTGCTAAATTCTTCGAGATAACATTAATGGCCTTCTGTCAAGATGTTAAAGAGTGTCACAAACTTTTGCCCCTGGAAGAATAGCAAACTTCAATTGATTTCCTGATTTGGGAGGCGAGGCACAATGTATTTCCAGGATGATATCGGCTTATTTATGAGAGAGTGGGACCAAGTTACGCCCCGGCTTGCTATGTGAGTGGATTTTGGAACAGGATAAACCAAACCTGATATCTCGAGGGAGTTTTAAGTGTGGCGTCAACCCACGTACATATTTCTCTTCACAACAAAAAAAAAATGTGATAAATTCTCAGGACAATTTACTTGTCCACTGTACTATTCTTGCGGCTGTCGAAGTCAATTTGGCTGAAATCTTGACGGGGGGCGTCTCTTCCGATCCTTGGTATTTCCCATTTATTTGACTGTAAATTATATTGAGAGCTCGGATTGGAATCAGAAAATATCAGGATTCCTGTTCTGTGTAATTAGAGAAGAAACTTTCGGAAGTATAAATTGGGGCGAAAGTCTAGAGCAGCCGAAGTTGGCCATGCAGAAGGGAAGAAGTTCGTGAAGTATAACATAGAATACTTTCGCTTCACAAACTCCTTCAGTGGAAAATTGTCGTCTCATGTTGCCATAAATCGGGCTTTTAAAGGTCGGACTTTGGAAAAGGGTTTTTACTAGTTCTACGTGAAATTGATACCTCGGAAGGGAAAAGCTGCAGAATTGCAGGGAATAGTTTTCCATAATTCACCTTTTTTTCTGTTGGTAATCAATTTCGCACTCTGTCCGGACAGTACGAGGCAAGAGTTCGGTGCATGCAATTAAGGAGATTATAAACAACACAAATTAAATATGATATATTGCATGCTGCACTGAAAATAAACTTAAAGTGCTTTCTGGACTTTGTATACGTTTGCCCATTAGCCAAAACCAACTCGGTATTACATATAGGCATGACTAGACATATTCGTAAGCTTCTCGATTAATTTAACTTTCGGATTTTGGGATAGGTCTGCCCTGGGATGGGGTTTAACTTTAGGTAAGCTGGGCACGGCCGCGATGTAAAAATTCTTCTTTATTGAACGTCAAACTTTACGAAAGTATACTTACTACATCCACCTGCGCTCACGTTTTATGTGCTCGATACTCACTTTGGGGATTTTAATAATTCCGTCCCCTTGCTTGCAGAAACTCAAATAAATCTTCCCGGAATTATGGTAAAAAGCTTGTGCCACGTGCTCCGTTGGATATTTTTGCTCCATTAGCTGAATTACTCTTCACACACTTTCCTGTTTAAATCGAGAGTTATTTATTTAAATGAAGATGTGTGCACGGCCCGACTGTTGGTTGCTAAAGCCATTGTTAAAATGGATCTCTGGCAGGTACTACATTGTTTCAACCACAACGGGCTCCCATTACCTTGTTGATAATTAAAGCATTTCTTAAACAAGTGCACAAGCTGCACTCAGGGTATTATAACTGTGGTCATTCATTAAGCATTTCCTGGAAAAGGTTGGGAAGCAGAAATGCGGCAATTTTATCACTTTGCTAATTTTCCTAGATGAATGCTTTGCAAACCATTATAGTATTAAAGCATTCGGTCCATTTACTATGGTGTTTTGACCGTGTCAAATTATGCGACATTTAAGCCCATGTCTCAAAAAAGGAGGAGTGTTATGTGTTTGACAACCGTGTTTGTGTGTGTGTTTGTCGAATTAGTCATAATAGTTCATCATAGGAAGTTCCGATTTGAATACAGTTGTTTTGTTCAAGAGTCTACATATTTTTGCAAGTAGGTTTTAAGCCATTTATTAATTTATTTATGTTAAAGTAATTTTGAACAGAAATAATAATCTCCATAGGTTCAGCAGCTTCCAATATCTGAAACATCTTTCACAATTACGTTTAGTATAAAAAAGTGGGATGAAAATTAAAATGAATATTGAAAAACTTCCAACACAAAACGTACTGTTTATTAACTGAGAAAATAAGTTACAGAAACTTTAAGAAGAATAAACTATAATAACTTGTTATACTTTATTATTTATTTTTTCTTTGTAGGTATTAGTAGCTATACATATTCAGTTTTCTGAGCGTGTGCTGAGTACGTGAGCAGCAGTTTGGCACTGTCAATCGAATTTTTTCGAAAGTATAATAATTTTTTCGAGAGAATAATAATTTTTTCTGTTAAATAAATACACTTCGGCTTTTGTTTTAACTAGCATAGCTGTTGAAAAACGTGTCGCTTTGGCCAATGAAACAAAAAAAAATGTGTTGTAAGCTGATATTTTTGTAGGTGTACATACGATGGTCAATGAGTGATGCCGAAGTTTTATTTTTGGCGTAATCGTGTGTCAATTAAATTTTCTGCCGGTTGATTCTAAATTACAAAACATAAAATGATATATGTTTGTGATGAGTGCTATAATACAAGACGTAAAATCTCGATATAAGTATTTTGTGGAAATTATACATCTGATGCTAGAGTCCATAAACCTTTATAAAAGTCACAATATTGTGGTACTCTGTGATAACAACCAAATTTCACTAGGCAGTCGACGTGTTACGTGCTCATATTGGAGGCTGGACTACCATGTGGAGATCCCCGCCCCCTTTCCCACCTTTTCCCCCCTTCCACCCGCTGCAGGCCTTGGAGGTCGACTATCGAACACTACCCTCACACTTTATTTGGTAGTCTGTAGTTTTCGGGTATAGTTTGTGTGAAATTAGACATTTTTGGTGTCGCTCCTAATTTTGAGATACTTTCAGTACCGAAATTAATTTTTCAATATTTTTTAATAATTTGTTAAACATAATTTTCAGCTGAATTTACTCAGGGGTTGGCAGTCAATGCTTGCATATAAAAGGTCTTTCAATATGGACGCTCGAAATTTTTTAGATTTAGCGACCATGCAATTTGTTGTATATTGTTCAGTAGTGTGTGGCAAATTACCATGGAAGGTTATAGCTTTGAAGAACGTGTGGACATCATCAAATTTTATTATCAAAGTTAGTGCTCCGTTCGAGAAATGTTAATCATCGAAAATCATCTTTAGCGATGATCGCAACAGATCGATGATAAGCAACTTCTTGTGGCCTAAATTGGATAATATGGGTACCAACGACATGTGGTTCCAACAGAACGGCGCTACATACTACACAGTGCATGCTACAATAGACATTCTGCACGAGCGATTTGAGGGCGACGTGAGCGAGTTAACGCCTTTAGCTGTGAGTGATCTAATGCCTTTCGACTTTGCGGCTATCTTAAATCACAGGTTTATGCGGATAAACAGCAACATAGGACCTTGCGAATAGGTGTCACCAAGCAAATCCGCGGCGGACATTTGAACGACGTTAAATTGCATACTTTATGCCATATAATAGTATTTGAAATAAAATCAAAATAGAGTGGATATCTCACACACAACTTGTTTTATTTTCATTTAAAAGTCGAGCGTTGTTATTATATATGACTTGATCGGGGTACTGAAAATACAACCGTCTGGTTTATAACAGCTATATTCCCTCCCACGCCTCATTTCGAATTGCTATAACTCGGGTAAGTTTTGGAATATTTCCATGTGTGACCTCACCAATTACAATGTACGGTATACCATACGCCTAAAACATTAAATCTAGTTACTGTGTATTCAATGAACCGCTGGCGAGGAGTCTTTAGTGAATTAATTAATAAATTTATTAATTAAAAAGCATCGCAAAAACCGTCGCGTAGCTTAAAAGATGCGAAGGGACGGTTAGATTTGTTCTGAAGTATAACCTAATCTGAGGGAATAGGAGGCAATGCCAACCGTTAAAATTCTACGAAGAATATGAAGTTAAAGTTAAAGTTTCTTAAATAGTGAATCTGTATGAAAAGTGTGGCATCTATGCTTGAACTCCTTTTCATTATTACAGTTCGTGTGAGCCGAGATAAATGTCTCATAAAAAGAGTCTCATAAATATCCGCAAATGCAGGCTCTCTTTAATCCACTTCTATTGTCGCATATCACCTGATAATAGAACTTAATTTGTGCCGCTGCGAGGACTTAAATCACGGGAATAAAATTTTAATAATCCTCGCGTTTTCCCTGGTGTACATTATTCTGTGAAATAAGAATTTTCCATTTACGACTTCAACAGAAGTTAAGTGCTGGGCATTAAGAAAATGTTCGGGGGAGCACGACGACTCTGTGCCAATTTGAAATTCAAATTTCCCTATGCTCACCGTCTGCAGCGATTGGTTAATGACCTAATTAAAATCTGGGCTTGCTCTTTCTAGACTAATATTTGCATCAACAGGTTATAATCCTTATTTTCTAGTTGGGCTCACAGCGCGCTGTAAGCAAGCTATTGCACATTAGGGGACTCTCCAGATCCAGGGGAGAATTTGTACCTAATTTGCCAAGAGGTCTCCAGCCACCATTGCGAAGTAGGGCGGGGCGAGAATCATCAAAGTAAGCGAAATAACTCATCAAAGGCAAACGCTCGCTGCCGTTACACAATCTATTTTACGAGGATTTGTTTCGGGCCGTCCGGGCGTCCTGGCTGCCTGAGCTAGAGCCTCCTCAAAGCCGCAAATATTTGCTCCTGCGATGTGTGCTTGCGAAGATCCCGGTGATGGAACAAATAAGTCCCCGGGAATAAAATAAATTCACTTCGGCAGACAGTGGCATCTATCGTCCGCTCCTTTTGTATCGTCAGCAAAGTTGCTGTCCTGATGTCGTTTCGAGTCTCTCAAAGACTCGAGGACGGAAAACATTCTCCGGTGGAATAGGCTCTTACAGTAGTCGTCAAAAGATGCTGATTTCGGCTTTGATGTGTCTCTGCGTTCGCTTTTATGCCCTTTGATGGCGTCTGGAGGAGTCAGCTTAGCTTATGGGTGATTGGAATGGCCCAGTATATGCATTCTTAAGGAAGGCAGTCATCTTAACCGCCCTGCTGTGGGGGTGAGTGTTTACAATAAGCAAATTACCTCACATAAATAAGGAGATGAGATCGGCGCATTACTTACGCCCAGTGTGATCCTTTTGGGACAAGAACTCTAATAATATAAACTGCCAAGGCTATCAGGTAATATTCCATGCATGTAAGTTAAAAGCACAATGTATGCCTGGACTTTTTTGCCTTATGGGGGAAGGATTTCAGCAGCAGAACAAACCCAGTCTTCCAGTAAATTGTTCTTTTAGTGTCGTTTAGACCCCGAATGGGAAGCCGCCCAAAATGATGCTAATTTCGACAAAATGGTGCGTAGGGCTGCTTTTTGCACCCAAGCCGCGTTGAAATTGAGATAAAAACGAAAGGCGCACAGCTTTAATTTCCGAGTTTTTAAAATGCGAACAACTGGCCGCACCCCTAGCCGTCGAGAGCTTCTATTCAATTTACCCATCTGGAATCTCATCGAATGGAATGCTTAATGGAACGAAAGGACGAAACGCGAGCGTTCACTCGGAAATGAACATTTCGAAATTTTGTTTTTGATTCCGAGCCAGGGCCCAGGCTACATATGAAGTCGTCCCTCCTAGTGGCAGGCGAGAGATTTAGGGATTTTAAATTTCATCGTGCAAAGATTTTATGCTGTTATGTGACTTGCTTATCTAATTAGAGAATTGCCTTATACGCGTAACGACTGTGGGAAGTGGAACTGACAAGTATTTATGGGTAAAAACGTTTAAATGGGAATGACAGTGTTATGTAAGCATTACGTAAGCAGATCAGAAAGAGGACGTTCATTATGGAGATAATCTGTTATGGAACTGAAATCCTAAATACGGAAATGTTAAATATCCGCCTGAAGCTGAGATGAATTGTTGATACTGTTCTATGGGTAAATTATGAGTGCTATGCGCTTATGATTTGCGTAAGCTGACCATAATGCTATAAAGAAAAGAAGAAACCGAGCGAAAGAAGACCTAATCTACATAATGAAGTAGCGAATACTGGCTAAACGTGCATGCTTGCTAACAGCGCCGCCCCTAGCTTTCACGGAGCCCCGGGATAATCTGAAATTGGGGCCCTCTTTGAAATAAATACCATTAAATGGAAATAATTCAAATTAAATCATTTAAAGACCTGAAATTATTATTTTGTTATTTAAAATAAGAAAGACAGATTCGCAGAAGGACTGTGTTTAATTTTGTAAGTCCGATAGTCTTGTACCTGTTTATGGTAAATAAATAAATAAATAAATAAATAAAGAAGAAAAGTCCTGCAATTTACTTCATAGAGCCTTAGGCAATTGTTGACATATGAGAGAGACTGCTCTAACGTGGATTAATATTAATTGTTTCAAATGAATTCTAAAGAAAAACGTATAACATAATAATTTCATTGCGTCGAAAATAAATTGTGATTTCTTTAAAGTAATTTTTATTTATCAACGCATTTGTGTTTTTTACAAGCTTTTATTAACGTGCTTCTCTGTCTGTGGGGGATAAATTTGGCGATCGAATTTTCGATCACTTCCCAATATCCGACCATGCTGAAATTTTACAGATACCTGAAAGACAATACAATATAGTATATTAAATTTTATGGTACATTCAATACGACGGCCACCACAAAATAGCGGATCACCAACATGTATTCTACATCGATCGCATATCAGGATGGCGAATTACCTTTTATTTTAAACCCCACCAACATGGGTATTAAATGAAAGGGTATGACGAGTAGAATACAATAAGCTGTATGACGTCATTTTGAATCCAATATATAATATCCAATATATATAATAATATAATATGGCGGATAGCACAAGATGGCTGATTAACATTATCTCTACATTCCCCTTGATATGGGTATCAAATGAAAAGGTTTGATGAGTATAGTACGACGAGTTACCTGACGTCATTCTGAGTACAATAGGGCGCATCACAATAATAATCACAACTCCCTTAACATTGGTATTAAATTGATGGGTTTCAAGATCAAAACATGGTTAGCTATGTATTTTCAAGCGATCGCATATCAACCTCCTAGACTTGGATATCAAATTAGGAGGTTCAATAAGATATGTGATAGAATAAAAACTATAAAATAATAATAAATTAAACAACATTTTTGTGGCGCTCAAGTTTTGCAGTACCATTAAAGTACACGACAATCCGTAACCAAACAACATTTTACACCGAAGAAATTTGCATTGGTGGTCAAATCTCTTAAACATAGAAAAGCAACCGGAAATGATTCCCTAAAAGTTCAAATATGTAAAATGCTTCCAAACAAGGCATAATCTTCCTTACTTTGATTTTTAATGCGTGCGTAAATATATAATATTCTCCTAAGGCGTAGAAAATTGCAAAAGTCGTTCCAATCTTAAAACCGAGAAAAAGCTCCAAGGATAGTGATTGTTATAGACCAATCAGCCTTCTGAACACAATTTGGAAACTGTTTGAAAAGCTATTCCTCCACAACAGTTTGGCTTCAGACCTAAACCTACTACAACTAATTAAGAAAGATAACTCATCACATTAAAGCAAAAGTGGAGCTAGGATTATCTACGGGAGTCGTACTTCTCGACGTAGAAAAAGCGTTCGATTCTGTCAGGCATAACGGTTTAATCCACAAAATCGTTAAATATAATTTCCCCAATCAACTCGTAAAACTAATTCACAGTTTCCTATCAGACAAATATTTCTATGTGTCGATTGGTAATACTAGTTCCGAAAGTATCCACATAATAGCAGGAGGTCCCCAAAGATCAGCACTCAGCCATATACTTTACAACATTCACAACTCAGATATAACCCAAAGCGTAGATTGCCAAATTAGCCTTTTAGCAGATGACACGGCTTTTTACCTGTCCGCACTAGAGCCTACAGTTATTCTCAAAAAGCCAGAAAAAGATTTCAACTAAATATCTATTTTTTTCAGTGGAAGATAAAAATAAATTCAGGTAAAACTTCCAAACGTCACTAAAAACGAATCCAGAAGCTATTACCAGACAAACCACTAAATTTTAATAACCAAAATATAACTTGGACAAAAGAGATAAAGTATCTAGAAAGCTCCTAATCATACAAATACAAAAAATGTTGAGAATATTTGCAGATTAAGCACGAACAGATTTTTAAATGGTCAAATACAATATTAAACAGAATGTATTATAGTATGATAATAAATTATTGGATCAAGATTAGAGTGGTAAGAAATTTGTCATATTTCAGTTTCCCTTACTAATTAGACTAGGTTAGTGACCAAATGAATTATTTCTATATATATATATCACGCTAAATAAATGAATTGAATTGAATGAATATTTAAGACACTGATTAACTTTTCGCTAACATCATCGGCTGATGCAATAGCAGCGCAAAGTTGCAATCAGGAAGTTTTAGGTGTCATTTATTTTGTCTCTTAGCGCTTAATGAAATATGTTTTAAATATTCAATTCAAATTCAAATATTTTTTTTACGGCAGAGTATCTAAGACTTCACAATCTTTTGTGATAGGTAGGATAGTAGGTAACATTAAGCTAATATAAAGTTAAGATAAGTTGTAGGTAATAAAAAAATATAAAAATGTAATCTTATCTAAAATAGTGACAGGAGGAGAACTAGGAAATAAAAGTAAACAGAAGAAAAGTAACTACTCAAAACCTAGCGTGAAAACACGTTACAAAAGTGGTTAAGCGAAAGAGCAAAGGGTGGCATTTTAAATTATAAAAATAAATTTAAAATAATACGTTAATATTTAATAATATTTATTGGTCTTCAAATGAAAATTTATAAAAATAAAAAAAGTCGTCTAAATTTTTGCACAAACATCACATCAGAAAAAAATCTATTGAAAGATAGACAGAAGGATCACACAATAGGGAATCCAAAAATACACGGATGTCGATGCTGAGATTCAATGGGCTCAGTGAGAGCGCCTCAAAGTTGGGAGTCGCGACGGCAAGGTACACAAGTGCCAATAAGAATGTATCAGGTAGGTACTTCTACCGCTGATAGATCTGATGACATAAACCTTCCACACACTTACGTATTCTACTACTTAAAACTGGCGGCCGTGTTACAAGATAGCCCTGTCCCATATTTTTGGGTTCGTGTCGCACACATGCAGCAACTTACAGCAAAATTATTGATGCCATTAACTATCAGCTTTTAATATACCATTAGAAAATGTTGCAATGAATTTAAAAAAATTCTACGGAGGACAGGCTACGACACAATTTAAAATGTTGGCCAAGAAATTTGTTTCTTAAGATCGCAATGAGCTAGGTGTTCTGACAAAGATTTTTACTTCACACACCTGCAGCGTTGCTCTGGCGACAATTCACGACAATGATTCAAAAATAAGAGAAATGTCGTAATTTTAAAATGGTGCAAAATTTGAAAAATAGTCAGGTTGATCAAATAAATTTTTCATATTTAGTTCAAAAAATTATTTCTTCGCATCGCAGTGTTCCAGATGATAAATGAATTTACTACCTTGCAATAAATTATTGACAAATTCTCGCTTCTTGGAACTTAAAGGATCATTCGAAAAGACAAAAATGAAAAATCTTGATAAAAACATATCCTTCTTTGGATCGCGGGATTCGAACACATGGGAAATATATTTTCAACAGATATACAATTACTTGCTTCGCAAATCCGTGGTCAATATTTTTATTATTACACCTTCATAAGAATAGGTATTGTTTTGTGTTCTGTGCTAAAAATTTTAAAATAATTCTTTATTGTTATAAATCAGCTGGAGTAATAAAGAGTTTTTTATATACCAACAGTAATAACAAAAAAAATTAATCAAATAGCGTTACGGTTACGGGAAAAAAGTATTAAACCATTTTTGGTGTCTAAGTTAAAAGTTCACCGAAATTTTTGCAAAAAACTGTTTTCGTGATCTTTAATTTCGCGTAATTCAGTGCGCCAAGGTCAAATTGATGAGGAACTCTCACATCTTATTGAGAACCTCAATACTAAGGCTTTGGAAAAATTTAATCTGTTACACATCTGCAATTTTTCTATATCTACATATTTTCGCTGGACTATTAATGATATTATTTAGCCCAAATGTAGTACTATTTGCTTCACTTAAGATTTTTGTTAGTCATCAGAATAATTAAAGTAGGTACAAAGAATAATATTTTTGGTTAATAAATACATTTATACAGACATTAAATATTACCTATACTAGAAAGTATCCCTCTCCAATGATCCTTACAAAAATTGTTCTTATGCAGAGAATATTACAGTACTAATGGATTTGGGCCCTAAGACACCTGGTCCATCCTAGACTAAAATTATGTAACACCAATACCCAGGCCAAGCGTGCTACGTGGGAGATGTTCGAACCACAATATTGGTAATTGAGATTGACACATTTTTCAGAAGGCGACAAATCAAATCAGCGCTAAATGATTTATAGAATTTGAGACAGGAATGCAAAAGGCATTTCTTGCTGTCACCCTTACGTCCATAAATCAAACTTTCATTGGGGATTGAGGAGTTTTCAAAGAAAAACGAATAACTTCGTAAATCTTCAGACTTTCGACATTCGCACAAACTTTGACTACCAACTGAATGGAGAAGAGTCCGAGCTAGCTTGCGAACGCGATATAATTTAAATTTCTACTGAAAGCAATTATGATAACATAGCGCTGGTTATTCCACTCACCGAACTCGTCGAGAGCACTTAAAGGACATCTCACGCTCATTTAAAATTCAATTTTTTCCACCGCAACAGCCTCATTTAATATTCATAACTAGGATAAGCTGTGAAAGCAGTTGCGGCAAGAAGAAAAGTTGCAAAGATGCCAAGGACCAGACCTATAAAGTTACCTGTGAAATTCTCTAAGCTGTAATACGTTAAGATACCTTTGCGTCGGTGGTACACATTGGCTTGCATTTATGTTATACATTAACTTTTCCAATTAGTTGCTGCCGGACTTCGCTTTTGATGATGGTGGTACAGTATGGAATTGTATTGGAGATAAGAATCCATATTAAGCTGATACTCCCTTCCCTATATAAATACATACACATACCTATTAGTAGATACAACACTCTGTTTGCTTGTTTGACTTTCAATCTTGCCTGAGTTAAAAATGGCTGATCCAATATGACGACCGAGGTTCAACTTCAACGGAATGGGTACTAAATATAAGGTTTTCGGGTTCGCTGATTTCAAAGATTTGGAAAATCAAGATGGCGTATCCAATATAGTAATTCCAAACATGAAAAGCGGTTCTTGGGGTCATGAAAGTGGGTTAATTCAAATATGCTATTGAAATTTCGAAATTTTTAATGACAGATCCAATATAGCAACTGAAAATTCTCAACCTAAAGAGAATATTATGAAAATTAAGGTTTTCAGGAAGACTTATTTCTGATAATTGTTCTATTAAAATGAAAATTGACAAACTTAAAATTTTAAATATGTGGTTCAAGTTGTCGAAAAGCGTCAACAGTCGCAGATTTCGTATATCGATCGCTATTGTGAATTTTTCGAAAATCAACCCCTAAGAGGGTAAAAAGGAGTATAACTGTTTGTATGGGCAAACATATTTGTTTTCTCCGATTAAATTGAAATTTTACATAAACATTCTATAGCACAAAGAATGGAACACATGTTTCAGCATTTCTCAAAATTCAACCCTCAAGGGGTTTAAGGCGTACAAATCTTTGAATGTAGAAAACCAGGAGGAGGCGTGTTTTGTGTATGCTTTTTGGAGTCGCTGGTCTTAAATCAGCCATGGATAATTGAAAATTCAAGATGGCGGATAATATATGGCGACTGAAAACTCTAAACTTGAGTGAATTTTTGTGTAATTGAATTTATAGGGGTTTTTGGAGACGCTGATTTAAAATCTGCTATCGACATTTTGAACTTTAATATGGCGACCAAAAGTTTCTAACATACATAAGCTTATGTTTTGGAAATAACTGCCTTATATCCGCGACTTCGTCAGTGTAGATTTCGGATATTAACTTTGTTATATTTTAAACGGAGAAGGTTAAGTTGGTCTGTTTATTTATGACTTTTCAGATTTCGCCAAATAATTTTTTTTCATATAACATATATTCATATTTCCTGATAAATGTTCATTAAAAAGGAATCACAAAAGTCATAGACCAACTTAACCTTTTCTGTTTAAAATCAAGTAAAGTTTATATGCTAAATCTATGTGGACGAAGTCGCGGGTAAAAACTAGTATATTTATATATTATATATAAAAAGAATAGGTACGATACAAGTACCTATAGGCTCAGGAACGATCCGTTTACAGATGCTTTTTTTTTATTGTGATACTAATGAGGCATCAGTGGTGAGTACAAAACTCATTTTTCGGGATATGAATCACCCCATTTGTCCTCCATCTTGAAAATAAGGGTGCGAGCGGTATTTTAGCGATATATCGCTAACTGTTTTCGACTTTTCCGGCTTCAAATTTGTTTATTATTAATTTTACGTGAAAAGGTTACTTTAGACGAATTGTAGAGAACTCGATTATCAACAAAAATTTTGTTTGAAAATTTTCATACGAGTAACGGCTAGCGATATATCGCTGAAAACCGGTGGGGGGTTGTTGCCGAAAATTTAATTTTATACTCACCATTGACCAAATTTCCGCCCATTGATTTCAACTGTTGACTGCTGCGAAAACAACTTTCGGGACAATAAACTAAAACCTCTGTATAAGTACTGCTGTTCTATCAGACTATACGCTACTCATTCCCTGAGAAGGAAAACTAGAAAACAAATTGAATCCACGTGACAACAGTAAAGAGCTATCGAAATGCTTAAACAATTTTGACAACCACCTAAATCATCTCGTAATCGCGCATTGCTTGTAGGAGGTCTAGAGAAATAAGCCTGATAAGTTTTTAATAAGTAAGGAGGCAGGATTATTGGATTACTTCATATAAGCCCGTTGAAGGCAAAATGAGAAAAACATATGAATTGTCTCTACAAAATTAATGGGGAACAAACACAAGAGACGTGCTCCAGAATTGGTATCACAAAAAGTGAATGAAAGATACTGGGGATGTATTGCATCTGTAATTTCTTAGCTTCCTATAGGTATTCGAATTAAATATTTGCTGAATCGAATTTTTGAAGTAGGTAGGTACCTACATCATTTCACCTGACCAAGTTCGTGTGCACTTGGACACTATTTGTATCATTACAAATAAAAATCACTGAAATCGTGTCGAAGTCGTGAAACTTTACAATCTTATTTTGACCCACTTCTCGATGTTGGATTGAGCTGAAATTCTACATATGTAAGTCCGATGACAATGCAATATTAAGGTAATGCTGAGCTGGTCTGATTATGGCACTCGAAGATGGTCATGAGAACTAGAAAACTAAAATAATGCAATCCCCTAGGACTCGTTTGATTTGTATTGATGAGATGAGTACTGTGGTCCTAGATGGTATTCAGAGTCTGATGATGGGAGTGGAAAGTGGTCATATGAACTTCATAATAAAATAACGCAACCAGTTCGAGTTTGGGCTCGTACTTTTTAGTTCTTCTAAGGAAATAAATGCTTGGTTTTTGAAAATTCTTTTCTTTACTTTAGTTTATTAATTTTCGATTGAGACCTTCTTGGCACGGTAAAGTCATTAAAATGTTAAAATTACGAAAAATCTGCGACTAAGCTGGATTTTTGTGGAGACCTTTAGTTCAATATTCTGAAAAGTGCCTTAAATTTAAGACGTGGGTTTTTGATATTTTGGTGGTTGCAGGTGGTCAATTAAATTTCTTTGCAAATATCTCATAAATTGTAAAGAGGAGGAAACCAGCTATGAGCAAAATTGCGACTCATTAAATTCTGCATGTAACACTTTTTTCCGTAGAATCAATTGTTGTTTAATAAAAAGTTGCAATAGCTGTTTTTTCCAAATTCACACTCTGTTAGTGCCGAAAATTCGTTAAGATTGATATTTAATAGTTAGACAAATAACAATGGTTGCAAGTTTCAATTTGCAAAAAAACTACTACTCTACCCTTTGGTGCGGATAAGAGGAATACCTATCTACACTGCAGATAAAAAAAATATAGACACACTCCTGAGTAGTTTCGCTATACCTATACAATATAATGAATACAGTTAATCAATAAAAGTTTAGTATGTTTCGCTTAACTTAAAAATATCTTTGGAGAAATCATTAATTCAGGAAGGTTTCATGCAAAAATCTTTTATGGTAAAAAATAAATAAAAACCGACTTCAAAAATATAAACCTATAAGTTGAAAATAATTGTTTTTGGAGTCGATGCCCAACCGTATGTAGCTTGCGCGACACTACGGACGGACGACATGGTGGAGTGGGTGACCCGAACGGACAGGTGTCATTTTTCCACCAAAGAGCAGACGCGTATCATACGGTTTGATACTGTCTTCATAAATAATTGGGTCACCATAATATATTATTTTCATTACAACTACACCTATGTATGTGCCAAGTTATATTAAAATCGGTTAACGGGAAGAGGGTGAAATTCAATAAACGGGATTAATCTCAGAACTTCCCCACCCTTAGAGGAGGAATATTTCCTTAAAATTTAAATGGGACCACTCTCCAGATATAGCCTATTCAATAAAAAATAATATAATAATAATTATAATTGGTACACAATCGGCGAAGAAATCTCGTAACATACAGTCGAATTGAGTATCTTCTCCTTTTTTTTAAGTCGGTTAAAAAATATTCAAAACAGTTCATAGTTTGTGAACTTTTCAAATAGATTTTTAGGTGTGAACATCGGCCGAAATAAGCACTGTTGTACAGTACTATAGCTCTCTCTCTCTCTCTGCCTGGTCCAATATACTATACTCAATGGTGTTAAAACTTTTTATTTGTTCATTGCTATACCGTACACTGGCAATGTCAGTACTGAACGCGGTGAGTCTATACCTGACTATTATAAATAATAAAGTTTTTCTGTTTGTCATCGTACTACAAATATGTGTCTCATGAATCGAGAGAAAAGCCGGAAATGATGCAGATGTATAATGAATCGAAAGCCGGAACCGACGTTTTTGATTTTTTGTGCAATTCATTCTCTTGCCCTCGTAAAACACGTCGTTGGCCTATGCGTCTTTTCATGGGGATTTTGGATCAGGCAAGTGTGTGGGATGCATGCATTCATCCTGTACAATTTGCCACGTGAAAATCCAGTCAAAGATCCTCGAAAATTTCTGAAAGAATTGGTACTTGAGTTGGTTAGACCTCATATGAGAAGCAGATTGCATATACATATATTAAAACTTCCGCGAAATCTTGTGAAAAGCATCAAACCTGTCGTCGATGACCCAGAAAACTGCGTTGATTTGAAAAACAAACTCGAAAAAGGAAAGCGATGCTCTGCATGCGATCCGAGAAAAGACAAGGAAACCATCAATTGTTGCGTGAAATGTAAGTCGCCAATTTGCGATGAACACATAATATCCTGCTGTTTATTACGACAAGATACTATAATTTAAGAGATGGACATATATTCTATCTTTTTTTAACGTTTTTGATAATGTTTAATTAATATAAAATATGAAAACATAAAAGTATATTGAATTATTTATTAAAACAATATTTGTAGTCTGCTTGGGCTAACGGTCAGCTAATGGTTAGCCCAAGCAGACTACAAATATTGTGTTAAACAAACGGTCACGAAGGTTTTTCTCACAATTATTTATTAAGACCTTCAAACTTCCTCTTTGGAGAAATGCACTACTTGGCACCACAAATTTATTTTATTTCCATCGAGTCCGTGATTTTTTCCGTCAAAATACAATTCTTAAACATATTCATGCAATTTAAATTTTTCAGATGTCCCAATTTATTTAAAAGTTATGAATTTTTTAGTCAATGCCTACATTTTTGGGAGGTGATTGTGTTTATGACAAAACATAACATATTTCTTGAAATTGACGTGCCCTTTTAGTAAAAGTATTCAGGAGTGTTCAGTAATATATCTGATTTTTTCATTGTAAACTACGTGTTCTAACATGCTTGGGGTCTTCTGCGACCCACTATAAACTGACAAGGTCCCGAAAAAAGCGATAACCTGATCGGGTCAATTTCGCAAAATGTTATGTTAGAAGTGTGTTTATTCGTTTGTCCTTAAACGAACAAGTAATAAATTAGAGAAATAAAATAATTGATTCTTTGAAATTTTCAGGATGGTGTAAAATAATATCAAAATACGTGCAATAAAACCTAAAAGAAGACTGGCTATATTGAAAAAAAATTGAGCTGAAAAATGTCCCTTTTTGTCAAACTTCGGTTAACATTTCTGCAATATTGCAGCATGCAAATTTTTAAGTCAGACAACTTGTTTTTAGTTCTTTGGTGAACTTTTTTTATAAGAATATATAAAATTCTAGTCTTCTGTGGGAATGGACAGAAAACTTTGTTCCTATCATTTATTTGGTCCTAGAAAGAAGCACAAAAAAAGTCGATTAGTCTAACAAGTTGTATTTTTAACTGATTTCGATATTTTCTCTAGGAGGATAAGGAATTCTGAGTCAGGGCCCTGGCTGACTGATTGAATGAAATGTAGGTAAATAAAAACCGCATGAGTAGTAACTATGTAAATAGCATTTGACCGGACGCTACCGCATTTGTCCTCGAATGGGCTTATTCCAGTCGTTGATCACCGCGCAAAGCCATGCACTAATTGTGAGCCTTGCCTGCACGTGGACAATCGCTCAACAATTCAACGGCAACAAGTTTCACCTCCGAATTGGCAAACTAATTCAGAGGCTGCCCTCTCCCACAGAGGAAACTCTTCTGCGTTTACGGACACACCTTTTGATGGAGCGACGTGCCCCCAGCCACTATTTAGAGATGCGTTCAGAAGCCTAATGGAGCCTGACTGAGGCATAAAGCGGTCTACCACGGCAAAACGTTCATCAAGTTTGGCTGGAATATGTTCGCCGCCATGGTAGGTGGCCCTTATGGGCGGCGGGGGTGTGCTCTACTAAATAATTATTTCCCACAAGCGTTGCAGAAACTCCTTTCTTTGGCTGTGTGGAAAGGTGTAGCCATTGATTTACGTGTTGTCGCCATAGCACAATGATGTGTAATGTGCTTTACTGCCAATATCGGTCGACATTAGAAATTCAATGGGTTGCTGAAAGGTCCCCCGCTGCATGGCGAGTGGGAGAAATTGATTCACTGTGGCTGTAAAATTATTTTTACGACCTAATTTCCTGCACGAATAGGACACCAGTCATAAAATAGACGAATGGTCTTCGTTTTTTTTTCGATCTTGGCCGCCTTTTTCTTCTCAGGAGCCCTTCTTTCATCACTGGACCACGAAAGAATTCCATAAAAATTTATGACCAATCAGTTTGTTCGCCGAAAAGCCGGACGGGATGGAGCGTTTTATGGAAAATTTAGATACTTCAAAGAATCACTTCATAATTGAATTCGTTAGATTGCGCTACAGCTAGGCATAAAAAGTTCTGTGAACGGACTACCACTTTGTTTCCCCTTGCCCGCCATGCGAATCGACCCTTTACTAGTTTGATTAAGGTTTTAAAGTATAAGTAGGTACTCGACATTTATTGCGTTTTGCTGTAGCTATCCGGAAGTTTATTAGAATACCAAAATTTAAAAAAAATATAAACCGGAAAATTGGACAAGTATTACATACTTACATATGTATACAGGGATCTTATATGAACGTCTTATCACTCATTGCTGCCTGGGGGGGTGACAGTGAATGAATCCTCCTATGATTGTGAATACAGCTCCTATTGATAATACGTAGTGGAAGTGTGCTACTACATAATATGTATCATGTAAGATAATATCTAATGATGAGTTAGCTAGAGCTACGCCAGTTAGTCCTCCTACAGTAAATAAGAATACAAATCCTAGATCTCATAGTAGGGCAGAAGAAAAAGATATTTGAAGTCTATAGCTTGCGTTGCTTTACCTACCAAATTTGTATACCACACATAGTTGTACTTAAATTAATACATACGAGGAAAAGGGGTTTTAATGATGTTACCTTTATAAAAAGTAGTAGCTTGCTTGGAAACTTTTATCTGTTGCTTATTAATGATTTTACTATTAACGGCTTATTATTTTTCTGTGGAAAATTACATATTTATTTGGCTATGCTATTACATATGTATTTGGCTTAAGGGGTTATATACAAAGTTGGGGCAAAAAGTGAGCTAAGTTCGTGATTTTTTAAAAGGGTTTTATGCGAATTCTATTGGGAAAAGCAAAAGACAATGTTTTAGCAGTACTATCAAAGAAATAAAAACACTTTGAATTTGGAAAAATTTTTGAAAATTGTCGGAGTTATGGTCCCTCCCCCGCAGCGCTTTTTTTTTGCAGAGGCTTGCGGTGATCAATCCCCAAGGCGAACCGCTCAACTGAAATCAAAAATGTAAAAAAATTATTCAAGAAAAATGTATTCTGGTGTACTTGTTCGAATTGGTTTCCCAAAAAAATTTTTTTTTTAATAAAAAAAAACGTTGACAGAAAAAATCAATTTTTTTGTTGATAAAAATTCCAAAAAAAAATTCATTGCAAAAAATTAAAAATTTCCGGATGAAAAATGAATCGAACAAGTACACGAGATCTTAAATACGAATAATTGAAAAAAAGAATTTTGAGAATCAGTTGAAAAGTTTTTGAGATATCATGATCATTGCAACAGTACTTTTGAAAAAAACGCATTCCGAGATAATCGCGTTTAAAGTTTTGTAAAGCCGCGCGCCAAGTGCCTATGGATAGGACCAGCGCGCTGCAAACGGCTGTAATTTAAAAACCAGTGATTTTATCTAGATGAAATTTTGCACAGATATTTTCGAAAGTATGTACTTTCAGAATATGCAAAAAAAAAAAATTACGATTTTTCGAGCCCCAACTTTGTATATAACCCCTTAAAGAAACACACGCCTGTGTGTGGCGATGTGAGCTTATTTCAAGGTTTCCCCTATAAGCCAATGACAATGAGCCCCTAAATAACCTTTTACTTAACATAGGAGACAGAGTTAAGTAAGTGGTTCCATTTTCTAATGTAAAATTGTACCGGATGAGCAGTCTATGTACATGTCAATGTGTGTGTCTAATCAATTTCATACTTATTAATAAACTCTTCTTTGATATATCCAGAGTATGTCAGATATATTTCTTTAAGTATAAACTTATAGTGCCCACTTAGTGGAGAAATGCGAAAATAACTTGGAAGGAAAACAAATTTGACAAATATTACGATAAATAATTGACGAGCCCTACACGTTTTTATATGCAAAGCAAATAAACACACCCCAATCCCAGCAGATAACTTCAAAGAACGATTTAATATTAGATGCCCTAAAATACGTTCATTAGGTGTAATCAAGCAGGAATTTCAGCCCTCGTGTACGTCGCGTCGCTGCGAAAGGCATTTTAATATCTTCTCTCATTCCCGAGGTGAAAGCAAAATTGCTGCTCAAATTTTGCAGATTAAAAAATAAACGACCTGCTAAGGAAGCCCCGACCTCTGCCAGGACTCTGCGTAATATTGGCCGAGCGCTCACGACCGATTAGAAAAAACGCTTCTCTTAATCGTTTGGATTTTCCGTGTCTGGAAATTTCGCTAATATAGAGACCGAGTAGGATATCGCGATATTGTATTCCTGGGAAAGCTTCCCGCAGTGGAAGTGGGGTTTTCTGGGCGGCTTCAGGGCAAGAGGTTATTTCCATATACTTAAGCCGTGGACTGCTGAACTGAGGTGGTTTTCAATTTGCTCAGAGCGCTGAACTGAATCTGCTGGGTAATTAAATATCGAGTGGATAGCTAGGGTTTTATAAAAATCGTTTTCATACTTTAATTGGCTGCCATTTTGGCAGGCTCGGAAAGATTCGTTGCTAAGTTGCCAGAGTATGTACGTAGGATCCCTTAACAATTTATTTAAAGATTGGCACTTGTTTAGTTGTGTAGGTATTACGAAAAGATTCAAGTAGAGAGAGTTCAAACATGTACATAACTTGTTATCCATATGAAATATGTTTTCTATTTTTAACAAACACTTACGTGTGTATGTACATCATTCTATCACTTGAATGTCAACAAAGAATTAAGCTGTACAAAAGGATCAAACCGAACGTATTTTATTATTTTATATGCGTGTGAATTTGGGCCAGTTTATGTATTTACATATGCCTATCATGGGTATGTGCATGCAGACGGGCTCACCTTAAGATACCAGGATTTAAGAACTCGTGCCTGACATTTCCATAAATGTATATATGTACATATATGTAGGTATGTGCTTATGCATGGGATAAATATGGTATAATGCGGTGCTTCATATTAATTTAAAAATGTTTTAGCTCAAATTAAACTTTTGTGATTTACTACTACTACTCTTAACTCTTAAAAGTTTTTAGTTCGATAAAAAGCATTTTGACGTTAAATTTTTTTTAAAATCAGATTTTTTTAATATTCCGCAAAAAGTATAAATTTGTCTCTACCTGGACGTACGAGTATATGACGCGATGTAAGATGTAATAAGATGCGCATTTAATAAAAAAGTGTATTAATTACTTGGATTTGCGAAATGTGAGATAAACGTGAATTTTAGGAAATTTTGGACATTTCTGAAAAGGAAATTGAGGTAGTAATTGTTTGGCGTGAACTTGATGCCGCGGTGTTGAGTAGAAAAGATAAACATAAAGTAATAATGTCCATACTGAATTTACGAATCACTCTGTAACTCGAAAACGGTTGAGATTTACTCCCCTTGGTTCATGTGGAGGTTTCTCTGTTATGGAATAATTTGTCCAAAACTACTCGGTATGCTGCTTCTATTGGTAAACTCAAGCGTTTTCTCTGTGATGAATTGTAGTAATTAGGGATAACTCTGTGATGTGCCATAATTGACTCTGGTTTAATTTATTTTGTTTTGAATTTGTGGTTTTATTGCTTATTGCTTTATTTAAATTTACGTCATCTTTTATATTTAATGTTAGTAGAGCAGTAGTTAGTCTTCTTACTTTCCACTTCTAGAAGATTATTGAATGTGCGCACAATTAATTAAATAAATGAATTGGACTAAAATATAAAAAAATTGCCGAAATTTTTCTATTTCTTCCGAAGGCAAGATCCCCCGAAATGAAAATGAATGCCAGCCGTATGTCGCTTCAAGTGCTTTCTGTTGAGTTGGGATAAAGCTCAAATTTTTTTTATATACCTTATTTCGTTACCGAGTTGGGGATAATATTTTTAAGAAAGGTTCACTATGCTCTGCCAAACCTAAATAAATTCTTGGTTTGATTTTTAAATTTAAAAACCAGTTTGAGTAGCAGGGAATAACGTTAAGTGTAATTTCAATTACATTTGGTAAATTTTACAATTAAAGAAAAGTTCAACCAATTTTTTTTCCACCAGCATATGTATACACATGCACAAAGTGTATTAGTTAGAAATACACAAAATCGTATGGCAGGGAAGATATCTCAACCGTTTTCGAGTAACAGCGTGATTTATACATTGAGGATTCACATATCACCATTTTATTTTTATCTTTTTTTATTAACGCTGCGGCAAAAAACTCACGCCAAACAACTACTATCTTAAGATGCTTTCTAAAAATGCCACCAATTTCAATCTGCCTCTACCACTGTAAGTACAGTCACTTGCGAAAGTGAAAAACGCTCTAAAATTTCCTGATTTTAAATTTTTTTCCAATTTATTTTATTACCTTTCAGAAGATGTACAACACGTCTAGGTAGAGAGAGGATACACAAAATTATACGATTATACGAAGAAACGATTTTGCGGAATATTAAAAAATTTGAATTTAAAATTTTTTTCAAATTAAACTTTTGTAACGTACTACTAACTTTAAGTTAAATTTTTTTGGTGAAATGCAGATTTTTGTTAGATTCCGGTGTTGTACCTCTTTCGAAAGGCAATAAAATGGGTAATTCGATAAAAATAAAAAAGAGGGTTATTAATTACATGAATTTCGGAGACAAATTGAGAAAAGCGTGGAATGTAGGAAATTTTAGAGCGTGCTTTTAATTTCGCAAGTGACTGTACCTGCAGTGGTACAGGCAGATCAACATTGGTGGTATTTTTAGAAAGCATCTTAAGATAGTAGTTGTTTGGCGTGACTTTGTTGCAGTTTCGTTAATGACATCGAAAGATAAAGATGTGCATCCCGAATGTATGAATCACCCTGTAACTAGCAAACGGCTTGCGTTAACTGATAGGGTGTATCAGCATAAAAAAAATAAAAACACTCCAATTATAAATTATTAAATAATAAAATGTGGATCTATGTTGCGAAATTCCGTGTTGCATCGCCATTGTCGTCTGTACTCCGCCTTACGCTGAATTTAAATTTGTAAAAATTCAATATAAAGCTCTCTCGGTCGGTCTTGCTCAAACTTCGTTTGCATGGGGAACGAGAAGTGATTTTAATTGGGTTCGCATGTGGGAGTGACTGACAAGCTCACCGATAAAACGTTAATCTCATTCCTGTTAGCAACTTTATTATTTGGCTTAAAGCGAGGTTCACTGGCTTGCTGGTGATTTTAAGGACTGAGCGTAATGAAGCTCCCGGCGGAAAAAGTGAAATGTATTTTTTCGGTTTTTCCACTGAAAGCAACGTAATTTTGGCCAAATTTAATTTACTACTCTTTTCCCTCGGTTAGATGTTTGTAATATTAATTCTGCGCCAACAGAGTTAGTCGTGGTTTCACTTATACCATTGGGACCACATTTCGGCAGTGAATTTTTTACATTACAAAATGCTTTTTCCTGCAGATTATTCCTCTGGGTTGTCGAGTTCCCTGATTCTGGTGCCTCGTTATTTTAAAACATCCAAACTCTTGGTGACTGCTTGTACCTCAACACGATTTTCATCTTTCTTATATTCCGCCAAACTGAAGTTTATTATTTAGACGGACTTACTTTCAAACTCTTTTTGTCTGTATTTAGGTGGGGATGAGGATGTGCGTTCATATTGATATATTGATTCGGCTGCTTTTCAGCAAATACACAAAGGCATTAATAACTGCGGGCATTTTGACCTACTTTCACAAAGTTAATATGACTCCTTTCAGACGACAAAATAAAGTTGTGTCTGCTGTTAGTTGTTTGTTTAGGGAAAACTAACCCAGCCGGAAAATTATGTCATGATAATCGTTTTTATGCCGTTTAATCGGAGTAAATGGCACGCTTAAGGTAATCATCAACGGTAGGAAAATTTTCCACGCAGCTGAGTCAGCAATTTTGGTGCATATGTTTTGTATTAATATTGTATTACAGTGTTTTATATTATATACAGGGTGATTCTGGCAGCACCCGAATAATTTTATAATATAATTAGGAGGACCGTTCGTTACTATAATATGATTTATCCTCTGGATGAGGAGTTTTGCATTGAATTGAATTTTTAAAACTGTTATCTAAAGCAAACAAATTTAAAATTAGCGAAAAGGGTATCAAACTGCCATCCAAACTTCAAAAATTGAGCTGGATAATTTATTGGGTTAATTTTTTGATGCAAATTGAGTATAAGATAGTATAAGTCAGTGAAATTTGATGTTCTTTTCTCCAAATTAAAAAGTTTTGTTATAGGTAATTATTCACCATTTGAATTTAAAATTGATGTAGAGCAGGATATGAAAAAATGCAAATATTGATAAAGCGGGGAAGATTTGACGTGACCCTATAAAACAAACTAAGAGAATATTGGCTTTAGAATCCGTAAATGATATCACAAAATGTCAGATAAAAATTCTTGAAAATTTTCCCGATTTTGTCCTTTTAACACTTAGATTCCAAAAGTGTTCACGGAGAGACAAATGGCGACTACTTCTTCCTACCGATACTTCTATACAGACCATCGCAAGCCTCCTTCGATATCAGATTAATTAGATGACCATATGGGCTCTATACTTTTCGGCACCTTATACTGGAGACGTTGTTTTTCGTTCGTACGTAGTTTCAAGTTATTTGTTCCATTTTTCGATAATAAACCACATTTAAAAACAAATTTATTCTTCAAATTTCACTATGAAGAGCTTAGTTTACGAGATATACACGCCCGCGTGTAGGCGAATATACAACTTTTTCAAGATATTCGCAAAGCGGGCCTGACGCTTGAGCTTAATTTACAATTGAAAAAAAAATTAAGAAAGTTTCAGAGCTTTGTATAAAATATAAACCCCTTTAAAAATATTTCAAGTTAAAAATGTAGCTAAGTCTCGCGACTCTTTCTTTCTAAAAAAGTTGTGAGATCTCTTATAGCCCGAAGTTTATTCCTTCTACGAACAGCAACACTAATCCACAGATCACTCCAAGTCTCTACATATTATATTCAAAAATTTGCATTTTATCAATTTCCTGTGAATGAAACTTTTGGTACTTAGACTCTTTTGATTTTTAACGCGTTTAATGTCCTGAGCTTCAAAGTTACAAAACACTTTCTATTATTTGAAACAATGTAAACAAATTTTGCTATAATTACAATTACTCCGAGATTTCACAATCGCACAGGACTCTTAAAAGAGTCGGAAATCTATTATCGGTGAGGTCTGAACAATAATTATAATTGCTGAACCGTCGAAGCCCTCCTGAATATTGATGAGCTGCGAAGTGGATTACTTTCCAAGAGTCCGCCAACTGTTAAACATATTTTATATAATTTTTTGCTGTTGAGATGATTAAAATTCGTGTTTGTCAGAGGAGAAATATAAAAACTGTTGGCTTTTGAATTAATGTCGAGATTATAATTATTTCGTAAATTGAATATGAATAATGGTGTGCTGAATCATGCATTTGTATAAATATAAATAAATCTTGGCAGCTGCTGGGAGCATAATTGATTTTTGCTTATTTAGTATAAATCGGCTAGCATCATCAAATCCCTTATTAAACTGCTCTTAAGCCAAGCATTTCATAACGATACTGCCAAATTAATAATAGATGGTGTAATGAATTTTAACTAAACCCAAAGGATGGTTTTTCCCTCCAAAATGCCACACCTGAGTTCTGGCAGAAATCCCTCAAAAATCGGACCATAGTTGTGTTAACATCTGCTTCTTGCTAGACTAGAACTATCCCAGTTTGAGGGTACATCTCGTAAATAATAAGCTTTTCGAGCCTCTCTCGCTGTAAATAATGAATGAAAAATGTCGTCATTTAAAAACTGCTCGGCACATTCGGTGGAAGTTTTTGTTTTGGGAAGGCGTACGGAACAACTAGGAAAGTGAGCTGAAGACCTCATTTGTTGACCTAAATCCGAGGACAAATAAATCGCCTTAGAGGTACTCACCGTGGTAAAAGCTTTCCAGTACGCTACACCATTACGGAAATTAGTTTGCAAGTGTTGGAATTGTAAACAAGTGGAAAGAAATCCTTGTAGAAAAGGAATACGGTTTAAAGCTAAATATTTTCTCGTTCTTGGCAAGTTCGTTAATTTTGGTTCAGTGTTATGTTTCTTCCCCTCCTGGTAATTGTCCACCGCCACCATTGCTTTGGGAAAAACAATTCCCTTGCAAACGCAATCCAGAATAATAATAAGGCTAGTTGGCTCTTTTCAAAGTTGATAAACATGCTCTATAAGAGGGCGACTTCTTCTGGGACCACAATTTTCGCTCCATTGAGAGTGTCATCAAGGCGCGATTCATTGCGTGGTGGGAGCCTATCTTTCCATTCCAGGCAACAGGCTGAAGACCCCAATATATCAATAAAAGCAATTCTAACTGCATGTAGTGACTGCCCTATGGACCCCGACACCTGAAAGAGCTTACGGTTATGAATTGCAACCTATTCCCCACTCGCTTCAAGCCACAAAATTGAATTTGGGCGCACAATACGTGACCGAAATTTCAAATCGCCCTTTGAAGAGGAAAGAACGTGAAAATCCGAAAAAAGGCGGCGACGTTATATTACTGAAAGCCTCATCAAATTTTACTACAACCCACAGCGGTAGGCGCTCTGGATATGGAGGATAAGGAAACACACCTGAACTTCTTACTTCGTACGTATGAACACTAGCCGCATTACACACAAATTAGGTTGGTTAATCTTTTGACGAAATTCCACGAGTAGTTGCGGCGTCTTTAAGACCGTCAATCACTTTTACAGGCATCCTTTGCGCTCGGCATTTTAGATGAGCGGCACGCTAATGTAGAGAATGGGTTTGATATTGTTGCAAGGCGAATAAGAAATTCACTAAATCTTTCCAGTATAGTTGGTGGGATATACACTAGAAGCCAATGGCACCTTTAAAAAGTCGAACTTTTGGAGGGCCTTTTAAGATTCCAGGATAGATCCTTATATTTGTGTTTTTTATAGTTTGCTTACATAAAAACGAAAGAGAAATCATAATAGCAAGAAAGTGTGCTACCTCAGTTTTTAGAGTTCTGTAAATCCGTATGTCAAAAATGTCAAACTCTTATGCTGAACTCTTATCGCAATACAAAATATAAAAAAACTGAAACTCCAGCATCGACATTAAATGTTTAATATGTACTGTACACTGCTAGACAATTTATGAAGAAATTTTTGAATTTTGAATTTGCGCATCTAAGATCGTTGATTTCGAGTGAAAACTTTCAACTTTAAGGGGGCTTTGCCCTTTTTTCGTTGAATAAACAGCTTTTTTTTGGGAATTTATTTTGAATAAACGGTTCATAGTGTAGGCATATTGGGCAAGATTTGACCCAAGTCAGAAAAATAAGTTTAACAAGCTAAAAATTGGTGGAAGTATTCTTTAGATAGCCTGGAACAAAATACCAAAAGTCCGAAAAGATCTCCCTTGCCGCCATCTTGGAATAAAAGTCGATATCTTGGATTTTGACTTGATGTACTTTTAAACGGGATTACTCGGTACATATGGGTGATACTCGTACATGAACGCGGTTTGCTCCGAATTACTTGTATTATCGTAAGTTACAGCTTAAACAGCTTTTCATGTCTTGTGGATAAGATAAAATCCATTTAAAACTCAAATAAAAGTAATAATAAGGTAGAGTAAAATGGTAAACCAGAGTTCAATGTTGATTTTCGACCTTTTCTAGATATCGGCTTGGAAAAAGTTTTTTAATAAAAGTTGTAGAGCACATCTAAACGCATATAAACACGCAATTACAATTTTTGTAAGCCTAAAATTGTGGGTTTTATAAAGCTCCAAACGTGCGGGAACGCGCCGCCAAACATCGTATTTAGTGCCATAAACACGTAGCGACAACCTATTTTATTAATAATTTAAACATTTTATTGTACAACTAAAAAACAAAAATAGTATAATTGGCGTTAGTGTTCGTTTCTCTTCTTTTTTTTATGATTTTCGTGTGATGTAAGTGTCTTCTTGGCTTTGTGAACGTTGAAAAAATGTTGCGCATTTATTTGAGAAAATGTGATATTGGATATTAATGAGAAACAGTGAAACACACGAGGTAACAAAAAGACTACAATAAATTCGTGAGTTTTCAACATGATGGAATGATGAAACAAATGTCATATTATTTATATTGCGTGCAAAAATTTAAAAGAATTTTAGTAGAGGGTATTCGAAGTCGCTGATTACGAATATTTTGTTTAAAATTCAAAATGACTGATCCAAAATGGCGGCGCATTTCCATAGCAATCAAGTTGAACTTTTTCGATCGCCATATTGGATCCGCCATATTGAAACCCTTCGATTACATACAGCCTAAAACCAAGAAGAACCAAGCTATCTAACAGTGAAAACCCCATTGGAGTCCATTCGGTGGTTTGGGAGAAATAAGTTAACAACGCGAAAAGCCTTCAATTATACTAACTAACAAATTATCTATACTAAAACGTCTTTACGTAAGCGGAGAAGGCGGGACAGGAAAAAGTTATTTGATTCATGCAATAAGATGTTGGGGTAAAACAATTTTAAGCAAGCGGGTAGCTGTAACCGCCCCAACTGGAATCGCAGCGGTTTCAATACAAGGTTTGACCATTCATCGGCTCTTTCAACTTCCGGTTGAACATGGCACTACACCGAAATACAGGCCACTTTCAGATATGGTACTGAAAAAAATGCGCGAAGATTTTAAAGAAGTTTGTTTGATCATAATCGATGAAGTTTCTATGATTTCAAACATTACTCTAATGAACATTCATCTTAGATTAGCTGAAATTCGTGATACTGGCGATAAAGAGGATGGTTGGTTTGGAAAAATACCACTGCTCTTGTTCGGCGATTTGTTGCAATTGCCCCCTGTTCGTGAACTCCCTGCATACGTTCAAATATCATCGAAAGAAGCTGTAAAATATATTGGATGCTATGGAAATTTCCATTTGTGGCAACAACTATTCGCATATGACGGGCGGGCTGTTGATAGTCTTGAAGAGAATCGTTGGTTTCTTTTGCTGTCTCTCTCGTGTTGACGTGTAATGCATCCTCCTCCTCCAACCCACTTATTAGAGAAAATCTTATATTCTTGTAATATTCGCATATATCAGTTCTTTTTGTTACTGGGTTTCACGATTATATTTAAGGTCTTTTGTACAAGAAATGTTTGCCAGAGCGTTTTTTCTATCAACACTTCTTCTTAGAAAAATTTCAATTTTTTTTTGTGGGATTATCTATACTAAAATATCTAAAAAAGCACAAATTCAAAGATATTGATCTCAGCTACAACCTTTATGTATTTACGGCATTAATACTGAAAACCCTCAACTTCAAACCATTTCACAACCATTTGGGAGTTACAGGCTGATTCATAAATTTGGTATGCACAATATTATTTTATTTTCATCTTTTGATCTACTCAACGCAGGGACATCAATCTCACGCCCCACAACTACTATCTTAATGTGCTTACCAAAAATGCCATCAATGTTGATCTAACTGAAATTTTCCCTTATGTTCGTTTCTCTTATGGTGCATTTGCTTGAGTGTGATGTCGCTGCGCTGAGTAAAACAAAAGATAAAATTTTATAATAATGTGCACACCAAATTTATGAATCATCCTGTAACTTCCAAACGGTTGAGAATTCCCCTCCCCCTCGCTATTTAATTGTTTGTTTGTGTAGGTGAGATCTATCACCTTTCATAATTCTCTTTGGCAGACTTTGGTAAAACACCCTGTATACGCATATGGCTAGGCCATGTGCGATTTTGAAATTTCTATGAATTGTTATGTGTGTGCTCATTATTTCTTTTATTATTCACATCCCTTTGAGACACGAGACTGCACTTATTCTGTTTGACGCAAACAGCAAGCTGTAGAGCCTTTCAATGGGGGAAATACAAATAGACGACGAAAAATAGCCAATTATTATGATTATTTATTTTGAAAGGGAACAAAACGTTTTACATTCACGAAAATTTATGTAGTATTTATTAGATTCCTTGCCTATTTAAATATGTATATATTTTTTTTGAAATATTTTAAAATGGCGGCATTATGGTGTAGTTTCCAAGACGGCAGTTTTCTGTTAGTTAGAAATCCACAGACTTCAATATTGGTCCAAAAAATATGAACCAAAGTTTTTTAGTATTTTAACATCCAAATATCCAATCCTGCTTGGAATCTCTGAATCATGATGGGCTAAGCAAATTCTATAATTTAAAGTCGTTTCAATTAGGACAACCTGCTGATGCTTTCATACAAAATTTCATAGAGAAATGATATTATGCTGTATCGACCGACAAAGATAGTGTCTAACATGTTTACAAATTTAACACCATGAATCTTCAATTTAGGCTTAATTGGAAGCGAAACACGTAGTAATGTGCTTAAGCAAGAGATTGGCTCTTACATTATTGATGCATTAACCACCTGCATGAGACATTTAGGAGTCTTTAAATATTTCATGCCTTGATGTGTGCTTCTCTGACATCGGTACTAGTATGCGATGCATCATTTATCCAAAACTCGTTCAAGTCCTCGACATACACAGCAGTTACCTTAAAAGGGAAGAAACCTCGTAGTGCATGTCGTTTCGCAACTGACCTCCTTTTCTGCAGACCTCGTGGCATCCGCAATAAACTTTCTTTCTAAGTGCATGATGGTGCTCCCGTCCGTTCGTGCACCTGTAGTATGCTTTAACTTTCTAGGAGATGATGTGAACTTTCCTGTCTGTTCCGGGGTATCTCGTTAAAATGAAAAATGAGCGCCCATTAGTTAGCGAATGCTTCAACAGTGTTGCGACGACAATTTTAGAGTTATTCAGGTGGATAAGCAAGTGGAGACAGGGACTGGACTGGTTACTTCCAGGCGAACTCCAATAATCAAATTATAATCCTGAAGCAAGTTTTAGGTGCCAGTGGATGGTCGAATTAGGTATATGCAGAAATACCTGGTGTTTGCAAGTGCAGTGCTCCGAAGTGTACGTCCTGAAGGGAATTTATTTTCGAAATATTCTTCAGAAAGTAATTAAAACTTAATCTATCCCTGGTTGGTTCCAGAATTGGATGTGCGCTTTGATGTCGTAATTATGTAGCACACTTTTACCCGTTTGCCACACTTCTACGAAATGCGATAGTTAAGGACACTTATAGTGAACAAACCGAGCGGGTGGGTTTCAAGGTTAATTTTGGAGAGATTATCCAATTTGCTTACTACTCTGAGGAAAGGTAGATAAAATTGTGCTGGCGCCACCGGTTTTCTTAAATAACTTTTCCGACTTTTAATTAGAATTTTTCAAAATTGCTTCCAATTATAGCAAGTCAAGCTAAGTGTCAACTAATTGCGGCTAAGACTGCTACTAGATCACACGAAATTACCTTAATTATATTCATCTTGTCGTTTTGAAACAGCATTCATATTGCAGAAAGTGCTTCACGTTTTTGAGCCCACCGTGGGGTTAAATAAGTACATCTAGGCTCGCTTAGTCCACCATCTAAGCACTCGCCATGGGCCCGTAAAACTTCTTAAGAAACACTTGAATGTACTTAAACTCCTTGGGAATTCGAGATTCTCATTTCGCGTTTTTAATGTTCTTTCCTTTTATTGGAGTTGCTTACTTCGCCCATGAAACTCCAAGTTCGTTTTAATTTGAATTTCAAGGCAGCATTTCGATGTATTAACATAATTCGGCAGAAGCAGGTGGCAAACTCAAACGAAATTATCTGCCGCCATAAAACTTTGGAATTGAAAATTCCTTCGCGAAAGGGACACACTGAGCGGAAGCGACTTTGTAGCCTCTGAGTTCGACAAAGTCGCTGCAGGCTGCGGCCCACGACCGCAACAGACAGAATACATCTGAGACTTATTGGTCTGCAAAGTTTCACTGCGATACTTCGAAAAGATGAGGTAAGGAGGGGAGCATTGATTAAAGATGAAGATAATATTCGCGCAAAAATATGGTCCCCATTGTAACTTACTACAATGTCTACTTATTAGCCCTCCAGACAACTTCAACTCTTCCACTGCTAACCAAAAGCTCGTGAACTGTGCTACAAACAACTGCGGCAAGTTTGCTAAAAGTCAGAGTTTCAGCTAACCCGGCTTCATTTCTAATTAGTAGTTATGGCAACGGCAGTCTGGGGGAAATTCTCCTTGGCTTGTGTTTCCGATTTATCCGCAAACTTTCTTCATTTGCAACAATGGGTCCATTAGATCCATGTCATGGCTGTAGCGGGCGTCCTCCTCCACTCATCTTCAGTTTACATACATATCTGTCCCTTATTTTCTTTCGAACACCGCACATTGTCGAAAGTCGCAGGATTTTCTTAATTTGGGCCCCGCTAACTCTTTGGCTCCACCACCCACTCACGGCGCGGCGCTTGAAGAGGCACTGTGCTCGACGCCTTAATTGCGTAATTTAATTGGATTTATGTAAAGCAGATTCCGGGTAATGTGAACAGGGCGAGCACAAGCAAAAGCCATATCTAAAATTAATTTCCGCAGCTCTGACCCGACCTCCCGAATCAGACTCAGGCGAGAGTTGGCTTTTAGACATCTCGAAATGATTTGTATTCTAAGCGGAAGAAGAATCATATTAAATTATTGGAATTATGCAAAAATTTGTATACGTCGTCGTGGCGAAATTATCACCACTCAGGGAAGATTGATGGGAAAGTGGCAGGGGTGCTTTATTGGGCTTTGAATGATTGCGGCTTTAAAGCACTTGAAGCATTATGGCTATTAATGATATCATCACCTCCGTAATTGAATTAGTGGCAGAGTGTGTGAATGATAGCACGACTTTTTCGGAGCTCTGGTCAGTGTAAATATTGTCATGGAAAAATTTATGAAAATGTTGCCTAAATCCTGGTATAGATTTTTCAAAAAACGACCCATTGTGTATGGTTTTGTATTTCGCGACCATTAATGAAATGAGGCTTATTTTGTGAATCTAATTAAAGAAAGAATCTTTTATTATGGTGTCCAAGCTCTTTAGGACTTCTGCTAAAATATGACCTCATTTTAAAAGCATTTTTAAGTTTTGGGCTGTATCCCTTCGCATAATTACCATTTAAATCGCCTTGGCTTGGACTCTACTTGCACAAAGTGGGATACATCTTTTTAAAATTGTTGGATCTATAATAAAAATATTCAATTTGGAAGTGCACACCAGAATAAAAATCAAAAGCGCTAGTGGATCGAAGGCTCAATATTTCAATATTATTTCTCGCATTTTGGGGAACTATCCCGGTTCGACGATGGGAGCGGTCGTTCGCCTTGTGGTGGGCCCGGTCCTGATAATATAATATTAAATCTAAGTTGCCACCGGGTACTGTAGTATTTCACTATATAGGTAATCCAGAAAGAATAAACATAAAAATATTTAAGTCCTATAAAATTTGTGACAGGCTAAATTTTTGCAATACTTTGGTATTTGGGTTCTCGATAAACCATTGTACATATCCCGTGAACGGTTATCCGTCCAAAAATAAAAACTTAAAAAACCGCTTTTGTAGGAAATTCTCCCAGCTAAAATTTTATTATAGATGTTTGTATTGAAAAGTCTAGTTTTCTAGAAAAAGGGTCTTTCAATAAGGACGCTCGACTTTTAATTGTAACTAAAACAAGTTTTGTGTGAGATGTCCACTTCATTGATTCACAGCCACACAAAATAAAAAAAGTGGGGATTACTTTTGATGCCATATGTCATATCCGTAGTAATTTTGCCTGCTGATCACGAATCCGCGACCAGAATTGAGCTTTGACGTCCAGATTTTTTTCTAACCTCCAAAAAGTGGGTTAAAAACAGAGAAAATCGTGGAGTAAAATTCGGAAAAAATTTATTTTTAACATTTAAACCTATATTCATATGAATTGAGACCTGCTGAGCACGAATCCGTCACCAGCATTGAGCCAGCACGTTCTGATTTTTTTCTAAAAATTAATAAAGAAAAATTTAAGAAAAAAATCATAACGTGATGGCTCAATTCTGGTGACGGATTCGTGCTCAGCAGGTCTCAATTCATATGAATATAGGTTTAAATGTTAAAAATAAATTTTTTCCGAATTTTACGAGTGTGTTTTCCACGATTTTCTCTGTTTTTAACCCATTTTTTGAGGTTAGAAAAAAATCTGGACATCACGGCTCAATTCTGGTCGCAGATTCGTGCTCAGCAGGCCAAAATACTACGGATATGATGTATGGCATCAAAAGTAATCCCCACTATTTTTTTTTTGTGTGGCTGTGCTATCACCGATCTGTATCGCTCGCCGTTGACAGTTATGGTAATGCCAGTTTCGTTTTGACAGAATTATGGACCGATGATTCCGCCAGACCAAAATCCGCACCAAACAATGACTTTCTGGGGATGCATTTGGTGTTTGTATGTACATATAAATTCATCCAAAAATAAGCTTCCTCTCTAAAGATGATATTTTTTTACGAAATTTGGGTCAACTTCCAACTTCTTCAGAACCCAATCAGTGAGCACACGGCGTCGTCTATGGTCGTTTACCTTGAGTGCCTGGGTCAGTTGATTTTATACGGGTGCAGACCCAAGTCCTGTCGCAAAATTCGCCAAGTTGAAGTGGCAGACAGGCCAAGTTCTTGTGAATGCCGAGAAATTGACTGCCTCGGATTTCCCGCATCTCACGCACAGCAGCAATGTTTTCAGCAGATCTTGCTTTTCAGGGACGTTCTCGTGTAGGCTGATTAATTATTCACCAAACCGGTTGACTTAAATTTGCTCACCAAAGGTCGAATAGTCCGCTCGGCAGGACAGTTGTGGCGAGGATAAAAATCACGTAATGAGCGGAACGCTCCTCAAACGGAGCACTGATTTTGATAATAACATTTGATGACTTACACATGTCTTCAACACTATAACCTACAATGGTGATTTGCCACACACTACTGAACAATTTACAACAAATTTGACAGATGTTACTTTAACAACAGCTAGAACCTAAACAATTTTGAGCGTCATTATTGAAAGACTCTATATTTGCAAAATGCCATTTTTCGCTACCCTTTCTTCACTCCGCGTAATTAAGCACGCGGCAGTTAGCCTCTTTTTTTATTTGGAATCCCAATTATGTACTCGTATGTATATGCATAAATTTAGGCATAAATTATTTTGATATTAGATATCTATCCTTCTTAGATTATATTATATATTTCACTACTTTTTTCTTAAGTTCATATTGGCGATAGTAGTCTGCAAAACGCACCCATTGATCGGTAAGCATACCGAATATTTTGTCGCTCAGACGAGCAAGCATTTTTAAGAAAAAATCGTTCCGCAACCATTATGTTTAGCTTGTGAACAGATATACCAATAATTATATTTATAAATACCGAAAATTGTAACAAAAAAGTTATCTGACATCTGATCGACATCCCTAACGGCCGTTCAGTAAGAATATAAGACTGCTTAACTATGAGAAGCATAATTTATATAAATATAATAATTGAATTTTCTGTGATTTTAAAATTTACTAAATTTCTTAGCCCTTTTAGAGCCCAGTAAAATTAGACTTTGACTGTGAAAAAGCTGGCTTTTTGTGGATACACATATTTCGATGTCCTAAGTATGCTGTGAAAGTACCTTAAATCTGAGTTAAGTGTTTGTTTTTTATGGGGTCAAATATTAGTTTTTTTTGCAAATATCTCTTGTAATATAAGCTTTTCGAGAAAAATAGTTATGCGAACATTTTAATCTTATGAAATTGTGCATAAAAAAACTCATTACATTTTTCCCGTAGAATAACTTGTGGTAAAGCCGCCGCCCGGAAGGTATAAAATAACACGAAATATGGGGAGAATGAATTGTAGAATTTAAAAATTTTTTGAGTATAGGGATAACATGATGTTTTAATAAAGAACATGCATTTTAGCCACACAAAAAAACTATTAGTAAAAATTTAAAAGTTGAAAATACAGTACTCCCAATTTTTATGTAATTTTTAGAGACTTCACTCACCTCTCTACCCCTTACTTAAGGGTGTTCTGAAAATCATACCAGTAATTAATCAGTTATGATTGGTATTAAAAAATTGGAAAAAAATCTGTGATCGCAAATATGTAAAAAAGATAGGAAAAGCAAAGTAAATGGAGGAAATTCAATTAATGAAAGTATGAAAGAAAGTATCAGTACTTTACCCCCACGGTGGTGTGGTAAAGAGTATGTATTTAAAAAATATATTGCAAATTTACGTCATATTTTATTCAAAAGCTATTGATTCTATTTGACAAAAACAATAATAAAATTACCCTATTTTAACCTCCAAAAAAATATAAACTGACTGCTGAAATTTAGGGTACTTTTTAGGATATGCTTAGGACATCAAAACATCAAAAATGTCCACATAAATGCAAACAGCCTTTTTTGTGAGTTTGACCGTTTTGTATCTAATTTGACTAGGATTCATATACATATATAAAAATTCGGCGTGCTTCCGGATTTGTTACGAATCCCGAAAATCTTATTCCACGATCCGCATGTGTATGTCGTATAAATTCTCTACGATTTCTGAAAACGGTGTGCCGCCTAATAGTGATAATAAATTATATAAATCGCCATTAAAACTGCAGTTAATAATCTAGGTGTTTTGTATAGTATAGGCCAAACTTAGGGGTGTGATAGATCTCACCCAGGCAAACAAAACATTTTACGGGTGAGGAGCGGATGGGGGAGGGGGAGTAAATCTCAAACGTTTTTGAATTACAGGGTGATTTATAATTTCGGTAAGCACATTATTTTATTATTATTATTATCATGTTTTTCCCAAATTTTCTCTGAAATTCATAGTGCTAAATAATTAATAACCCCTTTTTTATTTTTATTAAATTGACCATCTTATTACCTTTCCAACAACATATCCAGGTGGAGGAAGGATTATAAGTAGGAAACCTTTTGCGGAACATGAAAAAAACTGCACTTTAAAAAAATAACGTTTTGGACGATAGGCGGTTTATTTTTGCCATTTAAAATCAATTACCAAGAACAAATGAAAACTTCTGGAGATAATATAGCTCACGGTTATTTCATTTTCCTTAAAAAAGACAGACTACTCTCTTTTCACAACTTTTTAATTATATCAGATTGACACGACGAAACAAAGCATAAATTTCCTTCTTATTTATTTAAAAACATTTTTATTTGAAATTCCGTTCTACTTGGGAATTTAGACAACTCCTCCTATAATATTTACAATTTAGTGAGGCATACTAGGCCTTCAAGAAATTTCTTAAGCGACATTCAAACAAACGTGCCGTCCAGTAAGTATGTTTTTATAAAAACATTCTGAGCAATTACAAGTCCCAAGCCTGTAACAAAAAAAAATTTTTGCGCCAAGCGTCTCATGATGTTTAATCCATCATAGCTAGACATGCCAGGAAATCATTAAAAAGGCAATTGTCATTGGCTTTCACGAATTTGAAAACAGGCAAGGAATCTGCGTTCTTAGCCGTGTGAGGTGCAGGGTTTCTCACAAGAAATATGTTTACGCTATTCTATTGTACTTACCTACAGCATTAAGCAAGACATGGTAGAATGACACTTGACTTTCCGCTACAGTAAGCGAGGATTCTCTCCTGCAAGAAATACATGACTGTCTCGAAAGGTTGATGCAAATTTAAATTACGTAATATTTGCTTATTTCTTGAAAAGTTTTTTTTTGCGAACAGGCACTTACTGTCTACTTGTGGGACACTTGTGAGGCGCTTATGGAGATCTGCACTTATTTTATTTTGGATTTTAAATTCCGTTGAATGAAGCAAGTACGCGGCTTTGGAATCTACAGGTTAGTAAATTCCCTTGGGGACTTGTTTAACCGTCAGTTAAATTTAAAACTCCCTCAACGAAATGCCGAGAGCAATTCTTGAATTTTAACTAAAGCTGTTTGCCTTTAGCAACAACAACAAAAAATGTCAAGGCTTCATGAGCTTTTAGAAATGCGCTAAGTGCACTCGGACTGGTTTTCAATTAACGCAGCTACGTGCCAGTCCTCTGTATTCTTTTCAGTTAACGCGAATTTCCCACTACCCTCCGGAGTTAGAAATAATTTCCAACTTGTCGCCCGCTTTAAAAATGTCACATTAATTGAAATTTAAATTGAATTAGTACCTTGAAGTGTTACTCACAAAGTTTGATTCAATTTCGTCTTGAATTCAATCTTCTCTATTGACAGCAGAGACGATGCGAAGAATCGGTCAAATAATTGCATAGGTAGCCTCGGGGTGGAATGAGGATGATAAAGCGCTTGTCACGAATGACTTCAGCCGAAGGGAGCGTGGAAGGGGTCTTCCATGAAAAAATGTGTAAATAAGGAAGAAGAAAACGTCGAGGGGAACACAAGATTTCGTGTAATGGATATTTAAGCAAAACATCAAGAAAGTTTACCTCTTGTACGAAAGTTGCGCTCTGAGGAGTTCCACCCTAATATTGTACAGTTGGAATGTATTCTGAGCTCTGGGGCTGTTAATAGATTTTCGCCTGGAAGCTTCATCGTTCTTTTACTGCTGAAGTCATCATTCGAGTTGCTCAAGTTTAAATGCTCACCAGTTTCATTCGTTGAATACCAATTGTTTTCGACTTTTTGAGTGAGCAAATAACTAACTGAATTGTAAATAACTGCGGTAGTCCAGTCGAATTAGCATGAAAATGAGGTGATTTTGACAAAAATGTTTCGGGGTATGAGCCGAATCCAGCTTGTTCCGAATGTTGGTAGGAATGTACGGTTTCTTAGGCTTCAATTTATTTGCGCTGGAAAATTTTTTATTAAACAATTAAGGCGTGGAAGACGATTGAAAAAACAGTCATTTTAGCATGTTTCACTTGCAATATCTCATAAATAAATTAGCAGATTTTGATGAAAGAGGTCTCATTTTGTAAGTTTTTTTAAGGAGAACACTTTTTGAGAAACTCTTTTTTGACGTGAAACGTCTATAAATTTACACCGAAACCCACGGCTCAGAAAAGTGAACCGTAACGAAAAGGTCTACATAGTCTTACCTTAATAATTACAAACTATTAATCTTAGATCTAGTGTTATTATGGAGCTTATATAGCCAACTCGCTGTTACGACCTTGAGTTTGCGTCGGGCTGGGCGGGTTGGCGGGAAAGGGTCGAATTCGGCGCTATCGCTCCTTTCTATTCAGTGTAGCTCACGTGATAGCGAGGTGATTCGTGCGTTCATATGGAGTTCATCTTGATCGATTGATATAAGCAAATATTTGTGTGATTTGCACAATATTTAGATGTAAAAATAACAAGTAAGTCTATAAAAAAAGTATTGAAATAAAATATGTCGGCTTCAGCCCGTGCAAGAGCCAGTCGAATATATAAATCACGCCTATCGTTAGAAAGAGGAGGTTATGGGCAGCGCATAGGTACCCCACGGCACGCTTAAGGTAGTGACACAACCAACGCGTGCGTCGCGGCAATGCGTGCGTTGACATTTATGAAGCGACGCATACGACGCTAGGTAAGTTACAACAGAATATTGAACGCGGCAACTGACAAGCAAGTGACACAGGCAATTTCAGTTATATTATGATATATATAATTATATTCCTATATAACTTCATGCGTTTGTTATAAATAAACTCACGTTTGCGCACTTCTTCTATGAGTCGCTCATCGAATTCCATTTTGCCACACGAGTTACACTTACAAGTAAGGTTAAGTTGAATGCGCCACGTTAAAATTTAGAAATTTGCGCAAAGGATGCGACGCGTCGCATAGCGGCGCGTCGGATGCGAATTCGTTGTAACGCGAAGTACAGGACTGCATAAGCGCTTTAAAGCCTGTCATCGCACGCATCGCTCGCGACGCGTTCAAAATTTGGTTCTGTCCAGTGTCACCAGCTTTAGTGAACGACGACGCAGACTCCGCGAGCGCCTCTAACACTGCTGTACCTGTACCAATGGACATAACGATAAGGTCAGTCTTGTTTTCATTTCAATCTATAACACTAAAAGCGGCTCGCTGACATTGACATTTTATGTTAAACCAACGGCCGTGTGCTCCAACCAACGGACTAAGAACATACATATATAAGGAATGACAGAAAGAGTAAACTGATGAGGCAAAACACATACTACTACAAGGCAAACTAACACAAAACAAGTCGACTGAAGTAGCGATTTTTGAATGAATAGGCATTATTTCTTGATTTTATTATTAACAATAAATCTTATTATAATACACCATAGTATCACTTCAAATGCACTTGTAATTGCGTTTTTCACTCCGTATATCGCGGTAACATACCTATTGTAGTTTTACCCCAAATAAACAAAAATGTTGACAGCCGAGTTGCCCTCATAAGGGGAAATTGACATTCGGATGGGCAGTAGAATTTGCCTCAATCACGCACACGAACTTTACTCGGTATTGCCGTTCCTTATATGTTCTTAGTTCGTTGGTTCCGACATAGCCCCACCCGATTTTTTATAAAAGCAATAGTTTGTTCTAAAACTCGAAAAAAAACATTTTTCTCACCTCAAATGTTTGATAAAAAATTTGCCCGTGCATAAAAAATGAAGCCTAATAAACGCTGCATTCCTCCAATTGTGCGACATGGGCATGCATGGGTGCAGTTAAGAAATTTATATGAATTGGATAAAAATTTTTTCATATTAGAATCCTAAAAGAAAAGTTATCTATCACCTAAGGATTTAAACAAAATTGGTATTAAATTAAAAAGTCGAAAATTGCGAAGGTATTACTCCATATACATATAATTAAGTATTATACAGAGCCAAGATGCAAAGAAAGGTTGAAGCTTAAACTATTGGTTTAAAACACAAAAGGCGCAAAAGCTTTGAAAAATATTTTTAAAAGTCGGATTGCATCAGCTATTGCCTGGCATGAAATATGGAAAATCACCGTCCAGTTGTCGCAGGTCTATGAAAACCCTCTCTACTGAAAACATTAGTGGAGGTTAAGGCTTGTTATAGTGTAAAGCTGTATTTCAAGGTTTCTTCTATTATTTGAAACACATCTTGAATTTCTAGAACGCTTCATAATTGAATTTATGAAAAATCATCAGAAAATGGATTCTTCAAGGTTAATAAGTTTAAGTTGACCTCTATGCGGGCGTAAGATTACGACATTACTCCTAGGAAGATCGCGTAATGCAAAGCGGGTGAAACGAGGCTGGGCAGCTTCCAGGCGTTTAATATAACTAAAGAAATATGTCCAATTAAGTTTGCATGAAAATTGTTTATGCTTCACTCAAGATTTATCAAACTTGCTCAAAAGTAAATAAATCATCCAACGTATATTTATTCTGAAGCTACACACACTTAAGCATCTTAAAAAAATGTGAACACAATAACCAATCTCCGTCCTACGCAATAACCTATTTGGCAAAAGGCATCATTAAGATTTGGCATTCATCTAAGAAAACCCCATCAAATAGCTCATTACGGAGCACGCTTACGCCTGAATACATGGTGTACTCGTACTTCTGGCTCCCCGTCGATAAACTAACTGAAAGGAAATTTTCCTCGAAGCGTTTGTACCAAGCTCGATTTTAATAAAACGAGGACAAATTGGTAATTTGATGAGAGCCGCTGCGGGAGTCAAGTTCGGCCCACATGAGGCAAGCCGAGACTACAGCATGCGTACACAAATGGGGGTGATTATTATCGGTAATATCCGATGAACGGCAGCTATAATTTATCGTAACAAGATCCTGAAATTCCCGACTACGAAATTCGCACTTTTATGCCCTTCATATCGCCCTGTGGACTTATGCGCCACAGCCGGCGAAGCTGACCCGTATTCTGCGCTCCCCTAAATTACAACCTTTGTATATATGGTGAAATCGATAAACATTTCTACCGAGGTGTCTGTGGACACCTTACCCTGGAATAAGTTCTTCCAGAACTCTTGCCCCCAATAGGCTACTGACTTTTATAAGCCTGCATATGAATGGCAAACAGTTTGTGCAAGGGTCGCTATGGGCTTCAGATTTTACCAGAAGATAGCGCCCAAGATGAGATTTAGCAATTTAGATGTCCTCGTGCGAGGCTTTGCAACACCATTGCTCGTATTTATCAAGAAATTTTTAAGTGCCTTATATGTATTTACAAAACTAAATGGAGCTTTATCTTGACTTAAAGTCGTGTTATGGCCTGAGCTGTAAAATATTGGTGTTCGATATTTAAAGTGAAAGCGCAGATCTAAGATATCTGCAACTATGTTATAGTAAAAGAATGCAAACTTACTGTTAATGTTGCCGTAAGACCATTTCCATATCTCTTCTTGTTTCCAAGCTCTGTTAGCCTTAGGTACCTACAGTTTCTAGAAAGTCAAGAGGGCATATCACCAAAGAAAAATGAAATGAAAATAGCACATACATTTGTATATTCTTTTAAATTCAAGTTGTCGCAATGTGGAATACGCTTTGTAATATTATTTCTCCATCATGGATCGAGCTAATCTAACACTAATTTTCGCAATTCAGATAGCCTTTTGCTGTCACTATAATTACTATAGTGACTATAGACAAGACAAGACATAGTGACATAGACAAGAAAAACTGGCCATATTTTGAGCAATTATTCCACGATTGATATAGTCTAAGATCCCGCCTAAGATGGATCTTCACGCATCTGTTTTCATAATGAAAGGTGTCTATCAAACAGAATATGTAAACAAAGGGATGGGATATGGGCGGATGGGTTGTCTAATTGTATCAGGTCAAGGCTACCCTTAGTTAAAATAATGTAATTATTTTTTTCTAAATCTACACTCATTTGTTTTCTCAAAGCATACATCTAAATTTAACGAACAAGGACAAGTTATGTTGTCTATTTTTTACTGCTTCCTAATACGAATTGCCAGATATGTATAAAGGTTGGTATTATAAATTTATGCACATCTGTTTTCTCATTGAAATATACAGGGTGTATTAGTTAACGCATGCCAAAATGATAAATGTGATAGATCTCACCTAGAAAAACAAAAAACCGTATGGCAGGTGGGGGGAACTCTCAACGGTTTTCGAGTTACAGGGTGATTCATACATTCGGGATGCACATTACTATTTTATTTTTATCTTTTGGCTTAATTAACGCAGCGACACAAACTTCACGTCAAACAACTACCATCTTAATGTATTTTCCATAAATACCACCAATGTTAATCTACCTCTACCGCTGCAGGTACAGTCATTTGTGAAATTGAAAAAAACATTCCACAAAAATTCAATGAACGTGTGAGTTATATTCTGGTTCATAAACTGAAAGACTAAATACCGAACTGGTCAAGTACTATTTCAGTGCAATACTATCATGTGTATTTACTGTAGTAACATTGTTATAATAATTTTGTCAAACTGTTTGCAACGATTATAATATGTACTTTAGTATTATGATGATTAATAGTGATAATAAAAAGATTAACTACAAATCTTTTTTTAACTACGGTTTAGTATTTCTATCTTACTACAGTTAATAAGCCGATATTTATAAGATAATCACAATTATTGGGAGCTTTTACCAAATAAAAAAAAACCTCTTTTTGTCATAAACGCCTACTTAAAATCACTGGGAAAAAAAGAACATGTCAGCACTAAATTCAGGAATGATGAGGACTAATCATTTTCATACTAATTTTAGTCTGAAATCTGAGATACGAAATTTGTGCACCGGGCATGGGTTTTTTAGCCATTCTCTTTTAATTGGTTCATGTTGCTTATCAAAACTACAATTGCAATTCACCTTAAGTACCTACTCCTTAAGTTTGTATTTCATAACCAAAAAAGGATAAACTGATCGATTTAACCAAAAAAATATAAATTGAATTATTATTGACAAGTATTATAAAAGTTGGTCAAAATTCTTATTTCACAACCAAAAAAATACTTGTGAAATAATGGTTAAGTTATAACCAATAATATATTAATGAGAAATAACTGTTAATTTTGTGTTAAAACTTATAACAATTACGGTCCCTAAAAAACATGGTTGAATAAAAACTTCAAAAATGGTCGACAGTTGTTCCAAAATATTTCAAAGAAGCACCACTTTAAACTTTTGTAAATCATGTGCACTAGACAGCAAGTCTGACTTTGAAGCACGGTTATGGGCAACCAAAAAGATTTTCAGATTTGACACATGCAACTCGATCCATAGTTTAGTAAGGTAAGATAAGTGGTGTTATTATTTGACATGATTTTTTTGGTGTTGTCCCACTTTCGTCGATTTTTCAGTGGCAGATCGTCTTTTGCATTAATAGGGATTTAGCAGAAAATATTCTAAAGTCGCAGTGCCCCCGATATACATATGTATGTATGTCACCCCAATATTATTACTAATTATTATTTACTCAATATCTTTTAAGTATGTGAAACAAATATATCTCTTTCCGAATTGACACTTTCATTAACAGCTTCATCGCCACTCTTTGAGTACGGACACATCTTATGTGGGGGTTAGATATTTTATTTTAGTCTTAAGCAAACAGTACTGTCGATAACTTTTGAAGCAATTTCTTGTATTTTTAACGTTTGGAAAACGTAATTTGGAAATTCCGGCGAACAGGTAAATCAATTTATGTGTCCCTAGAACCACATCAAAGTTTCAATTGGCTGCTCCATTAAGGATGGGAAAACATCCAGTTCCCGGAAATGCTTCAAGTACTGTACGTCATTTCCTCTAGGAATTCCATTGTAATTCTCAATTGGAGCCAGTAACCACATCGATCATATTCGACAACTATTAAACACCTGTGCACCACTCAACCCGATAAGTCGAAGGGAGCCCCATTTCTCCAGGCGTAGCGGGTGTCTGCGAATGAACAGAGTTCCGTTGAATAAATCCACATCAAAGAGCTCCTGACAACGAAGTACGACCAACTTCGGCTAGATCCTCTAATTCCAGAGGCCGTGCGGGCCAAATTGAAATAAATTTCCTGGGTAGGAACGAGATGAATAGTGCTTTTCCTGACTTCTTGTTTAAAATTAAATGGTGCCAGCCCCCTCTGAAAAATATATTGCCTTCAAGGAAATCCCCCACGTGCAAGCACATGGGCTACACTCTATGGAGGAACAAACCATTAAAATGTGGGGAGCTTCTCCGAATGTATTTCATGTGGCGGCATCCGTCCCCCAGATTTTCTAGTTGAATCAATGTTCTCCCAGGTTTATACTTTGGCTCCATTTGTCAGGGAAGCTGCCTTAAAGTTGGGATTTATTTCTAATTAAAGTGTTCAGGTCAGTGGAAGTCATGTGGTTGCCAGTTTTAATCGTCCCTTAATAAAACATTAGAGAGTTTATAACTTTTGCTTATAGAAGGCATTCGCCGGGCCCTTCAGGCGGGGGGATTCGGATCTTTGGGATAATTTTGTGTGTCTTAGAATGTAACAGGTTTATATCCGATTTTCGAAGACGAGAAATTTCATTGATTTTACAAGTGAGTAATTTTTTATACCGGCATAAATGGCGAACTCCTCCAATTTAAAAAATAAAAATGTTTTATTCTATTTTTCGTTGATTTACTTGGATAGGTCAAATGTAGTAGAATAATGGGAAATATTTATGTGGTATTATCCTGCCGTATCAGTACAATTATTCAAACTTTTTATCAACTTACACACTAACAAGTGTTTCATTGGTATGGTATAGACGCACCTAACTTCCCTACTGCAAAGAGATTGTTATTGAGAAAGTAATGAATATCAATTATTTATTTGACACAATGGTTTTCAATTATTTCACAAAAGCGATTTTTGATTGAGTCGATGTTTGGTTGCAGCTGTTATGACGTCAAGGAAACCTACGCATATACCACAGCCCGTTTCAGCTCTCCTACGGATTTATTATTTGTCGGTATAGATTCTCCTGACTAGTCATCCCCATACATCCATACCCATACTTTGGGTTCGAACCTGGTGGCCGGGCTGGCCATTCAAGCAGCTTTACGTTGTGGGCTACAAAGCATTCTATTGTCGATGCACTTGCATGTACTCGGGCATTATCCTGTGGAAATATCAAATTTCCTTCAGGAAAATTATCCAGGTACGGTATGAGACTAGTCTGCAAGAAATTTGGATAATCTTTACTCTTTGTTTGGTATAATTAATAAGCAAAGGAAAGTGTACTAGCTCTGCTGGAATGTACCAAACACCATAAGTGAGCCACAACCGAAATTTATACTCGAGAAATAGCGAGTTCTTTCCAGATATCACGCCAATAATCGCTCAGACCATTTTCTTCGATATAATAAACTTGGACGATGTTTATTTCCAGCAGGATGGCGCTAAGTCCCACACAATATGTGAAACAGTGAAGTTAGTGTTGGTCAGGGGCAAAGGACGATGGATTTCGCGTTTCGCAGACATAAATTAGCCGCCTACATCATGGGCGTAGCCGCGGTGGAGCAAGGAGGTGCTGCCCCCTTCCCTGGCATAGGCAAGACTAAGTGAATAAGTTATAAACTTTCTGCATTATACAGAAAATCGTACATTTATGATGTCGAGGAAAAGTTTCATGAATATACCTTACATGAATTTATTAAAAATTTCATTAGAGCAGCGATTTTCCGTAGAGGACTTACCTAGGTATATTCTGGTTATAAATTCTGCATTCCTATATTATGCTGAACATGACTGTACAAGATTTTTATGAAAAGATCAGAATGTTTTTCCAATTAATATAATTTAAACAATCTTTCCAGTGGAGCGGAATTATGGCATCTTATAGACGACAAGTAAAAACATTGCAAACAAATTACTCAAAGAGATGGAATCATTGGCAAAAGAACCTGAATATTTTTATCCAGCGACGAAATAAATACTGCTTATTCAATTGACCACCCAAACTTATATTTCATTTGAATGTATCACTTATAATGTATATGTTTTTATTTTAACATAGAATATGGATATGGAAGTTACGTGTAGTGTAGAACACAATATTCGACAAATGCCCGTCTTGACTTTGTTGGAAAACCATCACTCTTTTGAAGAAATTTTCCATTACATAGTGGCATAATGGCAGTTGAATTTCGTCAATAACACAGCTCCGAAATGGTTGTACACACTTTTCTTCTAAGAAATCCCCATATAGAAAAGTATGAACGCACGATTTGATGGCCAATTCACTTCTTCCCGGCGGCGCGGCGCGAGATAACACGCCAACGAAGCTTCGTCTCCAATAACTGCATTCTTGCAGCCGCAATGTGAAAGGTTGCACCGTCTTGTTGGAAGAACATGTCATCCACGCGCATCATTCGTTGCATACTGTTTCGAGTAATGTTTAATAGTAAGGAACGATGACGAATAGAGGTGGATGGACATTGGGCTCCAATTTCATTAACTGTCGCTATATTTTCAAAGAGCGTTGCGTCCGAAGACTGCTGCCTCATTTAACATTCTGAATTGAACCAAGAGCCTAAAAATTTATTCATTATATTCACCACTCAGCTGCGGACTGAGATGGTCCGGATGAAGGCCGAATAATGTACGGTATTTTCGTAATATCTCTATAAAATTCACACCATTTCGGTAGTGTATTTTCACAATTTTCTATGCGTTGCTCAATTGTGAAATACTGCGTGATTTAATCTTGCTGATGACAACTATAAAATGCCAAAGTTCCATATTTACAACGAAAATGATTCCAAATTCAAATTGAATTCTGTTTTGAGACACCCATTAAATATTCGATTGAAAGATATTTCAGCAGATTAAGAATGAAAACCTGGTTGCGGTCAACCATGATCAAAAATTGCTTCGTTAGACTTTGCGTACTGAGTGTGCTGTGTGCATAGAAAAATAGTATGGGGAAAAAAGGAATTGAAGACAAAATATTAAAACTATTTATCCAGGACCCCCGTAGGCTCCTTTTAAAATAATTAAATTGTATGATTTAATCTAATAAAATGGGATGCCTAATAAAACAATGTTTCATTATTTGACGGAGACGGCCATGGCCTACATCGTGGAATTTAATCGAATATAAAGATGATTAGAGTGAGGAGAGGAATATTTATAATATATTATGTATCAAATTTTGACATTTCCGGTACAACAATAAAAGCTTTTATTTTTTTATCACTTTCCAGGTTTCAAAAGATGCAGAAGAGGCAGCGCGTAATAATTTAAACAATGCGCTTCCATTGGCTACAAAAATCGTAAACAGTGGCTGAGTCTTGCCTAAGAACTTCACGTAGAATGAACGCAATTAAGCAAGAACATAAGAGAAGCCGCAATGTAACCACCCGTATTAACTAGGTAGCGTACCGAAATGCAATCCATCCCCCGACCTGGACGAGGCAGGCTCCTATGTAATCAAACAATGCACTAATTTGCATTCGGTTGGTAACGATAAAGCTCTACAGCACACAACAATAGATGACAATGGTGAAGCATCAGCACTAGCACCAGTAAGAACCCACGCCATAATAAGTCGAAGGATTGCTTGATTCCCTGAAGCCAGAAGCCCACAAAGCAGCCAAAATGTTGCCCACAAATGTGATGTCCTTCATGAAGAAGGTGAGTAGTGCACTGTTTCCCATTCGCATTAAGGCCATGGCCCAGGGGGCAGGGCAAAGACGGTGGAATTTATAAGCAGAATTTCTAAGCTCAATTTGCAAATTAAATGGAACCAATTAACGAGCTAAGATTAATTTTGCCATTTGTGCAAATATTTGACGGAGATACCGCCAACCTTGAGGCGCCCCGGCAAAGCCATTAGCAATTTTCTTCCGACCTTTCGTTCTTGCTAATTGGATATAACCGTAGGCGAACGCAATTATATTGATCTCGTGACAAGATGAGCGAAGCAGCAAATAAGTTTCTTCCGAAGGGAAGTTTTGCCCAGTGCCTGGTGCCCGAGATCCGGCGAGGGCGTACTCAGCCATATGCAAATTTTAATTTTCTGCGTCATTGCTTCTCAACTAGTTTTGCATCGTAACCAACTCCTTTTCACGGAACTCCTTTTAGCACCGGTTTTAATATAATATTTTCCAGGGGAACGAAACTTGCTCAAGGTGACCCATAGAGTAACTCTTGCCTTCCCAGCTGATAAAATGCTTTCTTATGGTTACTCCTTGCTTACGAACGAGATTAAGTGGCAATATCAATTTATCGGATTTATTCAGCTGCTGGCTAAGCGTTCTAGGGAAACTTATTTTGATGTGACATAGTGTTTCATAATTCTTCATTAGATGCAGTTAAGATTGTGTCCATATTCCACACACACTACTTTCGTTCAATTTAGATTAGTCGATAATCGGGGATGTAATTTGCTGTGGATGTTATCATACACATTATTTTTCAAAGGTGTTTTTTTTCGGCACAAAATCATCATTACTTCATCAACATTAGTGATTGAGATATCATTTTGAAGAGTACGTTCCCCGCTAATGACGAAAACAAATATTTGTTTTTTTTAAAATTAAAGTTTTCATTAAAAAAAATTTTAAAACTTTTTATAAAAACCGTATTTGCATAGAAAATGACACACCGAAAGCTGTCGTACATATTAGCTCAAACAATTGCCAACAGATGGCGCCTTCTGTATTTTCTATGCAAATATGGTTTTCATAAAAAAAAATTTTAACACAATTTTTTAACGAGAACATTAGTTTTAAACTATGTATTTGTTTTTATCGTCAAAAAGATATCTCAATCATTAATTTGGGGGGATTCCTGTTATTCTTTCTTCAACTTATATTGGCAGCCCTTTGAAATATGTATGTTTCAAAATAGTAAAGAAGCTTGAAAAAAAATCACATCTGACAAAGCCAATATACAGGGTGGTCGGAAGATTGACGTCAAAAAGAAAAAAACAGGTCCCATGTGTCATGGGGTATTCGAATCACCCCCATGCATGTTCCGCGATTTTGCACGGTTTTCAAGTTATGAATTTTTTTATGTAGTTTTTAGAATTTTCGACTTGACCATCTTAAAAAAAATCTAAAAAAAAAAGTACTAGACTTTGCTGATATTTTTTTTTTGTAACTAAATCGTCATGAATGGTACTTTTATACGTAAAATAACCAGCTTCTAAAAGCTGAGAGTTGGGCGCACTTTTTAAGCCTACTAAGAAACCATGAAGTAGCCTGTTTAAATTTTTAATTTAAATTTGAAAATTTAAACCATATTTCAAAATACGTAACTTTTTCTCTTGAGACCAACATTTCCATAATTTTTATCAAAGTTACGAAGCTGGTTATTTTATTTATTTATTCTAACTGTTTTTCAATTAATTATAAAAGCTGACCGATACTATGCGAATTATTCGCACGACTCAGCTAGTAACATTTGAATTGGCAGGTCTCGAAAAAATCCCAAATGCAGAAATTGTTTGATTGATTGCATAAAATCATAAATCATATGGCTTATTCATAATGATACACGTGAAAGTTGGTACGGAAGTTGTTAAGACCGCTGATTTAATATATAGAATCCTACAAATAATAACACACTTTTAAGAAGACATTTTAAACTGTTCTGACTTGGCTTTTCCAAAGATTTTGTTCATGGGTTCAGTCATACTTTAATAACCTGTCCTGACCCAATTCTTGTTTTGTCTGGAGTTCCACAAGGTAGTCATCTTGGGGCATTACTGTTTGTCATATTTATGAATGATTTGTTTCCATTAGTACATAATACTGACGTTGTGGCATATGCTGATGACTTAAATATCTTTAAAACTGTTCAATCTTCTCAAGATGCTCAATGCTTGCAAGACGATCTTTTCCTCGGAATGGTGTTCCAAAAATCACTTGAGACTTAGCATTAGTGAGTGTAGTTTTATTTCTTTTTGCAGGAAATCCTCCATTCTGGAGATTTCCTACAAAATGTATGACAAACCCTTGAATAGAAAAGAAAGTGTTGTGGATTGTGGACTGCTGATCGATTCTAAAACTGATTTTGGACGCCATATTGATAATATAATTAATAGAGCCAACTCAACATTGGGCTTCGTTAAGCGCTGATCCCTGACCCCAACATTTTAAAAGTTTTATATTGTGCTTTTGTTCGCCCCATTTTAGAATATGCTTCCGAAGTGTGGAAGCCTCCTTATAATACAAACACAAATCACATCGAGGCGGTGCAAAAACGTTTCTTACGGTTTGATCAGTCAATTGCTGTGGAGGGATCCGTCCAATCTTCCTCCATATGAGGTCAGATTAAAATTGCTGGATTTGTCGTCTCTTTCAAAACGTAGAGTTGTTTCTGATGTTATGTTCATGCATGATATCGTTATTAGCACCGTAGACTGTCGTAATCTTTTAAAACTTTTAAATATTAATTCACCCCCAAGAGTGAGCATTGGACAACATATTCTTTACGTAGATAGTCACAGACTCAACCTTTGTCGGCCATGTCAGGTGACTATAATGCGTGCTTTTTATTTATTGACTTTCAATGTGGTAAAATGGAGCTAAAAAAATGATTATATAACTCTTATTATTGTTGTATTTAATTTTTATATTGCTTACCATAATATCTTCTCTGTAAACGTCAGATGGTTTGTACTTGTTGATGAGTAATGAATAAAAGATGTGGTTATTGTATCGTAAAAATAAGTTTAACTTTAACGTAAGCATTCCTCGTCCTCGACAAGAGTGGATGATTTAGTAAGGCTCATCAAGTAAGGATGCAACAACTTCAGAGACAACAACAGACACAAGGGAGGCATACACAATCATGGAAATAGAAAGTTAATTGATCGTGTGTGAGGCACCTTCATAGTTCTTGTTATGAAAATTGGAACCCTGAAAACAAATCAAACTGTGTTTGGTTTTTAACAAGTTTCTTGGATCATTTAATGATAGTAAACTGGCTACATAATCAAATTCGCGCAAGAAACCTAGAGAGGTGTGTGTGATAAATCACTCATCCGAGAAATATGACAGAAAAGATTAGATTAGAGAGTTGCTGGAATTATAGGGGTCATGGTTACCGTTTGTAACTTATGGTTTAATGATTTAGAGCCAAACTGCAACAATGACCCAAGAACATTTTTCAAGATTATTAAATAGAGCAATCAAAGCAGTGTTAAGTTACCTCGTGACACTCCCACTGTAAAACTCTTGTTTGTATTACAAACAAAATAAATCTAAAGCAACTGAGAGAGATAGAGAAGGCTAAGGCGATATACAACATTGCAAAGAGACATTTAAAATCATTAATCAACCTAATATTGAGGACAGAGATTCATGGGCATAATACAAGGATGGCATCGATGGGAAATTATAATCTTCCTGCACCAAGGACTAATCGTCTAAGATATGATCCGATTTACCCTTCAGTAAATTATTATAATGGCCTACCAGGAAAGAAATGCCTGTAATATTTTGGAATTAAAAGGACTAAAAAAAATTACGTGAAAGGAAACCTGTGGGACCCTTTACACCAAATTTTATTTGCTTGGGGAGCACAACATGTAATTAATAAATCTTTTATTTTTATTTTCATATTCTAATTAGGTATGGATGTAACGCGGGGCATGGATACACAGAGCCTAAAATCTAATGCCAAGTTGGCAAATGAATTAGATTGATGATGATTGAATTAATATGATTATTTTGGGAACATTTTGTTTCGCGATTGTAGTTAAAAGTAAAAACCCAGTGAGAATTGGACCTAACTAGCTTAACCTATTCATCCAATTACTATACTTATACATGCAACTATTTTATTAAATAAAAATTGCTTGTATATAAGCTAACAATCAGCTATCCGAGGACAGTTCAATTATGACGGAGCTAACAGAAAATTTACATTTTTCAAAGAACTTGTCTGCAATTGTATTTGATTTTGAGTTGATGGGTTCAATGGCTGCTATTAGATGCAATTCAGAGGTAGAGAAGTGCCATAGCATATCTAAAATCATTTTCAGAATATTATTTTGCAAAATGTTCACTTTATTTGAATGAGTACGTGAGCATCGAAACCAAATATGAGTCTTATATGGCATGAATGCTCGGAATACCACCTTATAGATTATCAATTTATTTTCCACATTGAGGATCGATCACCTGTTTAAAAAAGCATACATGACTTTTATCAAGGTCCCTCTTTCTTGGCAACCGTAGATATAACAGGCGGGCTGAAAAGTTCGTAGGCTGACCCATAGATGACGCTACTAGTATCAAATCCATGTGATTTTTAGTTAGCCCTAACCTTCAAAATACGCGTGTATAAATTTGACAGCTGTTGTACTATTAGTATCTGAGTTATAGCATTTTTGGTGAAAGAACTTTTGTTACTTTGAAAAAATGGATAAAAAGGAATTTCGTGTGTTAATAAAGCATTGCTTTTTGGCGAAAAAAAATATTGTTGAAACCAAGGCTTGGCTTGATAAACATTATTTGGACCTTGCACCGTGGTTTGCTAAATTTAAACGAGGCGAAATGAGCAACGAGGACGATGCACGCAGTGGACGCCCCAAAGAGGCTGTTACCGAAGAAAACATCAAAAAAGTCCACAAAATAATTTTTGATAACGGTAAAGTGAAGTTGATTGAGATAGCTGAGACCCTAAAGATATCAAAGGAACGTGTTGGTCATATCGTGTCAGGAATGGAAGGGTTGTAGGGAACTCAACCTCGGGGTAATTAAAGAAAACAATATAATTCCGACAGGGGAAAAAAACAACTTTATTTCGGCCAGCGTACAATCTTTGTCCTCCGCTTGACTATTGATGGCTGCGAACACTACGGCGACTTACTCTCGACTGACTCTCTCCTCTGGTTCGTGCGGCGCGGAACGCTTGTCGTTGTTTGTGTGTGTGACAGCTCGGCCAATCCTGGCGATGGAGTCGTCCTCGCCTTCATCCTCGTCCAGCTCCTCTGAATCCGGGAAATCCAAGTCCGGAGATGCATAGCACCACGGTTTCAGCTTCGCTGAATTATGCACAAATGACGCTTTACGGCTCGTAATGGGGAGTCCCGGAATATCACCGATTAAATATCGGTCGTGTCCCAGCACTCGTTCTACCACGTATGGTCCCCGAAACCTCGGCTCCAACTTGCGACTTTCACCAGTGGCAGATGGTTCATTTTCAATGAGGACCAAGTCCTTTTCCGAATAACTACGAGGAGTAGTATGTTTCATATCGAAACGTTCCTTCCAACGTTGTCTTTCCCTGACGACATTGTCCAAAGCGACGGCCCGTTTGGTTTGAATTCCCACCAGGTTAACTTCTTCGCAACAAGTGTCGTCTTCGAATGCGACGATGAAATTGTTCTGTACCAGGTCTCGGAGCGTAAAGTCGAAAACTAGTTCGTTCGGACTGTATCCAGTGGTTGCGTTCTTTTGGCTGTTGATGGTCCACTGGAGATTACGTAAATGTTCGTCCCACTCACGCTGATTATCCGGGCTAGTGCGTAGATAGGAAAGGATTGACTGATTTGCCCTTTCAGCCTGCCCATTTGCCCTTGGCGTTCTGACCGCGGTTTTGATATGTCGAATCTTATTGTTGTCACAGTATTTCTCGAAAACACGGGCGGTAAAAGACGTCCCACGATCGGTGGTAATGTTCTTTGGTAAGCCAAAATAGCTGGTCAATTCATTTAATATGTTTACAACTGGCATAGTCTTGGTGTTGCGGACAGCTTTGACGATTAAATATTTGCTATAGGCGTCTGATACGGTGACGATAAACGAATTTCCCTTCTTGCTTCGTATGAAAGGTCCAAGGTGATCGATGTGTAGCTGTTGGAAAGGTACCGGCTCCAGCTCGGCGAAATGTAGCTGACCCTCCGATTTCCCGGGTTTCACCTTATTGTAGCAGCACCCCACACAGGAATCTATGTACTGTTTCACGTATTTCCTCATCTTAGGGAACCAATAATGTTGCTTGATTCGGTCTACAGTCTTCTGGATCCCGAAATGCCCATGCTGATCATGGCAATATTGAGTAACACGCCATCGTACGCCTTGGGGAACGACAAATTTCGATTCATTGTCTTCCCAGCGGTATAATCGATGGTTTACTAGTGCATAGTCTCGTCGAATTTGGGTCTCCTGTTCATCCTTACGTTCGTTGTTTAGTATTTCTATTATTCGTTTCAGATGTTCGTCCTGCAGTTGCATCGTAAGCAGCCAATCGTCGTTAACAGGAAGTACCTGTAACACCGCTTCAACTCCTTCAGCCTCCCTCGCAGGCTCAACCAGTGCTCGACTCAAAGCGTCCACGTGAGCCAATTTACTTCCGGGGCGGTGAACAAACTCGAGGTCATACTCCATCAATCGATACCACCACCGGGCGACTCTAGGTATAATTTCGGTTTTATCCTTAAGAGTGGTAATCGAGCTGCAGTCGGTCACAACTCTGATGCGTTTACCCAATACATAGACTCGGAACCGGGCCAATGTTTCCACCACCGCGAGCACTTCCAATTCGAAGCTATGGAACTTTTGCTCAGCGTTGGTGCAATGGCGACTGTAATAACTCACCGGTTTCCATACCTTCCCCTCCATAGACTGCAGAAGCACCCCAGCCAATCCCAGGCTACTTGCGTCAGTGTGCACTTCATGCATCGCATTCACATTGTATATCTCTAATACGGGATGATTAATAAGTTTTTGTATAAGCATTTCATAAGCCCCCTGCTGCGACGAATTCCAGCAAAAATTGTCCGCTGCTGTTTTCTTCAGTAGTACAGTCAAAGGCCTGGAAATGATTGAATAATTTTCCACGAATTTCCTGAAGAATCCCGTCAATCCCAGAAATCGCCGCACCTCCGTCACATTCGTAGGAACCTTGAAATTCTGTACTGCCAACAGTTTCTCATTTCCGGGTTGGATACCCTTTCCGCTGATTCGATGACCCAAGTAAGAAATTTCCTTCGCCAGAAATTTACACTTTTCCGGTCGCAGCGTCAATCCGCTTTCGATCAAAGCATTTAAAAAGTTTTCCAACCGTTGTAATCCTGTCTCGATGTCCCGACTTGGTATAACTATATCGTCCAAGTATGTAATAACTTCGCCGGACGGCAACTTTCTCGCGAGATTATTCATAACGTTCTGGAAAACGCTGGGGGCGTTAACCAGCCCAAATGGCATCCTATTATATTCATAATGCCCGCCATGAGTTACAAATGCTGTGTATTGTTTCGCAAATCGAGAGTGGTGAAAAATTTATTTCCGGAAAGTTTTGCAAATTGCTCCTCCAAATTTGGCATTGGGTATGGTTGTTTTATGGTAATTTTATTTAGACGTCGGTAATCAACACATAATCGATGCTCTCCATTTTTCTTATCGATGAGAACAATCGGAGAAGCATAAGTTGATTCGGATGGACGTATAATTTGATTTTGTAGCATATCCGAGACTAGGCTGTCGATAATCGGTCGTTTGGCGAACGCAGTTCGGTACGGTTTCATTTGAATTAATTCGTTGGTGCTTACTTTAATCTCCATTTTGGTAGTATTACATTTTCCCAAAGTGGCGATATTCGTCGAGAAGCATCCTTTGCAGCGCTTAAGTAGGGCCTCTAGTTTCTTGTAGTCCTCCTTCCCCAGCTCGCTTTCAATACGGATTTTATTTTCCTTTTCCAACCAACAATCGTCTCCTTGCACTACTAGTCGTTGTTGGTTACGACAAAGCACATCTCTGCCCAAAAGAATTGGATATTTCAAAAGATGATCGTCAACGACCAGCACGGTAACTGGACAAACACAGTCGTCCACTACGAGTTCGGTTTCGATTTTTCCCTTGCAGAAATACGTTCCACCCGCAAATCCCTTTAATTGTGTTACACAGTGTTGTGTTTTACCCAATTGTTCTGCAAACCGTTTTTGTACAAGAGTTCTACTGCTACCAATATCGACAAAAGCCTTAATCTGCTTTCCACTAACATTGATGGTTTTTAAAATTTCATTAGGAATCCCAGGAACTCCCCCAATCGCGCAAATTTTATTATCAGCTGGTTTGGCTTGTCTAGTAGGACAGCGGTAGGAATTATGCCCCACCTTCGTGCAGGTTGTACAACGTTCTCGTTTTTGTGGAAGAGGACAATGAATTGAAATATGTCCCGCGTTCGAACAGTTGTAACACGTGGGAATTTTTTTATTTCCATCTTGAATCGTTGAACGTGGATCGTTTGCCACCGGGAATCTCTTAGTAAATTGTACTCCGCGAGAATTTGTTCCCGAGGTTGGTTTGCGAGCGCGAAAATTCATAAAATTTTTAATGGCGCCTAAAAGTTCATTACAGGTTAAGAAATTAGTTATTGCCATCGCATTGACAAATTCGTGATCGTTTATACCGTGCAAAATGTATTTCACGATAACCGTTTCCTGTAACTTTCCTCTTCGGCCCATCGCCAGCATTTTATAATAAAAATCGTCCAAGCCTTCGTTTTGTTTTCGTCGAGTTTCGATCATTTGCAGATGTACATCCGCCAGATTATTTGAAACTGGAAAATCTAATAGGAACCTTTGTACGAAATAGTCCCAGGATGTAAAGATGTCACTATTTTCCATCCACAGCTTCGCAGGGCCTCTCAACTTCGCCTGGATAGCAAACAATACGGTACGGTCGTCCCACCCATAAGCGGTTTTTAATTGTGCAATTCGTTCAATAAACCGTTCCGACGTGAGCGATTCATCTTCACATGGGTGGAATTCAGGCAAAACCGACATTATGTCGCGTACATTGTTATAACAATTCGCGTTAGTATTATTTTGAAGAAATTGTGTAGGAGTCCACGGAAGATCTCCCGGTTTACCGACGGGCTGACCTGAAATTTGATGGTATACTGGATATGTACTCTGGTCATTTACGGCTGTCGTTGGTATCGAAGGAATAAACGGAGCTGCATACGCTGAAAAGATTACGTTATTTCCCGCATTTACCGGCACTCCAGTAGTCACGTTCGGTACCCAGTGACACGGTGCAGACACACACGCCTGCGTTGTATATGTCGGCGCAGCCGTTCGAACTTGTCCCGGCAGGAAATTTTGTCTGGCACTGGAAAAAGCTTGCAAATCATTTACCTGACCCTGAGCAGCGGGTATGTGATTCCCACTCATCGTTGGCGGTTGTTGTGCACTTTGTGTCTCGCCTGTGTAGAGTGTCGATACATTGGGCGCTAATTCGCCTTGGAGAGGAACCCTCGGTATGTGTGCACTGGTATTCGATGACGTCGTGCCCACCACCCCGGTAAGAGTCACCCTCGCTACGTCGCTTGTATGCGCGAACGACGCTTCGTTAATGTCAACAACACTCGAACAGTCACTGTTTCCGCCCCCCGCGCTCTGAGAACGATAGTGCTTCTCCAGTCTATTCACTAAGTCTTTTCTTCTTCCCGCCGTGGACAGTCCGATCCCGCTACACAACTCTCTCAATTTCGCCACTTTCTGTTTCCCGAAATTCTCCATTTAAACCAACACGTTCACTGCCGATCGATATAGGTGTGTGTGTAGACACGCTGTTCCCAGAATTCACCCGAAAATTCCGTTATTGGCACAATTGTTTTGTTCCTTTCCCGATATCGCGTTTTTTCCTCGGTATATTTGCGATTTGTATATACCCGACACGATTAATCACTGCAGTTTACGAGAATCACTCACTATGAACTCGTTCCGCAATCCACGTGATTTTTCTTGAGAGTTTTTGCCTCTTAACACCACGAGCCGAATTATCCCACTTCTGTACTGTCAGGAATGGAAGGGTTGTAGGGAACTCAACCTCGGGGTAATTAAAGAAAACAATATAATTCCGACAGGGGAAAAAAACAACTTTATTTCGGCCAGCGTACAATCTTTGTCCTCCGCTTGACTATTGATGGCTGCGAACACTACGGCGACTTACTCTCGACTGACTCTCTCCTCTGGTTCGTGCGGCGCGGAACGCTTGTCGTTGTTTGTGTGTGTGACAATCGTGAATGAATATTTGGATATGCGAAAGCTCTGTACAAAGTGGGTGCCGCGATGAAGCTCAAAATCGACCAAAAACAACAACGGATCGATGATTCTAAGCAGTGTTTGGAGCTGTTCAATCGTAATAAATCCGAATTTTTGCGTCGATATGTGACGATGGATGAAACATGGCTCCATTATTTCACACCGGATCCAATTCGACAGAAATTTCGCGTCGATGAAGAGGTAATCGCCGAAACTGAAGCCTATTTTGAGGCTAAAGACAAATCGTATTATAAAAATGGTATCGAAAAATTGTATGACCGCTATAATCGTAATATCGCCCTCGAAGGGAACTATATTGAATAATAAAATCAAATTCTATCAAAAAAAATAATTTTTTCTATGTTCGGTTCGTTTGTTATGTTTAGTGAAAGCGAGTGTCTTGTCAAGCGTGATACCTAGATATTTCGAAATATCTGTCCAAGGAATGTAGTTACCATTTAGGCACAGATTCGAGTAGAAAACGTGGATGTCGTTTACGCGTAAATATCATAGCTTGCGTGGATTAATTTTTATCTTCCATTTGCTGTAAACTTCTGCAGATATTTGTAGTATTATCGTCAGAGCTAAATATGGCAGTATCGTCTGCAAATATTGATGAAAGACATGGTATTTTTGGAAAAGCTGCAGTATATATGGGCATATTGTAAAGGATTGGTGCTAACACGGAACCTTGTGGAGCGCCTGCTAATATGGGCTTTCTGTCTAATTTTCAGAAGGCGTAAGTGCGGTTGTGTAAGAAGCTTTGTACTAAAAGTATTAAGTGTATTTAAGTATTAACCTATCCATTTCTGTAAAAAGAACGGTTCAACACACGGAAAAGTGAACTTTTGTTCCACTCCGGACGGAGGACCCAAAAGGTACCAGCTATTTTAAAAGTTAGCCAAGTCAGTTTTTTTTAAAACTGTGTCCACTGTTCATCGGTTTTTTAAAGTTAATGAACAAAGAATAAGTGAAAAAAGACGGACTGCCCCATTTTAAAAATAATCGGTTCATGTAAAATTCAGCGAGATAAAATGGACAATCTCTTTTTATTTTGTTTGAAACCTTTTCACTGTGCCAATTTGGTTCGCTGTACCTAAAGCTGAGATTTACGTATCAGTGTGGACTAATTGAATTAGCGTCCAATTTGTTTATGGAGACATGATTGAAAATAAAATCGCTTTCTAAAAATGTTCAAACAATCGATGTTTGTGTACAGACTGATAGCTCTCCTATTTTGTGAAAATGGGCGAAAATAACCATGCCTTCCCCAGCTGTTGTTTACTGAAACTAGGCGTGTCGACTACGTAGCGAATAAATTGGAAATCGCGCAAATTTCCTCATCAATATGCAGAAAACCAGCAAATGCCCGCGTTATAAATAAAACATGGGTATTCGTCAGTTATTGGTTTGGGTTCACGGAAGCAGACGGCTGGATTTAATATTTTCTCACCCGTATTTGAAATTCACGGGGCTGAAACAACACTTACATTATATTTTACGTGAAATACACGTGAGCAGATCTTATTTGAGACAAAATTGAAACGTGGCTGTCCAACCACTCTCTCTTGGACACCAAAAGGCACTTCTTATAGGATGTCCCTTCGAAAAATATATTTTTTTAGTCGGGCTCACAGTTTCAAATCGATTGTATGAATTATTCGTTCCAAAACAGTCCCGGCTGGAGATTTGTGGCAGATACCACACGGGTGCTATTTTTGTTGCGTGTCGCAGCCGTGAAGAATGGTATCATTTATAGAAGGCGACACCTTCCTGTTGTACTTAAGCACCTTTTAGTGTCCCGCTCACCTCTGTCTGTTTTTCCACCCTTTGTCAATTAGCTGTCATTAATTTTTCTTGTCAGCACCCACCGATTTCTTAAATTGCCGTGGAAAGGCGCAGAGCTACAGGTTTTTATGCTCGCTGGGCAGGGCAGTCGGCTAATTGATATGAAATTCCGGGAAATAAATTTTCGAAGTGCCCTCCGAGTCGATTCAACGCAGGGAATCGAGCGCCAATTAAAAGGCTTAAAAGTTCTGCATCGATTGGGAGTTGCTCACTTTGACCATAAGTGTTCTCGTTCATGGAAAACGGGCTCCTCGCTTTAATTGGTTTTTCCAATTCCTGAGGGCTCCCGTTATTTACTTGATAGTCTCAGGAAAGTTGGGAATGTTTTCAGGGAAGTAATGGAAAGACCCGTCAAACGGAATGGGGCAGGAGCTTTGATTAAGAAACTTAAAAGTCTGGAAGAAAATTAAAAGAGCTTTGTTTATGTTGACAACAAATCAACAAGAGACCCTGCAAATATGTCTTTCAATTACACTTTCAGAGCAAGAGGTGAGTCACAACCAGGCTGATTGTGTTTGTAGCTATAGGAACATCGCCTACACTCTGCTATAAATAAAACAATTTTTCCTCGTTATTTCCTTAACTTACAGAATATCACGATCGATTATTCTCCAACAAAGGAGATATTTCTAGAGAAGAAGACTGCAGATATAATTCTTGAATGCCTTATACATTATAAAGTCCGTCTAATCTTTTCCCTCTCCTACCTCTCGGATTCCAGATTTTTTCAATTTATCATTTTATGCTAAGTCCTTCTGCAGGACCGCAGCACAATGCCATCAGCGGACTTCTATTCCTGAATTCGATATTAATGGAATAAATTCTGACACGGGGGAGGAACTCGTTTTCAACTCTGATGCTCTTGTCTAACAACTCTCCTCGTCAGCCCCTCGAGTTCACGCGTAAGGAAGGGCACGAACGCATTTCTTAAAGCTTTGCCTGCCAATTTTCACAATATAAAATAAAATATTTGTCAGCTGCTGGGTTAGCCTGTTAGGGTCTTTTAGGACTATTGAAAAGGACTTTTGAGGGTGGGGAATATGTTCGATATTTTGGAAAGGTTCCGGATGCGATTTTTAATTAAAAAGTTTCTAAAAGTTTTGCCTATTTAAAAAGGTGAAATGTGGTGAAATTCGACTGGAAAATAATTGAAGGCAATATACTATATAAGGGAGATGTTCGATAAATAAATACAGTCGTAAAAGTAAGGGCCACTTTGTCTCACTTCCAAATTAATGAATATTTTCAAACAAATATAAAAGGGTTTGCAAAGTCGTAGTTTGTTTGGATTAGATTATTTGTTTAAAAAAATTTTATGAACAGTATAGGTATAAAAGTGCCTATAACCTTTTAAGAACTTAAGGTTGCAGAATATAACCCCCTTTTTTGTTTTGTTTCAAACAAACTTTGTAGACGTAGTTTATGAAAGTAAAGGAATTTTGTCTTTTTGGTATAAACATTCTGCAGGACAAATGGTATTATTCTCTTTGCGGATATAATTAAACTAGTTGATTCTGTTTGAATTCTCCTACAGATCAGGAATTCCATCACACGTGTGTACCCTAATTATGTCGCAAAAATTAAACGTTGATGCTTTGTTCGCACAATAAAGTCTATTCAAAAAACTTATTATTGTTATTTTCATGTAGCCTTGTCCTCTAAATATTTAAAACATTTTGAAACTTACGAAAGCTTATATAGTCACTAATTTTCACGTATGACGAGTATACTCGTCATAAAATATTTCCATTTATCTATGACGACTAAATTCGTCAATCACAGCTAACTGGAAAAAAAGCTCGAAGACTTTAGAAGTCATATAAAATTTACTGCCGAGTGTGGAATCAGTTTTCTCTTCAAACAGGTTTTAACTCCATACGTAGCCAATATAAACGAATGAATGGTTCTCTGCTAAGCTTACTATTTTAAAGTTTTAAAAAATTTTTTAATCAAATTAAACATTTGTGACGTGCCACCATTAACTGTAATACGTTTTTAATTTAATTAAAGATATTTTGGGGTTAATTTGAGTTAAATTTGTTTTAAAATAGATGGGCATTTATTTTCAACAGGACGGCGCTATATGCCGAACAAGTTGTGAAAGATTCACGCTATTATGCTCGAAATATTCTGGTAAATGTGATTTATCGATTGTGCGTTCTAGTAACAGTAGAAGTTTTTTTCTTTTTGAGCTATGTATGTTAATGATAAAATGTAGTGTACGCCAATCCTCCAGCAACGATTGAAGCGCCGAAAAACAATATACGTATACCAGAGCCGCTATTGGCGATATAGTCATAAGTGTGCGAATACGTGATGGAAGATTTCACCAAAAGTGGAGTCGAGGTGGTCATGTGGTTGATATTATTTTCTATAATTAACCGCATAATTTGTACCTGATTATTATAAAAATCCCGGAATTTCTTATAAATGATTTTTTATTATAATTTACAATAATATCTCTTCTGGTAATACACCGAATAGTATATTGTGAGATACAACGTGAATTTAGCGTAGCAGTTTCACTTCCCTAGTGTGTAGTAATAGTAGAATACACGGTTATTTTTTTTTAGTGAATTCGTACCTTTATATAAATTCAGTTAAGAAAAAGCACAGTTTTATTTTTTTAATTACAGTATTTATTATACTACCTCGGTTAAGACAAGCTAAAATTCAAAACTCTCTCTAATTCTTATATATGGTACAGTGCTGCCGGAAATTTGAGGACCAAGAGTTGATTTTGGGGATAGATTTCGCAAAGAAATTGATAGAGTCCCTACCGCGACGAATGAACGACGTTATAAAGGCCAAAGGGTAACATATTAAAGGCTGATAGAGTTGGTCCTATAATTCTGAACACAATTGCATTAAGTTTTTGCTCATTTTTGTTAAAATTAGTACACGAATTAAAACAAAATTTTCTGAAATACTCGTAATTAAGAACAGACAAAAGTTTTCATTTACACCTGCTTCACCATCTTATCAACAACAACAACAGGCAATGGAATATATATATGTATGCCTTTAAATATTTCCATAGGAAAAGGTTTAATAGTGTTAAATCTCACGATATTGAAGGCCAATTCATTTGTCCTTCGTCTATAATAACTGTTTCATGTTTTAATTATTAAGAACTATGACGAATGGAGGTCGATGGACACATTCACTAACTGCCGCAATATTTTCAACGAGCGTCCCTTGCGACACCTCTTTTAACATTTTGAATTAAACCACCAGTCTCAAATTTATTGATTAAATTCACCACAGCGGACAGTGGGGCAAAGCACTAAAAATGTTGGCATTAAATAAAAAATTCAAATGCTATATTTATTGTCTATATAATATTATTTTAACAGTACACACTTCCCTGCTTCTCCAGCTGACAATATTGTTTCCCCGTACAATTAACCCAGGCATTCCACGCACTTACAACTGAACGCATTATTCGAGGAATCAACATCGTTCTTTAATACTTACTATAGTATAAACAGCAATTAGTTAAGAGCAGTAATTCTGCGTATTGACATTTGTATTGAAAATTATGTAATGGACGCTTCGTCTTCAGGTATGTAGCAATATTTATTTTTATTTACAATAACGAATAACCAAAGATTAGGTCAGGTATGTTGTAGTGTTAAAGAAGGTGCTCATAAAATAGGTACTTTTTTTGCTTTCTTCGAAGCAGTAATCCATTTGATAATGTTCCCAGCAATGACCCGGCTGTTGTTGTTGTTTTTTTAGAGGCTCTTCCTATTCTTCCATATAAAATCGTTTTAAATTTTTGCTCGAAATTGATATTTTTCTAACAAAATTTTGCCGTGTAATGTTGGACAAATTTTGATAATGTATGGGTATTTGTAATTTTATCCATAATATTTATATTTTTTAAATATATAGTACACACATAACATCTTTTATTTATCCCTATTAATAAATTTTTATACTCACGAACTGATTAAATTAGAAATTTGTCGTTAAAGATATAATGCCAACTTTTTAGGTTTCTTGTCCCACTGTGGCGCCATATTGAATCCGCCAATTTGAATTTCACATATTTGGTTACAAATTCGAAATCAGCAGCCCCTTAAACCTCTATACACTAATTTTTGTCGTAATTGACGAAGCTTTACTTTTTTCATGGCGGATATTGGATCCTCCATTTTAAATCTTAAATTTTTGATAACAGATTCGAAATCAGCAGTTAGTTATGAGCATAAGTTTCAAGAACTTTGAACAGCATTTTGAATTGATCCCACAAATGAGATCATTCAGTGTTCATACATTTGTGGACCAATAAGTGAAACTGCCAGTCCCAGTGACAGGTGATTAGCAGTGGCCACATCACTTTCTTCTCATCTTTATTTTTGCTATGACGTCAGCATTATACGCTTAGCGACTAAGCAGTTATGTAAGTTCACTGACCAAATATAAATGTTTTACTGAAGTGCTCAAACAACGTGATTTAGTTGAAGAATCCTATCACCAAGCTTAACCAACTGGTACTTGGATGGGTAATACAATAAAATATCACGTCAAAAATAAACGGTACTATTTATTTTACTTTAGCAAAATATCTCAAACAAATTCGCAAGTACTATGGGTGCTTCATAAATCATTAACTCTTACAATTATATCCTCCAAACCTAGTGCTGGAGGCCTGATACGTGGCTCGTGCCTTGCATAGAACATGTCTCTCTATCGCGCGAACGCGGCCAAACTCTGACCAATAGACCATGGAAATAGCTGCTTGGTTGCTAATCGTAGAATGTTTTGTTAGATAATTTGAATGTTGGTAGATAATTTGTTATTTATTATCGTTGGTCGGCAGTTTCACTTTTTTGCCCATTTTGAATGATGTCCTTTGGCATTCTGCCCCACAGTGCAGCGGGCCGAGATGGAACGTGGTTGACCGAATAATGTATTTTTCTACCGTCACTGCAAAATCCGCGATTTAACTTTAAAACTTGCTCATGACTATAGGCTTTACATATATGTATACATACGATTGAAACATATTTCAGTAGATTAGGAGGGTGGAAACCTGGTTGTGTTGTGTTTTGTTCAACCATGAACGATGACCAAAAATTGCCTCATTAAACTTTGCCTATACTCGTACTGTACGAATTTGAAGACGAAATATTGAAAGTAAGAGATCTCTGTAGGTTTGTTTTAAAATTCTAAAATAATTATAATCAATAATAACCTAAAATAGCGGGATGTCTAATAAACAAATGTTTGACTATTTTACTGAGTTGCTTTGCCCCTCAATGGACAAAATCCTGGCTACGCCCGTGTACATAATTAATTTAAAGCAGTAGTAGTGGTTTCATATTCCCCGTTTTTTCGGTACCATCTCGCGATTTTTTGATGTGGAGTTAGTAATTCTCATTACATTACCTATACTATATTTGGTTTATTTTAAACCAAAATTGCAAGCGTCAAGGCGTCAAAAAAACACCAGGTAACTTTAAATAGTCAGCATTTGTTTCAAACATTTCGTCAGACTGTTTATTATGGCATTTATCGTTTCATGGTATCTATGGGATTTATTACCTCAGTCTACTATTGTGATGAGGTAAAACTTCCCTTTTCCGAGTGAAGTCAATGTATGTACAATATATAGGTTCGCGTTGCTGTAGCAGAAAACATTCGTTGGTAAGCTGTTTTTACATCTGGACAGACAAGGAAAGCTCGTATATGACTGATGGTGTACATAAGGTGTGCTGCGGTACATTGTGTGGTGTACATAGTATGGCGGACATATGTATATTCGTCTTTCAGATCGTACTTGGGAGCAGCTTATAAGTTATCCCTACCTCGAAAAGTCTTGTGACATGAAATAGTTACAACCAGAAGGGTGAACGCAGCTCTGCTGCTATTACGACTTTTTCTCCCGGCAGTCACCCGCTCAAGCAGACGGAAAACAGAATTCGTTTCTTTATTTATTTGGGAAAATTAGGATGGGAAAACTGCAAGCCCTACCGGCATGTTGTTGCTGTGGTTACATAATTTCGTCATGATAGTTTCAGGCTCTTGAATTTCGTTTGGGTGTAGAGGAATTCTACATAAATGGGGTTTTTCTTTATTACGCTATTTAGTTTTATGGACGAATAATTCGCTTTTACTTTAGTTCTGCGGGAGTGGAATTGTGTGAGTTTGAAACCTTATTGCGACGCAGAAATATAGAATTTTAATATTGTTACGGTATATACAAATGCATTGAACTGTGTTGGCATCTTCTGTAGTTTAATTCATAGTTCTAAACCAGAAAAGAATCAGGTCATAAATTGTTACCCGCAAGAGGTAATTTGATGTTAGGTATATAAAAGTTGTTTTCATCTGGATTTCGTAAACTTGTTAACATACTAAAATCATGTCTGACATAAAAATTAATTAACTTTCACAGTTTGTACCAAAACTGTACTCAGTTTCCAGAAGTTTGGAAAGCTCTGAATTTAAATAATTGATTTCACCAACCATTATGTAGTCCTCGAAGCGCTGCTTCAACTAAACGCAGGATCACCTTTTTCATTGTGTCACATTTTCAATATTTCAAAACGATTCTTTGACATATTTTAATCTCCAAAGTGCGACGAGCCCTACAATTTCAAATTTCACCCGCAAGCACAACACAGGATTAATTCCTCTTTGTGATGACTGGTATGCTTTCTGTTCATCAAATAAAGCTATGCTCTTCAACTTGTCAACTAAATCAGCAAATTCCGTCGCCCGTTTGCTTTAAAATAATGTTTTCACCTCCAAGTTGTTTTCCCTGCAGAACGTAGAAATGTATTGCTCATATTACTTCCAGTCCGCATTAAGTTTGCAGGGAGTGTGCCCTTACCCTTTAATATTATATAATCCGAGAATTACGTTCAGGCATCAAAAGAGCTTGGGTATCGAATACCAATTTCCTGCAATCTATCAAAGAGCCCGATGAGGGCCGGTTTCTATGACTTTCATGACGACGAACGGCCCGAATCCATAAAGACTGCCAAAGTAGACAAGGGACGGGTTAGCTAGGCATACATTTTTATTCAAATTACAGCCGCTGCCTAGGAATACTTGGAAAATATCGAAATAAAATTTCGCTTGAGATTAGAAAAGTTAGGTCGCGTAACTCCGGGAAATTTTGATTTCACCAAGATCCCTCCCAGATAAATATCAATAAAACTTTCTCAACGCAAATAAAAAATATCCAGAGAAGTCCAAATTAACTTAAAATTATTACAAGAGTAAAGAGACCCCCGTCGATGTGAGCATCCATGAAACAACAAAACAATTGGCAAAATTACGAAAAGTTTGCGTCTCCTGAAAAGAATCTGAGCAAATTGTGTCTTCTCGTCCACACAAACAGAATTGTGATTTGAATTTCATCAGGGCATCCCTGAGGAATAAAGAAGGCAAAAAGGACTTGTCACTGATTCAACTCCCATTCAAACCCCGCGCCTCGCGCGCTCCTCATTACGTTCTCTAATTCTACCTTTCCGACTGGGCCTTCTATTTGCTCCAAAAGTAAAACAATCTCCCACTTCAAGGGGTTTCGAACTGATGTAATTTACAGTCCATGCCGACGTTCCTAATGCCCAACCGTCTCGAGAGGAAATATGCAAAAAGTTTTTCGGAAGGTGGACAAACTCCCGAAAATTCGGAAAGAAGCGGCGCCTAATCCTTTAAATCTATTAATCACGTGGCCGTTGTAGGGTTTTACTGTCGGGGAATAATTTTATTGTTCTACTCCCGGCTTCAGGTTCTTTTGGGCATTTACGCTCAATCTTCCTTGATTAGACACTCCTTCTGTCTCATTAAGTGTAATTTCTTACAGTTTTTTAAGGGTTTACATTGAGAGTTATGTTCTTTTAATGAAGGTGTGCGAGTGCTTAATCTGAAATCAATATCAGGAAACAATGCATGTAGAGGGTCTTTCAATTAGGACGCTCGACTTTTAAATGTAAATAAAACAGGTTGTGTGTGAGATATGCACTTTATTTTTATTTTGTTTGGAAGGAAATTTTATGGCATTAAGTATGGAATACAATGTGGTTTAAATATCCGCCGCAGCTTTGCTTGGTGGCACGTATTGAAGTTGACCAAGATTTTGCCAAAAGTGGCAAGCGCATACAGATTCCAACAGGACGGCACTACGTGTCACATAGCGCATGCAACGATGGACATTCTGTACGAGCTATTTGAGGGTATGGTAATCTTGTGCGGCGGTGATGGGAACTGGCCACCGTGATCGTGCAATTTAACGGTTTCAGACCTCTTCCTTTGTAGCTATATATTAAATCACAGGTCTATGCGCATAAAGCGCAACCAATTGATGCCCTCAAACAATTGAAGTACGCAAACATACCTAATGATTCAAATGTTTTTTTGTGGTTTCTGATTTTTTTGATAATACAGGGCGGTGAAAAAGTAATGACGCTATAGGGATTATCTATTGTTCTTGCAAATGGCGTCTCCTGTCGTCGTGATATTGAGAGTTGTGAAGTTAACAGATGTTAAACACGTGACAATGAACAATAGCGTTCCAATACGTTTCAAGAGGGTGGAATGATTGCGTGAATTTTATTGCGGAATATCATTTGAAAACTTAATCCCTAACAAATCCTATTGTGATATTTAGATGACTAGAATTTTAGGTATATATTTCAGACGAGCCCCTCTAGAAGATCCTATGGCATTTAATTATTGTTTCACAATTTTTGTAAAATAGTGAAAATATGGGATTTTCTACTTTTAACTCCATTTTTCCCAAAAGTGTTTGTAATTGTTTAAATAAGCGAAAACTGCGTACAAGTAAACTACTGGATACTGCTCTACCACCATTGATTGATTCGACTGACTACTGCAACACAAGGGGCTACTCGCCTGGCTACTGACTACTGACTGGCTGCCCTCTCCTCTGGTATCTACTGTAACTGTGATAAGTAACTGCAACGTGCACAACAACAAAGTAACTAGGGATGGGACCAGGTTTTAGGAAAATACTGATGATGACGATGGGTCATCGTCGATTAGACTCCTGCATGTATGTAGATGGTCAATGTCCTTTTTGATCGAAATAAATAATACCAGCCACTTTGGCTATTGAAGTTTAATAGCATAATTCGTACACAGACATATTTCCTTTGTATGAATGGAAGTTCTTGCATCCGAAGAAACTTAGTCCTTACAGTTTGTAGAGACGACTTTTCCCTCAGATGTTCTGCTGGATTACTTTATACATAAATTAACGGCACCAGCAGCGTCTGCGTCCAAGTTCATTTTGTAATAAATCTCATTCTGATATATCACGTCCCAGGTATAAAATTTCATTTGCAACCAAAGTTGCATTTATCTTAATTTACCTCGAGTGGAAATCCTCTTCGCCCATTTTGCCTGTTGCATAAATTTTGCTTAATTTTGTTTAGCCTGCAGAGAGAAACAAGCGGACCCCTTCCAAGTGAATTTTCGCAGTAAATTTAACGTTCTTCTACACGTTATGTGATTGGGAATTTAAAAGTGGCTGTGTTTTAGGGATTTTCGGGATTAGAGGCAAGGTGGATTACGACATTAACTTAATAAAGCGTCCATGTAGAAGTACGTGGAAATCTTGTAAATGGTTTATTCAAGTCAATTGATTAATCGTTCCAAAAAGTATTTTCGTGTCGTGTCCAGAAGAGATTGATTGGTTTGAAAAGTTCTGCCCATCAAACGCGAAGAAAGTCACAAGAAATTCAGAAACTAAGGCAACAAAAAATTGGGAAAATGATTGCATTATTGATGTGGCTTGAGGACATCGAAGATGCTCCAATCGTCTGCTCTGGGCCCATTCGCATACTTGCGAATGTCAAGGCCAGACTGTTGTCTGGGTGCCCAGAAACAGCCACTAAAAGTGTTTCTGAATTCCCTGAAATTTGCTACCGTCGAATGTAAAAATTTTACAACCTGAAAATACTCCAAAGAATTCTCTACAGTCACCCTGGGGCATGTCGACATCCCCGAATATTCCAGCGCCTGGCACTGGCGTAGCTACTAAGGGGCTAGGCGGGGCAGTGCCCCGGGGCCCTCAAGCTCAGGGGGCCCTCGAATCCTTACCAGAAAATCTCGATCGAACTGAACTTTTGAAAACCTATCCCATTTTCAAAATAAATATGACAGGTTGCAACCCGACTTTAATCATGGCAACTCAGTTGAGAGAAATTCGAAAGTTATACCTAGGGAATTTCTCTAAATTCTTTCTGTGGGTTGGCAGTGTTGTCAATTTGACGGATAGCGATATGAGCGTTTTATTATTCATCGATGTGCGTTTTATTGTGAATTCGAGTCAAGATTTTTTTCGAGAACGGTTATTATCATTGCCGCCAGAAGCTGCCGCCAACCGCTTGTGGCCGGCAAAACTTTGCCGTCGGCAAGCGGCAGCGGCAGAGTCAGTGGCGGATTTACCGGGAAGCAATTGCTTGGGGCCCCGCTTGGACAGGGGCCCCAAAAATTGAAAAATGTTGAAAACACATTTGGAGATTTGAAAATAAAAAAATAAAAAATGCGAAAATCCATGTAAACGACGGACCTGCTGAAGATGCGCTTGAAAATTTGTCTCCGTGTGATAGTTTTCGGATAAAATCGTTTCTTCCGATGATCGATTCTTTAACAACCAACTTGCGACAACGTGCTAAGGCATACACTGATATCGCGGCTAAATTCTCTTTTTTTGTCAATTTAAATGCGTCGAAGGAGGAAATCACAGAAAGTTTAGAAAGACCGATAAGAGACTGTCCAAATGATGTATGAACATTGTGACTGAAATTCAAAATTTTCACATCTATGTGAAACAGGTATACGGAAACGAGCCTCGTAAAACATTCGTTGAATTGTACCAAATAATTTTCAAGGATCAATTGTTGCCAGCGTTTCCAAATGTTGAATGCCTTATCAGGCTATTCCTTACACTACCGATAACTCATAGCACAGAGGAGAGATCGTTCAGCGCATTGAAACGCGTCAAAAATTACTTACGCTCATCAATGTGCCAAGAAAAAGAAAAATCATTCATCAATTTTCGACTGAGAAAAGTAGGAAAAAGTTGTAATTTAGTTAGTAACTTATAAGTAAACTGAATAATATATTGACTTTGCAAAATTAACTGGTTATTTATTATTTTAAAATATTGGAGAGGGCAAGGTTTAATTTTAGAATGAGGGCCCCAAAAACCTGAGGCTGCTTGGGGCCCCGTTGTAGGTAAATCTGGCACTGGGCAGAGTGGTCTCGCCAGTTTGCCGCGACTGCCGGCCATTGCCAGCCGCATCTTGCCGACCCTGCCGCAACTCGCCGCCTCAGCCACTACTCGCCGACTCTGCCGCTACTCGCCGATTCTGCCGCGACCCGCCGCAAGTTACCGAATTGCGTTGCATGTCACAGAGACATGCAACGAAAAGTTGTGTTTCTGCGCGGCGCGGAACACCGAACAGGAATGGCAAAGTAGTGGCTGTACCGCAGCGAGCGGCAAGGTGGCAGCCAGCCGGCAAGCAGTCGACATTAATAGCTCAATTAAATACACGATTTACTGGTATGAGTGCAGTCTATCAAATATTCGATTTTCTAACACCAACATTTTTATTACATGTTGATGAAGCAACTTTATTAGAAAAGTGTGACGAATTCCAAAGAAAATATTCAGATATAATAGGCCCTAGCTTTTCACTTCAATTTATTAATATTTACCACCTAGTTTTGCCTCAATTAACTCAAGCATGGACTGTTCACCAATTATGTAAGGAAATAATGAGCAAATATGGAGTGCTAGAATGCGACCTAACGGAAGTATTTACAGCAATGTTATTATTCTTTACAATTCCTGTCACTTCTGCAGCAGCTGAAAGGTCATTTAGCAAATTAAAAATAATAAAAAATTATTTAAGAAATAGTATGGGCCAAACTCGACTCTGACATTTATCGCTAATAGCAATTGAAAACAAAACCGCATCAAGCCTGGATTTAACCGAAGTCATTGATACTTTTGCGAAAACTAAAGCTAGGAAAATACTATAAATATAATTGTTAATTAGTCAGTTGGTAGGTCCGACCTTTATATAATAAACCCTTGAATCTTTTCTATTTCGTTTTATTGCCCAATACCTACACCAAGTATTAATTGTAGTTTATGTTGTTACTGTTTAATATTTTTATTACCTTCCCTGCAGTGCACTAAAAATAGCTGATGATAAAGTAGCTTAGCATTTTTAAAGTATTTGTATATTTAATATTTTTACTTGATAAAACCTAACCAGTTTAGGTAGCAGTGGGGCCCCATTTTTTGATTTGCCCCAGGGCCCTTGGGGACCTAGCTACGCCACTGGCGCCTGGCTGGCTGCGTGTGCACACACGTCCGGGCGGCTACGCGGCCCGGAATCACATCATAATTCATGATTTTTTCATCCCGTTCTCGCACCAATGACTCGCTTCATAAATCCTTAGATTGCACGAATTGATATAAACTGCCTCTTCTCCTCTATTCCAGATGGTTGCAACAGATGAAGCCCAGACCCAGAGCGCCCCAGAAACAACCGGAGGTACTTTTGGGAAATTGAAGCAGACTTTATCGTCATCACTTCTGACTGCTCAGGATAAAGGTAAGATTTCCTGATTTTATCTCACCGAACGTCTGGGGCTGACACGATTTAGTTATATAATTTGATGGCATGGCTGCCGCTAGGAGCTCACTATTTGTAGAAGCAGAAAGGGACATTGTTGCTGATCGCTTTATGTACTCACTTCCACGCCTTAGGTTTCCCCAGTTGAAAATATTAATCTTCTTCCAAGGATCTTACACTATCCCATTTCCAATCTGGCAAGCTTTTAACGGCGGAACATCCTCTTTTTGGGGATTTCAAATAGATTTTGGTTGATTGGAGCAACACGTGTACCTATACAACTTTGTGGAAATTAATCATGGCAGTTCTCGACCATTAAGGTCGCGAAACGAGAATTATCGTATCGTTGTTGCAGATAAAAGTCTCTTCTGAGGTCCTAAATTACCCAAATCTCCGGTTTCTTGCTTATCGAACTTGGAGAAGTTTCGTTCTCTTAAAGGCGATATTACAAAATAAGAAGCACTAGATGTTTCACAGGACTATTCCGCAAAATCAACGTAAATGTTATCCTTTGTCGCTGAGAATAGACATCAATAAAGTCAACAACAAAAAATCAACAAATTTTTTCACTTCTAGAAAATATAAAAAATTACAAATCCAAAAATGATATCGCAATCGAATTATTAAGATACAAGTTTGTTATAGTTAAAACTGTAATTGTACTTGAAAATAAATGCCAAATTATCGATTCTGTTTTTCGACTTTCTGTACCGCTTTTATGCTAGGGTCCACACCCGGTTAAACAATATCAAGAGGTTATTCTTGCGATAACCCATTCTTGAAGTCGTGAATAACTTTTAATTTCATTATACTATATATATATACTATGCCTTTCTTTAGTCATTTATAAGTTTTATAAGTTTCTATATCAAACTTAACACATTACATCAAACTTTTAGCTGCTGACACACGCACAAAAGTCAAATTTTTATATTAGGTGTTAGGTGCTGTTGTTTTAGACAGGGTGACCGGAGAAGTGATGTCCCATGGTGCAATCTAGGTGCCTCATATTGAGAGGTAACCGAATTACCCCCATGTACGCAATTTCCATTGTACATTCTACTATGTTCCTACGTCATCTTGTTTCCATCTTTTTAGTTCACTTATTACAAGTCGGGTTTTGATTTTTTTTAATTTGTTTTTTTTTTTAGTTCAGATATCACATGAAGAAAACCTGCGCTTGGTCTGCCACAACAGGCTTGAAATGGGAGGGTTCCAACGGCCGCCATTATGTTTTTTGTAAAGTATGAAAATGAAAAATGTTTTTTTCTTTCTTCGGTAATTGTTTTATAAAATAAAAAAATATTATTACCATCCATTGAACTGTTTATTCACAATAAGTTCCCAAAAAAACGCGGTTTTTTTGACACGACAAAATGGGAAAGCCCCTTAATAAATCTGCTTATTCAATAATTTGTAATGAGTATAGTAGGTACATATTTCTTGGAAAATGTTGATTAAAAAGGGCATTTATAAGACAATTGTTAATATTTAACATAATTAATGATGGGCCTAGAAAAAGTCCTTGATTTGTCTATGGGAGTAAATTCATCTAATTTAGACACCATCAGCTAAATGCATTTTCTTTTATCTAGGTACGGACGTTTTTGTTTATCAGCTTGACATGTGAACGAATTTAGATAAGAAACAACTTGTACCTCTTGCTCAGCTCGTAAAATAATCCATATCTCAGATTTATGCATTTCTTTCTGGTCCATTTTAACGTCTACATAATTCAAGCCTGCTATAATTCTCCTTTCCAAGTTTTTACAAAATAATGGGCCGGGAGAGAATATAGCCGTGACCGCTTTCCTCCCTCAAAGAGATAAATAAGATGCGATCTCCTCCACAGCCCCATTACTTTTGAGATAAATGTTAAGGAACCGAGCGGCACCTGCATTTTTAGTGCTATAAACAACTGCAAATGCCTCAAAACGTCCTTTGTAAATATTTGCCGCTACAAACACCACTTCAGCTGCACACGGTGTGAAACTGCTGTATAGCGCACAGAAAATTGCTCCAAGAAAATCATCTCAGGAGATGTGGGCTCCATTCCCTGTCGACATACCATAACAGTGATGGCACGAAATGGAAAAATCAATACGTCTCGGGGTATCAATTCACGTAATACATTCACCCCGCATTATCGGCAAATACATACTGTGCCGTGCAAATATCTGTGCACATCACCTGATGACTGTACCACATCCGTGACCGACGCTCGGGTTGAGAATGTGAACTTTTTCCAATTTTTTTCCATGATCATGTGTGCATAGTAATTCAAGGAGGCACCCACGACTAGCCTTGCAATCGACAAGTAAACGGAATGGCAAGAATTTTCAATAATAATCAGTCAAAGAAATATTTGAAAAATTTACGACTTCGGGATAAGCGTGGGCGCTGAGCACCAAGGTTGGCCTTTGTGGAAACATTTACATTTTCATGAATATATTTCCACCGAAATTAGACTCGAAACCAATCCAGAGGTCACTTTGCATTTTTCGAGACTACGAAATTAAATTCCTTTGTGGAGAGAATACGTCTGGCTGTAATATTCAATCGGCAGTATTAAAATTTAGATGTATTTGCACATACTTACTTCAGCTGTGGATATTTCCATTAGGTTTTCTAATACCGTTCCGAGAAAATACTGCAAAACGATAAGGAAGAATTTCGCGTAACTCTGCCTTTATTTTGCATACCAACAGAACATCATTCTTTCGTACAGAATATGCATCCGCTTGATTCCTGTAAGTTGGCTCTCAATATTTTCCCGCAGGGATTCATGTCTTTCCAGCGTTTTCTGTAGCATTTACACAATTAGTCTTGTTTCTATGCTAAATGTATTTTATGCACTTCGACTTAATGCTAGACTTTAAACCTTTTTGATGTGGCTGGAAATTTTTCTATGCATATTTTAGGAGACGGCAGAAATATAAAATGAAAAAAATATATGTTCATACAAAGATTTGTTCCGTACCCAAAGGGGAACCCTACTAGTCACGTTTAACTATTTATTTATTTATTTACCAACGGGTACAATACATCTTTTAGCAGTTATTTAATATAAATAGATAAGATACAATTTAGATAATCCAATATACAATATTTATACATATTTGAATTTGGTTGTCAAGTTGTATTAGTATTCATCCATTTAAAACTTAGAATTTAGATTTTAGTTCATTCCTTACATATGAAATAAACGTTTTTTTAATGCTAATTGTTGGGTCTGCAGTAAAAGAAAATTCACAATGGTTGTTCTGGACTGGCGGAAAGCAAAGTAAAAGGTGTTGCGCGTGCAAATTGGCAGCTTGGACACTGCCAATCTATAACAGTGAAGATCTAAATAAGGGGCTTTATTACGAGAAACGAAACGAACTTGAAGAACAAAAATGACAAATAGGTATTGCAAGTAGCGAAATCCTTTCAAAAACAAACGATTGCAACCGTTTCTGGCTTCTATAGCTATTCGGCCATCGTTTGCTTGTCGACAAGATGTCACAGTAATTGTAGTAAGTATTGTTAGCACATGAAATAGTGTATAGAAGTACCCACCCATATATTTAAAAACATAACTGTGATAATTTAATATTATTATAGATGGAAAAAAATAACCAGTGAAGGCAGTATGATATAATTGTCAATAATATGAAGCAAAATTAAGATTTAGTTCACAGTATAATGAGCATCGACGGACAAAATATTCATTTTATGATCGCATGTCTAGAAATATAATTTTAATTTTATAAGAAATTTAAGTCGAATTTGTGCATTACAATCATCACGTTATGGTTGTGAAATCCATTTCTAATCAAATAGAGATGTTCGTTCTCAGCGGCCCTAACAATTTTTACGTGAGTACCATCAAAACAGTCGATAACTCTTGGGAACTCACACCTTTGAAAAAATGTGTTGAGATCCTCATACCATCGGACATATCTTTGTCTTAAGGGGGCAGATACCTTTAGAATTATCAGAAAATCGAATTTTTAATATATATATGTTAACAATATACTGTCAAAATGACAAATCGAATTATTGAATATTAATGGAGTTATTGGGAAAAACGTCAGAGCCCGCATACCGTCATTAACCAGGTAGCCGGAGAGCTTGGGTCGGAGCAATGCCTTTTCACAGTAAGTTTGTGTATTCTTTTGGCTCATAATTTACTCTCTTACTTGGCGACGATATAAAACAACATCTTCTACCAATTTACGAAGATTTTTCCAGAAAATATTTACTGGAAAAAGATGCTTGGGTGGCCCTACCCAGAATGCTAACGAAAGTTTCAAAGCAAACTTTGAACGCGATTATCTCGAAACTGTGTTTTCAAAAACTGCTACCTTTGTAACTCAAAAAGTTATTGACCGATTAGGCTGAAACATTCAGAGGTTTCTCTTTATAGTGCTCTAGGAAGGATGTACCTAAAAGTTTAAAGATGTCGGGTTAATAAATAATTTTTGTTGGGGTCAAAACTCTTGAAAAATAGCCAAAAATCTGGACCTTTGATTAAACAGCCGATATAAATTTTAATTTTTAACTTTTTTATTATTTTATAGGTTTATCCTTCCCTTTAATATGTTTGTAATCGACAAAAAAAACTTTTTTATTTCCGATAAATAGAAACGTTTTGAGAGCATCAGCAGTTTTGAGAAAAATGCAGAGCCGTCATTTTGTAAAAAAAAAAATCTCCTGTTTTTGTACACTTGAATAATGTATTAACAATATGTCAAAAGTAATAAATGATCCAATTATTGTATCACCTTGAAAAAAATTCATTAAAATTGACTGATTTCACCCGTTCTAAAGGTATCTGCCTCCTTATTAAACAGATCAAAGATTTCGGCTAAGACGGATGACACGCTGGTAGCCTTTTTGATAGCCGCCTTCTGCAAAAGTCTCAAACAGGCGGCCAATATAATTATATTGAGAATTGCATCTTTGTTTAGCCGGAAAAGTTGAATAAAACTATAAGGAAATATGCTTGTTGTTGCTTTCAAATAAATTTATTTATAACATACATTCTGTCCTGAAGTCCAAGGGATTTGAAGAATCTCGCATTTTCCTTCTATATTTTCTTCGCTCTCACTTTCCGAAGACGAGAAATTAAATTCCGCACTTAACATTTCTAATTTAATTCAATAAATAATATCTTTTGAATGAAAATCTCTTCCTCATGACTGTTTGGCAGTTGTCAAATATCATCACAAATAATTCAAATTGCACATGACACTTCTAAAGTAAGGAAACGATTGTTTATTGTGATACGAAAGTGATTTCGTTTCGTTTCTCATAATAAGGCCCAAGGATACAACGTATTATACGCTTTAGCCATTGAGGATACTACTTTAAAACTGCCGTAATTAATTATATGTTGAGTAGGATGGAGGAAATGTTGTCCTCTAGTCAATCGGGGCCGAGAATTATGCAGTTTAACAGATTATCTATCAGTCTGTATGCCTTTTAGGTCATTAGCGAAATATAAACAGAAATAAAAATTTACAGTGTATACTCGTATGTGTTGCCTTTGCCCAAAACCCTGTTTACAACTTCACAGCAAATACTTTTTTTGGAGGGCCGTACATGTAAAAGGGAATGAGAAAACATGTTTCCTAACCGGGATACAATTGAAAGGTCTCGTTGTGCAACGTTGAGGCAAAAAGATTATCTTTTAAAAACATTAACTTTTAAAATAACGGAGTAAGAAGACATCAGAATCGGCGATTTGAGGCCACTTTTTTTACAGCTCTATTTCCAAAACAGCCAAATGTCACATCATGAAATAAATTCTGAATGATCCCCATATCCTGTAGCTAAAAACCGAATGCGAAAATTGTTGATAGCTTAGTCTATCTGGTTCAGCACATACATACATAGATATCCAAAAGTATGTTCGAATTATAGCTCCCTCCAACAAAATTGTTCGACAATGACTAAAGTTCTGTCCCGCACGCCCGGCGATTAACCGATTTTCGTTTTTAGCCGGATTTTGTTAATACGACAAATCAACTAACAATCGGTATAGCCTGCCAAATCATAATGGAGTCTTATAACTTATAACGTTTCAACAACCCTTGGCCTTGTAAATTGTAAAACTTATTATAAAAATAACAGCTCGGGTCGCTGAACTCATCGTGTACTTCGTCGATTTTTTGGAGCGTGCTATTAATAAAATAAATAAAGCGAATTTGTTTCACAAGGTAGAAGCAATGTTGCAGTTTGCGTCGTTCACAATAATTTGTTTTTTTTGAAAGGACAACTTGCGTATAGATTTGGGTTTATTCGCCCACAGAATTCAATTGGTACAAGAATTAAAACCAAATAATTATGTAAGGCACTGTCGATTCACTGATTGGCCTCTAGCAATTGGAAGTGGGTCCGTCTTTATTAAAGGAAATTTTTTTAGAGTAACGTATCATAATTTTAGATGAATTTAAACAAATAAATTGAAGAATTTTAAGTTACAGTAGAAGGGTCTGTGGTAACTACTACGGAATGATTCAACGTGTCATACAAGAACAACAATAATGAATTTACTGGTGAAATAGTTCGGAGGATTTATTTTCCTCTAAATGAAATAATCAACATGGGAATCCATTCCACTATTTTTTCTAGGGACACGTGAAGAATGTTAACCCTTGAAAGTTCACATGGGGTGTCCTACACCCCAGATCATTTTTCAACTTGGTAATAAATATAAAATAGTGTCTTCTTCACGCTCGTTTTTCAAGGTTAAACCCATTTTTTTTACAAAACATAATGAATCGTCCTTAAAATTAAATGCTTGTACTTCAAAAAAGCTTCATATAGTTTTATTCAAAAAACCAATAGACCACGACTTGAGAACTGCTGTGGTAGTGTACGTCCCATATGCACTTTATGCATCTCAGGTTTACACTTTGTCAAAGAGCCACAAGGCATTGATGGCATTGGGCCAACACCGAGTGAGCTATCGATGAGATACCAGCGGATGTATTTACATGTGATGGAATCGATGAAAATTGAGTCCGCCAAATGCTCTACCTCAAACGAAGTCGTATTGCACTGACTGAAGCTGTGTTCCATTATTCATGAGAAAGAATGTCAAAATAATACAAATCATTCCTCGTTTCAATATTTGGTGTTTTATGTCACTTCCAATTTCCGACACATTTATTGGAATACCCATTGTACTAAAGAGGATTAATTAAATATATGTTTACAGTCACTTTTAGATGCAAAAATTGCATGGCGAATTATCTCTACTCGCATACATACATATATTAAAATTATTTCACAGCAAAATTGCGTCTTGAATTAGAATTATTTGAAACTCACAGCTGACGGCCGTAAGTCATTCAGTCATTCTATAAAAATTGTGCACTCAATTTGATGTACCTAGACTTTTTTGAACCGAAATATTTAAAAAACTATAATAATATAGAGAAAACACATTTTGTAAGGAGTAAAATAATCGATAAATAATTCTTTTCCTTTATTTGTTATGCTTTAGATTTCTTTGTGTGCTGGGACCGCTGCGACCACTAGGGTGCGCTTAAGTGCAGAGCTGTGTAAGATCTCTCTCGAGGCTTGCTTACGGCTGCTCTTTTATAGTTGGCAAATCGTCAATTTGTGGTGGGGCAGTCTCCAGTGGCGGCGTTAGAATAAGGAGACGGCGTTACATTCTCCCCTTTTGTAGATGAAAGCGTGGTAACGGTGAAGACACAATACAATAGACGTCGTCTTCTGTTTATGTGGTCTTTCGGGGTCGTCCTCTTTTACGGATAGGCACAATTGGAGCGGCCTTATCAACTTCCTCTCTCAGACTGCACCTCGTCAGCAGTGATGTGTGATATGTTCCGAGTACCTCCTGGGGTTGATTGGGATCAGCGATCTCATAACTGGTGGCTCCCTTAGGGCTCAGTATCACATAAGGTCCATCTCGTCTCGGCGCTAATTTAGAGCTATGTCTAGTGGTCGTTTTACTTCGGCTATGGGTATTAACCCAAACAAGGTCTCCCGGCTGATAAGTCGGGTCTGCACGTCTTCGGTGATCAGCGTATTGTTTCTGATGATCCTGCCTTCCCTCTTGAATCTCTTGAGCATCCTTCAGAGTCGAGGCCATGTTTGTTAGGTACGGTGTCATCTCAGCGATGAAATTTTCGGACTGAATTATCCTTCGAAGGTCGTGACTTACATCATCCGGAGTCCTTAGTTCTCTACCGAAAGTAAGAAAAGCCGGACTTTGTCCCGTACTCTGGCATCTGACACTGTTGATGGCAAAACGAATGGATGATAACTTATCGGGCCAGGTGTGATGATCATTTCCAACTAAAATGGCAAGTTGGGTTTTTAAGTCGCGATTCTTCCTCTCTACAGGGTTAGCCTGTGGATGGTAAACAGGAGTAAAGACTTGTTTTATATTTAGACAATGCGAAATTTGCTGCATGACTGCGCTCACAAACTGAGTACCGTTGTCACTCAGCAATCGTCTTGGTATTCCATATCTAAGGAATACTTCCTCGATCAATATTTTACCGCAGTTGGTAGCTGTGGCATCCCGTAGCGCAAACAATTCAACCCATCTCGTTGCAACATCTTCGACCACAAAAATCCACCTCAAGCCATCATTGGAGGCGGGCAGTGGACCGAAGAGATCCATAGCCACTGTTTCGAAACGCTGGTTATACACATGGGTCTGAAGAAGTCCTGCTGGTTTCATATTCGTAACCTTGTAACGTTGACATTGGCGGCAGTTTTTAACATAGGTCGCAACATCTTGTCTCATTCCTGGCCAAAAGTATCGAGATGTGATTCTTTGTAAAGTTCGCTCGACACCATAATGTCCAGCAGTGGGTTCATCATGATATGCAGTCAAGATTCGACTCCTTTCTTGTTCAGGTATGACCATTTGAGCCTCGTCAGTTTCCTCGTCCGATGAGTACCGGTACAATACACCCTCATTCAGGACATAGCCACGGGATGTAAATCGAGTATAATCCTCGGCGGCGTCCGATTCCAAGCTCTTAATGATTGCTTCGAGCCCCGTGTCGCTCAGCTGTTTCTCACGAATTTCTTTGGCGCTTTGGTGCGGAAAATCAACGGAAATTATGCAAGTGTGTACCTCCAATCCATCTTCGTCATCATATGGGGGTCTCGAGAGAGTATCAGCAACTACATTAACTTTGCCTGGCGTGTACTGGATCCTAATGTTATATGGCTGCAACTGCAAACACCAGCGGGATAGACGTCCATTTGGAGACTTCAAGGACATCAACCATCGCAATGCCTGATGATCAGTAGCCACTGTAACCTCGTTTCCCTCAATATAGCCTCGAAACTTCGATACCGCCCAGACAACTGCGAGGGCCTCCCTCTCCGTAGTATTATAATTTCGCTCTGCAGATGTTAAGAGCCGGCTTATATACTCGACAGGTCGTTCATCGGTCCCCTCCCCTTGCAGTAGAGCTGCTCCGATGGCGTAACTACTGGCATCCGTGCGAATCATATATAGCTTTGTCCCATCTGCCTGCCTGAGAATGGGAGCGGTAGTCAATCTTCTCTTTAATTCGTCAAAAGCTTCCCGTTGTGATGACTCCCAGGTCCACTTAGAAGACTTTTTGGTTAAAGCAGTAAGTGGGCGAGCCACTTCTGCAAAATCCGGGACAAATCTTCTGAACCAAGAACATGTCTGAAGGAATGAGATGAGCTGTTTTAGATTTTTAGGTGCTGCTCGATCTTTAATGGCTGAAATTTTGTTAGGGTCCGGGCTGATTCCTTCACTCGTGAGCACATGTCCCAAATACCTTATTTCCCTACAGAAAAAATCACTTTTCTTCCGGTTTATCCTCAAGTGAAACGCTCCCAAAACCTCAAAAACCTTTATCAGATCTCGCTTGTGCTGCTCGAAAGTGGAAGACAGAACAAGGATATCGTCCAGATAAGCCAAAACTCGCACATCCGTCAGCTTTGTCTTTATCCTGTCCATAAGCCTCTGGAACGTAGCAGGGGCGTTTCGTAGACCAAAAGGCATTCTATTGAACCTATAGATCCCGAACGGAGTTATAAATGCAGTCTTGTCCTTGTCCTCGTTGCTCATTCTTATTTGCCAGTATCCCGCTAACAAATCGATTGTTGACATGAATGCTGCTTGCTTTGTGGAGTGAAGCAAATCGTCCAATCTGGGAAGGGGATACATATCCGGTGCTGTTATTGCATTGATCTTTCGGTAGTCAATACAAATTCTGACTTTTCCGTCCTTCTTTGGAACCATGACCACTGGTGAAGCCCATGATGATTCACATTCTTCAATTATATTTTGCGCAAGCATGCTGTTGATTTCGGTTTCCAAAATCTTCCTCTGATTTTCAGATATTCGGTAGGGTGGTGATGCTATGGGTGGATGGCTTCCAGTAGGAATGCGGTGTTCACCTGTGCTGCGGGCTCCCCATTGGTTTTGAATACCTTCTTGAATTCATACAAGAGGTTATTTATTTGTTTTTTCTGGGAAATGTCCAGACAGCTAGCCTCATCAGCCCTCAGGACAACCTCCTCGATGGCAATGGATTCAATGCAAATGAAGTCTGGGTCATCTATAGTTATTTTTGCCCTAGAAACGGTTGATGATGCAGGAATGCTGTCCTCGAAAATTCTGTTGATTGATGTTGGTGAGTAATCCTGAAATGAAGATAATTGTACAGGTGGAACAAAACCTGGTGTAGTAGCTATGGGACTGATTAAATCTGGAATACTGAAACCCTGTTTTAACACTGGAGGTGTTAATAGTTCTGGCTCATGAGGTTCTGCATCTCTTGGTGGGGTAACCAGTTGTGGTGCCGTTTCGATGGTGGCCAATTCCTGCAACATCGGCTTAGATTCTTGTTGAATCAGGTCGAATCTTCTCTGTGGACAATCAGCAAAATGCCATGTTCCCTGTGGCAAATCCAAAATAATTCTGGCATCTTCGATGAAGTCCACGCCCAAAAGAGTTCTGTTGTCATTGGCATTGATCAAAACCATGAAAATTGTTGGGATGATTCTGCCTTGTAAACCCACATTCACCCTTGTAAGCAGCACTTCCTGTAGCCGTCTTATACCGTCGGCCAAAACAACACATACGTTCTGTTTATGAAAAACATATCCACTGTGCAACAACTGTGTGTACAGCTGCTGACTGGCAACACTCATTCTGGCTCCAGTGTCAACAAAAGCGATTCCCACTTTATCATTAATTTCAATCTCTACTGAGGGGCGCTGACGAAGAGGAAGCACTGCCTTCTTCGGGGAAACATCAATGGAGCAAAAGCTTATGTTATCCAGGTTCTTCGGTCTACTGCAATCAGGACATTGGCTTCTCACATAACCTGGCTTTCCGCAACCATAACAGTTGATCACTGGTTTTAGTGGAATCACACTGGGGACACTTGAGATAGATTGTTTTGGGGGATCTTTGTGCGTGTTCTTCTTTTTCCTGCACTCCTCCTCTGAATGGCCAAAATTTCTGCAAAATTCACATTTCACTCGCTTTCGCTGTGCAACCTCCTGCTGAACCTGACCTTTGACCTGAGATGAGCTCTCCTTAAAAGTCGCTTCGATTTCGCGCGCTTGCTTAAGCAGTACCTGAAAAGTTGATATCTTTTCCCTTCGCAAATGGGCGCGAATACCAATGTGCAGCAGACCAAAAACAAGATTCAGTTGCTGTTCCTCTGTGTGTGTGTCCTCTGGCAGTTCAGCGAGCAGGGCCCGCTTATTGCAAATAAACAAATCGGTTGGGGTGTTTACGTCCTGTTTTGTTTTAAAGATCTCGCAATAGATCTGGTGCGCTGGTCGTGATGGAGCGAACGAATCTCGAAGCAAAGTCATAGCATTGTCCCATGTTGTCGCTTGTGACTGTACACCCTGCCACCATGCTGATGCTGTCTCTTGTAGTAGCAGTGGTAGTCCAGCAAGTACATTTTCGTCAGTCATATTTGTGACTTTTTTGTATATTGTTGCCGAAGAAACAAATTCATCCACTGCCGGCCTGGAGCGGAGACCATTGTATCGTGCTGTACAGTTGGCGAAGTTTCCATTCTGTGCCAGGGGTAGCGGCGTCGATGGCGGCGGCGGCGGCGGCGCCGATAGCCGAATAGCAGTGATGAGTTGCTCAAACTGCTCTGTTGTCATCTGCACAGCCATGCCTGGGTTTAGTCGAGGGCTTCTGCGGAGAATCGTAATATCGGGTGTCGTGGTACGGGCCCCACGTTGGGCGCCAATTATGTAAGGAGTAAAATAATCGATAAATAATTCTTTTCCTTTATTTGTTATGCTTTAGATTTCTTTGTGTGCTGGGACCGCTGCGACCACTAGGGTGCGCTTAAGTGCAGAGCTGTGTAAGATCTCTCTCGAGGCTTGCTTACGGCTGCTCTTTTATAGTTGGCAAATCGTCAATTTGTGGTGGGGCAGTCTCCAGTGGCGGCGTTAGAATAAGGAGACGGCGTTACAATTTGAAGATTTTTTAAATATTATATTCGTTACTAAATGTGTATTTAAATCATTGGATTTTGGTTGCTTAAAAATAGTTTTGAAAATTATGTCAAGTTTACATATTTTTCTTTTATTTTAATATATGTAATAATTTATGAAAATGGATTTTCTTCACAATTTCGGAACTTGGCTTAGCTTTTGGGGAAATGAAGGTCTCCAATGAAAGCTCACATTACTGACCATACAAAAACAGAAGAGTAATCACGAGTTCGTTTCGGTTCTTTCTGTCTTGCTTTCATATGGACAAGTTAGTGCAAGTTACAAAAATTTAAAATTCGATACAAATAATTGAAGGAACGCGGAGCTACACACACAAAAATGTTCGTTGTTTTTTAAAGACGACTCCTCAACATTTTTCAATGAAAAACTGTAAACAATCTCATACGATGATCTGTATACCTAAACTTCTGATATCTGATTGTGTCTTTCCACTGCCCAATTTTTCGTTTTCCTAAAACTTAACATTAACTGTCTTTTTAGCCTAAGATCTGGATATTTATGCACACAAAACGATTGGGATCTGAGGGAAAATAATTCGTATATTATAACTGTCATTTTTCTAAAATATTTTACTTGAATAAACTTTAAACACTAATTTAGCGAATTTGTGATGTGAACAAAGTGGCATTGTATGTAGTATTTAGGTATATTACTTTAAGAGCATAGGTGTTCAGATTTCAGCAAAAGTGAACCTTTTGAGTTTGGCGACCAAAACAGTGAACATGTCATACTATTATACAATAGTGCCTCTATATGTGAAAATGTTGACTAATTTTCAGATTTTAAATATCCGAATCCAATATCTGTACAAAATTCATGATATTGAGTTGTTATTGGAATTACGGGCTAATGTACTATGTACTATGCACTATCTTAAGATCTATTTGGATCTTTTGCAAAAAAACAAAAGAACTGTAAGGAGAGATAGCATTCCAATGCAAACATTCCAAGTTGCTTTTAAAAATGCATCACGAGAAAATATTTTTATAGGAGTATTTTTCAGAGCTTGTGCATGGGTTGGAATTATTTTTACTTCAGTGTTTGTTCCGAATTCTCCATATCTACTGGAAAACTAAAACGATAATTTAATCAATGTACCCATGGTAGGTATATATAATGTTTTATTCAAGTTGGCCAATTGTGTGAGTAAACTTTAAATCGACAAACAAAATTCTGCTTTAAGCGGGTATGTATTAGGATATCTGTATGGAAATCATATTTTTTCACATGCCAACGTGACATTCCTAAGACCTACATGTACAGAAAGTTTGTGTAACGAAAAGTAACTATTATCGCTTGTGTCTGGCAAACTATAAGTGATACATACAATATTTTTTATCTTTACGTAGCTCTCTTCTTAGTTAAATGGCCTATATATAGGGGTTTTCGGGGTCACTGTTCTTGAATCTGTCATCGATAATTGGGAATGAGATGGCGGATCCAATATAGCGACCGAAAATTCTTAACTTGAACGGATTTCCGTGTAATTGAATATACGTATAAGTATATAGGGGTTTTACGCTTATTTAGTGTCTGCTATCGAAATTTGGAACTTCAATATGGCCGCCACCATTTCATGTAAAATAATTTTCATGAAATTGAATTTATAAACTCAAATATTTACTGGATTTTACCGTTCATGATTTAGGATATTTTTAATTCCAGAATATTTTGGGTTTCCGCGGGAAAAATTAAAACACTGTCTTCGCTCATGCAACAGATTCATTAGTTCTGCAACAGTTTTAATTTTATGAAAAAACCCGGTCAAGGTAGAGATGGATCTGCTAGTCATTTTTTAATAAATAAATATCATTCAACTCATAATCACTTATGATACGATCCATTCACGTCACCATCCCAAAAATCGCACCAAACTGCCACTCGTTGCGGATGGAGATATTTTTCTGAAAAATTTCTTGGGTTTTCAGAGCTCCAGAGGGGACAGTTTTGTTTGTTAACATAGATGAAAAGGTGAAGGAAAGCTTCATCGCTGAACGTGATGGAAAATATTCTCAAAGGAGTGGCCGTCTATAAAGGGCTCAAGCTCAAGGAGGCCACTTGGCAGATATTGCATTCCATGATTAATCAAGCACTCCGTACTTTGAACCAAGTATCTTTGAATTTTTAATAATTTAAGCACTTGCTAGATAACTCTTTAGAATGATAGAAACAAATGTCGTTTTTAACACAATCGCTACGTGTAATAAGAAAACGTATACTAATGGCCGGATAAATGGACTTGATTTAGAGTTTATTGTATTTTCATCGCAATTTTCTTATATTCCTAGTTTTATTGGATACGATCTGTAATATTTGTATTTAGTTTAAAAAACCGATCTTACAATCAAATTGACTAAATTAGCCGACGGGAATGTGAAAAAAAATAATTTGTTTTTCTTAAGTATATTTTAATAATGAATTACATGTTACTCATAAAATAAACAACAAACGTGCTCAGACAAATGTTTGTACATACAAAAACAAGCAAATAGTAGACGTAGACTCAATCATCAGTATGAAAAATGTAACATTGGCCCTTGATTTCCCGTACTTTTTAAGGGATTTACTTAAGCCGGGTCCTTCCACCATAAGCCCATTTTCCTGTGAGTACTCTGTTTACAAAGCGAAACGAAAACAGTTTTAGGCACCTAACATATGCAATTGCCTCGAGTCAATTTATGGGGAGGTAAATAAAAACCCTTTTAGCCGGTCGGCCGGCCAAAAACGCTGAATTATCCGGGAATGTAATCAAGTAGAGTGGGATTGACGTAAGCCCCGCAACAGTAATTAATTAAGTTTTAATTGGTGAAATTTCCACAGTCACAAAGATGTCGCCACGTCCGTCGCTGGTACCTGAGGCAGATGGCCAGCTGCTGTACAACGAGTCGACCACTGGGCAGACGGCTGGTGGTCAACAGCAACAATCGCAACAGCAAGCGAACCAGAACAACAACAACAACAGCAGTGGAAAAGCAGAGCCAGGTAAACCACCTAGTCGTGCGGGCGCCTGCAGGGTTTGTTTGAAATCGTTTAAACCCGATGACTACAGCAAAACATGCTTCGAGTGCCAGCAGCGGGTGTGCGAGGACTGTGCTAGTTATAGCAAATTGGACGAGAATGAGGACGCGGTAAGTACCCGGGAGATGAATGAATATGACCCGCTCCCCGGGTTTAATTAAAAAGTTGCCTTAAATTACTTTCGCCTGTTCGCGAGTCAAATCTGTTTCTATTTCGTCTTTGTTGGCGCAGAACATGTGGCGGTGTAGTGTGTGCCGGCGCAAGATGGCCTCACGCGTCTGCATCCCGCAGGACTCCACAGACTCAATGTTGGATGTGCCCGTTCTGGAGGCGCTACAGCGAAGGCACTCTGATGTGAAGCTTAGCACAAGCAACACTTTGACACCGGGTAACGACACCGGCCTAGCACCGCCCCGCAGTCCAGAGCTGAGAAGGCACTCCGATGTCTCACCTGCTTCCCTTAAAGAACTAGAAAAAGTAAGTTCTCTCTAGAAAAAAGCGCTTTTTCCCTAAAATTAATTACTTGCCAACGACGGTGGTTTACGACGGATGCCGTAAAGTGGAATTTACGACGCCGTCGCCGGTTTTCTTATTAAAGTCTTCTGAGAGCGTCTAATGTTTTCCCTTTCTGTACTTTATGACCAGCTAAAAGGTGCCAAAAGCCCCGGCGGTGATATCGAGTGGCGTAGAGGTGGTCGGAGCGGTGCGCCCAGCCGATCTTCAAGTCCTCCCCGCAGAGGGGATTTCGATGCGGTGCCACCGCCCACGTCCCGAATAGCTTCTAGGAGGGGTTCCCGGGTCGCAAGGCAGCATAGTTACGACGACGACATGAAAACCGCCGGTGTAGCACCTGGAAGTGTGAGCAACCCAACGAACGAACTTGGTCTGGGCATCCCCGCAATGCCACGGAGGTAAGTCTAGCGAGGTGCTCAGGTATGTGAGTATGCACAGTGACCTTTCTTTTGTCGCAGAAAATCAGCTTACGACGTGTTTGCTCCGGGGGTTCTTCAAACAGCTGCAGCACAGGCGGGTGGTCGTTCCTCCGGCGATACCCTGGCACACATACAGCCCGGCTCTAGGCGGCCCTCATTTCGAGTCCCCCATCCCACTGATGACATACCGCAAAAGGACGACTCCCCAAGTCCTGATAAGAGCAGTCCAGTACTGACGGTGGAGGACGACCGACGGATGCGAAGGAGGGGCTCGCAGCTGTGAGTGCATTCGCTAAGCCCTGCGGTGACCTAAAACTTTGCTCACCTTGATTTGTTTACCTAGGCCGGATATAGCGGCGCTCAGAGACCGGGGTGCTATCCCAGCCTCCCAACTGAATCCGGTTCCTCCTCCCATCGCATCATTCACAGGGCCAAACTTAGAAGACTTGGAAGCACCCAGACGACAAACCTCCATGGACGGCGAGGCAATTAAAATCGTTATACACGACGTCGACTCTGGCCCAATTTGTGCATCGAAGCGGAGAGTGGTCCTGCGGAAGGACCCCACGGACAAGGCACACCGAAGTGAGTATGAGTTCCTTCTCTAATCTTTATCAATTTTTAATAAAAGTATAAGTGCCCATTGCCGGTGTTTTTACGACCTGCCTCTTTATTGGACTATATTGTCCGGAACTAGAACTTGAGTCCGCAGTAAAATCCACTGGAAAGATGCTTATTCAATCAGAAATAGAAGTGCTCTTGCGAGGTTGGGTAATCCGCCGTGCGATAAGCTTGAGGAAATTTCGAAGTGTGTTGAAGAAACGTTTATTGTTCGGTGTAAAGTTTATGGGGTTTCGCGATGAAAACCCTTTTGCGCCAACGGCTGAATTTAAATGACTTTGCCATCAAATTTGCGCAGCTTTAGGGCGTTGTAAATTCAATGAGCTTCTTAAATCCTCTTTTTATTCGATTGGACGTTGCTGCCATAGGCATTATTTTTATTATCTTCGAAATATTCTTTTATGCTCTTTGTAATCTAAACAGTTTGCTGTACTTGGAATTTTGTCTAAATAGTACCTACATAAATTTATTTCTGGATTATTTAGGGTGTACTTCATGCCAATAATTAAGGTAACGGACGACTCGTATTGATTGTGTCAGCACATTACATACCTACTGATTTTCATTTATTATAATGAAAATTCACACAACAATTGTTCTGGGTTTCTAAAAATCAAGTACTTCCAAAACCACATACCAACCAAAACACATACAATGTTTTCTTTAAAAACAAAGTACCTTCTTTGTATAGGTACAATCTGTTATAAAAAAAAAACTATGAGAGCATGAGAAGAATTGACTTCAAACGTAGTATTTTTAATGCCCTTTTATCTAGTTGCCACATTGTTTTTATAATTATTTATTTGAAAATAAAGTTGAGTATCGACGACGAAATAAGATAAAACTCCGAATGCTTGGTTGGTCACCTAGTCAGAGTCCAATTAGCTCTAAAATGCGCCGTTTTGATTGAACGAAATATATCTTAGAATTGGTTGCAGGTGACTGTTATGGGATACTAGGGATTAGAGCCAACCCGTGCTGTTCAAAAAGCGAACAATATCTCCAATCCCCGCCCTGGATACCTCCTTGAGGTAATCGAAGAAGTGCCTACCCAATGCCCGGTATCAGAAAGTGTCGGACAGTTACACAGAAAGTGAAAAAGAGTCTCGTTCTCCTCTGGGCTCTCACAGATGCAACAATGGTTGTCGAAGGGACTGCCTAGTTTAGCTGCCTGTTCCCCTATAAGCCAATAGCCCGTGTGTACCGCCACTATCCGGGCAATGTCTACACTAGCCAGCTTAAAAAGCTCATGCGTTCTACCAATAATGCAAGCAGGCCAGGCAAGCTTGGAAATTTTACAGCTTCCAAGACTTTCCCACCTGTTGTTGGCGATCGTTATAAAATGTGTATAGATATCCTTCTTGGCGGATCGCATAGGAGTGTGAACTGTCTCACTAGAGGATCCGCCAAGAGTTGTACCCAGTTTGGCTAGTTCGCCAGCCCTCTCATTTTCATTTACGTGCCTGTGTCCTGGAACCAAAAGCAGAGTAATGGACAAACGACCACCCTGGTCAGTTGCTCACGACATTGCTCCAATTAGGATGAACCGAATTAAGTGCTTTGATAGCGACTTGGGAGTCAGTGAGTTGAGTATAGCTATATTATGGTTGGACGTCAAGTTCTCTGAGAACCGAATCAGGCGCAACCAACCTTACTGATCGCCATCATCCCCGCCTGGAAAATGCAGGCACGATTAGGAAGGTGGTAAGATTCTTCGACCTGATTACTGTGACCATAAGGCCTAGCTTTCCAGCATCCTGACTCTACAGAAGAGCACTACTAGCTATGTTACTTTACATATATGAAAATCAATGGGTAAGAGGTGCAGCATAACATTGAGAGCCTCACTTGGACAGGGTCGTATGTCTCCTCAGGTGCCAACTCTGGCAGGTCTTTGCACTCTTCCGAATTTAATTTTATTATAATTTTTTCTAGACAAGACCGATGCGATGGGGTGAATCCGTGGACAGTTCTAGATACCTATTACCTCGAAAATAGCGGAATCATTCATGTTCTTTAAGCCATGTAAAGAAGTCAGAAGAAATTGCATATTAGCACATGGTAAAGATTTATTACTCTTAAACTATTCAGAGACTGTACGTACAAAGTAGAAATTTCTGACTTTTACAAGAAAACGCAATTTGTTGTATTCAAAAGTTAAACTAGCTTTGCCAAGTTCTTTTTTCTTCCACTAACTATAATTATCAAGTGTAAAAATCAAGCTCTAGAAAGATGAACATATCGAAACCATGACCTAGGCTTACATTTATTAGTTAATCTTTTCGAGATTCTACTGTATGTTTTGTATATCCTGCTACTGCATGTTCGTCAAATATTTCCATGGTGAAGAATACCATCCATCCACCAGAAATCCATGCTAAAAAGATTTCAAGGTATGTGTTTACCAAACGTACAAGCAATCATCGCTGTCTGTCGACGTCATATGGGAGTGAATTTTAGAGAAAAAAATGGTTCATTTAGTGAATTCGAAACGCCCTTATAGAGACTGGAAATTTGGAACCTTTCATATATTAAGGACAGCGTTTTACAAAATGCCCACTCTGATAGAGTAAAACAATACTACGAATTTTTAAAGCTACTTATTTTAACTTTGCTTCCAAAGAACGTATATCCATTAAATCTGGAGCACGTGCTCTGCAATTCATTTTGAAAAAATTGTTTTCACCTTTCTCCAAAATACTCCCTCTGACAGGATGATTCTAATTTCGAAGTGCTCCATTGTATCTCTAGTTTCAGCACAAATACTTTGACATTTGGAATGCAGGTCCTCCAAATATTTTACGAAAAACCCGTTTTCCAAAACCCCAAAATAATTTTGAGATCTAACAAAATGTGTTATAATTTTTTATCTAGCATGTCCAGAAGATAAAATATTTACGAAAAGCGATTTTCCTACTATTATTAATATACTACCCTTGGGCCGTCGATCTGCGCAGGCACACCAGGAGTTTTTTTACTCTCGCTGTGAGTGCTAACATTTAAAATACATTTCATCCTGTTACCTGATAGGCCAGTTTTATTGCAGTCAGCTCTTGGACTACTATTAAAACCGCCCATTAATCGGATTAATTAAATTGGGTTTTGCGAAATATCTTGATATAACTTTCCGGTTATAAAAACAAATGCTGGAACAGCTTTATAATTTCCAAAATTGTGAAAAATCCATAAATAAATTCGGGATGCACATTATTATTTTATTTGTAGCTTTTGATCGGCGCTAAATGCTATGCATCCGCCTTCGGTTGGTCAGTGAAAAAATATGAAAGCTAATCAAACTTTAACACAGAACCTATTAAAGTCTTAAAAACAAATTAATATTTTCGTGATACACCGACGTGACCGCACATTTGTGGTAAACACTGCTCTAGGTTAGATGAGTGTAGTGGTATGCTCTGCGTTGCAGTAAAAGTCGCAGTGTTATTTTGCTTAACCGGATAAGGATTCTGATTGCATTTTAGCTAAAGTTTTTATGGTAGGGCAGAGTGCTTCCGCAGCACTTGTTATTATTTCATTTTGCTTCTAATATGTATAAGAAGCGTTGGTGCAGCGCTTGTTCGATTTAATTAAGCCAACGACTACCGAGTGCTTCCCTTGTGGCGAGTTCGAGCGCTTTGCTTGTGCAAACATCAAAGATACCTCCTAATTGATGAATAAGGAAATAACCTGGTAAGCTTCCTCTCGAATAATGAAAATTTGCAAGAACACAATGCAGCCATTCCGAATTAGGTGCAGTAATAATATCCTTCCTTTACCAGGAAGAAGCCCCTCTTTAGGAATTCTATGTCTGTGAAAACCATTCCCATGAATATCAGGCTGTGCAAAATCGTGCTCGCGGGAATACGAAAAGCAAATTTAATCTAAATGAGTGCACTAGAACTCATTAACTGAAGGCATAGAAGTGGGGCTGGTAGCGTCGGGAATCCGCTTCAACTTTGAATATGAAATGCACTCAGCAGCGCTTTATTGCCCGCTGCTACAGCCCAAAGTTATCATTGTGGCATTTAAAACAAGTTTTATTCAGCCTTAAGCTACGCCTGCATCCCAGTCGCGGAACTTTTCCTAAGAGGAGCTCGCAACTCTATCCTAGAGCAAAGTATTGATTTAATTTTACTATTAATCCTCGACGCTTAAGGCTCGCAATGTAGAGCAGCAGGGACCGCGTGACTTAACTAGGATTTACTGAGAAGTTAGGCGGGAAGGGGTTTAGTTAGCGTAGTTGGGACTTTGTGATTTTACTTTAATTCAAATGCTTGCTGCTCCGTGCGACATTTTAAAGAAATTTGAAACTCGAGTTTCAATTTTGTAAGCAATTGCCTTCCTGTGCTGTCGCGACATTTTCCTAGTTGCTGTGGTTAAAATGTATTTTAGATGAAATTTAGAAACACAAACAATTGTTCACCAATAAAGAGATATAAGGGGACATAATTAAAAAGATTAAAAGAAAACAAGATAGAGAGATTTCTTTGACTATCCATCCGTTTAATTCGCTGTTTATAATTTCAGCACAATTAGTAGTTTTTCAGCGCCGAAGAGATTGATGTATTTAAGGGATATGTATTTTTGGAAATAATTCTCACTCCTAAAGATGCCCTAATTGCTAATTATAAAGTATGCCTGAATCGTCAAAGAGTATCATTAACGTATGTAGCATGAAATTTACAACAATAATATGGCCAAAATCACTCAGACAAACTGAAGTTATTTAATGCTGTTCCCTATTCAATTCTTCGTTATGGTGCTCACTCAAAAGTTGGAGCGGTACCATATTTCATAAAAAAAAGTAGATATGCAGGCTGATTCAGCATATACATATATGTATATGAATACTGGAAACTAAAAGCTTGGAAACGTGGGGTTTTAATGTCTAGAAAACTTTGAACTTTCCGACAAAAACAAGTACATAGTAGCACATTTTAGCGGAGATCATTTCCTAAAAAAAGGGCTTTATACGTTTTTCCATACGGATAACCGTTCAAGAGATATAACACCAATACTAATGTGTACGCAAAAATTTGGGTTCTGGAACAACCATACATTAGACAGTATAAATTTGATCTACTTATTGAACATAACAAGCCGTTCCTATAGTTTTTCTACTAAAACGTAGGTGGCACTATATTTAATTTACAAAGACTTTTTGCCAGTTTTGATACAATTATCAGCTAACAGATGTGAACAAATTTGTATTCGTAATTAAATTAATTGTTGTGATTCAATAGTGCATGAATTAAGTTCTTATGTGGAAAAAAAATTAGATATTTATTACCATATTCACTTAAGCTTTCTTCCATTTCTCTATAAAACGGTTCAACACATGGATAAGTGATCTTAAATTCTATTCCAGATAGCGAACACAGATTGGAAGTATGCAGGAGTATTTCATTATATTTTCAATGGTTTTATTTTGTACGATGTCATGTAGTTATGAGTAAAATTTAATGATTGAAATTTGACCCCCTTCCCATTCTCCAATTGAGTTGAAATTTTACACACAGCTTGGATTATGACCAAGGAACATACTGTTCATAATATAATTTAGGTCAGCCCAAGACAGACCATGGAAAGTGAATTTGAAAGGACGCTTAAAGGGGGGGTAACGTTAATTCGGCGTGAAAAAGCCCCTTTTTCAAGAATTTTTCCAGACGCTACAGGCAATACAAATTTAATTAGTCGATCGCAGCATTATAGCACAACCTGTGAACAATATTTTCCTTAATATTTTAAAACAAAATATAAATAATTAAGACGACGGCAGCAAATCTTCTGAGGCGCCTCGAAAAAAAGTTGTCTGTCGGTGAACAATATTACTAAGGAGTGGATCATCTGAATTAAAAAAAAAAAATGTGTCATTAGATAACCGCTTTCCAAAGGTATTCCTGGGAGGAAATTTTTTTTTTTCGATTTTTCAATTTTTGCTGACACTTAGAAGTGAAAACACCGATTTTCGTCTAAAAAATTAACCTATTTGTTATTGTAAAATCTATAATTATGAAAAAAAAGCTCCCAGCGTTACCTGGTCATTTATGTAAAGAAGCTGTATACAAAATTTCAAAACAATCGGTCTAGTAGATTTTGCTCTAAACTGTTCACCGGTTTTAAAAATGACAAGCGTCAGAAAATCGCTTTAAAGTTTTGCATACCTGAAAATCGAGTAGTATACATGAAAGCAACAAACGCTCCAAGTTTTGTATCTTAGTTAGTTTTACTCCGATTAGTGTGAAATTTTGACACAACAATCTTAAGATGTTGTACAATCATATGAAACAATAAAAAAAAATGAAAAATAAAATTTTTTAATACGTTACCCCGCCCTTAACTGCTTCAGTGCGTTTTATATAAGAAGAGTAATAAGGAGACCAAACTAAGTATGTATACAGGAGTACTCAAGGCTTAGTCTCACACAGTAGTAAAGTTTTGGAGAAAAGCTTTTTTCACTGTTTTATCATGTTTCGCACCGTCGAAGATGCGAGAGGGGGAGGTTTTTCCATAGCTGCAGTAAATATTTGTATGTTCGTCCGACAACCACATTCTGCAATATGTATAATGTATGTGCATAGGTGCAATATAATGAAGTGACTTAGTGACACAAGGAACGTTAAAATCTTTTTTAACCATCTTTTTACAAATCCTAAAGTGGAATTTTTACGATCTGCAATACTAATAAGAAATCCTGAATCCTTAAATCTCTCTAGTAATTGTACGTTTTGTAATTATACGATGATGGAAAATGACATTGCTGGACTATGGAAGTTAATCGTGAGTTAATTTTGTAATTGCATAAAAGTGGCAAGATAAATTGTGAAATGGTTCCGTCTCTGAAAAATATCGGTGTGTACAAAAGATTCGTAGAACGGATTGTGCAACAATTTGGGGTGACGGGCAATATTGAACAAATGAGAACTACCACCAGAAAATGAACTGTTAACAGCAAAAAGGTGAGAGACTGATATCGGAGAAATTGGTATCCAACAGTCAGGAAACTTGCTAGAATTTGATGGTTGGAAGATCCTGTGTAAACTATACATATTATAGGGACCGAAAATAACTGGTTTCCCTCAGAAATATATTTTTATGAAAATCTTTGCCTTATTTTTTTAAAAATTATATGCAATTTCAAAAAGGAAAAAAAAATATAATAGCATATCTTACTGATACATATATTACAGTTTTGCAGAAAAAGAGTTTTCTTTTTAAGTCAATGATGGAGATTTATTTTTTGACTGATTTATTAAAATCATATTATAAGAGTTAAAATCCAATTTTATTTTATATATTGTTTTATAAAACTTACACTTAATTTGGCTCAATAAGAGTTATTGAAAGACTTTGATTTTTCAAGTCATCAAATAAAATCTCGATGCATGAAATATGGTAGGTTGTTTCCCCCGTCTTAAGCCGCGACATTGGACAATGAAATTCGTTTAATTTTATGTGGTCATAACATTTTTCCTGAATTCAAGTATCGGTGTAGGGCTCCCTAGCCTTATATCCCGTTAAACAAGTTTCATGATTGGAGACTCTTTACAAAATGATGTTTTAAAATACAAAGTCTTTCAATAACTCTTATTTAGCCAATTTAAAATGAAAGTCATCTAGGGACTTTTATTTCCACACTTCAAAAATAAAAGTTCCATCCAGTGTAAGTGTTTATAAAATGATATATAAAATAAAATTGGATTTAAACTCTTGCAACATTGTTTTAATAAATCAGTCAAAAATTAAATCTCAATCTTTGACTTAAATATAAATTTTGGTCTAATAACTCTTTTGATAAAATTTACCTTTTTCGCTCCCTGATATATTATACGAAAGGATCTAGGAATGTGAATCTATCAAAGGAAACAATTCCAAGGTCTTTCTAAAGTACAAAGGGTTGTCGGAATTAAAAATTGGAAACACTTTCTTGAATGTCACGCAGTTAGTGAAGATCAATACATGTCCAAAATGCTCGCAGTTAAAATAGATAATATATCAACAATTGAAATTAGTTGGAATAAAAAATATTGCCGACAGACATTTGTGGACACCTTAAATCCAGAAATATGAAATATGTCATTAATTACTTAATTCAATGTATGTACATATTGGAGGTGACTTGGGAAAAATACGTATACGACATATATCTACTAATAGATTCTATGGCGTGTCCTGATCAAAGATTTTATTCGACAGAAGTCATAATATTTATATAATGGTCCTTTAAAAACTAAGTGTGAATTACATTCACGGAAAATTTCGGATGACATTGAACTACTCTCATAGTAAAAGAAATTAGGATCAATTATATCGTTTGCTTTCCATTATACGAGTAAGTAAAAAATAATTGCCGTTGAATTGAAATGAAATTTTTAAGTCAGTCTGATTCAGTCTCAGGAGGTAGAAAACTATTTTCAGCTTATGCATTTTAGATACTTATCTAATTAAGGTTATCAAGACAACTTAGGTGTGCTAGATTTAAATGTGCACAGGCAATAATATCCGTTTTTTACAGCGGATAGTTCAATGTAAATTTACAGCCTTAGCACATATGAAATTATGGTTACATAAATATATTCAGCTGATAACTTGAAAATACCATGTTTAAATTAAAGATAAGCCCAATTTCATTTTTCAGTACAGAGTAGTTGTTTTCTAAATATTTAATTGATTTAATATAATTAAGCAACGAAATTGTCAGGCTATAAAAACTAGAGTTTGGCTAGCAGTAAAAAGTAAATTACAATATTTAAACAAAGTTTTACTTTAATTGCACTGAAAATAAAATTTTAGTTGAATAAAACTTCATACAGTTCTGAATATAATGCCCAGCATCCTCAGGGAACGTTTTACTGCTTCTTAGTTCAGGAACTAATGCGGAGTAGCAGATTTGCAACAGATGTCAAGTTTTGCAGAAAGGTAGGGCCAAAATCATCCCTATCATTCCTATTCACTTCATCTATTGCATCCGTCGGTGAATTTAACTCCATTGCGATTTCATAAAGTCAAAATCACGTTCATGCAAGGACTCACGTGTCCATTTGGAGTGTATGGTCACCGGGATTAAATCCTGACGAATGGAGCCCGAAATTATGTATGAATGCAAAGAAGGGCCGAACTAATTACAGGCCATTCGAGTGCATTTATACTGCAGCAGGCGAGCACAGCAGGGACCCGTTGAACGAGAATTAAGTCGGGGAACTGGAATGGGTATTCCTGGAGCGGAGATAAAAGCAATCTTTGCTTCCGGCGTTGTGTGCCCAATCCCTTGCCCATAAAAGCTCAAAGATAAAAGCTCCTGTGAAATCAACAGGTCTTCCATGTATATAAATTGCTGTCAAGAGGATGAATAGGATGGGGCTGGCGGTCTGGAGCAAGCCACGTTCCCGGGAAAAACGATAGTCCACGAAACACGCACATACACAGTCGCCTCCCCGGGGTTAGAAAAGGGCACTCAACAAGAAAGCCAAGTGCTTATCTGGAGGACAATGCCGGAGGAAATGTTGGATACGAGTGTAGCTGGGAAGATTTAATTCTGTTCGTCGGGAGTCTTTCCTGGGAGTTGTGGTGTACTCTGGGTTTAGGGAAATTTGGTGAAAAGGTGAATGGGCTTCCACTCGAAAGCATAAATTTATGGGCACGTTGAAATGAAGTCGCAAACAGCGAGACGGCACCGGAACGTCGGTTTATTGGTGTTCGGTATTGGCTTTTTCCAACATGCGCTTGTCGCACAGTCGATACCCGCGAGCTCCTCGCACTGGAGTTTTTCAACATCATCCCTTATATTTCGGAATGTTTCTCAAATTTCAATTTGACTGATTTCCGCACACAAATTCGACAGGGACACAGACAGAGCGAGCTATAATTTCTGGGAGGCTGTGAATCTGTATATGCCCGGGAAGGGCTGAATCGGGGGAACTATTCATCTGTATTTGAGGGGCTAATCGATAAATTTAGATCTACCGAAGGTAAGGATGAAGCCACATCGGGAAACAGGTGTAAACACATAGCTCGGGCATCACATCCTTCATATACCCCGGCCGATTTTGGGTTACCGCTTATGTACCAGAAACTGATGATGGTTGACAGAGCAAAGGACTTTTTATCTCCTTTATCCGAAGTTTAAACGACTTTTCGCCTCACAGATTTTTACTCCGGGGAATTTCGCTCCAGCAATTAATGTGGAAATTAGGAGCCAACACCTCTTACGGATCGTTGATTTCAATGATTTTCTACTGTCTGGCATTTTTCGAGGCATTTAGTTGGGGGGATTCTAGAAAGCGAATTCGATAGGACGACGCAATTCCATAAAACCAAAACACTGGAAGGTGGTCATTTCGCCCACAAAAAAACATTTTACCTCGTGTGACATGAATTAGAAAAATCGGTTGAGTGCTGCTCAGCACAATTTTGGAAACTGACCGTCACCATTTTATGCGGCATCACTATTTACGGTATGAGGGAACACGTGCCGCACTTGCTGCTAAAATTGCTTTCCATCCGACTATTTCTCCATTGTTATTCATTTTGGAAACGCTTTGCAGCATCTGCGGTATGTCATCCCGAGAGGAACTATGGTTTGGTTTTGTAGTCTTACAGCAGCAACATTTCAGTATTGCACTGTACTCTTTTGTAACTGCACTTTGGTTCTTGCTGGTAAGCCAAACTCTAGCTAATGTGGGAGAGCGGGACAATTGGAGCCATAATGGTTATAGACAATGTTATGTTAAAATCGCATATTATTTTGGACTATTAGTTATTTAGCTTCAATTTTCTTCACATACAAACTTAAAAAAATAATGTTAAGTTTGTGAAAATCAGCATTAAAAAAATTGCCTTCGCTCCATTACTCTAATGTCGGGTAAAGAACCAAGAAAACTTCCATATATGTGCTGGGAGTCACGAATAAAAAAACAAAATCATTTCCCATTAAACTAGAATTGGAATTTGCCAAAGGGGTTTGGGGTAAGCTCGTGAATGCATTAGATGGCGCATCAACATCGCATCAGCATCGCATCAGAAATACTTAGAATACGAAAATGCATCGTGAGGACGTCAGACGTGTGATCAAAAGTTCACTTAAGCATCACAAAGGCATCTGGTGCGTCATAGTAAAGCATCACAGGAGCCATAAGAATTCGTTATGCTTTATGCTGATTCTTGAAACTTAGCTGATGTATGATCAACAAAAGACTAGTATGTTCTATTACTTTTTAAAAGTTTTCCTACGAACTATAAAATTTTAGGGAAGATTAAAAATTTCATTCGAGTAAAGAACAAATTAATATAGAAAGGCGTAGAATGTGAGAACAAGTTTAATAGCGGGAAAACCAAAAAGTCGGTTTTGCGGGGAAATTTTTCCACGAGAGAACTAAATAATACTTTATAAGTTACAAACAGCGTCCCGTCAGCCAGCATTCGTAAACAAGTAATTTAATTGTGTTAATTTGAAGGAGCACCATTCAAAACTCGCTCAGATCGATGAATCGGGTATATTTGATGTGCAAAAAATTGATTTGCATAAACGGGTGGGAAGATTAAGAATAGGTAAAAATGTTGTATGCAGGTATTGTGTATGAATAATTTGGAAACAATGATGGAAATACTTGTCCAAAAATTGTTATGTCGGTGACTTTAAAACCAATTTAAAAAATCTTCTACCAAACAAGCTGGTATATATAATCATTCAGAATGAGCCCGATAATATCAGAGCCCTTTACAAGGGGAAACATAATAGTCGATAATGCTTTTACTAATGTTCCAGGTTCCAGCACAAAGTGGCACAATTCATGCATTTTTCAGTTAGCACTGGCAAATTTGGATCAGATTCACATATTCTTAAATTCAGTGGACCAACTGTTTGGTTAGTTGGAGTTATCTTTACGGTTTCGTAGCCAAATGGAAAAAACGGAACCCTTATCCATCCGTCTGTCCGTATGTCACAGCCTTATAACTCCGCTATCTTTCCATTGATTCCGACAGCTGTCTTTTATAAACCTCCACTTAGTTATGTAATGAATTTAAAAAAATAAATAAAAATTGAGGTAGCGTTCATACATAGAACTGACGGATGAAATTTTTAGTGTGCACTCCATTGTTTGGGGTATCGTTGGACAGGTCTCTAAAAATACAATGAAGTTACTTAAGAGTCTTATTCCCTTCAGCTAGTAGTTTAAAGAAGAAAAAGTCGTTAAAAATGTGTCACCACCCTCTAACTTTCTAACCATGTGGTAAAAAAATTTGAAAAAATTAAGATAGTAGCAATTTACAAATACGTTAAACTAAAATTATTTTGAACAAAATACGTTACCAAGTATTTTAGATATTCTCAATTATTAGTTTTCAATAACAGCAATCTATAAAGCAGATATTCAAAGTTTCAAATTGGCTAGAATTCGTAGCGTGTAGCAATTAATAAGCTCGCTTGCCCACTATGTGCAGTGTATGGTCAAGGCCTGAAACTTACTTATAAATTATTGCATAGTTTCGATAAAAATTGTTTTTATTTTTAGGATCCTGACGAAAGAAAATATAATTTTTGCTACTTAGTACATGCTAGGGAACCCTCCGTTGATGCGTGAATGACACGCATATTTAAGCTGTTCAATGGAGATTTCTAAGGTTCGTGCTTTGTGGCGTTTTCCTTTGCCTCCATATTCTGATAGGCTCAAATTTATTTCCCTGCAATCGTTGGAACATCGACGGAATATCGCCAGAACTACATATTTTAACTTTAAATTGCTTGCAAGACGTTCTTAACTCGACTGAACTCCTGAACTCTTTTAAAATCTCAGTCCTGGGTCGCTCCCTGGGGATCATGACTTTCTTCACCTAGTTCAACATCTCAATATCGTCAATGTCGCGTTCTATCAGCTCTAATTACTCTGTTTCGTAATAAATAACATTTTGTTTATCCAATAGTTCATTATAATATAAATTTATTTATGTACATATAATACGATTAGTAATAATTGTTTTGATAAATCTGTAAATATATAAATCAAAATGAAAGGTGAACACGGGAAAAATATAAATGTCTGTTTGTTGTGAGTGGTTTTCGCTAGTTTATTGCATCTGTGGGTTTAACTTATTTCAATAGTGCTGGGCTAAGTGCTCTTGAAAAGCTTTCCGGCACTACAGTTTGTGTTCGCTCTCATACATTATCCATGTAATTATAAGTCGAAACAAACTTTATTTGCTCCACAGCATAAAACCAGAGCCCTTTTCTCGAACAAAATCCACAAACTCTTCTCAAGCCATTACGTTAGCAAAAATTTTGCATTTGCAATATGCAAAATAGGATAGGTACTAACATAGATGCGGCAAAGAGCCACTCATCCCCTTTAGCATGCTTTAGGAGATAAGGCCGAGGAAGATATGCTGAGAAGAACGGGAAGGCAGGGAGGATCTGCTGAGAAAAACGTCCTGAATGCTCTGATTTACTTTCATGCAATTTATCAAAGGCTCCGCCGAAAGTCCCACTGCATGGAGACTGACCAGGTGGAAACTGGTGATAACTGATAACAGTCGGAAGTTCATCGTATAAAAATTTCGTTCTGTTGGTAAGCTCGAGAAGAGATCGTCGAATGTATGGGGGTGGTGCACGTGAGGTTACGTAACAAGAAAAAAAGAAACTCCAAAAAGCTTTGTCACGTGCAAAATGCGAGATCAATTTGCCTCTAGTCCCATTACATGGCATCGGTGTGAGTTCAGTCGGGTCCATGGGTTATGGGGAGTACTGCGCCCCAACGTTTCACGACTAAGATCAAATTATTTCGCTCATAAAACGCGCGAATTGTGTACCTTTCACCCTGGGAAAAGAATGTCTGTAATTGCGGGTTTTGCAATCTCGAAAAACGCGGAAGGACGAGGCGACTCTGGCGCGGGGCTGGAAACCTTCTTTGTTCGCGCTCTTCCTTTCCTCGCCGGAGGGATAATTACAATAAGATAATGGCGTTATGTCTATTTGTGTAACGAACTTTTACTTCCAGCACGTGGATTCGGCATGCGGGTAGTCGGAGGCAAGACCGGAGCTGATGGGCGCCTCTTCGCCTATATTGTGTGGACAGTGCCCGGAGGTCCGGCGGAAAAGGGAGGTCTTCAGCAGGGAGATAAGGTAACTTAATGCTTTTGCGAAGATTTTAGATATGCATGCATATGTACGTATATATGTATGTAGAAAGCTGCTATTGTCTACTGGTCTTTTGCTTAACAAAGCGCTCGTACCGATAAAATTATCTCGGGTGGCAATAAATGCAAGAAGTGCCTCAGGTTAGTAAATAACGCAGTTGACTTAAGGCTCATGATGGAACGTTCCGGCTTACTAACTACCTCTGTTGAAAGAGCTTGAAAATTTTCCCAACTAATCTCTTGTCGACATTAGAGGCCAAGACTCAACTTTTTTTTGGAAACTTAAGTTATCTTTGGCGAGAATAAAAAAATTTTTGTGAATTTCTCTTGCTTGCTTAAACGCTGTTCTAATGGAATTTAAAGTAAGAATTTAAAAAAACATTTATTATTATTTTTAAGCGACTTTAATGAGAGATAAAGTTATTAATTCGATTTGTATATTTTTTTCAATACTTTCACAGCGGTTTGGCCGATTTTTATGAAATTGTTTCCATCTAATGGATAACACCGGCGGCGCACAAAAAAAGTGTCTGACCGGGGAATCCGAATACATATTTCCCATGTATTTTTTGGATCGTTGGCAATGGTTTTCATTTTAACCTTTTGATTCAAATATATTTTTGAATATCTGAATTTTTAGGGTATGTCCACTATGATTGTGAAAACCAAAACCTTTTTTAACAATTTTTTGAATAAACTAGTAATGTAGGGAAGGATGGTAAGTTCGGCAATTTATTGGTCTTACTTCGAACTTAAACTATTTGTTTGTGAATTTTTATTAAAAAACAACAAACGGTTGCAAACCCATTATTCAAAAAGTATATGTAGTTCCCTGAAAAAATAGTTCGTACGGTTTACTCGACATCTCAGGCCTGACCTTCTGACCTTAAGAAATCAAAACCTTTCTTTAACTAGAGAATTATCGATATCGTTAAGCGTAGTGTGTTTTTCTTATTTTGGGTTTTTATAGAAGATACCTAAGTACCTATAGATCTTTTCGACAATTTTTCGTTCAATGTGCTTGACAAAATCGAAATCTTGGAAACAAATGCTATCCTTAACGGTAGCCACTGCGATTGTAAATTTTTTCACACAATAATTTTTTGATGGAATAATTATTTTTATTATAATTAGTGCCCAAGTAATTATCTGTAAATGATACTTATCATGTTAAAGAAGAAAATTTCCATAAAAGTACGATTAAAGTTTACACTGCATGCAGACGACTGATTCTACGAAAATAAGTCTAGGCCCTCTTTTTTGTTGAGAATTTTATTGGCTGAATTATTCTCATAGGTAACTATGGCACTTCTAGGGATATGCTTCGGATATCGAAATAAAGGGCTCTACAAAAATCCAGCCTTGCTGGAGTCTAATTTTAGTGAGGTAATGGCTTATTTCTAAAATAATACATATACTATTAAATTTTGCTCCCAGCAGTCATATTTTTACTTCAGCTATTTGTTAAACATTCTCAGTCTCAAAATATTCAATTTAGCAATAATGATTTCATGAAATATGAGGAAATTATGAAGAAGTTAACTAAAATTCGCAAACGCAAAAAAAACAAGAAAACAAAAATATAAATGCATCCAGATTATGCAAATCATTTCCGGCAAGGAGTTATTTTTACTATTCAAAAGAGTCTGGAGGCCCCTGTCAGACCACAACCCAGATCCCACAGTGGACAAATCTTCCCCATTCTCTACCTATTTATTATGTATAAAACTTTCAAACTCACAGCAGTTTGGAGATGGGAAGTTCCCTTTATACCGGAAAAAGTTAACACCGCATATCCACACTCTCGCATACTCTACGTGTGGCCAGGAAAATAGAAAAATATTGTTTTAACACAAATTTGAATCTGAACGTGAAGATAATAAGCAGTTTTCCTGAATGCTATTCTTGTAAGGGATTGTAGTCGTGATTTTTCTTCAGAAAGTACTGTTTTACAACTTCTGACAAAATAGGAGCTTTGCTTGAGCCAACAAAGCTAATATTTTATATTCAAATAATTTATACTAGTATAGATGGAAAAATTTTTACACATATAAGTGTCCTAGAAGAAAATAAGGAATTAACAGAGAAGGAATAATCACCTAAAAATCAATGTTTGCTCACTGAGAATGGAACCAACGGATGCCTCTTTAATATATAAAAAATTTTATGAGAAAAATCATCCAAGCCAAAACCATGGCCGACGAAAGGTGTGTGAAACTAGTGCAAGAATCCAGACGTCAGCTCAAAGTGCGCGTGAAAATCCACAAGGTAAATAACTCTCCATTACATTTATATCGAGCCACAATCAATAATACGTTTATTTAGTGTTCCTTCAATTTGTAAAGGGTCTTTCAAATTGATTTTTCAAAATTAAATAAAAATTATAGAATTCGCATTTGCATGAATTCTCGATAACGTTTTGACACAATTGGGGCTCTATCTCACGAATAACATTTTTAATTTCAATCGCTATGGGTGGCCAATTCACATCACCATTACTTAAAATTACACAACGAGAAAATTTATCGTGCAATAAAATTAGCGTTTTACCGGCTGTATGGCACGTATCGCCATCTTGCTGGAACATATAGCTGACATCAACATATTCCAATCCCGCCCACAGAAAATCTATCATTCGTCTATTGAAAAAATGATTTTCGACGGAAAGCCTTCTGGATGCTGTGTAATCCAATTGCGAAGCGTGATGAATGGTCAGCTGGCTGCTATTCGACTCCATTTTTAAAATTGCCATACTTGGCAATTGACATACGAGTATAACATGAATGCGTTCAATAGAATATAAATGCAAAAATGGTGCGCAGTTTTGAAAACTCAATTTGAAAGACCCTTAAGAACAAAAAATAACGTATATGTACAATTACGTACGTTGTGAATAAATATCGGATTTTGCACGATTCATATTTTTTTGGCAACTAAAAGCAAAATATACTTATAAGCAGGTCCGTAGTGGGACTTGAAACTGATCCGAAAATGCTCGGCCTTCCACTTTCTTCAAGCAAGTAAAACTGAATAATTTTCATATTTTAATTTTTCTGTCTTTAAAAATTCAAATAGTCAGTAACCTCCGGTGAATCTTTCAGTTACTTTATTTACTTTATTAATTGTGTCGTCGCAATATAAATTAATCTATATATCTTTTAAGCCCGCCAGTGCCATGAAAGAATTCACATTATTAGAATATATGTAAGGTGCTCCACATGCGGTTAATAATAATTGTTGAAAAAAGCTTCCTTCAATTGAGTCGATGATAACGTGAGAAGAATTTTGAATGCTAGTGTAATTAAAGTGTTTGTAATATTGATCAATCGGTTAAATCTATGAAAAATTTGAAAACAGCAAATAGCAACACGCAATGTTTATATAAAAAGTAAAATTTTCAAAACTTAGAGTAAAGAAAATGTCAAAAACTTCAGTATCGCCTCACAGTAAAACTCGGGCAAGTCCTTTCACACTTTAAAAATAGTATATTGTGCAACAAGGGCGGTAAGTAGCCGATTGCGCACGCTGGCAGCAATAAACGCACATTCTATTTTTCCGCACTAGTGAGGCATGCGATCGTCGGAAGAGGGTGGTTGAGGAAGGGGCGTTGAGGGGGGGGGCGAGCCCCCCCACAACAGAAAAAATTATTATTTAAGCAATAATTACAACTATTTTTACATTTAAAAAAAATTTAAAATTAATTAATTTTTTTCGTATTCAAATATATAGAAAAATTAGAACAATTCTGTCATAGAACGTGGTTAAATAATATTAGGTGTACAAATAAGTTTCCGCGGTTTGTCAAAAGATGGCCCCACCAGAAGGTTATGGAGAAATTGTCAGATGTAAAACGTAATATCCCAAGTTTCGTCATCCGGCAACACCATAACCTTAAAGTACTAGTGATTCCGTATCAGCATCACGTAATTTTTTTCGTGCAAAAATGTCAAGTTTTGTGCCGAATAAGCATCATTTGCGGGAACTTTTGATTTACTTTTTTAATTTGAAAAAATCTGCAGCTGAGGCGCATCGATTGCTTCTAGAAGCATATGGTGAAGCTGCTTTAAGTGAGAGAAGTTGTCAGGAATGGTTTCAAAAGTTTAAGAACGGTGAGTTTGACGTGAAGGACAAAGAACGCAGTGGAAGGCCGAAAGTGTACGAAGACATGGAATTAGAAGTACTATTGGAGGAAGATTCGTCCCAAACGCAAAAAGAACTTGCACTTACATTACAAGTGACTCAACAAGCAATTTCACATCGTTTAAAATCGTTAGGAATGATTCAAAAACAAGGAAATTGGGTTCCATATGAACTAAAGCCGAGAGACGTTGAACGCCGATTATGCATGAGTGAAATGCTGCTTGCCAGGATTAAAAAAAAGAGTTTTTTGCATCGTATAGTCACTGGTGACGAAAAATGGATTCACTACGATAATCCAAAGAAGAGAAAGTCATGGGTTAAGCCCGGCGAACCATCAACATCGACAGCTAAGCCGAATATTCATGGAATAAAACTCATGCTGTGTACTTGGTGGGATCAGCTTGGTGTCGTGTATTATGAATTGCTGAAACCAAGCGAAACCATTACTGGAGCTCTCTACCGAACACAATTGATGAGATTGAGTCGGGCACTTAAGGAAAAACGCGCCCATTACTACTCCAGACACGACAAAATTATTCTTTTACACGATAATGCTCGTCCACATGTTGCGGCGCCGGTAAAAACATACTTGGAAACACTCAACTGGGAAGTTTTACCCCACCCGCCGTATTCACCAGACTTAGCCCCTTCCGATTATCACCTGTTCCGGTCGATGGCACATGGTCTGTCTGAGCAGCGCTTCACATCATATGAAGACACCAAAAGTTGGGTAGATTTGTGGATAGCGTCAAAAGATGAAGAGTTTATTCGACGGGGTATCCGAATGTTGCCAGAAAGATGGGGAAAAGTAGTGGCAAATGATGGAAAATACTTTGAATAAAACGTAATGTACTGTTCCTTCACAATAAATTCCTAATTTTTTATAAAAAACCGCGGAAACTTATTTGTACACCTAATACATTTTTAAGATATGTATTATTTACGAACTGCATTTCCTTTCAAAATTGCGTAATTTATTTTGAATCTCCGGGTTTTATTTTAAAGCGGAGCCGGCCAAATTTCAAGTCATACAGAACAGCTACATAAACTTGTGTCATAAAGGATCCTTTTTCAGTATCTCTCGGGTACCGAGGGAAAAGGAAAAAAAAAGTACCCTTACATATCTTCTCATTGCGTTAATGAAGCGACCCAAAATGCACTCAGGTATACGGCTCCCATGAAGGTAAAGTTTGCCTGCTCCGAGGGAAAAGGAAAAAAAAGTACCCTTACGCTTACATACGCCACGGAGCCGAGTCTGACCGGCTCTGTTATAAAGATGCGTGTTTTATTTTCTGCAGCGTGTTTTGTTGACCGTCGAAAGCACGCAGTGGGAAATAAGCAACTTACCGCACGCAAAGGCGTGCGTTTTAGTGGTACTTATCCCTCATGCGTGCGGAAATAGTAATTTAGTATGTACTTCCTTGTGCAACATTTTCCTTTTCTCAATAGTTTCCTTATTCCGCTATAAATGTCAATACATTCATTTATAAATTTCGACCACTTTGCTCTATAGTTGTGTGTGTGCCGACAAAACAACACAGCTGACGTTAGAAACATATAGCTAGGCAAGCAAAATCATGGCAAACAAAACACATGGGATATATGGGGTAACGTAATCTCCTTACGTACTAACACAACACTTTTAAAATTGTACTTGTTATACTTATACGTAATACGTTGCTATTTTCTCTAAATCGTATAATGAGATTTCTAATTTTGAAAATATAGTCAAACATTAATATTGGGGTTTTCGATGGGAAATCTAGGTGTCCTGGGATTTTAGAGAATTCGTCTAAATTGTAGGTTTATGTATGTACATGATCTAAGTAAATAAGTCTTTTGAAAAATATATATGTGTGTTTGATATTAGACAAACATAATTGTTCACGTTTCTCGCAAACTAGATCCTGGAGTGGAATAGTCTATCATTAATCGACCGCAGTTTTGAAGAAGTATGTTCAATCATGGACCGAACAGGAGATATGGTTGAATTGCTGGTGGAGCATGCGACAGACTTCCGAATGTGTGACCTGCTCGAAGACGGAATACCTCCAGGAAGTGGCGGTAGTCAAAGTGGACCAAGAAAATCAGGTGATGGCCCAGTTGGGTTGGGCTTGGTAGCAGGTGAGTTAATAACATTTTCGAAAATGTAATATAAATTAAATTGAATCAAAAACATGCATTTCCTCACAACAAACATATTTTCTTCAAAAATTTACGTTTACATGTTCTTGAAATCTGCTTGCAGATCCCGACGCAACTGACAAATCTCCATCGTCGCCTACAAGACGGAAATTGCCCAAAACACCGGTATAAACATAATCTGCTGTTTTGATATTTTACACCTTTATTTGATGACCGAGTCATTTTAAATTGGTTTTCGTTTGATGTCCTTGTTTTTCGATTACTGTGTTTTTCATGCAGACTATGCAAACAGTCGATTTGTGTTCTGATTTTACTACTTTGTGCGGTGTGTTTTGTCATAAAAACTTATTGCTCATACCAACATTGTCATTCCCCCACATAACACTACATAGATACATTAACCAGAAAATGACAATCGAAATTAATTCCACCCCATTTGTGTTACGCCCACCCAATCAACACGATTCCTTTTTAATTGCGGCAGATATGGCGGCATTTAGTGAAGTATAATTACCGAAGGAGGAGGCAAATTACTTTTTAATTGCGCAAATTTTGTTTGACTACGAGGAAATGTCTCGAGTTCGCTAATCGCTGGTAGATCTGGCTTTAAGATCTACTTATTAGGAACAATTCAAAAGGGGTTAGAGTGTGGAATAGCTAAATTTCTCCTCAGACATTAACAACTATATCTTTGGGACGGCGCGGCGGCATAAGAGCGCCATACACTGAAAGTACATGTTATGTGGGATTAAAAGACAGCCAAAATTAAGTGGTCTAAAATAACAACATGTAGTATCAAATAACCGGTTTTCAACTAAATATTTTAGTTTCTGTCTTTAAATCATGTTTCTATTTTCCTCCTCTTCATTTGGAACCTTCTTATAAACATTTTGACAAGTCCGTTACTGAATTATATTTTAATTGTAGGCATAATTTAATATCCACAGGATATATAAATCATTCTCCTATTTTTGCAACCATAAAATAAATCAAATCTTTGTTTTCTTCAAGCCTCTTCTAAAAAAGATTATTTTACTTCCTGTGGATCCTCTATCCATGAATCTACTTTCCACTTTAGCTAATCTTAAGACAGTGTATGATAGTTACTGATAAATTTTAAATTTTAGTTATTCCACGCTTTGATTAATCGGAAAGAAAAATAGATCTTCTGCAGTAGTTATACGTAGATCTGCGCTGCCAAAGTATTATTATACATTCTATTTAGCTGTAGACAGAAACTCTAATAGGCACCAAGCTTTGCACGAGAAATTAACGTATCTTCAGCACCCAGCACGCGGCGGTCTGGTGAAAAGGGTCTTTTGTCCACACATATCAAACTGACAAGATACAATTTATAGGATGTTAAAATGCCACCGATCATAAAACTATTTTGAAATGTTTATAAACCCAAACCAAATGAATTAAGCCCTTTTCACGCGGGTCGACGCACATCAGCACTTTCAGTAGTAGCAATAACGAGAGGCACTCACAAGTGCTACCCACCTGTTTTTATGATAAACCGCGCCAAAACAATTTATCACACCCTTAAGCTCCTCGCTTCCCCCAAAGGAAAATGAGAAGGGTGCACTCTGCAATAGAGTTTCCTATTAAGTCGCCCCATATCATCCCGTATCCCATGTAGTTACATAGAATCCCCCACAAAGAAAAGTGCTTGGGATTATTGGGGCAATAAAAGAGATCTGCATGCAGCCCACGAATCGGTTTCTTTACCTTCCTGACATCCTGAAAGGGAAGTGAATCTACAATTGGTTCATTGAAGTCATCCACAACAAAAAAAGGTCGGGGGACCTTTAAACGAATTTTCATCAGAAGCAAACCTCCGTCAAAAAGGCTTGCAAACTCACTTTCATGCCACCCTCATTTCACCGAAGCCTTTACTCACTTTTGTTTGTTTTCATCCCTGTCCCATCTAACTATCAAGAATCGATCTCTGTGATAACTTAAAGAGTACTATTATACTACCGTCTTTGGGTATATTAGAATCATATAACTTCCTATACTTATACAGTTCACGTACACTGACATATTCAGTGGGTTGATTTTTAAGTGACCGTAAAACATATTGTAGTAAAGTTTGTAACTGATAAGTGTTCGTTGTGACAATTGTTTAACACAAACTGTAAGTGGTAGACCAGTTACTCATCTATGCTTTCTATCCTATTTACTATTTATATATGTATACATAAGTGTAGTGTGATATATAGCTAAATGTACATCGAGGCGAACTCGAACACTTTTGTTATGTAAGTAAGCTAAATTTGGTAAAAGCGTAAAGAAACTAAATTGATTAGAAAAATAAGTGAACGTGTGCTACATTAAGGCCCTGTGGGTGGACCAGGTTGTTCTAGACGTAATGACATATTTTTCCACTTCTGTAATTGTCACACATCAATCATGCATTGCTTGATAAGCAACTTACGAAAGTAATTGCTGTTCATCACAAGGTTGGACTAATTTTGGCCATAATATTGAATACCAATGGAAAGGTAAGCTATAAGTATTCTCGAAGAATAATTCGCGCGCTCGGCAAAAATACATATATGTAGTATAAGGAAAACCAATTAATTGTATCCGTATGCCTTTAGCTGCTTCAATTTTTTTTATACCCAGTTTGTCGGTGAAGTTTTTTATGAATTTTTGAATTTTTTCCAATTGTTTATTCCTTGAAAAATATCAGGCAAGTGTTATGGTAGCGTTGAGTATTCTCCGCCAACTAAAAGCAGAAAAAGGAATGAATTCTGGAGCTTGTTAGTCTGTCTGCCACACACAAATGTTTCTACATTAAAGCATTGCTCTAAAGATATCATCTGAAAACAATAAAAAAACAACAAAGAACAAGAAAGAAATATCTCATTAAGTTTTATTTCGGAATGAAGTACTTCAAGTTTTCAATTTGCTGCTAGAAACCTTTTGGTCGCAAAACTTTAATTGTTTTAAAGAATCTTGACGAAGAAGCCAAGTAAATTCAGGCATGCCGAAGTTTCTGAAATGTTTTGTTTTTGTTGTTTTTGCTGATGCAGGAAAGAAACATATACGTTTCAAGTAGTAGGACCAAACACAACGTATTAGAGTTGTCCAAATGGAGCCTTAGGGTGTGTTTACGCTTAGCGCTTCCAAGAGCGATGCTGCCACGAGTGACTACAAGAGATCTAAATGCCTGCGACTAAGTGTTCGAATTGGAAGCGACTAATCGCTTACGATTCAATGTTTGACATTTCAATTAAAAATTTTAAAGAATGACTCTCTTGAATGGTATTTTCGATTAAATAGTTCAGAAGTTACATACCGAAAGAGTAGATTTGGCGTACATCTAATTTTTATAAATCGAGAACAGAAAAGTTGGGTGGCTCCACAGTTCCACATCCCATAGTTTTTTTTAGTGAAGAGGCTTTTCGTCTTCTGCCAAATATATTTCGTCCCAATTCAGGCAGCACTCTAACAGAAGAAAGGACTATTTTTAATAATAAACATCCAAGTATCCGCAAATCTGTAGAGTGTTCATTTGGACTTAATAACAGCTAAATGGAGAATATTGTTTAAAGCTATGGAGACGTCGCGTCGGTTGAAAATGCAGAAATAATAGACAAATGCTTTTGTGGTCTTCATAATATTGTTATAAACATGGAAGGATTACATGAACCAACTTTTGTTACTGTACAATAGGACAACTTCAACAGTCTTAACAACAGAGGTTCTGTAAATGTTGCTAATAATGCGTGCCTCAGTTATTACAGACCAGCTTTATGATTTTCTTTAATAATTAAAATAAATCAAATTAACTCATCTGTGGCATTTACGTCTTTTCCCACTTTGCTCCACAACTTTTTGCACATGTCCCTATTACGATAAGTTTTGACAGGCATGTCCCACAAGTTTCTACGTCTTCGAACGCATTCAATTAAATTTTCAACATCCATTTTTATTTTTACTATTATATTTTCCTACCGACATATGTACATGTATACACATATGTTACTAGACTGCTAGTTTCGCCCCTGGGGACTGCTGAACCTTTTGATGGAGTCTATACTGAAAGGTACAGAATTTTATCGTTCATGATTTAGACTACATTTTGTCCCGGAAATATTTTGGGTTCCTGCGGGGAAGTGAAAAACCATCTCACCGCATGAAACAGTTTCATTAATTCTGCAAAAGTTTTACTGCGAATGAATTCACTTAAAAATTGAAACAGTTTCATACATGAAATCAATCGAGAGAGGAATGAAGAGTTTCATTTGTTCTTCCGAAATCTGATGACATTTTTAATATTTCCAGATGAGTATTATAAGTTTTTACGGCATCCAATGCACTCAATCAACTTTTCTGCACCCAAGTAGCGCCAAGAACAAACCGGGGCGTTCTCTCTCGATTTTGTCGCTCTTGTTTGATTTGGCAGAAGAACATAATCACTAGATTTTACCTAGTACATTCGTTCAAGTGATTTTCACCTGCATAAGTAATTTTCGGCCGCACAAGTGATTCCGGCTGGAATAAACAAAGTGGATTGAATGAGTCGGTTCGGTTCGGCACGTTACGGCTTGGCTCGGCCCCAGTCTAGTCGCAAAGAATATCTATCAACCAGAATGGACACTCTAATACGCCTGAAAATGAATAACTAGTATGCAATGTCTGGAAAATACATCCGGAAAAATTTCCTATTACCTAAAACAGAAACGGACGAGTACCATCCTATTCCCGTAAGCAATTAAGAGAGAGATCCATAGCCGGCAAAAATTTCTCACGTACAGCATGTACTGTGTCAGATGCAAAAGCAGCGTTTTTTTTGCTATGGAGTTTTCAAGCGATTTCTAATTCTCTCTATTACCATGCCATCTGAGTGCTACCTCTCCTCGTGATCATAAAGCATAGGAACAATCCGAATGAAGAAGGAGAGACGCAAGTAGCGCACCCGTTATTGATATACACGTACGCGGTTGCTCTCATTTTTTCACTGTGCATTTTCAGGCGATTTGTACCGATTCTCAAGAAGTATGTGCGGCGGTAGAGAGCCAGTGTAGGGTGGTGTTATTTTATTGAGAGATTTGACTTTACTTGAAAAATTCGGAACATTTTAAAATGCTATTAAGTCAATAGCTGTTCTTTCCTTTTAAAAACTATGGGTCAACATCATACATATAAGGTGTTGTGTGGCTTTGCAAAGGACAATTATCAGGAAGTAAGTTTTGTTTGTACCTTGCTGGAAAATAGAAATTGTTCAAAATAAAATCATACTCACTGGAGAAGCGTTTCAATTTTCATGGCATCTCCACCCAAATTTTTGTCTTGCTCTCACATATTACTTCTTTATAACTATCTATTTCCAACAAAATGAAACGTCTGGTCCGGTTAACGGTACCCAAGGTCGTTGAAAGATAAGGGAAAACGTCACGAGTGTCCCTTCTTGTTAATAGATATTCTTTGGCACTGCCTTAAGATATCGTCTGGAGGGATCTCAATAACAATAATTTTCCTGACCTTTTCTCACACTCGGACGTGAACTCAGCAGCGCTCATTTTAGTCCGAGAGGCGACCGCAAAATCATCGGAAGTGCCAAAAATTTCAGGAAAGGTTCCTGGCAGAAACCTAATTAAAAGGGGTTGTCTCAGCCCTCTCTATTCAGTTCTCCCACTTCCCCATTTCCAGCGTTATAATGGGAAAGGTGAAAGACAATCTATTTTTTCTGAAAGTGGAGGAATTCAGTTTTCATTAAACATTTTGCGCCCGGGCGAAGAACAATCTGCTACGGTGTATGCATGCACACACGCTATGCGCAAACCTTCATGCATTGCCATTCATATATGCAGGGACCGAAAATAACTGTTATCTCTGGGAAATTCTTTATAAGTTTGGCAGAAAAACAGGTTTTCTTTTAAAGTCAATGATCGACACTTACATTTTGACTCATTTATTAAAATCATATTATAAGAGTTAAATCCTATTTTATTTTATATATCATTTTATAACACTTACACTGAGACTTTTAATTTGAAGTCTAAAAGTAAAAGTGTCTACAAAACTTTTATTTTAAATTGGCTCCATAAGAGTTATTGAAAGATGTTTTTTTAAGTCTGAAAATAAAATTTTCGAGATGACTTTTATTTTCTGTTGGCTAAATAACAGTTATTGATAAACTTTTATTTTACAAGTCATCAAATAATAGTTAATAAGATATATTTTTGTATAAAGACTAGATACATAAAATAGGTTATTTTCCAAATTAAAATAAATCTCTTCTCGAGACATTTATTTTTGAGCTTAAAAAAAGAAAGTTTCAGTGTAAGTGTGATAAAATAATATATAAAATAAAATTGGATTAAAACCCTTATTTTAATAATTATTAATTTATATATTTGTGTAGTGTTACTTTAGTTATGTCCTAAGGCTAAGGCTAAGTTTATACTGAATTTCATATTCCTATGCCCACTAGAACGCCAAATACTTATATGTTATTAATATTTGACCTTTCATCGGTCATGTAAATTTTGACACAGCTGCCCTTTTCGAAAATATTCGTATATTGAATAGTCAATAAATTATTTTATTTAGTAGACCATATATTTATCATCTAAATACGTACAAGACGTTTTCACGGATCCAAATATCGGATCCAATGAGCAGAGTTTTCATTCCATTCATTCCATTGATTTTGGAAAGTGCATCTTCTACCCTCCTTTTTAAACAGCCTGCTTTTCTATTCTACACTTACGCGATTTCTTTTTAATCCGAAAACCACATTCATTCAATTCCTTAGAAAATTTAATCTCTCATTCCACGAAAGCCTTGCGCTTCCTATAAATAAAAATTGTGAAACTACTTAGGCAACAACCTCAGGAATAGGGGATGGAACTGTACCTATAGCGTAGCTTTGGAATAGTTTCTGCCGCAGCTCGAATTTATTAGGGGCTGCTTTTCATGCAGCGCCTCTAGATGCTAAGATACCATTTTATTCGAAGTTATGAATAATTTAGCGAAAAAGGAAACCTCCTTAAGTGCATTTTTATGCTATCCGTGGATAAGAAGTAAAATTTTTATTATGAGGCTCTTTTGGATTCCCTACTGAATGAAAAATTCACAAGTAAAATGCTGATATGGTCACGTAACTTTCTTGCTTTCTTAGTTTGGAAAGTAACACCCACGACGATGCATATGCAACCCGCATTCCATTTCAAATTTATTTCTGTGTACCTGCATTGAATTTTACGTCTTGACGTGAGTAAACTCAAGTTAAATTTTTCTAAAAATACATCACTGTAAATTACCTCCATTATTTACTTTGACATTCTTTCTACTTTTTTGAACCAAGAAGGGGAAATTCTTCACGGTTGGAACTTAGAATTTTTACAGAGGACGTCGGTATATACCTGCAGATTGATATTGTCACTGCATTATGGTTACTGCATTTTGAACACCTGGGACACTGGACGGGGCACAAATGCTTAAGTACTATAATACGAACTAAAAATAAAATGTGGTCAACAAATTGTATTAAGTTATAAAAGAGCATAGTTTTATGTCTAAGTATTTAAAGGATATTGTTGTTGTAGTAGTACTTAAGTGTTATCGTTATGCCAAGTGATCTCTTCCTTATCGCAATTACAATTTATGCAAGTTTGAGAGAAAATACGACAATCAATTTCATAATTTCAATAAAAGAAATAGAACAATGAATACTGTAGGAAAAGCGGGAGATTTTTTCGTGAGTAGTGTTTACAGTAGTTTTGTTTCTCGAGTGTTATTTCTTAATTCACACACCCAAACTTTAGAAAATTTGGTGCAAACGGTCTTTTAAATATATTTATGTACCTTGTTGAATTCCAAAATGATTTTTTGCGGATTATTGAAAAAAAAGGCGGTATTGAATTTATTAGTCTTTTGAGATATAAGAATCTGTAGACATTAAGGGTTTATTTTTGAATTCCATTTCTATAATTATTTGTAATTAGAAACTGGTAGTGTTTATGTTAAATTGCTTATAGGAAAACAATTTTTGTATTTCCAGTGGGATATTTAAATTCTTCTGTGGACAGGTAAAATCGGAAACATTCGTTTTTTAATAATTTTGGGAAAACGATCTCTATTTCTATTTTTTAGGTGGTTGCCTAAAAAAAAACCAGACAAACAAAAAACTATATGGCTTGGGAGGGGACAAACTCAATTGTTTAGGAGTTACAGAGTGATTAATAAATTCGGGATGCACATTATAGCTTTATTTTTATCTTTTGATATAATTAACACAGCGACATCAAGTGTAGGTCAAAGAACTACTCTCTTAATGTTCTTTCCAAAAATGCCACCAATACTGATCTACCCCTACCACTGCAGGAAGAGTTACTTAAGAAATTGAAAAAATGTTTTCAAATTTCCTAAAATTCAGGTTTCTTTCAATTTCTATCCGTAATTATTGTAATTAATGCAACTGGTTTTTATTTTTATTGAATTGTCCGTCTTGCTGTCTTTCTAAAGAGGTACAACACGTCCAAGTAGCGAGAGAGGTTTATATGTAGAAAAACGTTTGCGGTATTAGAAAGAAATTTTTATTACACCAAATGAATCCCAAAATGCTTGTTCTCAAATTAAATACTTATTACAGTTAATCATTGTACGTTGTAAATGATTAATTAGAATTTTTTTTTTTTTTTAGATCTTTTAACATTTCGCAGAGCGTTTTTTACGCATAAATTTGTATACTCTACCTAGACATGTTGTATCACTTTCGAAGGGCAATTAAATAAAAATAAAAGAGAGGTATATTGATTACATGAATTTCGGTGAAAAATTGGGTGAAACGTGAATTAAAGGAACTTTTTGAACCTTTTTCACTTTCGCAAGTGGCTGTACCTGTAATAGTAGAGGTGAATCAACATTGGTGGAATTTTTGGAAAGCACATTTAGATAGTAGTTGTTTGGCGTAAATATGATGTCGCTGCGTCAAAAGATAAAAATAAAATAATAATCTGCATCCGGAATTTCTTAATCACCCTGTAACTCCCAAGAGTTTGAGATTGCCCCTCCTCCTCTTCCCTAGCTCCTATTTTTTGTTTGGCTAGGTGAGGTCTATCACCCCATTCATTTTTGTCCCCCATAGATGAAACACCCAATATAAAATGCATATTTACCAATACCGATTTTTTAAATTTATAAATATAAACGAATTATGCGCTATTATACTCATGGGAAGAAATCTCTTAAGGTTTCATCACCAAAAAATGTTTGCTGAAAACTTTTCTGAAGTGACAAAAGTTTCAAGTCTAACGAACTTACAAAGCACAAAATATTGGTGAAGAATTGCCCAAACATATTTTGTAGCACAAAAGGTTTGATTTCACAGCAATTGATAAAGAGGTAAGATCTCGAAGGAATAAGAAGACGGAATCAATTTTTTATTCCTACAAATCAGCATTCAAATTGATCGAATTGATGGAGTGAGTTTCCCAGTTGTTTTTTTCTTACCTGCTGGAAAAGCTTTTCCGAAATATATGTACACACATACCTCAAATTCTGCATTACATGAAATGGGAACATAAACTTTTTGCTAAGTGGTACTTGCTCCCGTGGAAACAGTTTTGAAGTGATGCTTTTAAAGGGTTATCATTTGAATAAGCGAGGGAAGAACGAGGGAACGAACAGGCACTTTATCATGCTTTCCCTTTGATTAACCAAATTGCCCTTAAATTTCAAAAGTGTACATATGTATTCTAAGCTCCACTCAATTCCTCAGTGCTAATAGTTATATTGGGGATTTATGGGAATTAGCCCCATTTAGCTGCAGTGGGATTAAATGTTATTTTACCTTAAGGAGTTAGGTAACACTAGTACCTAGAGTTAATGGAATTGCAAAAATATGGGAAAATGCTGCCACGCTTTTCTTTATAGCAATTCACATTCGTGCCTGACATATTTTAAGGAAACTTTTGAGGATAAAATGTGGATGAAAGATATAAAATCCATTTCACGACTTCGAAGTGGAAAAATATAACAGGAACACTTCAGTCGAGAGATTGGATGCCGATTATTGTGTTCGAAGCAATACGGTACACTTCTATGATATCATTTTAACTAAGCACCTTACTGCAAATGTTTCAAGTGTTGCAATCATATCAACTGTGTCGGATGCACGATTAGCGCACGAATCAAATTATTGGAAGTAACAGGGTGTTTATCTAAGAGTTTTACAACTTTGTTTTAAAACTTTCAAGGCTGGGAAAAGAAAAGCGATTGTATTATATACAACGTTTATTCAGGTTTAGGAGTAAATATAACATTGGCGAAATGGCCGCCTCTGAGCGCAAGACAACGTCGATAAAATCTTTCATCACATTTTCCAGGATAATCGTTGCAGTTGCAGTAATTTCATCTTTTGGTTGGTCCAATGTAATGGGCTGATTAGCGTACACTTTACTCTTGAAGTATCCAAGGAAAATCGGGGGCTGTTAAATCCGGTGAAGATGGAGAGCAATCGGTATAAGCTTATCTTGAGATGTAATTCTATTCAATTCAATTTTTCTTTAGAATTCACGATTTACAATTGGATATACAAAGTTGAACAATTATTTTAAGCGCTTGAATTCGTAATTCATACATCTTTGATATTAAGGGGTAGACGGGGCCGGAAATTATTCGTAAATAATATTTAAAATGAGGAAAAAATTTTGTGATTTAATTTGTAAAGCTAAAACTGACAAACTACCTGACTAAAATAATATTCTATAAATTACTACACTAGACTAGCCTACAGCGCTACCAACTGAATGGCATGATGAGGGGATTTTCGGAATACGAACATTTTCCGAAGAATTTGGCTACTGAGGTATTTAGTTTCTCGCTTATGAGTGCGACATTTGCCTTTTTGTGTAGTTCAGAGGTGGAGAAGTGTCATAGCAAGTTCATAATCATTTTGCAGATTTGATTTGGCAGATTTGAGTTTATTTATATGAGTGCGAGCACATTTAAACCAGACAGCACCTCCATAAAGGTGAGGGCTTTATCTAATGAAACCCCGAGATTTTTTACTTCCTCGGACCAAAGGATGTCAGTGCCGTTAAGTTTAAGTTTATTGGTGGCAAAAAGCTGCATTCCACCTACGCGTGAAGAACATGGCTTGTGGTTTGTTGGGATTAGTTCTTATTTTCCATTCATGGAAGGAATCTTGGATGATATCTACCCCTCGTTGTAGATTTTCACAAATGGATGACAGATTCTCGTGAGAACTAAAAATTGCTGTGTCATCGGCAAATATCGAGGAAAGACAATTTAGTAGGTATACAAGAATTGCTTCGTAGGGAAAAAAGTATTTATACCGTTTTTGTAGAGAATTTCATTATCTACAAACTTTCTCTCATCCATTTTTTCGGTAGCTCTCACCATTTCAGAGATATACGCAAAAAACGAAAATTTGTGACCTTTGACCTCGAGTAAAACACAACGCACAAGCGGGATCGATGGGGACTTTTAACATAGCATTTGTAATGTATTCAAGACCTGTTACAAAAATCCAGCTTGTCGGAAATTAATGCAAACACAGCACTTTTTTTCGTCTATTTTGTCTGGGTTATTTGCACAGTCTTAATTTGGAAGTAAGCTCATTAGTGAGCATTAATATTTCTTGCATGGAAAAGAGATTTAAATTATTATTCTTATTAATATTTAGGTTGTTATTACCTATTGTGTTAGCGTTATTACTAAACCTAAACGATGACCACTGCGCTGCAAGTAGTGGCGGCAAGTCCTCTTGACGTTTCACATTTAGTTGAGTTTTGCGACCTCTTGAGCAATGCGCGCAGAAGGTTTTGACATGACAGTGTCTCGAGCCGTGGCCAATCATTTAGCAGTTATAACACTGAGTTATTTTCTATTGAAGTCGGCTATGGAAGTCCCATCTTACTACAGTTCTATTGACGACGACAATTTTCGCTCGTAAATACTTTAAAGTTATTGATCCTCGTGCTAGGTAAATGATAAACATAGTGATGGATCCCAAATTAGTTTTCCTGGTGATTGGTTTAATATCAAACAACTTTAGCCCAGCTGCCACCAGGCAAGTCTTCTCTGCTTCCAGTTCTGTGATCTCCAGACCAAATAGCGTAACTTTAAACGGCAAGTCATTTTTGAGACTGTGAGTGTAGTACTCGCACTTTGCAGTTTTAAGAGTTGCACATATTGAATCGTATGCAGCGATTGAATTTGAAATAATTTTAATTCCGATGGACATGCGTTTAATAACGTAATGGTCTATGCTTTTTTCACCAAGGATTTGCTGAATCTATTCACTAGTGCTATTTATGACATTTATCGGCGGCGGTTTTGGATTTAATTCTTTGGTGCCTGCTGACCTTGGAATCGCGCTTGCATCGTCGATGCATGGATCCTCTACATCATCAGCTAGCCTTTGTAGCGCAGCAAAGTAGTTGGATTTCTGTGAGCCACTGATGTCACTACTAAAGTTTTTGAACGCTGCATGATCATTGTCATGCCGGTTGATTCTTCGGGATTTAACACTCATGGTGATGTTAAGTTTTTTATTATTAACATTTCGCGTTGACAAAATAATGGACTGAGGAGAATCCTCATCATCAGAATACACAACGCGAACGCGTGTTATTGTTCAAATTAAACTGATGTTCTTTGAGAAAACTTTTTAAATTCGGCAACCGATAACACATCTGAACACTACAATGTTGTAGGCGGGACTGGTTATCTTAAGATGGATTTCTCAGGCAGCATGGTTTTCAATTGGTTGGCAATTTATTTATTTTTTTTCATACATTATGCATATAGGAGCACAGTTGCTCGATTGTGAATCCTTCCGTCACAAATTTCCTATTATGTATTTACTAATGTTAAAAGTTGTAATGGCTGTAATTAACGGAAGTGTGGCGGCAAATCAAAGTTGTAAACCTCTTAGCCAAATACTCTATATGTACGACTAAGGGTCTACCTACCAATACAGTTATTCTTTCCCATGAGCTTTTTGTTAAAAAAAATTTAAAATAGTGAGATTTCCCACCTGTTTGCTAAGGGTGTATAAAAAGTAATGAAAAGTAATAAACGAATAAAATGGTGCAAATGAACAAGGCCGTCGCGAAAATAAAGTTGCACTCAATAAATTTAACGCCATAATTCGTCCACGCTATAAAATTTTTATGAAACTGGCGCCAGCTCGTACACATTGAAATTTTACATGTACCGACAATTTCTCTATGCCTACACTGAATTCAGAAGTAACACGAGGGAAAATAAAAGGGCTGTAAAGTAGTCGTAAATCACGGAATTTATTAATTCATTCAGCTGTTTCCCATAAACCCACCACGCTGGTTACGAAACGAAAGAGGTGAACTCATTGTTGTGTGAAATATTGCGAAAAGGACTCGTTATATTAAGTAAGTTGTACATATGACAAATACAAAAAGGAGAATATGCACCACAATCAACAAAATTAAAACCAACACTGGGTGTCAAATAATTGGTACAATAATAATTTAGGAAAAACAGTTAGGGATAAAAATTACATAATGTAAACCCACCAACGGTATATTTGAGGCAAATAATTTACTGACAAATAGGTTTCTGTATTTACAGACACTCGTTGCTCTTAACGTGCATAAAACAAAACTATTAAGTAGGCGAATCCAATCAATAATAAGAAAATAGTTGTTGAAGTTATACTGAGAATTAAAATGTGACTCTATTTTATGGAGATATTTAGCGGGCGAAAGGCATATTTTATGTGAACATGTCGTAACTCCTGTTCGTGACAAAAAAAGGGGAGATGATTTAGAATAGCTTTTCGACTTATGTTTACTTTCATTGAAACAAGCATGGGTATGTTGAAATAAAAATTAATTTTAAAATATACTTTAGAGTGTTTGTTTTGGAGAAGTAGGCTGTCCAAATTTCTTTGTCCGTTTTATAAAAAATGTTCTACGGCAGCTGGTATACGTAAGATTAGGCAAAAGTAGATATGATATTCAAATTTGTAACGTCCTGATGTAAGAGGTGAGTGAATTTTAATGAAGCCATAAATATTAAAACTGAACTTGGAAGGGAACAAACAAGTATTTAACGGAATTGAAACAGCATAAAGATGGTATTGTTCAAAATATGTCTTTCGTCTTAGTAAAAATAAATAAAGAATTAACCGAACTAGATGTCATTTATTCTCAAATGTTCTTTCCAAAAATATGCAGACCGTATAGTAAAGCAAAAGATTTACAATTTGTTTTACAAATAATTAGTAGAATCCATAACTCTTGTCAGATGGGAATATTTTTCTATAATTTTGAACTTTAGTTGTGTTTGTTTCGTGACATTTTATTGGTGACTGTCGTAGGTGAAATAATGGATCATAAGTAGATAATGAATATCTTGACTGTAAATAGCGAAAAATTCTGTACACATTGTTAACAGGTTAAGGATAAGATACGTGTGATATTTAAGCATAACAAATTATAAAGCAACTCAATTGTGAATAAAATGTATCTATCTGAAAATGGACTACTCTCTTTCAAGTGTAATCGATTGATTTTGCCCTAAGTTTGCTGTTAAGTTGTATTCTGCATTAGTTTAATTTTGCGTCTCTCTGATGTTATGACACTAACAAAGCTCTTGCGGAGAAAAAGGGATGACTGGATGTCGGCCATCGTTTAAGGGTAATATTTGTCACAATATAAATTCTTTAATTTACTAAATCGACATGTATCCAAGAATGAAAGACTATTTAAGAACATATTCGTGGTTGCATTCGTTTAATATATTTATTCTAGTTTGGATTTGTTTTGCGTTCAATACGTGAGCGATTTCCCTTGTTTCGTTCTTTTCTTATACTTCCTGTTTCGTTCGATAAATATGTCAGATAAAAGCATAGAGAGCGATTTTGTAAATATTACATCCAATGTCTATTTTAGTAGTACTTTTATTCGAATTATACGAATTAGAAGTTTTAAGGCCTTGGTTTGTTACTCATGAAATTGATTGGTTTTGTATACACTCCATATTCTCTTTAGCGAAATCTACTTTAGAGGGGTACGTTATTTTCATTTGACGTTTTTTTCCATACATTTATATTATATATATATATAAAGTTATATGCCGCACGTCAGTTCTATTGTACTCCCAGCTGGCACGAGTTATGCTGAAAGCATTTTGTAGTCGATTTTATTTGTATAAATGCTGTAAAAACTAATTTACCAATTTGCCATATTTAGCAAGAAAATTTACTGACAATGTAAAGCGATTTTGTAATGTCATGATCATTATAATTTTTCTTTTCAACAGACACATTAAATTTGGCACAACTTTGCACCTCTTGATATTGTCGTACTAAAAATCAAATAATTCAAAACTTCTATCACTTTTAGTTGTGCCAAATTTGAAACTGCAACTGATTTGAAAGGAATGTCGCAATCTATATATATAAAAAGTTTTTGGAACGAATTCGATGTTGTGCTGTCTCTCAATATAAGATTTTGTACATAAAGGCTACTTCCGCAGAGAGGTACTTTTTTTTCAATTTTGTATACTCATTTTGACTGGATACAGAGGAAATGCTTGTTTTGGGTGTGACTGAAAGCTACTTTCCATTATTTAAAAAAAAATGTAAAAAAATTTCTATATGCAATACATGAACAAGACGACTTTAGTGGTTAGTAGTAAGGATGGCATAATGATGTACTCTAAGATACATACCTTAAGAAATGTTCGATGAAGGACGATTGAGGACTGATTATTGTAACATTTTGCAAATACGAATCACTTTATTTTTGTGATCTAGCTGCATGATGATTTGTCTTCATTTTAAGTGCATTCATACCTCACCTGCATGTCTCGTGCATATAGAATGTTGTGGCTTGCTTCATTTTTGCTACAATCACGATCACTGTTTTTCCTTTGTTTACTACCATGCATGAGAATTTACATTGATTTGTAGTTCCGCACACGCAGCTTCTGTGCACTTCGAACATGTATTGAAATTTGAAGAGATACACTTTTTGTGTAGCTTTTAAGTGCCCAGTTTAAAGGGAATTAATTTAAGGTAAGTTCTCCAACTGTGTATCGGCTCTCAAAGAAGTTTTATAATCATCGGTATATGTTAGTTGGAACTTAGTATTATATGATAAGGACGGATTTATACCTCATGTCAGTCAGTATTTATGAATAACAGTGTGTTATTTAAATGCGCCACACGATGGCCCCACATTTTGAACTTATTGCCAAAGTTTAACAAATTGTCCAAACTGCTTTCCTATTTTTATATCCATTCATTCTTCGATTTATTTCCACGAAAAGCCTCAAATCACTATAAAGTCCAAGAGAGAAAACATTTCATCAAAACGATTATTGAAAAACAGTCTTTATTATTTTTACTTTAGATACCAATTACTCAATTTTTATTGACGTAGTGATATTTTAAATGACACAGAAAGAAAAACCTTGGGATGAGAATCGTTGTACAGGGCAACAAATCGGCTGCGTATCTTTTTAAAAAGAAGTTATGAAGACCCAATTAGTAATGATATGTTAGGAATAGACAGATCGAAATGTTTCTTTCGTATAGTATACCTATAGCAAGGCACTTATCGAAAAACAGGACGAAGGGTACCGTTGTGATGGTAACTAATCCTTAACAGAGCTCAAAAATCCTGTTAATCGAATTTCGCTGCTTCGCCAAGGATTCCCTTAACCTAAAGAAGCCCCTTATAAAGAAGTCCCTCATACGGAGCTACTTAAAAAGGCTTTTTTATTCCTTCTTGTTGCAGGAAGAATTTTTTCAAAGCTGGAGGGCATTAATCCGCCGCCGCCGGCTTGATTGTTCTCCAGAAACACCCTCGAGGCAAAATTACTGAGGGGATTCCTCTGGATTGATTGATCCCCGTTTGTGAAAGGTTCAAATTTTTATCCTGTCTAAGCTTCATTCGAAAGTTTCGCACACACTTAATTAATCAGAAAGTCTTTACAAGTGATTTCCGTCGTGTAAGATTACCGCCCCTTCTGGCGATGTAAAATTAGGCCCATATTAGCTCTGTGCGTTTCATACGAATCTCATTAAAAGTTAAACTCTCTGATGGCGAGTTTTCATCTGTGGCACTATTGGGACGACCAAAGGTTGAATAATCAAATTGCGAGGGACTTCCTGGGACATGGTAGCAAACAGCAGGCATACGCTCATTCAGTGGTTAACGATAAGCACTTTAGGTCTTAGGAAAGCGACTGCTTGCTACTCGTACTTTGATTAACACATGTAATCGGGAATCAGATATTTTCCATCGTACTATGCCTTGGTCGGTTCTAGGAAATTACCCAATTCTCAGATGATTCCATGCCAGTAGCAAACTACTACATATGTATGTATATTAAGATATCCAGGACGATTAATTGCTTGTATTGCTTGTTTTGCTGTGTTGCACAACCGCAGGCAATAAGCGATGTAATCACTGGGTAAATCCCATAAAATGTGCCGCATCTGTTCATAACTCAAAGTACAATTTTACTGATTTGTGGATGCGCAATTCGTATCCTATGTTATGCCTTGTGCATAATTTAATGTGATAAATTAAGTAATTCCTGCGCCATCTACGCTGAAATTGGATATTTGGTCGTGAACCTTCTACTTACCTACTCAAATTTTAACTTTTTTAATTGTAGGGTTGGAGAGTATTTATTTATTATTATTTTCTACAATATCCGCTTTAAAAAAATGCTGGCAGTTTTTTGTATACATCTTTATTTTAACATTCCAAATAACATACAAAAAGTCCATTCCTAAATTTAGGGTCGAAAAAAAAAGATATTATCTTTTTTTTTTGGATTATCTCATTTTCTACTGATTGTTAGGTACGTTTAGTCATTATGCAAATTGTTTATTGGAAAATTCTCTACAGTAAAGGTTATATACAATCGAAAAAACGATTAAAATAAATCTAACGTAATTTTTTAGGCACAATCCACTGACATATAAACTAAAGGACTGCTAATTCAATTCAATTCATTTATTTAGCATGGATAACAAAATTTCGGATGTCGCTAAGACTAGTTTCGTACTGTAAGGGAAACGAAATATGAGAAAATGTCTTGCCACTTTAGTCTTAAATTATAGAACTATAGAAAATACAGTTGATATTTTGTATAATAGGAAGGTACATTTGAGGAAAATCGCAAAACCTCATAACAAGTGTCAAGAGTTAAAACTTACCTAATATACCTCACTATCAAGGTTAATATTAAAATTATTTAAAGACTCCTGCTGTCAATATATTTCGCTATTATTGTATCTGTTGCTACTTTTGGAGCAGATATCTCCTATTAATTTTGTACTAGTAAAATCATGCAATAATTTTGTAGAATAGTACCAAGAGAGGGCCATAATCATTTTCAAGATTATGTTTTGTTGTGTTGTACTTCTTTTTATGTGATTTAGCACAGTTTCTCCATACGGGAGATGCATAAGTTAAAATTGGTTGGAAATCCATTTTATACATTAGAAGTTTATTGCTTATATCTAGGGGATAGTGACGTTTTATAAGAGGGTATAATGTTTTTATTAATTTATTTGTTTTCTCTATGGTTTTATTGACATGTAGGGTATAGGTTAGCGTTTTGACTAAATGGACACCGAGGTATTTTATGTGGTTTGACCAGGGGATGTCTTTGGTATTGAGTTTTAGGGGCCTATCAGGTAGTAGTTTCTGGCTTCTTTTCATACTAAAATATGCGCAGGATGTTTTGGATGGATTTGTTTTTATCTTCCACTTATGGAAGTAAGCTTGCAGGGAGACTTGAATTTTTTCCAACTTATCAATTATTTTAGTAGGATCTATATCGGAGTGGTATAGGGCCGTGTCGTCCGCGAATAAGCTGTTACAGCTGTTATAAGATGTTATAATCAATATTTTCGGTTATATCGGAGGTGTGTATATTATATAGTACGGGGCTGAGGCAGGATCCTTGGGGAACTCCTGCAGTAATTCTCATTGTGTCGGAGAAGTTGTCGTCAATCGAAACATAGAAATGTCGATTTGTGAGAAAGTTATGAATAATTTTCACAATATGGACAGGGAAGTTCGACTTGATCATTTTATATATTAAACCCTCGTGCCAAACAGAGTCGAACGCCTTTTCAATATCCAAGAGTACCACTGGGAGGACTGCTCATGACAGTTGATGAATAAAATGATCTCGTATATCTTTCTCTCCCTTTTGATGAATTTAAAAAAAATTTGTATTTTATAAAAAATTCAACCTAAATTAACCCTAAAATGCTTTTTCTCTAATTTAAAACTTATTACAGTTTATGTCAGTATGTTTCAAACGTTTAATTTGAAAAAAATACCGAATTCAAAATTATTACTGTAATTAGAATTTGCGAACTAAATTGAGTTTCTTTATGACCACACTCACAAACTCGCACTTCAATATCCGCAATGTTCACATCAGGTTTTGCTTTTATCTCGTTAAAATTTCAGCTATAATATTGAAATGTCACTGTATTCAACATGCTCGTATGATAGCGTTCATTGATGAATTTTGTTTCCCTATATTATTTTTACTGCTATAAAGTCAGGGGCGATATTCTGAGTATAGATCGAGATAAACTAAATTGTTATTTCCAAAGTCGACTTTTCACCACGTTAGTAACATACATATTAATGCTGTGATATCTCTTTTTGTTAAAATATGAATGCTAAACTTTTATGACTTGTACCCTCCTTATATTGGAATCACCTGCACTGTAGATTCTGCAACCATATACCATTCCCAGAACTTTATATTTCTTGAAAAAACTCGTAAACTATCTTAAGCTTCGATAGACAGATAGATATAGATAGATGTAGATATTATCATAGACAAATGTAACTGAACATATTCATTTTATTATTTTACCATCTTTACTCGCTCTCTAATTTGTACTTCCAGTATACTCACATGAGATAAAAGGGTATCCCACGGTCAAAAATCTATACCATAAATCTATGGAGCTATACCATAAATACTGTAAATATTCCGCATATTGGATTGAATTACATTTCTGTAGAGACTTTTAAAAACATGCAAAACTAATCATAATCGTTAGCCTGATGATGTCCAGATAGGATGAAATGGGTCGAGTTTTCAAAGTAAATAATGGTAACCTTTTGCAAATAATGAATTCGTGGAAGGGAATAAATGTGTTTTCATTATGTTTAATCATAAAACATGCAGCGACAATAAAATCTTGTCATCATGAGGTATACAAACGTATCGCGCGCGACTATTGGAGGATTGATGATTAATGAACTGTAGTTTAGGCGATTACAGATAAATCCACATGATGGATAGTTAGCTTTTCTATTACTTGTGGTTTAATGACAACAGCTTCCTAAAAGGTTTAAGTGTAGAGAACCTCAGTCTTAAATTTCTTCTGAAGTCTTCTGACGGCAGGCCATATACTTATTTATTTAGATGCATGCAGTCTAGTATGAGATTTCTGTGAAGGTAATTTCTTTTATGTTATTCAATTTCCTTTCAACTTCACATACGTACTATTTTTACTTACTCTGTAATGAACAAATACGCATTATGGTGTTAATATTTCGCACCCGACTACAAATTAATTACGAATTCCTGCCCAAAAAACTACTCGAAAAATAAAATAACTTTACGTACTCGCACATACTAATAGATATACATACGAGTATGTGTGAATTAGTATATATTCACTAGTATGGATCCCTTCTCTATCTCTATCTACCAGAAGCTATAAACCAGGCAAACCCTCAGAAATTATTGGCTGGTGAAGTCCTTATAAACATATCGAATATATTTCAAGCGTTGGATTTCACATCTGTACGCTATATTTTATTTATGAGGATTAAAAAAAGAGTGAAATAGATTTTCCTCTGAACGTAACGTTAACAGAACTCAAGCTGTGCAACCCAGGAAGTTGGAAAATCGTGAGCAATTTGATTAAAATCCGATCTGCAAAGATATGTGCCATTGCCCACGGTGGTTAAACAAATTTGAGCTTACCTTAAATTATTTTCACGCGATCATGCACCATTGCACTAAATGGCACTACTTTTGACAACTACTGATGGATTGACTTTTAGAGTAAATGGTAAGTCTGCTGGAAATTTTACCTTGGCTGGGCGAAAATAAAATTTAAAATTGTAAGTTGTGCTCATGCCCTAGAAATTTCTGGTTAATGGCACTTTAGTGAATCTCTTTAATATTTAAATATGTGTTAAGAAGGGTACCTGCATGAATATGTACATTTTGCACAACAATGCATGTTCGGTGGAAGCTGAAAGACAAAAGCAATCCAAGTTTGCATGCTACGCTTTGCTATAGCCTTCCCATTTTGAGGTAAGAAGTGACACACAAGCACCCACAGCATGGATGCAATAGGATGATTATCTTGGAGCGAAAAATCCTTTTTGGTTTTAAAAGGGTTTTAATTTAAGCTTAGTGGTGAGCATGAATAGCTTTGTTCTCAGTTTCTTTTCGTTTCTTTTTTTCATCCCTTTTATTCTTATGAATACTTGAACACAGTTTTAATTTTCTCCAGGAAAAAAAATTATACTTTTATCAAGGCGGCAGGCTGAACCAAGTATGGTAGAAGTATTAAAATTTAACTCGTTTTCAATTGAAGTAGCTTAAACAGTGAAAGTTCACAGAGAACTTTATAGTCTGAAGCAGAAGGCTTTTAAGTTTGAAGGACTTCTTTCTGAAACAGTCATTCGTAAGTGGGTTGGGTTTCAATGCCAATTTTACGTATTATTTAAAACAATGTTATGATGACACCTTTTAGAGAATTTAGATATTTTTTTCCAAACGTTCTTTATTCATTCACTCAAATTGCCAAAATATTTATTAATATAATAGGTATGTAGCTTAATACTTACACACATTTGGGAGGAATTCAAGCGTTTCCTTTAATCAATTAATGCATGCTATATATACAATGTGTATATAAAAGAAGGGTTAATTATCTGAAATAATTTAACCATGCCCAAATATTCATATATTCAACAATATTCTATTAATTTAAAGTGGACTCCTACATGAAATGACCAAGTATGAATATTTTAATTAATATGACCACTAAACTTTAATGCAGCGTTTTGGGAGTTTTAATAGATAATTTTAAAGAGATCAAAGAATTAAATATTTAGAATATTGATAACGAAATGAAACCTTTCCTACCTAACTTACTTCACGATATATACTTCAAATTTTACACGGAATGCTTATTGATTCCTTTGTCTTCCTATTAAAAGTTTTATAAAATTCAAAAATGTCCTTTCAGCACAATATACTTTGCCCAAGGATTTTTCAACCTTATAATCTTTAATCTTCCATACAAATACGATTTTCCGAACTGTGTAAAATCTGCATTTGTTTTAGCGATGTTGTGTCTGTGCCTATCAAATGTAAAAAAAAACATCGGGGGTGGGATTTTAATGCCACATTTTATCAAAGTGTCGGACTTAAACACAACTCATCCCTTAAGAAATTTACAACCCATACAAATAATGTTCATATGATTTTATCTGCTTTGCTGTACAAGAAATATAAAGAATTTCCAAAACAAAACAAATGGCGATGCAAAATAACAAATGGTAGAATCCTGTGTTCTATGCATAGTTTTGCAGTGATTCAATTTTACGCTTATACCTACAGCATATGAACCAGTACAATTTCTTGATATTTTTAATACATATGCATTTTCAAAATAACTAGAAAAATACATAAGGTTATTGAAAAGTAAGAATATGGTAAACGTTTGAAAAAAAAGATTTGTCACCCCAAAGAAGTTTAATTGAACTTGAAATTTATTAGGTGCCTTTACACTATATGACTTGGTCAGCTGACTTTTGCCGTAAAATTTGTCAGCTGACACGGTTTTGTCAATACCTAATTTAATTCTCCGTTTATACCTACCAGCTCATTTCATGAGGAGGCTTTCAATGATGTTTACGTTATCAAGAGAGTAATTAGTTCCAAATAAAGACGAACGAAGCATACTTTAATGTTGGTGATTTGCGTAGAAAATAATTAATTTGAGTGAATTATGCAGTCATTTTTTCAAAAGTCATCTACATAGTCAGATGATAGGAAAAGTTATATTTGTGTATTTTTCAACTGACTTGTCTGCTAACCTGTCAGCTGGCAACTTGTGCTACATTTACACCAAATGACATTTCAGATGGCATTCTCGAAATGAAATGTCGGCTGACCAAGTCATATAATGTAAAGCCACTTTTAACTGCATTCAACCAAACAGTCATTGCTGCTTTTTGATATAATTCATCCCGCAAACATTTCCAACATGTATGCCATTTTGTTAGTACCATCTTTATTTTCAAACCAATATCACACAGCGTTTAAATAAGGTGAGGTGTTCCCTTTCTTCGGGAATCAAACATTTTTTTTATAAAAACTCTTCAGCACAACTATCGTATAGCAAAATCGCAAACCATTTCTGTCAAAACTTATGTTTTCTTCAACATACCTTCCCAAATACTATGTATATAAAATATACCTATAGAGCGAACCCTACTACCCTTTTTTTGTCTACTTACTAAGCTAATAATGACATAAGTCCAGAGGGATCATCCCTGGACTAAGAAAAGTGGGATTTTTTGGTGATCTATAATAATTTTTATATTTTGCAAGCAACATTTTATCCACGAACAATTTTTTCATTCCATTTCAATTGTATCAAAACCTTTTAAAAATACTGTATTGTCTTTTATTTTGAACTTAGAAAGAGTAACTACTTTTGAAATAGATTTTGATACATTGGTAAAACGTGCTTTAAAATGGTATATAACAGACCAACGACTTTTTATGTATTAAATCTATGAATTTTAAAAATAAAAATATATTGCAACGAATGACCACGCTATTTCTCAGAGTTGGGACATATAATGCGGTTTTTACACTGTTGCCTAAATTCTGATCATATAAAATAAAAAATAATAGTCAGATTTACAGAATGTATTGAAGGTCCTTGAAAGAAGAATTTTTTTAATTTTTGTTATATCTATTATATAAAAAAAATTTAAGATAATATAATCGATTCAGTCTTTTCCGAGATATTTTGGTTGCACAAAGGCAGTTTTGAGAATATCCCATTTAAACAGTGAAAACAAATAATTTTCCACTCAAAATTTGATTCAAAAACTTGCCAGTAATGTACTCTTTTGAATTCTCATACTACTGCCAATTTTCTTCGAATTTACTTTCGAGGTTGGCTTTTTTCGATTTTATAGATGCCCTCATTTTCCAACATCGCATGTCAGCTTTCATTATATACTCCGTTGGCTCGTTCAGATCCGAGCAAATTGTAGACCACATACTAGATAGCAATAGCCCGAATAGTCGTTCGTCACCTATTTTTTATATCAATTAATTCGCACATATCGAAGTGAGATTAGTGAAACTCTTTTTGTATTTTTCCTACAGTTGTAGTTGTCAAAACAGGATCGGCAATATTTTACTTTAACAATTTCGTGCTGTAATCTTCTTCTTCTACTATGATCACTTTCGCTTACTTCAATTGAATCATAATATATTCATTATTCGCCATGTAGTGGCGAATTACTTTAAGCTCTTGAACTCTATTTTATGAGAATTTATTGACTTTCAGCAAATCTATCTCATTTTTCCAAATCAGATACAGTAAACAAATTTTTATTTTTAGTTATGCAGACAATAGTGAACTTATAAGTATACTACTTACATTAAAATCACGGCAAAAATCTTATATCAACATAAAATAATAATACCAAAACAATATCTAACACTTATTTATGACACACTGTAGTTCAGTTCAATATTGTAAATAAATATGTAATTATGACACTTCTACCATGCTGCGTTCAACCTTGAAAGAAAACTACTTCCAACATGAAAACTAAGGAAGGACGCAATACTGAAAATAATATACATCATACCTATTTATGAAAAAAAAAAGAATTTCAAACGCCAGCATATAACATGTTCCTTTAATTTCTCCAGGAGCAAATTGCTCGGGAGAAACAGGTTTCAGGACGAATACAGATCCAAGTGTGGTACCACGGTGAAAGAAATGAGCTAGTGGTGTCATTGATGGCTGGTGATGATTTAGCACCCCGGGACGATTCATATGGACACGGTTCACTTCCAGAAGCTTATGCAAAAGTTCGAATTTTACCTAAGACGTAAGTATAACTTTAGTCCTACTTGGTATAAATTTTAATTAAATGTGCCCCTTAGGACACATACACGTACACATTCGCTCTAATAGGCACTGCACTAGATCAAGTATTTCAATTACATTATTATAAATTATGCAAGTATACCCCAAGGGGCATTGGATACAAGCGGTTTTAAATTGATAGCAGCTCAGTAGGTGGGGTAATGAAACTAGATATTACAATATCCATAGGCATATAAAAGCCGCGCAATTATCTGGGGAAGGCTCATTAACATGGATCATCAGCAGACACACAATGAATAATTTTACCTTTCAATATTAAGCCCTACAGGTGAAATATGATAATAGTTTCATTAAATTATTCCTAAATAAATACTACGCAGGTAAATAAAAATGTACACTTAATGGTGGAAATTTCAGCAAGAATATGTTGAAGCGGCCCTAACATCTGTCATCTGTTCGGCAGACATGATTGCCTTCATCTCACTACCCTTCACTTCACTATCGAATAAATTTTGGCCCACACCGAATATAATTATACAAGGTATTTTCATAGTGTCGCTAAATATGAATCCATCCGACCCTAGCGCGAGTCATGCCCTGAATGTAAGAGATATGTACGTGCCAATTTGTCAACACATTTGATCTGACGTCGAACAGCATACTAATTCCAAAACAGTTGAAGACGCTCACCCAAAAGGGATATCAAGCTGAACTGCGGAAAATCAAGTTTATTGCTCCTTGCTTTTGAATTTGGAGGTAAAAGCGCGTCATGACTCCAACGTTCCACTTCTTTTACTGCGAACAAATTACTTGTGGGGGCGTTGCGAGGATTTACTAAAATAGGATTGGTCCAGGTATAGGAATGAGCTAAAAATGCGATCTTTACTTTGTTGCTAATAAAGTACGGCATACCCTGCGGCCCGCCTCACATGATTCTTTGGAAATGGGATTTAGATACAATGGGGACGTAACAAGATTCCTACACAATACAACTTGAATAGAATGGACAAGTCTCACCAGAGAATTTCAATTGGATTAATAGGGTGTGACTGTGAATAAAAGTGGATCGATATCATACAATAGAAATTAATGAGGTTATATGAGATTACCTAAAGTAGTAACATATTAAATAAATATTGATTTTCAGTAAAAGGCATCTAATGTTACATAACATTGGAGATTAAAGATACCCAAGTAAAGTGACATAAGTAACTGATTCAAAAATAGTAGCACAAGGGTGTGTTTAAAATGATTGTATATGGTAAATAGCACGAGAATAAAAAAATCATTTAGTTAATTAATTTTAATTTCTTCGGTTGCACACCTCAGATAAATTGAAATCCCACCAAAAACATAAATGTGAAAAAGGGGCCAAATTCGGTACCAAGAACAAATCGTTCTGCAACGTTTGCATACCTAACTCAACACCTACTGAGAACGAATTCTCTATATAGGCATATGTTTAAGTCAGCAACTATCTCGCTGGCTGCACAACGATGGTTTCCAAGCACTATTTGTTTTACTTTCTCGATGTGTTCCACCGTTTTTGTGGTTGAAGTCCCTGCAGACAACGAGAATTCAGTAACCTTTTTGCCAATCATGTTTTCGACAATCACAGTTTACTAAAGATATTTTCTAACATTTTCAATGCACGTACAATTTCTTTAGAAACCAAATTAAAAGCAATCTCTTTGTTCAACAAATTTATCTATCGGGTAAATCAATCGTAAGGCAACAATGAGATAGTCTAACAAAAGCAGCCTTCACCCCAAACTAATTGACAGGTCGCGCTCAAACAGCTGCTAGCATATTTAACACACAAATATTTTAGAGCTGATTGAAATTTTATTTTTTCGATTGTACATCTCGATTACAGTAGGAATACGTTTAAAGTACCATTCGTTTTTTAAATCATATTTCTAAAAAAAAATTTTGCTTTCTACCATAATTTTTCAGTGGCGATGGAAACGTAGCACAGACAGAGGTCAGCCCTCCAACCCTAAACCCAATTTGGAATGCCACCTTAACCTTTGGTCACATAACAGCCGATAACCTAATGGACCGCTTCATAGAAATCCAGCTGTGGGACTTAGTACCGCACACCGAGTCGATATTTTTAGGCGAATGTAATGTGGAGCTTCAGAAGGCGTTTCTCGACGATCGGGCCTTGTGGTGCAGACTAGAGGACCCGAAAGGGTTGCGGGCTTCCAGTATATCGAAAACTCCGAGTGTGTCTCCGCGTGGTTCTATAATCGGCGGTGATGTTGCTCGCCTGATCAGGCGCTGTGATTACACCATGCAACGGTCGATATCAGACGATGTTGATTCGCTTGGAGACGGAACCTCCCTACTGCACCCTGACCACGCTTGGGTTGCAGGTTCAAGAAGGGGATCATCTCAGTCGGAAACGTTGGAGGTGGAAGTGTACCAGCTCGGTAAAGATTTTTCGCGGTCATTACCAGGGTCCAGAAGGTCATCGTTCCAAGATCGAGAGGAGAGTAAAGACGAGGACATGATACCACCTCAGAATTATGTACGTGACAGGCGAAGGTCTTCTGTGGCTCGACGAGATCCTGACGAAATCTTAAAGTCCTTGAAGGCAGTTCGCGGTGAGCTAGGCAGGGCAATGAGCCTGTCCGGGACAGAGAAGCGCTCCCCGTCCAGACGTAAGTATTATTTGACAAAAGTTCTTACAAACATCTAGCAATTCACATTTTCTCATTTTTTTAAATTTTTTTAAAAGCACTGATATGCATATCCCAAAATCAGAGTCTAGATATATCTCCCTGGACCTACAAATAACCTCGAAGCACAATCATTTAACCGAACAAACATTAATCACCTCCTAAACTAAAAATTATCACCTGTGGTAAGGACGATGTTCGTGTTCGTGTTCGAGTTTCTAAGTTCGGAGTTCCTTGTTACTGCTAGTTCGGTCTAGAGTCTAGAGCAATCTATTCGTTGTTACTTTTCGTGTTTTTCAAAATTACACCTCTTTTGTTGAATTAAATTGAATGTGCATGTGAGTTCCCAGTTCGAACCGTTCGTTCGAGTAAAATTGAATTTTCTGTCGTAGAGAACTCTTAATTACATTCGTCTTCTGTTTATTATTTCTGTTGTGTTTTACTAAATTTGGAGTAATGTAGTCAATTGAGCATTTTGTTATTTAGCCAGTACCGAGCAATCCATGTCAATATTTGATGAAATCGAAGGTTTTTTCGATAGCTGAGTGGATCCTATCCCCCAATTTTTCAGATAACAAGATTTCGACGAATTCGGTAGTGCTACAGGCCACCTCTTAAAAGCCTGAATCAATCAATTTTCTGTTTGGAAACATCATTTTTCTTAATCCACTTGGGAGGGAGCCTGCAATAAATTGCCGACCGACATCCAGCGGGATGATAAATACGAAGATAAAACTCCATTTGTAAGTAATCTCAATAAAACTTCTTTAAGCTGGATCATCCTCAAGCAGCCCCGCAATTAATGTCAATTTTATATTCAAATGGTCGTTACTTGGGCGTCCACTGATTTCTGCCATCTGTTATTTACTCATTTACTTCGTGCGTGCTATTTGGGCGGGCTCTTAAAGAATACCAATTTTCGGAGATTACAGAAAATTGAATTTACTCTCCTTCTTTGTTCGACGATGAAGTTTTTTGCGTTTTAAGAAGTTGCTGCGCAATTCAGAGGCATTTTGTAATAATTCTGCCATTGTGAGTGGGCATACGGAGAATTCATTAGAAACTATGAGATATTTATTTAGCATGGAGTGTTACAACAAGAGGTGTTATTTTAAATTAAAAAAAACAGTATCTTAGAGAAATAATATTGTTATTTTTGTTTCCATCCAAAGTACAAACTATGCAGTTGATTATGGGAAACAATATCTGCCAAATGACCGTTTCAGTTTCAGTACTCTTTTCATGAAATTTTCAATCACGTTTTTGCATACTTACTCTTCTATTTCGCCAATTTCGGTCTGATATTGTCTATGAGCACTTCAATCCTTGCTGGAGCATTGGCGTAAACTTTATCTTTAACTTCGTCCCAAAGAAAAAAGGCTAATGGCGTTAAATCGCACGATCTCAGGGCCACTTGAAGTCTCTATTTCGAGAAATCGCATGCCCAGGTAATTTTGAGCAGAACAACGTGACTGTTCCACGACTTGTGTGGCATGTAGCGCCGTCCTGTTAGAAATAAAAGGTAATGCATGTCATTATCCTCAAGTTCAGGCAAAAAAACGTATACATGTAAAATCGACTTAAAGCTCACTTCTAAAAGTAGGTGCACGTTACGTTAATTTATTTTCATAATTTTAATTATGTGTAATAACATTAAAAAATAGTACCTATTCAGAAAATACTATTCGATTAAACTAATTAATTATTTGAAGTAATACATAATATTCAGATAATTACATCTATTTGAGCAATTCAAAACAATACAATGGTTACAAAATAATACGACAATTGAACAATTTGCAGTTCAACTTTTTATCTATTATAGTTATTCCAAGCAGTTTTATATTTGTGACTTTTCTCTATTAAAAAGTTATAAGTACGTCTGAATTAATATGGAAACTACTTTTGTGCGCTATTCAGAAATTAAAAGCATTTTCAAGGCTCTAATGTTTTATTTTGCCACGAACTTTAACGCAGTATTCAAAAAGTGTTTTACGTCGTGTTATTCGTATCTTCGAAGATATTATCCGCAATTTTTAAGATACAGAATTGGTCATCCATAAGGGTGGTAAATGCGCTACCTACAAGGTTGACAAATGGTCTGAAACGATAGAAATAACATCAATTAGACTACAATAATTAATTGTTAAATTTTGTCTCAATGGTGTTAGTACAATTTTTTGTTTTAAATATTTTTTGGTTACTCCAATCTATACTGTAGACATGAGCTTTCTACATGGTTTGGATGGCTGAGAATTGCTCAATTTGTATACATAAGGCCACTGCTTTAGCCATCTACAGGTAGCTGGGGTTGATTTCAAAGAGCGGAATTTCTCTGAGTGGAGGAAGTCTGACATTCTACGGTTGGTGAAGGCCTTTAAACAGAATGGTGTTTGATGCAAATACTGCAGAAAATTAGGTAATATAATGTAAGTAGGCCAATATGAACATAAATTATATGGAGTACTTACATATTTGTGGGATTAGATCATAAACTTTTAATAGCCAATACTGAGTAAGAGATGTTTTTAAAAAAATACTGTGACGCACAAGAAACGAAGGAGTTCGAATCGTGTATAATTTATTTATTTATTTATTTGACAACAGGTATAAGCCATCAGACATTACAAATAATCATTAGAAAATAATAAGACAGTACCTATACAGTTAAGGCATGCCAAAATTATAAGGGTGATGGATCTCACCTAAACAGAAAAATCATATGGCAGAGGGGAAATCTCAACGGTTTTCTAATTAAAGGGTGATTTATAAATTCGGTACGCAAATTATTATTTTATTTTTAACTTTTGATCTAATTAACGCAACAAGACCAAACCTACGCCAAACAACTATAATACTATCTCAATGTCCTTTCCAAACATGTTACCAATGTTGATCTAGCTCTACCACTGCATGTACAGTCACTAAGTGAACAAATGCTTTGAAATTTGCTAGAAATTTTCTTCCACATTTTCGCCGAAATTCATGTAACTAATTTTATTTTTATTGAATTGATCTTGTCTAGGTAAACGATATACAAAATTATACATAGAAAACCATTTGCGGATTATTAAATAATCTGAATTGAAATTTTTTTTACACATTAAACGTTTGTGACGTACTATCATTAGCTGTAAGAAGTTTTAAATTAGGAAAAAAGCATTTTGGGGTAAGTTAATTATTTTGTGAAATTCAGATTTTTTTTGAATTCCGCAAAAGCTTTCCTACGTATAAATTTTTATATCCTTTCTCTACCTGAACGAGTTGTACCTTTATGGAAAGGCAACAAGATGTTGAATTCAATAAAAATAAGTAAGAGATGCATTAATTACCTGAATTTCGAGAGAAAAGTGAGAACATCATGAAATTTAGGAAAGGTCAATGGGCTATGCGTATGCTAACTGGACCTGAAGCGGGCGTCGTCAATGAAACTAATGGCATTTAATAAATGTTTTTGAGATTGACTTTTACTTAGCACTAAATACTAAACAAAGAAGTTATTAAAGACAGAATGGTAATTATTCGGAAACGGTACTCCCCCCATTTCGATGAAATTAAATTATGTCATGAATGGGGTTCTTCTGAGAAACTTTTGTTTTACACATATGGCGCGGAAGCCTCCAGAAAAAAAATTATATGCAATTTTGTATCTGTATTAGGGCCGCTGAAATCTACTGGAAGGCAAAATGTGAGAAAACAAGGAACTATTTGGTTTATTCCTGCCAACAGATCACATACTTGCATACATACATATACATACATACAAACATTTACGTACACACTAACCGCGTGCATGGGGTGGGTACCGTTTTCCGAATAATTACCGAAAGAATAATCTAAGAATACAATATCTTATCTTAAAATGAAAGAATTATAACATATATTTATTTTTAAAAGTGAGGTCAATAAATATGAATTGGTATGATAGTCATTTTCGCCGTGAAGTTATTTCTGTATTTGCCTCAATCTTTCAATATTTGCCAAAATCTGGAAAAAATTTTCCTGAGGCCGTCATTTCGTTAATTTAAAAAAAATGTTTTCAGAAAGCTGTATAAATATCATTAAAATCTACCGAGCGGTTTTCGAGCTACAGTGGTCACCACTCGGTTGGAACTGATCACCACAAACAGCCATTACTTTTAAAATTTATAAATTTTTTTTTCTAAAATTTCTGTCAAGTCAAGTCGAAACCTTATTTAATGATGCTACGTTTTTACTTTTTTAAAATAAAATAATTTACTGGCAAAAAAAAATTATTTAAAATTGTCATTTTTTCATTTCTCTGACTACACCTAACCCCTTAAAGACACGTGTATATAGGTTTTATCAAAAGCAAAAAATCGTCAATAAAAAAATTAATTATAATAAAAAAATAAGAAAAAGCGAACTAAGATGGAACAAGATGACGTAGGAATATTAGTCGAATGTATAACGGAAATTACAATCGGAGCCATATATTTAGCAGTAGTCTAAGCAAGTAAGACATTAATCTGATGCCTCCGACCGGGTTTTTGATTTTTTTAAATAATTCTTTTTTCATAAATTTTCCCTCATTGGCATGTTTCACTGGGAAAACTCCGTTCTACATAGATACATATTTATGCATGTATATAATAAGCACCCATAAGTTCAGAGCCCAATTAAACCAGGCCTATCAGCGGATAATAAATCTTTTGTGTTCAGGGCACTTGTATGGAAATTACCTAATTAAATCCAATTAAATGTTCCTGAATTTAATGTCAGAAACAGCAAGTAGTGTGCACGCCTTTTGTGAGTAGGCTCTGGCGTAGGATTTATTAGCCAGCATTGTCACAGTTCCGAAGTATATCAAGGAGCTATCAAGTGTTCCGATTCTAGACACTATTTCAATAGCACGCGATGCTTGAAGTACACGTGGCGCTGTGGGGCTTTTAGAGATTTTCAGGCAGGACTGGCTAAAACTTTCCGGGTCATGTCTGGACTACTGACGGTATACATACAATTACCTATAAGGCCACCTAGGACACGTCTGAACACCAGTAGGTGCCTGATGTAAAAAATTACCTCAATTTGATGTTTAAATTGGCGCAGCACTAACCATTTTCATAATGTATGGTGGTGCTAAGAAATATTGCGATGGCGTGCAGGTTGATACACATTCGGTGCTGGACTGATAAACGGTAAAATATGAGCGCACTCCAAAACTGTCAAGTGTGATAAATTTACAGGTCTAGAAATAACTTTAATCCCAGAAGCGTGGAACAATCACACAGATTTAGTGGTTTAAAGGGTCAAAGCCGTGTTAGGGTTTGTTGAAATAAGATTAAGAAATTTGCGTCTGACGTTGACAAAGGTTGCGGTACGACAAAATTATTGCATTAATGGCTTTTCGCCTGAGGACGTTTACCATATTCCTGGTTGGACGAAGATACTGCTAAGATCGCATATTAAGTGCGAATTATCGTTATCTCGGGGTCTTGGATTACTAAGACCGTATTAAGGGAAATGAAGTTAAGCGCATTAGCAAAATGCTGTAAAGTGCTTTTACATTTTCAGGTGCGAATTGTAGCTGTGTCATAAATTAAATAAAATAGCACCTCTCTTAAGGCAGCAGATGTAAATAAAATTTGTCAAGTTGGAAAAATGTGGGAAATTTGTTTTCTTAATAAGAAAAGCTCCACGTTAAGCATATTTAAGTAATCGCTTCAGCACTCAGAGTGAGGCACTTTGAATCTTTCGATTCGAAGACTTCAAGATAAAAGTGAATTATTCGTACTGTTGTTAAATAAATATGAAACTTTTTGTCATGATATCAGTTATTTGATTTAAAGTTACTTCCCGTTTATGCATTTTTCTAGAGCTGTTGTGTACATTTCTTGGATGCACAATAATATTGTGATTCTTTTGAGTTGTTGAAATTTTCACAGTATGTAATATACATTGTAGGCTTTGCTCAATTAGAGGAGAATTGTACGATATATATTATGATGATTTTATTTATCATCAGGACAGAAGTGTAAATATATCGTAAATAACTAAATATGGAAAAACGATCGCGCCTTACTATTGATCTGCTTCATAAGACTTTGCACATGATCTTCGCTTATTTTATTGGCAGCTGCGATTCACTTGCGGCGAAAGATTTTCATGTCAGCCGTTTGCCGTTTCAATTTTTTCAATTTTCTTTTAATGTGAGCCCAATAGTTTTCTAAGTTCTGGGCAATTTGGTGGATTTGCATCTTTACGACCACTCCTATTCCATTATAAAAATCTGTGGCTGATTTACAATATTAACAGGTAGCAAGATCTGGCCAAAAGAAAGTGAATTTACTGTGCGACATTAAAAATAGTTACAGCCGTTTTTGTGAACATTCATTTGTATAAATTTCGCCGTTAATTTTTCCTGGTGTGATAGGAGTCTTGCTTCTTTTTTTCCTGCACTTCATCTCTCTTCAATGCCACGTAATATTCCTGTCTAAGAATTTGATTGAAGTCAGCTATTCAGTACCCACGTTTCGTCATCCATAATGTAATACTCATATTTAGTGAGATATTGATCGTATAGTTGTGTTGCCCTAGTTTTTGTCGTAAGCTGCGAAAAATCATCTCGGTTAGGTATCTTTTACACTTTGAAAGATAGTAAACCTCTCTTTTCTTTACATCTGTGAACTGTGGATTGAGACGACTGCACCATACAAGCAATTTCTTTTTCGGATAGATTTGGATTCCGACGCAATAATGACGTCGCTATCAATCTCCGGTTGATTAGGTCCAGGTTTTCTCCACGAGCCAGCCTTCCTTTCAATAGTTAGATCTTCTTTGTACCTTTTACTCACATTTAGGACTGTGGATCGTAGATACTTTAACAGTTTGCTTAATTTGTTTAGCGAAATATATAATAGCGGGGTTTTCAGGTAATTGTTCCCTATTTCTTTTCTTCTCTCTAATTGACTCATGGTTCTTTACGAAACCAAGTCTTCTTTGTAACTGAAAATTTATATAAATATATAAATTTAATTGTTGTTGTTTAGCAGCGGTATTGCGGAAGGAGTGTGGCCAAGTTTTTACTGACTCATTCATTATTTGAAAACGCTATTATGCAGTTATGTTTCCCGATATAGGTATCTATTTATAGTCCAGAATTCCGGCCAAAAAAATTTCTCTGCGGGAGGATTCCTCGAAAGCTGAATTTTCGTATGAACCTAGATATTATGGTTCTAAACGAAATTCAAAATTCCCCATCGATGCGAGAATTTTACGCGGGTTTAAAGGCCATAAAAGACGATTTTGCGTGAATATCTCGTTAATGGTCATTTTTACGAAAATAACATATATATGATAAAATTTGTAGCTTAGGAAATTTCTTATAAAAAGATGAAATGACGTTCATTCATAGAAGAAACCGTTTTGGAAATAATACTTTCGAAATAGAGTATAAGGTACCTTGGTTTATTAACGTGATGCCCACGACTTTCTTATTTAAGAAATACTTATTTGTTAAAGTTAAAGACTCAATGCGAATTTTTTATTTAATTAATTTTCGGGTAAAAGCAGGAAACGCTTGTGCTTTCCACACGACACAACTTTTCAGATGGAATGCAGCCGAGCGCGGGCGGTTGAGTAGTTGCTTCGTCAAACCGCTCTAGCGAAAGGGAAAGTCCTGCGTGCCGACACACGACTCAATTTGTTCTTAATAATCGGACCCTGCACATATTTAGTCGTCTGTAGCCACCTTAAGAGCGTTTTTATTAGAATAATTGAAATACGTATAAAAGTCAGTTAATAATAAAAAAGGCATTTCGTAAACTCATTCTTGTCTCAATTTCTGATACATAAAAAGATAGTTAGATATGAATAAGTATGCTATGTTACTTTTGTTTAAAGCTAGTGACCGCAATAGTAATTTCATCTAAAGCAACCAGAGCTAAATTCGTGAACCTTAGTGGAAGTGGAATACAATTATAGCTGTAGTGTAATATTAAAGCACTCCGGAAAGTGCTTCAACCTGCCTACGTCGTATAATTTCTAAATTTCGATAAAATTTTCAAATCTCATGTTCGAGTTCACCACAATTTTATTGAATTAGGCAGCCATACCATACATATTTCACGTCATGAAAACACCACTTACATAAATGGCAAACCCGAGAAATAGCCTCCGCATAAAATTTAACAGCAGGGATGCCCAGAGTGGGACTCCCAACCCCCACCGCTAGGGTAAGACACGGCTTCGTTTATTACGGGCATGCTTACGACACTGCCAATGAAATTAGTGGAGTAGATGGAGTAGGTATTTGGTATTAATGAAATTCCTGCCATGGTGGCGGTGTGCAGATGGTTCGTTGGCGTAGCCATAGACATCACATTTGATTATTGATATCAATATGACATCGGCAAATAAAGTGCCCATGCTAACTTTTGCCCTCTCTATTCCATGTCAACTTGCCATCGCTGGACACGGACAGGACCCAGTCGTGTACGGAAGGACAGCGTGATGGAGATGCCCGAAATTCTGCCCGTCGGTATCGGAACGAATGCAACAAGTCCGCCCTCGGACGAGGAGAATAAGAAGATAGCGCCGCGCTGGAAGGGTTCCGGAAGTATAATGACGTCCTCGATGGCTAGCAAAAACAACATAAAAGCGTTTGCCTCCGTTACCAATATTAACAAAATTAAGCCGGATCGCATGGAGCCGTACGTGAAATTGGGACCGGGCCAAATACATCCAAAGGGATATCGCCTGACATCCGGACGCTATGGCGAGCTCAAGCTTGGACTCTATAAAATTAAAGGCATCGTGGAAGTGGAGGTGAGTAGTACAAGCGATGCTGTGCAAAGGGCAGCATGCTGCCTTTCAATTTGATACAAATTGCTGTAATTTCTTTAGGAAACTGCAACTCTTCCTTTTTGTGTCGAAAATATTCCCTGCTTCAGAGGTTCTGAAAATGTTCTGGCACCGTGCCAAAAGAGAAAACGAGAACTTTTGCGAGAAAATGGTTTCCCCCTATACAGTAGCTATTCGCCCCGGGGATTTCATAAAGGATAATCCTCCAATTAGTCATGTGCTTATGAGCTAGTTTTTCCTAGGGGTTCTGAAAATATTGCGCTAAGGGATCCCTGAGGTTTTTGTTTCGATTCACGCTGTTAACTGCAAATTAGACAGAGCAGATTGTTGTTTGCTGTAACCATAGTACTAAAATCAAAATTCCATAAAACTGGCTTTCATCTGGTTCCTGAAAGCAATTTCACATTGTCAGGAGCCGGTGTCGGCGGTGTCATTTCACCGGAAAATTGGGGTGTTCGCTCCTTATGAATTATGAATAATACCCAAGGGGCAGTCATATTCGTTTTTATTTCAAAATAGAAACGCACGAAAATATTTGCGAAGAAAACAGATGCTCATGCAGCCATGAAATTGAGGACGAGTCCTCTGGTATTCATGAAGCTGCCTCCGTGAAGCTTCACAATTTCATATTACAGGAAATGATGTTTTGCCCTTAATGGGCTCGGAAAGGGGATGTCTTTTGGAATATCATGCAATTCAAAAACATTTTACGGGGGATAATTTTTTGCTATTTGGGTCGTAAATTTATAACACTTTTAATGTTTAATCTATTATCCCGCAGATAGGATAAAATAAAACTGTTTAATACATATTTATTATAGTAAGCAAAAGGGAGAAACAAAACCGGGATAGGAACAGACACAAAAAAATATAGACCTAAAATAAAACCATAAAAAATAAATAGTCAGTCGGAACAATTGTCACCTGTTCTAATTGCTATCCCCGGTTTGCAATTATAAAGAAGACTCTTCTTGAATGAATTAAGAGGATGTCCAACTGCGACGAAAATAAAATACTTACATGTTTTTAATACAAATACTCCTACAGGATGTAAGCTCTAATTCAAGATTAATTTTTGAGACGTGTAGATTAATACTGCGCAAAATTATTGCAATATATACATAGGTACTATTATATAAGAACTCACAGTATGTCAAAAGTAAGGTAAGTTAGGTTTTTGGGATTCCGTAGCTAACTATATTACATGTCACATCACAGCCCTCTCATTTTCTATTTATTAAACTATTATCATAAAATTTAGTATACAGACGTAGAATGTAAACAGAAAAGCACCTTAATTAACAAATCTTTTTCACTTACCCCATTATGTGAGTCTTTAGATAGAGATCTCAAAATGCAGCAAAAAATTGTTTCCGGTCGTTAACCCTTCATTTACAAGATTTTTGGTTCGGAAGCCGTTAAGTCCGTAGATTCGCTCGCTCCCAACACAATTCCCAGCTTTAAAATTAATTTTAATTTAATGTGATTAAAATTTTGTATAATTACGCTATATTTCATTGTTGTAAATGACTCTACTACTATTTCACAAAACGCCCTTTGGTTTCGTTTGAAATTAATCGTTTGTCTGAGCACTCGCACTTAAGAGACGTTTTCCTTTGTTCTTTACTTCGTAAAATTCTAAACATGTATGATCAAATCTTCCGTAGCATTTGCATAAACAGTCGGTAAATATCAATTTTCGAAATTTCGTAAATCCCACAAAACCCTTTATTTAGGCCACCGGCGAGGCATGTAATGGCAGAAATCTCTCCCATTGATGGTGTTGATGCAAGAGTTTATTTGGTGCGTACCTTCTCGTACCCCAAGCATTAGGTGATACATATTTCCTGACGTTTGTTGTACTCGGCGCACCCTTGAAAATTGTACTGAATCGCTTGGTTTTGTAGAGCTTCTTGCCAACAACCGAGGACCGAGAACCGTGACAGCAGTAGTTACCTACTTGTTGCATTCTGATTTGTATTCAGGACGGCAAGAGGGCTCAACCGTACCCATTTCATGCTGCTTATAAAATGAAGCATTCACGTCCCCGCACCCTACTTGACAAGCGCGCTATGTTACGACAGCATTACACACAAAACAGTCATCGGTGCATGCATTTGTGACCTTTATTTGATGTTTTGCGATCTGATAATGTCAATTGAAACCTTTCTGCACCAAATTGAAAGCACCTAAGGCCCGGTTCGAATAGACTGAGAAAATGAAAAACTGGACCCTTCCCATTTCCAACTCTCGTATGCTATTTCATGAACCCGAACATTGTTGTTCTTTCATCAACCGAAATAAATTTGGCAAAGAGAAGTCGTCCTTTACTTTCAGTAGTTCGATGTATGTATTTTAACAACTTTGTGTGTCCTGACTGTAAACATACGCTCCAACGTTTTACGATTTCATGAAGTACCTGTTCCAGAGTTGGGATCATTAGAGCAATAGCTCGCTCCTATACGAAATTTGTACTGGACTGGAAAAAGAAACGAGGGGTTGTGCCCTTTTTAATTAATTTATCAAGGCTGCTACCGTTTTCAGCTGACAGCGGTATTATTCATCAATTTTCTAGTTAATTAAAAGCAGAAGATTTTGAACCGGTAATGAAGTACTTCGCCACTGAAGACAATATGGACCCCTTTCCGGGTTTGACTTATCTCTTGACGTCAATACCTCTTCCAAATTATGATTTATGGCGGAAGCAGACTGAGTTCTGTGCTGTCGAAAAAAGCTGCGTTTGCCGAGACATAAATTAAGTTAAGATATTTAACACCAGTTCCTTCCTCACTTGTAGTGACCAGCCGCCTTCGTTATCGATTCGCTCCTCTCTTCGAAGTACATATTTCCACACCCTGTCAATAGCATCCGTGTCGTAATGAATGGTTTTGTTGACAGTCGCCAATCCGATTCCAGGGCAATCAATTACTGGGATGTTAACAGGGCAGTCTTCGACGGCACCACCTTCGTGGCCTCTATTTATTTAATATTTTCGGATCAATTACACAAATTGAGCAGAAGCTACAGAAATTTATTGTCCTCCCGCTCCGCAGCAGGTGGGTCATAATGGTGCAGCGATAGGTATCATTTCAGCACTGTGTGGTGAGGTTTTTCTTCCCGGAAACTATTAAATATATAAACGGAAACATTATGTATATTGAACACGTTATCATTTTCTTGCAGGTTATAAGCGCTAGGAACATAGTACCTGTTGATTGCGAAACCCCGCCAGACACGTACGTGAAATGTTACTTGAAGGATGGAGACAGGCTTAGACACAAGAAGAAAACACGAGTGGTGAGGCATTCTGCCGAACCCATGTATAAGCAAACGCTCAAGTATCAGGTAAAGATCAAGTAGATTTATTTTTTATGAATAATACCCCTTTTATTTTTATTTACGAATGTCTAAGCATATGTAGTACGTGGTTTACTTCGACACCCCTTCCGTTAAGGAATATGCCTAGGCTTCCTTCACAGTGTGCATTGTGCATTGTGCAAAGGCTCATTAAATCATTGCGTCTAGAGGAAGTAATTAAAAATAATTACTACGAACTTAATATAATTGTAATAACTTTGAATAAAACACACATGCGGTATTTTTATAATCCAGATTATTTAAGTGAACTTAATAACTAGGCAACAGACTACTGTTCTGGTTAGCGACCGACAACGAACTACTCAGTTTGGTCTTCATCAGTTAAGCGCGATAAAGCGAATATATAGATTAACCGTTAATGGTTAAATAGCCAAATTGGAATACATTTATTACGCTAATAAAGTCGAAGTTCTATTTTAAATTCAGCGCAGCTACACCCAAGGTTATAAAAAACTCAAGTTTCGACTCAACTCATCGCTCAACTCAAGCAGTGAGTCCGCTCAATGATTGAGTTGGCTCTACATTTGAGTAGTTGCTTAACGCTCAATATTTGTGTGGATTTATCATTTGAGCGGACTGAAGTGTTAAGTAGATTAATTTTTTGAGCGACCTCAAATCAGATTTTGAATATTACTGATTGGACTGACATTTCAATTAAATAATAGAAATTTACAAAAATGTCTTTTTTTACCTTAATTAAACCTTTATTTATTTTGTCGCCGACATTTCTACCTTCCAATATTATTTGAATTTAATTTTCCATCAACATTTGTATCTTGTTCAATTTTGGTTTGGCGACACTGGGGTTAGAATATCTAAAGTGTTTTAGTAAAATTCCATAAGTGAACTAGTCAGCTGAGAGAATTGAGTAGAGTAGTGAAAAAATCAAAATCTCAGCGAACGGTGCTGTGCGTTTTCAGTTCGTGCAATAAAGTAACAACATATTTTTCAAATTTCAATCAAATCAATTCTCAGCTAAATTAAATACCCCTTTCAAATTATAACAATCTTTCTCAATGATACGTCTACTATTCCTAACAAATAAATAAGAATATAACTGCTAGGAGAACCTCTATAATGGCAATAAAATATATTCATAGCTATATAAATAGCCGATTTCAAAATCCAATGTGATTACGGTATTCACACTTTTAGGCATATTCCCTGTAATTTAAGTATCTGCGCTTCGATGACATGTGATCCAACATGTGATATAGAAAGCCTGGAAATGGGTGAACAATATTTTTTAAGATCCGGTGGATAATGGAAATGGGTGTAAAATACTTATTTTTCGACCTTCCAGATTTTCTTGGGTTGTGCGCAACCTTGCGGGTGTAACATGGTGCATTAAAAAAAATATTACACGTGTCATGTTGACTTGGTGGAGGGAAAGCGAAATGAGAATAAAAGCTCTCACTTCGCTCGTTGATCATGTATTTTGCATATTTGTAAGTGGTTTCTTCTCATTCCATCGTATACAATTTTTCACGGGGAATTTTTTGTTTCTTTCAATTTGAACTATTTGTTAGAATGTTTTTTTTTGTTTTTTATTAAACATAAAATCTTTCCTTTTCTTCCTTTGAATGGTGAGGAAAAAATATTATTAAAAGGTAAACCTAAAACCCGACTACACAAAAGTGAGGCCATTTTAATATTTTAAGTACCTACATTGAAAATGCATTTCTTCATAAATAACAATGAACAGTGTTCATTAAAATATTTTAAATTGATTCAATGAATAATTCATTCATATTTTTCTGCAGGCTATGAACAAGTTCAGTAAAACTATGAAACGCAGTTCTTTGATTTGGTATCCTCAATTTTGATCAAATTAGTTCATTGATTTAAGGTAAACTTTCATAGAATGCACAACCCAGAAAATATTTTGAATCTTTTCATTAATTCTATAAACTCATTCATTATTTCTATGGAATAGTACATTGGTTTTAACAAAAACTTACATTGGATATTCATAACATAACACTGATGCGTTCTGCGACTACGTTAGGTCATTCGTGAAACTTTTCTTTAATTCAATGAAATTGTGCATTAATTTAACGTAATGCCAGATTGCACAACTCAAAAAAGATTCTATGAATCCTTTCATTAATTCTAAGAAATAGTTCATCCATTTTATGAACAAATAACATCACTGGATTATTTTCCCTCAATATAATTCACACTTGGAATTTTTACTGTATTCTGTACTGTAATATTCTGATATATTTTATGGAGAATAAAGACTAATCCTCCTCCAAACATGATGTGTGTATGTAGATAAGCATCTTTATATACGAGTATGTAAAGTAAATATCACGACATCATTCAAACAGGCAACTCTTACACACAATTAGTAATTTTGCATAATACCACGAATATATCTGCGTTCCAAAATGTTCATTGCTATCCTATGGTAGTGACGTCATATAGCTTATCGCAATCAATTGGAGTTGTGAAGACAAAAAGGAACAAAATGTCTGCTGACGGCGGCCATATTTATTTTTCTCAAAAATTATATATCCCATAGCACTCCCACGATTAAGAAGAATCTAACGACACCTTATTTTTGAAAATCCATAAATCCATTTTGGTTAGAGGACATGGCAAAGAAATAAACATATATGTTAAACATATGTGCATACACCCGAAAAATATAACCCTCCTTCTGGGGCAGTCGGGTAAATCAATCGGAAATCTCTTCTGCTTCCTAACTTTATATTATGTTAACTTTGCCTCCACCATCCGCGCAAAAACAAATTGATTATGGAATTATTAAAACGACCAGAACGCGATATTTAGTTTATTTCTGAAATAATTAACAAACAAACATTTAACAAAATACAAAAATATGGTAATATTTGAATTAAAAGTTCATAATTGATTTGTGGCATATTCGCATCTGACTACATTTGTCCAATGAACAAAGAGTTCAGTGTGAGTGGATGTAATTTCACATTTTTTCTTAATTTTTGCATTAAAACGCTTTAAAAAAGTTAGTAAATGAATGTATGCAAATTTTTATTACACAGAGGATATACCTCAAAGATAAACATATGAATGCATATGTACGAGTATATAATTGTGAAAAGAAAACCAATTCTCCTAGTTGACGACATTTTATATGTATATGTACTGTACATACATATAAAAATAATAATGTTGTTGGTATTCTGGCAGCCCATTATTGCACTGCAATATATTAAGGAATAATATGTTTATATGGCTCGCTATCAAAATAGCGACGACAATGCATTTCCGAAAAGTTTGGCGCTATAATTTCCTCCTGTTGGCTTTTATCCCGAACTCAATCTGGCACTGGTGGAGTGGAGTGCTGTGAGTTTGCATGGTTATTTTTATGGAGGTACACAAACGACATGCCTTTGCTCTCTGCCCCAGGCTCCTCCTCCTAGTTCTAGATTTTCGGTGACGACGGGACATTCATCACTCTGAGCCAGTTGCAACTTGTTGCCGTTCCAGAAATTCAATGAAGAACTTTCTCTGTGAAATATTCATGTGCGTGAGTAATCTGCTCTCGAAAATATTTCAAAACATTTTTCACACGTTTGGTGTAAAGCGGCTTTAATAGCATTAATTTTTCAAAGTAGCTGCACTAGTTAGGTTCTCAGGCAATCTCACAACAAGTATCGACTCAGTAATAAATTACGTTTATGCTGACTTGGCAGAACATATTTCAAATGCACTGCTATGGGCGTAGTGCGAAAGCATTTTGAGACTCTTACAAACTTTTCACATTCATATCTTCTTTTAGAGCTCTGACGTGTTCGGACGAAATCTGGTGATCATGGTTTGGCAACGCGGCGTGGGCTTCGATCACAACCAAGGCATTGGCGGCGCGGAACTGACGCTCGACAAAATAAATCTGGCACAGCGAGTGGGCGGCTGGTATCCTCTATTTCCGATGCACTCGTTCGGATCCGACTCGAATGATTCTCCTTGACCGATTTCACCAGGTGAAATCTATGGACAGCGCAAACAATCAGTAGTTAAGTGTAGTACAACATCTTCATTCTTATCGACAACACAGGTGATAATTTTAGTCAAATAATGGGTTTTTAAGCGTTTCTTTCGCAGAGGAAATATTTAATCCTTTATAATAAAAGCACTGCAGAAAGTGTTGGGCTGTTCCTGCCCTTTATGGAAATCCTTTAATTTTTTAAGGCGTCGAATTTTTTAAGCACGTGCAAGGACAAAGGACTCAAGACAATTTTTAGGAGGAAGTATATAAGTATTTAGGTAAAACCAGTCGTAGTTTCGTAACGTTTGTAAAAAATACAACTCAAAGGGAAAACAAGACGTTTACTAAAATAGACAAATAAAAGCCGCTATACATCTTGTAAATAGCAGCTAAACCCACTATGTATAGAAGGTCAATAATAATGATAACGATGTCCTGTGTTACTAAATGTGTATCTGTGTAAATCCAGTATTTTGTAATTTTTAATTGATTCCAACATTTACGCTGCATTTTTGTATCCTTTTGTACAAATAGCGGCTAACATTGTAAACCGCCGCTGAACTCAATTCACAAGGAATTTTTAAAAATATGAAATTATCTTACAGCAACGGCGTCTAAATTGCGATAAATATGACAATTTTCAGAATGTCAAGACCACAAAGCAACATCGAATTATTTAACAAAATCACATCCAGGACGTTTCTTCTTCTTTTTTTAATTGCACCCCAATTTTGACTATTTAGGGAATTTGTGGTAGAACAAATATTTTAACGAATTTAATGTCAATACTATGAATATGTACACGTAATTTATGTTTGACGGTGAATTCGATGTGATCTAAATGTTTTCCTGATTGTATTTGTCTACTTCAAGTTTTTGTGTTAGAAAGCAAATTCTTTGTGGATTATTATGCAATGCAAATATTAATTACCGAGTCATGTTTCCATTAGTTCCTTAAGGATATAACTTCTGTTCAAAAATTAACCATAATAGTTTATTTATACAAAAAAGATCAACCGAATGAAATTGCTTTTGCTGTTTAGTTGCCATAGCGTACAACCATAATAGATTTCTACGGGGAATTTAATTGCAATGTGTCAATTAGTTTACGGCAGAAGTTTATGTTAATTGACCTTTTCATTATGTTCGACTACTTCGTTTAAATAAATAATCCACTCTTGTCTGAATATGGATATGGATAAGGATGTTTAGTTTGCAGCAGAATATATTATATCTATTTATAAAGTGGAAAAATGTTTGTAGATAAATATGAAGATCAATTCATTTATGCTAAAAAATTTAAGATAGGCCCGAGACACTGGAAAATTTGTTACAAGAAAGTGATTCATATTCCACACTTTTTAATTTATTTGCAAAAAAAAACCTTAAATAATTTCAAAATGCATAGGCATTACATTACTGTATAACTTTGAGAGAAAACTATTAAAAAACATGAATTTTCATATTTTATCACAATCCGATTAAAGTTCCAAATGCGTATTTTGCCTTTTTTGTATTCAAACGGTCTTAAAAAATAGTGATTATTAAAAATTTTAAAAATCGGCCAAACAACGATAGCCACCACTTTTATGAAATTTAAAAAAAAAAGTTTGTGTCGATTCATTAGGCTTCGAGTTTTCGCTGCGACAAAGAAAAAACATTCGTTTCGAGATAAACGCCCTTAAAGTTTTCGTTGCGCATTTAAACCGTTTAAAACGAAACCGCATGTGTATGAAAAGGCCTAACTCAGTCAATTATTGGAATTTTGCCCTATTTTTTTTACGCATTTATGTGTATTGTGCAAAAAAATACAAATCAAATTTTTTAAACCGCAAGCTACTGTGACGGTTACAAATCGGTTTGATTGATTGATTGACGATTTTTTCCTGACTTCAACCAATTTTGTTTATGTTTTTTTAACATAAAGCACAAATGTCATGTAAATGATGTTTTATACTCTTCAAGTACATGCCATAAGCAACCAGAATCACTTAGGAATGTTGTTAAATTTTTCGTAGTTTTACTATACGTTTTTCGAATTTGAATTTCGCTTTTTCGAAATTTAACAAACGGATTTAGAAAACCAAAGCTTAAATGGGGGCTTGTGCATTGTCTATCAGATCCAGTTTTCTGTTTGTTCATAAAGTAATTTTTGTCGGCCATTTTGAAAGAGCTCTATATGTTGTTTAAATTATCAAAATGGAAATTTTTTTCGGTAGTTGGTCTCTCCAAGAGTGCGTTGAAAAATTGGCCGCAAAAACTATAGATTAGTTCAGTCGTGGCAATACTTGAAAAACTAGCAACAACGAAAAACTGCCAAACAGATTTGGATAAAAATTGGTATATTGCTTCATAATAGTAAGATATACTCTGTACCTCAATTTAAAGATCCTACGTGCAATCTAAATAGTCGAAAAAAAATTCCAGAAAAAAGCTTTTTCTTTAATAATTTTCGTTAATAGTTCCTATTTTGAAACAAAAACAAGTCATACTGGAATTTCTGGGTTATACTATCTTTTATGAAATTTTATTGTTACACTTTCATTCCATCTTCAACTTTTCTCTAAAATCAATAGCTCTCAACTTACTTTGAAAAGAATGTTAAAAAAAACATATTTATTCAGATTTTTTCACATTTTGATTTGTTACAACTTTTCCACACCTTTCTGAACTGGCGCATATCAAGATTATCACTAGAGGTCGTATATAAAACATCCAACCCAAAACAGATCCCGCCTGGGACTATTTAGTTGCGCTTTTTAGTTGCAGTAGAATATAATCTATATAATTTATCGCCATAATAATATTCATACAATTTATGTAAACATTTTGTATAACGTAGGTATGATGATATCATAAATCAGTCCAACTATCTGTCCGACTCATAATCCTACTTTCTGTAGGAGCTACATACAAGTCAGGTTATAATTGAATTCGGTTTAAAATTGTACACACACTGCACTTTGGTATTTGAACCCGTCCACAACTAATGCGTATTATTTTATGCAATCAGGCGAAATCAGTGAAAATGAGTCAGCTTTTCTACAAGCAGTGCAACTGCATCAAATACCTCTGGGAAATATTAAGAACCATAAAGTTTCCACAGATTTGGTTCCGTTCGTTGCCCAGCTGTAATAGCATTTGCAATTTAAGTTTCGGAGGAAACCCAGATGCTTTCAAAATTCCACGACAAAGTTTTATTATTTTACTACTCTGCACGACGTTTTCGACATTTTTACAGAAACTTTGTGTTCACTCAGAGTAGAGTTACAGGTGATTTGGCAGGACTTTAATAAAATACTCAGATAACGAAAAAAGCCGGAAAGAAGAAAATTACACCATTCAAAGAGATCTCAGAGGTCTTTTATCCAACTGACAGTGAGGAGGTGTGGAACAACGGAAAACATTTAAATATGTATAATGAAAATGAAGACAAAAAAAAGACAAAAAAAGATAACTTTTTGCTTTTACCTTCTATTGTCATATACATATGTACATACATATCTGTACGAAGATATATTGCTATAGTCAGCAAAAAATTTCTCAGAAGAAATTGTATTATAAATTGGTTTTCATGGGATTTTCAACTTACGAATATAGTTGAGAAAATTAAGGTTTAATAATTTGTTTCTGATAATATTACTTAAGTCAAGGGTTCATTCATACGGTAATTAGTGCGATGGTAAGGCACGTAGAAAAACCTTGATCTCTATTTGAACGAGTGAGACCGAAATATTGAAGAGCGCAACATGATCCGGGGAATTGATTTTCCCCAGCATGCAGTCGAATATGAAAACTATTTTAGTACTATTACGACGTTCTTCAAGCGATTGTAACTAAATCAGTTTGAACCTTCCCTCATAAGGAGGCAAAAGTAAGTGATTGTTCCAGGGAAGATGGCGAAAGACAAACCTGAGAAATCTTCGCTGTACTGCCTCGATACGGACGATACGGTTAATATGTATCCTGTATGACGGGCCCCCGATCAAACTGGCGTACTCAAGAATAGATACAAAAGCGCAATCGTCGTGCAAGAATCGTCGCAACTCAAGTATCACGAAATTCTTTTAGCGCTGGCTTTGCTAAGAATGACATCCAAATGATCCACGAAAGACAAACGGCTGTTACTCCCAGATCCTTCGTCTTGTCAACTGTGTCTAAGAAACAACCGTCGTTAGTATAATAATAAAAATTAACGCTTTCCTTACGTGAAGGGCACATGTAAGTGCTCTTATTAAAACGTCTAGGTCAGAATTTAAAAGAATACAGTCATTCTCGTTAGACGTAATACGAAATATCTTGGCACCATCGGCATAACATAGGATTTTAGAATAAGACAAAGGCTAGAGTTGTTAGAATCTATTATTTTTCGTTTGCTAGGAAATATTTGTTAATACTGTTACTTTTTAATCAATGAAAAATCAATACTTTTATTGATAGATTTCTAATTGGAGTTCAAATTTCTTCAGACTGTTTTTGAAACAATGGAATGTCATGAATCATCGAAATTATTTTTAAATTGTTTTCCATTTTGGGACTACACTTTAGGGTTTGAGACGTTTCATTAACTTTAGCAACATTTTCAAAAATTGCCAAAGACTGTGTTTTCACTTTTGAATTTTCAAAAAATCCTATTCACATAAGTTATACAATAGTCAAGATACGATACTGTGTGTAAAATCCATCTACATATATGACTGCAAAATTTTTCGTTCTATCTACAATTTAATGGCCGAAATTAAATTAAAATTCCATAAAGCACGCATATATGGCAATATTTCTCACCGGTTTCATTAAAGCATGCAAAAATTTTAAACTTTTAAATATCGGTGAACATTGCCAATTGAACATCCTTCTTTACGTACTACCATAGACAAATAAATTTAAAGATTATCCACTTCGAACAAGCAAAACGCGACCAGTGGCTCCACAGTGATTTCTCCACATGTGCGACGACAACCAGCGGAGCTTGACGCAGAAGAAGCAACTCGACTCGAGCGGCCTGCTCGTATGCTGTGCGGGGCTAATTCCGAGAAACAACACCAAAAAACAAGGCTACTGATGGTTCGTAAAATTCCTATAAGAATCATATACACGACATCCAGACCTAGGTCGAAACGACTTACATGACAACCTCCTCTTTTATTTTGCAAAAAAAATTTCCAATTTTAAACCTCTTTTTGAGATTATTTGTCCCAAGATAATGGCAAGGACCAAAGGCTTCTCATGTAAAATAAACACTTATCGATTCAAATTTTCACAATATTTACACAAAGGATATCGGTCCATTTAGCATGCAGCTAGGTCCAAATAAGTGGCCTCCGTAGGTAATGCTACGGTTAAATGACTTGTTGGATATGTAAAACTAACATATATAAATCAGAAGGCATGAAAATGGCTTCATGTAAAAAAAGTTGTGTACAAAACAAAGCAATCCTGTACTGTGGTCATAGATTGACCGTAAAAACTTTTAGATCATGCTGTATCCGGATGGAAAATCGATGAATAAATAGATCCGTCCATCCACTCAATCTATGGTACCCACTTCCGCAGTAACATTATAACTTGGTGAAACATTATACTTGCGATAGGTGCCTTGTTTGGTATGGAATAAAACAAGATAAATAATAAAAAAGTACATATTTGCAATCATATTATTAATATATAATTGTGTGACCTTCCTTGATTTATTAATAAGCATAAAACTTTTTTTTCACATTTTCTTGGAAGTGTGGTGTGCAAGAATATGTAAAAATAAAAGAAATTGATTTCTAAATCTTCTTAGTGAGAATTTGAATTTTTTTTTAATTTCGGATCGATATAAATTGCTTACAATATTTTTTCAAATCTTAAAGGAACTCAGATCGGCTCAAGCAGACCATGATCGGAGCATGTATGTCGGTGCGGATCAGGTATTTTAGGATCGCTCGTTTGACCGTCTGTCTGTCGATTAGAGTTGAATTCTTGTGAAACGAATAAGAGTACTGCACTGTCTGAAGTATAACAAACTTGTGAAGCTTGCTAGCGCATATATTCATATGTATATATTTTATGAGTCAGAACTCAACAAATATTTTTTTACAAATTTTGAGAGAGATCAATTTTGCACCCCAAAAAAGAAATGTATTAGTTATGGCGGGTCTCATTGCAATGGCGTTGTTTAAAAATCTCAAACCTGCTTTCCCAGAGTTTCTTTTCGTTTCTTCTAAAGATATTCCTAAAGATGCTGCTCGAAAACTAATTTCTCTTTACCGCAGTCGTTAAACTAGAAATCCAGAAAAAATAAACTGTTGGTGTTAAAAGTACCTTCACAGAAAAATTACATCCTAAAAGGGTGACAAAGAAAATATGTCAAATTCAATCGGATCGAGCACATCGAAAAATTCAAAACGTTTCGAATTATTCCCAAAATTCCAAATAAAACATCACATAAACAATATTGAAATTAAAAAGAAATATTTTTCCTATGGAGCTCCTGAACTTGTTGAAGTCTGAAGGAATCTAACATTGGGCAAATCTGCGAAATATTGCCCGAAAGTAATTTTGGTATTGTTTCGATTTTTATTAGTTTTCTTTGGTGTGAGAAATTTTTGTTTACCTAACCAAGGACATAATTGTAACATCCATTGACTCTTAGCATAAAACTAAATTCCATACATAAGTATAATAGAAAAATTGTACAAATGTTTCAATTGCTTTTACATTTTGCAATAGCGCAGAGAGTCTGTTCAAAAGAGACAAATCGTTGGGAAGCTAAAATTCCGTCATTTTGCTGTGTTTTTACTACGGGAAAAAGAAATGCTTAGAAATAGAATAGAACTGCTAAAAATTGCGGAAACAAAGAATTTGCTTATTTAAACACAAAAATATTTTAAAATGTGTGTGTAAAATTTGTTACTGGAAATAGACCTGAAATATCTTTTTAATTTCGTAGACAATTACGACCATCACTAATGTGTAGAATTTTTGTAGTAATAAGTCTTAAAGATTAGAAGCAACAACCGATGCAAGTCACGATATTGTTTGGGAATTATCAGTATTTACCCAAAGTGCATGTGCTCGTAAATTGTAATTCCTAAAGAACCAATAGTCCTAAAAAGTAGGTACAGCCAAAGACAATATAATCACATCACTGCCGAAAAGAAAAAGTTGTGTCGAAATATGAGCGTAACTAAATCGTGTCATCCAATCAATCCAATTAAAGGAGTTTATGACTATCACGCAAGCAAAGTGGTAGAACTGTGCAGACAGAATGAAGCTTGATGCAAAACTCGCGCTACTGATTGATTAAGCGACAATTTTGAAAAGATCGAGGGAAATTAAATGTGATTATGCAGCCTTTGGTTCCATAAACTCAGTAAAGACATATCCAACGTCGACGTTTCTTGGAGGATTTCGCAGACTACAGCAAGCATTTAGCCAATGCTCATCAATAGTTAGGCTCAACTTCCAGAAGACTCGCAAGCAAACAAATTTACTTTTAGCTGTAGGCCTAACTGCAGACAATTTGACATAGCATAGCATAAGACAAATCTATTTACGATATTTATGAAACACAAGAACAAAAGAAGGCGGCCTAAAAACGTTGTTTTAAAGTAGCAGTGGAGACACCTTGAGTTAGCGGTTCTCTGACTTGAGTATTTTTAGCTAAAGAGAGTTGAAACTATTTTTATCAAAGCCTAAAAATTATAAAGGATCTTTCGAAGGCATAGATAATCTCGTAATAACAAATTCTTAAGACAATCCGATTTCCACTTTCCATAGTTAATTTGGTAGCGTGTTCAAAGTAGAGAGCTCTATTGAATTTAAATCTTTTAAAACTATGAAACGAGGTTTTTCGAAATTGATACTCGACTTTCAGACTAATCTTTCCGTAGAAGAATTCAGATATTATTAAGTGGTACAGTCCCCTCCAGTGGAGAATCGTAGTAAGTGCCGCGGATATATTTTTATTTCAAGTAGAGTTGGCAGCAGATTAATGAGATAGATTTGGATTTATATTTTGTAAACTAAAGAGGACTACTATTTATTGTTAACGATAATAAGAATCTAACTAGTAAGATGTAACATATTATGGGATGTGCAAAGATGGTTGTGCTGTTAATCATTTTATATTTGAACGTTGGGCGACCTCGTTTCCAATCGTAGTAAATGATTTATATCTATCGTATGTAAGCTTGGAAACTGATTGTGTGTACAATGAAAGGCAAATTTCCTGATTATGTGTGTAAAACATTTAGAATTATATTTCTCAAAAAGTTAAACACATAATCTGCTGCTCATATGCCTGCAGTTATATTTTGATTGTTATATCAAATTATTATTATTGCATTAAAATATTAACGTGTAGTAAAGAACACCACGACTTTCTGTTGTCAACACAATATGGTTGTCTTCCTAAAATCGATCTCTTCCATTGTTTTAATTTATTGCTTGTTGGTTGTTATTATTAAACTCTATGAAACGTAACACTATTTCTCTAATTTTTTTTAGCTATGGAAAGATATTTCAAACTCGTTTTTGTTCCCTTTTGATTTTTATAATCTCTCAGGGTTTTAACCAAACACAATCAATTTCCAAGTGCATTGAAGGTCTGTGTTACAAATTTTTATATATGTTCAAAACTATGTTGAGCTTTGATATGACGCGCTGCCAGTGTATAAATTAAGCAGCGCGTCGAATGAAACTGTAAAAAACACCATATCTAAAATTGATGAATCAATAAAATCCGTTTGATTGTAACAGTGCGTTTTATTATTCCATTTTGCAGTGGTGGCATTCATTTGATAGAGTGAATTTTTGATGTATCTATTCCATAACTGCTCCAATGGTTCCACAAACTATTAACACTTTTGGTGCAGAATTCTCTAAACAATTGCATACAATATTACTTAAATCAAATGAATCCGAATGAGAATTGGTGTGATTGGAAGTCTGTCCTTTAGTGTAAATTTCAGTTGGCGGGCCGGGAGCGAGGGAGCATGCCTCAGTCTCCATATTGGGGAATGGGTTTTTGCAAATATCTCGGAGACAGCTGGACTTACAACAAAAATGTTAGAAAGTTAGAACGTTTTTTGTAGAGGATAAAGTTCTCTAGGTACATTCTTTGATGGAATTCTTTTATAAAATTAATATTATTGGAATAACAGTGTCTCTCTAAAAGTTTCCTATTTATGGTTTCATTAAATTATCTCTAACGATCACTCGTCATTATCAATATCGACTGGACTACTTTTAGGAAATCGTTTATTTCTCTAAATATGTTAACCAATTTCCACATTTGAAGGGAAAGAGTTTCATTCTTTAACTTCTAAAGAGCTGAAATCTCATGATGTAACGGTGGACATAATTAAATAAACCCGAATTCGAATGAAAATAGCTGTTACATTGAAGGAGATAAAACACAAAAGGCATTACCCTGCACAAGTTCAGTCGATCGGTCGTAGTTCTGATTTTTGGATATGTTTTATATGTATGTTGGGGTCCTAATAATAGTTCAAGTCTTCGACCTTAATGCACTTTAACTCGTGTCATTTTGGGCAACTGATGCACAAAAACTTTTCTAAATATCTCCTCTCGAGGAAAAAAAAATATAGTTACTATATCCAATTTTACAGTGCATATATGGTAATTCCCCATAATGTTTGTATGAAACATGATTAAAAGCTGTGCTGTTTCTGTTATAGGTTTCCAAGGTAATAGGAACGGTCAAGACAAGTAACACTTATTTTGTGCTTGAGCTTGGCAAAATTTCTAACGATTTTCACGGTAGTGAGACTAAGACTTTTCGGAATATTTTTATTTTCGTTTAGTTTTCGAAATATTGTGTAATCACATTTTAGAAATTCTAACGCGCTGTAACTCGTAAACAGTTCCATCTTGAATTTCGAAAAGCGACCACCATATTTTAAGTCAGCAAGTCTGAACAAGTTAGGGATTTTTAGTCCAAAAAAAAGTGGTGGGTTGTAATTGGGGCTACTAACGTGATGTTTCCGTGAAAACGTCGCTTTGACCATTAAAACCAAAAAAGTTGTTTCAAAGTTAACATTTAAGTATTTAAGTACATACGTCGGGCAATGAGTGCTGGCTCTTAATTTTTGGGGTGATCGTGTGCCAATTATACATATTTTCTGGCATTGGATTTTAAATTTCAAAACTTAAGATGATATACAGAGTGTTTATGTTTATGTATTCCCTGTATGCATATGAAGGGTCTAAAGACGTACAATCTCCATATAAGTATTTTGTGGAAATTGTACGTTCTGATGCTATGATCCATAAACATTTATGTTAAGCACATTTGCGTGGCTGTGTGATTACATTCAAATTTCGATCGGCATACAAAAATACACGGTTGCCGAAGGAAAAATGTCTACTGAGTGAAATTTACCTGTATGAATATACGTGTATTCTTTTTTGTGTAGGTTTCCGCGGCATATGACCAAAAGCAAAGTTTTTCAGAATGACCTCCTTGAGCCCATTTCCGAATTACCTCCGCGGTTTACATACACATAGAAAATTGCGTGTACCTTGTTTCCTATAAGTTACCGTGGGTCCAAAGGCAAAGTTTCGCAGAATGACTTCCTGTTTAATCTTAAGCATTTTTTGTCTGTCCTTAGCACCATTGCTAATTTGTAATACATTGTAATACATTTTTCTTCTCGCCATAGAATTGTATGAAGAATTTATGTAAGTAATAAATCCGATAAATCCTGCAACGTTAAGATGCCATTTTCACTAACCTCAGCATGCCATACTGCCTTTGCCATCACGACCACTCGCTCTCAAGTACCCAAAATATTGAGTTACATCAACGGGCAGGAACCAGAGATGCTGCCACAAGCTGAACTTGCCGATTCAGCTGGGAACCATATAAACATAGATTATGCTAGGGTACACCTGTTGATTTGTCTGTGATATTTTAAGTAAAATAAAATTCAGCCACAATCCAGAGCTCATTCATTTGGCCTAGTCCCGTATTCCAGATCACATCCAGATCAGCGCCAAAGCAAGGCATCAGCAGCCAAGCAACCAGCCAGTAAGCGCCAAGGCCCAGCGCCACAGCCAAAAGGGAAATAGCCCTACATCAAGAAAAAAGCCGCCTAGCACACCAGCACCAGCAAATCAACCAGCTGACAGCACATCACATCCTGAAAGGAGGAGCCCAGGCTCAGCCAGCCAAATTGATCGTTTAGTAGTAAACCTTTTCAGTGCACCCACGCAGTTTTCTTGTAAAGTGACTCCCTCGATTTGTGTCCTGGTATAAGATCCTGGTCACCCTTTACCATTCGTGTGGTCTATGTCATTTTCTCTGTCTCCTAGTTTGTCGCGTTATAAACACCTCCTTTATGACACATTTAAATTTCATGGAAATAACACAGTTAATCTTGCTAAATCATTATACGTCTCGTTCGTCAGGCATCTCCTTGAATACGCTTTCCAAGTCTGGTCTCTCTCTCTCAATCTACCAACATCAACAGGATTGAAGCAGTCCAGCGAAGGTTCCTTCGATTTGCTTTACGAGAGCTTCCCTGGACTGATCGTCTTAATCTTCCCCCTATGAAAATCGCATGGTGCTAGTCGACTTGGAGCCCTTCTGGAAGCGACGCGACTCTGCAGATATTACCTTCATCCACCAGCTACTTTCTGGCGACATTGACTGCCCTTCACTGCTTCAGCGGATTTCTCTCTATACCAATCCCCGTAACCTTAGATCGGGCCCTCTCTTCCGCCCTGTTTACCACCGCACTAACTATGGCCTTTCTGAACCCCTTAAGGGTAAGCTTCGGAAAGCCAACTCCATCCCTTCCTTTGACTTCCACCTGAGCAAATCTTGTCTATGTCTTCGGAGTGTCCTGTTAAGTTTAATAAATATTGCGTCCCTCCTGTTATCCCCATTCTTAGGCTTCGTTCCCTTTACTTAGATTGTAGCACCAAGCATACAGTATATAGAGAACTCATCTCTAACAAAAATTTGTTCGCCGTGCTTATGAACATTTTGTCTTCGATTGGCTCCCATCGCGTTCATTTCACCAGAAATGAATCCAAGTATGGCCCGTGATCTGCGGCCTGGGAGCTGTTGTGACTCATCTGTATGCTTTGGAATATTTACGTTTGAGCAAGCAGGTGTTTGTGCCCATTGCGCTCGTTCCTAATTGATGAATGCAATTTCGGGTGTGCGGGGCATAAAGGGCAACAGAGAACGACGACGTACTGCTCGACCGATGTAATTGTTTTTAACCGACTATACTATATCGTCAATTTTGCTGTTTTCCCAAGGCATATGGAAGGATTCAAATGGAATTTTTTATATAGCTCTTTCACGGTTAAGTACTGATGCCATCGAAAATCGTTTTTACCTAATAAGGTCCAGGGAAATGAGCAATAATAACCCAACACTCTATGAGTTTAATTTAATTGTTGCTAAAATTTTATCTATGAAAATTATTAGTGCTCAAACAAATTCTTCGAATTGGGAGCCTGATGAAGATAATTTTATATTACCTCCTTAAGGGTAGATGTAACCATTTCGAAAAATCGATTTTTTTTTGTTTTCGTATTTCGATATTAAACCTATTGAAAATATGCTGTGAAAAATTCAGACCGAAATTCCTAGTATTAAATAAGTTACAACTCATAGTCGTCGCCGCGCCAGGTCTGCAGCTGCTACATTTCTATTTATAATTGTGTTCACCTCGGCCCGGATTATTTAAAAAAAGCTATTGGACAGATTTGGCTGAAATTTTAACACAATATTCTACACATGAATGGTTATGGACGGTACCAGAATTCGAATTATTTATCTACTTACTTTTTTTTTATCTCGATTTTAAACCGAAAATAACAGTCGATTTTTGAAATTTTTTTTACAAGGCCGCCATTTTGTTATTTTTCACACAAATCTTTTAAATCTGCTACGGGACAGAATGACAACCCTACTGAATAATAATCTTTTCGGAATATTGATTTCAGATGATTACAAAAGGAGCAATCAGGGGGGCCAGCCACCTACGTTTTTTTAAGACACCTACTTTACCTCACCAAAATGACGTTAAAATAATTTGTTTTTATTTAACAAAATTTTTTTTGTGTTATCCAATAGCTAAATAATATCATATAATTACCATAAGAAGATTATATTTCATTTCCCGCAAAAAAAAAAATCTTTGGAAACCTTCAAAATTTAACCTCGGACATGAGACAACCCCTTAATGCAAGCTTAGGAAATTATGAATAAACCTATCAGTAATTCAACCAGAGTATTTCATTACGGAACCACGCGCTGTACAAATACTCCCCACTGATCCGCTGGAGTTCCACGCTCTCGAGCTACTCCCCAGAGTTAATGCGTAAAGCAACTCCAATATCCAAATGCAACTTGATCCAAATATAACCGACTTGCGGCGATAACTTCTGCTCACAAATAAAGTTATCACACGCGCTCTCAAAGAACACTCCTTTCGTTAACGTTACCCTAATAAGTGCTCCCTCACAATCGTCGTACGGGGACGGCAAGTCTTCGATTATTAGTCGTTTAAAATCAGACACTCAATACTCCCAAACTCAAATACCCCATATTCGAGGTATGAGATAATTTTTCTCTCAAGCCAGGACATCCAGTACTCTGGTACCTACTGAAAACTTCTTTAACTCTAACTCGGATCGTGTAGTTATAGTCCTAAACAGCGTGACCTATTTCCATTTGTATTTGTAAACAATAGTCATCAACATCATACTTGTGAAGTGGAACCTCTTGAGCAACTTTTATGGCGTATACTGTGAACTGCAGAACATTGACTATCGAGTGCTAGAACCAATTCCCGACTTCATCAAGTGGCAATGTGCGGCGCTGCCAGTCTCTGCTCTGGTACAATTCCTGAACACGTGAAAACATCTGGGATAAAAACGTCAAAGTCAAAAGTGACATCGAAGTGTTTGGGTGCGCATTTACGAGTTACGGCACGACGCAGATTTTGTATCCCGGAAAAGTTTAAAGATTTCCTCAAGCACAACTGAAAGGATGGAAAAAATAGCCCACAAGATCGAAGAGAAAGAACGAACGGAAGACATCAAGATGTCGCAGAAGATTCCATTTAGGAAAATGGATTTGGAGGAGAGGGTGCGGCAAGGAATCGTCAAGGCCGGCTTTGAGTACCCGACCGTGCTCCAGGCGCACGCTATACCGCTGGGAAAGGCTGGCATAGGTAAGAGATTAGTGAAATTTTGCACAGTAGAATTTAATGGGAAACTTCTTCAGATCTTTTGATCCAGGCGAAGTCGGGCACCGGCAAGACAGTTATCTTTTGCACGATAATCTGCGAGGCGTACGAGCCGCGTGTGAAGGCACCTCAGGCCCTCATTCTAGTGCCCACCAGGGAAATAGCCAAACAAATCCATTCCGTCTTGGACCAAGTTGGAAAGTGTCTTCCTGGTAATTTGTGTTATTTTTCGTAGTGAGCTTCGCTGATTAGTTCCTTGCAGGCTTCAGCGTGGTCAGTGTGATTGGCGGGACTGATATAACCGAGGATAGGAAGAAGGTGCACTGTGCCTCTGTTGTTGTAGGCACCCCCGGCAGGATACTGCATCTGATCCAAAGCCTTATTCTGAATCCTGAACATATACGACTTCTAGTCGTAGACGAAGCCGACAAATTCGTGGAAAGCCCGTTCCGGCAAACGTTGGAGGAAATTAACGGAGCCCTTATCTACAAAAAGCAGACGATTGCATGCAGCGCAACCTTGTCGATGGAGCTTGACAAAAAGCTGGCCAAGTACATGAAGAGTCCGCTCCTCATATCCACGGGAAAGCGCGAAACAGTTCTCGTCGGCATCAAGCAATTCTTCCACGAAATACCGGATGCGAAGACGAATATCCTGGAGATGACCGCTAAGGTGGCGGCTCTGAAGAAGATTTTTACCAGCATCTCGTTTAAACAGTGCATCGCCTTTGTCAACACACAGTCGCGGGCGGAGTCATACTGTAACTACCTCGAAAAAGATGGCTGGCCATGCGACTTCATGTCAGGCGCCCAGGACCAGAGGACACGCTTGGAAATATTTCAGCGCCTTCGCGACTTCAAGACGCGGGTTCTAATTTCAACTGACTTGATGTCCCGCGGAATTGACTCGGAGAACCTGAACTTGGTCATCAACTTGGAGCTTCCCGATAACGGAGTAACCTACCTGCACCGCATCGGACGAGCGGGCCGTTTTGGTTCCCACGGAATTGCCCTGTCTTTTATTAGCTCAGAGAAGGACAAAAAGAAATTCGCTGTCTTGCTGAAGGCGATTGGTCCAGATATGCGAGTCCTCAAGTATCCTGAGAACGCGACCCATGACCTCTGGAACTTTTCAAACTTGAGGACAGAGGAAGAAGAGTACGGAGTGTTCCATACTCATGACAGTGACACAGATAAGGAGAATAGCCCTGTTGACGGAGCAACCAATGGGGCTGAACTTAAAGAGGAGGAAGAACGCGAGGTAAAAGTGGATAAGAAGCCATTGACTGAGAGCAGCAACAATCTGCAGCTTACGTACACGATATCGAACTCGCAGAAGGTCCCATCCAACAGTGCAGTAACGTTGGATGATGCCAGTAGTCTGACTGTAGATAGCGATATCTTGCACTGTCGCGGAGGTAAGAGCTTGAACAGTAAAGCTGCTGAACGCCAGATAACATCGGTGCCAAAAGTGTCAGCTATTGATCTTGTGTTAGACTCCAGTTCCCAGACTTCAATCATCAAGGCAGATCTCTTTGAGGACTATAAGCAAGCCGTGGTTCCTCCTGCTGATTCCTTAAAAAAACCACAGCAGGAAGTTGTCGAACGTGACTGCAGTTCTTTAGTTTCAGTCACAAAAGAAAGCCTGCAGAGTTTCTCGGAGCTCATTCCAAGAGCCCCAGAGACCCCACAAAACCTAAAGTCGTTAGTTTTAGACAACAGCTTTGAAGCAACGAACGGCACTGATTTATTCGCAGACTACGAGAAAATTGGCAAGAATATCCCCAGCGAGCATCAGTGCACCGAATCCAGCAGCAGTCACCTACCCGGTCCATCAAGTAGCTCGGCTATGGACCAGCCCACCTCCAAATTGCCCAGTTCAGCTCTCTGCTTCCGAGAGTCGAGAACCAGTAGAACGGATGATGCCTCTACTGATTCTGCATACTGCCCTGTTGAGAAGCGGAAGTCTTCTCGTAGAAAAGTCGAACGGCTTGCACGTCCCGCACAGCAATCAGGCGAAAGCGAGTATAACGGAAATTCAGAAAGTGATCCGGGCATTTCTGAAAGCACTCCGAGCAGCGGATTTGAGGACAAAGTCCCCACGGAAGCGTCGTCTGGAATTGAGACATCCACTTCGGATATAGACTCCGATTCCAGGTCGGATGACTACGGCAGTTATTACTCCTCATCCTCAAGCGACGACTCCACATCATTTTCTGATGAAAGTGGCGAGAGCTACGAACCTGATGAATATGATGACTCAGTCGAGGAGGAACCGCTTCCCAGCCGAGCTTCATTCCAACCCGCGATTAGCAGCCCTGGATACCAAGAGGCTTACTATCGGTGGATGAAGAACTACTGGGAGCAGGTCAGCCAGATGAACGAGTATTTAAGGGTCAGCAAGTACGCCAGTGGGATGAGCCAGTCCTCTTCGTTATTTTAATTCCTTGTTGAGGTCTTGGCCAAGTAGCAAGCTTGTGCGATCCTAAGAAATGTTGCATTTTTCTGTGAACTCCGTTCCGTTTTTGAATTTCGAGTTTTAAATAGGTTGGTTTGCGTGATAACAAGGAATGTTTCGAATTTTGAGTGCGTCACTCTTTCTAAGCAATAAATTATTTACTAAACCTTTCGTTTGTTTGTCTACGGGGAAAGAGGAAGAGTGAAGCTATTCGACTTAGCCGCCTATCTTGTCGATTTTTAACCCTGGTCTGGTCGAGTCCATATTTAATTTGATTGGAGCCATCGAAATGCTGAAATTTATTGGAGAAATTGAGCCTCATTTGAAAATATCCCTAAATCGAATCCGTTGTCATGCTATGACATGTTCGGAAAAAAGCATAGCCACTTTTGGTCTTCTTGGCCAAGGGCGGCGTTAAAAATCGTTGACGTCGTTGTTGTTGATCAAGTACATTTACCCAGGGTCACTACGTCTCTGCGCCAAAGCCTCCATGAACGTATCATGTCTGATGATTTCTTAATTGTCTTGCTCGCTCAATTTCAAAACTATATAAGGCAATAGCACTCTCATTTCCATTGGCAACTTGATCCTGTAACTCTCTTGCTCCCTATCGATACCTCTGCTTCAGGAGACCCGTACATCTTTCTGTTGTGCTGCTTGCCTTTGAATGCCTAGAGTTAAATATATCTTCTCGGCTTGCATCCACCGCAAATCTGAATCACCTGTGGAAATTACATTAAAATTGTGAATTACAATAGACTGAAATATTAATTTTGAACAATACTCTCACCGAATCCATTTCAAACCGGTAAATTTATGGTACAAATATTTTGAATTGAAAAAATCTGAAAATTTAAAAGTTATAGTCATTTACACCTCACACGATTGAAATTTTCCTATATCGTATCGTATACCTACCACTAAAACGAAATTCGAACGGATTTAGAAATACGATTTCATTTTCGTATATTCGAAACGTATTCAGAAATAAGGCCATTATTTAATTTGATTCGAGCCATCGAAATGCTGAAACTTATTGGAGAAATTGAGCCTCATTTATGCGAAATACTGATGGAATATCTGATGGAGTTTATAAGAGAGCTCGACCTCGAGAAGACCAATTGGTTGATACTGTATTCCATGATAATTGCATTTTTCAATTAAAATTAAAATATCACAATTTTTATAAAAATCGGCATGATATCCGAAGTATATGTAGGTACATATTTTCAAAATGTCTAAAATCCGCTGTTTTCGAAATAAAGGATACAAGGAAATCATTTAAATTACTTATTTTTCCCGTATTCCCTGCTACAAAGTACTTTATAAATCGTAAAACCTCGGATATGATAGAACTGCCGAATTTTTTTAATAATTTTAAATTGTCAGTATTTGTGAGATTACCCTTTAACTATTCTCATTGTTAACACAACTGAATATCTTGCACCACGCTTTTTGTACACACTGCACTTTCATTAAAACTTACAAACGTAGTTATTGCGCTTCCTACCTATAATTCCATTTTTTTTAACCGACTGCAAAGACAGGGCATTATTTTTCACGCGTAATTGGCTATGCGGCATTCTTTATACCCTCGAAGCATACCAACAGCTGAATGGATTTTAATAAATGAGGTGTCTATCAATTTGTCTAAGCCGTGTGATAGTAAAAAGCGAACTAAAAAGATGGGAACACAAAAATAAATTAAAAAAATCAAAAAACCCTACACAGTCGGGTGTGTTTGTCTGTTTGTTTGTTACTCAATCACGCCTACACAGTTGTTTTGATAGACTTCATTTTTCCACATAAGATAGTGCATAGTCCAAGTTAAATATAGGCTATTTTTTACTTGTATAGGTTTCAAAATGGTGGCTCCAAGATGGCTACCGGTTAGTAATGTTACTGAATTAATTTAACTTAAAGAGATTGCCGTGAAAGTCCACACTTGGAAGTTTTCGGGGTTGCTGAATTTGAATATGTTGTCAAAATTTTCAAATTCAAAATGGCGGATCCAATATGGCGACCGAAACCCCACAATTTGAAGCAAATTTGATGAAATTTAATATGAAGTCGTCTTTAGGGTCACAGAATTCTAATCTAGCTAAATTCAAGATGGTGGAACCGAAACGGCTGCCGAAAAATTCAAACTTTAAGAGATTGCCATGAAACTCAACACTAGCGTTTTGAGGGATGCTGAATTCGAATCTGCTATACATTTTCAAAATCAAATCCAATCCGAATCCAAAATGGCTACCGAAACTCCTCTACGTTTTAGCAATTTTAATAAAAATGAATATAAAAAAGAAAAGGGGATATGGATTTCAAACTTATCAAAATTGAAGATGGCGGAACCATAACTTCCACAGATTGCCATGAAATTCAAAGTTAAGGGGTATTGGGGATCCTGACTTTCAAAAAGAAATTCAGATTTTTTAATATTACGCAAACGGTTTTCTATGTTCATATATTATACTTTTGTATACCTACCCTTTGTTTACCTGGACATATTGCATCTATTTAGGAAGGCAACAATGGACAATTCAATAAAAATAAAAAGAGGTGCATTAATTAAATGAATTTCGGAGAAAAATTGGGAAAAACGTGAAATTTAGGAAAAACGTTGGTGGCATGTTTGAAAAGCACATTAAGATTGAGTATATAAAAAGATAAAAATAAAATAATAATGTGCATCCCGAATTTATGAATCACGTTGTAACTCGAAAACCACCCAAAATCGCGGAACATACATTGGGGTGATTCAGACACCCCTCAATATAAGACACCTAAATTTTACCTTTGGACGTCACTTCTACGGCCACCCTTTATACGTTTATTTACACGATACCAAAACCCAAAGAAAGATTATTAAAATTTTTGTTTATCTGTTTGTCTGGGCTAATCTCGGGAACGGCCTAACCGATTTCGATGTAATTTTCCATAATAGGTAGAGTATTTTTTCGGGCACGATTTAGGCTATTTTATTTTCACCCCGGAAATGCTTTGGGTTCCTGCGGGAGAATTGAGTGTACATCTCCGCGCATGAAACAAATGCATTCTTTGTGCAACAGTTTTAATGTACAAGTACAGAAACCCCGGTATGTATGTATATTTAGTTATTCCTGAATGCTATACGTTCCCCTTACATCATTATATACATATATATAATTTTGAAGTGTGTGTCTGCGGTTTTCAAATTTTCAGTATTTTTTTCGTTTGCATATTCCATTACTAAGTCGAATTTAACGTTAAAAACATATTTGTCTTTTTGTTTGTAAGAATGGATTTAACTTGAAAATTACTGAAGTTATTAACATGAAATTTACATAATTTATAGGCAGTAACCCTGGAACCGATTTAGATTTTGCTTCAGTGTGAAACAACTATCGAAATGGACTTTAAAGATGTAGCATCCTTATGGCGACCGGCAATTCTCAATTTCAAAGAATTTTCGTTTAAATGAATATACAGATGTTTTGAGGTTCTCTGATTTAAAATTTCGAATTTAAATTTAAATATCGAAATTTTATCTCGGGAATATTTTGGGTTCTCGCGGGAAAAATGAAAATAATTTCATCTGTGGCAAAACTATGCACTCAACACAGTACGCAGTACACACTCTTTAATTTAATCAGTGAGCAACCACTGAAGGGACAAGACCGTTATTTCGGATTGTATTAAAAGGGATGAAATATACCAGGGATAAAAAACAACGTACTTGTGTTTTATTCTTGTCACCTGTACAATCCACACATGCATTCTGCAACAGTTTTAATTTACAAATATGGAAAATCCCAGACAAAGCTGGGTCGGGGCTATTAGTTCGGACATTAAATTCAAATCTTCTATGGATTTCTTGGAATGATTTTTATTTATAATAGTATTTACAAATTATTTTCACTTCGATTGCAGACCTGTTATCATTAGACTTTTTTTCATTGATAGGAACTACCTTTAATACTGCAGTGTGTATACCATCACTAGGTTGTTTTGTAAATACATGAGAATTTCTTCTGAATATCGTACCATCCCATTTTAAATAAAGATAGTTATTATTATTTTTTGTAAATTAATATTCCAATTATTATCTTTCCTGGAAGGCCAGGTGGAATTAATTTTAATTCTGGAAGATCAAGGTGACACCCATCGCGGCTTGCCGAGCTATATTTTATTTAGTTTCTCTACTACAGTGGTAAATATTCGTTTAAACGCAGGCCGGTTTTCAAGGTTAAAATTGCGATACCATTTTGTATTTGAAAAAAAGTTAAATATTTATGCGTTGGGGCCAAAAATAAGTACTCAAAAAAGAATTTTATAAAAGTTGAGTTCATTATAAAAAAATAAAATGAGAGATGTCCAAAAACACATAAATATTCGTTTAAACGCAGGTACACTTTCATTAAGATACAAAGAGTTTTAATACAAGTTTTTGCATTTATAAATATTATTAATATTTAGTATGTCCTCCATTATTTTTAACTACGTCAAATAACCGTTTTGGCATAGAGTTAACTAAACTTTGAAGGGTTTCTAATTCGATATTGTTCCAGCACTTTTTGATGCAATCCTTAAGCTCAGAAACAGTTTTGAATTGGCGCCCATTTCCATAAACCCGTGCTGCTAGTATTCCTCATAGCTTTTCTATGGGATTACAATCCGGACTGCATGCTGGCCACTTCAATAACGATATTTGTTTGACTCGGATGGTCAAAGTAAATGAATACTCAAAAGGTTCTTTGAATACTAAATTTATTTAACAAAACCGTTCGGTATTTATAACAATAAGAACTTACGACTAATCAGATATGTTGCGATTAATTAGGTGAGCTGGTCATTACTTCATGTGAAATTGCGGTCAGACCAAATATTGCTTATGTTGACTTCTGCAAATTCAAGTAGGTGACATGAAGTAATGACTGACTTGTTACAATTAGGAAAATAATTACAAATTGAGAATTGCAAAATAATAATAAGATTGTTCAGTTCTGAACATGCTGGGGGGGGCTGGGGGCCAGGACCCGATGATAATGTTGTCCAATTGATGTTTGAGGAGATTCTTGTGGGTTGTCGACCTTGGGCTGAGAATTTTTTGCCTTACGCCTGAGTACCAAACCCTTGAGCTGATGCCGGTACTTCCATCCAAGAATAGCAAGAAGGAAGGTGATGAGTGTTGCTCCTACGCCTGATGAATGCAGAATTAGCGCCTTCCTTAGATTAGGTCCGTGCAGTTCTGGTTCAAAGCTGTAGTCTAGAAGTTGCTCGGTTGATTGGAGAAGACTCTTGGATTTCAGTATTGATGGAGGATTCTGTGGCGTAATGTCAGCGGCCTCAGGTGGAATTTCCTTCATATGGGTTCCTAGAACCTCCACCGACTCTTCAAAGTTGGTTTTTAGAGTCACTTCCTTCGTTTTTACATGGCAGTCATCATGTAGATGAATTATTCCAGTGCTGTTGAGTACTGCTTCTGTTCTGGTACCCTTACACATAACAGCGATTACTGTCGTTTCGTTTGTGACGTAAAGCCAGGAGTTTTTCATTGCCATTGCCTTCCAGACTATGCCCATGACCTTCACTTGGTGCATTTTACACATAGTTTTTGGATGTCGATTATAAAGCTCGTCAATGACACAAGATGGACTTTCCTCTATGTTGTATACAATTGTTGGCGTGCAGAAGTGAAGGTGATGGTCTACTGCACATGATCTCAGTTTTTCTCCTGTTAAGCTGAAGTATGTTTGTTGGTTGAAGTTGATCGCAAGAGTCGAATATTGTATATCAGCTACCACATATGTGTCTTCTTTGATCCTATGTGGCGTTGGAGTAACATGAATCAAGCTATAAATTGTTCTTTCCACTATATTGAGATATCCATACAAGTTCATTGTACTGTTCTCGACCTCAACATCTAGCCGAGATTGAGGCACTTGAAGTATTAAGAAGTTTGTGCCCAGTTTTTGCGAAACATTTTGTATGATTGCATTTATGTCCCGGATGTGCACAAAGTCCAATATACTCCCATGATTATGCAGTGCTCTCAGCCATTTCTCATATTTTTCCTTTAGCTCGTCATAATAGTCTTCTGCGCTCAGGTAGGCGGAAATAATTTCTATGTTTAGCCTGTTGTGATCTGCCCTTGTGATATATGATGACATCTCCCTAATTGTTGAGCTAGCGTCATCTATCCTGGCATCAACTTGCTTTAAATATTCCAGTGTTCTAAAGTTTGACTGATTTATTTTGGTATTTAGGAGTAGTACTTGCTGATTTGTAAAGTGCAATATATCTTGTTGATTATGCTGTAGGGACTCGATGTCACTGTAAACTTCATCGTTTACCCCGAACACTGAAGTGAGTAGTCTGCCAAGGATGCCTCTTTTGTTCCTGCTATTGTGCTCTAACCTTTGTCGAGCCTCATCAGTAACCCTGAGAAGATCCTGTCTTCTTGTAGATATGTGCTCAAGATATGTCTGGCAGCGAGTTATGTAAGTAAGAGCTTTTGTCCTCTCGCACATACTTTTAACTTGATCCCACGTAATGTCAATATTTTTTTGATCGTTAATCAGTTCATCCTTTGGAAGAGATACCTGCAGCCTAAGATTGCCTCTTTTTATTTGAGCATTACCTAGATTTTCCACGAAGAAGCCCAATTTCGGTTGTACGATCTCGAAGTCCCTTGCGAACGCTACAGTCAACCAGTACAGTATTAGAATGGTTGTGTGCAGCAATTTCGTTGCCCAGGTGCATGGAGCAATTCTCCGTTTTTTATTCCTTCTTTCGTTTGTGGGCGTGCCTGTTCTCTTTTTATTGTCAGCTAAGGTATTGCTCTTTGTTGTGCAAATTTGGTCAAAGTATTCTGGTTTTGACCAAAGTTCGGGCTCTGTATGAACTATTCTGCGAGAATTTCGCTTCCGTGTGATAGTAGTCATTGTTGTAACAGGTTTGGTGCTGGGATTAGTGTCTTCTTCGTTGTAGATCGAAAGCGGAAGTTGACATAACTTGGTTAAAGGACGTTTCTTGATTCCATTCTTAAATTGTACAGAAACAACACGCACCAATCCGTCATCTCCAGGATGTAGTTCTGTAATTCGGCCCAAGGCCCATTTCTGTGGTGGCATGTTATCCTCTTTGATGAGGACTAATTCTCCAATTGTTGGATTCTTCCTTTCCGTTTTCCACTTACTTCTCTGTTGAAGCAGGGATAGGTATTCTAATGACCACCTTTTCCAAATGTCCTGCTGAAGCTTCGCTACCAGCTTCCATCTTTGATGTAACCCCTTTTCTTCAATTTCTGGAACTGGGGGTGCTATTAGTGGCTTGCCTATCAAGAAATGTCCAGGCGTAAGTGGCTCTAGGTCTCTTGGGTCACTAGAATGTTGTCCAATAGGTCTTGAATTTAAGCAGGCTTCTACTTGAGTCAAGACGGTACTGAATTCTTCATAAGTGAGCAGCGTTTCGCTCAAAATTCTTCTTAAGTGTCCCTTGACCGATTTGACTCCGGCTTCCCAGAGTCCTCCAAAGTGTGGACTAACTGCTGGAATGAATTTCCACTCTGTACCGTCATTCGCTAGTGCTTCAGCTGCTTGTTTGGTCGCACTGGAGATTGCAAGTTGTAGATCTCTGGTTAATTTGTTATTGGCGCCAACAAAGTTTGTCCCATTGTCACTATAAACTGCTTTGCAGATTCCTCGACGGGAAACAAATCTTCTGAATGCTGCGAGGAAGGAGTCCGTGGTTAAATCGCTGACAAGCTCTAAATGAATTGCCTTGGTGACCATACATACAAATATGGCTATGTATCCCTTAAGTGTTTTAGTGCCTCTCCCCTTTGAAGCCTTTGTCAAGAAGGGTCCTGCATAATCTACTCCTGTACTTGAAAATGGTGGGGATGGAGTAACTCTTACTGCTGGATAGTTGCCCATGAGTTGCTGAGAATGATTTTGGCGATATCGAAAGCATGTAATACATTTGTGGTTTCTTTCTTTCTTTTCCCTGCACTGCTCTTTTGGCATCTATAACCCAAAACGTCTGTCTTAGATAATTAAGTGTAAGCTGTGTACCACCATGTAGCGTTTGTCGATGAGCGTAATCGATTATGAGGTTCGTGACATGATGTTTTGGAGGTAAAAGTATTTGATGCCTTGCATCTACTGGCAAGGGTGACTTTTCCAGCCTACCCCCAACTCTCAAAATGCCGTTTGAATCTATAAACGGATGAAGTGAGAGCAACTTGCTATTCTTCTTCAGCTGTTGATTTTTGTTGAGCGCATTGATTTCTTCTGAGAATTCTTCCAGCTGTACCAATTTTATAATGGAATCTTTTCCTTTCTGTAGTTCCTCTGTGGATAGGTAGCTTGTTCTTCTGTTTGCCTTGTTCAGTCTAGCATTGTTGATAAAACGTAAGGCATAGGCGATCACTCGGACTTGTCTCGTGAATGAAGAACATTTAAAAATTTCTGGAGAGGAGACAGTTATGGCACAAACTGTCGTTGTTTTTCTCTCCTCCTTGTTGGTTATCAAATTGAGTCTTTTTAAAGGCCAGGATTCCGGTGATTTGGTAAGCCAAAGCGGTCCCTTCCACCAGAGATTGTTTGACACAAGTTTGCTAGGACTTATCCCTCTGGTTGCGAGATCCGCAGGATTTTCAGCGGATTTGACATGTCTCCATATCTCTCTTCCTACTAAATCATGTATCTCACTTACACGATTTCCAACGAAGGTGTGCCAATTGCAAGGGTTTTTTGATATCCAGGCGAGGACTATTTCAGAGTCGCACCAAGCAAAGATTTCCGGAGAGGATATCTCTAATGAAGTCTTGGCAGTTTTAATTAGTTGTGCTAAAAGAAGAGCACCGCATAGCTCTAAGCGGGGCAGCGTGGTCTTTTGTTTTAAAGGAGCAACCTTGGTTTTTGCTGTTAATAACGTTGTATAAACCTTGTTCTTGCTGTCAGTTGTCCTTATATATAGTGCTGCAGCATATGCTTTTTCAGAGGCATCACAGAACCCATGAATTTGAACTTCTTGATTTTTCCGATAGCTTATCCATCGAGGAATTTTAATTTTGTGCAATTCAGTCATTTCTGTTTCAATTTTCTTCCATGAGTTTGTGATCTCACTTGGTAGGAGCTCATCCCAATCTGTTCCTATCTTCCAAAGTGATTGCATTATCAGTTTTGCAGATATAGTGACTGGGGCCAACCACCCTAGAGGGTCAAAAATTGTTGCGATTGTCGATAATAGTGCTCGTTTTGTGAGTTCGGAACTGCTTTTCTTCTGATTGATCATAAATTGAAACTCGTCTCTTCTGGGATTCCAGTTTAATCCCAATGTTTTAACTGAATCATCCTCAGTTATTTCCAATATTCCCTTTTCTAATAAGTCTTGAGGTACATTTTTTATTAATTCGTGGTGATTGGATGTCCATTTGCGCAAGTTGAAACTTCCTGCTTTTAACAAATGAATAATTTGCTCCTGGAGTTGATAAGCTTCTGCCTTGGTGTCAGCACCGGAAAGCATGTCATCAACGTAAAAATCTTTTGTTAATACCTCTTTCGCAATGGGGAGATGATTACCTTCATCTATAGCAAGTTGTTTTAGCGCTCTTACCGCTAGATACGTGGCTGGTGCTGTGCCGTAAGTAACCGTGTTCAATGTGTATTCCTGAATTTGCTGGGAGGGATCTTCTCTCCATAGTATCCTTTGATAGTTCCTGTCTTCTTCTGCCATATTTAATTGCCGAAACATTTTTTCGATGTCCGCCGTGAATACGTACCGATGCTTACGCCATCTCAATAGAATCTGGCTTAAGTCGCACTGTAATTTCTGGCCGGAGTGCAGCAAATCATTAAGACTTGTTCCTGATTCAGTTTTGCATGATCCATCGAAAACTACTCGTAGCTTAGTGGTAGTACTGTCCCTTTTGAACACTGCATGATGGGGCAAGTAGTATACCTTAGAAGGATCTCCTAAGAATATTTTCGCTGGACTCATGTGCCCGAGTGCTAGATATTCCAACAGAAACTGGTTATATTCCATCTTATCCTGAGGTGATTTGCTTAGCCTTTTTTCCATTTGTATTAGTCTGGCTACTGCTCTAGCTCGAGAGTTACCTAATTTCTCTGGAGTATCCTTGAATGGTAGACGGACCACGTACCGGCCATCCTTGTCTCGCTTATGGGTAGATTGAAAGTGATCGTTGCATGAATCACTGAGCTGGCTTAGTGGATTATCACTGTTTAGTTCCCAAAATTGTTCAAGCTTCTCATCAATTTCGGCAAGAGAGAGGAAACTTGAGACCTCATTGCGACTCTGGCTGGCCTTTCTTGGGATGTCTCCAAAAACTATCCATCCTAGTTTTGTGTTTTGAGCAGTCGGTAGGTTGTAATCAGCTATAACTCCTTCCATGATTATCCTTGCGTAGACGTCAGCTCCCAACAATATGTCAATAGGACCTGGCCTATTGAAGGTGGGATCTGCAAGTATAATATTCCCATATTGCTTAATGTTAACTTCCGGTATTGAGGTATCAGGCAGCGCCGAGTTTAATTTTGGCAAAACGAGAGCTTCTACACAAAGGAATGAGTTTCTTTTATCGTTTAATTGCATTGAAAACCTTACTTTGCTGTAAGCTTTTGCTGCTTTGGATTCCCCAACACCCAGGATTGTTGTTTTTATTCGCTCTTTTATTAATTTGAGCATCTGAACGGCCTCCTCGGTAATGAACGATACCTGGGACCCTGGATCAATCAATGCTCTAAGCCTTTCTGATTGCCCAAGAGTGTTTTTTATTCTTATTAGCGCCGTTGGTAGTAGGACGCTTCCTACTTTTGTGTTGTTGTGAAAGGCAATTGCGTCGTCAGATTCGGTCTGTTTAGGTGGATCTCCTTTAGACTTTTCTTTAGGCGATGAAGTTCCGGCAGATTCTGTTTTACGGTGCAGCAACGTATGGTGTCTCTGGTTGCAATAGAAACATGATTTGTTTGTCTTACACCTTTCAGTTTTGCTATGAACCATGCAATTAGTACACAAATTCCTTTTGGCAACAAATGCGCTTCGCTCATGCACACTTAATTTCTTGAATTCTGTGCATTGATATATTGGATGCCCCTTATTGCAGAAGGCACAGGATCGGTTTATTGTGGCATGGAATGCCTTTTTTTTAGAAGCGGAGTTGAACTTATTTTGGTTTGACTCTTTGATGCAATCCAGCACTTGATAACGTTTCTCCAAAAAGTTTAGTAATTCGCCAGTTGTCGGCATTTCCCTTGGATTATTAAGAGATTCTTCAAAGTAGCGCAGGCTCTCGGCGTCTAGTTTCCTCATGGCGATGCAAACAATTATCGGTCCCCACTCTTGTGTTTGGCAATTAAAATTCTTTAGTGCTTCGATACATTCTCTTATAGTGTCGTAAAGCATAATAATATCTTCCTGACATCTATGCTCTACCTTTTTTGTGTCTAGAATAGTATTAATATACGTCGTAATAATCTTTCTGTTATTACTGTACCGTGATTTTACCAGCGTTAAGGCTGTATCGTAATTCTCGTTACAAAGCTGAAGATGGCTTATTACCATCTTGGCATCACCTTCCAAATGGTATAAAAGGTATTGCATTTTCTCTACTTTGCTCAGATATATATTGCCGTGAATCACATTAGTGAAAATGTCTGAGAAGGGTTTCCATTCTTTATAATTACCAGAGAACTTCGGAATTTTCACTGGCGGTAGCTTAGGTAAATTGTTGTACCGGCTCGCTTCTAGGCCTAGGGGGAGAAATGATTCCCAAGCATTGACCTGAGGATGTGTGCCAACATTAATGTTTGGGCGCAGAGAGGAAGCCGGAGGCGCAGGTGTCTCTGCTGAGGGTGTAGGCAATTTTGCCAAATCGTGGTCTGTAGAGCTAGTTGTTGCAGTTTTTTGTAAGCAGGCCATGATTTTTTCTGAAGCATTTAAGTAAATCCTTTCAGTTTTCATGTATATTTGCTCTTTGAAATAGGCATGATTCTCATCTTTGCTGAGTTGCTGCACTATTTGGTCATGAAGAAGCTTGAAATTCTCCCATAAGAGCTCAAGTTCCTCACTTTTCTTCTTTAAATATTCCGGCGTTTTTCGTTCCGGATTGTCTTTTTTAAAGTTGCTTAGAAAGCGCTCAAGTTTCTGAGCTATCTCCATTTGGTTGGCAATCAAAATTTCTGTGCTCATTTTGCAACTGAAGGTTCTTGCTTACTCGGCGAATTTTGACTCGGCGATTTCTGTGATGCAATCAACTCGAAGCTGGCAGTCTTGATGTCGTAGGTCCGGGTTTGTTTTGGTTGAAAATCCGGGTTTGTTTTGTTGCTGTCTCCAGAAGTAAGGTATAGTGACCTCTACGGAGTGTAGATGATGCTCTCGAGGTGAAGTGCTTAATTGTTGAATTCTGGAAGTTCTAGCGCAGGCGGCAGTTGTATGTGGTTGTGGCTAAAAGAATCCAAGGTTTTTGAATTCTGGAAGCTCTTTGCGCGGGCGGCAGTTGCGTGGTTGTAGCTAAAAGAATCCAAGGTTCTTGAATTCTGGAAGCTCTTTGCGCGGGCGGCAGTTGTGTGTGGTTGTAGCTAAAAGAATCCAAGGTTCTTGAATTCTGGAAGCTCTTTGCGCGGGCGGCAGTTGTATGGAAAAATTCAAGTGGCTTGAATTCTCGCGGTACTTGTAAAAGGCTCGAAGGACCAATGTTTGACTCGGATGGTCAAAGTAAATGAATACTCAAAAGGTTCTTTGAATACTAAATTTATTTAACAAAACCGTTCGGTATTTATAACAATAAGAACTTACGACTAATCAGATATGTTGCGATTAATTAGGTGAGCTGGTCATTACTTCATGTGAAATTGCGGTCAGACCAAATATTGCTTATGTTGACTTCTGCAAATTCAAGTAGGTGACATGAAGTAATGACTGACTTGTTACAATTAGGAAAATAATTACAAATTGAGAATTGCAAAATAATAATAAGATTGTTCAGTTCTGAACAATATTTTTTTTTTTAATCCAATGTTTCGATAAATTAGAAACATGGATGGATGCGTTATCTTGTTGAAACGTAAATACTTCTTCATTGTAATCATCCAGGAATTGAAGAAGCACATCTGATTTGGAATTACTCTGAGGATGCTACGTTTTTGCCAGCTACTGGTGTTACGCGTCACACTGAAATAGAGCTGGTGGATAATATGTGCAACCTGGGATTACATCAAATCAATGGGGTGCTCAACTCTCGGCAGCGGCTGCTTGACTTGGTATTTGCTTCTGACTCCTCGTCCACCTATGTTGATGCATGCGCCGATCCTATTTTCGATGAGGTTCCCGACCATCCAGTACTGCTTGTTTCGCATTCTTTTTTTAAGGTACCATCTGACAATAATATTCACGATTATTTTTATGATTTTAGGAAAGCGAACTTTAATGCGCTCAATTGTTTTTTGAATAGCTGTGACTGGTCCATTATTTACAATTGCCTTGAGGTTGATGAAGCCGTGCGTAAATTTTATGAATTAATTCTAGATGGAATTGCTCGGTTTGTGCCTCTAGTCAGAAAAAAGGACTTTTTGTATAACCCTGTGTGGTATAATAAAGAATTAAGGTTATTGCGAAATCATAGAAACAAGGCTTGGCATAAATACAAAAAATCTGATGCGAGCGATGACTACCTCCTCTATTGCGATTTGCGGAGGCAATTTAATAATTATTCCAAGTATTTGTATCGCCAGTATATTGATCGCATGAAATCTAATATTAGATCTAACCCTAAGCAGTTTTGGAATTTTATTAATACTAAGCGGAAGACTAATAACTACCCATCTGTTTTAACTCTTGACAATGAAATGGGTTGTGAACCTTCTGCTATTTCTAACCTTTTTGCTAAACACTTTAGCAATGCCTACTATGTGAAATCTGTGATATAGACTTAGACTATTTTAACTACTTGACTTGTCTTCCCATACAATCTACTAACATTGTTCTTGACGTCTGTACTGTTTTAAATTATTTAAATAAAATTAAGGAAGATTACTCGGATTCCCCCGATAGTATTCCTGGTGTTGTCCTCCGTAAATGTGGTGTCTCACTTGTCGAGCCCCTTACGTTTTTGTTTAATTTATCGTTGCGTTCATGTACTTTCCCTGATATTTGGAAGTTATTTTACGTTATTCCTATTTTCAAGAAAGGGAATAAGAATTTTATTGAGAATTACAGGCCTATCGCTAAACTGTCCCCTATCCCAAAACTTTTTGAGTCCATCGTGACGGAGTATCTGACCTTCTATTGCACTTCTTTTTTATCTGAGAAGCAGCATGGCTTTGTTAAAGGTAGGTCAACAGTGACTAACTTAGTAGAATTCTCTAATTTTTGTATAACGAATTTAGAAAAGGGACAACAAGTTGATTGCATTTACACTGATTTTAGCAAGGCATTCGACAAACTCTCCCATAGAGTGCTAATTTTTAAATTACTGCGACTTGGCTTTTCCACCGATATGGTTCAATGGATTAAGTCATACCTCACAAATCGATCTGTTAAGGTCGGATTTTCTTCCACAATGTCTGACAGTGTTATCGTATTGTCCGGGGTTCCACAGGGTAGTCACCTTGGGCCCTTGTTATTTACAATCTTCATTAATGATTTGTTCCCTCTAATTCAAAATGCACATATCTTAGCTTACGCTGACGACCTGAAGATTTTTAGTTCGATCGAATCCTTACATAATGCCTATAGACTACAAGAGGACCTTATTAAGTTCTCTGAATGGTGCTCCAAAAATCATATGAAGCTGAATATTGGAAAATGCAACCTGATTTCGTTTAGTAGGAAGAGTTCCCCTTTGGATCATCCCTACAGGATTGACGATCTTCCTTTGTCTCGACAAGTACGCGTTATTGACCTAGGCGTCACTATTGACACAAAATTTAATTTTGGAGTCCATATTAATGACATTATAAATCGGGCTAATTCAATGCTTGGTTTTATTAAGCGCTGGTCTAGAGATCTAGCTGACCCTTATCTCCTCAAGACTCTGTTCTGCGCTTTCGTACGTCCTATATTGGAATACGCGTCAATAGTGTGGATGCCTCATTATCAAGTCAACATCGACCGCATTGAGGCTGTACAAAAACGGTTCCTACGCTTTGCCCTGCGAGATCTAGCCTGGAATGATCCCTGTAATCTTCCTCCTTACAAGGACAGATTAAAGCTCATAGATTTGACGTCTCTCTCTAAACGCAGAGAGGTAGCAAGTGTTATATGTATGCATGATATCGTTACTGGCGCTATAAATTCACCTAATCTTTTGAATCTTATTAATATAAACTCGCGTCCTCGCTTGACTAGAGGACAAAATTTTCTATATTCTAATTATCATAGGACCAATTATTTCTTTTGAACCTGTATCTACCATGTCTAGAAATTATAATTCTTCCTATTATTTAATTGACTTCAATTGTAGTCGAGTAGCGTTGAAAAAAATATTATTTGTAAATTAGTAGAATTTTTGTTAAAACTGTTCTTCAATTTTTTATTATTCATTATTATATTATAGTTTTAAATGTCAGATGGTCTGTGTACCTGTTGATGATCATAAATAAATAAATAAATCTTCCAACAGTTCTGTATAATTTTTAAAGTCCTTTCGTGTGCTTATGAAACAAATAGGAAGTTTTCCTCTATTGCAAAAAGCCCCCCAAACCATCAATGATCCACCTCCAAAGTTTCTTTTAGATTTACTTACTACTTTTTCATTTAAATTGTTCCAAAAGCAACTGTAGCAATCGGGCCCATCTAAATTAAATTTTTTTTTATCTGTAAAGATGACATTCTCCCACTCTACCTTCCAGTGAATATAATTTTCCGCGAAGTTCAACCGATTCCGTTTATGGACCTCCGTCAACCTAGGTTTACCTTGAAGTTTCTTCCATTAAACATTTGGCGTATTGCGTAAAATGTGTCCAATGTTTTGTTTTGTTACGGAGAGGTCTAATTTTTCTTTTATTTGCCTCGATTTATAGGGATCCAACACGGCATCTCGAAATTCTCCCTTTCCCCCGTAAGAGGGCTCAGGCTTTCATCAACTATTTTGCATAAGTCATTGCAAACCCATTGCGGTATAAATGGCGTTTAATTGACAACAAAATTGACGAATAGTTTTGAAAGACAACAACCGATGGGCATACGTCTTCAAGGCTTGCGCATTTGCCGTCTATTGAGGCGCATTGATGCTGTCCTTCCGTGGGGGAGCGAGCGTTAGGCTTAAGTGAAGTCGCCTTTTGTGCATGAGGTTGCGCTGCCAGATCTAGTCGCCGTTCATAGACAATTAAGTTGCGCAATTGGCGTGGAGTTCTTGCTTTATTTGTCCGCCATAATTCTCGTGTCGAGAACTCGGCGAGAGAGGGCCCCATATCAAGATCGGCACTGGAAGTGGACACCTGCAGATCCAAGAAAAGGAACTCAGGCGACAAATGGCACCTATGACAAATAAATTAGTCCATTGAGTAGAGGCCGCCGCTGCTGTCGATGCAGCCTTCCTCTGGCTTATTGATGCGGGTTCGTTAAGACGAACACCTTAATATCTCTTGATTGTCGCAAATAAACTTCATAAATTGGCGTTTGTGCGAGTGCACCTAACGATTTCATCGTACGTGATCCGCGGACGCGCTCCTTCTCCGCTTTTTGCGAAAAATGCACATGCGGCGAGTGAAATGTCACTGCGCCCGACCGGGGCTTCTAGGTCTGTTAGGCAAACTACTCGCAATGAACGGTGTAAATCATATCTGGAAACGAGATAGGGAATGAGGCAAGCACTTAGAGCACCTGGGAATGATTAAGTGTTGTATCAGATAAATTTCCACCTTGCCACCAAGCGAGCACCTTGCATCCGTGAGCGTGCTCCGCGGCTCTTACGAAACTGTCTCCTCCGCCAAGATGGACAGAGGCCATCATCAGCCCGATTCCCATAAGCTCTGCGCCATCGTCTGGGCATCAGGAAACAATCAAGGGACGGGCCCGTTACCCGATCGAATCGGGAATCTAATTAATTACAAAAACATTGTCAAAGATACCATCGATTACAATACAAGGTGAACCGCTGACATGAAGACAATTCGTATCGGCCGGGAACTCATCTCGCTCGTCGTTTATCTTGTCCCGCGGCCGGTATCGTTCTGGTAAATCACTCCGCGACTGCTCGCACGGCAGGCTGGCCGAAGAGTCTTAGATTCAGCTCCGCGCCAGCACCACTAATAGATCTTGGTCACCGGCTCCATTTGAATTGATTAGAAAAAAAAAAGAATAAAATAAATCTGCGCGGACAACTCCGATCAAATCACTTCTCAATCGGATCGGATTAGACTCCGATCAGATTACCAAATTAGGCGGCCTTCCCATGCAATTAGAGCAATAAGTAAGCGCAGGTAGTCGCTTCCCGTTTTGAACGTGAGTCGGTGGATAACTGGGCCTAATGAGGTCTCTGGACTTTACTAGAATTTTAAGCAAGCTGCAGGGAACCTCAAGAAAGTCGGCATTGAAGAAATTTTTAGAAGGCTCACCCTGGTCAGCTATACTCTGAATGGCTTGCTACTCCAAACGCCAGTATACCGATTTATACTATTGCATTTGAATAAATAACGAAACTGAAGAACTAAAAATCCAACACTAAGCCAAGACTGTAATACCTAAGAGATTTATTTATCAGCAAGCAATTCGTCAATCCGATATGAAATGAATGAACATTTTTCCCAGAATACTAAAACTATCATTGGAAAATTATTTCAAGTATTACTATTCAACGGCGACATGGATACTCCAAATTATAAAAATAACACAAAAAGTTGGTTAATTGAAAAAAACATCTTATTTCATTCGAAAGACTATTTCATGGCATTAATATTAAAAAAATATGTTTTCGCCATATCGCTACAGAGGCTGATCTTGACAGAGCGCATTCTGCTAGTCTTTCCCTATGTCACAAATAACTTAAACAATGCTGCTTTCCAAGTCGTTAATTGTTTACTTAATATTGCTCCTAAGGAAATAGTCGATATGATATTTTTCGAAATCACATAACCGCCAAATCGTAATTACAATAAATCGTTTTTTCGAGTCGCTGAATGGCACGTAGCGCTATCCTGTTGAAATCACATATCGCTAGGATTAATCACCTATATTTTGGAACAAATATTCATTGATAATGATCCGCTAACGATATGCAATGACCGTAACATTTTATTCTGCCTCATTTTTAAAGAAATAAACACCAACGGTGCCACTAGCGTGTAAACCGCTTCAAATTGTGTATTTTCTGAATTTAATGGGTTTCTGGAGTCTTTTCGGATTACACGAAAAAAATTGTGTTAAATAAAAAAAATAACGTTTAAATAATATTTTTTTATTCAATAAAAATTTGTTTGTATTATTCAATAGCTAAATAATATCATATAATTATCATAACAAGCTTGTATTTCATTTTCCGCAACAAAAAAAATCTTTGAAAACCTTCAAAATTTAACCTCGGACATGAGACAACCCCCTTAATAAATTTTAGTTTGATTTTTCCCTTCTATTTGGCCTATCTATTTTTTTTTTAATTGATTGATATGATGCTAAACTATCATCTAGCGAAGTTTGAATTAATTCTACCGTTTTTTTAGTTTTCGATCCAGTCTCCTTAAATGTATGCTAACCCAGTCCACGTGTGTAATGACGTCACTGACACACGTTTCATATCGTCGGGCGCGTGAATTGGCCTCTTATTTTTTGGTTAAATGGTCTGAAAGATGAAGGAGGAGACACGAAATTCGTAGAAAAGATGTTGCTTTACTAGGAATCTATAACGGCTACGGGAAAGTGTGGAAATCGGGATGGTTTAGGACGACTCCACACACACGACCCAATATACCCGGAGTGAATTGCAGGGGCGGAATTTGTGAGGTGCGTGCACGCGCATTCTGGGCTAGACCGTACGCAATTGAACCCAACATCGAAAATTCTCAGAAGCGGCCAAAAATTCTGCTGCAGCGATCCATCAAAAATTCTTAGAAAAGCGCACCATATCTGCCTGTATTCCGTGCCGTTGCGCAACACTTTACCGAAATGGCTGATTTTTCCAGAGATTGGAATATCCCAAATAGATTGTTTATATTAAGGGGATTCAAATCACAAAAACCTCAATATTATCCTTAGCGCGAGGAATTTAAGGAAAACAATCTTATATTGGTAATTAAGTCGCCGCCGGTCCGCTGCGACACGAAACATCAATGTTGAGCGATGGCGATATCAAACATCGTGACTTCGATGCTACAAGCAAATAATCGAACCGACTTATGACATTAAACTTGGCTCTGCGATTCTTTTACTTATCTCTGTATGCAGGTTTATTCGCGTACTCACCTATAAGCGGTGTCCCTTAATTGGATAGCTCATCGACGGAAAATTACTGAAAAAATTCGCGCTCGTCCCATTTGCGAGATATTTAATAAAGTATTTGGTACTTTTGCAGTACAACATCGATGTTAAAAGTATGATGATAATCGGGCACCGATACTTAGCTACAGATGTTAACATTATGCTGACATTTCTTAACATCAATCATTCCTAATTTCAGCGAAAATTTAAGCAATTTCATTGCGCCAAAACGGACCACAATTTCTTTATTTATTCGAGAAACTCAGGCATGGACAGGCGATTCCAAAGTTCGCCGGGAAACCCGTGTACCCGTGTAAGCAAAAATTTCAAGCAATCCCGAAGTTTGCAGAGCAACCCGTGTACCCGTGTACTTACACGGAAAATCGTGTGCGAATAGACACTGCCTTACTTTAATGCGCTAGCTCCGTCCGGTCCCCAATTCAAGACTGCCACATCAACCGTGTCGAGGATGTCCAACGTAAAGTTTTTACGGTTTTCTCTTCATGGCCTTTCTTGAGGATAGTTTTTTTCTTCCGCTAATTTTGCTTAACTCCTTAGAGGTGAGACAAATCGTCTCCAAAACTGTCTTTCCGTTTGATTGTCTTCAGGGAGTTATTAACTCTGCTGAATTGTAGAGTGAATTCAACATTATTATACCAACTCGTTTATTGAGAAATCATGATTTCTTCCAACCAGTACTTCACCGTACTAATTATGGGTTTAATGAGCCCATATCCGTTGTGTCGCGGCCCCTTTAACTCGCGATTACTCTAATTCTAATATTAACTTTCATTTATCGCGAGCCAATATAAAAGGTCGGTTTCGTTAAGGTTGCAGTTGCGAACAATACTGCTATAATTCTAAGTAATCAGTTTGTTGATATAATTGTCCGAAAAAAAGAATGAAACATAAAGTACTACAAAATAGTAAGACAGTATCGTCAACTCAAACTACAATGTGTGTCCTTCGGGCATGTCACTCTAACAATAAGCAGCACATATCATTAATGTAAATCAGGAACGGGATTGGGGCCTAAGATAGTGCCTTTGGGGACACCACAATTCACTGTCAGAGGTATCAGTGTGAGTGAAAGAGGGAGAACTCTATGTTTCTCAACCCAATTTTACTGAGCTTTTGAAGTAAGGATGTCGTGGTTTACCGTGCCAAAGGATTTTTTAAGGTCCAAGAAGGTTCCAATAGATATAATAAAGTAGCTTATATCGTAAAATGCCTCATCTCTTTTACAATTGTCTTTATGCCTGGCTTCGCATGGTGCAAAACAATTTTCCAACGCGGATCTTGCATCCCGCCGAAATCGTTTCAGGAAGTTGAGAATCGTCGGTCGTCATATTGAATCCACCATCTTTAATATCCAAATGTCGGCAGCAGTTCCGAGATCAGCGACCCCCGAAACATCAAAGGGCCCATTTTCAACGCAATCATTTGAAGTTGGGAGTTTTCGGTTGCCATAGTGGATTCGCCATTTTGCTTTTTCAAATATTTTATCAGTGATGCTCCATATTCAGTTGATAAGCTTTTCATCAAACTTGGAATCATTGGAGCAGAAATAAACTCACGGGCGGAATTACAAGCTCTTCCGTTAACGTTATAATAATTATATAGAAGATATAAAGGATACGAATATTAGCCTAAGAATTTTTTGGCAGATTTTCGGAACTATGCCCATCGAGTGCAGAATCTCATATTTTTAAACTAGTTATTCATATAATCCTTAAATTCAGCACTGGCTTAACGTTACGCACCACTTGCAATGTCACCATTATGGTAAACAAACTATGAATAAGCCAGAAATTCGACACGCCTTGCAACTAATTTTGTAATTTATGTATGTCCCGCTAAAGTCGTGGACATGTGTGCCTTTGGTGACATTATAATTTCGTCGAGAGCTCCTTGATGCAGACGTAAGAGGAGCATCAATATTGTGGACAGACGTGTTGGGCGCGGGGGGGTGCGATGAAAGAACAATAATAAATTAGATATTTACTAACAAAATTTTGCCCTCCACTGCAAATTCCGTTCAAATTTAGCACGAGCTCTAATTGTCCTCGCGAAATCGCATATTTGGCGCTTATCCAGTAATCATGCATTGGATCCCTCAGGTTGTTAACTGAACATATTCGCGGGGCCTTCGCAACGTCTGTTTCTTGTTAGAGATTCTAACACAAACTGAAGATGCATGTCGGCGATTCGTCATCAGTCCCTAAAATAATTTCCCTGCGAAAAGGATGTGTCACAACACATTATTCACTGACGCAACCAACCGGCAGGAATTGCACTCGAGCTGCTTAGCGGCGACAATGTCGTCTGCTATTAATCTTGGCTCCGGTCATTTGGGTATAATTGCGAAGAGCGCGGAGGGTTGCATCAAAGCGAATAAGTAGCATGTTATACAAATTCGTTAAATTTATGGTGAAAACATTAACAAATTGCAACATGCCATTCAGTCTCCCAAAAGATGCATCTCGACGGAGGCAAAAAAGACATGTCGTCCGGAGGAGCGGCTTAGAACGAGTATAGCGGACGGGAGAGCCTGCGCGGGTCAAAGTACTAATCAAATCTCGATTTACAACCTGAGGGTTTGAAAGTGTGCGTTCCACGTCAAAACAAATTTATCGCGTAATTAAACTTAATTAATAAAAGCTACCCAATGGGAATGCCGTGAAAAGGTCAGCAGTACGCTGCGCCGCTTGTGCGCGCTGCGTCTATTTTCGGACTTTTATTATTCCGCGCGTGCGATAAAATTGTCAGCCTCAAAGATGATTTAGGGCGCGATTTATGAAATTCTAAAATGTCTTCAAAGTGAACGATTGCCGCATGCAGCCTTTTATTGTTTCCATTCCTGGCTGAAAACAGGCCCTCGCGCTTTGATGTGAGACTTGTTTGAAACAATAAAACGCGATCGCTTCATGCGGATCAACTTATATAATTAGATCTACGGGGATCTCCAGCCTTTTATGACTTTTTAATGTCGTGGATTAAGTACTAAGTTTCGATGGGAAATCCGTCAGCTCTTAAATGTAAGCTTCAAGTTTAATTACTTCGGATGTGGCGAGCTACCATTTTGTATTACCCTGATGATTTGCTTAGATGCTGTGCCAGATGCCAGTTTGTACGTTGTAGATTAGCCGGGGGAGGATTTGGTCATATGTTACAACGGTGGCCATAGTAAGGGCGTTGCAATTGGTCATGAAGTTAATAGAAGGAAGAGTTTGGTGTATTTCCCTAAGATATCCAAAAAAAACCTGTTTCAAATTTTAGTTTAACTAACAAGGAGAAGATACGGCAGGACATCACATTTGGCGTCAGATAAGTATTCTAAGATATCGATCATGATTGATCCTTCGTTGCTTCTTTTTCAATTCCAATGCCGGCTATGGCGACACAACACTACCCATACATGGATAACAGTCTTATAAAATCTTTCATCATAATGGTGCACTACGTTCTGCGTGTAAAAAAAAATTCTCTATCGATAAATGAAATAATTTACTAAACAGCCAGTCATCTCTGGGCATCAGCGATCTGCAGGACTAAAAAGTAGCAATGGCTTCGATTCGATAACGTGGTATATTACAGCTACCGTATATGCATTCTTCAATTAGCATCCAAATAAAACACGTCAAGTGAGGCAATCATGATCTTAGTGTTCATCCAGGCTCAGTTGCACGACTCTGAATGGGGCCGCGATAAGGACTGAGTGAGCAATTGGATTTATCGATCTGCCGACGAAATAGAAATTGAAACGTATAATTCAACCGCTTTATACAATGGAGAGCAGTAATCTCATATTGACGAAATTTATCGCCGGCCGAAGCTCCTGGAGCCCCGCGCAGTGGTTGAATGTAAATTGTTAGGCGACATAAATTGGTCTCGGGGCGAATATTCAATTTTGTGTTCGCTCTTCGCTTATATCTCTCACGTTACAGTCCCGCGCCATAAAATCGCACCATGTGATCTGCCGGGCACGGAAATGTGCACTAGTTACCTGACTTCAAATGCAATTCAAAAATCTGCGCGGGACCAGCAGCGCCAAGACAGAAATGGAGAGGAAACGAGAATAGGAAATGGAATTTTAGCATGTTAACCTCAAAAGGAATTCCAGATTGTGTATTTTATTTTATGACCCAGTTTTATGCTCCAATCAATGTTGCCAGCGTTTCGTCGTTTCATTAGCGCACTCCGATCGAGCGCGAAGCCTGTGAGGACGGGCTGTCTAGAGGTTAAGTGATTGGCTTAGATGGAGAACAAGACGATTGTGTGTTGTGTAATGATTTGAAAGGGAAACTAACCTGAAGTTGGTTGCCCTGATTTGAATTTCATAATCACGCAAAAAGGACAATTTTTCGGAATATGCCGTGGAATATATTTGAATATTTATCGGAATAATAAGAAACTGGTTCATATATCAATATTCGTTTCGTATCTACCTTCTAATGCCCAGGGTCCAGTGCATTTGGGTCCCGTTGCGGTGAGCACTCTGCAAGCGAAAGATTAATTTGGTCGATTCTGAGTATATGTTAGGGTCACGCATTGAGTGTTTATGCATTCAAAAATGTAAAAAAGGCCGAACTTTTTGGAGCACGAAGACCAATTCCATCGAGTTATTCATACACGAGTCGGGAATTAGGAGCCATGAATATTTTTAATGAGCATAGCAAAAGCAGTAAAACAGCATTCAGATTTTCGGATTTGATTTAGTATTGATCATAAAATAAAGTTTACAATGTCAGTTCCATTTTGAACGTAATACGCTGAGTCGGTGATCATAATATGTATAACGTCCTGGACTTATATTAATTAAAATGATCAATTTTAATGTCATGCGCCAGAAGTCCGCCGCATGCACAATCTTTTCCTTTATTCAACCAACTTTCAACTCTTATTTGTCTTTACTGCTAAGATAGTCAAGATATTCCGAGAAAGATAGACCTTTGGGTCGAAATAATTAATTCCTAAAATCTGAATGGCGTTGAAATCGACACAGAATGGCACTCTTTAAGACATATCTAAAGTCCTCCAAAATCCTCGCATTGGCTTTTTATACAGTATAAAAATGGGTAATTGTTAAGATTAACTGCGTTACTTCCGATTGCGAAGAAATTGTAATATGTCATAAAAGAGGTCATTCTGAAAATCTTTGCCTTTGCACATATGTATGCAGGGGAAAAAAATACACGAATGCAGGTAAATTTCAGTCAGTAGACATTTTCCTTTGGAAACCGTGTTTTTTTCCTGTAGATTTCCGCGGCGTATGTACCAAGGCAAAGTTTCTCAGAATACTCCTCTCCTACTTTATGACATATTTCAATTTCATTGAAATCCGACGAGGGGAGCCGTTTTCCAAATTGCTTGTCTTCTTTCCTATAAGTATTATTATTTTACTTTTGTCTTTTGATCTAATTAACGCAGCAACATCAAACTGACGCTAAACAATACTATTGTAAGTTGCTTTCCAAAAATTCCACATGTCTACCTCTAGCATTGCAGGTACAGTCACTTGCGAAAGTGTGAATGCTCTAAAATTTCCAAAAATTCACGTTTTTCCCGCAATATTTATCAAATTAATACACCTCTTTTTTATTTTTTTTCAATTGCCCATCTTGTTGCCTTTCCAAAGAGGTACATGATGTTCAGGTAAAGAAGGGATATAAAAATTTATACGTAGAAAAGCTTTTGCGAAATTTCAAAAAAACCTGCATTTTACAAAAAATTTAAATTAAATTAATTCCAAAATATTTCCTTAAATTGGAAACGTATTGAAGTTATTGGCGGTACGTTACAAACGTTTAATTTGAAAAATTAAAAAAAAATTGAAATTCAGATTTTGTAATATTCTGAAAAAGATTTTCTACGTGTAAATTTGTATATCTTTTCTCGCCGCGTTAAATAGATCAAAAGACGAAATAAAATAATAATGTGCGTAACAAATTGATGAATCATCGTGTTATTCGACACGGTTGGCAGTCCAGCGAAGGTTCCTTCGACTTGCTTTACGAGAGCTTCCCCGGTCTAATCGTCTTAATCTTCCCCCCTATGAAAATCGCCTGACGCTGATCGACTTGGAGCCCTTATGGAAGCGACGCGATTCTGCAGATATTATCTTCATCCACCAGCTACTTTCTGGCGACATTGACTGCCCTTCACTGCTTCAGCGGATTACTCTCTATACCAATCCCCGTGACCTTAGGTCGGCTTCTCTCTTCCGCCCTGTTTACCACCGCACTAACTATGGCCTTTCTGAACGCCTCACCAGTATGCTTCGGAAAGCCAACTCCCTCCCTTCCTTTGACTTCCACCTGAGCAAATCTTCTCTTAGGAGTATCCTGCACCGCACCTCTTAAATTTTACAAGTATGTTGCCCCTCGTTCTTGTTGTTGTTTATATTAAGTTTAATAAATATTGCGTCCCTCCTGTTATCCCTAATTCTTCCCCTTTACTTAGTTTGTAGTTTAATGTAAGTTATCTTTTGTATATTTTTGTTTATTTGTTGCTTGTATTAAGCGAATATACTATTAGTAACAAATCGTAAGTAGTAATATAATACTCTCTACTGAACTGTGGTTGCACTCGGACGTGATTTTGACTTTCTCCTGTGATAATCTGCACTGTTGATTTTTAACCTGTTTGCCTGTTAAATAGTTATAATTTATACTGTCTCGTGATCTATACTGTGACACTCTTATTAGTTTCGAACATTTTATTATCAAACACTGAAAGTGATATCTCTGTTATTGACTGTGATATTTTTTGTTTATTTCCGTGTTTTAGTGCGGTGACTTTTGCTTGTTAATTTTATTTAGTCTGTGCTCAGTGCATAACTTATACTTTACACTATTTAGTTAGTTCGAATTATTGAATCATTATTATTTTATTACCAAAAAATGGCAAACCGTACAACCAGGAACAAGTCCAAAGTGCAAACTTTAACAGCTTCGCGCCCAAGCTTAATTAACTCATCTTTATCTTCGCCAAAACCTACAGCCGATTTACAATCATCGGTTTCAAATCTAGAGGCTTGTGTGCTATCGCAAATCATGGACTTGAAAACATCAGTTCTATCAGAGATCGCACTATTAAAATGCCAAATCGTGTCACTGGAGCGAAAATTAAATAACCTTGAGCCTCTGATAGCCAAGCTGAGCTGTTCCAACTCGCCTCAGCTGTTTAACGGCCTTGATCTCGGCCCAGCCTTAGTCTCTGAAGTTCAGCGACCTTTTACTACTCGCCCTGATAAACAAAAAGTGCATTCCGTTGTTTTGTCAGCTATTACTGAGCCTGAGTCATTGGAAGCATGCGATGCCCCAGTTCTGAGCGCTTGCGATCTGGTCAAAACCAAGAATTTGTTACTAACCAACTGCGCTCCCTCAGCAACTTGTGAAAGTGTCTGTCTATGGATCAGAAAAAAGGCCACATTCACCGAGCCTACTGCTGCAAATTTAAAATGTGTCGATCTTTCCACAAGACGCAGACAGTCAGGTTACCTGACCTACGCCTCTTTCAAACTTATCGTACCAGAGGATGCTTTTGCCACTCTTAATGACCCGAGCTTCTGGCCTCCTGGTACTGCAGTCAAGGAGTTCGTTCAGCGCTCTGCTGCATTGGGGTTTCGGAGGAGAGATCACCGTCGGCCTGCGAAGACAAATGTGATTTAGCCATTTACTACCAAAATGTAAATGGAATCCGGACAAAGGTCAGCAAACTCTATCAGGCTTCATGTGATGAAATGTTCGACGTCTTCTGCCTCACGGAAACTTGGCTGCATGGTGGATTTTTGGACGCTGAACTCTGCTGTAAAAACTATAATATTTACCGTCGTGATCGTCATCTTGACCGGCTCAATGCACCTGTTGGGGGTGGTGTCTTAATCGCTGTGAGCAATAGATATCCCTCTTGCTCTATTGAAATGCCTTGCTGCTCGGATATTGAGTTTATTTGTGTGCGGATTAAGCTCAATTGCAAATTTATTTTTATTTGCACTACGTATATTCCTCCGAGCAGTCCTGTCTGCACTTATCAGACCCTAATGAGTAATCTTCAGGACGTTTCTGACTTGTGCTCACATAAGGACGACGTAATTGTACTCGGTGATTTCAATCTGCCGCACCTGATTTGGAATTACTCTGAGGATGCTACGTTTTTGTCAGCTACTGGTGTTACGCGTCACACTGAAATGGAGCTGGTGGATAATATGTGCAACCTAGGATTACATCAAATCAGTGGGGTGCTCAACTCTCGGCAGCGGCTGCTTGACTTGGTATTTGCTTCTGACTCCTCGTCCACCTATGTTGATGCATGCGCCGATCCTATTTTCGATGAGGTTCCCGACCATCCAGTACTGCTTGTTTCGCATTCTTTTTTTAAGGTACCATCTGACAATAATATTCACGATTATTTTTATGATTTTAGGAAAGCGAACTTTAATGCGCTCAATTGTTTTTTGAATAGCTGTGACTGGTCCATTATTTACAATTGCCTTGAGGTTGATGAAGCCGTGCGTAAATTTTATGAATTAATTTTAGATGGAATTGCTCGGTTTGTGCCTCTAGTCAGAAAAAAGGACTTTTTGTATAACCCTGTGTGGTATAATAAAGAATTAAGGTTATTGCGAAATCATAGAAACAAGGCTTGGCATAAATACAAAAAATCTGATGCGAGCGATGACTACCTCCTCTATTGCGATTTGCGGAGGCAATTTAATAATTATTCCAAGTATTTGTATCGCCAGTATATTGATCGCATGAAATCTAATATTAGATCTAACCCTAAGCAGTTTTGGAATTTTATTAATACTAAGCGGAAGACTAATAACTACCCATCTGTTTTAACTCTTGACAATGAAACGGGTTGTGAACCTTCTGCTATTTCTAACCTTTTTGCTAAACACTTTAGCAATGCCTACTGTGATGAAATCTGTGATATAGACTTAGACTATTTTAACTACTTGACTTGTCTTCCCATACAATCTACTAACATTGTTCTTGACGTCTGTACTGTTTTAAATTATTTAAATAAAATTAAGGAAGATTACTCGGATTCCCCCGACAGTATTCCTGGTGTTGTCCTCCGTAAATGTGGTGTCTCACTTGTCGAGCCCCTTACGTTTTTGTTTAATTTATCGTTGCGTTCATGTACTTTCCCTGATATTTGGAAGTTATTTTACGTTATTCCTATTTTCAAGAAAGGGAATAAGAATTTTATTGAGAATTACAGGCCTATCGCTAAACTGTCCCCTATCCCAAAACTTTTTGAGTCCATTGTAACGGAGTATCTGACCTTCTATTGCACTTCTTTTTTATCTGAGAAGCAGCATGGCTTTGTTAAAGGTAGGTCAACAGTGACTAACTTAGTAGAATTCTCTAATTTTTGTATAACGAATTTAGAAAAGGGACAACAAGTTGATTGCGTTTACACTGATTTTAGCAAGGCATTCGACAAACTCTCCTATAGAGTGCTAATTTTTAAATTACTCCGACTTGGCTTTTCCACCGATATGGTTCAATGGATTAAGTCATACCTCACAAATCGATCTTTTAAGGTTGGATTTTCTTCCACCTTGTCTGACAGTGTTATCGTATTGTCCGGGGTTCCACAGGGTAGTCACCTTGGGCCCTTGTTATTTACAATCTTCATTAATGATTTGTTCCCTCTAATTCAAAATGCACATATCTTAGCTTACGCTGACGACCTGAAGATTTTTAGTTCGATCGAATCCTTAGAGAATGCCTATAGACTACAAGAGGACCTTATTAAGTTCTCTGAATGGTGCTCCAAAAATCATATGAAGCTGAATATTGGAAAATGCAACCTGATTTCGTTTAGTAGGAAGAGTTCCCCTTTGGATCATCCCTACAGGATTGACGATCTTCCTTTGTCTCGACAAGTACGCGTTATTGACTTAGGCGTCACTATTGACACAAAATTTAATTTTGGAGTCCATATTAATGACATTATAAATCGGGCTAATTCAATGCTTGGTTTTATTAAGCGCTGGTCTAGAGATCTAGCTGACCCTTATCTCCTCAAGACTCTGTTCTGCGCTTTCGTACGTCCTATATTGGAATACGCGTCAATAGTGTGGATGCTCATTATCAAGTCAACATCGACCGCATTGAGGCTGTACAAAAACGGTTCCTACGCTTTGCCCTGCGAGATCTAGCCTGGAATGATCCCTGTAATCTTACTCCTTACAAGGACAGATTAAAGCTCATAGATTTGACGTCTCTCTCTAAACGCAGAGAGGTAGCAAGTGTTATATGTATGCATGATATCGTTACTGGCGCTATAAATTCACCTAATCTTTTGAACCTTATTAATATAAACTCGCGTCCTCGCTTGACTAGAGGACAAAATTTTCTATATTCTAATTATCATAGGACCAATTATGGCTCTTTTGAACCTGTATCTACTATGTCTAGAAATTATAATTCTTCCTATTTTTTAATTGACTTCAATTGTAGTCGAGTAGCGTTGAAAAAAATATTATTTGTAAATTAGTAGAATTTTGTTAAAACTGTTCTTCAATTTTTTATTATTCATTATTATATTATAGTTTTAAATGTCAGATGGTCTGTGTACCTGTTGATGATCATAAATAAATAAATAAATAAATAAATAAATACTATTAGTAACAAAATCGACTTTATTTCTCTTTTGTGCACATCGGCAGTAGTTTCGAATGATGTACTACCATACATAATATTTTTATGTTAGGAAACACCTTCAGAAGGGAGGAAAAAAAATGTCTCACATATTAATATATAGATTCTTCACAACACACCGCTTTTTAATGGTAAAAAAACTGTATTAGCTCCAAACAAGCACATGAATAAAGACAGTATGAATTTTGAAAGCACATTACAACTTACATTTAAGTGAAGATGAATTAAAACAGTTGGAATACCAAGTACTTTTGTAAATGATTTCCAAACTATTTGAGTTCGGACAACTAATTCAACCGCTCTGAGAAATTCTCCTCAGTTCTAAGCGAGCAGCACTTTCTTTTTATTTTCTATAAGTTCTTGTACGATAATTCTCGTTATTGTTCATATCATTTCTAATACCATGTACGCTTTTGACTCCAAAAAGTCTATGTTGCCATTTTCCCTCTTTCTCGAGAGAAAGCACTGTTCAACGTAATATTATTAATCAATTTCGAAAATGCATAACAATGTACAAAATTAGCTTTTTTCAATCACTTAAGTTAGAACAATGAAATAGGATTTTCAGCACATTCATCGTTGCAGCAGTTATACATCAAATGGACCGTTATAATTCTAAACGTGTTTTGATAAATTTTAAAAGCTGTTAAGGTGCAATTAATAGTGATACCCATTTTAATATTCGAACAATAATTTTCTCAGGACCAAAGTAACGCGATGTAAGGTTATTTTTTGAAACGACGTGTATTTATATTTCCAAAATGCAATTTTATTTTGAATAAGGACAGAGCACAAACATTGTTTAAATATTAAAACTAATAATTCAATATATAAAAATAATTTTGCTGAATACTAATCAAACTTAGAAATAAAATATTACGTTCAACAGTTTAGTGTAGCTAAGATCTGATACCATTGAATGACACCTTTCCATCTGATTAAATATTGATGTGAGTTTACATGTTTGCACAAATCTGCACAGCAACAACGTATATAAAAGCTTCCGAAAACAGTACTTAAACTCCCGTAAATCGAACAATTTTGCAGTTCAGAATGGCGGTCTCAAAGTGTCTTCTTTCTGCACTTTTCGTGTCTATTATCTTGTGTACGATAGCTCAAATTGTTGAAGTTCCAGGTGGCAAAATACAAGGAGAGACAAAAGATTACTATGTCAAGTTCGAGGGTATTCCTTATGCTGCCGCGCCTGTAGGAAAGCATAGATATGAACCACCACAACCATTTACGACTAAATGGGAAGGTATCCGAAATGCTACTGCTGCTCAAAACATCTGCATACAATGGAACCAAAACTATCGTGGAGATGAGGACTGCTTGTACCTAAATGTGTACACTCCAGCTATTGACAGTAACGAAACTTTTGACGTAATCGTTTACATCCACGGTGGAGCTTTCATGTATGGCAGTGGAAGCGACAATAGACCAGATCGACTATTGAAATACAAAAAAGTTATTTTGGTAACATTAAATTATCGATTGGGACCGCTAGGATTTCTTTGCACTGAAGACAATGAAATTTCTTGCAACATTGGTCTCAAAGATCAGAATATGGCCTTAAGGTGGGTTAGGAACAATATTCATGCTTTCAAAGGCGATCCCAACAAAGTTATTGTCACTGGATATTCTGCTGGAGGAGCTAGTGTTCATTTGCACATGTTATCACCGCAATCCCGTGGACTATTCAAAGCCGCAGTTTCGCACAGCGGTACTGCCTTTTGCTCCTGGGCCACAGTAACAAATTCTTTGCAAAGAGCTAAGAAGTTAGCTAGTTATCTTGGATGTCCAACAGAAAACACAAAATTACTAAAAAGGTGTCTGAAAACCAAAGATGCAATAGATATTGTACGCGCAGTGAACATCTTCTATCGCTTCATGCGCAATCCGTTTACTGTCTTCGGTCCAACAATTGAGAAATACGATGCTCCGGATGCATTTATAACTCACAAACTGGAAGATATTATATTAACAGGACGCAGTGCTAGGGTTCCGTGGGTTGTAGCTTTCACGGAGAATGAAGGTGGTTATAACGCAGCTACTCTATTGAAAAAGGACTCAAACGGAACTGAATATATTAATTCTTTGGGGGAAATATGGCCTCAAATAGCGTCGGAGGTGTTGTTCTTCAACGAATCAGTACCTGCTCTTTTGCATGAATCCGTAGCTAACAGTCTCAAAAAGCACTACTTAGGAGATAAAGAGTTTTCAGTTGCCACTTATCTCGAAACTCAGAAAATGTTCACAGATCAACTTTTCATAAAAGGAATAGATAAGTCGATCAGATTACATCAGAAGTTTAGTCATGCACCTGTGTATACTTATCGTTACAACAAGACTTTCACCGGTGGGATTGCTCGGCTATTGTCAGATAATGCTAATATGGACTTCGGTAAGTATTAACATATATTCAAATATGCGTATCTTTTCACTTTCAAAATATTTAAAGGATTTTTTCCTCATAAATGTTAGTTTAAAAGAACTGCAACTGCAGGGCTGTTAAAAACACACTAAATTTTTATTATTATTATATAATTTTTTCCAAATAGGTTCTATACACGGAGACGACGTATACCACATTTTTGTAGCTGATTACGTGGATTCAAACTTATTTGACGAAAAAGATGATCAAATATCCCAAAACTTTGCCCAACTTTATAGTACATTGTTGCAAACTTCTAAGTACGTACAATGCCAAAATTTATTTGAATTTAACTAACTAAAATATTCTCAACAGACCGCCAATGTACGGAAACATATCACTTCCCAGATCTTACAAATATGGTAAAAAAATAAAATTCCTACAAATAAATGACGCAGATGACTATAAAGTTATGGAAGTTGACAAGCTTTATAATTAAAACTTGTTTTGACTTTTGAACTAATGTACATATGTTCCGGGGATATAATACACGCAGTGAAATGAAAACTGAAATTCAGTTTCCAGTTAAAAATTAGAAACAGATTGCAGCGTTGTTAAAAAATAAAGTTACATAGGGTCTTTCAATAAGGACGCTTGGCTTTAAATGAAAATAAAACAAGTTGTGTGTCAGATAACCACTGCATTTGATTTTATTTAAAATAATATTTTATGGCACTAAGTATTGAATATAACATCGATCAAATATACGCCTCGCTTGGCTTTTATGGAAGTTGACCAAATTTCGCCAAAAATGGCGATTGCTACAGATCGATTATAAGCAACGTCTTGTAACCTAAACGCTATGTGGCACACAGCGCATGCAACAATGGACATTTTGCACAAGCGGTCTAAGCGAATAAACCTCAAGCAATTTATGACCTCAAAGCCAACATAACGAACGCCATCCAGCAAATTCAGCCAGATTTATGCGACAAAGTCATCGAAAATTGGACCTTCCGAATACGTGCCACCAAGTAAGCCGCGGCGGACAATTGAGCGACGTTATATTCCAAGTAATAATACTAAACATCGGAGTGGAGACCTCACTAAGAACTTGTTCACATTTAAAAATCGAGCGTTCTTATTGAAAGACCCTGTATTAAAAAGTACCCTATTCAAAACTAATAATTTTTTTTGTATTACGTAAGCAAATACACAGGGTGTTTCATCTATCAGAGAACAAAATGAATGAGATGATAGATGTCCTCTAGACAAGCAAAACAGGGAAGGTAATCTCAATAGTTACAGGGTGATTCATAAATTAAGTATTCACATTATTATTTTATTTTTATCTTTTATCTACCCAACGCACCGACATCAACCTAATGCCAAACCACTATAATATTATATCAATTTGCTTTCCAAAAATGGCACCAATATTTATCTACCTCTATCACTGCAAGTAATAATTAGTAAAGTGACTTGCAAAGGTAAAAAATGCTCTAAAATTTCCTGAAGTTCGCGTTTTCCCCACATTTTCACCGAGATTTATGTGATTAATATACTTCTTTTTTATTTTTGTTAAATTGTCCATCTTGCTGCTTTATCAAAGAGGTACAACACGTGGAGGTGGAAATAGAACATATAAATTCATATGTAGAAAAGCTTTTGCGGAATAGTAAAAAATCTGAATCAGTAGACAAATTATACAGCACTTTTTTACATGTCAGCAGACAAGACAGCTGATCATATCAAATGTACATAATATTATTACCCGTCTTAATTTTCAATAGAAATTAAAACAGAGCAGGCACTTTAGGAGTTTAATTGAAGATTTGTAAAATTGCTATTTTTGTTCTTAGCATTTAAAGTGCAACCGTTCTGTATAAGATTTATTAAACTCAAATGCAAATACAGAAAAGATGAAACTACTAAGTTTCATGGAACTCCAACTGTAAATATTTAGTCCAGCATTTGCATATTAGCAGTGAAAGTAACTGGAATATTTTTTGGGGGACATTCGGCCATTTCGAAACAAAACGGTCCTCTCGAGCTCTTATTCTTATTTTCAGAGTTTCACGTCTATTTTAGGCCTGATTTACATGTGTTTTTGTTTTTAAACTAACGAGGGTAAGCCTTTTCTTTTAATAAATAAGTTGCCTAGATCCACGATTTTTTTTATTTTGCGAACAATTTACAAATTTTTGTACGGCGATTGTACACGCCAAAACAAAGCTGGTATTAAGTACTGCCCAAAATAGTAATACTTTTTATTCTAGGTACCAACATCTGTGGTCCCGGGAATTCGAAACCAAAATGTGGAAGTGGAAAAATATATCCTCTATTCATTTTGAAACCGCTTTAACAGGGCACATTCTCACATGAAAATTAGCCTTAGCTATCTAAACAAAATAATCATTTCAGTGCAATGACTTGAAATAAGTACCTCTTCATAAAACCATAAAAAGCATTATTAGGTTTATGGGTGTTTAATAAACACTCGGGTTTAGAGTTTAGAGCTGATAAATGAACTGGATATATGAGAGTATCCTTCGCAAGGCACCAGTTCGTTGGACGCTTAAATCACGCTTCTAATTAACCGCAGATGTCTTGCCTAGACCTAGACCCTAGTAAGATAGAAAGGTAGAAGAGCCAAGAGGAGCGGATCTGTGAAATGAAATATGGCCAACGTGGCGATAACTTTGCGCAAGTCCAACGAGATAGCCGTTTAAGTCATTTGCGCTAAAAATGTTAGCCATAAACGATAAGCGGTTTTATAATCCCTTCATAAAGTTGGTGATATGTGCAACAGAAGGCATAAATAACGGGAATAAATTCTGCGTAAGAAGTAAAAGGAGTCGTTAAGCCGCAGAGGATCTCGGCATGATTATGTCATAGAATTAAGCAGCTGATAAACGCCAGTCTCAGCGGTATTAAGGCTATACGCAGGAAAAGTCAATAAATTGCGGATAAATTGCCGCATTTCAGCGGTCGGTGCTGCCTTTCTATTCCCTACAAGGGTTTGATTACTAGCTGCGGTACCAAAAGGCCTAATCTCGGCAATTAATCCACCGATATAAAATCTTATTCTGTCTTTCTCCGATCCTTGTAGTTCCGTTAATTGCCTCAATCTAATAGCGCATAATTCGGCGGAATTTATTTTACATACAAGCGTTAAACATATGCACAAAATTAATATTGGCATTGGGAACGAGAGAGGAACTAGTTTCGATCGCAGATACCATAGTTGATTAGTGGCTAAATTAACGGCTGAGTTTATGAGTAATTCCAGCGACTAACAACCAGTTAATTACTGCGTGAACAAGCACCTAATGCAATTCAAAGCCCACTGGGCAGGAAGCCTCTGTATGATAATTACGTTCCTGTAATTTTTTAATTTATTTGCCTTCGATCGGTAATCGCAAAGGTTGTTGGCGCATTTGGCTTTGGATGTCTTTAATTCTTTAGAGCTTAGGCGAACAGGTATTTTATTACAGATCAATTTCCAATGGACGAATGATGTGCTGTTAGCGGTAAATTAAAGAGCTATTAGTTATTCGACACTTGCCAGTAAAAGATGAACTAGCGATTCTACATACATACTCGAATGTGTTACACACTGGCATTCACACCGAACTTTAAGCGAAGATTGGCATATCTGATCAAATTGAAAGTAAATAGCACAATGTTAATACTTGACATACATATGTATGTATGTGCGCTGAAATGCAGTCGGCACAGACTGAACGGATTTGTCACAGACTGAAGTTTGTGAATTTTATGGTAGAAACAGAGTATATTTCCCTTTGTTAATTTTACAAAAGAGGTAAAAATTAGTAACAACAAAAATAGTCAAGACAAGTCTCGTCATTAAAGATTTAAGAAAACAAATTAAGTAAAAAAAATCTATATCACATTTGTTTATTCATTCTTTGCGACTGCAACTGACAAAAACGTCACATACCATAACAAAATAAATTTTTTTATGCGCATAGTATTATATATAATGCGCTGTCGTTTACCTCTTTATTTGAACTATTTAAAAATTTTTATAAAAACAAAAATATTACTCCTTCAATAGGGAAATTACCACTGACCACGCATTCTGTTTAGCCCAAGAATTCGTACGTGATGCAGACATTGCGTTCTCAACATGGGGTTAATATCAGCCCATCTTTAATTGCTAAAATATCCTCTGGAGAAATTAGTCCGAGAAAGATAGCAAAAATAATGCCTGAACCCCGAAATATTTAATTCCTAAAATCTGAAGGTTGGAATTGACGCAGACTGTCAGCCTTTAAGACATATCCAAAGTCGCCCGTAATCCCCGCATTGGCTTTATACACTATACTTTGAAAGCGACTGCAGGTGCGTTAAATCGCATGATCTCGGTGGCCAGTTCACGTCGCCCTCAAATCGTGTAGAATGTCCAATGTGGCATGCGCTGTGTGGCACGAAGCGCCATGCTGTTGGAACCACATATCATCCAGTGTATGTCACAAGAAATTGATTATCATCGAACTGTGGCCCTCGCCGTTTTTGCCGAAATTAGGGTCAACAACGTCACATTCCATACTTAATGCCATAAAATATTCTTTCAAATAAAATAAAAATAGAGTGGATATCTCTATTAAATGAAAAAGGTTTATCGCTGTCAAATTAACGGGACTACCTGAACAATTATGACCATTTAGTGACTTTTTAGATGACACATCTGTCGTTTTAATCCATCCTAGATGAGGTGCTAATCTTCATAGAGCCCATATTAGGTAATAGGTGTAGTGGCGTATATACATACCTAAACCGTGAATGTACCCTCATAATTTTATGTAACCATTAACTTAACATACTTACTTGATGATTGTTTGGATAAAATCATTATGATATGTAATATAAGAGAATATTATAATATTTTATCGAAAGAACCAGTGAGAACCAGACTTCTATCCAATCCAATGCAAATGTAATGCAATCATATAAGTATTATGCACACGCGAGTATAAACCGTGTAAAACAACACTTTTATAGCGGCTGCCAGTGGCATTTCCTTTCACTAATTTCAAGTTTACTAGGTCAATTAATTATCATTTCACGTCTACGAGACAACAAATTAGCTGTATGTCAGGCGCCAACAAAAATATACTGCAACGTTAATAGACAGAAACTAAAAAAAATCACCACTGAGTTGCGCTTTAATAAATATCACACAGTTAAACATGAATTAGTTTTAATGAGTCAAATTAATAACTCGCTTATGAACGATTCAGGAAAGCGCGTTTCATAAATTTCAACTTTTATATGGCACACACACATTACCATCGCTTCGGGCGATAGCTACTATTTATTCTTTGTGAAAATTTCTAATTAAATATTATATTTAATGAATATCGTAGATACAACATATAATAAATTATAATTGACGTCGTAAATGTAGATTGTGAATAATTTTACTCCGAACACTTGAGGAACGTACAGTACAAACTCTTTTTGCATTTAATTTTGCTTACTTTATGATTTTACATGATCTTTCCAATAAACTATTGAAAACCGAATACAGAAATCATGATCAGTAGTACTTAAATATATGTCGCAGGCTCCATGAGAGGGGCTCATATGTCAGGAATGACATTTATTTCAAAGTTATATATATAAGAAATCAATTAAACAAAATAATAGATTAGCGGATTCAGTGAACATTTAAAATCTCTTATAAAATGTTAAACAGCCGAAAATCAAATTTGTTTACCAAAACTCATAAAAACTTTCAAAGATGAAGAGGGGCACATGAATTAATTATTAGTAACCTACTAGTAACGCCTATTTTTAAATTTAAAATAGATCCTAATTCTTAAGACCTACATTTTGGTACACCACATCTCTAGCTATATAAAAAAGAAATATATTATAACACTTTTAGCTCTACATATTAGGCTTTACAGAAAAAAATATTCTTCCTAAATCTTACATGTGCGCCTGGGGGCCATAAATGTACTCGTGTAATTTCACATCTTCACCATTTGTAGTTTACGAGATGTTTTAATACTTTGTCGAATTCTAAAAATGAGTAGTTTCATTCTATCAACTAGCTCTACATGTTCAGGCCGTTGCGCTGGTAAACAACAAACATTTCACCGAGAACAAGTGTAATATAAAAATAATTTAATCACAGAAGAAATATTATTTCCAAGAATATTGATTGAGAACGACGATCGCGTCGTACGTCTTCTGTTGTACCGGATCTGACAGGACTTATTACCTTTTTAACATTATTGGAAATCGGAAGAAAAAAAGCATTACAATCAGAGCACTCTATATATGTAAATAAAAATTAAATCCTGTGCGTTGCTCATCACTTGAGAACGGCTGGTTCGATTTGGCTAATTTTAGGCTAGTAATAGTCCTAATAAGGTTTTTAAGGAGGAAAAATTGGAAAAATTACCCGAAAAATTGGGTGATTTGGGAAAAACTGAATGCTTTATTCTCCGATGTATTTCGCTAACCATTCATCCGATTGCGATGACACTTTGATAAGCTGTTATGCTCTGTTATATACAAATTTCCTGGAATACAAGATGGTGAATCCAATATGGCAGCGATTTTCTGACTTCAAGAAATCTTTATAAAAAGGACACTCGGGGGTTTTCGGGGTCACTGATCTCGAATCTGCATTAAAAATTTTGGTATTCACGATGGCGGATCCAATTTGGCTACCGAAAAAGTTAAACTTTAAGAGATTTTCCGAAAATCCTCACTAAGAGGTTTTCGGGGCACTGATTTCGAATATGTTATCAACATTTCCAAATTCAAGATAGCGGATTCAACATGGCTACCGAAAAAAATAAACTTCAAGGAATTGCCCTGAAAATCCGAAAATTTGTATCTCTGCATGCTGATTGGAAATAAATGAATAAATTTATAGAAAAAAAAGTGTTGGGGATAGGTGAAAGTGATATGTATATGCGGGTACGGGTGTATGAATTTATGCTTAATTTAATGAGGCCACTCCCGCTGCAGGACATACACAAGAAGGGGTGCAGTATGGAGGGGGTGTAAAATCTATAGCATAAAAAAAGGCATATTCTTGGAAATATCCTGTTATTGGAGCAATTATTACCAGAGTGGCCTTTTCGGGAAAGTAACAGTTTAGAATTTTCACTGACTTGGCAATTAGTTTCAGTTATAAAAACTTGCTTTAATTTTATGGTTACTGTGTAGTAGTATAATTTGTGACTTCCAACGATGAACATGATAGCGATTTTGTTTAGGTTTATAAAATTTAATGTGAACAAATAATTTGACCAAATTTATGGTATTATTACGTATCCCGGGAAACGACGGCCCGGGCAAGCTAGAAGCAAATAAATGGAAAATTTACTTTAAATCAACAAAAAAATAAAATATTGAAAAAATTAAGGAACACACTGTACCCTGGAACTGCACATACTTTAAATTTTTCAACCCAAAAATAAATATAAAATATTGTTTCAGGTTAATAATAATATTTTTGCAAAACGGGTAAGTAGGATTAGAGTTCAATATTTGAACTACAAAAGAGGTCTTTATACCTATTTTGTATATTACAAAACCAATAACTAACGAGTTATCATAAAATGAAAACTGTTAGTGTGGATTACACCTCATATGCCATTTTTTTTATTCATGACTGAGGTGTGCATGCCTAGGGATAAAAATCGATAAGTGTTGAAACGTGGTAACGTCATTTAAAAGTGCAAATTATTAGCAGATATAATAAATATGCTCTATAACAAAATACCCCCTTTGTAGTATATTTAGAAAGTTATTAAATAGATATACAATTTTTAAGTGCTTCCGAGCAGCAAGATCAGTAGTACAACCAAATGAATTTATGTTAATCCAAGCAATAAAGAAGCTTACCCAGCTGGCTTGAACATCACCTGATTAAAAAAACCATCTGCTCGACTAGAGCAGCTCCTTCCCATTAAGACAGAGTTCTTGGCAATCACAGCGTGGGCATTCTCTAGATTTCCGTGGATAAAGTGAACTTTCGTGTCGGCGTACTTTTTTCCAGAATTCGCATGAACGGCCAATTATTTGCGCATGTGTAACAAGTTAATAAACATAATTTTGTGGCGGTTTTATAAATTTTACCTGCCAGCCTGACATGACATTTTGTGCGGCGTTACAATCTGTTTTGTTGTTATGTTTCTCAGATGCCGTGGCACTAGATGTGGTGCGCGCCAGTTATTGTTTGGCTGTGACCATATTTGTCGGATTAACATTTAGCTGCGGTTACTGGCAAATCGTGACACTCATGTCCCTTTCAAAGGTGGGCTTAACTCAGAATGGATATAAATTATGCTCTATCAGCCGGGGACGGTAGAGGTCAGTTATGCTCGTCATGTAAATTTATGATTATCTTCCCCGCTGGCGGCTAGGCATCTTGGTTTCATAATGGCCACAGATTGTTTGCGCGAGGAAGTGTTACTGAATTGTTACCTCGTTTATAACAGCAATCTAGGGGAGAATTGCTATCATCAAATGTGCAGTGAAATTTATAAATTTTCTACCTTCTGGGTATATTGCTCAAGTTTCTTTGAGTTTAAATAAATAGTTAAATTGGGCTCAGATGGCTATTTTTACTTGAACATGCGAGAGAAAGGGTTATGCAACAAAAACGTTTTAAAGCAATAATCACGCCACAAATCGCTGTGCAATTTTGAAAATGCCGATAGTTCACGAAACTCAATTTTCTCATCAATATGTGTTGGTAACACAAGAAATTTCGCACCACTAAGATCGGATTTTTTCAACCTGGAGTAAGAGAAATATGTTTCATTGTTAACATTGATTTGAAATAAACGTAAAATGTAATAAAAAATGAAAATAACTAAATTGCATTTTTCAAGACAAAAGTGAAAGATACTACCATCTTAATGTGCTTTCCAAAAATGCCACCAATTTTGATCAACCGCTACCACTGCAGATACAGTCACTGACGAAATTGAAAAAAAATGCGAAACAATTTCCTAAATTTAAAATTTTCCCACTTTTTCTCCGAAATTCATGTAATTAATGAACCTCTTTTTTTATTTTGATTGAATTCCCATCTTGTTGCCTCTCGATAAAGGTACATACGTCCAGGAAGAGAAAGGATATACAAATTTATACGTAGAAAAGCTTTCGCGGAATTTAAAATAATCTGCATTTTTTCACTTTCGCAAGTGACTGTATCTACAGTAGTAGAGATAAATCAACATTGGTGGCATTTTTGGAAAGGACATTGAGATAGAAGTTGTTTGGCGTAAGTTTGGTTTCGTTGTGTATATTAGATCAGAAATTAAAAAGAAAATAATAACGTGCCTAAAGAATTTATGAATCACCCGGTAACTCGAAAACTGTTAGGATTTCTTCACCCTGTCATACGTTTTATCGTTTGTCAAGGCGAGATCTATCAGAGCTATCATTTTTTCATATATAACCGCGAAATATATAACCAAGAATATATGTATATGAGGCCTTATATTTCGGATAAGGGGATCGGGGGAATGGTATGTTTTCGCACAAGCTTGGGGATAAGTCAAAAATTAATGATGTTTAAAAAATTATATATTTGCGAACCTTTCCAATGATACCCCACACGAAATTCTTTCATAGAAATAGATGCAGGCAAATAATTTTTACAACTGTGCCAAATTTCAAGTCGACATCAATAGCAATTCATTAGAAAATCGGGGGTGACATACGTACGGACAGACACCAAAACTCACCTTAAGGGTTCCTTGTACCTTTTAGGTACGGAACCCTAAAACCTGAACTCAGTCTCAATATTTACAAGGAATAACATTGAGCTTGGTTTTTCTCTTTCTGTTTTAAAATTACTCCTGGCCGATTGGTAACAAACGGGGTGTGGTGACAGCCTTAGATGGTACTTCAATATCTTTGAACAAGGTAGAAATCAAGTGACATTGAAAAATAAATTTGGAAGAAAAAAAGGCAGGAAATAAAAATTAACAAGGCTCAAGAATGAAAGGGCGACCGGGTTTATAGTTTATATATTTCTAGCCACAACGGTCAAGCAAAATGTAATGTCTTTCCAAAGATTTGTGGAGACAGACAGAATTGCCAAATGTTGCAGGTCACCTCAAGGGTCGTCTTGTCGCTATCGTTGATGTTATCGACCAAAATTTGGTTCTTATTGATGAACCACTCACCGGCGTCCCTCGACCGAGTTCCGAGTCAGGTACCCGTACAAAGCGCCTAATGGCATTTTGCGTAAGGCGTGGAAAAAGTTCGGATTCATGTTGAAGTGGAATATTACTGAGTGGTCAACCAAGGTATAGTCAGCAAAACATACACAACTAAATCACTTTGAACGCTTGATGCTGCATTATGCCAACGCAACAACTGCTTACTATTTACAATACATTGAAGAACCGCACCAACAGTGACGGAACACCACAAATCCTTAAGAAGGATAGAAAAGGCAAAGTTGCGAAGGGCGACAAGTCTTCAACAAGCCCGCGAAGAAGAATATTTTTCGTGATTTGAGGTCGAGGAAGCTTATAAGTGAGCAAGTCACCCTTAAGTACATATTTGCTCTCACCGCCTAATAAATATTTATAAAAGGTACCAAAATAAAGAAATATGGGAAGAAAGTAGAATGGGATTTTACTTGGCCTTGATTTCGATTCGATTTTCGTTCAAACTGATATTGAATGGTGTCGAAGTATCAAAATAGTTAAATATGAATTTTTTTCTAAAAATGAGTTTTCCTTTTAAAAATTCAAAAATTTCTTTTAGAATCTTTTAGCGTTATTGGCTGACCGTGTATTGACGACTTCAAGTCGCGGGAATGCAGCAAGTTAAGCTCGGTGAAGTCAATAGTGGAACTGCAACTTGGAGCTAATGCGGACCCGGATTGCACGCTGCCGGTGGGTAACCGTCATTAATCTTTGTTTATTTGAAATTTGAATCTGGTTGCACAGTGGCGACCTGTCTGCAAAATGCCGCGCAGGCAGCGTGAGCGCGGTTCGGCTGAAACGCCTCCCACCGGCGATGATACGTGTAACACGAGTTGCAAGTGCACCAGGGTGGTTATGGATGGCTGGCCATGACAAGAAATCGCAAAGTGGTTGCCGCGCGGTGTCATATGTCAGGGGAGTTGCAGCCGATTTTCGCTTGCGCAAAATGCACTTTCGCACACCTCCCCCGTGGTTGGATGAGCTGTCCGTTTGGAAAATCGATAATTGCTCCTGACAGGTGTCTGCACAGCGCCAAGGGGAAGGACTTCAAGGCACGGATAAACACCGGAAGTGTCTATTTCAGGCGCGCTGCAAAGACCTCCCCTTTAATAATGGCGGCAGTCAACAATAAGTATGCAGACCAGACCGCCTTCAAAACGAAATGTCGGTGGATTACGTAAACGGGATTTTTTGCAGCAGATTACTTCACATGCACCACGTGTGCCGCTTCTTGCGCATGTGGGTTACCCGCGAGCACTTGCAAATCTTGTTAACCAGATAATGCCAAGCGCAATTAAGTGGTTCGCGGGAAAAAAAACGTTTTTAATGGGCCTAGGATTTGAATAGAACTGCGCGGGCTCTGCTACTGCACTGTTGTTTTACGGAGCTCAGTCCGTCAACCAGGAAACATCAATTCCACATTATTTTCAGACAGGTGGGCAATTACGGTCCTCCTGGTTTATTTAGTGGCATTTTTCCCCACAATCAGCCCTCCGTTTCGATACGATTGCATTCGAATTCAGTTTTAATGATTTCCATATACGTGGGCTTCATGATTAGAAATTACAGTGCTTACTTAGAAGCGGCCGGGCAGCCATTCATTATGTAATCTCTGCCTATTATTTGCATACCTTCAACGAAACACTAAAAATACTGCACGGATATTTGCGAAATTAGTTAGAATTTACTCATTCATCGAAATTTATTGATGGACTCACTGTAAGTGATTTGCGATAATCGTTCTGGCTCCCTGCTCAACCGGCGAAATTATACTGAAACTTCTGGCCTTACGGCAATGTTGTGTTGCAATGCTTAGCAGAATAGAGCTGATTTGATTACAGCAACTACATATATTCTGAGGTCACATGCGAAAAACTTTCAACTTTTTACTGATGGCGATGAAAGTCGTACATTGGGACGTACGTACAGTGGTGGCCATGGATTAAATATAACCTTTCCCGATGGAAACAACAAAATAAATTTCGATTCAGAATCAAAATTAACTTTATTATATTCATATTTTTAGATTTATTGGGTCACTAAGTTTAATTCAATGGGACCTATATGGCTAAATTTTCGATTTTTTTTATTGGCTTTTCTTTTTGTTCAACTATTTCCGAGTAAAACGCTGCAAACTAAACTCAAATCCGTAAGAAATTAACGAAGTTATGCCTTTTTAACACGCTTTTATTATTTTACTTTTAGATGTGTCGTTAAAAAAAGTACTTCAAATACTCTGTAATAACGGAAGCCTAATCGATGCGCTAAATCCGCGCTATTTTTGGTTCACAGCAGAGCAACTAAGTACGTTCCCTGTGATTCTCTGTTGTGTTTCTTGTGTAAACAAACTTTAATCAGTGCGTTTCTAAGTAGCTTTTTCGTTGATGAACTTTGTTTTTCTTCTGCAAAGTCAAACTTTAATTCGATTTTGCTCAGAATTCTGTTTTTCGACTTTTGCCGTAGAAAATTTCAAAAACCGTTAGCTCAAATTGTTTGAAATTTGGTGGGCTGGTTTATTATACATCTGGTCATGGAATGAATTAAAAAATATTTGAATATTTAGATTATAATTATTTTTTAAAATATTTATTAATTCAGTAAATAATAAAAAATTTCAAAAATTGAACTCTAAAATACACAAAATCAAAAAAATTGCAGGAAAGCAAAACTAATGAATTCATTCTGTGCAGTCAAGTATTATCTAACAGAAAATGTCTTGTTTATGTGTTTTAGATCAGGGGTTCTGGAAAAAGCTGCGGCAAAGGTGAAATCCCACCATTGCAAGAGACGCTCAACCCATAAGAGCCCATGGGTATTTTTGTGATTTTTATAGGCCAAAAACAATCTTAAAGTATTCAATAATAAATTAGTTCCTCATTTTCTAAATTTTATGTGGTTTATTTCTTAAAAGAAAAAATCCTCCGCAAAACCCCATTTAAGCCATATAGGCTTAATTTTTTTTTCACTTAAAAGGTGTTTTAGGGTCTTAACAATAATATACCAAATGATGGAATACGGCAAGAGTGTCCGAGTGCCCAAATTTTTCATTCTGCGGTTAGAGGTATATGAAATTTTCATATGGTTTCTCAGTACTTAAAACTTTAAACGCGTTTTTCTCGAAACCACTTTTTTTGAGCTCGCCGAAGACATAACTCGAGCAAATCTTTACCGATCGACTTGAAATGTTGACAGTAGCTTCGAAATATCTTTCTCCACGGAGCTACGTAGGATTTTTATTTTATATGGCTTAGTTTTTTTTTTATCGACGATTTTATGGCGTTTTTTTTGTTAAAAATTAAATTTTTTTTTCAAACATGCACCATTTTGTGAAAAATCAATATATCGAAAAAATCCTACGTAGCTCGCTAGCTGTTGTTATGTGGAAACCAAAAAGTTTTGGTTTTTTCTTCCAGGTCAAAAATTAAGGAGTCTACGTCTTCGGCCATCGACACGGTTTCAAAAATAGGCGCCTTGGGGCATATGCTGCGCAGCCGCCATTTTTAAATATTTTTTATTGAAAAAATTACATTTTGTACTTTTTTAGTATTGCTATAAAACATACTTTACAGATTTTCGATTGATACTTTTATTCAGCCAAAATTAATTCCCGAAAATATGAAAAATATATTTTTTTGTGTGCTACTGTGATGTCCCCCCTTAAAAGAAGAAATTCACATTTGGGTAACACCTGCAAGAAAAGAAGTTTAAATGTTTACCTTTTTAATTTAAGATAAATTCAATAGATTTAAAGTATTTACTTTACAATTATTTTGGAAATATTGTTAGTATTTGATGGGATGTCCTTTTTTCAAAATTGAGGCGCATCATCTTCGAGGTAATCTTTATACTAATACCTCACATTGTATGTTAGCTTTGGTATAACGTTCCAAGCATTCTTAATTTCCTGTCACAATTCTCCTAAATTCCAAAGAACCGGTAAATTGTTGTCGGCCAGTGTATAAATACATATGGCTGTTTATAATATTTGTATACACATGTTGGTCCATTTTTGTGTTAATTTTTGTTATCGGGCAGATACCATGCAAGGAAAAGGCACCCCAGACCATTATGCAGTTGCGGACATCTACACAGAAAGTGAGAGAGGGACTCCTTTTCGCCTGGGTTCTTACAGCTACGGCATTGCTTATTAAACGATAATCTTGGCTGGGTGCTCACCCATTGGCCTGTATATAGGTACCGCCACTATTCTGGCAACGTCCACACCGGTACGCCGAAGCAGCTCCTGCGTTCTGCCCATGTTCTCGATCGCCAGAACCTCTGCTTGAAAAATACTGGGTTGATCAACAAGACGGTATGAAACACTGATACTAAACGAATTCGAAAAAATTCCGACGCCAATTCCTTCCTCGGATTTGTAACCGTCATCGAATATCGCCACGTTAAATTTTTGTAGTACGTTATCGTCCTTCTACTCCTTTCTATTGGGCAACCGCACTTTAAAGTTCCTACGTGGGCACGATGTAGTCCGTCTGGCAGGTTGTTAAAACATTGGTTAATAGGTCCAGCATCCTGCTGTGCCCATATGAGTTGGCCTTCCAGCTTTATATCTCCATGAGCCTAACCGCGCTACGTCTATAGGTAGGAAATGCAAAAGTACGTTAAAGGCCTCGGTAGGGCGTAATCGCATAGCTCCCGAAGTACGCACTTGCCGTTCGTTTTACTTTTCCCAGCTTTATTTTATTATAATCTTTATCCCATTTGTGGGGATATGACGTATCACGGCTGTATACATCCACCAAACCATCTAGACTGGAGTCCACACCTCCTACCAAATGTTCTTTTGCATGCGTAGAATTCTATGCAATATGCAAATGCCTTTGTGATGCGCTCATCTATATACAACCTCCAGTTCAGCTTAGTATCGAGTATTACTCTGAGATACTTTGCATGATGTGATAGTGTCAAGACTTCTCCACCTAGTCTGGGGAGTTTAAATCCCAGAATTTTAGTTTTTCTGGTAAAAAGTACTAGTTCACTTTTATTTGGGTTCACTGAATAATTCTAGACCTTAGCATGGTAATTAACCAATGGTAGGTAGATGGCTTCTTCTACTCCTAAGGAGAGAATTACTTCCTCCGTACTTGGTTCTGTACGTTGACGGACGGAAGCACCTACTATATCTAAGAAGACTACCAGCGTGTACTGTTTGTACTCCAGGGAGTGTTCAATAAATAGTGCGTACTATGTACCTCATGTTGAGCTGTCTTCGTAGACCTGCCCTTTAGGTATGCGTACTGCGCTGTAGAAAGCGCTGATGGTGTAGATATTTTGGGTTATGTTCCTGGTTTTGTGGACATCATACATAACGTTTTCCATCTGAACCGAACCTACAAAACTTTGACTCGTCACTCTAAATATTTATCCAGAAATTTAACGGTTTGTTTAGGTGTTTCCTGGTAAATTGAAGCCTTGCCTTAAGATTTTTGTTTTTGACACAAATGGTTTTCTTTGTGCAATGCATCCACGTAAGTTTTTTCATTAAGATGACGCCTTATGGCTCTTGAGGACACATTAACTTCATGTTCAGATGATAATTCAGTTTTCATCTCATTGGAGCTCATTAAGGAATCTTTATTCATAACACGAAAAATGATTTGATCTTCTCTCGGTGTTGTTTTCCGTGCTCAAGGACATATATTTTGTGTCACCCCATAAAAAAAACAAAAACAACTGGCCGAAAGACCGTTAAAAATAAAAATATAAATCGAAGAAAACAGAAATCGACAAAATTGAGTAATAACTGAAGGATGATGAGGAGTGCCTGTATTGTGGGGGTTGGTATTCCTAATCTATAGAAGGGTGGGTCTCGTGCAGATCATGTGTGCCCATCTGTCTTTCGCTAGAGAAGACGATAATGATGAAGAATCTACTTAGTTGCGTTCATTTTGCAACTGATTTTTATAGGTGCCCGTAACCGGGGTAAAATAGGCACAAAGAATTTTTTTTTTGTCACTAGAACTTTTATTTATATTCTTTTTTACGTCATATTACTATTTCGATTTATTTCACGAAATTCCTTTAGATTTTATTAACTGTAAATTCTTAAGGTGCCCATTACGCTTGGCCTGATCCGTTTTGTGTTCCCAAAGTAATATTGGAAATTTTTTGATGCTACAAGGAAATGCAATATTATTAAAAGAAGTGCTACACCTGCTTGATAGAACAGACAATTCCACAATTTTAAAATTCATAACCTACTACTCGAACTGGGTTCTACTCTTTTACCCAGTATTTTTCTCTTGTTTTCATCTGAAAAACGTAGGTAGAGTCATATGGGGTAAACGTACGCACTTTTTAGTTAATTGCTTCCAGAATAAAAGATTTTGTTAATTGAAAAGAAACAAACTTTTATTCTAATGTTATAAATATTTGTGAAGAAACACAAAACATAAAATTTCAATTCTAACAATAATTATTACTTTTACTTAATCATTTAATCAACAAGGGAAATGCGGGTTTTTACCCCCATCGGTGGGAAAGTGTCCGCACGCCGCGCCGTAGTGGTAAACTTGGTTGATGATGGTGTTTTTGCTAAATCGGCAGACGCAGAGGCAATTGATTTTTGTGCAGCAGGTGCAACAGATATAGCTTGATGGTTTCGCGTCCTTAGAACGTTTACTGCGCTTATAGAACACGAAGAAGGTATATTTCGAGCTACAGCATCATAGACTAAACATATCCGTAGCTGCAGATGGTGCAAAGTCTGCTTCTGTAAACAGATCGTTGTCGAAAGGATATATTCCAGCAACCCTGAATGCTGAAGCTGCGTTACCTACAGTAGCAGCTTTTTTAACGTTCTGTCGAAAATAGAAGTCGTTTGGTGTTGGTGAATAGATCTACCAGGATGCTGTGCCATCCATTTATCAGCTTCAATTGCGTACTGATTTTTTAGAGGACTGTAAATGGCCGGATCCAAGGGTTGTATTTTGTGACTACTGTGAGGTGGCATTGTAAGTACAACGTTGTTGTTCTCTCTGCAATACAGAGTAGCTTGCAGGCTAATATGGCTTGAATGATTGTCAATAATCAGTAGCACAGGATTATCGACAGTTGGTGAAATGTAGTCCTTGAAGTGTACCAGCCACTTTCCTTTCCATTTCCTAATATATTTTCGAGGCATTTTCAGTCCAGAAGGCAGAAAAATATGGCGGGGTAAGAATACGCATTTTAATTACTGCGGACACTTACCCCATCCCATCAAAGCAAATAAAAATAATAAAATTTCGAAGTATGACTTACCTTAGACAAAATACGTAGATTCACACAAAATATTGATTAATTTCTCCTGTTCCCAGTCACTTTTTTATTTAATCAGACTAATAATATGCCTTTAGTATGCAAATCAATTTTAAAGAAATAAATAACAAATCCGTGCAAAAGCAATATTGTCGCGTAAGTTTCCATAGCATTGTGCGGCAAACCTGTGACGCAGTACTTTTGCTCGGTGGTCAAACGCGAACTAAACGCGGCAGGTCTCGACCTGGTGTCATCAGTGGTATTCGCACGATGTTCACTGCGGACACTTATTCGCCGCGTACGTTTACCCCACATGACTCTATACACAATTTGTGAAGATTAAAATGAATAGTAAGGAGGCTGCGGGTATTGTGGCCCGGTTGGTAATATGGCCCACTTTCCACCGTTAACTTAATAATAATAATAATTGGGTAAAAGGAGGAAGCGACGGTCCAGAGCACTCAAACTACATCGAGTCCATTGTACTGAACTGAAAAACCTCGGAAATGGGTCGAGGACAGATATCTTCCATCTTGATTACGTCAGCACCGAATACAGTGCGCCGCGCTTGGTAGAACGTGGGACAATCGTAGAGAAAGTGGTCTGCGCAGTCTTCATCCTCCGCGCATGTCGAGTCATTTACGATGCAGGTATTTGCCACATGTATTATGCCCTGTTATAGTCCCTACAAGATTCCTACATTCTTCTCTGTTTTATTTAAGCAGAGTTTCTGCAGCGCACTTATTGGGACGATATATACAGAGTTTGGTGTGTCTGCAGATTTGTAACGCGGACCATTTCTGTGCATGGATTGTCTCCATGTGCCGAGTTATCCAGTTCTACAATATTGCAAAATTCACACCAATCATCTCTCACTGGTCCAAAGGGGCTGCATTTTACGCCTTCTTTTGCTAGGCTATCGGAGTTTTCGATACCTTCGATGAATTGATGACTAGGAACCCATATAATAGAGCCTGCAATGTAGCGAGCTACCGACTGCAGTCGTTTTTTACCTTCAAAGATAATTTTCGAGTGGGTGATAGGATTTCGGTGTGCTCCGAGTGCTGCTTTGCTCTCACAGTAGATTCCAATCTTCCTTTTATGTCATCGCTGATCAATAATCCAGTTTGTCGCACTCAGAACAGCGATAATTTCCGCTTGGAAAACCGATGTAAAGTTTCCGAGAGGATATGAGTGTTTGATCTCGTTGCTCAAAGACCATCCAGCGCACGTACCGGTAGAGGTTTTCGAGCCGTCTGTATAGAAGACATTGGAAAACTCTCCAGTAGATGATGGTGTCAGTTTTGTTAGTCACATTTTTCTTGGAGCCTTCGTAATAGGATACCATGTCCGTTTCTGTGATTGTCGTGCCAGAAGCCTTTTCTCTTCAAACGACAGATTGCTTTCATTACTTCTTCTGGGATTGTATGGGCTGTGATATCCAGTTGTCGAAGACTAAGCATTGCCTTGAGAGCTGCACCAGGTAAAGGTCCCAGTGATCCCTATGCATACCTCTCTCTGTACTCTGTTTACGATCGTACAGGTGGAAGTTTTTGCTGTTCTGATCCACCGGATCACAGACGCATAAGTTATGATGTGTCTACTAACAGCGGTATATAGCCAGTAGACAGGTGCTCGTTGTTATTTAATCAAAGTAAGTTTTTAGTTATCATGTGTTCGAATTAACCGATTGACTCAATTCTATTTTCGCCCTCTATCAATTTTAAATATAGAATCGATTGGTGATGTTGGCTTTCGTTTAAACTTCAGTGTTATTCCACTCCATGAGAGTTTTTGATATAACTCATATGGGGATGTGGCCCATATTGTTAAAGGCTTGCGTAAAGGTGTTGTTTGCACACAATATATTCACGAGGAGTGTGTGCCGTTGTCAAAAGATGACAAATACGCTTTTGTTTATTTCCAGTGTGAACAAATTTAGGTTTTTTTTAAATTACTTGATTTTGTAGAACCTTTTTGGCATGTCATTTATTTTTGTCTTTTACCGTTTTTGTTTTTTTTAACACATTTGCAAATAAATTTATAATATTTCATATGGATGTTATTCATTTTCTAACGTAATTTTTCTGGACATTTACAAATTTTTGGAAGTCTGAAAAATTTAGGCCATTTTACCTACACTAGTTGGTAATATGGGTCAGAGCTAAGCTTTCAGTAAATTGCAATTCTGATAGCCAAGTAACAAGGCAATAACTTTCAGAAAAAATATTTTGGGTTTTGTTAGAAATGGCGCCTACAACAATTGTCAAACATTAGGTGGGCATTTTACCCTCAGATACCTTGCATTAAGAAGTAAGCAACGCCTTAGTAATACGCTATTCAATGTAATGAATTAATTTGATCATAGTTTGTTGTTTACTTAGAAGTCCCAACACATTTCATAGCTGTTCGAAAGGGAGTGTTTAGGTTAAGACTCTGTCAATTTCCAATTTCTTAAATCTAAAAATATATCCTCACATTTCTCTAACGCTGAATACCAAATTCCATTAAAATCTCTTATCGTCGAAGTTTGATATTAAGAGATCTCTTAAAAATCTGTCAGGTAGTAAAAGGTGTTCAGTTTAATTAAAAATTTTCTTCCTTAATGTCTTAAGCGATTTGTAAAATATTTTACCTCCAGCAGTACTTAAATACGTCATTAATGCTACATATACACAAAGGCAACGATTATTCTAAAAAAAATATTTACCGTTCGCCGGTCTTTTATTGATAGCGCTGGTGTGCAATCTTGAATTTATGTAAATCCGTAGTACCCCAAGAACGAGCACTGGATCTTTTAGGATAGGATCTATCCGTTCCTGCCGCAGGTGAGTTGAATTCGAAAGGTCGAACGGCTGATGTTAGAAGTATTTATATGTTTTGTGTGGTTTTTTAATTGATAGTTAAATGATCATTTATTTTACAATCTACAGTCCTTGAGTTGCTACGCGACGTACGTTTACTCGACTGGTGATTAATAGATTCCTTCATTTCTAATTGCTTTTACGATCACCATTTTGATCCTAATAAAAAATATACCCGTTCAGTTTCTGCTTAAGAATATTTTACATGTCCGAAGAATTGAATTTGTGCAGCTGTATGCCGCTACTGGGATATTTAAAAGTAATCGCAACTAATTGGCGGCTTACCCTGGTTTCTCAAAACTAATGGATTACTGCGAACACATTAGGACAAGTGGCTTGTTCGAGATAAACCCGTACTCAAAAGTTTATCGTTCCCCGGGTGGAGTAATTAATTTTTAGGTGCATTCAAAATTTATAAGATAATCTAAAGGAGACGTGTCACATCACACTAAGGAATTAATAAATTAACTTGTGGCGCTCTCGTTGGCATATTCGCCTCACACTCGACCGAAAGGTCCGTCCAAGAAGCGAACAGTGTTCTCAGAAATTGCAGCAAATTTGCTCGAAGGTAATTTCTTGTCTTTGTGATATGAGTAACGGTACAGGTGCTATAAGTTATCGGTGCGAAGAACGGCCTTTTAGATTTCACAATGTGATCACAAAATGTCTGCGTTTCGCTCCTGGAGGCGACTGTTAATAGGGTGGGAAAACCTAGTGTCGCCATCGGAGCGTCGCTTTCTTTCACATAATTATGCGGCCATCCCATTTTAATATGGGAGCCCACCTTGCTCGAGGTTTTCACAAAAATGCTGAGAATTGCTCGGTTTATGAACATAACCACACGCATTAGCGTAATAATATTTCCGATCAGGTTGGGACGTCCTACAGTATCACAGTGCCTACTGAATAACACCTGCACGCCCAACTGCTGCTACATTGTCAACGTTCTTTGATTGACGCCATTCGCTATGCCAATCAAGAACGCTACTACCCACCTGCTTGGCGCCTTATACCTATCACAACATGACCAAAGGCTTATTCTGGAGTTCGCTTCACTTCGCGTACAGTACGCGGCATAGACGCATAGTCCATTTGAATATTTGAGATATGGCGTGCGAGGTGCAGTTCTACTGTAAAAATCCTTAAGCTCTTTCAAAAGAGACCGTAAATGTCGCTTTTTGTAATTATTGTAAATTTACGAGAATCCGTTGAGTGCTTCGCCCGTGGTCTACCGATATACTTTACAAGTTGTCTTTTGGTGGGGTATAGACAGGTAGCTATTAATTGTTACGACACAGACTCTCTCTCACTACACTTAATGTGTGAAGAACATGGACTGATACATTTTATTAAGAAATAATACTGGCTGCATGATTTCTTGTCACGTGCCTATAAGCTTATGTTGCTTGCTTTGCATTAATTGAGAAACGTATATAGTCACACCACTAGAAATTGTTATAGAAAATTAAAATTAGTCATGGCCTTTGGAAATCACTATACATTGTGCTGTGCTAAGGCTGAAGTTACATTATTTAACAGTAGTAACATTTGAGTTCAAATTAACGTATCGAGATAAACGTTTTAAGTGTTCCGTACAAAAATTGCAAAAACGGAACACTTATGGCCTCACCCCGCTATCTGTCCGTTCACCTGTCTGTTACAAGCTCCCATAGCAAATCGGTATAAGCTATACGGACTTAAAAATTGGTATACAAAGCATTTTATGGCCCAATGCTATGATTTAGAAAGGATACATAATTCGCATAATTTATGGGGTATCAAACACGTTATGAAAAAATCTTTGAAAAAACCGGCCACTGCGTGTCGTACACGCATCAACTTGGGGTGCCGTAGCATGCACTAAGTAGGTAGCAACAGTTATTTTTTCTTTCGTCAGGATTGTAAAAATGAAAACAATTCACTCTCAATGAAATGGATTTTTGTTAGTCGAAACTATAAAATATTTTACAAATTAGTCTTAGGCCTTAACTATACACTGCACATAGTGGGCGAGCGTGCGTTTTGCTACACGCCATGAAATCAAGCCAATTTTAAGTCTAAATAATGCAATACAAGGAGATTGCTGCTATTGAAAACTGAAAATGCTGAATATCTAAAAAACTGGTTTACCGTATCTTCTTCCAAATACTTTTGGTTCAAAGTATTAGTAATACTTTCTTAATGTTTTAATCACATGGTTTGAAAGTTAGTTGGGGGATTCAGGAATTATTCACCCAAGGAAAAAGTCTCTTAAGAACCTTTATTGCATTACCATCGGTCGAGCAGTACGTCGTCGTTCTCTGTTGCCCTTTACGCCCCGCACACCCGAAATTGCATTCATCAATTAAGAACGAGCACAATGGGCACAAACACCTGCTTGCTCAGATGTAAATATTCCAACGCATATAGATGAGTCGCAACAGCTCCCAGGCCGCAGATCACGGGCCAGCGTAGCCTCGGTGCCGAGCTCTGAAGTCGGGTGAATTCTTGGATTCATTTCTAGTGAAATGAACGCGATGGGAGCCAATCGAAGGCAAAATGTTCATAAGCACGGCGAACAAATTTTTGTTAGAGATGAGTTCTCTATATACTGTATGCTTGGTGGTACTTTGTTAATTTTCACTGAAATCGAAAATGTTCGTTCGCTCTTCCAGGTCTTTCATACCACATTCAGAAATTCTGATAAGTCTTCATTTATTTAATTTAATGGAGGTCTTTTACATTAATATCTACATATAATTATAATTAAATTATAAATAGCAGATGCGAAAACTGAGAACTCTTGCTATTAAAAAAGCTCGATTGCCATTTTGATTCCGCCATTTTGAATGGGCTATTTCTGCTATAAAAATTCAAGACCTGCACCTCGAGAAGACAAAAGAATAAATTTTCATGGTATTCCTTTAAAATTTAAAATTTTGAGTTGTCATCATATGATCCGCCATCTTGAATTTTGAAATTTTGATAGATTTGAAATCAGTGGCCCTAAAGTTTTGGTCGTGTATTAATTTCTATTTATATTCGAAGTTTTATCACCAAAACCCCGTAGCTTTGAATTTCATGGAAATCCGTTGAAGTTTGAACTTTGGTAGACATTATATGTCCGCTATCTGAAATTTGAGTAAGTTTAATATCCATGTCCTCTTAGTTGTCTTTATATTCATTTTCAAAATTGCTTAAAGTGGAGGAGTTTCGGTAGCCATATTCAATCCGCCATTTTGAATTTCGAAATTTTGATGGCAGATTCTAACTACATAGTTCAAAGTAAATTGAGTGTGTCACGATGAGTTGAAACAGTTCTTAGATGTCAAATGTGACATCGCGAACTAGTTTAAGAGCTGTAGTCTGTCCATGGCATTATATTCTAGTCTTCTTGGCTGGTACAAACTTATTCCACGTACATCTGTGACGTTATTGTCAGTCGTAGAATAGAAGGAATAAAACAAAGAAAGAAAACGAAAATCACAGTTTTGTTGTGCTTGTTTGCTCCAATTTTATGGCCCACTGGTTATGACGGAACTGAAATGTTTTATTTTTGTTGTTACTGATATTTAAACCTCTTTTTTAAAATTTATATAGGGTAGGGTACCTACTCTATTTCGAAAATGAAATCCACAAATTTCAGTCTGTGACGAAACCGTTCAGCTTGTATAAGGCCACTACTCAGTACTCCGTAAAAAAATGTAAGAAGTTCCACCAAGCGGCAATGTGTACAGTAATTCCTGCCTCAGAAATCTTATTCGCCGATTTTTTATATCGTATCAGAGAGTTTTGCGTTTGAGCGCATGTTGTCGAAAGATTTTCATTTTTTCCAGACTGTGGTGGCTAGTTCTTATCCCTATAACTGCCGTACTTTTGAAGCTATGGCAGGAGGATAAATCACACGTACTCACTTATTAATTAAGAACAATTTACAAGGATTTACTTTGCGCCACTTACTTGCTTTCAATTTGATCAGAGACGCAATTATTCGCAAAAATTACCTACGGTGTGAATGAAAGTCTATGACGCGTGGAATCGCCCTATAACAAACTGTGATTTCTTCACCTTCCAGCTAGTTACTAAATGGTAATAATTTCACATTGCCACACACATAATTTCAAAATTGTTGCAACCTATGCGTCGTTCAAATATTTACAGTAAGGAGCTTCCCATTTGAGCGACTTTATACTTCATAAGACTTGAGACAGTGTTGGAATTATTATCCGCATCCGCCTTAATTGAGAGCTGTGCGATCCTGCTCCTGCCAAATTGGATTAAGGTCACACAACATTAAATCCAGCGCTGGCATTTATGGGCCAAAACATTAGCGCTTTTTGGGACTTTAATGTCTTGTTAGCCCAGCATTTATCCGTAAAAATTTAATTAACGAAAATAAAGAGTCCCTGCACCGCAGCCAGTCTGGAACGTCGCGAGCGATTCGGACGGCTCTCGGGCGCTGAGCGGCTCCTTAATGATGAGGGACGTAATGTTGCGGAGCAATAAACTACCGGCATATGAACGCGCCGCGAAGGTCTGGCCAGTATCAGATCGGAAATTTACACGACTCGAGGGTAACTGCCTACGTGAAATCATGATATGATTGATCGCTACCAGGCGTGGACATAAGGCGAGCTCAAAGTTCTCATTTCAGAAATCGTGTTTCCTTCACGCCACGCCACGGCACGGCTGAAGGATTTGAGTTATAAAGCCCTGCAGGATATTTGTGATCGAAATTAATTAGTTATTTGGGATTTGACCTCCGGCGCTCCGCTCACACAGCGCAGCCCGGTCACCGAGGGCCAAAGTGAGGAAGTGAGTGGCGGCCGCCGTCGTACCATACCTTTCGCGAGGAATGATGTAAAGTCGCCAATAATTGCCATTACGCTATAATGTTGTCGTAATTTTGAATAATCACCACGAATTACTTACGTATTAAGTTTTACAGTTATATTTATGGCGGGTGTCTCAGGGTGTTGAGCATGCGCTCGTGATTAATTTAGAACGTGCTGTAATGCAGCCAGGAATGTAGCATTTGCCTGCCTAGGTGGACTCAATGGCTTGCTTTCGCACGTCGCAAACTGCACTTTTATTTCGCTCACACGATACGCATTACATCATTAATTACCTTTCACATTTTAATCACTTTGATGTAATCCAAATGACCAGTGGGAGCAAGCTGCTGTGTTTAGCTAACTGGGCAGCTAGCGGCTATTCTCGATATAGAACAAACATGACAGGCTGGAAGGCTTTCATCAATCAAGAGCACGGTGCAGATAAAAGGTGATTATCACGGTAGCAGGAGGGGACAGTTTCTCGATCATATCACTGATTTATTGATTTCAGAATTTCACACATGTTTACAGATGGGATTGTCTTTCACGCGGTATAGGAGGAGTTAAGTTGCCAGCACACGCCCCCCGTGGAGACACTAATTATAAATGCACATATTTTATGGCTACGTAAATATTGTATAAATAAACATTCACACGAATACTAAAAACTAGAATTTCAATTTAAACGACACGGCTGTAAGGTGTTGAAGATTCGCCGCGGGAGGGTAGTTGCTTTAATTGCATATATGTATAATAAATCACCCGTCTTTTGATTCATTTTCATACAAAACTATACATACAGGTACGGTAATGTGAATGTTATTAATTTTTAATTTTAGATTGTTGAAGAGAATAATTTCATATACCTACAGGGTGTGGGGTGATAGATAATAATAATAATAATAATCTTTATTCAATATTGTACAAAATCAAGCTTTATAATGCACGCTACAATTGTATATAAGAGTGTCTATTTACCCCCATCACGTCAGGTTTCAGCGACCGCGAAAACATATAAAAGACATGGTCTGATCCCTAGATTGAAAATTTTTTATTTTTTCTTTCGTTTTTGCTGAGGTTTTTTCAGGTTATGTCAAAAACCTGACGTAATGGGGTTGAACTGACATCGGATTCAGTTTCAGAGACCCCAAAAACATATGTAAGTCCGATCCCCGGGCCCGAAACTTACTTACGAAACTAACGAATTACTTTTAACTAAATGAATTATCTGATAGAAAATATAATGAAATCGTACTAAACTGAAACAAACAGAATAAATGAATGGATATATGTAAAATAGGGATAAAAATAAATGAACAAATAGCATCAAATTAAAAACACAGTATCATATACTATTTATACACAGCTTCACATATTGTATTTGATATTCTTAAGGTTTTTTGACGCTTTACATTCCTTAGATAATGAGATCCAAAGTATCGCTGCACAAACAAAAAAGGAATTTTCCGTTTGCTTATATTTGAAGCGCGGTATCAATGTTATGCTTTCATATAAAAACGTGGTGGCTAAGCCCCGAATAATTTTAAACATATGTAGTGAATTATTTAATTTTAGATTTTCCTTCAGGGTTATACCTAAAATACGTTTAGAGTACGGTGATATATGACAAATGTAGACGGAAAATAAAACTGATGCACGCGTTGTATTCTCCTTGGAGCCTTAGTTGTTCAACAGCGCCCAAATGGTAATAGATACAGGCACAATAATTGAGGAGCGGTATAATTTAGACTTAAAATGGCTCCAGACGACCCAATATCCAAGGCACGAATTGTAGGTGTGGCGGACTATCTAAATTACTCTAAAAACCGGGCAGAGATAAGATGTATATCGCAAAATTATAATTGTGAATTTTATGAAAGAACGGATATGCGCAAAAGTAACGCAAGACATCTCGGCCACACACCAATAGTAAATTCAAATAAAGTTTAATTATGTGAACATGTTGCTTTACGATTCATAGAAGGTCGCTATGACTACTGTAAATTATACTCGAAATTCACTGTAAACTAACGAGAGAGAGAAGTAGGATTTTGATTGTAAATTTTGATACGAGTAGGTTTGAGGAGAGGAAATAAAATTTATATAGAAAATATGTCAGTTCACAATAAGGAGTTATATAGGCAAGGTCGTGTAATAAAGCTTAAAAGTTTAAAACGAAAAGTAGTGAGTTTCATTTTTTGTATGAAAGAAGCCAAAAAGTTTCCAGATGCAAGAAATATCCTGCTGCTTCATTCAAGAATTGTGGGGATATCAAGAAGAGCTTAACGCACCAACATCATCATCCAATCATCTTCTTTACAACGACCCCACAAACTGGTGACCCCGACAAGGAACAGCAAATTTACCCCGACAAGGAACAGCAAATTTACCCCGACAAGGAACAGCAAATTTACCCCGACAGAGGAACAGCATATTCACCACTACAAGTCAACCAATCAACAGCCCCGACAATCAACAGCCTACAAGTCAACCAATCAACACGACCTGAAATTTTCAAGAGCGAAAAACCGCAGATTTTCAAGAAAGAAAAAAATGTACACTTACACTTACATTAACACTAAATAAACGATACCCCCCACCAGCGGTAACGGTCGTTTTAAAAAACAGAAAAACATTATTAAAGTCACCCCCCACCAGCGGTAAGGGACTTTAATAACATTTCACAAAAACAAACACATGTATTAAAGGAACCCCGCACCCATGGTAAGGTCCTTTAATACAAACAAAATTCCAACCCAGAAGAAAGAAATAAAAGAAGAAAGAAATAAAAGAAGAAAGAAAAAAGAATAAAAAAGTTAAAAGATAAGTAGACAAAATTTAGCTAGCTTTTACAAAATATTTTTTTTGAATATAAAAAAAAAACAAATTGTCCTAAAAAAAAAAAATTTTCACACCTATTTACATCCTCTCTCGTTTCATGCGTTACTTTTGCGTTCCTCTAGAAGTTAACTCGCGTTCTCTTTCGGAAAGTTTTTCAGATTTGAAAAAGAAATTTTTTTAATAAAAGTGTAATCATGCAACAATGTGGTGATTCAATCCACAACCCGTTGACGCAAGCGGGTAACGTTGGTAATGAAGAAGGTCCAGTCTCAGCCGCTGCATATACAGTGACAACACCTTCTTTCTGGCGAACTGCGCCGAACTTCTGGTTTCAGCGTTTAGAAGCCCAGTTCGAACTCTCTCGAATTACTCTGGAAGTCACTAAATTCAATCATGTTCTCTCCGCGTTGGATGAGGATCTGATTCGAATCGTGAGTGATATTATACAAAATCCAGATACGCGAAACCCATATACGCAAATTAAAGAAGCATTGATAACACGTCTTACAGCTAGTGAAACAGCTAAGTTAAATCAACTTCTGGGAGACATTGTGATAGGTGACCGGTCACCCTCACAATTTCTTCGAGAAATGCGGAACCTATCAAACGGGACGTTGAGTGACGACGTTCTGAAGACTCTCTGGATGCAGAGACTGCCTGACAATATGAGGGTAATATTGTCGTGCAGCTCAGACACATTAGCCGATTTGGCAAAATGTGCTGACAAAATTGTTGAAGTAAATAATAAACCTTCAGTCTTCGCCTGTTCTACCCAACGAGTAGACGAAGGCATTTTAACGAATCTTACAGTTCAGGTTCAGCAGTTGGCTAACCAAGTGAGAGAAATGTCTTTGGAAATCCGAAATTTGAAATCCAGGACATCACGAAATTATTCTCCACATTACCGTTCTCGAAATTCTTCTGCGCATTCAGAAAATAATTCAATGACAAAATTCAAACGGGATAATTCTAAAGCAAGGGAACACCCTAATTGGTGTTGGTACCACGCTAACTTCTCAGAAAAAGCAACAAAATGTGTTTCACCATGCACGTTCAAAATTCTGGAACAGTCAAAAAAAGAGAATATTTATCATTAATGGCGACGAATGATAAGAACACCTACACCAGTCGCCTGCACATTTATGATAGAACATCTAAATTAAATTATTTAATCGATACTGGAGCGGACATTTCGGTCATACCAGCTCCGCTAGACAATAAATTACCACCGTCTAGTTTACGACTTTCGGCAGCAAACTCTTCGTCCATCAACACTAAACGGAAAAAAAATTCTTTCATTGGACTTGGGTTTGAGACGAAATTTTCAATGGCAATTTTTCATCGCCGACGTTATTAAAGCTATATTAGGAGCAGACTTTCTATTCCACTATGGTTTAATAGTCGATTTAGCCACCAGAAAATTAATCGATCCTCTAACAAATCTCAAGTCAAATGGAAAAATAATTAAAGGTCCATTCAATACGCTTTCGGTTCTCATAGAACCAACTATTAACAAACAAATTCAAAATTTACTCAACAATTCCCTAGCATTACAAGGGACACTGGTTTTACCAAGCCAGTTAAACATATGGTGACACACCAAATTAAAACGAATGGGCCGCCAATATTTTCAAAAGTTCGAAGACTTTCCCCCGAAAAACTCTTAGTTGCAAAGAAGGAATTTGAATTTCTCTTAAATCAAGGTATCTGCAGACCTTCAAACAGCTGTTGGTCCTCACCATTACACATGGTACCCAAGAAAAATGGTGAATGGAGACTTTGCGGTGATTACCGACGTCTAAATTCTATTACAGTTCCTGACCGTTATCCGATACCACTGATTCACGATTTCACTTTCCATCTTCAAAATTGCAATATATTTTCAACTTTGGACTTAACCAAAGCATATCATCAAATCCCGGTCGAACCGGAAGATATACCCAAAACTGCAATTTGCACTCCTTTCGGTTTATTCGAATTTACTAGAATGACGTTTGGTCTATGCAATGCAGCACAAACTTTTCAGAGATTTATACACTCTGTTCTTCAAAAATTACCGTTCTGCTTTACATATTTGGATGACGTATTAGTTGCATCAAATTCAGAACAGGAACACATCAACCATTTAAAAGAAATTTTTCAACTTTTCCAAGACCACGGGTTAATAATAAACACTGAGAAGTGTAACTTCATGAAATCGGAAGTGAAATTTCTCGGGCACCTTATTAATTCCAAAGGAATTACACCAACTCCAGAGAAAGTGGAGATCATTAAAAATTTTAGTCAACCTTCCAACGTCAAGGAATTAAGACGTTTTCTTGGCATGATAAATTTCTATCGACGTTTTCTACCACACGCAGCTCAGAATCAGCTGCTACTAAATAAATACCTCACCGGAAGCAAAAAAGATGGGACCAAGAAAATTGACTGGACGTCGGAAGCAATTAAGGCTTTCGAAAATGTCAAATTACAGTTATCCCAAATTACTCTTTTAACGTTTCCCAACAATAATGCTCAATTAGCATTATTTGTAGACGCCTCTGATACAGCTTTAGGCGCCGCTCTAAATCAGTTAGTCGAAAACTCTTGGCAACCTCTCGGTTTCTTTTCGACGAAATTATCCACCACCCAACGCGCTACATACAGCGCTTATGACCGAGAGCTATTAGCAGCATACGCTGGAATTAAGTATTTTCGTTACCATTTGGAAGGTAGAAATTTCACACTATACACAGACCATAAGCCACTAACTTTTGCATTCAGACAAAATCCAGAAAAAGCTACACCACGACAATTCAGACACTTAGATTTCATCGGCCAATTCACTACAGACATAAGACACATTTCTGGTGAACACAATATAGTAGCAGACACCTTATCAAGAGTTGAAGAACTACACATTCCACCTTCAATAGATTTTGAAGCAATAGCAGATGCACAACAAACAGACACTCAACTCAGCACACTGCTTAAAGACTCATCTTATAAGATTTCTAAATTTCCAGTTTTGGGAACCGACAAGCAAATTTTTTGCGAACATACAAAAGACAACATCAGACCTTATATCCCAAACACATTCAGGACAACTATCTTCAACTCTGTCCATAATCTCACACACCCCAGTATTTTTTTTTTTTTTTTTTTTTTTTTTTTTTTTTTTTTTTTTTTTTAAGGGAGCGGGGAAATGCTTTGGGCACCATAAGTGGGCGAGGCCACCCGTGTGCCGGACTCTCCCGTGTGTCCAGGCCTACCGGCTAAAACCCCGCTCCCTGCCACCAGGAACTCCACCTTGGAACTGCCTTAAAAGACATTACTTCAGGGTGGAGTCCTATTTATTTGCCCCCATTGGGGGACCTCCTTCCTGCGGCTACGCCGCTATCTCTGCTGCGCCCTATTGGCGTCAGCTTCTTTCTGGCGGAGGATCCCCTTCACAAAAAGGGTGATCCTTCGCCAGTTGTCCTCTGTCTGCAGCATGACCCCGATTATGTTTTCCGGAGTCATGCTGCCGACCACATCTTCTGTCTCTTCTCTCTCCGCCCTCCATCTTTCGCATTCGAAAAATGTGTGTAGGGCGGAGTCCGATGGAGAGTCGCAGTATACGCAGCACGGGCTCGCCGCCTTCCCTATACGATGAAGGAAGGCGCGAAAATGCCCGTGCCCCGTCAGCATTTGAGTGAGGTAGTAGTCTACCTCACCATGCCGCCGGTTTAGCCAGATGTCCAGCAGGGGAATAACCCGGGCTGTCCACCGGCCCCGCGACTCCCCATCCCATCTTGCTTGCCAGGACACCATGGTTCTGGCCCTCACCACTCTGGCGGTCTCATTCCCGAGAACCGCCTTCTCCCGGTGGACAGACTGTCGCTCCCTGGCTAGGAGGTCAATTGGAATGACCCCCGCGACCACTAGCACCGCTGGTTCCGAGACCGTCCGGTAGGAGCTTGCGATGCGGAGAGCCGCACGCCGTTGTACCGCCGCCATGCGGTGACGGTACTTCTCCCACTGCATCGCATCGGCCCAGACTTCAGCCCCGTACAGCATTATGGCTTCGGCGGTGCGGAGCAAAAGGCGCCTTTTGCAGGGCCTGGGTCCCCCAATATTGGCCATGACCCTGCTCAGCGCCGCCGTCACCGCAGCCGCCTTGTCCGCCCGGCTCTTTATCTCTTCCCAAAAGGTGAGCCTGCAATCGAGGCTCACCCCCAGGTATTTTACCGCAGGCTTAGTCTGGACCGTCATGTCTCCTACCTGCATTCCCATCAGGAGGGGAATGCGTTTTTTGGTCAGAAGGACGATCTCAGTTTTGGCCAACGCCAACTCCAGCCCATGGTCGTGCAGCCAGGGGCTAACTCGGCGCATCACCTGGTTGAGTTTCCACTGAGCCTTCTCGACATCTCTGGCGGTAATAACCGCCGCGATGTCGTCAGCGTACCCAACCAGGAAAGACCCTTCCGGCATCTCCATACGAAGAATCCCGTCATATGTATAATTCCATATGTCGGGTCCCAGTATGGAGCCCTGGGCCGCCCCTGCCGAGAGGACCTTTGTTTCCGGGCCATCCTCCGTTTCGTAGGTGAGGGTGCGATCCTTCAGGTAGTCCCCCATAATCTGTAAGAGATAACGGGGAACTCCGAAGTCGCGCTCTAGCGCGTTGAGCGCATCCCCCCACCTGACCGAGTTAAAGGCGTTGCGCACATCCAGAGTGACCAGCAGGCACACCGGGCGGGAATAATGATTTCCACATTCGGTGGCCCGGGCCGCTTCAACCACCTCCTGGATAGCGTGTACCGTCGACCTCCCTTTCCGAAAGCCATATTGTCTCTCGGAAAGGTCCCCAGCGGCTACTACAGCCGCCTGGAGGCGAGGCTTCAGGAGCTTTTCCAGGAGTTTGCCAGCTGTGTCGAGCATACACAGCGGTCTGTACGACCCGGGGGCCCCCACTGGCCCCTTGCCCTTGCTGATGAGCACAAGCCTGGCTGCCTTCCAGCGGGAGGGGAAAACTCCCGCCTTCAGGCAGGCATTGTACATATTCAACAAGAGCTCTGGGTGGCTCGCCGTCAACGCCTTCAGCACCTCTGCTGGGAGCCCGTCGGGCCCCGCAGCCTTCCGAGTCTGGAGGCCTTTCGAGGCTCTCGCTAGCTCCTCTGTTGAGAAGGGGAGAGCCTCAAAAGCCTCGCCAACCACACGGTTTGGGACGATCGGATGGGTGGGGAAAAGGGTGTCCACAATGGTACGGACCGTCCTCGCATCAAGGGGGGCGCTCGGAGAGAACGCCCCTAATTTGCGGAGGACGATCCTATACCCCAGCCCCCATGGGTCCTCGTTGAGGTCCTCACCCAGCCGCATCCAGCATCGGCGCTTACTCGCTCTAATGGCCCTACGAAGGTCCTTTCTCGCTGCCTTATGTTCGGCAGATCTACGGGCTGCGTCCGAATCGCGTCGATCGGCTCGCTGAGCCAACCGCCTGAGACGGAGACATTTCCGTCTCATTTCCGCGATCTCATCCGTCCACCAGTAAACAGGACGTCGCCCCTCTCTGCCCACCTTCTTCCTCGGCACAGCCTCTCGGCAAGCTCGGTGGATGAGGCTCATAGTCGAGTCCACCACCCGGTCAACTTGCTCGAGTGAAGGCAACTCCTCTGGGATTCCATCAATGGTTCGCCGGCCGCGTGTGATGGCTAGAGACAACCTTTCGGTATCCATCCTGGCGACATCCCATCTGGGCGGGCCTCGCGCACGGCGGGCTATGACTGGCGCTATACCACGCACGCGGAACGTGATATACTGGTGATCGCTGGCTGTGTAGTCCTCGATCACCCGCCAGCCCTGTATCCGTGCAGCCAGCCTTTCTGTCGACAGGGAGACGTCGATGATCGTCTCCCTGAATCCAGGACGCCGGAAGGTGGATGTCGAGCCGGTGTTTAATACCACCAGCCCGACCCTGGACGCAAAGTCCAGAATGCGTCCTCCGCGGGGGTCAGGTCTTTCCTCCCCCCACTCCAGGGCCTTCGCGTTGAAGTCTCCAGCCACCACCAGCTCCCCATCCATGCCACGGACTGCGTCCTCCAGACCATCTAGTTTGGCCTGGAAATCGGCTATCGGCTCGTTAGGGGTGAAGTAGCAACTGACGTAGGTAACGTCGTCACTCTTCACCCAAACGAAACCGGTACCCGCGCCATGGTCCGCGACGCTAAACCGACGCAGATCCGGGACCCAGATTGCCGCCGTGCCAAGGGCGTCGCTATACCATGCTGGCTCAGCCCCGTCTCGATACTGTTCGCTGATAAGAACAATATCAGCGCTTTTCTCGAGACGGATCTGAGGCAGCAGGTCGTGGGCCGTCCTGCTCCTGTGCATATTCGCCTGGAGTACAATCATTTTTGGCCCTTAGCCTCCCTTAGGGCCTTTCGGAACACCCCGCACTCCCCAGACCCCGCGACGTGCTGCCGGGCGTCGGACTTTCCCGTCGCCGTAGGGCAGAGGAAACACCTTGGGTCAGCAATACAATCTTTCCCTTTGTGCCCCTCTCCCCCGCATCGGAAACAGAGCCTGCTCCGATCCTGGCCCTTGCAGGCCTGACTTTGGTGCCCGTAGCCCAGGCACTTAAAGCACCTTTGCACGACCACCCGCCTGCGGATCCTGCCCTCCACCCAACCGACTCTGACCCGGCCAGCCCCCAAGAGTCGTACCGCAGCCGTCTCCTCGAGCTCCAAAATGGCTATGCGTTGACCACGGCCGTTTGGCGGGGTCAGCGTGACTTGGAGGTGGCCGTTGTACTCCCCCAGGACTTTCCTGAGAGCTTCCAACACCTCCTCCTTCGTCGTGAAGCCGTCTAATTCTCTGATCTCCACAGAAGTTCTGGGGACCAGTTGCCTTACGGTGCTCGCCGGGCCGACGGCAGTCCTTAAGGCGGCGCAAAAGGCTGCCCTGGTATCTGCCGTCGGCTTTTTAAGTTCCAGCAACACCTCGCCGGATCTGGTCTGCCGGACAGCCATTATCCTCACCCCACAGCTGTCGGGGTTGACCGTTTTGCGGACAGTGCTAAGAACGTCCGCATAGGTCCTCCCCGCCGCAGGTTTGAGGAGGATCGCTTCCGGCCTGGCCTTCCTGAGAGCCGGCCGGTCCAGAGTCGGGATCGGGGCTGGAACCGGGGCCTTCGCCGCCTGGTTCGTCTCTGCGGTGGCCTTCCTTTTCTGCCGATTATTCGGCTTCTTCTTGTTTTTCTTGTTGGAGCCAATTTCTCCACCACCCTTTCCGCTCCCGGGCTTAGTCCCATTGCCCTTCCGAGCCACTACGGACCAACCTTCGTTCGGCTCCTCCTTCCTTTTTTTGGTGACCTCGCCGTCCGTTCGGAGAAGCGGACTGGACGCTCCCCTCTTCGTCACCTCCATTTGCGACGAATCCACGCGCGCCGGGACGGGTTTCGCAGCCAGGGTCTCCGCCACTAATCTCGCCTGGGGAAGGCCCCGGCGGATCTCCGCACACATCTTCCTCGTCGTGTCCATCTCATCTGCCAGTTCCTCCAGGGCCGGTAGGCCCTCCTTCACCACCCTGGAGACGTTCGGCTGCTTCTTCAGGGCCCCCAGCATCTCCTTTATCCGGGCTTTCATCTGGCTGAAGCCTTTTTCCAGCTTCGCCTCTACCTCAGCCAACCTGCTCTCCAGACCGAAATTTGCAGAGGTGGGCTGGGCCCCCCCAGAGGCGGGGCCACGCACCGCATCGCCAGTGGACCGAGACCGGGCCTTCTCCGTATTGGGCGCGCGGTCTACATCGCCCACCATCATCGAGTCCATCGAGAACTCTCTTGGCCCGGCCCGATCCGCAGGTGCTTGAGGCGCCTGAATAAGTGGAGGCTGAGCCTCCTCCACAGCGGGCGCTTGCACCGCTTCGCCGGTAGCAGCCGAGTTCGATGGTGAGTCCATCGCCCCAGCTCGAGCCGCCGGTGTTTGAAGCACTGGGGACCGAAGCACCCGTGACTTCCTCGCGAAAGGGTCGACAGGCGTGCTGCAGCTCCCTTTCCTCCTCCTATCCACTCCCCCCTTCTCCAGATCAATTTTAAAATAATCCATTAAAATTCGATTTGGGCATAATATTTCCCACATTCAGGCACGGGTTCGCGTTCTCGGACCACAGCCGAGGCAATCGCCAGCATAAACGCCTCCCGCTCCCCCGTGCTCCATAGAAGGTCTCTCCCCCTCCGGCCGTCCTTTCCCCTCTTCGAACAGGCCCCCGAATCACCAGTAACCTGCCTCCGAGGGTTCCGTAGACTTTCAGAGGAGCGCCCCTCTACACACCTCCCGTCTGACCTACGGTCAAGAGCGGGTGTTCTCCCTAGCTCTAAGGTGTGCTACTTCCTAGAGCCGCAGTTCCTCGAGGTTACGAATGCAGCAAAGAGGCGTGTTGGTTGACGAAACCCCGCAAGCCCGCTGCCCCTCAACCCCCAGCTGCATCCCCCCCTCGTCTCACTGCATCGTCCGTGCAGGAGGATACACGACCGTCTCTCTGCCAGGTTCGGTTGAGACCTCCGTTTGCATAATGACTCCGATGGATTTCGGTGCCTCTATGCGGCAGTAACCATTTGCGGGGTGGTCCGGGACACACCCCAGTATTAGGTCAACAAACAAAACAATAACAAGGAAATACTTTTGGCCATCAATTAACAAGGATACAAAGGACTGGAGTAGAGCTTGTTTGGCATGTCAGAAAAACAAAATTTCTCGTCATGTTAAAATTCCATTTACTTCTTTCCCCACAACAACAAATCGTTTCGAAACCATTCATTTGGATATTATAGGTCCACTTCCACATTCACAAGGATTCAGGTTTTGCCTCACAGTCATCGACCGTTTTACCCGATGGCCTGAAGCAATACCACTAGCAAATATAACAGCAGAAACATGTGCAGCCGCGCTCTATCGCGAATGGATTACCCGTTATGGAGTACCCAAAATTATTGTGACAGATCAAGGCAGACAATTCGAGTCGAACCTTTTCAAAGAACTATCAAAATTCTTAGGTTTCAAACACAATCGGACAACTCCGTATCATCCCCAATCAAACGGTTTCGTGGAACGTTGGCATCGGACATTAAAAACAGCATTAAAAATGCATCAAAATACTTCATGGTCCGACATGTTACCATCAGTATTGTTAGGTCTACGCACTGCATTCAGAGAGGAATTTTCAGCAACACCGGCCGAGCTACTTTACGGTCAATCTATACGACTCCCTGGAGATTTCCTACAGCAAAATTCGCAGTACATTCCACAAAGTTCATTCATCAATAATTTAAGAAATTCATTCACCAATATAAAACCCACTTCGGCAACAAACCACAACAAACCTAAATTTTTCAAGTTTAAAGAATTGGAAACCTGCTCTCATGTCTTCATCCGAAACGATGCTTCTAAACACACTTTTCAAAATTGTTACGAAGGACCGTTTCTGATCGTCAGTAGACAACCAAGTTTCTACACTATTCAAATTAAAAACAGGAAAGTTAACATATCAATAAACCGTTTAAAGCCATATTTTACAGCAATAACCAGCGAAGATCCAAATCCAACGATGGAGAGAACAAACACACAAATTAACACATGTACATTAGGAGCACAGTCAGCGCCTGTCTCGTCATCAAATTCACGGAATTGCCCAGTGGCAAACGAAATTCATACAGTTCCAGACACAATATTTACGGATACATTTACACCCCACACAATTTCCACCAAACAGAGTTTCAAGAGAGTTAAATTCAAAGAACTTCCAGAAACCACCCAAAATTATTTTCGCGCTTCGGGCAAATCGCTGGAAGGGGGGTGTTGTGGCGGACTATCTAAATTACTCTAAAAACCGGGCAGAGATAAGATGTATATCGCAAAATAATAATTGTGAATTTTATGAAAGAACGGATATGCGCAAAAGTAACGCGAGACATCTCGGCCACACACCAATAGTAAATTCAAATAAAGTTTAATTATGTGAACATGTTGCTTTAGGATTCATAGAAGGTCGCTATGACTACTGTAAATTATACTCGAAATTCACTGTAAACTAACGAGAGAGAGAAGTAGGATTTTGATTGTAAATTTTGATACGAGTAGGTTTGAGGAGAGGAAATAAAATTTATATAGAAAATATGTCAGTTCACAATAAGGAGTTATATAGGCAAGGTCGTGTAATAAAGTTTAAAAGTTTAAAACGAAAAGTAGTGAGTTTCATTTTTTGTATGAAAGAAGCCAAAAAGTTTCCAGATGCAAGAAATATCCTGCTGCTTCATTCAAGAATTGTGGGGATATCAAGAAGAGCTTAACGCACCAACATCATCATCCAATCATCTTCTTTACAACGACCCCACATAGGGTTAAAATGGGGTGTGTTATTTTCCAGTTAATACAATATTTTTTAATAAAAGCTAGTCACAATAGATCGTGGACTATGCCTACCGGGGACACCACGTTAAAAAAATGCGCCGAGTACACTACCTCACAGGTGGTGCGGAAATGTGTGCGTATTATGTAAAGTACGACTTCTTCAACTTTTAGAATCGCAATATCTCAGGAATCGTGATTCTTAGAAAAAAAGTATAAGGACAATTTTTGTAGATAATTTCATGGTCTACAGCTTTTGTCTCATCTATTTTTATGATAAAACTTACCGTTTACTGGAAAAATTGAAAAAACCATTTTTGTTGACCTTTGACCTTGAACAACTTTTTTTGTAGATGTCGGATCGATGGGGACTTTTAGTATTTTATTTGTAATAATGTCCGTAAGGTATGTACCAATGTTCAGCTCTATGCGAATTAATGCAAACCCACCTCAATTTTTTCGTCTATTTTGACCGGACTAAAAAGCTTTAATAGCGGCTTGGCTGTCAATGAAAATACTGACGCCACCCAGGAACGATATGTATTTTTGTAACCAGTTTACTGCCTCAGAAATAGCCACCATCTTCGCCTGGAGTGGTCTAGTAGGCGAAAAGAAGTTTCAGGGCTCAGTTGTTCGAATAGAAGTTCATATTCATGATTTTTGAATTATTTCTAACCTACATACATATACACATGTTATGTATATTCTTATTCTAACGTGAAATGAAATTAAAATATGTTGAACAGTTTTCAGAGATTCACATTTCCGTTTAATATCTACAGCCTTCGCTATAATTGTTTTTCTTGGCATGTCGACACACGGATTGCAATATTAAACCTAATTGAAACTATTGAACGTTCGAGGTCTTCCAAATGACAATGGTGTTTCATGTTACGCTAATGCAACCTTTCAATGCATATTCAGTTGCTTTTCTTTGAGATCAAAAATTGAAAGCTTGCCATCTGATCATTTCTTACAGCAATGCTTGCAAAGGTACATGACATCCGGCAGTTGGGCCGGTTGAACTTCGCCAGTATGTTGACGCTACTGTGTATAGAACAAATGAACAAAAAGACGCTGCATTAATTCTAACCGATCTGTTCAACCGTGAAAATATCCTTATAAATATTGTTGAATGTAAAGTTCATTATACCACGACATGTTTGAATGTCGCGAGTTCATACCCGAGCAGAACAACAGAGCTAAGTACTATCCTTGCAATATCAGTTGCTGTGGTGCAGAGTAAACTACTGTAAGCGCCAAAACACAACCGAGCAGTAAAGCAGCGGCGCAGTACTACTGCCCTACTTGCTGTTTAAGGCCAAATCATAATGTGCATACCGTTCCGTACGGAAACCTGTCAAAACTGGACGAACGGAAACTTATGCATATTCGACAGGGGATGTCAAAGTGGGATAAATCACATTATTAGAGAGCACAACATTAATCCAACTTTAAAAAGACGTAAATCCTCATCCATTGTCCCCATTTTCAGCTGTTGTTATTTTGCATATGCAAGGAACGCTCCAGATCGTACCTTGCATAGCAAAACAGACTTGCCGAAACTTGACGAAACGAACGACTATTCCCATTGTGGTTTGGGGATAGGTTTTGTGTGCAATCGCAAGTTTGCATGGGGCTGTGCTATGCACATTATGGTTTGGCCTTTAGGCACAAAACACAACCTAGCGATAGGGTAGTAAGAAGCAGCGAACGAGAAACAGCAAACAAAAAGAACAAAATAAATTTGACGTTTGTCGCCATTGGTTTGGTTAAATTTCATATTTGATTTGCGCAATTCGTGAATCCAATAACTAATTGAACTATTGTTGGAATCCGTTACTTCAATTATATTGTAATTTCACAATTTAACTGTTTTGTGAAATAAAGAATAATGTTTGAATTTGGCGAAGACATTTTAGAAGCCTTTGATTTAATAATTATAATTGCCTGCATTGTTTATTAGGAGTGGCTAGACCTCAAACGGGGGGAACTGGATTATGGACAACGGAGATTCATGAAGAAGGCCATCGGGAATTGCATGGATATTTTGAAAACTTATTTAAAATAGTAACTGATGTAATACTAGTTTGCTTTCAAGGGCTTGTACTACAAATGATTTTCGCATTGAGTTAAATTGCTTTACTTTAATTTTCCAAACCGCACGATTCCACGAAGATTTGATCGCTAAATAACAACATGTTTCATTGAAATCATTTGTCTTCGCTTATCATCCCATTCAAGTTTTCCCAATGAACCAACCATACACGGTAAAGTAAAGGCGAGAGATTAAATTTGAAACGTGGCGTTCAGGTAGTCCTGCATCTCGCCTGAGGAAAACAATAACTGTAATTAAGATTCTAGCACAAAACGTCGTAAATAATTTTAAGAGCGCTTTTGTGGCTTCCTTCTTCATTGTTTGCTTGATCTGCCATCGATGTGTTGCGCTCAAAAAGTGTTGGCCAATGGCCCGAAGCGATATCGGGATGGGCTTTAATTGTATTCGGCGAATATCGAGCTGACTGCTGATCATTTTCATATCTTAGTACGAGTATGTACTACACTTCTCAGGTGATCCACTTTTACTGCTATAAAGTAGTCTGGAGATGATTTGACTTAGCGAGAAGGAGAAGTTATGATCTCGGATAGGCTGCAGAAACAGCCTTTCGCTACATTTGGTTCCCAGCACGCGTGAATAATAGCAGCAATCAAATCTGATTGGGCCATAAACCGCGCTTCATTCCCATAAAGCGATTAATTGACAATACGCCGATAAAAGCCCTTCACCTGGGATGCAGCACTATTTCGTCTGTTCGTTGCGGGAAATGTGAACACGCCATAATTCAAGCCCAGTAACACATTTCCAATTACTTCCTTCTTTTCACCCGGGAAATTTACGACACTTTGAGCCGACTGCCTTTCAAAAGCAGTGTTTGCAGTGGAAATACAAATTAGAAGAGAGCCGCTGCGCTGCGCTTACGGCAACCGGCGAGTGGAGCGGACAGCACCGCAGTCCTCGCCATAAATAAGAGACCATTAATAATAATACAAATTTGTACTTGCATTGAGGTCCCCGTTGCATCACACATGTCCGAGAGCCCGATAAAATACGTCTCTATAAAAATTAGTGTGGGCCCCCCGCCGCAGCAGTGGCCGGCGCTCTGCTCTTGACCAATGGGGCAACTTCCGTCTCGGAGCCTGCCTGCATTCACTTAATATTTCAGTTGCACATTCTTTCCAGATAGTGCTGCGTTGTAGGCATTCACCTTTCATCGAAACCACTCAAAGCAAAGCCCCCGAACGAATCGTAAGTGAAAATTTGAATCACAATTATCGCGCGGAGCCAGCGCATTTAGTGTTAGCAGCAACCAATTGCATCTGACGCAACTGCAATTGCATATGGGAAGTTGCTACAGAGAGTTTCGCATGTTAATTGGGCTCACGTAATTAAATCCATTTGCATATTAAAAGTCGGCAACACAATAAACTTCCAATTTTATATGCGAATTAACAAGCCAGTGGTTTTATTGCAAAAGCCATTTGCTGCTCGAGAACGATGCTTTACAGACGAATGGTCAAGGTTACCGAGGAAGTGGAAGCGAAGTACTAATGAAATGTCACTTGTTGGTTATTTAGTATTTGGACCTAAGGGACGATTGCAGGTGGGTGCTTAAGAAAAATTCGTGGCAGATTGATTTTTTGGGTTCTTCCTACTAAAAACCAAAAAACATAATCTTTAAACTGATCACGAAATAATAATAGTAATAAAGGGGACATTCAAGAATTAAATAACTACATTAACAACTACAAAATTTTCTTCTTCTATAGTATGCAATGTAACTAAAGGAAAAGATTCTTCCCTATAATAATTGTTTTGTTATTACGTTTAAAATTACTAAAGCAGAAAATAGGCATATGAAATATCTCGCTAGATTTCAAATAACAAATAATGATAATGATAATAAAACAATGACAAATAATGATAGCTGTTTTAAAATCAGTGAAGTTCTTGACGCGAAAAAAGTATGGAAAATAATTGTGCGAAAAGAAACCCCAGAAAAAAAAAGTCTGGAACGGTTGAATCGAGCGATTTTGCCGGCCAGTGACTATAATAGCCTTACGAGATGTTAAGACTGCTTAAGATTTTGTACGATCATATGAAGACCCACACTGACAACTATAATAGCAAAGATTATATAAATACAAAGATGTAGCAAAGCGGCTAAAATCTGGAGCTGGAGTCCAGGCGGAAGTTCTTGGCATCTTGATCTGTGCACAAGAGATTCTGGAGAGGAAACTGAGTGGGGAAAACATTCTTATTTTCTCTGACAGCCAAGCTGCTCTTAAAGCACTTGACTCATACATAGTTTCATCTAAGCTTCTCAGTGAGTGTCGTCACTCGCTTGATCTCATTGCGACTTCTAATCAAGTCTCAATAATCTGGGTCCCTGGCCACTGTAACATTGCAGGCAATGAGACTGCGGAAAGTTGGCGAAAGAAGGGGCCTGCTGTTCCTTTATAGGACCAGAACCCTACGTGGGTGTTGCACCATCTCTCATCAGTCGCTCTGTGGAGGATTGGGTCCGCTCTGAGCACAATGAGAGGTGGGCCGCAAGAATGGATTGTAGACAGTCTAAGATATTTTTACATCGGGTCGACCTAGGCCTCGGCAGACGTCTACTCAACCTCAGTAGGTGCCAGTTGAGCTAAGCAATGGCCATTATTACTGGCCATTGCAGACTGAACAAGCATCTACTATACTATACGAATAGCGGATTCGCCGCTTTGCGGATGCGAGTTGGAAGTCGAGACTATTTCTCACCTTTTGTATGCATGTCCGTTCTACAACAGTACCAGAACCGCTTTATTCGGGAACTATCGTGTAGATCCCAATGATCTACATAAACTCACGCTGCCCACCATCCTGAGCTTTGTTAGAAGAACTGGTCGTCTAACGGCTCAATCTGGGCACCGAGATTAACTCAGATGTCAGTCTCTCTTCTCGAGGTTTGTACAATGGACCTTTAGTCTAAGTGCAGGGTTTATCTACCCGCCTCATGATAATCTACATCTACAGACTACATCTAACCAATCTTAGGGAAATTTGACAGCAAATCTTAGAGAGTCTTAAGGCTACTATAGTCAGGGCTATTTTCCAGTCCCAATTTATCCAATTGAGCAAGGAGAAAGTCGTTGAGCATGGGGCTCTGTAGCGCTCGTCGTTCACAGTAGTCGTTTGGCCCGTCGCGTTTTCGAAAAAATAATTTCGAAAACGGCTTCAGCGTAAACAGCACACCATGCAGTAGCTTTGAGCGGGTGTAATGGCTTTTCGTGGGTTCTACGCGGATTTTCGGTGCCCTAAAAGCGATAATTCTGCCTATTCACATATCCACAGAGATGGAAATCGGCCTCGTCACTCATGTTGATTTTCGATGAAAAGTTGTCTTCCTCGTGGTCGAGATTTAGGATGGCTTGAGCGTAGGTTACACGCTCTTGGCGGTCAACGGCTAACAGTTGATGCATTGTCTGCATTTTGTAAGGGAACATCTTCAAGTCTTTCACCAAAATTCTCTGTGAAGACCATCGATTGATGCCCAATTGAGTGACACGTCTTTTGGTCGATACTCTGGGGTCCTCTGCGACATCTTTAGTCACAACCTCAGCAGAACGGCTGCTCCGGGCCGTCCAGACCTGGCAGCATCTCGTGCTGTCCCATACTTTTCTAGGCGAGCGGCTAAACGCTGTAGTGTTTGCCCAGTTGATGTCAAACGACCGGGAAATCTGCGCCTAAATTCATGCTGCGCCAACAACACCGACGAATTATTCCGCAAATAAATCGAAACAATTATTCCGCGTTCTTGAGGAGTATAGTGATTCATGTTTTGTTGACGTGGATTTTGTATCTGTTTACTTCGCAAATATCAAAGAAGAACGGACATTTGCCGCCATTTGTAAAAATTATAGCATCTTCCGTTGGGTGATGACTTGCGCCACCTTGTAGGTAGATTTCCTCCAAAAGCTTGAATGAAATATCCTTTTTGAATGCGTGAGTAACTTTGAAGGGATTATTTCAAAAGTATGTACTACACTTTGAAAAAATGGTCAAACCCAAGCATTGTGTGTTTTTATTTTTAAATTTACTGACTAAGTATGTGTACATATATGGATGTATTATATATCCTATAGGAAAATACAAGGCGAATCGCATATCTGCAATCTTTCGGATTAAAACGATGTTCCGTACACGTGAAGATCTCCACAATTATTCATTCTAACTATCTAATACAAAGCAAATTGAAATTAAAAAGTCGGCAGATGTTTATTACCAGGACTTATACGAAGTAGGTACTGTAAATTTTGCTCACGTAACCCATGTAGGTTAGCGCCTTTCCACGCTTTTCTAGCTTTGGAAATTCACGTTTCTGCATAAATATGGTTATAGAGAAGCGGAAAGGTTTTGAATCATAAAACTAAAACCGTGTATGGCTTTGGGCTTTCGTGTTAGCTGTTATGTGAAAATATCGGAGGCTTTACGACTTTTATATGTGCTCTTTTAAGCCAGCCACTTGAATGCACTTTTGCATAAGTGCGGAGAGGCCGAGAGGATCCCGTTTAATTGAGAATCGTAAAAGTGTAATCTAAGATTGTATAGTTCGCGCCTAAGTAATGCACCTCAATGGCTAATAATAGCATTCCGTTGATTGCATGACTCGCCTGCATAATTGGCAGACGCTAAAAAGAGTTTCCAAAGACCACTCCACTGCCGATGCCGGTGTGCTGTGCGCCATCATAAACATAACAAACCCTGCATAATGCATAATTGGCGTAATCATTTGGCAACATTTCGCGTTCTTTTCCGTGTCTTGCCACCTTTGCAGCGACCCAAGTCGGTGTGTGAGCACTGCCACATATCTTGGCACCGATTTCTGCCGTCTGTGATTTATGAAAGTAAAAGCGAACGTAAGTGGTAAAATAAGGTTATGCGCAGCGCTTGATCCCGGCGCAGATCTATGCATCTATCAGTTTGTCCAACTAGATGTTTATCTATAGCCGTACAATAGACATACCCCCTGCTCGCTGAACCCTGGCGCGATCGCGAATCAGCGGTTCGACGGCGATCAACATTGCGAACAGGCGATCCGCGGAGGCCACTCGGACTGCATTCGGCACTTCGGCGGTTTTGTCGGCGCTACTACAAGACCGGAATTATAATTATTACGCTAAGCCCGGCTTTGAGCTCCAGCCTGAGACGGTTGCATTTCTTCAGGATCATGCAAAGTGAATGCTGCACTTTTCGCTTTCAGCGCTCGCTTTTAATTAATAATTTTCAGTTTTTTACGGGTACACTACACGCACGCTCTCCGTGGAACGCGCTTGCTGGTGATAGTTGCACAAGGCAAAACGATGAGTTGCCTTAATTTACAGCCTTGTTTATTCGAAGATCCGTTTGTCCGTAAGTGTTGTACCAATTATCGCATGCACTGCCTCCGACAACTCTAGGTACATATAGATCGCCATTATTATGATTTGCGGCCGGTCCGCTGTATCCGAGTCATTTAGGCAGCGAACCTGCATCAGTCGCACAATGCAGAATCGTACGCTCCGTGCCAAATAATTCGCCCATAATTCAAGCGATGATGCAAATTTCCGCCAATTTATGACTGTCATTCCCATAACTTGAGCACTGTAATTTGATTTATTTTGGGGCAACACAAATAGGTTTCATTGGGACTTGGCAGGCATTCGCGTGTTTTTCTAATCCCCGGCAAAACAAAATTAAAAATGCCACTGTTTGCCCGTTATCATTTTTGTGCTAAATATTGCACCCTGACACGCTGAGAATTGGTGTCTTGCAAATGTTTCCCCGACACCTTACGATCAAGCGATTTTAGTTGTTATGCCATTCTGACGTATATTTCTTTAGAAATGAAAAATTGTAACTTGTTGGACTACGTGATTGCCAATGAAAACACATTTCAGCCCCCACATTGGTTCGAAATACCTCAATAATTGGAATTTGTGCCGACCTCGCGCTATTTTGAAAGTGGGTTAAAAATATTGAAATTACTTCTCTTTACATCCTGCTTTATAAATAAAATTACAATATTATTACGTAATGAGATGACTTTCACTACCATTGAAGAATTTAAGGAATATGACAAAGAACTAAGAAAAATTGAAATTTTCTCAGCATAAAAAAATAATAACAATATATTCGTAACAAAATATATTTAGGGTATTCGCCGATAAAATCGTAAAATCAAAATGATGTTTGTCCATACTTTTATTTATTTCTACGTATAATAACTTCATCGCCCACAAACTTTGTTCTACATGCTCGCAATGAGAAGACTATTTAAAGTACTTAACAAATAAATAATTCACAAGAAAACAAACAAAACTAATCTGCACTTAGCAACACATCGCAATATTAAACGAAAACTACTAATTAAATAACTATTAAATTTAGTAGGGACGCTAACTACAAGCTAAGAAAAAGCTCAGAGTACAAGAAGCGATTATGCGAATTTATAAAATAGGTTACCCGATTTCCGAAAAGTGACTCTGTTCATGGATAAATCTACTGTACTATTCACCTCAATAAAAAATCTAGAACATTGCGAAATCGGTTTATTGCTACCATAGCAAGTTCTATGCATTAGAAATTTCAGAAAGATACCTCTAGTCCTTAAAAAGGTTCGAGGAGCATAAATATTAAGCATAGCAAGAAGGTCAGGAGATATTATACGATAGTATAAGATATCTCTAATAAATAAAACCGCCGCGATTTTTTTTTCTGGCCTCCAAAGTTTCAAGGCCAAAATGAAGGTACCATGATCTGTACGATGGAGTGGAAATCCAAGTTCAATTTTTTCAGTGCGAACCTCGCAAAGGACTTTTGTATCAACTTCAAACGCAAGGAATAAAGAACAGAATAAGATGACCATATAGTCGATGTGTACTCCAGAATCGAACGATCCAATGTAGGGTAAAGAGATTTTAAGATGAACACATCCTGAAAATCCTTGGAGTTCTTTTTAATAAAGCCTAACAACATATAGGCCCTTAAAATTATATAATAGATATGATGAGTGCAACCGATATTACTGTAAAAGTACACTCCGAGATCACGAATAATGACACGATGCTCCACAACACAATTTTAGATGGAATATTGAAACGCAACAGGATTTTTTGACCTGAGAAATGAAAACGGCTTTCATTTCAAGGGGTTTAATTCAAGCTCATTGTCATTACACCAAAGCAAAAATTTATCAACCTCTTCCTGTAACCTATAACAATCAGGTAAATCACGAATTCTAGCAAAATTTTTCATTTGTCAGCAAAGAGCAAACACTGGGCAAAAGAAAACCATAAGTAGGCATCATTGACGAATATTATAAAAAATGAGGACCTAAATGGCTTCCTTGCGGAACTCCTGAAAGTACATCAAATACTTTTGATTGCACAGAATCAATTAAATCATCCTGTTTACGAATCCATTGAAGGAAAGATGAATGGAGACCAAAAACTTTAATATTTCCTGAAGAAGGCCTAGATTAAACTGATGTGGGTGTATTGTGTTTCTTGGTTACATTCCCACAATTGTTGAACGATGTAGCTATGGACTTCTAAAACCTGAAATTTCTGGGCCTCTTTACATAAAAAATTAAAAACTCGTTACTTTTAAATTGAAACTTTATTTCCGATACTGCCTGGTTGAATATTCATTGTGAACTGACTTTCTCACATTGTTCATTTTTTATTTTCTTCCCTTAAACCTACACTTATCAAAAATTTACAATCAAATCCTACTTCTCTCGCACGTTAACTCACAGTAAATTTTGAGTATAATTTTACAGTAGTCATAGCGACCTTCTATGAACTCTATGGTAAAGTAAACATGTTCACACAATTACACTCTACTTGATTTTGCTATTCGTGTGTGGCCGAGGTATCTCACCTTACTTTTGCGCATATATGTTAAATAAAAAATTCACAATAACGATTTTGAGATAGACATCTTATCTCTACTAGTTACTAGCGTAATTTAGATAATCCGCCTCACCGATCGAAACCTCATTACGTGGACCAGCTTTGTGAAGGGGTTTTATAAAGGAAAACTTCCACTAGTCCAGAAAGGGGCCCAACTTCAAAGATAGATTAAACAAAAGTAACAATGAACCTGCACAATTTAATTTTTAATAAGTAAATCAGGTATTACGTTCGGCCCATAAAACTTATCATTATTCAGATTACAAGCAGCGCTAAAAGTTATAAAACCCACGACAACCGAACTAGGAATATAATTCATGTAACTAATACAATTTCCATTCCTTAGATGGCCAGATGTATAATTTTACGGTAAAAATTCCGCGAAAAAGTCTCAACTTTCAGCTAAACTCGTTGAGCTTTGCCCCATGTAATCCATTCGTAAAGGAATAATACTTCAATTAGGTTTCTTGTTAATGAATGATCAAAAGGCCTTACTATCATTTCTAATGTCTCTTTCAACATCTTGCATGTAGTTATTGAAGAAAGAGAATTGAATTTATGAAGAAAATTCTCTCTTTAGTCTCAATAAATGCGTACTATTAGAAAATTTACACAATTTACGTGCCATGTTCTTGGCATTCTTTAAATTGAGAAGCACCTAATTAAACCATGGAGGATGACCATGACGTGACTTTTTAACCAGAGGTACAAATATAATTAAACCAATATGCACAATTTCCCAGAACTTCGAATGTGAAGCCTCTAAATCATCAGCGGAAACATTATCCCATAGCCACCTCTTGAGATATTATAAACGGAATCCGAAATTGCAACAGACTTGGCAAAGCTATAAGAACTAATGACAATTTCAAGTTATTTATGATTCATGTGGTTTATGATACAAGTCAGTCTTTACAATAGGAAAATAAGCCTCACTCCGTTTCGAAAGTAACTCCGAGCTAATGAAAACTAAGTCCAATAGTATATCCAAAATATTTTCAAATACATTCACGAACCTACAAACACGCTTTCGATGCGTGACGCGACACCGCAAGGGATTCCTCTGGTCTTCTTTAATTCACTTCCAAGAGATATTAGTAAGATTAAAATCTCCCATACGGCACAGATAATCATCCGCAGAAGCATCTGAAAATAAAAGCTTTAGGTTGTTCGAACTTCCAGGGGGAATGTTGCTAACGCATATATTTAAAGTTCTTAGTCCCGGTAAAGATAAAGTCACTACCAACTGTTCGATAGTTTTATCATCAAAGGAAATCTCTACTCACTTAAATTCATAGCGAGATTTCACCGGAATTAACACTCCTCCTCCTCTCGAAAGCCCTGTAGCCACACGACATCGATCTCTTCAGTAGACGATATATTTATTTTCATTAAAAAATTCAGAAGAGCGAATATTATCACAAAGTCCAGTTTCTGTTAAAGCAAAAGCATCATGTTCACTTTCGATCACATTGAATGACAATTCAGTAGCCTTTGTACACTGAAAAACTACAAGAATAGGTAATAGTACCAGTTTCTATTTTGTCTGCAATTATTTAATCGTTTTTTGGAATACTGACAAATTCGCGAACAATAACACCAATAGGCCATAGATCCGTAGATCCAGTTAAATGCTGTGTATTTTAGCAGGGACACATCAACTCCAGTTTTGGTCAAACGTTTGCATGTAATATTTGATGTTTCCATTTCGAAACAGCCAGCATCGTAATTAATAATGCTCTCTACAGAAGTCGCTGAATTAAACCGGGATGGCTATTTTTACTAAGTCTTCGGAAATTGTCTAATAAAGGGAAATTATAACAAGTTTCGTAAAACATTCGCATCTGCGAATTTGACGACTGTACGAAGTGAACATCATAGATATATTTTTGTTTGTAATCAAAAAAAATTTGATACTTTTGGAATAAGAGTTCTGTTTAGATTCAATATACTTTATTAATGAGCCTAAGTGCCTTGTATTTATAAGGCATCTTCAGGGCTTAGACTATAACAAAATGGAAACAGTCGCTGTAGATTGTCCATTATTTAAAAGAATAAGAATGTGATTTTATTCAAAGTATGCCTCATTGGACGCGACAGCTTTATCCTATATTTTAGATAGAAGACGTTTGCCTCGATAGTCCAATTGTTAGCACGAAGTGTGGCAGCGAGCCAGTTGGACGCGTAGGGTTTTGGGTTCGATTCCCACCAGAGCTCCTCGTAAAAAGTGGTATCACAATCGGCTAAATCTGTCCAAAGTGCGTTTTGACCGGGATAGATACAACAGCCTTACCTAGGTAGTGGACGGAAAAAATTCGGTTGCTTCCACTCGATCTATTTATTGAGCCATTTTTCGTTACTTTCTTGAGAAGTACGTAAGCCGCTCTCCAGAAAGAGCCAATTACACTAGTTTACAAGAAAAAAGTACCTCAAGAAAAATATGTTTTCAGACTAATTTGGGGTCGCTAAAAACGGAAATGACCTCCATTTGTTTTTCCAAAGAAGCGTTTGTGAGATATTAGCAAAATACCTGTTTTTAGCTTTTTTTAAAAAAAGGCCAAAAAATCCTACAACAACACACTGCTCCAACCTAAAATGTGTACTAATAGTAAGGTACTCATTTCTCCTTCACGCCAATATCTTGGTTGTGTCCACTGGAACTGTATATTTTGAGTTACAAGCGTTCAAATTGTATTATATCTTCTGTATTATATCTTCTGCAATTGCCATCTGATTTTGGCCCAGTTTGATTTTATATTTCCGTTAAAAAAGTATCTTTCTCTATTAGTTATTGAGATATATTAAAAAATTAAAGTAAAGTACCATACTACTAGAACACATTTTAGGTTGCTGCGGTGTGTTGTTGCAGGTGTTGTTGGCCTTTTTTTGAAAAAGAGCTAAAAACATATATTTTGCTAATATCTCAAAAACGTTTCTTTGGACAATAAATGGAGGTCATTTTAGTTTTTAGCGACCCCAAATTAGTCTAAAACATATTTTTCTTTTGGTACGGAAATTGCAGAGCAATGTCTGGTGAATATGGCGGGTGGTGCAAAATTCCGATTTTTAGACTGGTTTTGCAAAGTGGGGACTAGAGGTGTCATGTAATAGTTGGAATCAGCTTGTTGTCTCTAATGTTCCATTCCGGCCGTTTAGCTTCACTCGATAATGATCCCAAGTGATGGTTGTAGAAGTTCATCAAGAACACCCAAAGTAGGTAAAGTCTATTCCGATTACGGTTTTGCCTGTCCACGCCAAAGTTTTATTCATCTAGAACCTTTAATACACAAATAAAATTGAAAACAAAAAATTAAAATTGAATCACACTTCTGCATTACACCTAACGATAAATATACTGAAAATCATCCGGAAAATCAAAGGCACGATAGTGACTAATTATAAAGTAAAGTAGTACAACAAGGTGACCAAGTGTAATTTATAAATAAATGTTCGTAAATCGACAAAAATAACCCACCCAAGTAAACAAACTTCCCAGAATATAGCAACTCCCATACAACCAAAAAGGAGGTAGGTATGTATATGCATATTTATTATCGCACTTGGCTGCATATATTTTTATATGAAAAAAAGCAATACAGATATTATTGGCACGGTGCTCGCAAACACGAGCATGACAGTAAGTAGCACGAATGGTGATCATAAAAGCGGCAAAATGTTGAAATTGTCATCGACTAATTATTTATCAAGCAATTGCGTCCCTGCGCAGCGGCGTTGATATATGGTTACTGCTACTTGTGCTGCTGATGCCCATGCACCATGATCGAGCATAGGCATGCATACATGTTCATAAATGCACGCCGCGCCAGCATAGATCCCTCGGATTGTTGTGTAATTTAAGATAAAACACAGACAATTTCAACGTGCAGTTTACGCAATTTGTGGATGACTAGAGCGTGCGATATTTGATAAAATTGCTTTATGCTGTGCCTACTTAGTGGCTTGCATGATCATTTATGCTCAAGTAGATATATGAGCTGGATTGGAAAATTGCGCAAATAATATGTCTCGAGTTTGACTTCAACACTTTCGAAAGGCTGTGGAGCTGTGTAAATTTGTGTAAATCCAAGAAATAAGCAAACAGAATTAAATTTATGGTTTTGTTAAACGGATATGTATGTACTTCAAAGAACTGAGATCGTTTCGATTCATTTTATTTATTATTATTTTTACCTTTATATTGATTCACTGTGGTAGTGTGTGTGCACTCGTAAACTTGTCCGACTAGAAAGAATAGTAAATCAAAATAACTAAAAGATTAATAACTTTTATTCGTTGGTAGCTTACAAATTACTTGGTTAATTGCAGTTGAAGTTTATTTACGTTAAAAACGTGTAGTTGATTGAGCTGAGATTCTCCTTTGAAAGTAGAAAATAAGTTAATTAACTTGGATGTAGTGATGCGTTCATGCGCTTCAGTTGGCACGAGCTGTAGGGCGTTTGTTTAGTTTTTCCTAAATATTTTCTAAACGGTATGTCTCATTGCAAAAGTCGTTATTATTATTCGTCGTTACTAAAAACGTAAATGTAATTTTTGCCTCTGCCAGATCAGCGCCGTAACCAACAATCTTGTATTTTCTCTCGACTCTTGATCAGTTCCACCCTTCTCTTTTTCTTTCACTTTTCTTTGAAATCTCCTATTCCTCCGCCGACTTAGGGCCACATTACTGCTTCAATTTCCATAAGGGCGACTTCGTGAAATTGAATCAAATGCTCGGTAATTCGTCTCTGGACTCCATCCTTGTTCTGTTTATCTCTTGTCCCGATCTGATATAGCCTATTCCTCTTAGCTCTCGGCATATTCCCTGTTCTCTGAACGCAGTAAATCCCTTTACAACGATTATCTCAATCGGATGCAATTTGACATAATTTCTGAACCCAAATGATTATACAAATTTATTAACAACAAAAGAAAATCCAGTGGCTATCCCTCGATCCTCAAACTTTCATGATGTTTCTTCAGCCGACGCCATAATAATCGATAATCTCTTTGCTGCTTAATTTAGCCTATCTTTCTGTGAACACTCCTCTGAACTCGATTTTAATTACTTCCTTTTTATGCGATCCCGCCCTCAAATCTCCATGGCTTCGATTAATATCGACTCCATGCAGGTCGCTTCTTTTATTAACGCACATGATGACATCTATAGTTCCGGTCCTGACGGGATGCCAGCCATCATTCTAAAAAAAAATGCGCACAATACTGAACAAATCCTCTAACCATTATTGATTCCAAAATGCCTTTATTTTGGTTTGAGTTAAGGTGCTTGGTACCTTTACTCTAATGGCGTGATCGTGGTGCAATCTACCACTTCACAACAATTCCCAAAATGAGGTGAGGTTGAGACGTAACGACGTATACTAGCTGCTGGCGAAAGTTTAGCTCTTCACTGAGCTAAGAGTCTGAAAAGGTAATTAGTTAATTCAAACACACGGTGACAATACTAACGACAACTGAAGATTTTATTTCCAAGCGGCTTTTTAAATATACATCACAATGATGACTTAGTTAAATTATAATGCTTGTTAATTGATTGCATTCGTGCGCAACGAATTATTGATTGCATCGGCGGCAAGTGCTAGCTATGCCGAAATTGCATGAGCCGTTGACCTGCAACTGGGCGAGCGTTTGACTCATGCGGCTCATATCATATTACGAGTTCAAGAATTTGTTGCGTATGAATGCTGACAATGATTTACAAATTGAGACATTTATTGTTCCACATTCTGACTGATCTTAACTTCTAAGCTTAAATTATTTTAGAATAAACATTCTCCCCCGCGTTGAATGGCAATTCAACAAATCCTAGACGTCGAATCGGATGTTAAAGGCTGGTTCTACATTGGGTGCTGAATTGTTCTGTTGCCGTGGTGCTGGGGCTGGTTTCCATACCCTTTGTACTGGGCAAATCTTGGTTTGATATTTCCATAGCAGAGTGACTCCTATTACAACTATTAGTACGAGGCTTACGTATCCTATTGAAAATTGGTGTATCTCATGTGCAGGTAATTGCACTGACGTACTCGTGTGCATCCTTAGCTGTTGGACCTCCTGCTTTAGAGTTTCTATTTCCGCTACATACGACTGGTATTCAACGGTGTGATTAAGGGTAAAATCCGACCTATTTGCGATGTTCATGTCTGTGAGGTTGCTTAGTGGGATGTAAGATGCTCTCATAATAGATGGATAGATGTTGTGTCCTTGTATGGTTACCAAGGGTTGTCGAATTATGCAACGATCTCGAATTTTTAGGATTCCTGTTCCCTGTATTACCTGCTGAGAAATCTTGTCACCGCATACTACATTTATCGTCGTCTCATTGCTTAGTACGTATATCCACTCATTTGCAGTATATAGTTGAATCCAATGAGGTCCATCTTCAACTCTGATAATCTGGCAAGTGGATGAGGGAGGTGCATGATTCATATAATTGATCTCGCATTCGCTGACTGAAGATCCCTTTCTATAGATAGGGTGGTTTTGGTTGCAAAGGTGTTTGCCTTCTTCGATTATGATGCATGCTTGAAGTTCTTGCTCTGTTACCGGATAGTATTGGTCTCGATGTAAGTTGATCATCAGGAAGGGAGATGACGGTTTAATTGCCACATAGCTATCATTGAGCCTCACTGGCACAGGAGTGACTTTGAATAGCTCGAATTCTTCTGTTGATAGTAAAGGTATTATCAATTTGAAGATTGCGTATCTGTTTGTAATTCTTCCTTGAACTCTCATTAATGAGTAATATTTAATTGGCTCGTTTCGTTGTAGCGGCAACTGCAAAGATGATGGAAGATGAGTCTTAATTTTCACAAGTTCTTCCTTTAGTTGTTGCGGAGCAACAAGTAGTGGGCTAATTCTTCCGTGATGAATGTCAGCAATCACGTCTAAAATTGAGGTCTGAATTCGAAGAAAGTTGGTTGCTGTGAGAATTACTGACAGGGTAGCCGTGATAAATGTTTGGGCCAGTTTTTCTTGGTAGAGTTCTGCCATTATACCATTTATTTGTTTGGTTACTTGGTCAATGTTGGCCTGTAGCTGATGGAACTGGTGACTAATTGCCTCTTCTTCTCTTTGCATGATGTTTAAGGTGGCGTCTAAAACCGATGTTTGGTTTTTCATCAGCTCTAGTGCGTGATTCTCATTTCCCTTGATCTCGGCTATTGTTTGGGTCATTTTTTCAGCATATTCTGAATCTAGAACCCCGAATAATGCGTTTGCGACATTTCCGACGAAGTTTAAGGCTCCTCTCTTCCTCCGCTTTTGATTATTACTTGATGACAGTAATATGTTGTTCGTGGTTAATTCAGATAGCAGATGTGCTAAATGGCTGACAATTCCTCTGCAGGCCTGATTATCTTCGATTTTTCTACACAACATTTTGAGAGACGTAGTATAATTTTGTAGAAATTCGTACTCTTTCCAATAAGGTGCCAAATCATAATAAACTACTAGGTCCCATTCGTTTGAAATGATGTTGGCTGCTCCTAGATTCTCAAAGTAGATTCCTGGTTGATGACTGAATGGTGTTATTTCTATTTCTGCGGCCTTTGCTACTGGCATAACTAAACAGATAAGTAATAGCGATACCATGGCGGCGCCTAGTGATATTCGTTGTACCTTTCTAGGGCTGTGCTCACGGCTGTTGCCTTCAATGCTTTCTGTGGCATTTCTGTCGGTAGTTATCGAGTTGACAGACTCTTCCGGTGATTCTTCCCTTGGACGCTTATATTCATTGTCTGAACGTTCCGGATTCACAGGAAGTGGTGCTAGTTTATGAATTGGTCGACGACTAATTCCATTTGCTGTTCTTACATCAACCACACGGACCAAATCATCTTCTCCTTTAATGACGTTGATTATTCGACCAAGCATCCATTTCAACGGTGGTAAATTGTCCTCCTTTATTAATACCATAGTGCCTGGCATAACATTTTCCTGTCGTTGCAAGTATGCTAAGTCGTCCTTGAAGTCTTCTTGTTGCATCAGCCTGACGATGACTACTTGAGGTTCCTTAAGTTCATGTGTATTTACAACGAGAGTGTCTGGACTGCGTGAGCTCTGTTTTCTGGACCCTTTAATGAATCGTAGTGCATAGGCTATAATGCGCTGCACTTTGCGGAATGAATTTTTATGATCTATGCCTTCCAACAACGTTTTTGCTTCTGCATTGACTGAAGCTCCGGCTACGGCTTTTCGCCTTCTTTCTGTATCATTCTCAATGCTCTTCTTTGCATATGCTGGTGGCCATAAATCTTCTGAACCATGCAAAAAGGTGGGTCCATAAAGCCACAGATTGCATTTGCCTAGCTTTTCGGGCATTAATCCTCTTGACAATACGTCTGCTGGGTTCTCCTTGGATCGCACATGTCTCCATTGTTCAGGGATAGACAGTTGTTGAATTGAAGAAATACGATTTGCCACGAACGTTTGATATGACGACGATGATGCATTTATCCATGACAGAACTATTTCAGAATCTGTCCACAGATATGTTGGAGAATTCTTGATGTTAAGATCCTTCTTGAGGCGATGTGCAAGCTCTGCTGCTAGTTTCGCCGCGCATAATTCTAATCGAGGCAGAGTGGCTTGCTTAATAGGTGCTACTCTGGATTTCGCACAGAGTAAGCGTACTGCTATAATATGATCATTGTCTATTGATCTAACATAAGCTGCGGCTCCGTATGCCTTTTCTGAGGCATCTGCGAAAACATGGATTTGAGTAAGCCTTGGGATCTTGTGAGCGAACACATGTCTTGGTATTTTAACATTATTTAGTTCTTTTAGACCTTCACGGAAATTCAACCAGAAGGACTGCAGTTCCTGAGGCAGAGCAGCATCCCAGTCACATTTTAACAGCCACAATTTCTGCAGGAAGATTTTCGCTGTAACCACAACCGGTCCTATGATGCCAAGCGGATCAAAGAGTTGCGCTATTTCCGAGTAAGCTGTGCGCTTTGTGACTCGATGATTGAAAGTTCCTGCTGCCTTTATGCATAGATCGTCATTCTTAGGCCGCCATATTAATCCCATTGTTTTAATGTGCTCGTCTGATTTGCTACCGACATCCAGTTGTAGCTCTTGGTCCTCCCTTGAAATGTTTTTCAACAAGCTGGGGTGGTTAGCGCACCACTTCCTTAGCTTAAATCCGGCAGACTGTAGCAGAGATTGCAGCTGAGCTTGTTTTTCTATTGCTACAGTGAGCTTGTCTGCCCCAGTGAGGACATCGTCTACATAAAAGTCTTGTTTAAGTACTTCTGTCCCCAGAGAGATTTTCAGACATCTGACTGCTAGGTATGGAGCACTTGTAGTTCCATACGTTACCGTGCATAGCTCATAGCAACGTAATCGATCGCTAGGACTGTTTCGCCACCAGATAAGCTGATATTTTCTGTCATCTGGATGCACTTCTATCTGCCGGTACATCTTTTCGATATCCGCAGTAAAGACGAATCTGGGCATGCGGAAACGTAATAGAATTGCAAACACATCATCCTGTATAGTAGGTCCAGTATACAGTAAGTCATTTAAGGATATATTGCTGGAAGTTTTGGCTGATGCATCAAAGACTACGCGTAATTTTGTAGTTGTACTTTCAGGCTTGATGACGCAATGATGTGGTAGGAAACTATAGGGTGCCTGGACTTTATTAAAATTGATTTCTCTCATGTGTCCCAATTTAATATATTCTTCCATGAAGCTGATATATTGATTTCTTAAATCTTCTCGTACGCTGAGTTTCCTTTCGATAGCCAATAGTCGATGATATGCGATGTTCTTCGAATCTCCTAATTTGTTAGGGTCATCCTTGAATGGAAGTCTTACTACAAAACGCCCAGTATCTGTTCTTCGTGTGGTCTGCACAAAGTGCTGTTCACATCGTCTCTCAGCAGCTGTGAACGCTCTTGATGCTGTTTCTGCGTCATCTAATGCCCAAAATTTTTCAATTTGTAGCTTGAAATCTTCCTCCTCAGAGCATATTCCACAACTTGCTTGTGATTCTTGTGCATGGTGCACTGTTCCTGCTGCTGTCCATCCAAAGACAGTATTTTGTAAAATTGGTAATGAATCTCCCAATTTGATTTGGCCTACAGACAGAGTTGAGTAGTATAAGCCTGCTCCAATCAACAAGTCAATGTTGTCTGGCTGATTGAACCTTGGATCTGCTAATTGTATATTAGCCGGTATTTCCCATGTTGAAATGTCTATTTCCTGTGAAGGCTGTGGTGAAATGATGCGAGGCAGCACATGAGCCTCCAGTCTAGTGCTGAATCCATTGATTCGTGACTCTAGCAGAATGTTTACTCTCTTCTGAGCCTTTTGTTTACCAGAGCCGATGCCTTCTATGTTCAGGATTTCAGGAGTTCCCGTTAATCCGAGTTTCTTGACGAGCCTTTCGCTTATGAAATTTAACTGTGAGCCACAATCTAGAATAGCTCTGCATTCAATACTAGTCCCATGTTTGTTGGTCACTTTTACGCTGACTGTACTCAATAAGACGTCATTTCTAGTTTCTGAGGCCTTTGTGGTAAGTGAAATACCTTGATCAGTGTCCGTTGTCGATTGCGGAGGTTGTGCTTGTGTTGTTTTTGGGTCTAGGGGTTGTGTTTGGCTGCGAGATGTAGTTTCTATGTGCAATAATGTATTATGCCTTTTTCCGCATTTAGAGCAACCTCTGGATGTGCAATTGCTCAGATTGTGTCCCATTTTCAAGCAGTTGAAACAAGCCTTAGTGTTCTTGATTAATGATACTCGTTTACTTGGGGACAGCTGTAGTAGTTTTTTGCAAGCGAACAGTGGATGATTGCCATTGCATGATGGACATCCTGAATTGACTGTACTCGCTAAGGCCCTTTGCGTTGGCAGCCTTTTGTTATCGACCTTGTTCCCGAGTGCTTCTAATGATTGGAAACGATTCTCTAAGAATTCCAGACATTCCTGGAGGGATTGTAGTGATCGAGGTTGACTAAGAGATTGTTCCCATAGGGTGTGTGTAGTCCTATCCAATTTCCTTATCAAAATGTGAAGAATAATTGGATCCCAATTCGTGATATCGATCCCAAGATTGCTTAGTGCCAGTAGACATTCTTGAGTAGTGTCGTGAAGTATCTTTATAGCTGATGCGCTTTCTGTTGTCACTGCTGGCTGTGCTAATAATTTACTTAGTAGTGCAGTGACTAGTAATCGCTTATTTTCATAGCGATCACAGATCAATTTCCATGCCGTAGCGTAATTGGCGTCTGACACGGTTAGATGTCTGATTAATTTTTCGGCTTCGCCTGATAGACTGCCTTTCAGATACCATAATTTCTGACCGGCGGATATTGATTGGTTATGTACTAATTCGGTATACAGGTCGTAAAATTGCCTCCACTTGAGGTAATCGCCATCAAATTTAGGTAACTCGATTTTCGGGAGCTTGATGGCGGACCTAACACCTTCTGTGGGAATGCTAACTGTAGTAGCTGATGATTGACGCTGACACTGACTCAAGCCTTCGTGGAGGAGTAATAATTTGTCCCGTGTTTGATCTTCAAGCTGTAAGTAGTCTTCCATATGTTCGAGAAGATAAGCTTCGCCAGCTTGATCTACTAATTTTCTGTGCAGATCTTGAATTTGTTCCCACTGAGCATTTATCGCTTTTATCATCAATTCATATGAATTGACTGACTGCAATGTTGTACTCAGGGAATGCTTTGTGAGTAGCCTTCGCAAACCTTGCATTACATATGCTTTGTGACGGATATTGCCGTCTTGTTGATGCTCTGATCCTCTTGCACTGGTGGACGCATCGTTATTGCCGGAGTTTCGAGATTCCTGAATCTGATCCTGCTGCGGCTGCTTTTGATTGGGCTGATTGCCCTCTATAACTCCGACATTCTTCATTCGCTGCAGAATGTCTTCTCGGACCTCGTAATACCCGGCTCGGATACCCTCATAGTACCCTTTTACAAAGTAATCGTGGTCCAGTTGTTGTCCATGACTGATCCGGATTTTGTTATCTGTGGCCTCAAAGTCATCCCATAGTTGTTCCAAAGATTTAAGGCGTGCTGCAAGATATTGCTCTGTCTTGCGTGTTACACTATCCTTCTTGTAGTTGATCGCCAATCGCTGGATCTCCTGTCCGGTGATCTCTTGTTGGGCAGCAAGTTCGTTGAGACTCATTTTGGGAGTACGTGAAAAGTAATCACGTCGGGGTCACCAATGATTCCAAAATGCCTTTATTTTGGTTTGAGTTAAGGTGCTTGGTACCTTTACTCTAATGGCGTGATCGTGGTGCAATCTACCACTTCACAACAATTCCCAAAATGAGGTGAGGTTGAGACGTAACGACGTATACTAGCTGCTGGCGAAAGTTTAGCTCTTCACTGAGCTAAGAGTCTGAAAAGGTAATTAGTTAATTCAAACACACGGTGACAATACTAACGACAACTGAAGATTTTATTTCCAAGCGGCTTTTTAAATATACATCACAATGATGACTTAGTTAAATTATAATGCTTGTTAATTGATTGCATTCGTGCGCAACGAATTATTGATTGCATCGGCGGCAAGTGCTAGCTATGCCGAAATTGCATGAGCCGTTGACCTGCAACTGGGCGAGCGTTTGACTCATGCGGCTCATATCATATTACGAGTTCAAGAATTTGTTGCGTATGAATGCTGACAATGATTTACAAATTGAGACATTTATTGTTCCACATTCTGACTGATCTTAACTTCTAAGCTTAAATTATTTTAGAATAAACAATTATTTTTCAACTATCAATCTTTCAGGGCGTTTTTCCTTCTCGGTGGAAAGACTCATTGATCATTCTTATTTACAAAAGGGGCTGTAAAACTAATGTGACTAAATACTGGCCCATAACCCAATTGTCTTGTATACTTAGCTCTTTCAACAAATTGTTTACGACTCCATGTTTTTTCATTCCAAGTTCATTTTTTTCCCATCCCAATATGACTTCCTTAAGGGCGGGGTAGGGTTTTGTAATTTTTTTTTTAGCATTTTCTATTTAATTTTTTTCCTGAATGTACAACATGTCGAAAGTATCGTTTCAAAATTTCAAGTAAATCGAACGTCGATTTACGAAGATACAGGGTTTCAAGTGACCGCTTCTCATGCTGTCTTCTATGCTTCTATGCTGTGTGAAAAAACTTTAAACGCGTTTTTCTCAAAACTACTTTTGCAAAGTCCGTGTTCACTGCCATTTAAAAACTACTAGACCGATTCATTTGAAACTTGGTACACATTTTCTACATATAAAATACCTCCCCCCCTCGTTTCGTTAAAATTTTTTTTTTTACATTAAGGGGGTTTCCCACCCACAAAATGGCGGAATTTTTCGTGGAAAATAGCAGTTTACACTTTAGATGGCCACCAAAAATTTTTAAATGAAAAAAAAAAAAATCGGAGCTCGAGGGGGGGGAGGATTTGATAATACTTTGACTACATTTTAATGGTTTTTGATTTTTGATAATTTCCGACCGAGATACAGTGAACACCGCAAATTGTATTTTTTCAAAGACGTTCTGGGGCAAGCTCTATCACCGGCTTGTTTTGCAATATTTCTGCATGAAAAAATTACAGAGTATTGCTAAAGGTATGCTTAATAATGTACAAAAGGTTTCAATAAATTTGCTCCATCCGTTCCTTCAAAAAAAATTCCTAAAAAAAGGGTTTTTTTTAACGCTGAAACCCATACCCCTCCCTTAAGGGCAGATCAACTACGAGTAACCTCTCTGACTTCGTTCCCAGAACATTATGTGTACTAGAAAATAATGACGAAGTCGATGTTGTTGCCGCTGATTTCAGTAAAGACTTTGAAACATCATTCTTTCTAAACCACCTCCCCTTGGTTTTCAGCCGTGTTTTCTTTATTGGATGTATTCCTACCTAATCCAACGTAAATGGTGTTCTCTACGACTCGGTAACCTCTAACCCTTTTGTAGCCCGTTCAGGTGGCCATCTGAGTCCATTGTTCTTCATTCTATCCTTAAACGATTCTGAGTGCATCATCAAACAATCTGACCTTTCAATTTACACCGACGATATGCAAATCTCTTAACAAATTTCCTCCACGCTTGACAAGCAGACTTAGATTATTTTTGCATATATGCCGTAAGACATATTTGGAATTAAACGTTTCTAAATGTCAATCCATTATTACCTACTCCCGTGAACGTCTTTCCTCCCCTCTAGAATCTATCTATTGTCTGGCGAGTATATCCCTTCAGTTGTCTCTCTTAGACACAGCCTAACAAAAATATACGTAGCCTCCGACTGCCAATTAGTTATACTTTGTCAGTTTATTACAAATATTGACCAGTTAGATACCAAGGTACATCAGTACTTATGTTAGCAATATAATATACCTTTAGGTGCATTCACTACCAGCAAACAACTAGAACGACGCAAGTACAATTTTAATAGTACTGATTTATGTCTTGATTTAATCGTCTTGTTTATATCTTATTAGTTCTTTTTTACAGTCAGTCTGGTGTTTTGGTTTTTTAAAACAACTTTTTCATTTTTAGCTCTTTAGTTTATTTAATATGTAGTCGGAGAGTAAGTATGTAGGTACCAAAGAGGTAAGATTATTATGTTGTAAGTTCGTTAGTAGCGCTGAGACTCTTTAGTCGTAAAACGTTTTTTAGTCTGTTAAAATTTTTTTTGACAGTTTAATGGTTTACGTCCACTATATGGGTTTTGTGCCGACGTCATATTAGCTACGACACTCCGGGGAAAAATACGAATCTAATGAAACCTCACTTTTCAAAATCGGTCAAGCCGTTTAGGCTACAGGAGGTCACAATGGAACGGACATACATACATACATAGATACATACGCGCGAAAAAGATTACCCTCCTTCTGGGTCGGTCGGGTAAAAAAGGACGTGCAACATATTTTCATGAGAGCTATATTCAACTTCGTTTTAATAATTAAAACAATAGAGCAATCTGTCAGGAATCGAAACTTTTATTTAGGATAAAACTTAGGTAGGTACTTACATATTAAATTTTTTTCTACAAAGTTGCATTGTAAACGGTGCAATGTAAACTTTTGCGAACGTCGACGCGGCATTATGCGAATTTTTGTTGAGGTGGTTTGTTTTTGAAATCATATTAGAGGTTTACGTACATTTGGTTAAATGGCTTCAATATTTCGGATATGCTTCATTCGCGGACCGCAACTCCTTCTCCTCCCAAAAACCACGCCACTTATTTTATCGGACAATTTATTTACCCATACCCAACATAATCCGGTGATTACTAATTTCTAGAAGATCAATCTCCATCCGACGGAAACCATTGCTAAAAGTTGGGTACTAACACGGAAATCATAATCTTTGCTTCTTGAAGTATAAACCGCATATAAAAGTGTTTTAAAATTTTAGTCCAATTTTCATCCAATAGATTGGAAAATTAGCGAGGTAACAAGAAATAAGAAAATGTTTTAAATTGGGGATTAAGCCTTTCTAAAGGTTTTCCAGCTTTTGAATGGATGTTCAAATAACGCAATGCAGGAAATGCTGACACAGAGACTATAATTTACAGTTTTCCTCCGAATGCCACCTGTGAAGCACATAAGAGGCATCGCTCGCAAACATCTGAATACCGCGGAATCCATCAAATTCAAACATAATTTCCTCCCACAATCGAAATCCGCGAGTAAGACCATTAATTATCTGGCATTGTCAAAACAGCCTATTCTCTGCGAAAGAGCCAAGCCGTAACCCCCAGCTATTTATCACCTGGGTACCGCCACCGCCGCCGCCGCTGCCGCGCAACCAGCTCGTTTCGTTTTCAGGCAGCAGCCGCGCGATTGAGTTGCACTCGCCAGGAAGCACCTGCGCTGCAAAGCAAATAATCCCCCCAAAGCAGATTTAAGGCAGGCGCATTCCCGATAGACATAACATGGCGAATGTAATAAGAATTTTATCTAGTCTTAGGCAAAGCGGATTGATGGGAAAGTATCACTCAGCCGCGCCGGACCTCCAAAGAAGTGCTTAAAATTCCCTTCGAAGGCAGCAACCAAATGAATAACAATTTCCACTCCGCGGGTACTGAGGCTGGTTGCGTCCCAGACCCAAGGAGAGCCGTGTACACGTCTCGGAGGAATGCCGGGCGGTCTTCAAAGGCGGCTACTGGGCACAGTACCCGCGAAGTCCAATCGTGTCCGTCGCAAAGCCAATCGTTTTCCCGTCAAACTTATCGCTGATTTCGAATAAATATCAAATATTGGCGGTAGGATCGGACAGCAGCAGCGCCCGGAGACGTGTGACTTCCGTGGGGGACCCGCGGAGGAAGAAAGCCCCTGGCCAGAGCGGAGATTGAGGAGCTCCGAGGTATGCATTGACAATTTGTTCACGAAGGCGTACGGATTAGAAAGCCGAGACGCGCTTGATGCCCATGCCCACAGTATGACGACGCGACGGCTCAAACGAGTGGTTGTCAAACACGGTTCAGTAGGCAGGCGCAGAATACCCTGGAGCCCAAGGCCCAAGACACAAGTAAGGATCGTTTCTTTCAGCTCGCTCGGCCGCAGATTAGCAGGGGAATGAGCTATTTTAATGCAACCACCGTGAAGAGCGTATATCGGTTCATGACCAACTTTGAAGCGAAATAGTACGAGGAATCCAACCGGAGTGCCGACGGGCACCCATCTAGCTCCTATATGTGAAGACTGAGCCAACGATAATGGAGTCGTGACAATTTTTCAATAACTTTCTGGTTGGGCATAAATTCCGAAATATCTTAGATGTAGGAAAGCATGTCGATGCTGCCGAGTTTTTCCGTACGTGGACGTCTGTGGCTCAAGACGCAGAAGGCTGCAGGGAACACCTCTCACCGGCTACTAGATTAGATCTCCGCACCGGCAATTACAGGAATTCTTCAATGGCAACTAGCGCTGCAATATGCTTCCGGTTTTGTCCTTCGGTCGCTGGATTTCGTGCAATTCTTGTCAATTATGACCTCTGACTCTTGGATAATTGATTACCTCAATAAAAGAACATTAGGCGAACAGTGGAAAACGGGTGGAGCACGCTGCCATCGCGCCACAAACGGCAAAAACCGCGAAATATGTGAGGGGCCGCGTTGCTGTGATTTTCTGGAATGTGGAAGTTATTTTCTAAAATTGATAACACTTGCGGTTAAGGTCAGTTGCTTGTGGCGTGCTAGCATTGTCCTGGGCTTGCCATTCGCGGCTTATTAAATGATATCGAATCGCGCAAACAACTATTGCAATTGGGCGTTCCGCAGAAGTTGTTGGACACTCTTTCTTACGAAGTATTTATAAAGAAAAATCTATGATTCAACTTTTGCTTTCAAAGACAATGGAATGACATCGCTCTTTTTGCACATGGTGATCCATGAAAACTGAATTTTTCCACAAAGGAATGGTAGTACATCTCTTCATTAAAATTCGACCGGTTGATAGAAGTAATATTGCCAATGGATTTCCTCCTTGGAAAAAAATATTGTACGTGTATTGTATGTACATACATATGTGCCGTACCTTTAACGAAACATGAGACCTTATGTGAAGTTATTAGTTTATAAAACGTTAACACGTTCAACTCGGGGAATATGGGTATCTAGCTATGTCCAGGTTTCCAGCATTATTCATTATTTGGTTACGATCTTAACTGACGTCCAAATTCTATGAGTATGATTTTACATACCACTTTGAATGTTCATATGTGCTAAACTTTCCGAAAGCTTTTCAAAGCTTCACAATGTTAGAATATTTAAAAATTCCAGATACTTGTAAAGATATGAAGTATGAAATTGGGCTCAAATCAAAACTAAATTGCTCTGCTGTTTACTGTTTAACATTAATTGGGAATTGGAATAATCAGTTTCCCAAAATATATTTAATAAAGTACAATGTATGCTTTGGTATCAGAAGAAGAAGGCAGTAACCATATGAAAAAGTATATTATTATATACAAGCATCATATTTCCTGCCACAATGAATACACTGGAGCAGAAGAAAGTATATTGGTCACAAGGTTAAAAGGAACCTTTAATGATAGACTGCCTCAAATGTTTTTCCATAGAGAGGCCATTAACATGTAAGAAGCATAATGAAAGGCTTCATACGTTGTTATTCATGCTTTAGTTATAAGCAGGCCAGACCATTTGAAGATGAGATATTTTTTTAAAATATTAATAAGCTAGCCTTGGAATGCTTTGAAAGCAAGGAACAGAGTTTATCGACTAGTTTAGTATGTAGTATTTATTATAACAACAAATAATTGCCCGTCGCATAGAAGAAATAGACACGTACATATATGTATATACATTCATTCGCAAATCTTCACAGAGTGCACGTCGCTCGCAAGTGTGTTCCTCCTAGCTTCTTATTAAGTAATAAGGAATGAATCGAATGTATACCTTCAATATGTGATTTTAAAATATATTTCTGAATACCTTCGTTGAGAATCGCTGCCTCGATTTCCCATTGGGTAAGGTTGTTTAATGCAAATACATTTTCATTTGTGTAGATGAGAGTGTTGATATAAATGATATAAGCAAGTAAACTTTTGGCCAATACAAATAGAGAAACTAAATTTAAGTGGTTAAAGGAAATATATTATCGGTTGCTTCATTTGCTGTTATTGGAAGAAAATGTTGTCATTGCACCTGCAAATCAGATAAACGGAATTTTCAGTGCACTTTTCAAAGAGCGCTTTTGAGTAAAAACTATCCCAGATAGAAAAATAAATTGTTTTAACTAATGCCGGATTGATTGAATGATCAATCATTTTATGATGAAAATTTGATTTTTTTATATGGACCATATCCGCTTTATGGAGATCGTGATTTGTGGTAAAAACCAATGAAAAATTTAATTCGGAAATTAAAATACAATCGTTGGTTCCTCTGTTTTGAATGAAGTGAGCTGAAGTCAATTAAAAGTCAGTTTTGAATCGACATTATTAAATGTGGAAGGGATCAGATAAGAATCAGATTTTAGTATGTTAGATATTAGGTATATTCATACCATATCTAAAACGTAACTAACCTGTTTTCAATTTCTTTAATTGTTTATGTTCGCTCTGCTGGGAGGTTAGCCCGCAGTATTCTGACTGGAGGTGGAACCCCGAGGTGACAGCCCAGCGTAATTACCGCTCAGCTATTGGCAATGCCGATGTTGACACATAATCTAAAATTTTAATAAAATGAATTAAAACTTCAATGTACATAGTTATTGATACAAGGTAATACCTAGTACCTGGGTACGCGCAGGTACTCCTTACACATCACCAAAACGGAGCGAGCCTTCACACCAGTAAGCTGGAACGTCACAATAAAATTGCGAATCAAACCGGAAACACAAATTACCGACCGTGATCCATCATACGCGCACTTAAAACGACAAACCAGCATCCGCAGCTTGCTTTGCAATTACTTTTGATAAATTTCGAACATTGATCAGGTGAAATTCCACTCATTAACTTCACCTTTCACATTTCACCGGCCGGCAATTATTATACGAATTTCTCGCAATATACACATAATAAATATTTTTATGCTCTTTTAATTAGGATGATCTGATATGCAAAAGATACGACCTTTGGCATGTATTCCAGTAAAAACTAGGAACTTCCGACGTAACTGCAGGTGTGTGTGTGCTCAGAGAGGTATAAAAGGGCCGCCGTTTCAGCATCTCAGTCTCTTTCGTTTTTCCGAGTTTGTAAAATAGTCATTGAAAATCGGACATGCTAAAGGTCATTCGATTTTCAGATTCTATTTAGTGATTAGGGTGTTAGATATTGTTTCTGGTGATAGGATTTTTTATTTTTTATTAGATCATAGTGATAGAATAGTTTAGCTTTAAAAAATTTGAATTTTCGAATTGTGATTGGATTATATTTTGAATTAATTTTGTGAATTTGAATATTTTCGAATTATAAAATTGTCCGGGAACTTGTATATGCCAAAGGCCAAACAATTTCCAAATGACAACTGGATTTCTTCAACTGTTAGAAAATTTAATTTATAAGGATTGAAGTAAAGTTAACGTATTAATATTGAACATATGTAATTTCATAAAATTCGGGAATAAAGAGAATTGATTTATAACTGGCACGCAATATTTTATTCCGCTATTCTTCCACTGTTAATCCTTACCACGCCACTGAATAGCCGGAAACAAAAACAATTTAGTTTTGCATCAATTCTTGATAAAAGCAACGCCGGAGTCAAAAATAAAGCAGTTTAACAAAGGTCACAACACAACATATCGCGAAACCAATGCTGGAATCAAAAGGAATTCAATTTAACATCAGTTCTTGGATACCTAAGGTCGAAATAAAAAAAAGTTCCGTATCAGTCCCTAGTATCAAAAAGGAAATAGTTTCAAACTTATTTTAAACTGATTGCCAACTCAACGTAGGGTTTTTCATTGGACATAAACTCGGCCAATTATATTTTGCTTGATGTTAGTTAAACATCAGCTGCAAATCAGTTCTGATTTGTTTTCTGGTTTTGTTCTATTTCCGCCCCCTCAAAAAGTTTCCCCTATAATTGCCTAAAAACAGTACCTACTGATTTCGTGCTATAGTTTACATTAATTTTCTTCAAGATTCAAAAGTGAAGAAATAATAATTCCAACAAAACTGATTCCAAATTCTACTTGACTGAGTATAATAAGTTGATGTACATAGATATGAAAGTTGAAGAACTCTTTTGCCCATGGGCATAAGTTGATGAGAGATGAAGAGCTTTTCAAGCAAAAATGAGAATTGTTCGGCCCCTATACACAACTTACGGGAGAAATGGTACAGAACCGGTATAGTCTATCTACTGATCTGAAAAATTTATTTATATTATTTATTGTTTTCAAAAATCTTAGATCAGCAGGAACGTTATCTTCCTTTGTTTGGACTTAACATTTGGTTGGTGTTTAAGAAATATTCTAGAGAAAAAGAGAATTTCGTAAACCAGCGACCACATGGGAATGCTTAGAAATCAATTTCAAGTAATAGAATTACAAATACATAATTCGCCAATTATAATTGGACTGAGCAGCGTAATTAAATTAAATTTTAGTGAATGAATAGCAACAAACTTAGTGTTTTGGGTGCATCAATCAAATTATTACTTGAAAAACCCTATAGACATGGGACGTCAAATTTAAACGCTCATGCTGGTAATCGAAAGGCGCCGCGGCAGTGGGTGTTCCCCATAAAAGATGGCAATAATGATTTATGTGGACTTGCCGGAACGAAAGGATTGCCATAAACACATGAGCAAATAATTGAAACAGCTATACGAGCTCCCAACTGCTCTTATTACCCGCCATTACGATTTAATGGTTTCCTGGAATTATACTATAGCATAAATTGTTTTAGTTTAGGTGACCTTTCCAATTCACACCTTTAGTTTCCGTAAGTTTTCAACAGAGGTTTCCCAACGATACCTTTCATTGCGACACGATGTTGCTTTATATCGTGAGGTTCTGCCCTAACATCTGTTCGGTTGTGCAACTGGTGCACGGAAAGTCATTAAAGATTCACTCAAGTTGCGCCAATGTCCTGATGGGCGATTAAAATTAATCTGAGGAACGATAAATCAGCCGTGTGATTTCACATATTCCGGCACACAGGGAAGCTGCTGGAGCGCGTGAGCAATAAAATCACTTAATAAAATTTGGTTTAATAGCGCAGATTTATTGCCAATTAACCAACAACAATAAGAGTTCCCTAGTTACTCCCACGACCGTTTCAATCTTTCATTAATGATAAGTCTGGCGGCGCGGGAGAGCGAACGAGACCCGAAGCGATATACCCAGGAAACCCAGCGAACCTGCCATGAACGGATACACCGCACCGGGCGCACAGATTGCCTCTCCTCCACGGAGTGCACAACGTGAAATTCGTCCCACATTCGCGGAATTCTTTGGGCCGAATCGCTTCATGACGCGACTGCAAAAAGCCGCGTTGTCGTTATTTATTAGTAATGGTGACGGTAACCTATTTGTGAGGCGACTGCATATGGGGCCTACCGGCGAAGGACGTGTGGGTGGTGTATTAACAACTCCGCCAGATAATCGTAACGAGGAGGATGACAAAATTGCAACTCGCTTTACTCGAACATGTGTTCCAACAAACTGCAGGCTCGTTCGCTTTTATTGCCTTCGATTGTGGGCCCTGATAAACCGCACCGCACCGCCGCTGATATGGAAAGTAACCTGCCGCCGGCCGTGGATGGTCCAATGTCTCACTCGCGCAGGTAAAAGTGCAAGTTTTTATGCTGCGCGAGGAGTCGGCTAAAAAAAGTCAGAACTATGCGCGAGCGGTGAGTAAGTTGTTCTTAAAATTGTTAATTGATTCAGCGGCGCATAAATTGCGCTATTGATCCGCGATAGCAGCTGCTCGCGGTTCACAGCAAAGGTATCATCCGGGGCATTTGTATATAATTTCTGGCGTTCATTAAGATAAACGTGTTAATTAATGGAGAACTGGATGCATACCGCCCGAGGGGCTACGTTAGGTCTGCAGCGGGGCGCAGACGCAGGAGCCAATTCCTAAAGCAACTGAGTAATATCCAAGTGTCTGGGTGATTTATCAAAACTACTATTGCCATTACTTTGAAAACTGGTTCTAACAAATGGCAGTCAACTGCTCTTTCCCTGTTAGGTTAAACAAGAACATAAAGCAATTTTGCGTTCTCTAATCGCTCTATCTATCTATCTTTAATTAAGAGAACTTCTGGCGAGAATGCTTGATTCCATAAAACTGGAGACACTCCGATGGCCAAGCATTATCTCATTCGGCCAATACATCAAACTAATATATGAAAGCCACTTTTGATAAATTCCCAAACCATTTGCCTCAACTAACCCGACCAGAAGTAACAAATGCGCTGCGGCGATCAGTCTGCAACCACAGCACGTGTTTATATTTTCCGCAAAACTCAAATAGGAAGTCATGATTTTACCGATGCTTATGGTTGCATGCCTACAAAGTAATGCCGGATAATTGCACAGAAAATATCGCGTATATTTAGAGAAAATACGGCTGTCAGCGCCCTGCCCTCTGACGGTTAAGTGGTGCCGATCATGTCGAACTTTTCGTGATCAACTGCAATTACCTGGCAAATGTTTAGAATAAAAGCAAACGAGAGCAATCTATTTGCCGGAGCGAGCGTGCTGAAAATCCAATAAAAGTGTGAAAAATTGTCTCATTTTGCCAATGGTCTGGAAAATGAAATTTTTGATCGATTTTTGCGATATTTTATTTTTATCAACATGATCTTTCGTTTCTTTATTCGCAGGTATCTAATACGGCTCCCGCAAAAACTAAATGCTGTAAAGACGTAAAAAGGAATTTTAGAAGAATTGGTGAAAACATCGATGCTGTGCGTGAGTGTGTACAGGATAACCCGAAACAGTCAATTTCTCGGCGTTCACTAGAACTTGGCCTTTCTGCCACTTCAACTTGGCGAATTTTGTGTCGGGACTTGGATCTGCACCCGTATAAAATCCAACGCACCAGTCAGGTACGTACTCGATGTAAACGACCATAGACAACGCCGTGTGTTCGCTGATTAGGCTCAGCAGCAGTTGGAAGTACCCAAATTTCGCCAAAAATATCATCTTTAGCGATGAAGCCCATTTTTGGATGAATGGATATGTGAACTAACAAAATTGTCGGATTTGGGGCGACACCAATCCGCACGAGACACATCACCACCAAAAGCATCTCAAGGAAGTCACTCTTTGGCACGGATTTTGGTCTGGCAGAATCATCGGTCCGTAATTCTTTCAAAACGAAACTGTCATTGCCATCACCGTCAATAGCGAGCGGTACGATAAGCAACTTCTTGTGGCCTAAACTGAGTGATATGAATACCAACGACATGTGATTCCAACAAAACGGCGCTTCGTGCTACACGGCGCATTCCACGATGAACATTCTGCACGAGCGATTTGAAGGCATGGTAATCTCGCGCGGCGGCGACGTGAACTGGCCACCGAGATCGTGTGATTTAACGCCTTTAGATTTCTTCCTTTAGGACTATCTTAAATAACAGGTCTATGCAAAAAAAACCGCAAATAATTGATTCTCTCAAAGTCAACATAACGACCGCCATCCAGCAAATTCAGTCAGATTTATACGACTAAGTAGTCATCGAAAATTGGGCCTCCCGGATACGTGCCACGAAGCAAAGCCACGGCGGACATTTCAACGACGTTATATTCCATTCCTAATACCATAAAATCCAATAACATAAAAGAACAACTTGTTTTATTTACATTTTAAAGTCGAGCGTCTTTATTGAAAGACCTTAAAAAATATGGAATACTACACAAAATATTACCTTAAATTTTTAATTAAACTTTCAATTTCAAATGCACATACAAATGGATGTTGTAGATAATCCAGATTTAAATTTTGAAAATAACATAACATAAAATTTTAGTCTGAAAACAAATGTCATATAATGTATGTACATCGTGCCATATGTATAATACATAATCGAAAGAAGTCCCCTTTAACCCTAATAATAATTTTACGGGTTCATACGGACTCGAGCCCAAATTTATATTTATTTATACCATCATCTATTTTCTACTATATTATAATATAAAAAGTGAATTGTAGAAATTATCTGAATATTATTAATGTAGAATGAAAATAAGATAACGTTGTGATTAGTATTCTTGAAATTTGTTTTATATATAATATAAAATATAAGATTAAAATGTTTAACAACACTCATAACAAGCTGTCAAAAAATACACGAAAACACAGATTTTTATTAATTTAGGAGTATAGCGTACAGCAGTGTAATATTATTTCTATTTTTTTAAGGATGTCAACTAACTTTTAAACAGTGATTAAATAATATATTGCTCTTTGACTTAAGGTCTATACTTCGATTTGTATTACTTTCTTCAAAATGCCGAAAATTGTAAAATTTATTAATTTAAAGCTGTCCACAAATTTTTGCGTTCCCACTTGCCTTTTCTTGAAAATTATGAACTGATCTTTCGGTGCGGGAATCAGGTTCACACATTGCTGGTTTTATTTTACCTGTTTGATATTATCTATAATAATTCAATCACGACAAATATATATGTTGTACATTTTAAGAATAATTTAGGATGTTCTGTTCAAAGACATTAGAGCAGGGATTTGAAGAATAATTTGTTCGCAGAACCGTCAAAACTTTCTCCAAAGATCGCAGAACTCTCTACGACCTATGTTTTTGAGTCAGGCATTTGCGAACATTTTTCAAATTAGGGTAGGATTATCCCACTTTTATCTTTCTTAGTGGGCCAATCTTTCTAAGAGAATCCAACGGTTACCGTCCAGTTTCTCGAATGCTATTTTCTGACATAAGCACTTTTCCCGACGTACTGTAAAAGGAAAATTTCATTCTTTTCAGGAAAAGTGCATTCGGGAAAAAGGCTTTTGAGATTATTGCTTGCCGGGAAAGTTACCGGGAAGATCTGTAGGGAAAAGTGTTTGTCGAGAAAAGGGTATGTCTGGAAATTTTGTTCGGGAAAGTTACCGGGAGCTGAATCCGGCACTACGACCTTACAGCAATAAAAAGTCTCCCGGGTAATAGTATAATATAAAATTGACTTGAATGAATCTATGAACCGCTATCTTTTGCTTTTAAAACCCAATATATAGTCTACTGTTCTAGTTATTCATACGCGTCATTGTGATGAAAAATCGTATTATTTAAGTGAATATAATTGTCTTCTCCGTGAATTTCGAATTGGGCGTTATAAAATAAAACAACGTTCGTATTAGTCGTGACAATCCATTGAAGGTTTCACAGGTAGTTGCGCTTTGGGGACAAAACATCTATTATCATTTTACTGATCACCGGTGCTACCACCTCCAGAGCTGAGTTTTGAGAAAATTTCGATTGAATGTTTCTCAAGGAAACAAATTGGAAAAATTGAAATGGTCGGTGAGGTGATCGGGCAGAATGCACGACAAATTTAGTAAAAACATAAATGTGAACGAATTCCCATGGATGCAGCGGAGCTTGCGTGAGATCACATGTGGAGTGCCGCTGGAGGCCCAGCCGCAGGGGAAAATATTACTAACAATGTTGTCACATAGCTTACAAATATGTGCCATTAATCCAGTTCTGTTAACACGCTATCAAGGAACGTGAATCTGAGTGGCGGTAACGTCTGTGTCTTTTGCACGTAAATTGTTTGCACACAAGATGTTGTCGTCGAATGCGCATGGTGTTTATCCGCCTTTGCAATCGCGACTTGCATCAATCATATCGCCCAGGTGGGAAGCTTTGTGCAGGAAGTAACAACAATGTAGTCGAACTTTAATGCGCGCAATAAATTCGGTGCCACTGCTAACGCCACAGTTTCACCGGTGGCGGCCGGGACCACAGGAATGCGCCTGAGCCGCGGGGCTGCGTTCTAAAATGAAAATTGTGACTGGGCTATTTAAATCAATCAGTGCTGAACTAAGTATCCCCGGAATGCCCGGCATTTTTAGCCTATCGGAATGGGTAACTAGCTCTAATGAAACAATCTTAACAAGACGGCTGTTGCGAAAATTCGGTGCAAATCACTGCGTTCCGGGCCTCGCATTGTGATAAATTCAATTCTAATCCTGAGGCCGAGGCTTAAGGAACTGGTTATGGTTCGGTTGGACCATATTTTACACTAGCAGTAGTGTCGAATCCGTGGAGAGGAAATGCTCGCGGACAGTTCGACCCGACACATATGTGATTAGCCGCGTTTAACTTTTACGCCGCTAGAAAGGCATTTTGGGGGCCTTGGGGCCATTCAGAACGAATTAAATAATTTGAATTGTTTGGACAAATTCCTCTATCTCGTTTTGCTAAAAGTATTTTGTCAGGCAATAATTCCTAAGTCCATTAGACTGGGTTAATAGACGGCTTGGTCGAAACTGGAAAGCAGAAACATTTTTCAAAGAAAATGTTTGCACTTTAATTTCAGCTTTGTGTCGGATATTTTAAATTGGTTTCACAATAATTCTTTTTGTGGTTTTTCCTGCTTTTAAAATTAAAGTCTACGAGTGTTCCCGATCCTTATGTTGTCGACACTATTTGTCGGCAATAAATAAGTGACTTTGAGATATATTGGTTTCAAAATAACAAGTTCTCCCATAACAGGTCTTGATCTTTTTTATTTTTTTTAAATTTTAATACACCTGACTAATAGTAGGTAATATTGCTGTATAATTACCCGCCCACCATATTTTAACAAGCATCTTGGTTTCTACGAGTGTTGGTTGGATAACGACATTCTTTTAATTCAGTCTAGTTTCTATACTTGCTGAATGCTCGGGAAACCAAATCCTGAAATTGAGAAAAACCCGCTGCATACATGCATTACTGGAACTATAAATGGAATTTGCTTTAAAAATTTGAAAAAAAGTAGGTAATTAATTTGCGGAAAGAAGTAGACGAGATTATTGGACAATTAACAATTTTCTCAAAATCACAGAAACAACCGAAAAGGCCGCACCAAAAGAGAGGTAACTGTATGATATCGTAGGTCCATCATACGCGAAGCGTCAAATTTTATTATAGTGTCCGCATCTTCCACTGCGAAACCTTCGGAAGAAACTACGTTTACTTCTTCTTCATAAACTTAGCAGATTGGAATTTGTCGCTCTCATTTTAATTGAAGGAGGAATTTCAGCAAGTGATTTTTTCTGACGCAATAGTCACGCCAAGTAATAATAAGTTAATAAAGATTTGAATATTTTTTACACAAATAACGAAAAAAAAGACGCAGTTTATCGTTCATAAACTGTCAACGGCGGTTTTGCATACTTTGCTTTATGACGTCTCATGTGCAATATTTCCACTGGATTAATTAGCGCTTGCATGCAATGTAACACATATGTTTTTGGAACTGGCTCATTTTCTTCCAATTTATTATTATAAACTTATTTTCCGACTCCACCGCACATAGTATATAGTAGACTGCTAAGTTCATAACTATTTTTTGGCACTTTAATATTTTAATTTTTCTAGAGCACGTACCTAACTCAGTTCTTTTAAAATTTTGTTAAATTATGTTTATAAGAAACACATCATTTCAATTGATGATACAGGATACAGGGTCTTGCAATAAGGACGCTCGACTTTTAAATGTAAATAAAACAAGTTGTGCGTCCATCCACTCCATTCTTATTTTATTTGAAAGAATATTTTATAGCTGGAATGAAACATCGTTTAAATGTCCACCGCGGCTTTGCTTGGTGGCACGTATTCAAGAGGCCCGATTTTCGTTGAATTTGTCGCATAAATCTGTCTGAATTTTCTGGATGGTGTTCGTTATGTTGACTTTGAGGGTATGAATTGTTTGCGGCTTATTCGCATAGACCTGTGATTTAAGACAGCCCCAAAAAAGAAGTCTAAAGGTTTTAAATCGCACGATCTCGATGGCCAGTTCAAATCCCACGTGCAGGAAGTCATGTCATGCGCTCTGTGGCACGTACATATGTAGCTCCGACTGCTGTTGGAACCACATGTCGTCGGTATCTATATCATCTAGTTCAGGCCACAAGAAGGCTTATCATCGATCTGTAGCGCTCGTCGCTAAAGATGATTTTCGATAATGAACGTTTCTTGAACGGACCACTGATCTTGATAATAACATTTGATGATTATATACACATGTCATCAACGCTGTGCAACAAATTTGACAGATATTTCTTTAACCGCCATAACCTAAAAAAATTCGAGAGTCCATATTGAAAGACCCTCTTCAACATAGTTGACTACCTAAGTAGCAGCATTTAAGGCAAATTTCCCGATTGAATTCTTGACTTTTGCGTTTTCTGCTACATAAGTGAAATGACATAGAAAGAAATTAGAAATAAGAAGAAATCGTTTTAATCACATACATTTTTGCATTGGGGCATTTATTAGCATCCAAGTGACCATCAAGCAATAACCAAATTTACGTGTTGTCCAAATTTCATTGAAAATGGGCATTATATAGATATCAGACCACTGCTACTCGTATATAGGCCTTCCTTGAAAATTTGTAAACAGATATAAACTTAGAATTTCTTTCCAACGTAGGAAAGCCTCCACTTGACATATGAAAGGCGATGATGTCTTCACTTTAATATGAAAGTATAACCTGTATTTCCATGCATTTGTAGGACTTGAATTAACGGAAATCGAAAATTGTGTAATATGTATATGTAGAGCATTTAATTAGAAATGCATCCTGGAGCACTCTTAATGCAATTTGAGCAAAAAAATTCGATTTTTTCAAGAAACAATTGAGCAACAAATTTCGCATTACGAAAAACTAAATAGCTCCTAATTCCCACTTTACTAAAAATTCGAAGGATTTGCTGACTTTAAAGACGTCATTCTCCTGCTGATTTTCCCCCTGTAATTTTTTTCCCCCAGCTATTATATTTTTCCTATTTCTTTCCCTGATGCTTTGCCTGACGTTAGGAGTCTTTTGTTTGTTCTAAGTTCTGCAGAAGTTTTATCATGGTGCTGCCATATCACAACTTGTCTGTTCTGATAGGGTTTAAAAAAAAAACGGTCCCGATTAAACGGGCGCGCGTTTGTATGTATGCGTACATATGTATGCATGCGAGGGTATACATGCGTTTGGCTGCGGATGTACTATTACTAGATATGTGATCCATGGGGAGATAATTTCCAAGTAGATTCTTTAAACGACCATATGTACTTTAGTATACGGACAAGTTTGAACTTACCTCTATTAATTTTCTTGAAAGCTTCTTATATAGTTTAACTTCTTACAATTAAAAACCGAAAATTTAAAGGTTTGCCTGGGACATTATAAAGAATTAAAGTTTTTATTCGCATCAAAACAGAAAAGTTGTGATATGGCAGCACCATGATAAAACTTCTGCGGAACTTGGGACAAACAACAAAGCTCTTACGTCAAGAAGAGCATCAGGCAAAAATTTATAATAGGCGGGGTAAAAATCAAAAAGATCGGTGGTAATTTGACCCCCAATTATATCTAACTATTTTACCTCAGAGCAGAATTCCTAGCGGGAGGACAATTTTACCTCTAGTTTGATGCGAGTGATGTGCCCGTGGGGAGCGAAACGGGAATTATTGTTTAGATCAGTTAAATCTTTCAACTTTCATCTTTCGAACGGCACCTCTTCAGTTCACCTCGCTTTTATAGTTCCATAGTATTAGCGAAATAAAATGTTCATTCCTCTGCTGTTTGTAAAGACACACATCAAAAATCCTTACTAATAAAGTCCACGAGCACTCACCAGAAAATACAGAAGAGCTTCCCGATGTATGTTTCGTTTTAGAATCTTCAGTTTGGAAAAGTTAACACTGAAAATTGAACCAAAATAAATTCAATTGAACAGTGATATCGACACCAGCGGTAGGTTAACCGCTTGACTCTGAGAAAAGTGGAAAAGAGCGCAGTAGAAGTTCATGGTCGGAACTAAATTTTAAAATAAACGTTGGCTTTAGTTATGGCGAAGTTCAGTGCGTTTAATTATATCCAAGAACAACAAAAGTCATAAACAATTTCCCCGCTAAGGTGAAACTCTGAGAAGGAAAAAGAAAAATAATCAGCCAAGTAACGGACCATGCCCCAGAAGTAATGTCTCCGCAATGAAATTTTCATAACATCTCCGGGACCGATTTATTAGCATTTCTAATCCTTTCGCGATGGCTATCTTGGCCAACAAGTGTTTACCAATTAAGGCGCTGCGTTATCTTCCCTTAACGCAGCGAATCCGCTACGGGTCGGTTCGTGCACTCTTCACGGTGTAGAACAACTTCCTTCTGATGGCCTCGAAGATTATGAGTGTGGCCAGCTAGCTGAGATGAGGTCTCCTCGCGTTGCGTACGCACAGTCCAGCAAGCATCTTTGCTGACCATGCCACTGGCTCGAGTTGGATGGACATAAAAAGGTCTCGCCGACCGTGGACGGACCCTCGCGTGTTTCTTATAAGCTCGGGATGAAAATAAATTTATTCGTTGCTGAATTTCTTGTGGCGGACGTGTGACAAGACAGCGATCTTGAGCAGTGCTTGTCATACGGACTGCAGGAGAGCACGACTCGCGATTTCACGAAAGGGCGAAAGTTGTAATTTCTCTGTCGGCCAGGGACGGCTCTAATGCTTTTGTCATGTTTGCTTTCCGTGTCACTTTTTGCTGCGAAGGGGATATATGTCATCTCCCGCGGCTCTCGTTATCTTTTAGTGATCTACTAAAGCAGGGAAGCTGGCAACTTTTTCGTTGAAAACAAAAGTTATTAAAATCTAGAGGCTTTGGAGAGACGTGACCAGATGTCGTGACACAGAATTTTGTCGAAGGCTTAGGAACATTTGAGACTCTTTAAAATCTTCTGCTGATGCTGAGTTGCTTCATTTCATCAAAAATAGGGCGTAGCAAATCGATCTTGGTGGGAAAATCGGCCACCATAAATAAATCCAGCCAATAGAGCCCAAATTCGTTTGGTGTGAATAATTCCAACCATAACGTTTTTTAATTGGATAACTAAAGTGATTAGCTCCAAAAAGGCAAAGCGCAGAGAACAAGGTAAGTGAAAGGCGAATGCTATTTTCGAAAAATAGTTTTTTAATATATCGAAAGGACTTTGAAAGGGAGTAGAATTATCACACATTTTTTTCTGGCATGGTATATTTGCATGTATTTATAGAGTCAAGGTTGACGCAAACGTCATCCAAGCCATACTAGTTAGATGTTTGTGAGCATAAGGAATCTTTCCTGAAAGATTCCACTTTAATCGGTCGCCTCTCAGACTATTAAGATGTCGCCGCTGCCACATTCACCTGGTTCTTCTGTCTTATAGGGACCTTTTCAAATTTCTTATTGGTTCTTCTTTTACTTTTTAATGTTTACGATACTTGTTTAGTTTCTTGTTTTCAATATATTTCAGCATATTTAAATAAAATGAAAAGCCAGTAAAATTGCCACCGCGACTTTTGACGAAATTTTAAAGACGTTTTGCAGTAAAGGCGGCAGGATTACATGAATTTGGTGTTCGATGTTTTCCTTTAGTTGTTAAATCTTCTCAGGGTGGTTCACATAGACAATACCTTTTACGATCTAAGAACTTGGTTTACCAAATTATGCACATTAAAGGATACAAAATTTGCGAATTCCCACATTGTAAAATTTTCGCTATTTGGTAATAAGTCTTCACAATTAGCTCTTCAGAAGTGTAAAACAGAATTTTCGTACATTTCTAAGTTTCCTTATGACAGCTACTGTCAAATTTAATTGAGTAAACATTAGACAGGTAAAAGAGGCGCGATCTAAATTTCAAGTCCTTTTTAAGTCACGCTTTATTTGGAAGCTTCCAGCGGCAGTCGTTCATATGCCCATCAGTCCATTGCGTCATGTCTACTGTATTGCGATTACTACGTCAGTATTTCAGCAAATTTAAGGCACCATCCTTAAATTAAATGGGCGTCGCGAAAATACTTTTTTCTCAATATCTCGTAAACTATTGGTTTTTCGTGAATTTTTGTTATTAAAAAATTTGTTCCTCATCAAAATCTGCATTAAAATGCTCTTACACAAAATTTACGTAGGGGTAATAGTTCTCGAGATATGAGGCTGAGAAAAGTTGGAACAAGGCGCATACTCCTCTACGATAGCGGCTAAAATAGTGTTCAGAGATTCAACCATAGTTCACTTGATGAACAAGAAAGGGATCGTGAACCCTCTGGATAGGACGAAAGGATTTGGAAGGAAACGGAAGACATGTACGCGCAAGGCACAACGGATGTGCTTGAAGGATCGCTTTAAAAGCGCTGTCCGTATGAGGGCAGAGCTGAGGGATCATCATAAAGTCTACCTTAGCGCCGAAACAATCCGTAGGTGGTTACGTGAGATAGGACTACATACATATATGGAAGACGACCAGCGTAAAAGCTCATGTTAACTAAGAAAATGAAGGCGGCTCGTCTATCATGAACGAAGAAGTATGAAAAATGGACGAAGGAAGACTGGCGACGTGTGATTTGATCCGACGAAATCAAATTGAACTTGTTATGTGCAGACAATTTACCATACGTGCGACATTCAGCAAGAGAATATTAGAGAGATTTATGAAGTACGATCAAAACAATGAAGTTTTCTCAAAGTAGTGATGATGGTCTGGGGATGTTTGTTGATGGAACAATAAATGCTCTGAAGTATGGGCAAGTTATAAAAGAATTATTGGTACCATCCATTGAAGAACACCATTCGTTTACTGACGAAGTAATCTTCCAAGATGATTTTGCGCCTTTCCATGGTGCCAAATCGGTAAGAATACATGGCATATGAACTGCCAAATGTCTGTTTCATAAACAATAAATAAAAAACTAATTTATCCTCTTATGGTTTTTTCAATTCCAGAAAATATTTTCCAATCTTGGAATTAAGAAACTAGAATGGCCAGCAAATTCGCCGGATTTGAATCCCATCGAGCATCTGTCATTTTATGAAACGGAAAGTAGCAGATCATAAACTGCAGAGCAAAAGAAAACTGAATCAAGTACTGGATCTTATGTGGAAGAACGAAATAAAGAATGACGTCGTTGGAGTATTGGTGCACTCAATGCCTTATAGGATCGAAGCGGTTATTGCAGCCAAAGAATAGGCAACGCGGTACTGAATATTGTGCATGCAATGTAAATTATGTAAGGCATGATGGTCGATAATTTATAATATTTATTTTTATACATTTCTTCCCAAGAAGGCGTTACGCAGATGAAATCCTGGCAAACTGTTAATGTGTTTCTATTGATTATTATGACAAAGAATCATTCAATTCGAAAAACTATTATACGTACCTACGTTTTAATTCAACTTTATGATATGCACTTCAAGTGGTGCGGTATGTATATTGCATGAAGTTCGAGTTTCATTTAACTGAAATTTTAGTCACATTTACTTTTTGTCGTGGTAGTGTTTTTCATACATAGAAGAATTCGGTAACGTTGCAATCTTGTGACTCATATTTAAAGTTACGTCTCAATAGTGCTGGATGCTGAAGTTGTGAGCAACTCATTAATGAATATCTACAAATGTTCTTTAGATCTTACTATAGCGGGATTGAAAAATTCAGTCACGGTGAGCGCCTCCTAGGTCCATTGTTATTTTATTGGCTGGCGTAAATTCCGCGAGTGTCTGGCAGTTGCTGAAATTCACTGAAGCAGTAAATCAACCATAGAGCGTGCTAGAACGTGCCGTAAATCGGTGCAATTTATCTAAAGCCTTGAATTGTAACTTTCTGAAGTGTCAAAAGCACGTGTCGCAGAGCAGCCGCCACGGAATGAAGGATTAATTAAATTAAGACAGACCGATTACCATACTATGATATGTGACGGGCTCCGGCATCACTCGACCTTATGGAACAATAAATCAAGACTAATTAAAATTTTGCCGAGTTTGAATCATTCCTTTTTAAGGAGTGTGAAGTCACCAGTCTTCTTTTAGTCGTCCACCTGATAGACATGTTCGGATGCGCGATGACAAGGCAAGGAGTTGTGAAGATGACAAAATCGACGCCGCGGTCGGTCGGCAGATGACTTAATGTTGCAATGCTCGTCTACTAGGCAGCACCACCATTGGCTGAGCAAACACACGATTTTTCAATAACCATAAATCAATTTCCGAACGTTGTTGCAGTGCCATTTTCCTCACGTTTTGGTGCTCCATTCTCGCGAACGCCTTGATTGTGCCGACAGCCGGGAAAGCAATTTTATTGCTGATCTTATCACTTCTGGGTGAATTGTTATAAAGTAATCAGAGCAGTACTTTCCGAAGAGTTAGTTGCAAGATCTGCAGCCATAGAGCAGACTCTCGGCAGCAACAGGCCCCGCCGACTGTGCCTTAGAGACCGTATTTCGCAATAAAATTTCAGCTCCGTTTCCTAAAGTGGCAAAAATGTTTAACTTAATTAGAACTCGGGTTTCGCGAGTTATCCCTGAAGTACGGCCGTTATTAATCTCAACCGTTTGGGAGTTACAGGGTGATTCATAAATTCGGTATGCCATTTATTATTAATTTTTTATCTTTTGATCCATTCAACGCAGCCAACCAATTACTATTTTAATGTTCTTTCCAAAAATGTCATAGATATTGATCTATGTATGTACCTCTACCACAGTCAGTCACAGTCACTTGCGAAAATTAAAAAAATGCTCTGAAATATTCACGTTTCTCCCACATTTTCTCCGATCAATGAAACTTGCCATGGAAAATGGATGATTTTTGCTGTTATACTGTATGTTAGTTGTCCGAAACTTAGTCGGTATCCAGGGGATATTGAACAAACTTGTTAAAATCAACTCCGGATTAGCAAGGCATACACGATCAAGGAACTTGTCAAGTTTACTTGATATGACATCATGTTCCAAGTTATTTCGTCGTATGTGAGGCAGTTTCAAGTTCTTGTCATGGAAATTGAAAGCTTGTAAACTTATCAAACTGAGTTTGATTTTTAACAAGTTTCTTGGATATGAACTGGATAGAGATTCAGTTTCGGTCAAGTAACCTGGAATCGTGAATGGCGAAAAACTCATCCATTTTGCACGACAAGTTTTCTTGATAATGTATGGCCCGCTAATAGTTTTCAGGCTTCCAATTTGATGACAAAAAGTTGAAAGTTCCTCGCATACGATCAAATAACTTGAAATATAACGTCACATCAAGTAAATTTGACAAGTTAATTGATCATGTATGCCTTTCTATTAATGCACCACTTGTATTAGTGTTAAGTCGCGCATCTTATTGCCTTTTCAAAGAGAAACAGCGTGTCCAGGTACAGGAAGAATATACCAATTTATACGTAGAGAACCTTTTACGGAATCTTAATAATTTTTTTTCAAATTTAATGTTTTCAACGTACTACCATTAACTGTAATAAGTTATAATTCAAGGAAAAGCATTTTGAGATAAATTTGAGTTAAAGTTTTCGTAAAAAGCAGATGGCAACCAAGAGTTGCAAAGTATTATTCACAAAGTGCAGGTCCCTTGAACATATTAGTCGTTATGTTATACTCGATAGCTCAATCGTTGTTCAACTGAAATAAAAATTTCAAAAATCTTGTGAAACTAGAGTACTTCCGCTATTGTTAAGCATAGCGATTTTTTTTAATAATTTGAGACAATGGCCGGCAGACAATTTTCAAAAACATAAAACCGCGTCGCTTAACGAGCACAAAAAATTTCATGAAAGATAATAATAATTTACAATTAGACACACGAGTTATTGTGTGTACCATGTCAAAAAAGACATTTCGAGAAAAACACGTAAAGGTTTCAATTACAAAAATAAACCTATAATACCCGAAATCATGACCTCATCATTAAAATTACGTAACGGAATCTTCTGCATTCTAGGAGCCATAAACTTCATCATAACAGTAATTAATATTATATATGTACGATCTACAGGAATCACATTTGACTGTTTGTATGATTGATCGGTACATATGAAAATTTGAAAGCTTGAAATACAAAACTTCATTATGATTGAATTTTTTAACATAAAATCTTGTTCACATATTCTTGAAAGAGTACATCAGTACTTTAAAAATAAATACAACAATCGATTTCTATACTTCTTCATAGTGGGTACCTCCCATAAATTTATAACTTCCAAAATTTTCAAACTTTAACCGTTAAAGATTTAGGATAGATAATATTTTTAAGCCATTGCGTTTTATCAAGTCAATATAGTCAATCAAGTTTTCTATTGGGAAATCTTTTATCAAGTGTATGCTAAACAATCGGAAATCTCTTCTGCTCTTCAACTTTATATTAGGTAGGTATGCCTCCCGAATATTTCCCAATTTTTCAAATGTTTTTCTTTTATTTAATGGATAATTAGTATTTAAATAATGAATTTTGGGTTGAGGGAAGAGTATGTTATGAAGAATATTTTGAGCATTAAAGCTTTTATTTAAATGTTTAATAAATATAATTAAGATTATAAAATATACAACATATGGTCCTTCCAGCGCATGGTCCATTAAATATCTCGGTGATTCATTCGATAAAACAACTATTATCTTCTTAATCTGTGTGGATTTAGATATCGTTAAACGTAGCTCTTTTTTTATATTTGTTTTTTGGTAATTTTTGTAAATATTATTCTTCATTGCAGAAACCTTAAAAATAGTATTTAAAAAAAACAGCTATGCTTAGACTTAGTCATTGCGATCACGAAAATATTTGTTGAAAAAATGGAAATTAGTTGTTTCGCTTGCACTGGTTTGGGGAAAGCCCATTAAAGAAATACGCGATTAAAAGTTTGAGTACATATTTTGGGTCATATATACTTACTTTCCGATCATTCTGTTTAACATAATTTTTTGTTTACATACTTTTTAATGTAATAGCTTAATAGCAAATGAAAAGAATTCAGTTTTTTTAAAACTCTTCACAGTGACGTTCCTCCTTAAGATCACATTGAAGACACTGAATTTATAAAATTGGATACCATATTTGAAAACCATCGGCCTCAAAAACTCACAAGTGCCAATTTTTGAAATAACGAAATAATTTAAAAGCCGGCCTGAAAACATCACCCAGCAACAGTAAAAACTGCTTCGTGCAGCTAAAGTTTTATAGAATGCCTTAAGATTTAATTAACAATAAAACTGTCTCATCATCCTAAGATAAAATACCGCCTTAAGCTTAATACAGAAATTAAAGGAGAGCCTGTCCAAAGTATGGCTAAGTAAAATTTATTGTACAGGTAATGGCCTAGCACCGTACAAATCATTTCTGTTTTCTTGCTCACACAAACTATTAACCAGTCCTACTTGTGCATGCATTTTACAACCATTATTAACTCTTTCTTAATTGTATCCCCATGTCAACTAATTACGCTAAAGCTAAGTTCTCATGTTTTATGTTATGTTCACGAAACGCTCATTTCAGTCAAGGCTTAAACTAAACAGGATTTGAGTTGCTCAGTTTTCGTGTTGAAAATTACTTACCTCTTAGCAATTTGTGACTACTGATTGAATTCACGGATATTAAATTTTCTTCAGCTAATTTAATAGCATATGGCTTGTCCAAAAGATTGTGAAATATTCAATTATATCTACAAGATATTGAATATTTTCTTGGTGTTAAAGCGTGACTGTATAAAATGTAAACATTTGAACTTTGTAATAACCAACTGAAGGCGACAGGTATAAACATCATTAGCATTTAACCCACATGGACGATCGTTTGGATGTTGAATAAAACCTTCTTTGTGCGGAGATTTCATAGCATTTGTAGTGGAGAAACTTGTAACTGTATGCAAAAAACTTTCCTACAATTCACAGAAGTATGTATTCATTTTTTACCACTAAGAGAAGATAGATGAAAGTTGTGTGTTTGTTGTGAAGCTTATTGGTTGGTGTTTTTTTTTCAGAGGAAGGGGAAATCTCCTTACGGACGAGGCGCCAGATTCCTATTTGGTGCTTAAACTTGAAGTAGATAATGTACTAATGTAGTGAATGCAGTTAAATTATCGGTATTCAATACCTAGACAATAGTCCACCTAAGAACATCTAACCCGATCCGATTCGTTATTATTTTATCCAACTTGACAAGTACAAAATGGGGAAGAATTAGCCTGCCAAGAAATAAGTTTTGTAGATTAAATTAAAACCAAAAATGTAGTTCATAGGCTTAAAGGAAAAGAATGAGAACTCTTTCATTATAGATACGATAGTCCAGACGGGATCTGTTTTAAAAAGGGCGTGCTGGATGTTTCATAGAGGACCTCTAGTTTTTTTATAGTCTCCGGAGGGCTAATATGCCCAAATAACTTAGAAATTCCAGTATGCATTTTTGTTGTTCTAAAATAGGTATAATTAACGAAAATAATGAATTAAAAAAAGGTTTTGATTTTTGTCGACTATTTATATTGTACGTGCCATCTTGAAATTAAAGCATAGGGTACCTCTTAATATTATAAATCAACTCACTAAATTTCATCTAAATCGGTTTTACAGTTTTTCGTACATTAATTTGTTAATAATTTATTGTTGCTAATTTTATAAGTGTTATCATGACTCCACTAATTTATAGTTTTTGCAGCCAATTTTTTAACGTGCTCCCAGAGATGCCAACTAACGATCCCTATCGAAAAATTTTCTATACCCGGTCATACCCGGTCTAGATCTCGAAGTACCCAGGGAAAAGAAGAACGGGTGCATCTTGTCACACCGATCCAGACTAGGTATGATCAAATTGTTTTTCTTTTTGCTTGACTTCTATTAAAGCTACTACTAAAGTAATAATACTAGCGAAGAGAGTGCTTCGAGCACTACAAGTTTGCTTATTATGATTTGTCGTGACTGCAACGGATCACCTTAGTATTTTTGATGTTTTAAATCGCGATATTTCAGAAATAGTGATTGGTAAGAAAAGAATTATATGAACAATTTTTGTAGATAATTGCAAGACCCACAACTTTTGTATGAATGATTTTTATGGTAACACATACCGTTCTCGAGAAATATGCGATAAACCGATATTGTTGTGTCGGATCGGTGGGGACATTTGATATTTTATTTGTGACCTGTACCAATTATTAGCTCTATGCGAATTTTTTAAATTGCAGTTTCAATTATTGGGCCTCTTTTTCGACTGAACTATAAGCCCTTCCGGAGACTTTGAGAAAAATACAGGTCTTATATGAAACATCCAACCTAAGACAGATCTCACCTGGACTAGGATACGACATCAGTAAAGTTAATTGAGGCAATTTCGAGATTTGTTGGCAGCCTTCGCTTTCATAAGTGTGTGCTCAGAGCCTATACGTAAATTATACTATGAAAAAAAGTGAATTATATTTAAAAACCACGTTGGCGATTTTTCTACACAACACCACTACGATTAGTTCCACAAGATCTGACAGCTCACTGAGTAACTTTTGAGGCAAATTCCACCGAGCAATTGGTTCCTGAGAATCTGTTCTTTTCTGAGTGGAACTTACAAGGACACCGCACTACAACAAATTTGCGTTTGGAGAATCTTTTATATCTCATCAATATTATGACTGTAAATATTCGTTGTCGAGGAAAGGCTACTAAATAATGTCCGGAATCAGTTGAAAACGTTATCGCAATTATTGTATATTAATTGAGGACCTCTGCTAGCATCTCGAACAAAGGACGAGAAAACACGACTTAAAATTCACACAAACAGAAAAAAAGTACCATATATGATTAAAAAGGACAAGGACATCTTGGGTATAAGTAGTCAAAACTTAGCCCAGACGTACGCCAAAATTTGGTCAACTCAATGCCTTTTTAAATGATAGACATTATAAGAGTCAAAGGGCACACCATAAAGTATTAGGAATATAAGTTAAACCAAAAACATTCAAAACGTGCTTTATTGTTCCATCTGTATACTTATTTTTGTGACGCGAATTTTGCATTATTTTTAGTTGAGCACGGCTGCTTTTTGTTTGGTTTTTTTCTTATTTTTATCGTCTGTATTTTTAACCACATATTTGTTCAATAATGAATTTGGTTTTTCTATGAAACATATGGTATAAGCATTAGTTTCTAAGAAGAATGCAATGAAAAGTTGTGTGTATGTATACTTACTTGTGTGATTCACTGTAACATGAAAATTTCAAAATTCGCAGAATTGACTAAGTAACCATTTAAGTGGCCATTTAAAATTCAGATTGTCACGCGAGCTATATTGTTTTATAACTGACCTAAACTTATTTTCCTCGAAACTAAATTTTCCAAATCGGTAACCACGATATGTGGATCCAATTTGGATTGAAATCATATTTTGACCAGAGCTTCTTTATGCGATTGTCGCTAACGAGCCGCTTTTATTTTTAAACTTCGTTGTTTTTTTTACATAATTAAATAATTCAGTGTAAAATTCTAGTTTTCATTTAAAATGGTCGAAAAATTAAAATGTTCAAAATTCCGTCTAGTCAACGACTGCCTGCTTTGATCTATTTTGGTTTTAATTTTCGGATAAAATTGATGGTTAATGTCAAAGCCCTCATCATCATACGTCCCCGGGGAGTCCCTTCCAGACTCCTTACTTATATATTTTGGAATGAAAATACAGCCACGTACCTGCTTTGCTATAATCACAGTTTAAACAAATTTTTGCTGCGTGCGTATTGAATATTAGTCCCTTAACATTTTTTATTGTATCTTTATTTGTCATTTGGGAGCCAGACATTTATTTGCTATTTAGAAATTCGGTCTGACTATTTTGAAATAATACGTCTCCCGCCATGTTGACCTTCTTAACTACCTCCAAAGCCTGACACATTTTATGATGGAGGGAGCGCACCAAATGGCTGTATAATCTGATTAAGAATAGCGACCCGAAATGGCATTCCCACCGCCTTTATGGTGCCCGTAACCTGCTGCTTGGCCCATATCCATCAATTGGATGTGCCCATCGGAGAAAAGCCGATAAGGAAGACCGTATGAAGACATGGGTTGCCTCCCACACGACCCAGAGGTGTTCCATGTCTAATTTCAACCACTTATCTTCCGATTACATAAATCTCATCAGATCGATACATGCGAAAGGTCATCCGCTGTCAAAAGCCACGATAATGATCTTCATAAATTGCCCGTCTTGGAAGAGGTCCGCGAACCGTCGGCGGCAGCGTTACCCGTACCTCTGTCGGCGATCGGCGATGCGGCGGCGGCCGCGTATCTGCCGTTCTAGCGGCTAGGATAGTATGCCAATCGTAATAAAGTTTCAATAACGGAGACAAACGCCCGCGGCCAATCGATATCCTGGTCCTCTGGCAGCTCGTAACTCATGATCACTTAGTAAGCGCAACGCAAGGGTACCTCGATATCAGATAGCCGAACAATTGCAGGCGAATTTCGTCCGACACAAATTCCAATTATGCACCGCAATCGGACCTCTTCGGGCGCCTAATAATAGTAATTCAATAAACAGATATACGTCGACCCGTGGGTGCATTACTTACCTTTCAGATTGATTAATTTCGCGCAGTTTTTCCCGCTCTTTTTGTGATTGCGAAATTTCCTAAAGAGGCTTTCAATTTTCCGCAATCTTGATAGAGACCGGGCGGCTCTGATCTTGCCTGGCTGGCGGATAAGCTCATTTTCCGCCGGGGCATCTACGCGGAGCCGGGGTCCGAGACCGTTTTCTATAGCACCTCGAGGGACGTAGGGTTGTACCTTCTGACATTTATAGATGCGGACGGCTACTAAGCCATTAACCCCGAGTTCACCAAAAGCACGTTCCCATACCTACAAGGGTTACCCATTACACGATTTTTCGTAATATTTTTAATTAAATTAAATTAAGCAACGTCGGTGGTTGCGGCAATTTGAATTACACGAGGGCGTTGCTCCACCGGTGCCTGGATCGCGAAGGTTCACCAAGGTGTGTTTCGCAGGTCTTTTGACAGTTATGGGGAGGAGAACGAAATGTAATTTCCGGTTGTCTGCAGTGCAATGTTTGTAATTACTAAGGCGGGATTTAGCGCTTTCGACTGTAATTAAGGCGAGATTTCTAGTGTTTGCATATGCAAGTGCAGCCTCCACCAGTAACATCTTATGCAGCACAAAATGATGGCGAACAGTGTCTGATTAAGGTAAAACAAGCGTGCAGATTCCATATACGGCAGAGCGTCCCAGATGATTTGTAGGTACTCAAAATACATTTAACACTATTTTGCGATGAACAACTGCTAAAGATTGAAGAATTAAAACTTATCGCTGCACTGATTTTGTTTGGAGTGATTTTGGGTTTTTGAAAGAACTAAAGGAGTTCGGTAAAACCACTATTTGTTTTCCCTTTAATTCGGCGGAAGTAGCAATGATCCAGGTAAAATACTGCTGTTAGGTGGCTGCTGTCCTGGGCTATAGATGGGCTACTGGACTACTAGCTGCAGGACTGCTGGCAGCTAGTGTGTCTGCAAAGATCTCTTATCGGTGTTTGAACTGAAAGGCGATATGCTGGACACAGTCGTGGGCTGAAGCTCTCCTCATTGATATGGACCGGGTCTCTTATCAGGTAGAGATGAGATGCCGATTAGATCCCTGTGGTCTTAACGCCACTGTTAACTATTTCGTAGGATGCAGTAGGTACTCCATATTCTCTTCTGGGAAGAGAACTATGTGATGCATTAATAGTCCAGTCAAATGGCCGGAAAAAAAGGGACAATCTGCATTTTGTGGGCATTGTCCAGTGCTGAGTATAAAACTCAGTTTCTGAGATTCCATCCCCACCATTTGTCCAGCATCTTTAAAAGAAGGGTGCCAACGGGTTTTCAGCGATATCACGATAACCCTTACGCGTACGGAAACTTCCAACAACAATTTTATTTAGAATTAAATTATACCTATCTACAATTTGTGTTAAATAACTTATTCCCGTAAAATTAATTATATAAATAATAATAGAAAAGGCGAAAATATTTGATCGACAAATTTTTGAGACTTTGGTATTTTAAATTTCACAAAAAAAAATGCAGTAAGAGTTTTTTCTAGAGCTTCTTATTGTAGTTATCTTAATCTCTTTATTTTTTCAATTATTTCAAAGCAAAGGCTCATACTTATACATGTAACATCGTGCCTGAACCTATCATGGAAAAAATATATTTTTGTCAAATTTTCTTGTAATTTTACTTTACAACACAAATAATGGAAGACGTGCTCATAATTTCGAACCCTATGGGGTAAGAGGCGCTATAAACAGTTTATGTGGGAAACAATTTTTTTCACAGATTTTTTTGAAACTTTGCATAAATACCATTTTTCAAAAATTCAGCAATTCCTACAATACCGGCATGATTGCCGCATGTATTTATAAACATGACATGACTTACTCTTGACTGCCCCTCTTTTGTGATGCTGTAAAACCCTTAAAAATAATTATAATTGAAAACATACCAAGTAAATTAATTGAAAGAAGAAGCTCTAGGAAAAAGTTCTAAAGCATTTCTTTTAGTTAAATTTTAAATTAAAAAGTTATAGTGTCACCAAGTTTTATTGTTCAAATGTTTTCACCCTTTTTGGCTTCTATCTTGTTTATTATTAATTTTACGTGAGAAAGTGAGAAAGAAAGAGGAATTGTAGAGAAGTAGATTCCTAACCAAAAATCTTTATTGAAAATTTTCGTATTAGTAACGGTTAGAGAGATATCGTCAAAAACCCGTTCGTGCCATTGTTATAAAAGTGGTGGACAAATTAAGGGGAATCCCGGAAACTGAGTTTTATACTCACCGCTGATGCCCTAACCGTTTAAAATAAAAATCGCGCCTACCCAAAATGTATAGCAAAATTACTATTATACTGGGTGTGTGATCTTCATTCTATCAACGATGCCTGACATTGTCGCATTAAAACCAACTTGAAATGATATTTTCCTGATGTTAATAATAATTTCGTACAAAAGCACATTGAAACTTTAGGGAATTCTACTTGGTATGAGCTATTCATAGCGTACATGAGAAAAATCAAGGCCCTTTTGAACGTCTTTCTATTTATCTTTTTGTTGGTGAAATACGTGAACTATGTAGGCATCTACCTTAACCCTCAGCTGCTCCATTTGTCTAAAATAACATACCTGCCACAATGGGATCTCCTCGACCCAACACAATAAAATACATACAACTAGTAAGCTATTGATATTGTAATTGGAAAAAAAATCTCCAATTATTGTTAAATAACCGATAAAAAAATGTAATATGCTAAATATGTATATTTGAAAAATTTAAAGCCACCAATTTTCGAGCAAATCAAGTTGAACTTGAAAAAAATGTGAGGTGCCTGGTACTCCAGTATGGCAGTTAAGGGTTAAGATCCTAGAAAATAATAATAATAATAAATAAAGTACGTACACAAGGAAAACAGGGAGTGAACCAAATAATTTTATGTATTTTTACTTGTAGAAGACAGTCTCAAGAACTACTGTCCGATTTTCAAAATTTGCATTTTTAGAATTTGTTTTATTTGCAATATATTCAATGTGGCGGACTGATATATTCGAAATTGTATAAAATATTCATGTAAAGTAGTATACGAGTATATATGTATATGTATAATCATAGTACTAAAACTCATTGATTTTTGCCTTTATCATTTTGCACAATTTATTCTATATGAAGTGGTAATTTAATTTGTAGGATTGATTATTAGTAAAAGAATTACTAAGATCTCCAGGTACTAAAAATGTTGCTATATTTTGACTTTTAGCTTTGTTTTGAATTAAGGGAATCATAGTTCACTTTATTAATATGCTAAAAAGGTGTTATGTTGTCCAAATAGTTTCCGCTCCAAATAAATTGTTTTCCAGAGTGAGAGGCCCATTATTGCACTGACTCCATGAAACGTCATCATGAAGAGATTAACTAACATAGACTCACTAAATTTGTTGCCAAACCGGAGTTTGGTTCAAAATTCATTTAAATCTAAATAAGTGGTGATCCAATTGATGCTGATGCTTGATTGATCCTTTAACCACTGTTCTGTCTTTCAGGCCCAAATAATGGCGGTAAAAGAATGGCTTCCTGTAAACAGTAACATAGTCCCTTATGCGAGGGAGTATCTGTATCTGCACTGATAGCCAGGCAATAATAAAAACTCTAATTCAATCATCGCCCAGGACTGCCGTTTATCACTAAACGGCACTGCGGAACGACACAACCTGGAACCTGGAACTCATATGGCAGAGATTCGAGGGAATCTGCTCAACGCTCCCGGAATCAGTCATCATTGCCCATCATGCTGGCCGCGGCGGCGTGCCGCAACTTTCCGTTGCAAGCTGGACATTACGAAAGCAGCCTTAAGAGCTGCAAATAACAGATGGCATGTGTGGTATCACAACGGGCGTAGTATGGCCTAAGTGTGCCTTGGGCAGCCATGGTAACCTAACCTACCCTTAAGCCGGCCATACACGCTACGGTCCACCGTATGTTGTAGCGTGTGTGTGACGGTCCGGTATACCGGAGAGGTCTTCAGTTCACCGTTCGGTGTCACATAAACGAATTGATTTACGATCTTGCGCCGGTCGTCTGCGCAGGTTCAACTGAACTGCACAAGTATATTGCAACACACACTCAGAACGACCTGCGCAAGCGAACCTGCACAGATAGACCTCTCAGGTGGACCATATTCTGTACGGTCGGCTTTATTACCCTGTGTTAGCCGGATGATTCGTCCTCAATGAAGCACCCTTACTCACATAAATAAAAATAAGTGAATGGTTGACATTTCTCATGGACCCATTTATATATAATATAATGTTGCTAATTTCAAACAAAAATATGATGACAATCAATACATGCTGATTTTAGCAGACTATATTAGTGTGTATATTTTGTACTTTTTAAGGGCTCTTTTGGTTGGTGATTTTGGTAAGGAATTAAAATGCTGCCTAAATTCGTATCAGCTTCCAAAGGGGTCGTATTTGTACCGTTTATCTTTTGAATATTGAAGAAACTGTAAGTAGGTAAGTACATACATATATATATATAGTTATATATTTTCCTTTTGAAACTATTGTGATAATTCTTTTTAGGTCTCACTGGACTCACTGTGGTTGAACTAATGTGCTCTTTGACATGTTATTAATATATAATTAATATATTATATATAATATATGAATTAATACAATAATTAAAAAACTGAATAAATACAAACCTAGCCATGCACTTAGTATTTAACTATGCCATCCATTACAGCTTGATAATTTATGTACATATTTAAGGTTTAAGTAATATACTGTATATAACAAGCAAAGTAAAGTGCGTGTGGCGCCGCCGTGGGAAAAATATAACGAAAAAAACACATAGAATACTCTTTAGGATATATTTTTATTTGGACACACTTACTAAAAGAAAATAGTTTCAGTTATATTATATCATTCAAGAGAGTGCTTCCGTTTTCTATATCAAATAAACGATGTGCAAACAACCTTATTTATATTTTATTAAAGGGCAGAAGCTTAGTAATGATAGATAGTATGATATCAAAGGCATCAACACTCGAAACACTCCACTAACTGTTACACTACTTAAATTACCGTGATTGCTGCCTGCTGGTTTCGAAAATAGCGCTTAACATGAAAGCGGCCTGTAAGCAGAAAGCAAGATAATATTTTTATTATTATCATATGAAATAACCGTTAGAGAAAATTTTCTGGAAAAACGAGTTGGAGATGAAGTATCTGCAAAAATTATAGGTGGAGTGTGATGGTGCGAGCAAGTCGTAAATAGCGCTATTAACACGTGATTACTAGAAAATAACCAAGCCTGAGTACATTCCCCTGGCAATATATTATCTTGGGCGAACTAACTATCTTTGCCAGGCTCTGTAGCTAGACAGACCGCCTCAATACCCAAGGCGCACTGGACTAGGATCTAGTTCCCGCAAATAAAAGATCGGTACAAGTTTATTTAGAGCTTGCGGAGCAGGAGAAGAATCCCGAGGCGCGTTTGATGTCCAGACCAAGTCCAGGCACGGCCAGTTTCGCGGTCAGCGTCGTAAAAATTATAAACAGCACGATAACACACGCCTCGAGCTGCATATCAATTCCTGTCACATTTGAAATGATCTTGAATGGCGCAACATGACAGTAATGCCCTCTGCTGTCCTTATTCGGCCGCCGCTGGAAAAAGCGATTCAATCAAATGCAATAAACAAACCCCGACCCTTCCCCACGCCGCCTAATGATGGCCGCGCCGATCCACTTGATCGTGGCGTATGAACTTGGAATCACATAAATCACCTCCCGTGCTTTTTACCTGTACAATTTTTACTTTTTCCCCTAAATGGCTTTTAATGCATAATTCAAAGTTTTTTCGAGCCGCCACCGATCGTATCCACTTTGAATGTACATTGCAATTATTTCTGGTTTTGCAACGCGGGACTGTCCGCAGCCAAGAAACCGATTTGAAGGTAGGCCGGGCTGGCATCGCGGGCAAACGCTGAGGCGGCCGCGGCGGCGCAAAAACCAACAATGAGACCATCTTCATATGGCCGCTGATATTGATCTGGAATCGACTCCGCAAAAACTTGTGTAAATTAGCTTTAATCGAGCTGATACCTGTTGCAATTAGTTTCATGGTTTTATCGCACTAATACCCGAGCACCTCCTCTAATGAGATGCAAGCCATGCTAAGTTGGAAGTTAATTCGCGGAAGAAAGATTTATAACCAATTTCTTGCCATATCCATAGATAGCGAGAAAAGATTGTACTCGGCGAGCGGTTGCAGTGCTGCATTCACATTCAGCAGTCGTACTTTTACTTAACGTGGCCGTCACGTTTGATTGCCACTGCACAGCTAGGAAAAAATTGGCACGGCACAGCGATCGAGGCATACTTTTAAATTTTAATATTCCGAAATCAGTTACGATTAAGATACACGGAACAGCTCTTTGGACGAGTCATATTCTGCAGATGAAGCTATGGTCCCACCAACGCCGAGTATGGGTCCCAACACTTCGAAGATACGTATCGTCAGCTTTAGTGCCATCGTAAAATGTTCGAATTTCAATTAAAGAATGGGAAACAACATCACCCGCCTCTAATTGGCACTCCTCGGATAAAGCTAATGGATCTTCTTAATCAGTAAGGCAATAAACTCAGTTTCCGCCCGGGGAAAGTACAGTAAGCATTTATACAACTCATACAACTCAAAACATAAATAGTACGAGACGCAAACAATTCTAAGGGAGTATTTTAATTTACTTTACTATATCACAAACTTAATAAAATGTCTGATCACTAAATTATATTATTATACATATGGTAAACAAAAAATGAAAGAAAGTAAAATGAACGAGGACGACTTTTTAACTACGAGAAACATTAAAATCAATAACAGTGTAACAAGAAATGAAGGAACGTGACGTCGAAAATATTGAGGCCATAGTTAGTGCAGCGCAGATTTATATACATACATAAAGTAAATCGTGATGTTACAAGAAGTGAGCTGGAACAGAGAGTGCTTTGCAGGCAATCAAAAGATAAAACGGTTTTGGAGTTGTTCTGTCGATGCTACAATGTTTCAAGAGACTTAAGTGTAAGCCTATCAGAGTATGGAGGAAAGTGAAGATTTTTTTCCCAGGGCAGGTCGCGAATGGTAAACTGTGAAAAAGGAGTATCAAACCGGACTACCAATAATAATGGTTGTGCCAAATGTACAGGAATTGTGAGTTGGGACTCCCACACTCCTTAGACCATATTTTAATAAAGTTCAAGGCAGTGTTGTGTCTATTAACAACAACGTCGAAGGTTTGCTCAAAGGAGAACATTTTAATATAACACCAACTTTAATAATTATTAATTAATCAAGTTAAAAAGCAGTAAAGAATTCCACGCAAAAACTTCGAGTCGTTGGCATAGCAAAGAATTCGCCAGTGAGTAGGTATGAAAGAAACATCATTGATGTATGTAGATTGTAAATAAAAGTGGACTTTAATGGCTACCCTGCGGAACACCAGATATGTTTTGTTTATGCAAATAGTTCAGAAAGCACATAACGGAAACAGTCACGTTGAATATGTTGAAATAAATACAAATCGGCTTAGTTCATCTCGATCGAAACATTCACACGGTGTAAAACAATTTTTTCAGTTCGAATCCTCCATTCCATCGAAATCGGCTCAGGAAGTTGAGAATTTTCGGTCATATTGGACCCGCCATTTTTCATTTCCAAATTTTGATAGTAGATTTGCAATCAGCGACCCCGAAAACATAAATTTACTCGTTTTCAGAACAATCTTTTGAAGTTGAAAATTTTCGGTCAAATATTACATCCGCCATTTTGCTTTTCCCATAATTTGATGAGTGTTGTTTCATATTCTGTTGATAAGTTGTCGATCAGTATTGGAATCATAAAAATCGGTGCAGAAATAAACTCACAGGAGGAATCACAAGCTTTCGCGTTAGCATTTTAATTATATAGACATCCTTCGTGACATCGTAATTATTACTGTATGGGAGATGTATTGCTAACATATATACCACTTCCAAAACGTGGAGATAGGTGCCCTATTTTACGAAGCGACAAGTCTTGTCCGTTAGGAAAAATGCTCGTGGATTGACTATAGTTGCCTTCGTTTCGTTTTACGATGCGACTGGTGCCTAGACTTACGAGCGCTGTTGAGACAAGTCCAGCAACTCAGTCTGCTTTTTGAATTTGTTTCATATATTCTCTACCGCTCGGTATTGATCAGTGATTGTTTTCAATCTGACCAGTGATGCGTAAAACAGAAAATAACCAAACTTGTGTTGATCACTGTTATTCCTCTTTTACTGGTCCACTGGACACAATTGTCCTTTCGTATTAATCACCGGCACCCACAAGACTCCACCACAAGCACAAATATTCCACGCCGAGTGTCAATCATGTTGAAAAACTATGTAGTCTGAGGAAAAATAAAGGAGTAAAAGACTGACAATTTATATATTCTATTTTATTCACCACAAGGGGTTGGGTGTAAGGTGGTGGTGGAAATTGTAATTATAAGCCAATGGAATTCATGTGATCTGTGAAGGTCCTTATACCAGTAATTTCTGTTTTTAAGCCCATATATCCGAAGACGAAAAATGCAAAACCGCTATATCCAGATATTGTTAAAAAAATTACCAGTTACAATATGCGCACATAAATGCAACATTAAGCCACGTTTATGCATTAAAAATGAGATTCCGTAAGGAATCGAGGGGAACCAGATTATAAATAAGATGTAGCCGCTGCTAAATCCGCTTATAATAAAGAAAAACTATTGTCAAAATTTAAAATTCAAAACCGTCGATATTGGACAGACATTTTCAAACTGCAGGTTATTCAAACTATGCATGCACGTGGGAGACATCTGGTAGGCACTTTTTTTATTTTTTTTATTTTTATTTATAAAATTACGTCTCTATGGAATATAAGAATTCCTGAAAAGAATGAATTAATTATCATCACAAAGTTAGCTAGTATGACTTTTTTTACATTTTACGCAAGATTGCTTAAGGTGTATATAATATATGTACGAGTATATCGAATTTTGACTTTGAGCATCACAACATATTGATAAATAAATCGAAAAAAACCACTCTTAAACACAAAGCGAAAAAACACAACTAGTCCCGGGAAATAAGCAAAAATAATAGTCTGATAATTTTTTCAGGTAACATGGGTCTGTAGGAATAAAATCTATGCTTTTCCTTCAAAGGATTTGGTGTTTTTTTTGTATTAACAATGTATGGCCAACAAATTTTAATTTTTGCACATTTTTACCTACCACAGTAAAAAATAAAGTTATTCATCAACAATTCGGAGTTGCCATCTTGTAGGGAATTGAAAAACCTGCTTTTCGAATATGTGAAATGTAATATGTGAAAATGTCTACTTTTCAAATATGAAAAAACCTCTTCCTACAAGCAATAGCAACTAAGTTATATTCTATTTTTTATAAGGTCAAAATGATAGGGTTTTTTTAATAAGATTTTGTCAATAATGAAAATTAATTTTTATTTAGATTTAATAACTTAATTTGATAAAGCAACTCTTCCCCTTTCATGAGACATCCCTAAAATCATTGTATTTAATTATTGTGCGTATAATTTTATGGCAAAAAAAACATCCCTGGAATAAAGAATTACAAGTTTGCAAAAACTATTCAATGAATCGCTCTGAAATATTTACCATATATTAAATACTATAAGACCCAATTAGCAGAGTTTTGCAAATTTATTGTTAATTGAGTATTATGCAAAATTTTACCGTTTTTTTTGCAATTTTCTAAGCAACAAATATAATCATATCGACATTTAAAGACCGCAATTGTAAATTTTTTTCCAATTCCCTACAAAATGGCAACTCCAAATTGTAGATGAAACAAATTATTTTTTACTGGTAGTCAAAAAAGCGCAAAACTTTATATTTGTCGGCCTTTAATTGTTAATAAAAAAAACCCACACCAAATCCTATGAAGAAAAAGCATAGGTTTTGTTCTAATAGACTGGATTATTCACAGTCCCACCAAAAATTTTATTTCTCTGGACTAAACGGGATTTTCCCGAACGAGAAGAATATCTGTCGACAAATATACAATAACAAACATATTTAGAAGGGCAATTAAAGTGTGTATTTAATTTTATTCAGTTTTAATTTTATTGATATGCTTGCATATCTAAATTATATTACATTTTGTTAAAAATTACTGTTGCAAAAAATCTTTTTCAGTTTCCCAAACTTTTCAACGCAATCTGCAGAAAGTTATTGTGAATGCATAATCCCCGTCCTGACTGAAGCTTTCGTATCCCACAGGAACATTGCGCGCTAGGAGAAGCTTTCCAGGATTTCATCGCGTTTCGCTTCAGCTAGAATGTGCAAGGTGGCGCTTGAATCTATTCTCTTATTAAAGTCACAATCACATAAGGTAGATTTTTTGTTGATGCTTACATTTTAAATGGAATGACTATACATTTTTATTATTACTTCTAAGTTTAATCATAGGAAGAATTTGCGAAATTATTGGGAATCTTAGATTCAATGCTTCTTATAATCAATGTTTGCAGGATCCCGTGGAAGGTCAACGCCTTTATTTTTTGAACTCACAAATACAGATTCGGAGTTTAATATAGCTCTGGGAAGCTTTTCATGGCTAAAATTTTTGGGGAGCACTGCTCCAAATTCTTAACGTTCACTTAATGACGCGCCGCGTATGACAACTTAATTCAAACTACGTAATCTTTTAGATAAATATTCGATGAAACCGCCTCGCACATTTTATGTGCTTATCCTGCTTTGACACGGTTAACAAGAAGGGTCTTCGGACGGGATATTATGAGTTCGGCCAACGTTCGATCATCTCCTGTAACTGACCTTTTTGCGCTTGAGGCAGCAGAGCAGAAAGTATTTTGCAGGAACCGAGTTTTGGCACAGAAGACCTCCATCGTCGGAGTGTCCACCTTTACCAATTAATCAATAAATAAATAAATAAATAGATAAATATTCGCTATAACTGAGTACGCATGCAACTACTAACAATAGTAATCTGATGTTTAAACAATTATTGTTACAATATATTTTTGTTACTTATAATAATATAAGTATCTCCTTATCTAGATTTCGTGAAGACAAGGAAAACAAAAAATTTTGGCTACAAATGTTTGACCTCGAAAAAAATTTGCAGACGAAAACAATTTAAATATTTGCCGAGCATTTTGATAAAATATCTGCTCCTAGGCACAATTCAATTCCACAAACTAGAGTACTAATATAGAGTACTAAATAAATTTGAAAAAACTACTTTTGATAAGAGTAATAAAGAAAACGATGTATCCGCGACAAGCTACAGGATGTTACGTCCAACAAAAACTTACTATTTATTGTGTCGTTTCCTTTCCCTGTATCTTCGTATGCTCGACTGGACACACAGCGCTTGCCTAAAATGCTTCCAATGTCGATCCACCTAAATATTTGAGAATTGGGCCGAGCTTTCGGCTATGAAACGTCTTTATATTTACATTAAAGTTCTTTGGTGTTAATGTGCGGTACGCCTATGTTATGTGAGCTGTAAGAGAGAATCTCATAATTTGTTCACTTATCGTTGGCCATTAGCGATTGGAAATTCATATGAATCGTCCCAGCGGGAATTGGAAGAGTTCAAACATGACTGCTGCAGGGCTTCTTTGGAAGCTTGGAGCACTTCCGTGCCTTATCCTCGTATTTTTAACTTGGGCATGTCCGCAGAGGGAAGCGCTCTAAATCTGTACCTAGGGCAGCGCATACAGAGATTCGACATAGAAGCGCTAAATGGAAAAGCTTTAAAAGCTTCATTGACTCAAATTTTGTCCAACAATGCCTCTTTTCATATAACATAAAACTTGCTTTTGAATGTCTTTGTCAAATAATGAAAAGCACCGTCGTTAAGAACAATCTTTAAGAGCATTCGTACAGCATAATTCGCAGTTAATTTAATTTCATCACCGACATGTCGCACAAAAATATACCCTCTCACATTAACTGCCACTTTCAGAATGAAACCTTTCCTGTGCCCTGGCAAGAGAAAAGAGCGAATTGTGTACATATATATGAAACAAAGGCAAGCTCTTCAACTTTGTGAAAATTCCGCTCAATGTGATTTTCGTACGGACGAGAAGTTCTTCCAATTCGCTACTCTTGGGAAGCGCTTGAAATTTTTCCCGCTGGGGTGTGTGCCTACCTCGAGCGCATGGTTTTTTTTTAATTATTCGCTACTCTGCGAGGTACGGGACTGCACTTATTCTGACGGACGTGAACATCAAACTGTGGAGATTATCTTGAAAAAGTCTATGAGGATGATGTAAGGGAATATTTCGGAATTTCTTCGCTTATATGTGGCCTGCAAATTGGGAGCAAATTGGAAAGTTTCACGAAAATTTTCTATGGAATTTCCCATAGGCGTAGTAATACGTTATCTCTGATTTAACTTTGACAGTGACGTGACGATGTGCATAAACATTTTGCAAGAGTAGTCCATAATTATGTCAAGTACGCCTACTGGCATTTGTGATCACGTACAGGTGCGTTCGTTAATCAATCCAATGATTGACGGAAGTCGTTTGCCCTTTAACTACAACGCCGCACTCAGGTCACCAATGCTATTACATAAATATCACCGTCCCATGGAGACAATTAGCAAAAGCGAAGAAGATTCACTTTATGACGTTCATAAAATCGCCATTTACAATAAACCGTCATTTCCATTGATTTGCTTACCACAAGTTTATGCCTAGCGCATTTTAAGGCCTGTAACCGTTTCTTTAACAAATCTTTGTTCGAACACTTAACATGGGAATCCAGTTGCAGACTTGCTAATTAAACGAACGCTGTGAATGTTCGCACAAGTTTATAATAAGGAAAGGCGAAAATGTTAATTTAATGTGTAATAAAAGATGTGAAATGTCCAGCCATTTGCATTAGATTATCCGATACATACGTAAGGCACAGAAAGCAGTTTTTCATTATCGGGAAGGAACGTAAGCATATCTACATAATATATTGGCTGAGGCACATAAATTGCCAGTGCTTGCGCTAATTTGCACTTAAACGCCATTAATAATTTCCAGTGTCAATTACCTCGGCAACAAAGTCACAGGAACAATTCCGCTTTTGAGAGGTTTCAAATTTATCTCCGTTTGCGAGTTGGCCACATATCGCGCTCCGTGTTCTCGTTATGACTCATGAGGACTCTGCGGGAACGGTTCGTAGTCTCAGTGACACTGCCCCGGAATATATTGCGATACGAGTCCACCTCCTGCAACGAAATCAATGTACCTTGACGCACCATGCCTCTCCGATGCGACGATAGCGGACAATCCATTAAAGAAGCCTTGTAATGAGCCCAATCTGCGGTCATTTATGGCCGCTCAGGCCAGATTCGTGGGCTTTATTCCCTACTTTGTCCCTGGAAGTTCGCTATATTTGGTCCGGACACCTGCTGGGCGGCTGGCATCAACTAATTTATTCTTGCGCTGGATCAAACCGCCGCGCCGCCCGCGACCGTGCAACCTGGACAAATACGAACAATCACACTTAGTGCGTGCCCAGATGATGACGGGCAAGCGCTGAGGACGCAGGTCTAGGAGTGCCGCTGGTCGCAAATGGCACGGACCTCTGAGTGAGCAATCGTTCCTAAACGCCGCGAAACGCAAATGACCCTAATCAGGGCGATCAATCGCGCAAAATATTAATATTAACATAAACAGAGAGCTGTCCGTGATGTAATATCGCTCGGCTCGCATCTACGTGGAAGCTAAGCGTGTTTGTACGCCCACTACACAAGCCGGGCTGTAATTGCCGCACTTAGGCTATGGGCGAGCGTTCCACTTGCGAAGAACGAGATCATTATCGACGTATTTATTATTTATTCAGAATCAATTACTTAATCTTTGCAATAATCAATTATTGCCGAACGCTTCTCGAAGTCCCAGTGCGGTGGGTGGACTGCCATTACGGGCGTTTACGCAGGAATGCTAATGAAAACGTTGCGGCCCCCAGACTTAATCAAACAGGGACGGCTCGGAGCTTTGGCAACTGCTGTTTGCACATCCCGGGATGCACCTCCATCTGCCCCTATCGGCACGCATTTATTCCGTTTCCAACTGATTTTAGCGCGACGTAATTTTTGCATATGGTCAACGGATAATTGCATCTGACTTCCAGCTCCACGTCCCCGTTTCGCTGCGGCGCGCAATGATATCTGCCATTCTCTCGGTATTTCATGTTTCGCCGGCGTCTTGTGGCGTGCTGGTGCGACTTTTTACACAAAACATAAAGGCGAACTAGTTCTTGGCGCGATTGTAAATTAAAGTGCATAATTCCAACATGAATTAATTTGAATTGTGTTAAGAGCAGAAAGAGAACTTGCGGTTCCTTGGGAAAATGCCGTCTACTCTGATCAAGGTGAGGACTTGAATTTGCAACCATTCTCCCGTGTTCACATAAGGAATGTCGCTTTGATAGATGTTTGAACCTATGATCACAAATGGTTGGACCTGTCGCAGAAACAGCCAATTTTGTGCTCCATTTCCTCTGTACAGATATTTAGGTAAAACAACAATTCATTCAATAGCCTAACTAATCAAACTAATTGTAAGGCGAATTTGTACTTGTTGACTTCGGCAAGCCTTTGGGGTTAGGTTGAATCCAAACATATTCTGTATTTTTAGCCTTACTGAAAATTTGTAGAATTCCGTTACAAATAAAGCAAGCATTTGTAATTTTCTACTCGGCGGCGGCGTTCAGTGCTCTCCGTGCATTTTCCTGGGGAAAATTATTCGGGAGAGATGATTATTGAAAGACCCTTTAAATTGACTGCCGTTTCCGCTTGGCCATTCAAACGAGTATAATGAGGGCTTGAGCATTTGGAGGGAACGATATCTTCAACGATTTCACTAAGGATTCCATGAACTGCAAAAACATGTTTAAGTTTTGATGTTCAAGTAACTATTGATTCATATTTCTCAAAATATTTTATATGTCGATGTTCAAGTACACTGATCTGAGAGAAAATTATGTTAAAATTAAGTGAGAGCGTATTTAAATCAAACATTTTCCATTATAATGGTCAGCTGAGTTTGAAAATACATAGTTAATTTAAAAACGAGAATTTGTAAATAAGGCAATGTAATACAAGCACATTTAAATTGAATATTTACTGTTTATTTAAACGCATACCCATACATATTTAATAAAGTGTATAAAGCGCACATTTCTAAATCTATTTCATTTTGAATTTGAGGAACAGTTTTTATTGCAAAGGAATCTCAATAGATTTTACTTAAATTGTCATCTTATGTAAAGTCCTTGTATCTATGTTCCGATAAGACTCGAACTCGGGACATCTGACTTCTAATATAAATGCGTTGGCATGACTCTTTAAAAAGAAATACAATTTGAATAATGTGGGGTACAATGCTCCCGTCATTTATCTGCAGGCAGCCTCGTGGCTATAAAAATTCTTTTAAATCAAAATGAGATTTTGAAAACATTCCACTGGTGCTACATTTTGAAAACGCCACTTTACTAGAGAAGTGTTTACTTTTAAATAAAAAAATAACGCATTAATTTCAAAACGACACGAAAATTAAAGTATTTTTTTTTCGAATCAAATACGTTAAGAGATAAAAATGAATATTCACCAATTGAACGCATTGACTTTGAATTTTGAAGCTGGGGTTTTCTCTCACAATCAGTGTAGCTTTCTATTTAGCTTGTTCTGCGGAAGACGTGATTCCTTATATATTATGTTAACTAGAGAACTGCAATATAAATTATTTGAGAATTTTTTTAACTTGCCAAATTAAAGCCAAGAAGCGAAGCAGAGAGTGTTTCGATCGAGTTACCAAGACGATCTCCTATGTACAGCTACTTTGTCATTCAAATTAGACATTCTTTTCGATGAAGCCTCTTAACGGAGCGAAAACTAATTTACATCCTACTTTTCTCTCTCACTTAGTGTTCAACAACGAACACCTAAAAGAAAAAAAGAAAAATTAAACAAAATAAATACAAATCAGGTGCCTGGGGCACCCCGAATTCAGCGTCAGGTGCTGGCACAAAATAATCCTTAAATAATATAATAAAGATTAAAAGACATGAAAAATAGGTGTATTGTATTCTCTTCACCACATATGCCAACACAAGTACAAAAAGTCCCATATAATTGGCTATATACCTACGGCCTCTACGAACCGATTTATGTTGCAACATAAGTTGCACACCAATTCTCAGCGAACTTCATAGGAGGTACATTACTAACCTTTAATTTCGATTTAGTTAAATGAATGGTATGAACTTCTTTGCTTCTTAGGGCCGTGCAGGCTGGCAATTATTTCATAATAATTATTTCAGCCATCGACGTTTCGTCGGAAATATACAGACATGTTTCCGATTAACCTAACTACGCATTTTTACAAGGCTTTGGCACATTTTAAACAAAACACAACACACAGGGACCACACTTAAACATACTCAGGTATGAAATAAACTGCACTTACCTGGAAATTCGCCGGACGTCGGACAATTTCATTATTTACACTCGTGTTAACATCGGATCTGACTCGACGAAACGTCAATTCGGTAAATTTGACACCGGCGTTTGCGATTGTATTACGAAGTAAGTAATAATTTTACCTGGGAAATCGAAAATCGAATATATTAATTTGCGCGTATTCCCCATAAGTGGGAAAGAGACGCACCGTGCTACCGTGATAGCAAAAAACGCGTTCAACATGGGAAAATATTCAAAATATGGCCGCGGGCAGCTATATTGAATGCAAGTAATTATTTTAATTACATTTAATACGTAGTGTGGAAATGAAATGGATAAAATAAAAATTATGTTACGGATTCATTCAGCCATCTATTCGAATCACCAAAATGATTACCCAGGGGCCACTTTTAATGTATTATAATTTAGGATTTTGTATGTGGAACCTGGCTGTTTTTTGGGTATACATATACACCCTTGGTTTTTTGATTTTGGTAATTTTGAGGATAAAGGACGTATTAGAATCAAGCGAAAAAGCTCTTGTATCAGAACTATTTCCGTTTTTCAAGGTATTGTTCTGACATGCTAAATGTGTTGGACTTTGCGGTGAGAAGTATCGGTTTTCCTTTGGTGATTTTAATTAACGTAGTAATAAAGTTTCTTTTTGGTTTAGTTCTCTTTTAATTTTTTTTAATAATATTATATCGGTATTATACAGTATACATATAAAATAACTGGGGGAAACAAAAAAATCATAACACAAATTTGTTGCGCCGAAGTCAAGTACAGGAGACCAATTATATGCCCAGTCTAGGGTATATTGACCATAATCGTACGAACCTTCAACCTTATAAAAACCATATATAATCTTGGGTCAGCTGAGCAGGGATTATGTCATCAAGAAGTTTCTAGCTTGGGAAATTTTGATCAGTCATTATCAAAAATCCGCCAGAAGCCAAAACTTTATATGTTAACAAACCCAGAGAAAGGCTGAAGAAAAAAATAGTAATAAAAAATCAAGAATATCGTGCAAACTATAACCCATGTATTTATTGTAAGTGGAACCAATCAATAAGTAGTGCATATGTATAAGGCTGCACAAATTTTATTTTTATTCAATTTCCGCTACACAAGTATATCCTAGACCAAGTATAATACTTACATTGCGGTACACTTAGAGTAAACGTATTATTAAGCAACGACTTTTCACATAATGTGTATTTCCGTAAACCACCAGCACTTCAGTTGTATATTTCCTGGGTCTGCCTCATGGAGGATGTTTCTTCCGAACATTCTCCACCAAACTTGTCCATTGCGCACTAATAACCAATCACTGCTTACTTTTTCAGTTCTAATTCTTCCATCTCGAAATTTATAAGGATGCCATAGGACGATACCAAGTCAATACTTTACACACCACAGTCGCTCATTATTTAATAGATACAATGATAGTGAAGACCAGCGAAGACTCTAGGTAATAAATAATCTTTTCAGTAGCTGAACCAAAGAATTGTTTGCGAGATTGCTTTTAATCGTGATGTATTAAATATGGATATAATTTGCAAGAAGTATAACACACCGCCAATTTTTGCATCGGTTGTTTTATTAAAATTAAATTTAAAATTCAGAATTTTTGATTTGCTATACTGAGCACTCGATTTCGATTATCAAAGTAGAGCCACCAGATAATAAACTACCGCCGCCGTCTAAAAACCTTTATATGTTAATGAATTATAGAAGTTTTTGCTTGCTATATTGGGCCAGTCAACTTGAAACCCCACCATATTTGAGACGAGAATTTTCGATATCTGTTACAAATTCAAACCCCTATAATCCACTTAATTTGACTATTAGCTTATAAGCTAAACTAAATTTTCTATATGAGCCCGGTGCTACCTACTGCTCCAGTAATTTTTTTATATGCATATCTGCATTATTAAGAGGATATTATTATATTATATTAAAATCACGCAGAATCATGAAGTATATATATGGTAGTTATAATATAGTAATATGGAGCCAACTTGGAATAATTTTCCATTAGATGACTCAAACTTCACAAAAAGCATTACTTAGTGCGTAGATAAAAATCGAAAAGAAAATATATGAAAAGAGTTATTGAAACCACTGTTCAGAGAGCGCATTATACACATATCTATATATAGTAAGATAGTACTAAAATATGCCAGGATGTCTTCAAACTTGCAACCCACATTCATATGTGTGTCTGTTATTCGCATCCGCAAGGGCTATAGAAACTAAAATTCTTGCAGCCAACAAGTTTTGTGCCAAATTGCACTACTATCCGGATGAATTAAAGATATTGTGGTTTTATACCAGATTACAATTCCAGCATGTAATGGCGCTGCACTTAGCTCCCCATGTAAGCCGCTTAGAGAAATTCTCGCATATTCCTTTAGTTGCAAATCCTTCAAGCGCTCCAAGTTTCTCGCTGAAGTAGATGGAAGTCCGCTCGAAACCACTTCACAAGCCCTCGACCATATTTGAAACGTTCAAGTTTTCCCCGCATTTTATTTTATTTTTGTAGTAACACATTCGAGCCATGAATATCAGAAAAGTGTTTACGGATGCTTTTTATCTTTTTTAGGCATTTGAACCTCGAGCCAAGCTGGGAAATTCTTTTCACATGTGAAGGGTTTCGTAGGACGCTTTTAACTCAAAAAGCCGTGTCAAGTATTAGGGTAAGGAACGTGCAAGTGCGAAAAATACCTCTTACCTATATTGCTTTCGGCAGCGGTTATTCGTTAGGATAATGCTTTACTACGTTGTACAGAAGCTTTAAGTATTTTTACCATGACTTTACAAAAGCCGAAACAAGCTTTTAGGCTAAGACCTTTACTTCTAAAAATGTTACTTTACTTTACTTTATTTTAGGGTACAAAAGGGAATTGATTTTACCGAATAAATGGCTCTTAAACGTATGGCTGATAATAACAAAAACAAAAACACACAATATACTTAGTAGTAAGAGTAAAATATAAGTTAACTATAACTAAAATTATTATTATAAAAATTAAATAAAGTGGAACAGTTCTTTGAAGAGTTGTCAACTATGTACTTAAATATAGTTATGGTTGGTAAAGTGAGCCTTTTGGCCTGGTATAGATGTAAACTATAGTCAAAAAGCAAAGCTGGGCAGAAAATAGAGCTGAAAATATATGAATTGTTGAACTATATATGTATATTCAACTCAGGCAGAAAACCTTTAATCAGTTAATCGTTAATAAACGAAGTTAAAATTACGTTCAACGAATCAACTTTTAAGTTGTTCTCAAAAACTACCAACGGTCTTATTAACTTGCAGTGCATTCAATTTCCGTTACCAAAAGTCCCTTAGCCGTTAATTTGGTACCGCGATTTCATGTCCGCCTTAGATTACTATATAACGAGGAGGGATAGAACATAAGAAAATTTAGTTTAGGCAATTACGCGATGTGTTGGTAACCTTCGTTTCCGTAGTTGTGTGTACAGTGCAGGCAAAAATTACATTTTCAAACTAACGATTAACGAACTTAAGTTTTGAATTAACTTTGCCCATCTAAGTCAAACAGTTTAAAATATGCATATCGAAGGTGCTCACAAGTGGAACATACTTTTCAATTTTTGTTTATTTAATTTATTACTGTTGCAGCAATGTTCTCTTCCTAAATTGAACTAAATAGGAAACCGAAATTGACATAATTTATTGGAATATACATATTATAATCTTGAGTTCAATTCATCAGTGTTATAATTCATAAACACAACGCTAAACTAGCACTGAAAGCAGACGTATAGAAATTAAAGCCTTATACAAAAATTTTAATTTTTTGAATTAGTTTTTATTTCTTAAGTATTAAGTTTAAGTTTAGGTTTAAGAATTCTTTGAAGCTCAATATATTAGACAAGAGTAGTCTAGTGGTAAGCGTGTTGAGGTCCCAAGTTCGAACTCCTAATAAGCGACAGATGAAGCCCCATCAATTAGGATAGTTACATCTGGCTAATCATAGCATAGCGAATATAAACGATTAAAGAACTGAAACAGAGCCTCGATGTGGATTTGTTCTCTGGAAGCCCTGGAGTGAAATAGGAAATAAACATCCTATTAGTGCCCAAATTTGACATAAATTCTTAATAAGACAAGTTTTGTGTAATTTAAAAACTGAATATACTCTAACCTGTTTTTGTGCGGTAGATAGTGACAGCACAAATAAAATCGCACAAAAACAACATTCTGAAACTTAACCAGCAGCTATAAAAAATTGTCTGAAAGAAATAAAAAAACACTGTTTTATGCGGTAAATTAAATATAGGTATGTCTTACATGGAAAGTAACTCAAAACCTCACAAAATGGCTCGAAACTGCTTTTCCAAACAAGATGAAAAAACTGTAATTTACGCATGGGATCATTTTTAAATATCTTTTTTACTACTCTGGCAATGTCTACACGAACCCGTTTGAAGGTCATCTTGAAAATTTTACAGATTCAAAAACATATCTGTCTGTTGTTGGCGGTCAACCCTAGTAACATAATCTTTAAATTTCTTACTTTTTGTCCATATTATATTATATAATACATAAATTCACACGTTGGACATTATTTCATATACCTCATAAAAAATGACACACAAAAAAGGAACGCGCAGAAACAGGTTTGAGTATAAAGGTTTTCCAAATAGGGATGACCTGGTTTTGATAGTGGCGGCCATATTTGTTTATGGTTTTTTGACAGGTCTATGGAGTTATGTTCAGTAAGGTTTGCGATTTCATCATGACATGTTTCACTTTGATCCAACGCATGGAAATTGTCCAAAATTATTACGTAAATTCGCATTCTATTGTCTGTAAGAGCGCTTCGTGCAAGAAACGGTTGTCATAATGCTCATTCTGAGCGCGCTATAAGACGCATAATAACAGAGTTTGAAAGTCTCACTAACTCTTTACGATACAAAGGTACCTGTAGGACAAAGAAATGCCCGAAGTGAACAAAATATTGGCGCCGTTCAAGCCAGTGTTCGTGAAAACTGAAATCCGTCTGTACCGCGCCGTTCTCAAGAGTTGGGGCTCTTTAGGATGACAACCTGGCGAATTTTGCGATTGGATTTGGTTCTGCATCTGGATGAGTAAGAAAGATAAAAAGTTCTGCACAAATTGAGAGACTAATTAGGGTTGGCAGGTAAAAATATTCTTGTTTTAGGAACTTTTATATTAGGAAGATTAACGCTTTCGTGCATGTATAGACAAACTTCGGAAATTAAAACATTTTTATCCTCGGACTCATCGACCTACAATTTTCCACATACACAATTCCAAGAAACGACTGCTAAGTAATTTTCACTCATTTTTGCTTCTTTTCTCAATGAACGCTCACATAAAAATGATGATTGATCAATAGTAAACATTAGGTAACCCTAAAATCTTCAATCAAACTGAGAATAATTACAAGCAACCACGTGCTGCTCAAATAGCATGCTATTTAACACAACAACAATGGGAAATAACAGCAACAACATGGGAATCATTTTTTTGCTCTATTGAAATTAGAAAGCGCGAAAGTGAAATGAGAATTAAAGCTCTTGCTTCACGCTCAGATCTTGTATTTCCCATATTTGACCTTCCTGCATGGCATTTTTTGTTTCTTATAATTTAAAGTTACTGAGAGAATTTGTTTTTTTTTGTTTTTGTATCATCCCTTTCCTTTTCTTCCTTTAAGTGTTTAATGGAAAATAATCGGAAATCTCCTCTGGTTCCTAATTTTATATTAGGTTAACTTTGAGTTAAGCTCAATGCGTGGATTGCTCGACTACCCTGCAACTCCGCGAGGTTACGAGCTGTTAGAAGTTAAATCCTTTAAGTTTGCACATTTACATCCGTAACGCTTACGCAGTGACTTACGTGACTATGAGAACGTATTATTGCACGTTAGCGGCCCTGTACGAAGCGTGCACGGTGTATACCTCAAACGCGGCATATAGGCTGAAGCATAGTAACCCGGTATTGAGAACGAGGCGGCCGAGAAGCTTGCATATTGACCAAATTTCTGTGTGCCATTAATCAAACACTTATCGGCCCTATCGTATATTTATTATTTATAGTCTATAGACCGAAAATGTTGATCGGCCCACTCGGACCGAAATGTAACCGGCAAATGCCCGGTTGCGCTATCCGCCACTGTCTACTTTCTAGAATAGTTCTTAATCTGAAATGTCCCAAATGGCGTTACATATTTTGAATTGGAATCACGCGAATGAGAATGATAGACAGCATTGTTTGGAATCAGTGGCTTTGGAGGTTGACATTGTGGAGAAATAAAAATTTTGGTTATCAAGTTAAACGAATACAAATATATGTACATTACCCTATTTAAGCAATTCGTCAATTATTTCCTTACTCTATTAAAATTGAACCCATTAACTTTGGCCATGACATTGAAACAATTTAATTGTATTAATTCAACTATTTGGAACCCCTTCTTAGGCGCAGTGTGCACATCTTCCTCAGCCCGTGTGGCACGCGGGGCTATTGAAAACCTTAACAGAGTTCCCCTGTGGAAAGGGCGACCCCCGCGAGAAGGTGCAGCTTCGTTTATTTCAATTTGTGCCTCGCAAACAGTAATTCCATTAGGCGAATCCTGCAGCTTATAACAAAAAACAGAAGTCAAATGTTGCGGCAAAATGTGGAATCGAAGGATCACTAGGGACTAACTGATGGAGAATCTTCTTACGTGCTTATGCAAAGCTATGTGATTGATTTGATTTCCCCAAAATCCTCCGACGGGAGGCGATTCAAGCGCTGCGGGAAGGGCAGATATGAGATCCGGCAGAACACCACCTATTTTTTTAGTGACCTCGCGTATTCGTGCATTCGGGTGCTCTTCTGCGAGCGCCGAGTTTATTCTGCGAAACCCGTTCGGAGGACGCGCAGAAATCGTGGTGTGGGGAGGAAATCACGGCCTTAAATTCGCTTCTCATTTTTGCACAGTTCGGCACACATCGTTGTGCATATACACCACTACGGCGTGTACATGGGAGTGCTGGCTGGGGATAAAAGAAGTGCCTTTTCCGCTTTCCACTTTTCGCGAGTTGTAGTGGTGCCGCGCTCGATCCGGGTGGGGGTGAGGCAGTCCGGAAAACGTGAATTTTCCTCTTTTTCGCTGACTTACGTCCCGTGCACCCTCGCATTTGGCAGTGGCGATATATGAAAATCTCGTCAGATGATTGGTTCGGAAGAAAAAATGTGATTTATGTGGGATGCAGACCCGGCAGACACCGCCAGGATCCCATTTCTATGTCTCGAGGTCTGTTGGCGCGCTCTGTTGATGTTCTTGTTGTGATTATTCCTGACATTGGATAATGCCGTCTATGCCGACTCCCTGTTACCAGAGCGGCGGTGGTTCGTTATCCTTCGTACGTGGGATTTGTTAGACGGCAATGGATGTATGAAAATCCGGAGTTCGTCAGAGGATTGCTCGGTAAAGCGACGAATTTAAGGCCATTGCCGTGGGGTGGAATATTAATTTTCCCTAATTCAATTTTCTATCGAAGGCCTCCGATATTTTTCAGCCAGGCTACATGGTGCTTTCGCTCCTCTGCAGTTCTTAGCCCGCCGGTCTCCCTCCATTGAGCTTTAGCGATCCCAAGGAAAATTGCTCGCGAGCAATATCCGTAGCGAAGGAGCGGGCAGTGAATTGAAGTTAGTTTGTGGAAAAGTAGGAAATACCAAAGTAATTTAGTTCCATTGTAACTCGAACACGTCGACTTATTTCCGGAATGAAAATTTAGTTTCCTGTCAAGTAAAATTTTACAGAGCAGCTCCGTAGGACCGTAGCCTTCGCCGTTTATTAATGAGGGGTCGTGCGTGTTTACTTATAATGTTCACCCTCTGCTCCGCGTTATGGGAGTACCTTCGCGGCGGGATATTAATGGATTAAACTTGGCGTCTTTTGTGCCTCAAAGAAGCAGGGATTTTTAGATTTCAGTCGTACGTACATATATAATTTGTAGATAATTCTTCAGTGGGAATATTCAGGGTTGGCGGTTCCCTATATCAACACCGCTGTTCAATCTCATTTCCGGAAATCTATGACGCTAAAAGGCGATCTTTGGTAATAGAAATGCTAGTTATGTTTAATTGCCACTCCTGCAAACAACTTATACTTTCAGTAAGAATATGGAAGTGCGATGATAGGCCTACCCTACCCTAAAAAAACACCGATTAAGAGCGGCTCGGACATGGATAAAATTATGTAGGGTTTATTGCATAAAAAATCAATTTTTTTTTTTAACAAACGGTGACAAATTACGAGTTGAAGCCATAAATGGTTTTCTTAAAATATATTTCCGAAACTTAAAATTTTATTTTAAGACGACCGTAACAATAATTTTATGCTACTTTTACATTTTTTTAGATTCATCTTCTGGAAGGGTGGAAAAATATCGTGAACCAACTTGGAGACATGTCTCTTGCGACCGAAGCAGTCAAATAAAAAAAAAATGCAGAGCATCATGCGCCATGGGGTTTTAAAATACCTATTCACATGACACGTTACTCCATGTGGTACGCAATAATAATTCGTTTGACACCACTTAAGCCACATAAAACATTTTTTTGAATTTTCTCCTCTTATACGTTTGGGTTCGTTAAAAACATCCCCTGGAAAATTTTATTTCAAACTGTGGTAAATTGAAAGAACTAGAGGCTGTGACACTCGGTCAGATAGACCGAAATGACATCAGTAGTATAAAGGTTCCTATAGTAACTTTGGTATCCTAAATATGTAAAATAAATCTCTGCAATAATAATATCAAGATGAAGCAAAGAATATAACTAATTTATTTCACTTTCTTGTAAGCAAATTTATAAGAGTATCAGAACTTATGGCATGACTAGGTAAACTAAGTAACCTCTCCTTTTCCAAAAACAGAAGAAATTACTAAAAGAATGGATGAAACTATACTTAATTTCAAACATTCATAGAAATTGTATTATTCAATTGGTATACAAAAAAAGAATCATAACAAAATTATGGATTGTTTTATTAAAAACCACATATTTAAAATATTCTATTATAAATTATGTGGCGAATATTGGGATTTTAAAGTATTTAAAAAGGCACATGCTCTTGATTTGTATATTTATCCCTTCTTACAAGAGTCAGAGAGGTATACTTGCTAAAAACTGGCATCCGCAATTAAGGCACTATCGAAAATGATACTTTCCGAAGGAATTAGTTTAGTTTAGTTGGGAATTTAGGCTTAAGGCCTTTCGATCACCCGGACTACTTGGATCTATTGTGAATCTCAAAGGAGTTACATCTATTTAAAATCTTCGAAAATGTGACACATCATCTTAAGATCTTTTACAGATTTTCTAGTTGATGCATCTTATTTATTTTAAGCAACGTTACCATTTCAATATATAGCGAAGAATTTACAGCAATGTTTGCAAAACAGGTTTAGTTTGTAGAAGATATGCTTGTTGTCGCGGAACTCTTTTTTTGTTTAACAGATGGAGGCACGATGCGCATTGTAGAGGCTGTAAAGTACATTGAAAGTCAAAGAATGTGAATTTAATTAAAGATTGTGGCTATCAATCTACGAAACCATTTTTCGAAATATCAATAAATGCAAAAATTGCAATAAGTTAAACAAAACACATTGACATTTCATGAAAAAAAAATTTGAATTAGCAGCGTAAGCAATCGGCTACGCACCGCCCGAGTTGCACATTCTATTTTTCCGCACTAGTGAGGCATGTGACCGTCGGAAGAGGGGGATCGTAGAAAGGGCGCGAAAAGGGAAAGGGGGGTGTGGGGGACAGAGCCCCCCACAACAGAAATAATAATAATTTAAGAAATAATTACAACAAGACTGTCGCTTGTAACGAGTTTTGCTTAGTGAAAATAAAGAAATATTGCAGCAAAGTAATGAGGAAGGTTCTGCGTGCATATTTCAAGAATGTTGCTGATTACCTGGAAATTGTTGAGGACAAAAATTTCAATCCTAAACACTTATAAAAACCATTGGCAATAAAGATTTTGTCGTAACGAAACCTTTACGCTACTGCAAGTGCAAGCGAGAAATATTTCTGCATCTCCTCATTGCTCCTGCAAGTGCAAGTGAGAAATGCATACTCCTGACATGAAAAATTACTTGTGCGGCACACAGGGATCTCTGTATCTCTTGTCTTGGGTACCGAGGTGCGTGTTTTATTTTCTGCAGCGTGTTTTTTTGACCGTCGAAAGCAAGCAGTGGGAAATAAGCAACTTACCGCACGCAAAGGCGTGCGTTTTAGTGGTACTTATCCCTCATGCGTGCGGAAAAAAGTATTTTTTTTCGAAGAAGCGTTTAAAGTTTTGAGTCTGGCCATATTTGCTAGGTTTGGTGACGCGCTGACTCCCTTCAAATTTCTATAACTTCGTTAATTCTTATACTTGGCCTTAGACGATAATTTTCTTGAAGGATTATCTATTTGGGACGCGAGTAGTCTACTGGTAAGCGTGTTAGAATGCCGATCCAAAATTCCCAGGATCGAATCCCAACTCCGTACCCCACGCTTCCACTCCCAGAGTGCACTTTTCCTAATGATGGACCAATTAGGATAGATACTGTGGGATAATCACCCAACATAGCGAACATAAACGATCAAAAGAAACTGAAGCAGAGCCTCGAAGTGGAGAGAGGCTTTGTGGAAACCCCATGCTCCAAACGGGGGTGAAATAGAAAATAAATTAATCTATGAAATTATGAAAATATAATAAGAAAAATCGATTTTTTGAGAATATCAAAGAGATGAGGTTAGGGATGTACTCCTTAATTAAAATGGCAAAGGTTCCTTTGCTTCTAATCATTATCTGTCCGCGAAATAATTAACAAATCCAAATTGTATTCGGGTCAGTTTCAAAACATCCAATCTAATAAACGACAACATACCTTTGTGCACTTTATTGTTGTAAGCAAATTTGTATTAGACTTTTCTCTAAACGGCGGCGGCGGCGTCGACTAGATAACTTCATTTATTTCACAAAATAAACTATTTAATATGCTAAAACAACTTAATATCGCATAAATGGCGAACGTAGAGAATTTTCAATTTGGTTGGCGTAATACAATAAAATCAAAGCAAAAATCACTTCAAATTAAGGCCCAGCTGATGGTTAATGCAAATTTGCATATAAAAAGGGTGAAGCGCCTAGTGGCTCTGATTACAATTCATAATTTAACAGAAAACATAAATATAAATCATATCGTGATAGATCGCGTATATTCAGGTACAATGCTGATGTAAAATCATTTCGATCGGATTGAGTGAGTCCAAACAAACGTAAATATTTTGATAATTTATTCGTTTCCAGTTATCGGCTGTTCGCGGATTTATTTCACTTCATGTATGCATTAGAGATATTCGGTGCGCCACCCTTTCATACCCCTGCTGTCAAATATTACCTGGCAGTTTTTAGGGCTGCTTGCCACGAACTGCACAGACATAACCTAAGGTAAAAGCAAACAGAGTATGCAAATACGCTGAAAAATCGGTGTCTAGTTTTAACGAAGTCACAAATGGACCAAAGCGAATATCATCACCTTTGGCAGGAGCCGGCAGTAGTTTAGTTTCCAGATATCTCTTACACCCCATTCAGAACGGTCCGCCTTAAAAATATCGAATTTCACTATAAGTCGCTTTGGGTTTTGCCCGAACATTTGTTTTAGCTTCAGGTGGAAAATGTGCGGTTTGCGCGAAATACGCTATTGTTTGGTTAAGGGGTTACTCTCTAATGCATGAAACCGAAACCAAAGGGAAAGCTAAATTATATATTTTTTCCTTTCTTTTGATTCAAGTCGGCATGTTTTCAAAGCACAACAATTAAATACACATCCTTTTTAGATGATCCTTCTTCTTGTGTTTTATGTATGCATGACTTTAAGCTGAATAAAATCAAATTACGATATTAAAATTGGTTGCAATATTTTTCAAATGAAAAAAACTGGTTTACTATAACCCAGTCTGTTTTAAAACTATTTGGTACTTGGAATCGATAATGAGCTACACGTTGGAAATTTAGAATTTCGTGTCTGTACTACAAATGTGGCATTAGCAGCTTCTATATGTAGGGGAAGGATGCCCAAGGGGGGTGACTTAATCTTGCAGTAATTTTTGTACAAATTTCTGTGGGGAGAATTGTAATTATACTCCTTTCAAGGAAGAAAAAGACATTCCTGACGAAGAAAGCGAGGAAAATGAGAATATGATTATGACTAGTTGTAAGAGACATAGGTTAAGTAATAATATTGTAAGTTGTGCCGCAATAAAATAAATTTGATGTTTCCATTTTTCAATCGAGCTGTTTTTTAAATTCTTTTATTTAACTTACACATCGTGTCGTCAAATCTTGCAATGCAAAATTTTTATACTTAGACTTTATCAATCTTAATGAAAATTGGAACACATGTTCAACTCCTGTGAAAATACATGTTAGTGGTGTTCAAAAGTGCAAAAGAATTTTTTTTGATTTTTTTTTTTTTTTGCATATTTATTTATGTACTATTTTCACTGCAACTATGCGTTCCTTTTTTTACAGCTACATATAAAGGAAATTATGAAGAACGATGGCACGAGAAAAAATCTGTTTACTTGTACTGTGCTCAGCACCTCGAAAACGGGTTGTATATAAATTTTCTCCGTTATATAAAAAAAATGCCCTTTTGAAGATGGTTTCTGCCCATTTGGGTGAGGGGTGGGGACGGTTGGTAGGGTGCAAAGGAGATTCCTACTATTACTGTTGTATTCAGCATCCCCAAAACCGGAAGATCCGGTAGGTCGGGCCGAAGAAAACTATATTATGATCGTCTTACCCCTCTGGATAATGTGCTTGAACAACCTTCCCTTGCTGCAGTTTTCAAACAATTTTATAATGACCGGTAAAAGCGATATTGGCCTATAATTAGCGGGATCAAGGATATTACCTACCTACTTTATAAATAAGAGTAACTACGAAGGTTTTCGGCCGATTCGGAAAAGTGCCTTACCTGAGACATAAATAAATTGAAAATGTGTGTAAGCGGTGCAGTGATATAATCGGAGATACTTTGCAATAATTTTATGTTGTGGTCATCTAATCCAGCAGCTGTGTGTGCTTTAAAGCTCTTATAAGAATAGAGTTCCTCAAAACTAATTTCTTAAAGTCAATCAGCAATATATTGGATTGTATTCAACAGTTCAACAGTTGTACTTATTAGAGTCATGTGGGGCAAGTGTGCGCAGCGTCTAAGTGTGCGCACTCAAATTATCTCGAAAACTATATAGAGCTAAGGAACGGCAACCACCCTCTCCAGTACCCCCCGGGGAGTGTATCAAATCACTCGAATTACAGCGGTTGCTCGCGCGTCATTTGGATCTGACAGGTAAAAAAAGATTTTTGCTAAAATATTTACGATATTTTCTCACATTTGACGCGTAATCTTTTGTAGTTATGTAAACTTTTTGAAAATATGGTATTTGCTATCAAGTGCAACATAATATCTAGTTTGTTATTTGCCAGTGTTTAAGTTGTTATGATGACGCAATAATCAACGACATTCATACAACTCTGTTTCGTTGGTTTGGGTTAAGTGTGCGCAGAAGCCTGTCGTGTAAGTGTGCGCATCAAAACTACATACTACAAAACACTACAAAATCATCTGAGACTGCCAAAAAAAAAGAATGTTAAAAATAAGACTCTTAAGAAACCAAAAAATGACAAAAAAGAGTATTACTGCCCCTTATGTAGCGAAAAGTATTCTGATCCACCGACTGAAGACTGGATTGAATAAAGCCTTTGTGGAGCCTGGTGGCACGAACAGTAACTAAGGATTTCTAAGTTCAAGTTGATCTCATATTTTGATTTAAGATGATTATTATGTTGATTACTTTAAGTACCTATGATGAACATTTTAATAATTATATAATATTGTTTATGTTCTAAAAATATATAGCTGAATATTTCTATTTTTGTTGTTGCGTACATTTACCCCTATACTGGGGTAAGTGTGCGCGTATGGAACGGTCTTTGTTTTTTATAGTATCTTAAAATATAAGCTACTGACAATACTATTATTGTGTCTCAGTTTATTACAAATAAACAGCCTTACTAATTACCACAGTTTTGTTTCATTCTACAAATAATTTTCGAGTATTTAAAGCGTCAAAGATTAAGTGCGCACACTTGACCCACATGACTCTAAATGTATTCACATCAAAAGCACAGTGATGAAAAACGCGATAACACCACATTAAAGGTTGACTACCACGTCGAAGAAATTATAAAAACCATAAGTTAAATACAATAATGTAATCTCAAAATCTTGGTTGATAGGGACTGAAGTGAACTGACGACTGAATTCACACACCTCCCGACATAGCAGTGAGGCCTTCCGGCCTACCGGATGAACCAACGTATCAATATGCACATTTTGAAACTCAATTTGTGCCAAAGGTTACACCCAGATCCTTATACTGGACAGTGTCTATATTTGCATTGCGCATCAGTGTATATTATTAATATTAGGTCATTGTGAAAAATTTACCAACATTTATTGACAAACAGTTGGCAAGCCACCAGTCTACAAGAGCGACGAAATCGCTCTGAAATACATCACATTCACATTTTCCGTTGATCAGTCTAAAGATTTTGATGTCTTTCGCGTATAAGATGCAGCGAGGTGTTATATTTGTGGCCATTAATATATAACAAAAATAAGAGCGGAGCGAAAATAGATCCTTGTGGAACACCAAATATAGAAAAAACTCCAAGGACGAACAACCAGAGAACCCAACATGCATTTAACGTTCTCAGAGGTAGGATGAGATTCATGTCAATAGGTAACAGAAGTGCCATAATTTCTTCATTTGTTTCAAAGAATTGAATGCGATACATTGTCTAACGCCTTGGAAAAATCAATATATGTAAATCACATCCACTTGGCCATGTTGTTCTAATGAATCTATAGTGTATATGCAACGAAATGTTGAAACTCAAAAATGTTGTTCACGGTGGACTTTCCTTCTATAAAACCAAGTTGCTTGGACGAGATTATATGCCCAAATATTAATGTAGTACAAATTAGAATGCAAGGTTCGCACAAAGTATAGCCCAACTCTTTTTCAAAGTGGTTTGGAATACCGCACGGACCATCTGAAGTCTCAGAATCCAGTCAAAGTTTAATTTAAGATTCTTATATATGTATTTCTGTATAACATACATAGTTAATTACTAAATAACTTTAGGGAAACCACATGTAATATATTTTTGCAATGCTGTTGTAGATTTTGTGGCTGATAGATATCCTTCACAACATACAGGATGATGCAGAAATACGTGTTTTCTAATATACATACACACATATGTATATCAATTGATACTATGAAGTGTCTAATTTGCTTGCACCTCTCATACCTGAAATCCTTTATCTTACGCTGACATTTCTATTACTTTGACCGGAAGAATAGTTTCGATTTTTTGGTAAAAACAAAAAGGACTTCCTGTGAAGTACTGAGACCTACTTTTTAAACGTGTTTAGTAACTAATGAGTTTATAAAAAACTTACTCCACTCTTTATTGGAGAAATCTACCTTTAGAAGTAGCGCTGGACTTCCGATTAATAAACAAAGGACATGCATCCAAAGCAATGTAAAGCTCCTTTGAAATCCTTAAACTTCTTTCACGGAGCTAACAATGACGCCATGATGAAGCACACTGCTTAGGGCGAAATTCTTTCATTTTGACGTCAATTACTTTATGAGATCTACTGCTTGTCAGAAGTGCAAATGAGCTCATATTTATAATTAACAAAACAATTTGAGGACATCAAAGAGCGCGTTAGTGCATCCTCGTTAGACTTTGCATTAAGGAGGTCTCCCTGCTGCGCTGTGGGGTCCTGACGGTCCATTCACGAGGTATGAATGACCCGGTCCAGTGAAAGCTGGGAAATATTTGTCTTCGAAAGTGTCGCAGTTTTATTTATCCGAGGACTCGAGTGTCCTACGGCTCGAAACAAAGCCGGTGAATTTCAGCGACTCAATGCTGCCTCTTTTCAAGAACATTTGCTCTCACTGCAGGCAGGGTTCACCTTTTGAAAGAACAAGTACGAGTCGCCCTCTCCTCCCAGCGCACTTTACCTTGAGCTCAAAATTGGCATAGCAACACCATAAAACATGTTTTTGTATTTTTCCCGTTTTAAAAGTTTTTTGCAAGTGAATGCATATTGCTAGGTCTATGGGCTCCACGGGAGCACACAGAAAAGTGTAAAAGTACAGAAGGGAGGAAAATTGAAAAAAAGCACCTTTGGCAAAACTTGAGAACAACAACTTGACAAAAGCTCTTCAGCAGCATGTAAAAAAGTTGGCGAATTATTTATGTGTTAGTACATGTGTGCTGCTCTGCTTTGTGCGGCACCGTGCAGCCACCCTCCGCCGGCCCGGCCCCGGCGTACTTATTGCGCGCGGGAGAAAAAAGCAAAAAGGATTCATCTTAAAAACTTTTCATATTTGAAGTGGTTCTCCCACCTACCTCCGACACCGTTCTCGTCTTATCAATATTATGCTGGCACGGTTGGCTGGCGCAGGCCTCCAGCTAGTCCCGGGGGTCGTTGGGATGGGGCTGGATTCATGCTCAAGTTATAAAAAAATGAAAAGCTTTTTAACTCATACACCCCCACATTCGGATGGAGGGTACATAAGTGTTTTGTGCAAGCCTGCTTGAGCTCCTTGCAGGAGGTGACTCCCTCGCACCGTTCGCTTTTTTCCTGACGACTATTAAACACCCGTCACTAAGCCGCGAAAAGAAAGGACCCGCTCGAGATATCCATCCACTTTTCAGTATGTGAAGAAGGTTATTTACACGGAGCAGTTTCACAAACCCCTTCACTCGGAGCACCGGCTGCTGCAGGGAAGGCCTCGCCGAGTATTGAAAATTCTTGAAAAATCTTTTTGCATAAGCACCAGCCATGATTATTAATTCATGCCTGAGTGCTCCGTGCATTTCAAGAGTCAAACGTACATTGTGTGCCATGTGCGCAGACAAAAAACGAGAAAGAGTCTTTTTGAAAAGTATCTCCAAAATACCGAGCTAAATGTAAGACTGCGAAATTAAAACCAACTGCAGCAGCGTCTTCGTTTTGCAGGAGGATCGCTCGCCCGGAGATAGCGCGAAACACTCAAGTTTGAGTGCTAAATTGAAGCGAAATTTCTGCTCCAGGATTCTTGCGTGTTAAAATGGTTCGTCGCAGAAAGGAGTAGAAGTAATTGCGACAATTAAATTTACACCAACCAATCTCCCATTGCGTTTATGTTTAATGCATGCTCTTAACCGCATCCAGTCAAAATAGTCTAATTTTTATCCCGTGACGAGCTATTTTGAGCTTGAGAAAAAGAGTTACTTGCCAATGGAAAGCCACGAAAAGAATGATGATACGATATTTAAAAAATGGAAAGGGAAAATCGAAATACATGTGAAAAAATTTCCGAGGACGCTGATTATGAATCTCAACTCAAAATGTCCAAAAAACAAAATGGCGGATACAAAATGGCGACAGATTTTATGTAAAATTGCATTTATTTCCACGAAGCTTGTTAATCTGTGGTTTACGAGTTGCGCGGCGTCTTGTTTATGTAGATTTCCTTTTTGTTCAGGTCAGCAGTCTTCAACCTTTTTCAGGGTTCCATACTTAACTAGGATCTTTATAAATTTACCTTGTCCGTCCGTCTGTCTGTATGCCACAGCCTTCCCGTCATATCATTTTTACACCTATTGAAATTAAATTAGTTATTATTATATTAGGTAGATTGATATCCGCAAAACGGAAGTAACGAAATTTTTGGACATTCCTCGCATAGAGTTAACCATTTTTTAGGATTACCTTATAGTTTCGTCATGTCCGTCTGTCCGTCTGGAACAACCAACTTTCCATCGATTTTGATGAAATTTTACATGCAGATGTCCTGTGTGAACGTGAACCTCGATTTAGTTATAATAATGAAATTACAACAAATAAAAAATCTGAAAAAATTAAGATAGTAGGACTTTATAAATACTTTGAAACAAATTTTTTAGATATCCACAATTATCAGTTTTCAATAGCTGCAATATACCTAATTGCATTGCATTATTCACACTTCAAATTGGCTTGATTTCGTGGCGTGTTGCAAAACGCACGCTCGCCCACTATATGGAGTGCATGGTCAAGGGCTAATACTAATTTATGAATTATTGTATAATTTCGACAAGAAAATTAAATTCAATGAGGTTGTTTTTATTTTTACAATCTAAACGGGAAAAAAAATTCTTGCTACTTAGTACATGCTACGACACCCTAGTTGATGCGTGTACAACACGCACTTGCCCGGTTTTTTTGTCACTTACCGTTGAGTGGGATGATTTTAGTTAGGTATCCTGAAATGCTACACAAAATTAGCTAGGATGTTTTGATGACCCTTCTCTTACGAGATATTTGATTTCAAAGTCGTTATCAAAGGCCCCCCAGCTAAGGAATACAAAAAGTACTACATAAAGTTTCAAACATGTAAAATGTTTTGTTCCTTTAAAAAAAAGAAAATTAATCATAATTTATATATATGTACATATATGTTCGTCGTCTGCTTATATTCCCCCTCTTAACCCTTTCGGGTCTACTACCGCCGCCTAAAGTGGGCCAAAATTGATAATAGTTATACATTAATGGAAGGTCTTGTCTGATTTTCATGAAATTCAGTATACTTATGTTTTCGGAGTTGCTAATTTCGAATTTGATATTGAAATTCACAATCGTAAAATGGCGGATACAAAGTGGCGGTCGATTTTTTCACAAAATCAACCCATTTAGAAAAACGACCCCATTTTCACGAAATTTAGTATTTAAAGGTTTTCCGAATCGCTAATTATGAATCTGTTATTATAATTACCAAAACTAAATGGCAAACTCAAAATAACGGATTATTTCACCAAAAATTTATTTCTATTTGCACAAATTTCAGTATATTAAATATCTTTACTTTTATTGGTACACTGCATTCATATTTTTAAAGATAGACTAGACACACTCCCTCATTTTGTGCGGCAAATAAAATATACATGTGAGGCTAGACGGCCCTCCCATCGCGTCTATGTCAAAAACTCTTCATGTTTTGGTCTCACTGTCACACACCAAAAAACCAGACACTTAATGAGGTCCAAAATCATTTTGTGCGGGGGCGGGCTACTTTGAAAACAATGCATACTTGGAAATTCCGAATAAAAAAAGAAATTTTCAATGTAATTTATGTATTTTTGATTGGTGAAAACCACGGAAAAAAATTTTCCGTTCAAAGACTTCGTTTTCCCTGTCTGTTTTTTAAACTTTAGTGAAATTTTCCAGAATAATTTTTAGAACTTCCCCGTCGTCTGCAATATTCGGGTAGTAAACGGAAAAGTGCCATACGACGTCAGAAACCACAGGGTCATTCGAGAAATTTAAGGCTGTGGAGAGTAATTTATCTCCAGAAATGAAATTTGCTGGTGCAAGTGCCCGATTTGAAAAGAGTATACACAACCACATATTTTCAATCATTGGTAGTTTAATAGTGTAAGATAGAACATATCGTTATTTCCCCTAGAAAAGTTTCAATGTATTTTTTTTACAGAAAACTGGGAATCCACTAACAATAAGTGCCACAGGGCCAGGGAAGAGGATAGCTTAGTTTTAAGGGTTTGGTAATAAGAAATTAAAATTTACTAATAAAAGGAATGAAATGAATTTTTTCCTGACTCTATGATTAAGAATTTATATCTACTGAGTGCAATGATATTGTTGCAACGTCAGCCTACTTATAGAAACATTTGTGATGCTTTGATGGAGCTAAGCTAGGAATACCTGAAGTGTGTTGCGATTGAATTTGAGGGAAACCTATTTCCGTTTCCGGGAGAATAAAACTTAGCAGTGATGTAGAGAATGTTGTGCGGGCTTCATAAAATTAAGAACTCTAAAGACAATTAACTCCAAGCATTTAATAAATCGAGTGAATCGATTTCTTGTGTTTTCATTTGGCTGAGCAGTACTATTCAGGGAGCAGTTTTTTATGCTATCGATCTTCTAGGTTTTAATAAGCTGGTAGCCGCTCGCCAACTAATTTTGTAACAACATCTTACTTAATTGTTGTTTTATGAAATCGAAATGCTGCTGCGCTTAATGGAAACCCCTTTATTTACTTACAGTGGCTCAACTTATTGATCAAATAAGAGAATTTTCTGATTAAACATGAGTAAGGCCTTTCCCCTTTGAATACGGAATAGCAAATAAGACTCTTTAGATCTGCTCTTCTGGTATTACCGACAAAATTATAGTGCGATGCCCACAAATAACGGTTATTATGTGTTAGAATCACTAGAGCCACGTGATGATTTAGTTGAGTTTAAAGCGCAAGTAAAAATAGAAGTGATTTGTTTATATGCTTAAAAAAGAAGCGGTTCTTCATAATTTTCGTGGATTTAAAAAGTCAGTTTGCGAAATTTATAATTTAATCAAAGTTTGCTATATTTGTACGTATTTTTGGTGTATGCCTCTAATTTTCTCCAAATGAAGTATCAGCTTTAGTAAAGTGGCAGAAATCAAACGATTACTCGAGGAGGGGAAACCCATGGAGAAATGGCGGTTGAGTGGTGGGGTCGGCACAGTATATATGTAGATAACGTCCGAAAAAACTTCAATGACCAGGCTCCGATAAAGAGTGCGGGCAAGACAGCAATTTTGACGGAAGAGGTGCACCGTCGAATTTTGCAAAAATCACTATAGCGGGTATGATAATGCCGTAGAAATAAAGAACCAACTGAGCTGCTCCGATAATATTATCGTGTCATCCGATTAAAGTCCTGCAGAAATATGGCTTACTCGGCCGCACAGAGGTGAAACATCTTCTACTGAAAAATCGGCATTTCCAAGCAGCACAGAAACTACACTCTCTTCATTGGGGGAAGGTCAATTGGTCTAATGAGACCAAGATACCCGTGTTGTCTCTTCAGGACCACCATGTCAAGCAGACGGTGGAATTTGGAGGAGGAAATACTATGCTGTGGGGGTGCATGACAAGCCAAGGAGTTTGAAAGTGCCAACGAATCATGGGCAGGATGACTGCTGATCATTACATCAGCATTCTCGAGGCCGATCTTATCGGTAGAGTGGAGAAAAGATTTTGCTAACGTTATCTTTCAACAAGATAACAATCCGAAACACAATGCTCGAGTAACCTTTGAATGATTGAGAAGTCAGGTATTTCAGTCCTTGGACTGTCCCGGGCAGTCTACTGATCTCAACCCCATTGAACATTTGTGGGTTGAGGTTAATGCCAGAAGATGTCCGGACCTTGGATGAGCTTTGGAGCCGTGTGCAGGATGTATGAAACAATATTCCACCCTCCGTTTGCGTAAATGTGGTGAACTCCATGCCCCGTAGGATTGAGGCCATTATCAAAGCGAAAAGAGGTCACACAAAGTACTGAAAGGTATATTTTGTATTGAGAATCAATTAATTGATCAAATGCCCTTTTTTCTTTCTTTGGAAAAATTAAGATTATGAAACGTATTTTTGAATAAATTTTGTTGTTGTTTAAAAACGACACACTTTTGCATTCAAGCACACATCCACCCCCGTGCCTTTTCTTTACTCAAGAAGGGATCACATAATGCTCAATTTAAGTTCGTCAGTGATTAATAAGTTGAGTCACTGTCATATCTTATTCGTCATTTTGGTTTAAATAAGTATGTATGTGTTTGATAGTTTCGAAGATGTTTGTAAACTTAGAGTGTTTGAGAGTTTGTTTTTGATTTTAATTTGTCGTAATATCCTGCATCAGTTCCTACGCTAATGTATACTACATATATGTACAGCCTACCGAGTTGTTTTATTTAATGCTTTTTGTGGCCTTAGGTAAGTATTTCCTGGAAAACAGTAGAGTATTTATAGCTGGAGGTTTGTGTCTGTTCTAATAAATCAAGAATTTATTCTTCTCATTAGGTACAGTTCAAATTTTTGTTATACCTCAGAAAAGTGAACATTATGCGATCTTTTCTCTCAAGTGTATATGCATAAGCATATATGTACATACGTCGTATGGTTAATTTGTTTGCGGAAGTTTTTAAACAAAGGTTTTATAAGGAAAAATTGCCTTGCATAATAAGCGAACTTACAATTCCTCTATAAGATTTCTGGAATTTTGTAAACATGTTGAATGTTGGTATCATATACTTCCATATGATATACATAGGTATACAATATTGCAAACACAAATTTTTACAATTTACTCATAGTACCTACATCAGGTAAAAGATAATGGTATCTAATTATGAACATGTGGCCTATCCCCTATGCCCAGATTTTAATGATTTCTTAATAAGTATTTTGCCAACTGATGTACCTAACAATATACTACCTACACAAATTCATTCAAATTTAAGAATGAGCGGCAGACAACTTATTCAGCTTTGATTGAAATATTTTTGTGTGGTCGGGCATTAGATTGTTGCCCTTGTTAAGTGTTTTCTTATTATTTGAGTTTGCCTTCTTTATAATTTACAAGCGACTTTCTAAAAATTATTGTTGTCATTACGTTAGCACAGCGCAATTCTCGACCAATTTTACTTCATGATATGACAAACATATTTTGCTTATTTGTAACAATGGATAATTGCTGATTTGGCATTTCTTGGAAGGCATCTTAAATAAACAAACAGTCGCTGGTTTATGGTATTTCCAAAATCCATTGTAAATCATAATTTATAAGGGAACACAAATGTGAACTAAAAATATCTGATGTATTGTAAACAAGTAAACAAGCAGAAATTAAAATTATTATAGTAAGAAGCATAGGGCATATCTGTCGCAATGTGTGTTCAGATAATGCCACCATTAAATCGCATTAGTTAAATCTCCTTCTCCTACGCCTACAATTCGTGAAAATTCAATTTCCTCTCTGCTACGTGGTCGCTAAGTATTTAAGTCCCCGCAAGTTTGTGACAATATTTTTATGTAAATTCGACGACCACATATCCAATGAAGAAGCGAGTGTCACAAGCACGGAAGAATACAAAACTTTGTACCGCTATTTCAGCGTGGCATGGCTCGAATCTACCAAATGGCAAAACGGCAACAAATAATTACTATCAGCTAATCACCTACATCAGCTCGTAATTTACGATTCAAGGTTTTTAATTAAGTGGTGGCACTCAAGTGAACACACCCCGCCTTTGTTGGAAAATCAGATAAAACTGGTCACTGGTAATAATGTCATTGTCCTGCACATAATAATTAATAATTACCATTATTGGACTCCGGCCGGCGAAACACCCGGCGCAGGTAACATTCCTATTACTCCAGCCGATAATTATGCTAATAGTCCGCGGCATTGTTTGCGCGGCTATAGTACTTCTGTTTAGAGAGTGCTAAGCAGCGCTGGAGGTGCTCCTCCGAAAAACTCTTTTGTACGGACGGGGCGGCGGCGGCGGTAAGAAATAATTCAGTCCGTTAATTGGTGGCAATTTTACACCAAATAATTGCACGTGCTATATTGATTTTACGGCCCCTAATTACGCCTTGGCCAGAGGGAGTTATTCGCATGGGCCCAGCAAAGGAGTGGTTGCCTATGCGGGGATACTACTCACCACAAAAACAACTTTTTGCCAAATATGGGTCATACCGACGGCACGATGTCTTAAATGAAAAATTGCTGACAATTGTGACGGCGTTTCAGCTGTGTCGCGCGCCAGTCATTAATTTCCTTTCAAATGAAAATATTTCCTTTGGGCTTGCACGCCACAGATTAAAGCATTTTCTCGAAATCACTGGCACAAAAACAACCCTGAAAAGTAATTTAAAATGCAACACGGAAAAAGTGTGACTTTATGCACGTACGCTGACAGCAATTAACTGCTATTTAAAATGTGACGAATAAGGCTCTGCATAATTGTTTTAATTACTGCATAGTTGTAATAAGGCAATGCTCTGGAACGAAATTTGTGCTACCATCGAAAGGTAATATTGCTGCAATCAGATCAGAGTACTTTCAATAATTACACAGTTAATTACCAGCGATATTAGATAGCACTGTTCTGTGTAAAACATGTACTTCCTTCAGTGTGCTCCTACAAATTAGCACCTGTGATAATTCTAATTTATTTATTGCAGAGATGAGCAGCAAAATACAGATCTTTTAATTTGGTAATAATATCAGAAATAACTTATGTTCATTAATTGTATAGTGTGTTTGGGAGATGGGTGCACAGCGTTAAGGCGAAGCTAGAATACACCATTTGACAATTTTTTTTACCTAATTTGTAAGGTTTTTGGCGAAAAAACCCAAAATGTTGCAATTAATTGCTGACAATGGCCAGTGTGAATGATAAGTGAATTATTTTTTATTTTATTTTATTAAAGTGATTGTAAGCAATCTAACAAAACATGTTTTAATCATCTGTGTCTCAGACATTTGTAGTTCACGAAAAATTTTAAAGATTTAAGAAAATTGTCTTTTGACGGAATTTTTACAAAAACGGAGGGTGCTTTTTTTTATTCAAATCGTTTTGAAAACATGCTTGGTTATTTCTTTTGCTTTTGAGGTATCGCTTCGCGGACATCTCGCAAATTATTGAAATTTATATATTATAGTCGGTAATATCAAACACAATTCCAAAGTAAACTGACTTGGTCTAGTTCATCTAAAACATAGTAGGATGAATAAGTCTGGCCTAGTCGAAACTAGACTTTTGGAAGCAGCCTACTATGAATCAATTCAGTTTAAGCCAATGTTATGCTTGTTTTACTCTTATTAATCTAAATTAAAAACACATTACTTAAAATATATAAGGTAGGTACAGTAGCGAATTCACTGGTTGTTACTGGGAGCAACTGAATCTCAAAGTTTTGAATAAAAAATACATTTAAAACTTGTACTCTTATACTTACGCTATGTAAACATCATTTTCATTTTCATTTTCTAAATTTCTTTTTCCTTTCGATGCTTACATATATACCTACGTAGGAACACTACAGGAATTATTCAATCGAAAGGGGATTTTAGGAGAACATAAAAATTCACCAAGGGATGAATATTATAACATTATAATTATTCAATAATGCAAATAAAGTGCAATGGGAAAATTGCTCCTTATCACCAACACACAAGTGATTATTGTCCCGTGGTAGTGCATTACATGTAATTAAAGAAATAAATATAATACGTTTTTCCTTACAATTAACCGGATATTTACAGTCGTACAGTCGCGAACAAAGTTTTCCAATCGATTTTGATAACATTGAAATCTGATAACAGAGGAACAAATTCTGAAAAATGTTTCACATGTTGAAAAAATTGTTTTGTACATATCCTGTGGAGACCTACAGGAAAAAAGATATAGCCAATTTTGTATATGTATGTAAGCCGTTGACAATAAAATGTGGCGACACAAAGAATCATTTGCACATATAAAATTGTGGGTTTTCGCGCCGTATGTCCAAACTAAAGTTTCTCAATTGAGAAATTTTATTGAAAGTCCTTAAATATCACAAACTTTTGGTCGAGACTGTACAAATATCCTGGTGATTTTGAGAACAAACTTTTTTATTTCTTGAATAATAGGGACACGAATTTAATGTGTATTTATACATATATATATATATGGGGCCATAACAACAGAACTCCGATTTGAACCTTGGAAATAAATGTGTTAACCGAAGAGCAACGTAAGAAACGTAATAAAGAAACGGGTGCTGTCTGAACTAAAGCTGTGTAGCGTACATGCAAAGTAGAATTTTTTCTTAGAAGAAAAACATTCAATTCTTTTAAGGGGTTATATCCACTTGTAAGTCCGAAAAAATTTTGTGAAGAGGCTTTTCATTAAATAAATACATAGAATAAATGTACATATAGCGAATTTAATGTATTTTAAGAATTCGTGATGTATTTACAAAAATATTCGGTTCCGTTGTTCCTGTAGTAGATCTGCTAGAGGACCTCCACAAAAAGGTGTCTGGCGGTGAGCAAGATATCTCTGATCCAAATTAATTGAAATAAAAAAAACCAAAAGATTTAATTTTAGGATAGATGAATACAGGTAATGATCGAAGGAATAGTCAAAATTTTGATTTTTGACAAAATGGCGGCTTACCAAAAAAAAAATCGTTTTTTTCAAGAAAATTTACAGTTTAAAGGGGCTTAAAAAATTGTCAGAAACCTTATTTCTTCGATCATTACCTGATACAAGTATCTAAGAAGATTGTGTGAAAATTTCAAGCCGATCGCTCCAGCCGTTTTGGAGAAATTTTGCTCACCGGCTTTGAAAACACCGTTTCGAGAAAAACGCGTTTAAAGTTTTGGGAACCATTTAAACTACTTTCAAACGCTCGGAGACGTCTTTACAAATACGCTAATTTCTCCGAAACTATTTGCCGGATCAATGTGAAATTTTCGGACGATATTCTCAACTATATGTACATTCAAAATATGCAAAAAAACAAAAAATCGATTTTTTCAAAATTACAAGTAGATATAACCGCTTAATATATACACGATACTCAATAAATCTCCGCTCTGACACATATATCGCAACACTGTTGACACACCCATATGATTTCCGGATAGTACCAATCTTCAAACGTGTGAAAATTTCGTGGCAATCTGACAATTAGTTTACGGGTTACAGTGGTTTTAGTGCCCCATTTTTGTGATTTTCAAAACAATGTATGAAAAAAATATCATTGTTTTTTGATGGCGAAAATACGCCAAGCAGTCGCTTGGTAAGCGTTATGGAAACACTGCACCCTGGAAATCAACTAAGTATTATTGACTGGTATCTGAATTTAAACGCTCATCAAACCCATCAATTTGATAGCTATGGTAAGGGAGTTATTATCATTGTGTTGATCCGCTATCTTGGCGTATAAGCCATTTTGCCCCAATAAAATGTCAGGTAGCTCGTCGTATTATACTCATTAAATCCTTTCATTTGATACCCATATCAAGGGGAATGTAAAGATAATGGTAATCCGCAACATTGGATTTAAAAATACGTTACAAAGCTTATTGTATTCTTCTCGTCACACCCTTTCATTGGATACCCATGTCAGGGGGGGTTGTAAAGGAAAAGGTAGTCGGCCATTTGGTGGTGGCCGCCATATTGGATCTACAATGACCTGATGATGATGATTCATAATTCGATCACCAGGATTGTCCACGGAACGCAAGTTAAATAAAAGCTTGTTAAATTGATTTATTTATAGTAAAAAAAAGTATGTACATATTAGGAATAGGTGAAAGTCATATATGGGGTATCGTCTATGAATTTATGTTTGATTTAATGAGGTTACCCTTACCCCACTGGGTCATATAGGAGAGGAGGTGCAGTAGGGAGGGGTTTAAAATCTCTAAACAAATCTAAATTTTCTAAATTAGCATGTCATTTACGATGGTTACCTGGAGTACGAAGAAGTAATGCAATAAAATTGTCATATTCTGGGAAACATCCTCTTACTGGGGCAATTATTACCTGATTGGCCTTTTCGGGAATATAACAGTTAAAAGTCTTAATTGTCTTGCTAATTAGTTTCAGTCACAAAAAATTGCTTTAATGCATTTAATAGCATTCCTATGGCTAAATGCATTTCGGTAGAGGTGTGATGGCGACGCGTACGACCCGGTTCCATACCTTACTGAACAATTGAAAACTTTAAAACTGCTGGTTACTGAATAATAAGAAGTATCACTGTACACAAGTTACACATGATTGAAAGAAAAAGACACTTAACTTGCTATTTATTTGATTAACCCAACTATTTTTGCGAATCTGCCTGAAACGGGTTGATCATACGATGCGTATACCTTTTGCTTACCTGTAGTTGAAAAATGAAAATGATCGGTAATTGTTAATGGAAATCGCAACGAAAAAACCTCGTGTTGCTTAGTATTTTTTGATGTGTGTATCTATGTCAATTAGCCTTGTATTGTGCCCACCGATTTTCCTATTATTTCGATCATTGTAATGCTAGCTGGCTAAACAAGGTTCGGGAGTACAGGCAAGTAACATACTTTGTTAGAAATTTTTTGTGGGAAATGAAATGTATAAGCTTTTAATTTATATCATACTTTTTGCTAAACGCAGTGTATCTCATTATAGAATTTTCTTAGACCTGAAATTAAAAATTTATGTCGGATTAGCTTATTGGTCTGATTTTGTACTATGTGGAAATGTGCGAAGCATCAGATTTCATATATACATAAGTAAGACAACTGTAGTGACCCGTAGTTGCGAAGATCGAAAGTAGTAATGTAGTCCTGCGATAATACCAATAAGAATGTAGTTACGAACGTTTGTTTTCCTTTCTTCAAAGGAAGTAATGAGAATTCAACTAGAATCCCTGGTTGTACCCAGCCAGTGGCACTAATTCGGGAGTGAATTACAGGCGCTAGCCAAGCAGGGAAGAATTTACACCACGGACGACAGCATAATCCCTTGGTTTTCCAGCCATTACTGCTTTCTACTATATGTATATGCGACTCTCCTCCACTTGGTTACGGAGACCGCGAAAAGTCCCTTTTCCATTTTTAACTGTTTCGAGCTCCTCCGGTGCTCGTGGGCCATAGCGCTGCACTTGAGGAAAACATTTAAGTATATTTCGCATTCATTCCTGTAACACTCGAAACCTCAGGACCATCAAGATCCGGCATAAAAGAACGTCTCAAGTGGAATATGGTACAGAAGTCCCCTGGAGCACTGTTTTCAAAATTACACGCTATTACCCACAATACATCGCTCTTACATTTTTGTGACACAAAAGGCACAAATCCTTGCTCCTTCCTCTTGTTTTATTCTGTACCACAGGCGAAATCTTTTGTTCGGCTCCTTGGGAACATTTGATTGAGTGCACGGGGAGACGACGTGACTTTTTTGCAGGGAACAGCGCAAGGAGCCTTTGTTTTAGCATCCTTGCCCCGGCCGGGGGTTGGGATATTCAACACTTGTATCCTTGCCAAAATGAAAGGCTGGCGACTAACAAAGCTGTTTGAATGCATCAAAACGAGCACGCCAAAAATGGAGTGATTGCAGGAATTGCCCTCAGCGGAAGGGTTGCTCTCTCAGACATGTCATTAGTGCGGACCACGACGAGATCCTCATTTGACGTGGGCTGCTGTAATTAATCCATGGCCAGACTGCTCCTCGGGGCAGATGATATCGTACTTCGCGATGTCATCAGTTTGAGTGCTTCTACTTGCACGCGCATCCTAGGTGAGGCAGAGGCTGTTCCTCATCAAGGTGTCTATCTACATATTTCAGGGCCCGGACCAGGTGGCCAGGTGGCATTTCGATTTCCCGCGCTGGGATGCAATCCTCCTCCCAAAAATCGCGTATTAACTTCAAAGAACGCGACTGGCCCTCCACATAAGAACCGTCGCCATATCCTTGGTGTGGCAAACATAAATGGGGCGCATGCGTTTTTTTATTCCTTTTTGCAATATCTGTATTGCCGCTGACTCCTGGCCCTTCTGCTGATGGCTCACATATCCTCCACATGTGAGCTAGCCTTCACTCCTTACTGGCTGCACAAGAAGACCGATTCCGAACGCCTTCCTTTGTAGGGAATGTTGCTCCTGTGTCGAGGACTGCAGCGTGGGTGGGCGCCATCCATACGTCGCATTTATCTCATGTTTGCTTTCCTCACTTTTAAAAAAGGCGTTTCCGGTCTCAATGCCTCCGCAGCCCCATTACTTCGCAGCAGGCTTCGCAGACGCTCCGGCAGACGCAAGCAGTGCGGGGGGACATGCGACGTTTCAGGAAGCCCTGATATCAGTGCCTGCTCCTGGTATCATCATCCCGACATATTTTAAATTGTCGCAAACGAACGAATCCCCCACAGCAGATTTTATGTACTATGCCGCGGCATCTGATATAGAAAAAAATATTCTTGAGGGCCGCACAAATGAAACTTGATGGCATTTCCATAACTGCGAGTATATAAACATTTTTCGCCGCACCGGCTCGCTCGGGTAGCCAGCACGACATATTTAATGAAATTTCAGAGGTTGACTCCAGCAATTTTCAATTGTATTCTCCGCGCGGCGGGTGGGCAACGGCCGTTTATGATTCGGATATTATGAGTTTCAGATAAAAGCAATGGCTTTTTATTAACATGAATGTACCTATGAGAGGTACAATTTCAACGGTATAGCGAAATTGTTCTGCTCTGGAATTGCAATAGCTGTTTGTTAAAAATCTCGACGAATCATCATCAGCAGATACACTGTATTAAGAATCACAAAATTATATGTGGCGAAACGTCAGAACGAATGATATATTTATTGAGAATGTATATTGTGTATGGACGTACTTGCCCAAAATTTATAAAATTACCAATAATTGTCGATCGAAAAATTGCCTAACTGCACAATTGTTTTTTGTATTCATGATTTTGAAGCGCTTACTTCATCCATCTGTCAAGCATCATCAACTGCCCTATAAGACCACTTCGTAACCCCTACCAGAAGTACCTACTCCACCGGAATCAGTGGGATAATTGTGACAAATTAATATCCTAAATACAGCATTTCCGCAATCTAGGTAACTGATCTGTATCTAGAACTTGACCAGTGGTCTCATTTTATTCATCTTACTGGCATAATCATTTATACGCTTTTATTCACATTCATTTATTTTTAAAAACCAGACTAAGCTCACCTCTTCGAAAGATTTCAAACCTATTTGTTACAGTAGTGTTTGATGTTCCTGGAAATACTGCTCGAAAAGGAATTTTATTCCCTCTATTTTTGAAAGAAGTGAATATCGATAATACTAGCGATATTAGTAAGATTCCGAAATTATCTTATAAAGTAATTAAAGATATTTTTATAGTTCCGTAGCAAAAGGGGGAAACTTCCTTATCTGTCTGTCAGTTTGCCACAGGCTAGTACTCCTATGTAAACGGTTACGCGTAGGAAGTTGCAAAATGTCATGTGCTGATAGAATATTAAAAGAGTAGTCGAAAAGCCAATACGGTATAGGCAGTCCATCTCTTGATATAGTCCAAAAAAATACTTACATATGTACTTCCGTTATTATCGCACATCCTTTATATAGCTGAGTTCTTTTTTTCTTCCTCTTCCAGAGTAGAAGAGCAAAATTTGTATTGAATAGAATTTTTTAAACGGTTACCTAGGTATATCAAAAAATTTTAAAAATTGCATTCGCAATTGCCTGATTTTTTTCCAGAAGACAAGCGAAGTGAACGATTGACCGATATTGCAGGAAGTTTCTGACTCAGGCCACTTGACTCGAGTCACCAAAAAAGGTGGTCGTGATGTTGGAGAAGAGAATAGGATGGTAGCGATTGTTCTAAAGGAGGACGATATAATATGGGGATTTCGCAAAAAAAAATCTGCGACTATAGATTGCATCGAGAACATTACACACAGTAATGCAAAGCTTAGTATGTCGTTCCCAAGAAAATACCTCAAGGAAAAATCGCACTTATTCACAAAGGGATTTTTGGCAGTTGGTCAAGGAAATTTGACAAATTCACAAAGTTAATTCAATATCAAATTCAGTGAACCAGGTTTACAATGGCCGTATTCGCCAACTGAGATTATCTTTTATCTAGGATTAATTTACTACTGCGCTTACCTATCTACACGTTCTAAATTGTATTTAATATTAACCTTTTTTTTTATTTCGTCTTATCCTACATAAAAATATTCGATGCAGATATCGATACTTTCTTCCGTTACGAGGACCGAGTATTTGCGCATTCTATCACTCCCGCAATTTTGGATTTGGCAAATTATTCACTTCGTTTATAGCCACAATTTCCGCCTGTTTTTCAATAGTTAATTTCTTCACGTTCGGCATATTTGCACACTTTTTGTACTTTTTTTAGTCACCTTATTCAGATAGACGTTCGAAATGGAATGAGGACCAAAGTAATATTGACAAAGGTATTTATACTTTGTTTGTAGACTTTGAAGTAATTAAAGACTAATTAGGTACGACTTTTCGACTTTCGAAATTATTTAAAGCGCGGCGAGTTTTTTGTCATTGGGTGTGCATATCAAATATTTGTGGTTATTTCAACCTGATTTAATAATAAGAAAATGAATGCGCAATGTTTCTATTATCTACGATTTGAATCATTTAATCATTTTTAAATTCTAAACTAGAATACCCACTCAATATTTCTCAACTTGTATTATTTTTTGTAGAAACTGTTGGGAATATGAAAGAAGATGGAAACTTCATTTGTCTTATTGATTATATTTGATATGAGGTTAAAACTGTTCAAAGTGGTTTTATAAGTAACTTTTTTAACTAATGAAGATATTGCTCTAAGTTAGGTTTTATTTTGGCTAACGATGGATCACATTTTGAGCTTTCACAAATGTCCCAAATCAACCGTCAACCCTCATCAATTTTAAGCATCGCTTATGTTAATGCCATCTCCTAAAATCTAACACCAAATACCCTTCAACTGAAATAAACCCTTCCAGTGAATTTCATTTCAAATTAACTCACCCCAGAGAGCGAATCTACTTAAAGTCATTTCGAATCGCTTCCCATTCACCCAAAGCGAACGACCCTTAAAGTTTGCTCGAAAATTCCTCCGTTATGAATTAAACACCTCATTAAATTAACCTAATTTCTAAGCATCGATTTTCGGACGCCCTAGACTTAAGACAACAAACAAAAAAGTTTCAGACGAGAAAAATGCGTAAAAGGTCCCGACCTGCCACAACTGGCGAGCGCTAGAAAGAATTTTGAGGAAAAATGATTCAAAACTGCAAAAAAATTATCGCGCTCCTTAAAAATCGGCCACGCTCCTTATTACGGAATTAATTTCATTAAGGCGGCGAAAGAGAAAGCGAAAGTATAATAAGAAAATTCCTGTGAACCCCAGAAATTTGTTTCAAGGAAGGCAACCGGAGGGGGAACAGGATGTCCTCTAGCGTTCGCGCTTCCCAACTTCGCGTGTAATCTGCGGGATGAACAGAAGGAAATCACATCTCGTTAATATCAAACCCTCCCCTGCCCCGTCTGGTAGGACGTTTTCAGTTTTGAAGCTGCGGAAGAGCCAGGCCTCTAGCACTCCATCGCTCGGATACATACCCTAATCACGGAACATGTACTTAGATGAAATGGAAACCTACCGCCAAGAAGCCCGCAACGCTGATCCTGGGTGCCTTCCCATTGTTGTTGGCTATGGACATTGTTTGTCTCCTTGTGCGCCCCCTCCCCCACTCGAGACCCGGGTTCCCGTCGTTCAATTTTTTAATGGGGAGAAAGTTTAATAACCCAGTATTACGGAGGCAGCCTGGAAAAAATATGAAATGGAGCCTTCAGCAGAAATCAATGGGGGCAGCAGTAGCACGCACACTAGCGCGCTCCAACAAAGAGGAGTTCTTTTCTTCTTCCGCCGCTGCTTCTTCTTGTCCAAGGCATTTAATATCTGCGAAACAGGGAAATTTAATTTCGCCCAATTTATTGCTAATATATATAAAGATTTAATGCTCATAACATGACTGCTCGTTTCGGTGAAGGCCGTCCTTGGGCGGAAAAGTTTGATATTAAAAGCCTGGCTGCTGTCGGGCCGGCCTGGCGCCCTCCAGGACAAAGGTCCCAGGCCGGCCAGGAGCAGTTGTAAGTTCGCCGCAAATCTGGCCGCTTAAACGAAATTAAAGCGCTCCCGGTCCCAAATATTCATAAACTGTTGATTCAGTTTTAATGGCTCCACACCGCTGCATAAAGTTATCCCGGCACATTAACTCAATGAGCGAGTATCGCCACTCGCCAATTTTATTCAAAAACTTTTCAACTGAGTTTCAAGTTCATTATTATGATGGCTCGCTCCGGCCATGGCAGCGCCCACAAACTGTCCAATATGGGGGCCCCGTCGCTCATGCAAGTACCCATGAATGGGGATTACCCGGAAAGGGACTATTTTGCAAACAGAATTAAATCTGTGGGTTCGCTGTCCCTTGTTGTGGGTCACTGTGCCATTGACCGATTATTCTGGACAAATTGCAAATAATGAAAAAGGGTGTCGAACCGGTGATTTTCGTGCAGTCTTTGGGCAGGACTACAACCGTTGGCGCCGGTGTATACTTTAACATGGCGAACTGAGGCAGAACCTGTCGGCTGAGTTGCTGTGGGTTCCATTACTTCGATAATTGAAAAATGAAATGCAATCGACGTAATTACCTCAGCATACATCATCGCATTTGTAAAAGAAAACACGACCATTATACAGTGAGGCAGAGTGCCATATGTTCAGTTTTTCTTTGCTCTTCTTCTCTCTTTGAGAGAGCAAGCATACAAAAGAATTCCTTGTCCATACGGTTGTTTAATAATCGTAGTTTTGCATAAGAGCAAAAACAGTTGAGCCGATATTGATAATAATTTTATTGTAAAAACTCAAATTTCAATTCACCTCAGCACTCAAATCAAGTAATGAGTCCGCTCAAATAATGAGTTGGTTCAACATTTGGGCGGTTGTTCAACGCTTAAAATTTGAGTCGGCTCACTGCTTGAGCGGACGCACTGTTTGAGTAGACTCATCATTTGAGTGGATTCAAATTTGATCTGATGTAATTGGACTTAAATTTCAATTAAATAATAAAAAAAAATATATTTTAGGCTAAATTTCAGGCCAATCAGATGAGATTCCGCTTCGGTAGTTGTGCTCTTTTTTGAATCTGCTCAAACAGTGCATCCGCTCAAATAATGATTCTTCTGAAATGATGAGTCAGCTCAAACAGTGAGTTATAAAACCGCTGAAATGTTGATTGAACTCAATAATTGAGCGCAGTCGCTGCTTGAGATGAGCGATGAGTTGATATTAGCAAACAAGTCCACTCTTTTACAACTCTGTTTCTTAAGAAGGAACTAGAGTACACACCCAATAAGTTGTGGTCACGGTAGATACCATACGTTTCTCATAAACTGTATATAAATGTTATCCAAAAACGTGCACAGTAAACCAAGTTCCTAGATTGTGTCATCTCTCGTTTTGGAAACCTAAACTGTAATCCGAACTTCTTCCTCTTGGATTTTGTGAAAATCAGAGTCTATGTGATCTACCCTGAGACGATTCAACAACTCAAGGAAGAAATCGAGCCATGAGCGTACGCAGAGTGGAGCAGGGAGGGGGCAACTGCTCCTCCCTGATTCTTGAATTCAAAACTAAAAACTGATGAAACGGAAAAAAAATATGACGCCGAAATGGATTTTCAAATTGACCGGCAAATGAAATCGCTGTGTTCGAGAAAACAGATCCGTTTTATTTCCGGCAATACCGTACCGTTAGCCGAATTTCAAATTTGGTTCAGTTTCAGGATATTTCTCAACTTCTCTGGTACTACAAGAGACCGTAACGCTGAATTGGAATATATAGAACACGGTTTTTAATTACATTAAATTTAAATGATAGTATGTTATATTAAGTACACAGTATCAGGCCAATAGTTGACATTTAAAAATCCTGGGCTGGATCCCGAAATAATTTACGTGCCCTTCCTTCTATCAGAATAAATAGCGCTTAGTGTATTCATTCATGATTTACAACCCAAACTACTTGCGTTTCTAGCAGCGCATCAAGAATTAGATTCGAATTTCCAACTAGATAACGCTGCCGTCCGCACAAGTAAGGCGACAAGATCGTGATTTGAGCGGCACATGGTTAATGTTTTGGAGTGGCCTTCATTTCTCTATTAGAAAACTTCTTATTTTTATTAATTTCGCAAACGGTGATATATGTATGTAGGCCGAAAGATCTAAGATCTAAGTAGCCACAGTTTTGTTAACTTATGACATGTGTGCAAATTGAAGGAATTTGAAAGTGCCGCGATATTTTTTTTATTGGATAATAATGACTGACAGTGAAGGTGAGAGCGAGAAAAAAATTGCGCTTAACGCGAAGAAATCCGCGAGATGTCTCAGATCCGATCTATATTTATCCCGCCAATTTTGAAAATAGCTCCAGCGTTAGAAGTCCGTCCTTGGAAATGGTAGCTACCAGTGGACATACATTGATTTCATCTCACCTTTCTTATACAACGTTGGAAGAAACAGCGTGTAGTAAAGCAACTGATTTACTCGCAACTATGGATGCGAATGTGCTCCACCCTGTACTTTACTTTTGAAGACCGGTTGTTATGATTATATTGCAATTGTTTTATAAGAATTTTCATAATATGTATATAAATCAATCATTAAGCGCACCACGAAAATTATCAACTTCCAAATACAATTTTTGATCAAACAATTTATGAGACGCTTTAAATTTTTTATTTTCCATCTCACAGCAAAATCAAGGAACGTGACGGTTATGATTTTGTTTTGTAAAAATCAGATATGAAAAATTAATCCTTGGTTTTTATTTAAAAATTGTTAAATCGTTTTTTGCTGAAGACATGCGGAAACCGAATTTTCTGTCAGATTCGAGAAATCTCTTGTCCGAAAAATTTACGCTTTCCCAAACCACCAAAAAAGTCGAGTTGCCATAAATTATGTCAATTATGGGCAGAAATGAGTTTATAATAACGAGATCTACAAAATATGAAAGTATCAGACAAATTCGCAGTAAGCAAATTTCCATACAAATTGTGTGTCCTTTTACACTGGTTGCCCGGTGAGTCCAGCCTACATAACCCCCACACATTTTCAATGAGGTTGGCATCTGAAGATTGTGAGGAATAATCTATCGTTGTAACACTTTCGACGTATTTTGTGGAAACAACGGTTTTGAGTCGTGGGACGGCACTGTTGAGTAACGTCTCGAGCGATATTGAAATGAATCAATGTTAGGGTCGTAGCCTATGATACATTCACATCGTGAAAGGAAGACTAAAATATGTTTTCAACCAATGCAATGAACAAAATGGCGGTTCCTTTCTTCTTACACAGACTGTAGATCACCATATATATAGTACAATTAAAAAAAAACAAAATTAATATCATGTACGACCTTGATATATGGGTTGCTCCATGCAACACTAAAAGTTTGAAAGAGATTCCAGCTTGGAGAGACTTTTCAAATCTTGTGTTCGTTATTAGATCTGTCATCTTCAGAAGCCAGAAATTAACTGTGTACCACGAACAGTGGCGGATATACGGCGAAGCCGTCCTTCGCTGGATGATGAACCGTTTTTAACTGATTACCTACGAATGAAAAAAAAGATCGCAGAAAAGGGAAGAATGCACTACGTACAAGAGGTTTTTCGATGTTTACTGTCGCTGACATTTTTATTCTCTGTTGAAATGTATTTCTATGTTTAATCCGACAACTTTGATTTACAGATTTCGTGCGATTCGAAATCAGCATCTTAAAATTATAATATGAATAATAGTCAAAAAATATTATTGCTGTTATCACTATTATCATTATTATTATAATTAATATTTTACTGAGCCGTCGTATTTCCTTGGTCGTCATTATAAGCGATATATACAGGATGTATCATATAGCGCATGCAGAAATGATAGTTGTGAAAGAATTCACCTAGCCCAAGAAAAGATCGTATGGTATTATTTATTATCTTTCGATCTAAATAGCGCAGCGACATCAAACTCACCCCCAAACAACTACTATCTTAATATACTTACCAAAAAGGCCACCTATGTATGTTGATCTACCTTTATCACTGCAGGCGAAAGTGAACAAATGCTTGAAATTTCACGGTTTTCCCAATTTTTCTTCGAAATTCATGTAATTAATGTACCTCGGTTTTATTTTTATTGACTTGCCCATCTTGTTGCCTTTCCACGGAGGTACAACAATACAGACGGAGGAAGGATACAAAATTAATACGTGGAAAAGCTTTAACTCTTTAGAAAGTCAACGATGGGTAATTTATTAAAAATAAAAAAGAGAGTTGTACTGATTACATGAACTTCGGAGAAAATGTGGGAGAAACGTGAGTTTTAGGATATTTTAAAAGATTTTTATCATTTTCGTAAGTGACTGTACCTGCTGTGGAAGATTGTATTTTCGGAAAGCATTAAGACAGTAGCTGTTTGTCGTTAGTTTGATGTCGCCGCGTTAATTAGATCAAAAGATAAAGTTAAAGATAAGTTAATAATATGCATCCCGAATTTATGAATCATCCTGTAACTCGAAAATGGTTTCGATTTCCTTCATCCTGCCATACAATTTTTTGTTTGGCTAGGTGAGATCTATCACATAGTTTGTTCCATATGCATGAGCGCAACCAGGGGGGGGGGGGGGGGGGGGGGGGCAACCGGGGCAATCTGCCCCGGGCCCCGGGTACAAGTGGGCCCCGCGCGGATCACGAAAAAATAATCGAAAATGCTAAAACATCCTGCTTGGAGTTCCTTGAACTTGAAAAGTTACTATACATTTGTAACGGACTTTGATGAGTGATGATTGTTTCATTTGACTTTACTCACTCAAATAAAAAATAGCTCTAGCAATATTCAAAATATTTAATAGTTCATACTTCGAATTTTTGCTAATTTATAATGTTAATTTAGGAGCAAATTTTCAGCTTCAGTTGAAAGTAACAAATAAAAGAGGATTTTCGATACAGAGAAAACAAAATTTGTAAAATATGAAAAGCTCTCGAAATGAGTGACAATGATGGAAACGAAAAATTTTTGATTTTTGGGAAATAAAAATTTTCCCGTGATATCGTTACGATAGAATACCCTTTACGTTTCATGCGAGGGAAAAACCGGCTGAAAGTCTAAACGCATTTTTTTCAGTAGAGATAAGTTGAGTAAGCCACATTTGTGCAATATGGGAAAGGAATCGTGCACAAGCAAGATCTGTGCATATGAATGTTTAGCAGGGGGTTCGGGCTCATAGCAGGTAAATTTCAGCGAGGAGCGCAGGCTTCCTCGATTTAGAAAAATGAAACAAAGGAAATGAAATTAGGAAAAAGGGAAAGATATCCGCGGTGGCGCACATGTGGGAATGATTATGTAGGTAAATAAGCAGAGATGAGTCATTAGGTAATTTGGGGAAAAGTAGGTAGGTACGTTATCGTTTGTTGAGTAAATTAGGGATAAAGGGTAGACAGTTTAAGGAAGACTGAGGAAGTTCATTCCATGTGAGGCGGGAATGTCGAAAGCATGTTAGCGAAAAAGTGAAAGTAGTGAGATATTGATCAAGTGAAGTTTATAGGAAATTAATAAGGTTAACATTTAGTGAGTAGATAGCGTCAGTGGACAAAACTACAGTGATAGTGGAAAAAAGAAAACAGACAAAGAGTTAAAACTTTAAGTTAGTAGGAAGGTGAAAAGGACCAAAGGCAGCGGGAAGTAGGAAGAAGAAAGGGAGAGGATTTTGGAATTACATTTTGGATAAGGTGAGTGAGTAGAGATCCACGATGGGCGAGGACAGGTTGAACCACTTGCTGACAATCTCCATTGAACACGAAAAAGCGAGTGAAATCAATTATGAAAAAATTATAAAGGATTTCAGTGCCATCAAAGCGAGGAGGCAAATGTAAATTTAAAATGTAAAAGTTGGAATATATATTGTAATAAATTTATATAATAATAATAAAAAAAAAATTTTAGAAGAAGGGCCCCCCCAAAATTTTTTGCCCCGGGCCCCCAAATGTCTAGTTGCGCCCCTGTCCATATGTTTATACACATGTTACTGCTACACAACAGTATGTATGTAATCAATATTTATAGAACAGATTTAAAACTAAAAACCAAACCATGAACGGAAAAGAGGTCAGTATATCTTACTTTTATTTGCTAAAAGGAGAAACGCTGAAATAACATATATTCTTTTACTACCACAAAAACAAGAAAAAAAATATAATTACATAATGCCTGAAAATAGTGCCATGTCCGGTGCAGTTGTTAGCACTCTATGAAATTGATTCCAGCGACATATTGAATGTTCCACTTCAAGAAAGGAAGCAAAAGTACACAAATAGGTGAGTTCCTTCCACGACAAAGTAAATAGCAAGTAAGCCTACCCGAGAAAATCCAATTAAGAAATGTCGCGAAGGCCGTCAACTGCAGGAGGCATTAATGAGCACCGGGGTAAGAGATTCTGTTTTGGCAGGAATCAATGAAAGTAAAAGGAAAACTTTGCTGGGAGTTTGTCCAAAAAAGGGAAAGCAAACAGGACCAATTGAACATGAGAATGGATGAATGAGCATGGGCTCTGCGTCGTCTTCACTTTCTTTTCTGGCTTCTTTTCGGGGGCGCTTTTTTCCACATCTCTCGTCCTTTCCAAGGACTTTCGCTGCGATGTGCAAACATTTCTCCCTTTTTGCCGATTTGCTATTTGCTTTGAGTGTCGTGTGTACCTTGCGGCAGAATTTTTCCTCAATCGAATAGGATTTTAGCACGGGAGGAGCTACAACATGTGAAAATCATATAGGCCGAGTTTATTTACACACATGTGTATGAATTTCGCAATGACGGTACACATACTTGTGCGAAAACACGAGGTGAATCATCGGTTGACGCTTTACTGATTTTCCGGTCTGAGAATTCGCTAAGGATGATATGTCTGAATGCTGTGATGGTTACACAGGTTTCAACATTTTTAAAATATTTCAGCATTTTGCATTAAAATTATGCAAACTTGGTCACGAACAAAACATTGTCGTATACCACTGGGAGAAATTAAAATAAGACGGTGTTATATCAGACTTATTGTTAGTCGAGAATTTTATCTAAAATTCTATGTATGATGTAGGCACGTTCGAAGTTTGCCAGACGATTGAAAAGGGTTGATATTTTTTCTAATTGAATAAAGCTATATAATTTGATAAACCATGCATGACTTAGTATAAAGAGGCATTGTTCGGTACGAGATCACAAGTGTGAGTGAATGAACAATTAACAATGTATGGTAGAGGTGCCGGCGTTATTACGAGTTAGATTTCAATGTACCGAACACTGAACTGTATTTTTACCCGACTGTGCCATAAGGAGGGTTATGTTTTTTGACTGTGTGTATGTATGTAAATATTTATGTATGTAGATTTCTTTGGCACGCATAAACAGCTTGATGGATTTTAGCTTGAGAGGTTTCGTAAGATTCGTCTTAATTGCGAAAGTGACACTGGATATATCAAAATGATAAAAATTAAAATGTCAGATTTTTGGAGCCATATTATGTCTTCAAAAAATTTTTTTCCCTCAAAACCTACCGAGTGGGTTATCAACATAACGGGTTTTTTAAATGGCTTACAAAATATATACAAATTGTATGTTTAAATGTAATTTGGAAGGAGAAATGCTAAAAAAAAATTATTGAAAAAAACAAAAAAATCCGACTGCGTGAAAAATTGTGAACTTAAAATTTTCAAACGTACTTAATAAATGAACTGAAAAAATAGGAATAAAAAATTATTTAAAAAAAGAAAAAATTCCGACTGTAATAAAGAACTAAAAAGATGTAAACAAGACACATTCATAATTACATAAATCTATAAATAAATCAATACTATTAAAAGTGTGCTTATGTCGTTCTAGTTGTATGTATGCTGATAGTGAGTGCACCTAAAGGTACATTATATTGCTAAGAAGAAAAAAAAGAAGTTAGAAGAAATTATTTCACATATATTTTGCATCCAATTTAGTTTACATAAATATACGAATTTGGATGCAGAGAGTGGTGTAATAACAGAATCAAATATGCTTGCTTAACTTGGTTTTGTTGTCTACCACTACTTATAGAACTTTTTCGCAAACTTATGCCTGATCAGCCAATTTGCGCAATTGAAACACTTCAACTTACTTGACATGGCATAATGCACATTTCGATGGTTCAAGCAAGCAGAGCGGAACGAATAAGAGATTTGCACAAAAATTGTTTGCCTTCAATCTTCAAGCTCGCATAATTGGGTGCGAAGCCGCACATTAATTATCGCAAGTATTTGGAGTGTGAATGCAAACATGCAACGTATCCATGCAGCCACTTCTTAAAATATCACGTTTCGCCCGCCGTATCATGCACGGGCTTTAAATTGGAAGTTTCTGTCCCAATCACTTGCCTGCGCCTAATAGGGTGCATCATTAACGCGGATTTGCAGGCGCCCGTAATTTATTCAGCTGAATGGGTGCTTGGAGCACCTCCACACTCACGTCCTCTGGAGCAATTAGTTATATATTTCGCGTTGAATGGATCCTTGCGCATAAAGTCAAGTAGGTGACAGTAATAAACCCTCCTTTGCAGCGACGGAAAGCTTTTTTTGAAGCACTCCACACATCTTCGTCAGTGACAACAAACAACAACGGCAGCGGCAACAAAGGCAGGTCCTGGCGCCTGCGAAAAAATTATTTTGAAAAAGAAATGAATGACACTTGTCTTAACGAACCCTTTACACGGAAGGTCTGATGCTGCTGCCAGTCTTCCCGTATTCTGGAGCGAAATAGACCCACCCACCCACGGAGAAATAATCGGCGTAATCGTCGACATCATTATAGACCTGAAACGTACGTATTGACGAGATGCGCAATTAATACATACGAGTATATGCACATATTCTACAGAATGTTTTGCTTTTATTATGTAAAAAGCGACATTTCGGAAGAATCGGCATTATGAAAGCACCCCGATTACTCCCAATGGTTCTTGTCTGGCATAGTCGGGGGTGTATTATTCAAGGACTGCAGCCTAGCTGCTTTCATTTCAATCTTCGATGGACCCTTGTATGCAGACAGTGCCTATACATATGGTATAGTGAGCAGCAACGCATTTTCATTGTTTGGAATAGTTTAGTACTGTATGATATAGTTTATTTAATACTGTGATTTTGTAAGGTTTATAAACTCACAGATCATTTTAATATATCTATAGTTTTTAGTATCACTGACCAACGAAAATTTATAAGTTTTATTTCTGGTCTGCATACTACAGTAATCACTTTTGATAATACTGAATACATATGGTTATTTAATAGGAAAAGTATAAAGACGGAGAGCTAGCTACAGAGCGAGCAACTGCCTCTGGATACGAAATATTTTACCTGGAAAAGTCTCGATTGCTACCGGCAAAGTGAAAGCCTGAGCGTCCAAAGGCAGTCTGAAAGCTAAACGGAGCTAGGTATGTTAACAATAGTAGGTAATTTTTCATAAATATCTCATCTTCTATATATGCTAGAGGAAAAATTTAAAAACATTTTGTTAGATCTTGAAATTTTCCATAAAGGATCGCACAAAATGTTAGGAAAATGCCGTTCGGTCAAATTTATTGAAATTTGAGAAGACGGTTTTCATACCATGCTGATCAAAATTTCTCATCGGCATAGTGGCCAAAAATCATTAGTTTGGCCACAATTGGCCCTTAAAGTCTCAAAATTAATGAGTTTTGAACGTGCGCTGTGTAACGTAACAACAAATGCATTCATACAAAAGTTTGTAGAGCTTCCTTTCGAGCGTCCTGTTAATCTGCCCCGGAGGTATGGTCGCCCTACTAAAACTCTCTTAAAAATGTTCTTAAAATGAGGACAAGTTTTGCCCAAATCCAAAACATTTGGCGCTCGATACATTCGCGCTAATATTCAAAATTAATTTTAATATTTTTGGCGTAAATATTCTGACTTTCGGCGGGCAAAATGAAAAATCTTCTCTGCACCTGAAATTATTTCATGCATTCTGAAACAGTTACATGAATTCAGATAAAAGTTGAAACAGTTCCGACAATTCTGCAACAGTTTTAATTTTTAAGTATGGAAAAGGCGATTTTTTCAGTTTTATAATATTTAATATGGATACATAAGTGGACCAATGCCACCGATATAATAAGTTTCTATGATGCATTAATATAACCCTTCGATGCGACACTTTACTAGAATAACATACACATCTGCTGCACTGGAGTCACCTCAACCCCCAGCCAATAAAATGCTTACTACTAGTAAGCTATTGAAGATTTTAATTAGCAAAATAATCTCCCACCATCTTTAAACGGTACTGAATGCACTCTAATAGGTTATTTAATAATATATAATACAACATATACTTTTGAAACTAAAAACCACAAGGTTTCGAACAAAATAAGTTGAAGTTGGAAAAGTGTGTGGCGCCGGATAACGCAGTATGGCAGCTAAGGGTTAAAATTGAAATGAAATTTTGAAAATTGCAAAAACGAATTTTAATCATAATCGTACATTTTCTAGATATCTTCAATTGTTTTTGGGTTGCATATGTATATATATAACAGATTAAAACAGAATTAAGGGATATATATATACATATGTTCTTCTTTCTACTCTACTGACCATGTTTCACCGGAAGTTATGAGGTAATTGTTCCCAAATTCCGTGTGAATTCCATTTTTTAAGTTCGCGAGATTACGGTCACTTTACAGCATCTGGGAAACCCCCAAAAGTCCCTTGGTAGGCATGCGAGAATTCGCGACCGTAGTGGGACTGGTCCCCTAGTGAAACCCTAAAAGGTTTCTTTGGGCGAAATAAAAATAGCTGAAAGGAAATATTCATAGGGGTTGCGTGTTGGCCACTTACATTTTTTTCCCATAATGTGCCATGTCCTTTGCTTCGTAATTCCCGAGTTCTATTCGAAAGAGAGTTTCCTCCGACCATTTTTTCCACCACAATTTTTTTTCTCCCTACCTTTCGTCGGCACCTTACAAAGGGACCTGCTCCACGTGTGAATGTGCTAGACCACGGGCCAACATATTTATTGCCAGGACAAATGATTTTCGACACGAAAAGCCCTCATGGTCTTCCAGGAATGTAATATATAACCCTTTTTGCATTCGCTAATCTCATTTGGAACGTCTCAGCCAGTTTGCTCCGAGCTAAGTAGTCGCCTCCTGTTGTGAGGCTTAGTAATATCGATAAATTTTTGCCAGCCACATTCAGATTCGGCGAGCTGGTCGCGGAGATAGGAGTTAAATTGCATGGAGATCAATAACGCGAATAAAAATAAAAGTCCACGGCAAAATTCTCCTTCGCCTTTTCTAAATTGGTTTCTATTTCACGGGCCTCTGTGCCGGCGCGGCGGCGGTAGCAGGTTATTTCGGCTCTGTCAGCTTTTATATGAAATCCCCCCGCAACCGGTAATTGGATTCAAAATTCACTGATTCATTGCAGAAGTACATCTCGAAAATAGATGGAATGTAAGGAAAGCAAATTGTGCATTGAACTCACCAAGAGTTATATATAGCTCTGCACAGGGATGCGAAACGTGCATGCGATAAGAACTATTGCTTACAGGTGCAGAAAGAGCAATGTCTCGACTTCTTAAAATCGGTGACGCTTCTGAGGTCGGCCCGAGTTCATATGTATGCGCGCATTGTGGGAACAAAAATTTGCGATGTCGAAAATTGAAATTAATTTGAATACTTTAATTCGCGTATTATTCCTGCAAGTGTCTTACTGTAAATTCAATTAGGATGAAATATTGTCGCTGACGAGGCATTCAATCACTGTCCTTTCCATAATATATGAAGCCTCTGCCATTACTAACTGACCGCCGCATAAACATGAGCTTAATTTGAACTTTGACCGCCTCCACATTGCATGAATCCATCACCTTTGCAATCAGACGTGCAACCTGCGACAGTACTGGGACAAGAATACGCGCCTAGGAACAGGTTGCGTGTAGTAATTGTTGGAAACGTGTGAGTTATGTCTGAAAATTGCTAATGCTGAGTGAATTATTTAAAGTACAATCGCATTGCTTTCTAAGAAGTCGAAGTTAATCAAGAATTCCAAGGGGACAGCAATTCCAACCGAAGGAAGGGTAGCACCTCAGACACATTTATAAATGCAAAGGAAAATTCTGTGCCAGTTTAGTATATAAAGCAGCTGCGTATGGGCTACAAGCACCTATAATATTAGCTCTGGATATTTTGAAGAATTTTTTCTGAAGTGAACCCTAATTTGCCGTTTAACAATTAAAATTGCAGATCCATCAGCTAGGAGTGGTCTGTTATAGACAGCTTGTAAGGCACATTGTTAATCTCGTATATTGGCAGAGTATTTTATTTCTCTTGGTTCACATAATAACAATTAAGTTCATAAATTTGTTTGTCTGCTGTTTATTTGTATATTTGGCTGTTCCATAACTCGAGAAATACTTGACGTATTTCAATAAAATTTTGCACAGCTGTACAACATTAGTCCAACTTAAAGAATACACTGTATTTCTTATTACGGTAAATTATATCAAGCTGGTGTACTCACAATGGGGGCCAAAGGTTGTCGAATTAATTATATTTTTATAAAAATGAGGACATAGACGTTTTTGGAACCACAGATATCAGAATTGTTGTCACTGTTGATAAATTCGGTCAACTGAAATTATATTTCCGCATAAGCGTGCATATTTAGTGAGTTGGAGTCGGATCCAATATAATGGACTGAAAGTAAAAAATAAAACTTTTTGGTGTGCATTTCCATAGGTAAATGTTATCAGTGGTAAATATTACAAATATTGACATATATTTTAGGACCGGGATACTACACAGTAAAAAGCAGAAGCATTATTCGAAACAATTTAAATATTAAACGGTTTCGGAGTGAAATTCTTTTGGTTCATTATTTTTTTGAAATAAAGGAAACAAAAAAAAATATCCTTTGGGATGATAGTGCGAGAAAACAACGTGAATTGGCCACTAATTAGTGCACACTGACAACAACAAAAAGCACGCACGGCTGACATTTGTGAATCGGCCTTAAGTGTAATATTTGTAATTCTACACCCATTTTGCGTTGGATATTTTACGTTACGTTCCTTATTTGAATTCATTTACGCTGAGATTGGCCGGCATCAAGAATTGCTATATTTTAAAAGCTGGAGATGGGTGCAAAGCTTTAAAGCGAAAATACCATAGAGCATTCAGAACTATGTATATGAGCCATGGCTGACTATTTTTTCCCCTAATTTTTATGATTTTTGGCGAAAAAATCCAAAATTGTACATTTAATTGCTAATAACGGCCCGCTTGAATGTGTAAGAAATCTAACAAAGAATCTTTGTCATCAGACATCTTTTACAGACATTTGAAGTTCACGAAAATTTTCAAAGATTTAAGAAAACCCTTTTTTGACGGAAGTTTTTTTCTTGTTCAAACCTTTTTGAAAATATGCTTAATGAAAGAACTTCAGGATTGAATAGTAGGACAATCGGAGAAATAAGTGCCTTGAACTTGAGGATTGATTCCTGTGGTTCCACAGCCTCTCTATTCGCCTGATCTCAAACTGCGTAACTTTTTTATGTTCCACAAGATCAGAATCTATTCAAAAGGTCACCATTTTTGTACTAACCAGATCATCCAAAGGAACGTTACCGAAGGGTAAAGGCGATTTCAGTTGAAGCCTTCCAACACTGCTACGAAGCTTGGGAATAACGCTTCCGCCGATGTAAAGTTACCCAAGGGAACTACTCTGAATTATTTCACGAATTTCAGCAACACCATTTAACTTTTACCATACGTAATTTCAATCAATAATAACAATAGCTGTAAAATACTTCCTGTCGTTCAGTGGGTGGTCAATTTACAGCTGAAAACCCATACTTCACGATAAAATAATTCATTTTATCAAAAAAAATTATTATTTATTTATTAAATACTCAAAAAAAAATTATTGTTCCGCCATTTAGAATACTCTAAAATTTTTAAAATATACACGGTTTCCGAAGGAAAGATGTCTACTGACTGAAATTTACCTGTATGCTGGCTTATGTCCAAAGGAAAAGTTTCTCAGACATATGGTATTTCAATTTCATTGAAATCGGTCAAGAGGGGCCCCTATCCAAATTACCTCCACGGCTTACAAAATTATGTGTATCTTTCTGCTGTGGGTTTCCGCGGCATATGTACAAAAAACTAATGCGGGGATTTTGGGCGACTTTGGATATGGCTTAAAGGGTGCCCTTCTGCGTCGATGTTAACCTTCAGATTTTATGAATTAAGTACTTAGGTTTAGGCAATGATTTTGCTATCTTTCTCGGACTAAGTGGGTGAACGTGAACTTTTATTTTTTGGAATAAAATGAAAGTATGGAATAACAGTAGTTAGTTTTCATATCTTATGGACCTCTAGACTTCTCAAATTCTATTTTTTAAATTCAATTCGCAAGAAATGATTCCATTCCCCCCCCCCAACCCCCCCCCCCCCCCCCCCCCCCCCCAACATAAGAGTTCCGTCACAGAAGTTGCACTTGGAAACTATTTCTTGTTCTGCCCTGAGATCATGTCAGTAACGTTACCAATCGACTGGACCGTCCAAAGTAAACTCCTCTTCAGCACAGAAGTTACACTTAGCTAACAAATGTTATTCCATATTTTCATTTTATTCCAAAAAATAAAAGTGAGGCTATTTTAATTTGCCCCACCGTATTTACGAATGTATGTGTGCATGTATGTATGTATGTATCAGCTAAAATTATTTCTCTAAAACATGCAGAATCGATATACGAGTCTATCGGCTATAAGGAAGTAAACGGGTTAACATCCAAATACGACCCAAGCAAGTATCAGCTGTTGTAGAAGATATTAAATATGCTTTCCTTTGACTCCTGTGTGACGATCGAGCGTCTTGCTGTTGCCCACAATAATTAAAATAATTGCCACGCATTCATCTTCCACCATAAGGTCACCTGGCAAGTACGCGGTTTTATAATGAGGCCAATTGTTGCGCTCAGCGGCAATAGTGATCCTCCACAAGGTTTCCTTGAGCCAAAAACCTTACATATTCAGTTACAATGTAAGCCATGATCTTGCGGCAACGAAGCGGCTTTCCAGCGTAGCTGCAAAAAAATAAATATGATTAATGATGGACACCAGGCGAAAACGGAGCTCGCCTCTGATTGCAAGTGTCATGTCTTTAATGGAATTATCCCACATGGAGCTGCATTTGCAACAAAAGATAACAAATTAACTTCCGGGCGTCTGTCGCCAAGTAGAGGCAGATAAGTACTTACGTGCATGATAACGAAGCTGTTAACTGAACAGTTGGATTGCGTCGAGCCCACTGGTCGAGGTCCGAGGAGCCACAGTGCACGGAGTCCTCCTCCCGCAGATGTGTTACTGTGGGAACACAAAGGGCCGCCCGGTGCATGCCTATGTCCTATTTGAGCTCCCACATTCCCAAGAAGGCAGAGGAAGCCCTCTCGCACACCTTCAAATAGTAGAAAAGTCGGACCAGGTAAATCCATTAATTTAATGCACCTCATGCGTAAGCCGGTCACTCCGAATACCAAGTAACCGACGTCTTCGCTGGGAATGATCGCGCGGATTGAGAGGCAGATACGGCAGCAGACGGTCTGGTCTGCATCTGCCGTTCGGCTTGAAGGCTTCCTATTACGCGCCTCTCAGACGTTTTATTATTCAATCAAACGGCGTGCGTGGCAATGTACTCAAAGTAATAAATTTAATAATAGTTTTGATAATGTGAATAATAATTGTGGCTCACAGCGAGTGCAGGGGCAATGTCGAGGCGATCATCTTGGCCATATCCGGCCTTGTGCTCGCACCGATGAGGGGGCGCGTACATCCACATATTAACGACGACCATAAAAATAATTGAACTGCTTAGATTGTGCACATTCGCGGCTTCTCTGGGAATACAAAATACAACCTGCGGATACCAACAATAGGGGCAAAAAACCAACCGCGAGGTAGAAGCCAAGGAAAAAAGCGCTCCAACGAAGACATTTGGCCAGGACTGTCTAGAGATGTTTCCGATTAGTGACCGCGTGAAAATGCTCGAGATTACGAAAAAACCTCGTCCGTCGGGAACATGAGAACTGGCGGCGCGGTGCAACGAGAGGTGGTTCCAGGATATGAAAAACGATCATAGGATCTTTGAACTCGGGCGCTAGAGCGGGTGCGGTCAAAGTTTGTTGAACTACTGGGGTAGCACAATAAGGCCATGTTGTTAGGTGCAGGCTGGTAACAATCAGATCTTTCTCGGCTGATAGCAATTGATTATTAAGTTCTTTGTCGATATTTGAAATTTGTGTCTCGGCTATCGGTACGGCTGGCTATTTTAGAGCTTATAGGGAATAGTCGGATGATATGACGCAATTCGTAAATACTAAACTCTTTCAGACATCTTTTTAGCAGTTAACAAAGCGTTGCTATATATTCTGGTTTGTGGTGAATAGAAGCCATATGCAAAAAATGTGCTCTTGGTATTCAATTCGAAGAAAGTTTTCCACAGAATACCGATAAGATGACTGTGAAAGTTGTGAGTTTGGGGTAAATGTATTAACATTGCTCGGGGAAATGTAATATGTTTTCTTATTTGTTTCAGATGGTGCGAAATTGTGCTAAAAAAAAAGTACAGACCTTGAGTTTTCGCCGCAATGTTAATTATACTAGGAAAATAGGTTTTCGTAAATATCTCACCTTTAGATATGCTAAAAGTTAATATATTTTTTTATAAGTAGAGAATTTCAACTTTCTTTTGAGCTTCTACTTCCACTCGAAGCGAATATCTGTTTTGCATCTAAAAAGCCAAGAATTTAGTGGTCCCAAAGGACCTGCTTCTACTTCTACTCAAAGTGGGTATCCTTATATCTAAAAGACAAGCCCTAATTTTGTGGGACCCCAAAATTCTTGTTTTGTTTTTTTAGATATTAAAAACAAATCACTTTGAGTGGAAGCATGTAAAAGGGGTCAACTGAAAGCTGAAGTCCTCTACTTTCAAAAAAAAAGGGGGGGGGGGCATGGATCATGAAGGGGGGTGAATTTCATGCTATTTAGCTTTATCAGAGCATAGTGAAGCATTATTACCTCTTTTTGCGCCGATTTTGTAACTTTGCGCCTCTCTACAGGCTTAACCTTTCGTCGCAGCAAAAAAATATTAAGTATAAAAGGCAATGGGAAATTTTATGCTCTACATCTTTTGTATGGATATATTTTTTATTACGAATTACCCAAAACGAGATAAATGCGAAAAACCAATTGTAGTCCTAATTTGTTAACCTTCTTCGCGCTATAACTTAAAAAGTATTACCTTTATGAAAAAAGTTTACATGACTATATTTGTAAAGAATTTCAGGCCTAACAAAATATTTTTTAATTTTATAATTTAGCATGCCTAGAAGATGAAATATTTACGCAAAACGATTTTCTTACTATTACTAATTGGGCCATTGATATGCCCAAGCACACCAGGAATTTTCTTTCTATCTTACCGAGTAATACATTTTATCCTGTTAACCCATAGGCCACTATTTTGCAATCAGCTCTTGTACTATAAAGTCATTGATCGTACCCAACTTTTCACTGCACTGCGTGTTATTTTGTGGCCGCTATCCAGAGCAGAACATGGACGGCACAAAGGAACAATTCAGAACAGTGACCAAATCAACATATTTTGTGTTGTCATATTGGCAATTTTATCACTGAATCATCCTCCTTGGACTTGCGTCAAATTGTACCACTAGAAAAAAAAAACTTATGTAACATAGTCCGGGAGTATGTCTTCTTCCGTTTCTGTTCCAAAATAAGCAGGGGCATACCGCATTCCAGTTCTTGTCGAGTACAGCATTCAGGTACCCAGGAACAAAGTTAAGAACCAAATTCGTTACCTAATCTATTCCAGACGTTATGTTGGTCTCTGAAGTTCCCCAGGAGCGTGTACTCAATCTCGCGTCCACATCGGTGCATTTTGAAACTTTGTTAGTTCAATACATCTAATTTCCAATTCTATCCACTGCCAAAATATTCAAAAATTCGTCTGACAACTATCAGCTGAGTTTTACCAGCATGTGGAACAGAAATCCTCTCAAAAACTAACACAAAGCGCCCTTAGTTTATAGTAGAATGAATACACCGTCCAGAACAAGAGATTAGTTCTATTCAGCCAACAGAACACGAGCAGAACAGCGAAATGTATGGTTGTTCCAGAGCAAAAAATAATGCGGTTCATTTATGCACATGTTCTGCCCCAACGGTGCGGCATCGTAAACGGTACCTACTCATTGAATTCCCGGTTCAGCAGGTATGTATCGGAGGGTGCCTATGTCGTCGGTGCGTTTTGGAACTAGTCAACGGAGGAACGGTACAGTAACGGAGGCTGGTGTGCACTGCTTCATTTAAAATAATGCACTGCCACAAAGTGTGGCAGCAACCAGAGCACAACCGCTAAACTGCGGGCCTAAAGGAGCAGCAATAATTATTTAGACCCTTAGCAGATGACCGGTGCGGTTGCGGTCCGGTTGCTGTCACACGTTGCGACAGTACATTATTTTAACTGAGGCTGTGCACACGAGCCTCCGTTGAAGCACCGTTAGTCCCCATGTAAAATATCATCTACGCACCGGCAAGAAACGTTCACCTGCTACGGGTCAAGGGGAGGCTCTATTATACAAAAAAAAATATATGTTTAAAAAATTTGAATTTCAAGCTACTTTTCTATAATTCTTTTTCGAAATCTACAAGGAATTTGGGAGTCAATAACAAAACATTTCAGCTATTTAGCAAAAAAAATTTGTGTTGCAAAAAAGGCGGATCTACGCTTAATGGTGCATTAGGCGTGCTTGTCGATGGCAAACACGATTTCGGTCGGTCCAGTTGTGCGAATCAAAAAAAATTACTGAAATTTAAGAGTAGGGCTATCGCATGAACTACTAGTAAAGTGTTATATAGCAATCGCAAATTTCGACCTGGAATAGGTCATAACTTATTGAAAATAAAAAGAAACAAATCAATAGAATTTTGCACTTTCTTGACGGACGGAAATTATGATATTTATGAGTAGGTTTTTTCACAGAAACTGGAAAGCGTGTTGACTTAAACTTCAGCTAATTTTACATAAGTCTAGCACTTCCAACAGTCTCACTTTCAAATTTCAATAGTAATCACGGTAAATTCTCTGCCTACTCTCTGTTAAATCCCAGCATGAGCCAAGTCGTATCTGCGAATAGTTTAATTTTATCCTAATCAGACAGCCATGAGACAGGTAGCCATTCACACCAATTATGAAGGCATTAAGTCACTTCATTTCCCACTGGCCCAACATTTATCACTGTGGTTGTAATACAATCGGCTTACTCCACTAAGGCTGTCGGGAAACTTTATATAATCCTCCATTTCCTCAAGATTTGCAGGCCAATTGTTCCCGTGCCTGTCATGCATATCGCAAATTTAATTAATGGCAATGTTGATTCACTGTATATGCAAGTAGGATCCTTTCTAATGCGCTCATACATACATATATTCACCGTGCCTCCGATGAATGGGACGAGAAAAACTCCTTCATCTATTCACCTCTTCAGATTTAAATCCTCCATGCAGTCAGTAGGTGCAAAATGTAATGAAATCTGTGAAAATTGGTTGAATATTTTGAACCTTAATGAATCAATTTTCGCGCTTTCAGGGTGCTCGGAATACACCACCTCCGGCACAGGAACGCTCAGTCCGATCTGGGGATTGAAATGAAATCATATACGGTAGGCAAGTGTGGAGATATTCGAAGTGCGGAGCCCCAATCGACACGGAGTAATCGGCACCTGGGTAGCACCAGAGCATGTTAACAGGTTTAACGAAGTCACGTTCAATGCGCCTAAATTCAATAATTTTATTGCCCCCCTCAACATATGCGGGCTGAAATATTCCCGACGGGCTCTGCAGTTTCTTATTATTCGCAGTCAAGTTAGCAACAATCTCTAAACTACTTATAATCAGTTACGGCCATCGAGTGCTAATTTGATGATAATTCGAGGTGAGAGAGGCAAATTGCGAGACGCCTTGGGATAGTTCGATAGGGAAAAATGCAACGGCAGAAATGCGATTTCTGCTCATATCCAGATTTGCAGATGTGCCCCCAGGAAATTGCAGCGCTTTATTTCGAGCGTGTTTCTCACAGGTGGGTATTTTTGGTTGATTGCCTTAATTTGTATGGAATATATTATGTGTGGATGTGAATTATTTCAATGTAATTGTTTTAGAGAGAGAGAAGGCGGGTGTGATACTCGTATTAACCATTATTTGAACAAGTATAAATTATTTTATTTATGCCAATGTTACAAATTATGCTCCTTACTCTTAATTAAACGTTAGGATAGCTGACGTTAGGTAAGTCGGTTACTACCAAACTATAGGTAAGCATGATGTTTTTCCTTCAACTGTTAGCTTTCAAAGTTCAATAAGAAATGCAGAGCACCTCTTACAGTTCTTTTCCTTTGATGTAACGAATACTTTCAATTTCACCGGTCACAGCTATCAATAAACACTCGCCACCTATGCATATAGCCCAAGAAAGATAGAAAAATTATTGTTTATCCCAAGAATAATTAATTCCTAAAATCTGAAGATTGGAATCGATGCAGAATGGTACCCTTTAAGCCATATCCAAAGTCTCCCGAAATCCCCGCATTGGCTTTTTGTACAGTCGCTTTCAAAATATAGTGAATGCACAGTAACGATGGGTAATAGTTAAGATTAACTGCGTTTCTTCCGATTTGCATAAAATTTAAATATGTCATAAAGTAGGTCATTCTGTGAAATTTTTCCTTTGGACGTATGCCAGAGAAACCTGCAGGAAAAAAATACACGCAATCTTGTCAGCCGCGGAGGTAATTCGGAAAGAGGACTTCCCCCCGTCCGATTTCGATGAAATTTAAATATATTATAAAGGTGGTCATGCTGAAAAACATTTGCTTTGGACATATGCCGCTGAAACCTACCGGTATAATTCTCCTGTTGATTTGTATACTTGTCTTGCCCGAAAATGTTGGAATTGTGCAAAAAGAATCAAAGTTCGAGTTTGCCTGAACAACTGTCAGTTGCCTTGTTTTATTCAAATTTTGCTACTATTCAATTATTTCGGTTAATTATCTAGATATTAATGTGTCCAGCATGCCTTCCTTGTGATAAATATTTATTTGTTTTGTGGGGCAATTGACATTAACAGAGATATTAACTTTCACATTTTCCCATGTTGTTCCACTGGAACATTTGTTTACATTTTGATTATTGCTAATCTTCGCATCTTTCGTTCGCTGCAGAGTGCCAATTTAGCAAGGAGGTGGCCCATAATGAAGGAAAAAAGGTGCCTGATGAGTTCCCAAGTACAAAGTGCCTATTAGTTTTATAATTAAATTCAAATTCCATTTTATTAAACATTTTTTTTCCGTATTTTAGCGCTGCTCCGGACAGATTCTTCTTAAATTCACTAAACCAACATACATCCCTGGTAAAAAATTTTCTATAACATAGTGAATGTGTACTTAGTACTACAGTAGTTCCCGCTGATGTCAGATCTAATTATGAATACTCCACACGAAGTAGCTTCTGTGTCGTTAATTGTTAATTGAAAAAGTGAGAGGTGAACCTGATACTGGTTTTCCACTGATTTATTGCCAGTTATTTTAGTAGTTTTTCATAAGAGCTTGAAAGCTCACCGACAGTTGCCATTTATAATAGAAAGAACTCAGCGAGAAATATACACCTTATCGGCTCAATTAATGAAAATTGCATCTCATTTTGTGTGTCGCTTTTTGCTGCCGATTTTAACAAATTGCATCAAGAAAGCGGCTGCGATTCAACTCTAATGATTTATTGTGGTTTCTTTTTATCTTCCGATTCAACATTTATCAGAGTCGAGTTTTAGTGCGAAACTCTGCGTTGTGCACGACTCCAAAATGCCAATTCTGTTGGTTCACCGCGAAAAGTGATAAATCCACTTCTGAAGATGCTATCCGGCAATAATTAATTAATATCTATAAATATGCAGATGTTCTCCATTAATACCTTTCATGGCGAATTTTTCCAGCATTGATCACTTCAAACGGTGAGGAAATTGCAGTATCTACGGCGGAAAAACTATGCGTTCAGGATGGTTATCCAATCTATTATTTACTCAAATTTCTTCAAACTTTGGTATTGTGAGCAAATAAAACCGTTCTTATTGTTCAAGCCATTTTGTTGTTCCGATACATGTTTTTCCGGAGATTGCGAATTCGGAAATGAAAGCCTCCCATCACCTACGATTTCTAAAAAAAAAATATTATCTAAAATTAATATCTCACAGAAACTTGGATCTCAAATAAAATCTAAATAATATCTTAAAATATGAACAATTTATGCAATGTACTTACTAATTTTCAAACACTTAGACGAAAGGTAATCGCGCATATATTATTAATTTATGCCGATTTTCCCTACTTTGGAGACCTGTTTTTCTCCAATACCTGACATGGTGGCCAAAAAGTAAATAAATTTACAATGTCCTATAGTAAAATAAAGTTATATACATTTAATTTTGCAGGCCTGCTACTATTACACCATGCCTCTATTTCCGTGAAGCAAGATTTTTCACTTGTTGACGTGAAAACGCCTTATAACTCGGAATGTATGGCATGTTCTGCTTCCCGGGAGTTTAGTATAAAATCTCTCTCTATGTTAAAATAACCTAGGTAGAATACTTGGCTGACCCTGGTGCTATAATAGAGAACTGGTAACAAGATTTGCTTAATTAAAAAAAGAGTCTTTATTCAATTGTGTTATAAAATCTCTTTTCCGAGTTAAATTGACAGTGTCAAAACTTTAGTTGAATTTTGAACAAAGTCAAAGCCAACATGCATACATATGTCACATTGTTTCCTGGGCGGCAAAAATGACGCGTGTAAGTTTTCGGACTTTACTCGGAGTTCGGAAGTACATGGAAAAGCTGAAGTTACCCAAGTCCATATCACAGGGACTTTACACGGTGAAACGCATGATGCAAATAAGCACTGCCTATTTCTTATTAATAGAAAACCCACATCTCCTAGCACTTTTAAAAGGATCTCTACATTTTGAGCAAATCACAACTTAGTTTTTGAACCACTTATAAATTTGGCGAGTTGCCAACTTCCACCTTCCAAATTGGATATTTATTAAATTTTACACTGGCTTGGGTCCTTAAAGAACAACCTGAATCTCACGAGAGTTGTTTCTATAGTTTAGTAAAGAGATTTGATTTTGGGAAATGAATTTAATTAACATAGCCTACTATATATCGAGGGCTATACGCTTGGTCCAGCCTAGTTGCTTTACACAATCTAAAATTTTTAAGTTTAGGAACAGAACGAAGTCGCGTAGTACAATATGGATAATACGGTGGATAAACCCTAAAGAGTGCAATTTTGTCATTGCAGCGATCGATTTGTGGGACAGTGTACTGTCCTGATGAGAGTGCACATTTTTGTGTGCCAATGCCAAGTTTGGCCGCTTGCCATAAACTAGCCTTTATCTTTTCATCGAGAATATCTTATGCTACTCAATACATTGCAAATATATACAAAAGCTCATGATGATACAATTTAAATATTTTATAAATAAGCGTTTATTTGTGTACAATATTTTAATATGCAGTTTCGTCATGTACCCGATTGATTCTAAAGTTTTGACAATTATGTAGAACATGACTGGAGCTGCAGAAATTCATTACTTTACCCAACTAGAGACCAAATCCGATATTCTTAAGAACTGTTAAAACTTAAAAAAAAATAATTGGAAAGGCAGTGAATTCGATTAATGAATGAAAAAAGGAACTACATATAAAGAATATTATATTTAATTAAATTTTACATTTTAAATGTGGTGCTAACTAAACGGCCCAGTTTTATGAAACCAGAAGATACTAAAGAAGTAAGTAACTACAATTTAGAAACTGAGTAAATCTGAAAATTCCAGTGATTGTGTTTTATTACTGAGGCACATAACATACATATATCGGGATTTTTGCAATGTGCAAAAAATTCAATTGCGGTGCTGTTGTACTCGAAGCTTCCTAATTGAAGTTCGATTTGTGGAAGGTCGTTAAGGAAAATGTTCGGTCATAAATTAAATGCTGGTAGAATCACCTATTAAATGTCTAATTGATTTCTTGCTACCTACAGCATCCGAGTGTACTGAAAGGTAATTTGTTTAAATTATATGTTTTGCAAAGTAGTCATGGGAATAGTGCCCTCAGATGCGATTCGCCGTAAATCGGATAAAGTTACCATCCTCAGATGAGTGCCTGTGCAAAACACGAAACTTCTTTTAGCTGTCTGCTGTAATAGATGTCGAAATGCCAATCAGCCGAGAATTAGTTGGCCCATTCTTCAGAGCTATTAATCACTTCTTGAGGAGAGATGAGGAGAACGAGATAAATAAATTTTTGAAGGTAATTTTGCATTTTAATCGCTTCACCTGCCAGATTACGTCAATAGTGAAATAGCAGGTAATTGAAAGGTTGTAAATGAAGACAAGTATGTTAAAGTAGTCATAAATCAATGCCGCGGCGTGAGAAGTTTTATATCTGAACAATAATATCCTGCGATTGTGATGCCGTCGCTGTTTAAGTAAATAAAATAATTTCAAGCAATTTCACATTTTCGCACGTAAAATTATTTATTTTAAAATTTTTCGACTAGAAGTATTTCACAAAACTGACCTTCGTAAGCTGAGTTTAAGTTTGTTATCTATTTAAAGAGTTTCAAATATTTGTGCAAATATTATTAAAATAACGACAAAGTAATCACTGAGTGGAACATTTGTTGTGGTTATTAAATCCGAAACCAAATAGCAAAATCAATATCCTCTCGCTGTTGACCAGTTCCTTAAAGGCTCCCATCAGCTTTGGCTCAGTTATGCAACGCGCGACCCCTTAGTCATCGATTGATTGAGGATGCCCCGATAAATATCTTTACATAACGTCGATAGATGCTGGCATAATAGTTAATGCCACTTAAGCATGCTTTTTCTGCAAAGTAAACGAGGGATTTTCGGAAAATTTGCGGACTGAGAATCAGAACAATGCTGGAAGATTATATGTAGCTATGGAATGACATGGATATATATATATGTATAAGGGCAGTTGAAGCACTGGGAAGTACAGTTTTGTTGTGAGGAGGACTCCCTGGAGGCAGAGAGGCACCTTGACGCTTGACATTTATTTTGCTGGTAGTTGCTATTTTCAGGTTCAGCTGGAGTATTGGACATGACTGTGGCACGACACTACTTTATTAGGACAAACAATATGAGTAATGGGATTATAAATTTGCTCTTCAATAGTTGGTATTTTTGTTTCTGTCTGTTTCAAATATAACAACGAATAAAAATAGAGGCTTAGAAACAAATAAAGATCAAAGGTGCTACAATTGAAACACTTTCTATGGTTCTGTGCCTGGGGATTTTGTCTTAGCTTCCAGGGTCCACAAGTGGTGGATAGGAGCTGCAAAAAGGACACTTCCAAGCTAAGAAGGAACAGCATACGTCGAGGGCTTCGTAGTTAAGGCCTGGACCAGAATAGAAATGAAAAGAACCATAACGTTGTGCAGAAATTAAACAAACTGAACTAATTACATTATAATTGACATATGCATTTCCTGAAATAGGAATGGGAACTGACATAACCTAAGAAGCACTCAAATAGGTGAAAATGCTGTGAACCTCCTTCGTTGTAAATTTTTAGCATAAATCACCCCTTAAGCACAAAAAAAGCATTACAATCAGTTTGTGCACTCTTTCAATTTAACTTCCAACAAGCAAATTGTCCTGTTAGTTGACATTCAGTCTGTCAGTTAACTTTCGTGCGACCCTTATGGCACGTTACTTGACGTCACTGAAAGGTATCGAACATTCATCAAGTTTGCACTGAGAAAAAAATATATAGATTCATTTTTAATTCAAATAAAAACACATATCAGTTGGCACCAAAATGATTACAATTTGCTTTAAATGTGAATCTGTTTAAATATTTGGAGTCATTGAAAATCTTAAAAACAACAATTTACGTTCTTAACTTTTCACTTAAGTAAAATTCTGTTGAATTTCAGTCATATTTAATTTCAACACGCGAACGAAAATTGGCTTCTTGGCTTTGTGTGGTTTTCGATGAGATTTGAAACTCGGAACGCCTGGCTTCTAGACACGTTGCAGCTATTCCATTCGACCCTTCATATCTGCTACACTTATTATATGACTCTTTAGAAAGGAAAGCAATCTGAATCATATGGGAATCGAACTCGGGACCTCTGGAACATAAGACCACTGCTCTAGCAGTATATACAAATAGCCGCTTTTGATTTCAAAGAGAGAAATGTCTGTGAGTGAACGACATTGTTTTGATCAAACATGGTACGTACAATTTGCGTTAAACAGAAATTGGTTTGAATTTGGGATTGCCTTCAAAAACTATTAAATCTATTTATCTATACACTAAAAAAAAATTCTTGCTCAAACAACTAATTTCGTAATTCAATTAACTATTTTTTCTGATGAATATCATCTAACAAGGCTTCTGGCCAGCGTAACCAAGAAGGTCTAGTTGAAAAATATAAACGCTCTCGTTATTTCAACTACAGGCCTATTTAAAATATTATAAAGGCAATGATAAAATGATAGATACCTCTTTTCATATCAACTTGCAAGCTAAGCAACTCAGAAAAACCTTTAGAAATAAAATGGAAATAACATGGATTCAATTATTTGTATATGTACAAGTAAATGTAGAATAATGTTTATTGTGTATCTTGTCTTCTGATTTTTCTGTGGTCCCTGATGGGATTCGAACCCGAGATGTTTAAGTTATAACTTGTTACACCAGCAATAGGATATGTGGTAAATCGTATTTACGTTGTAACTGATCTTTTAGAAAGTAAAACAATGTCATCCATGTGCGGGATTTGAACCCGAGTCCTCAGAAACAGTAGTAACCATCATTTCACTTCATAAAAACTACACATATACAGTAGATTTGACAGAAACGCAGTCCTTTCATTTTGTAATCCTGTTTAATCAAACTTCGAGCATGTACATCATAATATAACATTTGTCAGTTGAAAGGGATGTGGCAATTTAATTAATCATAGAAAGCCTACAAATCAAGAAGTAGATTCTAGTGAAATTGACATATATTCCTATCATTTATATAAAAGTGCATAATATTTAAACGTATTTTTCTTTAAAAGGAAGCCAAACAGATTTATATTTAAAGTTTCCATTGTAATTACCCTCAGTATGTACGTCCATTTAGGTTTGTCCCATATATTTATTTTCGTTCCCACTTGTCGTTTTGTTATGTTACTTTATGTTGCTCATACCTACTAAGCGTACCTTGATACTTTTAAGATAAGAGTAAACAGGTACCTCCTAGGTGAATAGGTGGGCGTGTATTATCTTCGTCCGCATCTACACTTTCCATCGGCATCTCAAAAGAACTCCTTCGACATTAATCCCGTTTCGTATAAAGTCTGGAATCATTGTTTCGGATATTTCAGTACAATACAATAAGAGTGACAAGCACTAGGCCGAGGACGAAACAGCCCATTCTCCTTTCTTGCCATTCTTCCTTGTGTTTTACACGTCGTTGTCGCGTTAATATTTTTGAAGACAGTCTGGGCCGTCTAGACTAAATTTCCATCCTTGATGAAATAGAAGAATGTACTAAAATAATTGCAATCCATGTTTGATTAAATGCATGTACATATTTGGTCTATTTCGTGCGGTGTATAATACAGGGTGGGCCATAAATTGTTGCACTTTGGTAATCGTTCTTGCGGGAATACCGAGCGGGGCCACAGTTGCAGCAGTTCGATGGTTATAACAATAGGACTTGGATGCAGCAAGATGGGCCAACCTGACATACATCCAATGAAACCATACCCGTGGTTAAATATATGTTTCCTACCAAGCTAATCTTGCGTAAAGGAGATATTCCATGCCTTCCCTAATCCCTTCCCCGCGGCCCAGACCTAACTCTACCTGAATATTTTTATGGGGCTATCTCAAAAGTCGACTCTACGTACTTATATAAACCAGCGACAATACCCAGTGAAGGCGAATATTCGTCAAGAAATTGTCAACATTCCCCGCGGCGCTTTGTGTCGAACATTTATCGAAAATCTTAGTACCAGATTTGAAGAACGCCAGCGGCTAGATGGCGGACATCTTTGTTCTTTTAAATAAATATTTACTTAAATACAATCTGTATTTGTTTAAGGCCCTTTCAAAAGTGCAAAAATCTATGGCCCATCTTGTATATTTTTTTTGGTATTTGATATTACTAAGGAGGTTGTAGCTACATTTTACACCTCGCCCATACATACGTACCTGGGAATCAGACTTCAGTAGCAAATAAACTAGGTTCCTAGAAATCAATTTTTTCTGTAGATTTTGCAGATGGAACTTTTGCGAAGACCTCTCAGCTTTCCTCCCAGCAAAACACAAATGGGGCCTCCTTGTACGACTAAACAACAATTTTCTACTGCTCCTATGTACATTGTGTTTTGCTTTTGCAAATTATAGGCACACGTTCTTTCCCTAGAAGCATTCATCCGGGAATTTCTGGTTATGAATCACAACACCATGACCCAACCTTAACTGAAGTTTAGTGACTCAGAGTCTATTGCAAAATGCCCGGGGAATGTACACTTTGACTTCGGGTCATGCTCAGAAGATAAAGTTCCAGCCAACGTAGTACGGCAGACACGTTCGCTTTAATTTTGCGTTCACGTACGGCCAAAACCACATAAATAAACGGTGGTATCTATTGTATGCCTGCGAGCATTTTTCATTATCTGGGTAATGGTAGTGTGGACAGCAGCTGTCGACTGCCTTATGTCCGCGAACTGCCTGCCGTTACCTCTGATACCCTGAAAGGTAGCTCGAGTCCTAGACGCATTCGCTCATATCCCCTCGGCAATTGGCCAATATATATGTCATTGTATGCTAATTAGTTTCTAGTGTCAATCAATTTAACCATGCGCTGGGCCTTACTTTATGGACTCTCTTTTCGCCACCGTTCCAGGAAAGGTGCTTCGCTTGCTGGTGGAGACTGGTCCGGTGCAACAATAGAACGTGCTGAGGAATTCTACTGTCACTCAACGTGTCGGTTGCAACGTCAGCTTCTGATCGGTTGCAACAAACCTCTTGTCATAGTTTGACGACTGTTAGAAGTCGTGACTTCCAATTGGCGGTGTTATGACAGGTACCAGCTCCAGCCGACCTAGGTATCAATAGAAAAGGAGATGTGAATAAACTCGGTAGGAAAGAGTTCCAACGGGTGATCTTCAGCATAACCAACAAAGGCCCAACCACAAATGCTGGAGCTGCAGACCTGGCTGCACTTCGCGTTCAGGGGAACTTCACGACACCGGATGTATCTGATCTATGCAAATGTCTTGCGGGAAATCAGATTAGGGCCCCTACGGCGCTACAAATTTACTGAAATCCGATGTTGCGCAAAAATCAAGCTGTCTCAGGTTTCCCTTGGCAATCTTTGGAAATGTTCGCTTTATGTCCCAATCAAGAAACTTTGTATGCCAAGACGTATCCTGCGCCTTACCGGCGCTTATTTTGGCAGTTCTCCGGCCTGGAGTATAATGATCACAAGGTTAAATTCGATCTGAGTACCCTTTGTCACGAAAAAAGGAGTAAACATTGCGGGCAATTACACCTTTTTATTGTCTCTGAAGATGTTCGTGAAAAGTGAATGGCCACCGAGAGAAGGGCACACTCACCTGACCTGGGTACCGACTATTGGCCGCGAGCCCGGCGAACATATTCATAGTTGGCGAATCTCCTGCAGAGCAGCAGGGAGAATTAATTACTCGTTATTTCTGCAATTACTCACCCGCCGGCGAGGACATTCTAAAAAATGCCCATGCCCATTAGCCGGTATGCACCGACTTTCTTGTGCAGTCTGGAGTCGAGCAAGAGCGAGTGCGCCTTCGCATGCAAACTTATCCGAACGGGGCCCGGCTCGGACTATCCAAACAGAAAAATGTTCTTATCGCAAGAAGGGCATCTCGCGTTCCTGTTGAAAATTCTTTCTCGACTCCGCTAAGTTGTTCTGCCATGGAATAATTACGGCGAGCAGGAGTCCCGAAAATTTTGGGGGATTCTTTTCCGTGGGCATGTTCTTCTACGAAGATAAAGCTTAAGTAGCTAGAGGCAGGTCGTATAGGGAAAGCGAGCGTAAAATATCATATGAGGAAGCCAGTAACTGTTACGGATGTTCCTGGATAGAGTAACGTGTCGGCCCTTATCTGCGAAGAGATTTACGGGCCCCCGAAATTGTTAAGCTTTTTGGGGGTTTCGGCATTTTACCCGAAGAATGCCGTCTGACTCTGCTAACGGCTTCTGTCTGTAAAGTTTCAAGTAGTTGCATTTTATTGACCAAATTCAGCCAGTATGTGCCCGGCTCTACGTTTTTTTATTTTAGCATATTTGCGGATTTTAATTAGTCGCCAAACAGAGCGGAGGCCGAGTGCAAATACGTTTCATTATCTCGTGCATCTCTCAGCCGCTTTAGGGGCTATTAAAAGAATTATTTTAATATTTTGCTAAATTGCGCGATAAGCCGCTGGTGGAGAAATTCCGGCAGCAACGAATGAAATATTTTCGAAGGTAGCCCTGGGCTACTAAGCCGCAAACAAAATAATTGCATTTCGCGAACTTTTAAACTTTAATTATATTGTAACTTGCTTTTAATTTCCGCACAGCTCGTTTGTCTTGTTCTGCGGGAAGTGCATATTTATAGCTAAACTTCTCGTTGTTCAGTTAGGTCATGCAATTACTTCTATTTCTATGACGCGATTTTCATATATAGACATATAGTACCTACTTGCACTGACATTTTAACGCAAGTCGTAATGTTGTGCAACTAAAGGGTCTGTCAATAATGACGTTCGACTTTTAAACGTAAATAAAACAAATTGTTACAGATATCCACTCAATTTATATTTTATATGAATATTTTATGGTATTTAGTATGGAACATAACGTCGGTCAAATGTGCGCCATGGCTTTGCTTGGTGGTACGTACTCGGGAGGTCCAATTTTCGATGACGTTGTCGCATAATTCTGGCTGAATTTGATGTTGACTTTGAGGGTGTCAATTGTTTGCGGTTTATTCACATAAACCTGTGATTTAGGATAGCCCTAAAGGAATAAGACTAAAGGCGTTAAATCGCACATGACATGCGCTGTGTGGCACGTAGCGTCGTCTTGTAGGAACCAGTTGTCGTCGGTGTCCATATCATCCAGTTTAGGACACAAGAAGTTGCATATGACTGATCTGTAGAGATCGCCGTCCGCGGTTATGGCAATGACAGTTTCGTTTTGAAAGAAATACGGACCGATGATTCCGCCAGACCAAAATCCGTACCAAACAGTGACTTCCTCGCGATGAATGTGGTGTTGGTGTATCTCGTGTGGATTGGTATCGCCCCAAATCTGACAATTTTGCTTGTTCACATATATGTCTATTCATCCAAAAATCGTCGCTAAAAATCTCAATTCTCGAAAGGAGTACTGATTTTGATTTTAAAATTTTATGATTTCTACAGTTTTTTCAATGCTATAACCCTCTATGGTTATTTTCACACACTACTGAACAATTTACAACAAATTTGACAGATGTTACTTTAACTACATGGCCGCTATAATCTAAAAAATTTCGAGTGTCCATATTGAAAGACCCTTTATTTCTTGGAAGCAATAATCGCATTTTTTTACCACTTGTAACATGTTGTCTGCTAAAGTAAAAATAAAAAAATTCCCATTATGTAATTTCGGACCATTTAAAAAGGGACACTACTACGTTGTGAAAACAATTATTCAACTATTCTTTCTGTATGGATGAGTGCATTCGAAAATTCATCATCGACCCTGCCATATTTCACCAAAATTAAGTTTTCAGATTTCTAAGACTTCTATGTAATCTCTTGACGTCCGTCGACTTTTTAACTAACTAACTAACTGGATGGATTTCTTTTTATTCTGATCACTTATAAGCGAAAATTTATTTTCTGCTTTTTAGTTAATTTTAGTTTTAAAGGAAAACCATTGTTTTTAAAAAAATGTTTCAAAATTTATTCTTTTAAAGGTAAGAAGACGAGAAATTAAAAAAAAATAAAACAACGGATGTATGTATTAATTACATGAATTTCGGAGAAAATTTGGGAAATCCGTTAATTTTAGGAAATTGCAGACAATTTTTATTCACTTCCCCAGGTGACTGTACCTGCGGTGGTAGAGGTAGATGAACATCGTTGAGATTTTTGGAAGGGAAATGGAGATGTAGGCTTTCTCGTGATTTTGATGACGTTGCGTTAAGTAGATCAAAAGATAAAATGTCGATTTTATGAATTACCCTGTAATGGTGTAAATGAATGGCCGATGTCATATTCACCCCTGACTTCTAAGCCTCAATAAACGTTGTATTCAACAAAAAATCGCTTTTCATCTAACAAATTTTCTCAGTCTAACAAATTTTCAAAACAAAATTGTGAACTTCTAAGCAAAACACCCTGTATATCCGGAGTTCCATTGATTATTAATATATTAATATAATATTAAAACAAAAGTCTGGTAGAAAATAAAATATTTAATTTTAAAAATAGAATTCCACTTCGCTAATGCGACATCCGATACAATTTGTCGCTATATTTTATTATCAACGCAGTTAAGACTTGCAGAATGATATGGTTAAAAATATTATTAAATACAGTTTCATATATGGGATAGTGAAGTATTTTCTTTTACTAGAGCAGCTGTTATATGTTATATAATATATATGTATTATTATTTTGCTGAAATCCTGAAACCCACAGCACCTAAAGCGACGAAGTATAATAAATTAGAAGTCACAGAAGTCATGTAGGGACACATTTCTTAAATTGTTTCTTTTCTGAAATTGTTTTCCGGAGAAGATAACGAAACATATCCGAGAAGTAGAATCAGATAGCAATGGAGCATAGATGTCCACAATTTAGAAATAGTATCAGTTACAGGAACGTGGAATTGATGCGATACATGGCTGGGAGACAGACGTTATCTCTATGCAAGTAACTTCACTGAAAGGCAGAGATTACAATCAGAATTAAGAAAATTGAAGTACATGAGTCGCAAGTGCCCACGAAATTTCTATGAGTCGTATGTATGTATTTTTCGCTCCGCAGAGCCTTCGCATACATTTCTTTTTTTTCGGAAAATCAATCTGTGCACTCAGCGCACAAAGGACCCTTCTTTTCACTTCCTTTCGCTGTGTGGCATTGTCATTTGGCAAGAACGTGAATATGTCTCAGCTACTCTGAAATGTTGGCCACTTCTGCATGCTTCCACTTTATATTCAGTGGTTAAAGGGGGATCCCGGCACACGGAGGAGACAAGCAAGAAACATAATTTCGAGGGCTCTTGAGTCATTGCAAATGTGAGCCTTGTTGTGTGTCGTCTCCATTTCAAAGAACGTCATGTTGTCATCATATCTCTGGCTAATACCGTCATCAAGCCGATGTGCTCCACCTCTTCAGTTGGACTATACCAGTGAAGATGATACTCCTCGCCCGGGCTTTATTATTTCCTGAATGCATGCACACTGATGGCAACTAACATAAGAGGTAATACGTGCTCAAAGAGAGATTATTGTATGCTTCAGATTATTAGGATAGGATGGCGGTCCCATCTCTCGTTTAGCGCGGTACCTTCGCTTCGTTTTTGTTACTCGCCTTTTGTCCCCAGAGACATAAGCGAAAATTATGTTGCTCCCGGCTTATCTATCGGCGATATTTATTGGAAGACGAATCGAAGATGCCCTTGTTGATAAAAGATAGAAATATCGTCAGTCAGCAGACACCGCTCGTGCTGAGTCTTGGCAAATTCCTCATGCCAGTCTGTCAATTTGATACCGCAGTGGAGGACTTAATCCCTGTAAGGCCTGCATACACTTATTGAAGTAAGGTCGAAAGCATTATTTTCAAACATGGTTCTATGCATGTACGTAAAGAGTGTGTTCTCAAATGAATCGCCTTTTGAATCAAAGTTAGAAAAGGTTGCATGCTACATAAAAGAAATTGAAGTATGTAATAGAAACATTATAAAGACGAAATCTTTATACACTTTGTTCCAGATTTGTAAGACACCATAAAATTGCAAGTCATTTCTGAATTGAAAGAATTCACCCTGCCAAATCTTATTCCAAACAGCTTGAGAAGTAGTTTGCATTGTTTCATCTACGAATCAAGTACCGTTGCATTTGCAAAATTTTGTGAAAAACTCAATTCTTGCTCATTTGTTATTTATAAAACAGTTTCGAATATGTGCCATTAGAAGAGGTGACATTACAGGTTCTCATTTGTGTAAAAGTGAATTAATTTTTGTACTTCTCACGAGTTAGGATTAAGATTTAAGATGTCGCTTGGACATCGAAAGGGTAAAACTCTAGCCTTTAGAGAAGATGGTCTCAACATTAGCGATATTTCAAGCCAAATCGATCGTAGTCGCTGTGTTGCTCAAATTGTTTTTGCAAATGCAGATTCACATGGGAAAGCTAAGAGAACTGGCCGCAACAGGAAGCCTTCTTTGCGAGATGGAAGGATTTTAACCAATAACTGCACACTTAGCTGCTCTAAATTGGCAGCTTTACCTAGAGCAAAAATATCGAAAATAATCGCGTAGAGAACTTTTCAACGCGAACCCAATATACATACATAATAAGGCTAAAATGAAGTTAGCCCCAAAGATTTTAGGCCTCCATATAGAAGCTTGTGTAAAATTTGCAAGACATAACATACACAGAGATTGGTCAGCGGTATAGGCAGGATTGTAATTGATTTCTGTCTGTTATTTAAATAAATTTTAAACTTATCAAAGTCTGACAGAAAAAATGGAACTACATAGCCCTAACGGTTACAATAAGAAATTTTGGTGATGTTCCGTGATGCTGTGCCAAAACTTTTACAGCAGCAAGATAAGATAATACGTACATATACGTTGTAGAATATTATGTCTGGAAACAATGATTGTCGTGAATTATGACGTTTTTATAGAAAAATTCGATTAGTGTATGACGTAACAAAAAAGACAAATTGGGGGCTACCGGAAGGTAAAGTGCCTTAAAAAAAAATTATAGCAAATATCATCATTACGGATATCAAATTAAAGGGTTTGAGAGCACAATACCATAAGGTATGACAAGTCATTGCCATAGAATTAGGGCGACAAAAAAATTACGGGACCGAGATATTATACAATGACAAATTTATGATTGGTAACATTTTTTTTTGCCACACACGCACCCGCTAGACACGGATGTGGAGTTTAATGACGTCACTGACATACGCGTGGCCTGCGTGCACAGCATGCGCCGCAATGGGCTGGCGGGTTAAGAATAATTTTATAAGTTAACACAAAAACTCATATATTTTCAGAAACTATGAGAGATATGAGATCACGAGCGGCAGTTTTCCTGTCCCAAGGAAATCTAATGCATTATCAAACGTACCTGTATTAATAAATCTTCAGGTCTGATTCCACATGTATGTATGTCTTAAAGCCCTTCCGAAAGCTGGACTTGTTTATTTTACTTCCCTTATTAATGCATGCCTAAAGCTATAATATTTTCCTTCAGCATGGAAAATCTCAAAATTTGTTCCTATCCTTAAGCCTTGTAAGCTCCCTGATGAGTCTGGTAACTACCATCCAATCAATTTACTTAGGAATTTGGCAAAAATACTAGAAAAGGTTATCAAAAACAAAATGTTGATCACATTGCCGAAAACATTTTACCGAATTAAAAGCTTGGCTTTCGGCCTGGTCACAACACAATACATACCAAACTCTTTAATGGATCTATAATTATATTAAAATTTATCTTAATATGAAGTAATCTACTTGCTTAGTTCTCCCCGATCTACAGACCCTGTTGGGCAAATTGAAAAATTCGGCTTCCCTCCCGCACTTACCGCTATAATAAAAAATGTCTTGTGTGCATACAATCTATACACGGCTGATTTGCACGTGACAGAGCCATTTTCTGTTCACATGAGAGTACCTCCGACCTACAACTTGGTCCAGACAAGATCTATGTACAATTATTTCAATAACTGGAAAATTAAGCTATATACGAACAAAACACAATCCGCATAATATCCCCAACCGTAGTTTACTTAGGTCTGAATAGAGCTCCTTTTGTTTGAGCGGACCACGTTAATTATTTTGGCATCCTCTATGACAAAACCCTTAGTTTCAAAAATCACATCTCAGCTTTAGATAATAAATTGAAATGTGAATATTTTAATTTAAGTATGCTATTTAAGTTACGTAATATTTAACTGTATGCATTCTCTATTTGATTTATCTTAACAAATAATTCTAGCTGATCAAAATTTGGGTGGTATTATAGTTATGAATCAGAGTGCATATATAGCGTTATTAGAATAATAGAAATTACGGTCAATCCGTGCAAGAAATGTGACGCATACTCACTTTTTACATCATTTCATTATTATGTGTGGTGCTGACTACTCATAGATCAAAAGATCACAACTCTTATGGAAATGTGTGTACGAATATAAGTAAAGTCACAACAATTTTGAACTCGAACAGATGGCTAAAATGTGGGGAAATGAGGAATTATTTTGTTTATTCATAGCAACATAATACACAAATACACACACATACATACATAATGTTTGAAAATTAAAAATGTCAACTGACTGATAATTTTGTTTTTACAAAATTTTACTATCTGATATTTGCCTTTTATAAAATGTCTACTGACAAAATATTTTATTTTTATAGTTTAGTTTGCAAAAAAATGAAATGCTTTCTTTTGTAAATAATTTGCAAAAAAAAAAAATTAAATAAATAGCAAATTTGTATATACCAACTAACCTATTGGTAAAAGGCAAAATTCCTTAATTGGTTAATATTTCTAGAAAGAAACATTTCACTTTTGGCGAACTAAACGTAAACTAAAATATTTAGTCGTAGACATTTTATAAAAGATAAATTTCAGTTAGTTGAAATTTTTTAAAAGGAAAATTTCAGTCATTCGACTTTTCTCCTTCGCTAAGCGTGCATTTTTTCCTAATCCACGACATATATCCAAAGGCGATGTTTCTCAACATGACCTCTTTTATGACCAATTTCAATTTCATCAAAATCGGTAATTAGTTAATTTTAACAATTAATTGCTAGCTACGTTTTATTACTTTATTAACAAAAAGTAAGCGAAAATATATTTTTTTTATTTGAAGCGGAATAATATGAAGCATTTAAATATATGGTTTAATTCCTTTAACATTATTGCACGCAGGCGGAGGAACAGGTTGACAGAATTTGATCTGAAGAATATCTAATTATGAAGTGATTCGCTGTAAGATGTAAATATGACTCGAAGCCGCATTTGAATTCTTCACGTTTGATATCTCGTTGAATTTCCAATAATTTTGTTTATATTTTATACCCAAGAAATAAAATAATTGGCTACATACATTTTATTTTGTATAAATATTGTCTCAGAAAAATTATCATTTGGACGAGATTCATTGTAACTCTCATTGTACATAAGTGGATAAACACAATTAATTTTAGAGGCCATTTGGCACGAAAGCTAGTGCCTACCTAGAGGTCGTAAATTAATTTAGGGCAAATTTTACTTAATTCAACCTTCGCTTTTCAAATCATAATCATAATTCATATCATAAATGTTTTAACTTTGAGGCATAATTTAATTAGTTACGTTGAATGACTGTAATTAGCTATCTGAATGCATGAACCAATTTATATGAAGTATTCGATTAGTCTGAGCTCCATTACGATTATACGTATAAGTCGTTTTAACTTTCTAACAGAAGGTGTTCGTAACGATCGAAATAACTGCAATTTTATGATCCATTAACCTGATTTAAGAACTTCAGAGAAAATTGTTTTCGTCGGTTCCGCTTATTGCAACAAACCATTCGAGTGCCTTTTCGTTGGACAGTAATTATTCATAAATTCTAGTTTTGTTTCGCAAAAGAATTTAAGCGATTTCCTGCGCCATTCGCATTCCAGTTCTGAGGCAATACCGCATTTTATCCTAACACAATTCCACATGCAAAAGCCGAAAATTGTAGCAACTTTTTTAAACGGTGTACAAACAAAACATAGTGCGCCTCATAAATACTCCGCAGGACCGTAATTTATTTGCAAGCAAAGACTGCCATAAAAAGCAGCAAATATTTGCTATTTCAGTGACTTGGACGAAATTATAAATACACAGCCGGTCCACCCACGCGCAGCTTAATTAATCGCTATTGTCGCATATTGGCCAGAGTAACCTGGCAGTCACAGCCAAGCTGACACTAAGAAATCAATTACCGAACTAAATGGCAAACATGGCGGTATGTGAGTGCGAGCCCGGCTCGGGATCTGGTTCCGTTTGATTAACGAGAGCCAGAACAACCTTGCAAGGCTGACACCGCACCAACCTTAATTCCGCAGATAAGTGTGCCGATAATTAAAATATCACCCGACGTCAGTTCGCATTATGAGGGTACGCAGCGAGCCCACTTTCCATAATCGGGCTGACTTCAGTCATAATCGCGACAACAATGCGCAAGGCGCAATTAATTCTCCTTGCGGCTTTGGGGCCGCCCGGCCGCAGGCTTCTTTGTAGGCCCGGCCCGACCGCGCTGACCGGGCGGCCGAATTGCATTAGCACATGACTTTGGTCCATTTATCATTCGATCGGTGTCTATTCGGATATGTCCAAAGCTGAAAATCGAATTTATCATTGCGAGCCCACGTATTTCGCGGGGCCCCGGCCAGCCTCGCCCGGCGGATGCTGAAGCTGGTCCTTAGTGGAGAAACCACCAAACTGCCGCAGTGCTGCGGTGTCTGGCCGGCAACTTTGCATGTTGCAAGTTGTAACTGACGTGGTCTTACCATTGACTCAATAGCACGTGTCTACCTTCGGCACCGTGGGGCCCGCACATCGACATCCTAACCCGGGTGCCGGGCTACGCATGCACAGGGCCAGATATATATCGATTATAATAGCAAGATATGCGAATTTCGTGTAACACAGCAGCACCAGCAGTAATAATCCGGACGGCCGTCCTCCGCAGACCGGCCCTCCATGACCGGGCAATATTACGGCGCTCTCAAGTCGCAGCCATATGTTCCGGGGACCCAAATGGAAATCACTACACACGGTTCGTAGCCGGAAAATTCGTAATGGGATTTCGTGGTGAACGCTTGACCACAAATTAAATTATTGTTTTTCATTAAACGCTTTATTGGCTGCAATGTCCGCTGCGCCCAGCATCAGCCGCGCTAGGGAGGTGGCCTGGCTATTATTGTTGACCAGATTTGGGTCCTATTGATTTTATCTATCCACAGCGCTACCGCGCTAATCATATCAAGGTGTCCCACTCGGTGAACGCAGCGCAGAATTAATAGCGTAAATTAATGAAGTGCTAATAAAGAGGAATTCCATGGATTGTTGCGCAAAATATTATAAAAACCTGTAAGACATGCCTCATGTCCACAAAGCCGGCCGCAGTCAGTACAAATGGGGTGGAAACGAAGTCGCTTGTAAATTGGCATTTTACAACTTAATAAAAACGGAAGGCCGCCCAACTAAGATACCGTCGTCGGCCTGCCGCAGGAGAGACCTACGAAAATCTGGTTTGCACTGAAGTTATTAGACACTGCCGCCGCCGCCGGTCATGTTCTATCACAGTCCATATGCGGCATGAGCCAACTGCGTGAATTAACATTCGCGAACGCGAAATGCAGGATGGGCGGTCCTGAAGTGCCTAGAACAAACAGCTTGTCGTTCAAATTCAGTTGTTGGCTCGCTGGAAAGGACAATAGCAAATACCTACGTTAACTCAAGCATGCGTATCTGGGGATTTTACGAATAGCTTTACCTAACGACATGCACTAATGCGCCAAATATTTCTACAAGTACTTGGTGCACGTTGCTTCTGCTTCTGATTACGTATTCATCAGCAAATCACATAAGGATCATAAATTGAAATACAAATCCTTCATCTCGACTAATATATGACGTACTGCATTTGCCATTGTTGGACAACACCCAGAAGAGGGTGCAGGACTTCATGTTTTAAGAAGACATTTTACAAAATTAAGTTCTCAGTATTTACACAGTCGAAACCGTTAAAAGGTTACGACTTGTTAAACGGTAGGAAAAGGCGGGGAGTCTAATTTTCCCGGAATCTCAGTACGGCAGAAACAATAAATTAAATTAGGGGGTTTCCAATATTGGTACCAGCCCAACTAGGGAGGGGAGGGGGTAACGGAGTTTTCTAATGGTAATATACAGTGTTGAAAAGCTCTTTTTAATACAAACATTTTCGTAAAATGAATATTTCCGACCGCCCTTTATATAAATATATGGGGGTCAAGGTTTGAGATATAACTCTGTCCTCCAATACTTTCCGCATTATAAGAAAAACCCCTCACACCCTCCTCTTCCAACAGGTGGTTCCAATATTAGGACCTCCTTAAAAATGTTTTCCGACGTGTCTGCCGACTAAACAAAAACGAAATATTATCTTCATCAAATCCTCCTTATAGCCCAGTCATTTTAGCAAAAAAAAGGGGTCAACCTCGGAATGAGAGATAGCAAGCTGTAAACTCGTACACACTGTGGCGGATTATCTAAAGTACGTTAGTAACTAGTACAGATAAGATGTCTATCTCAAAATCGTTATTGTGAATTTTTTATTTAACGCATATGCGCAAAAGTAAGGTGAGATACCTCGGCCACGCACGAATAGTAAATTCAAATAAAGTTTAATTGTGTGAACATGTTTGCTTTAGGATTCATAGAAGGTCGCTATGACTACTGTAAAATTATACTCAAAATTTACTGTAAGTTAACGAGAGCGAAGTAGGATTTGATTGTAAATTTTTGAAAAGAGTAGGTTAAGGGAGGAAAATAAAAAATGAAAAATGTGAGAAAGTCAGTTCACAATGTGCATTCAAACCAACAATATCTCAAATAAAAATATCAATCGAAATAGTATCTTACGATACGATTCGCTTCGCTCGTGCGTCAACACCGCCATCTTGGGCAATCGGCTACTTACCGCCCGAGTTACGTATGCTACTTTTCAGCACGAGTGCGGGATAAGTAGTAGGTACCGTACGCTTCGCTCGTGCGTCAACACCGCCATCGTGGGCAATCGGCTACTTACCGCCCTTGTATCGTAATATACTATTTCCTCACACGTGCGCGGAAACCACTACTATTCCGCACGGGTTTGCGTGTGGAAACACGCCGACTGCCCACTGTAAAGCCTGTTGGGAATAACCCACTGGTAATTTTAAAGAACACAAGCGAGCCTTCGAATAACACATGGGTACCTGAAATGGAAATGCACTCAGAATATTTTCTTTCTTCTTCAAGAAATCCTTCATGGGAGCCGTATACCTGAGTGCATTTGGGTCGCTCGATCAACGCAATGAGAAGGAGTGAGTACATGTCCCATCACTGATCACTGGACAGGAGTATGCATTTCTCGCTTGCACTTGCAATAGCAATGAGGAGTTCTAGAAATCTACCTGAGGAGCACTTGACTCGACGGTTAAGACTCGTGCACTCAGAATATTTCTTCAAGAAATCCCTTTTTTTATATACTAGCACGTGTTAAACATCCTTTTAATGCTTTTCAGGTACCTAAATAAATTATTTAAGCCGGGCATGAGTGTAATGTAATAGTATATTGCTTTGAACATCTGTACCTTAGATATCATAAAAACCTTTCGTATATCTTTTTGAGAGATAATTACAGCAAAAATTGTTTTTTTATATTTGCAGGGGGCTCCGCCCCCGCACCCCCCGTTCCGCTCCTCCTTCCCCGACCTCCTTATCGAACCCACCGCCGCACTTGTGAGGAAAAATACAGTGTGCAACTCGGGTGAAAACTAGCCGATTGCCCTTGATGGCAGTAGACGCTTCGCTCGTGCCTAACCCTGCCATCGTGGGCAATCGGCTAGTTTCCACCCTAGTTGCACAAAATACTATTTTGTAATTTTAATAATAAAAGAGAAGCAAATAATAAGACAAAAAAGAATAAGGTTTTTACAGGACAAACAAGAGTGACGAAAAAGAAAACCTAATACTGAAGAGGAGAAGAAATCAGCAAACCTTATCAAATGGTGACAGCAATTACTATCGTTGGCCACAAACCGTCCCCGATTTCTGCTTATTGTGGCTACAATTTATATTGTACCCCACAACACCTTCATTTTGGTGTGCTAAAAGTTGTTTCAAAAGTCTCATAAAAGCTCGTGTCTGCGTCGTGAATTATTCAAGGTCAAAGGTCACAAAAATCAGTTTTTCGCGATTATCTCGGTTTCTATAGCTCCATTAATATTTATTATAAAAAGTGTAGAGCATAAAATTTACGAAAAATTTCGTTTTGTAAAATGTTTCCTACGCCCAATCGTTTTTGAGATAGAGGGCACAGAGCCCGCAGCGCTCAGCCATACTCACTGTAATGCAAGGTCTAGATGGCGGAGTTGTAACGCTCTGATCAGCGGCATAACCAATAACCTTGACAGACAACTCGATCTCTCCCGATCCCACCTCTGACCTTGTGGCACAATACTGTTTCAATTTCTGTAAGGCCGACTCACAAATAAAACACAAATCAGCAACAACTTTTAAAATTATTATTAAATATAATGTATTAACTAATAAATAATACAAATTATTTATGGTTAATGATATTTCAATGATTTAATAACTATATAAAGGTATTATTCACTCAGATTCACGATTGACCTTGCATTACAGTGAGTATGGCTGAGCGCTGCGGGCTCTCTGGCCTCTATCTCAAAAACGGTTGGGCGTATGAAAAATTTTATAAAACGAAATTTGTTGCAAATTTTGTGCTCCACACTTTTTATAATAAATGTTAACATCATTGGAGTTATAGAAACCGAGATAATCGCGAAAAACTGATTTTTGTGACTTTTGACCTCGAATAATTCACGACGCAGACACGAGATTTTATGAGACTTTTGAGACAAGTTTTAGAACACCAAAATGAAGGTGTGTACGAGTTTATAGCTTGTTATCTCTCATTCCGAGGTGAAACCCTAATATGACTGGGCTATTAGGATTTTGGACATTTTATAATTTTTAATTTAAGCTATGAAAATATTTTGTCATTGTGATGCACCCCAATCGTAAATTTTCTATTCCATTACGCCAGTATTCCGGAAGATGCATATTTTAATTTCAAATCCAAGTTCCGGTTTTTCTGTAAAATGTAAGTCCAGTGGGTGGTGGCTCTAATGCAATTTCCGCCCTTCTGTTATGAAGTTCAATTAAACTGTTCCACTGTACCGCAGAGCGGTTTAAAATTGCTTCCAGAACTGCTGAAATTCATCGGAAAGAATGCAGTAAATGCCCAAGCAAATCTCGGCAGCTGTGCGCCGGAGGGCGGGAGGTGGAGCCCGTTTATTGAAGTGAAATTGCTCCGAGAGACGCATTCCTGCGTCCGCGAATATGCTCAATCAAGCATCCGACGTGCCATTGCAGGACTACTTTCGCATGGCGTTCTTTCCGAGAAGGCCGGAGACACCCTCCCACTGTAGCGCAAGCCGGGAAAGGCTGCACTAATCATGCGTACGAACGGCGAACCTGGCAGTGGTTATTCCTGCAGCACGCTGTCATGCCGGAATGATAAATTATTTCACGTCACGGCCCTCCCCTCTGCTGTACCCACTTCCTCCTCGCGCAGCCAGCCACAAATCTGAAGGCATGTCATAAATAAATTACAACAAATTCGTTTTTTACGCTGTGCGCCCAATATATTAACATTATTAATAAAATTACCCGCAGCCTCTCGCTACGACCGCGGCTTGGTGGCGCGAGCGGCAATCAGGCGAAACACGTGTTCCGCTAATCATAAGACTTTCAGTTCGTGGCATGTTTTGAAAGTCCATCTACGTCCTGGCGTGCTGACCGCTTGACAGCCAGCCAAATGAGCGCGAGACTGGCTTAGGACAATCAGCGGTACGAGCCCGCTGGCCGCGAGGTCAGAGCCGGGCAGACAACCAGGCGGGCTGTCCGACCAGCCTGGCTAGACTATCCAGGTTGGAGGGACCTGCTCCAGGAAACACGACCAGCCAGCCGCCCGGAGGAAGGAGTCAGGAGGATACATGCGTAGCCCGGCACTGCGCTCAGGTGGCTTTTTGCTCCTTTTACGCAACTCACCGTGCGTGAGCGTCATTTAAAATTCCAGAATTTATCTTACATGAAGGCTTGATTAGCATTCAATGATGCTGTAATTCATTTACCCGGGAATAAGTTGTATGCCAAGAAGTAGATCTTTGTCCAGGTCTTGCGGGCTTATGCATAATGGATTGATCTTGTCTGCTTCCTGTCTCTCTCGCAGAATATGCTTGTCCGACTGAATCCAAATGAGATTGATTTCTGGTCTGTGGCCTATCTCAGCTCGGAGACATGGGATGTGGGCAACGGGCACTGACTCTCGGGTCTGAATGTTAACGAAAATTTTCAATTAAGTGGATTACTCAATCTGGGTGAAATTATTCAATGCGAAATGCCATGAATGACAGAGTAAAATGCTTTCATTACCATTCGTTACCGGCACTCGCCGGCCCCTTTGTGGGAAGACGCGCCGCGAATCTGGGCCTTTGCTCTGGACCGGCCGACACGGAAGGAATTTGGCTTTTCTGCCATTTGCAGGGGACACGAATTCTTTTTCACATAACGGAAAATGTTATTATAAAAAGCACATTTTTGACGAAATTCAAATTCATTCGACTAAAGTAGGTCAACTGAAATTCTCACTGTAAAATATACGTGCCCGTAACAAGCCCATATGTCGGTTAATCCAATTTATGTATTTATTTTAACTCGTCGTGTTGGGAGGGACTATTTTTGCCACATCGTGAATGGAACTTTATGACGAGCCCGGAATAAAATTGTCCTTTGATTAGCCAAACATGGATAATTTCATATAATAACAGCACTGTTGTAATTTTCAAGAAAAAACCAGTTTTGGGAATCAATCTTCCGAAGATGCTGTGGTACTGTGATACTTAATTGACGATAATACATATTATGTATGGTTGTCCCATCAATAGGCGGATTTGTGCATAATTCATATCAGGTTTTAGTTTAACCCTTAACCACTCTGCACTTTTTTCAAAAAAAAAAAAAAAATCATTAGCTAGCACGCAAAAAACGTGAAGAAGTCAATCTTTTTGGTAGGGACTATATTCTAACATGTAAGACTCTCCGGATATTGACTTTAATTTATTCAAACTTTCAAAACAATTAGTATATTTAAGCATACTAATTGCAAAAATAATTGTTATTTGGGATTAAGAAGAAGAACTTTTGAATTATGTGAACTTATTCATTTTGTGGTTAAGAACGATGAAATATTTGTTGTTATTTGTCGGCCTATAGAAATTAAATTTGATCAACATTTCTATTCGTACGAAGCGAGTTATTGCATTGGTGCTTTTTATATCAAAAAAATTCAATGTTTTGTTAGTCTTCCATCATAGCAGACTATGATTGGTCCAATCTGCTTGAAATTCCCTACGTTCCATCGGAATCAATATCAGAGTAAATTTTATAAATGTAGCACTCGTACTGATGAAAGAGTTTATTTATAGTAAACAAATTTTTTTTAATAGTGGCGTAGTGAATATTTGGATATTGTGGATCTCAAATATAAGCGCACTTAATTTAACAACTCTTATAACTGAAACCCATATCGCTTGTTATAGTAATAATAATAATAATAAAGCCATTTATTCAACAGTACGTAATAAAATTTCCTTAGTATTTACGTTATATAAAATCTAGGTTGTCTTCTGCTGATTGCCAGTCGGCAAAGGCCTCCTCCAACCTTTTCCATTCATTTCTGTCCTTAGCAGCCCGACTCCAGGTCACTCCTGCGAAATTGGCCAGGTCGTCCACCCATCTTTGACGGGGTCTTCCCCTCTTTCTTATGCCATTCCTGGGGTACCATTCTGTGACCTTCTTGCTCCACTTCTCCTTCCCTCTACTCATATGCCCAGCCCATTTCCATTTTAGTTTCCTAACGTTTGGTGCTATGTCCCGAACCTTTGTGATTTTCCTGATGTCTTCTAACCTGACTCTATCTTTTTTCTTGATTCCCATCATACTTCGCTCCATCAAGCGTTGGCATATGTTTAGTTTCTTACTGTTTAATTTAGTGAGGGCCCATGTTTGACTTCCGTACATCAATACATGGAGAATGCATGTGTTAAATACTTTAGATTTAATCGAAATGTGCAGTTCTTTATCTTTCATTATTTTTTTCATGCTATTCTCCTGTTGATTTCTTTTTCAATGTTGTCTGTGGGTGAGATAATTTGGCCTAGATAAATGTAGTCATCCACATATTCTATCTCATTTTGGCCAACCCTGATGGTTTCATTCTTAGGACCGTTGGTCATTACTTTCGTTTTCTCCTTGTTCATTGTTAATCCCACCGTGTGACTTTCTAATGCCAGATCATTTACCATGACATTCAGTTCGTGTGGAGTTTTTGCAAAGAGAACTATGTCGTCTGCAAATCTTAAATGTGTTAACCAGGTTCCATTGATGTCAATTCCATATCCGTCCCAATTTAGTCTTCTAAATATCATCTCGAGGACTGAAGAAAAAAGTTTTGGAGATAGCGGGTCTAACTGTCGCACACCCTTTTTTATGCTAAATGGTTCTCCTTTCTTTTCTAACTGTACGCATGCTGTACTTTCCTTGTATATCTTCCTTAGTATCCTTATGTACTTGCTTTCGATACCTTGTTCTTTTAGGGCCTCCCATATCTTGTTGTGAAATAAAGAGTCAAAAGCCTTGCTGTAGTCTATATATGCCATGTAATATAATTGGTTGTATTCATAGGATTTTTCTATGATCTGCCTCATAACATGTACATATATGGTCCAATACTGAGTAACCTCTACGAAAACCTGCTTGCTCGTCTAGTTGGTTGTCGTCTAGTTTTCTTTCCAGTCTTCTTAGCATTATTTTCGCAAATATTTTGTATAAGTTGGACATAAGGCTGATCGGGCGATAATTAGCTATATTAAGTTTATCAGCTTTTTTATATAACAATACTATATTAGATTTGTTAACAATATCAAAATATTTATTTCGTCACTATCAACGAAGCATTTGTTAATAATAATATAGTAATAAATAAACTCTTTTCTCAATATGTAAACTGTATTTACTCTTTCAACTCTTGACGTACTGATATTAGGAATGTTTGTCTTTTTAGTCAAGGTTGAATCGACACCGTTCGACATTATGTCAAGAATGTGTCTACCACGTTTCATGCAGAGCAATCATAGTGCACGTTATCCAAATACCATCGCCGTTCTACATTTAAACTTGTCGTACTTCGATTTAGTAAATTCGCGATTACATAAAAATCATAGATGAAATTTGTTATTGCAAGTACGTTTTCCATTATTATTACTCTTTCATCCTCTCAGTGATGCAGCACTGCCAACACAGCATAAACAAACATCGGAATTCGCGAATTACTCGGGCTTTTGAGCGCGTGCTTGTGACGATAATCTGCAAGCCGAAAATTCAGTCTGTGAAGGCTAAACAACATAAACTATCAATCTCAATAAAAAAATTTTGAAATATATTTTGTTGGTAGCGGCTTGTGTCGAGGCTAAGAATCCAAAGTCGTTCGTTTGAAACGCATGAGCTTCGTCGTAGGGTAACTAACTTTATATCGAGCGTTACAGACTTACTAACATTGATAACGTACTATTTATTTAAATTCTAAAGTAAAACAATTAAAAATCACCAAAAATATTTCTTTCTGTACTCCAGAATACTGGGAGATTAAAGTACGCAGCTCAAACTTATAGAAGGAACATTTGGGATATTTAAAACGCAAGAAATGCCACAGAAAAAATAATAACCACTTTTATGATCTACCCCTCAAGATGACGCTTACGTGAAATTGAATTATGCGCATTGAGTAGGCACTTAAAAATACTTCCTTATTGACTGAAACTTCCTGCATTACTCGCTGTAAATTCCATGCGATACTTCAAGGATATTCTTCCTGAAGAAGATTCACTTACATGTCGCTCTTAATTAGGTTAAAACACTTCCTTCCGCATGCACTTTTGAGTAATTGAAGGCCCTGAAGCTCATTGGGTATATTTAATTTAGTAGGAGGTTATTAAAGGATTGCTAATATACGTGCATAATATTTAAATACTTTACTACTGCATATATTAATTCAAAAGATATTTGCTGAAAAACTAGACATCACCCTCCTTGACCCCCTAAAAATACCCAGAGCTCAAATTAAGGGTAAGTACATTTTAGGTTATGTTTAGGACATCAAAATGAAGGTTTGTACATAAACCGACTTCGGTCGGACTTTTTTCTTGATTATGACTTCTTTGTGATTAATTTTACAGGACTAAAATACCATACCGTAAATATTTATTTATTTCAACCGCCGCCGGCGCGCCGTCGTCGCGTCGTCGGTCGCGTGGGGTTTATAAAATCCAATTATTTTAAAAGTGAATATCTACTCAAACGTGATGAGTGTGTGCTCTTTTAAAACATTCCGACGCAACGAAAGCTTTTCTTACGTTGTATTTCTATATATATTTTAAAATTTAAAAAAAATATAGAAAATGTAAACATAACGTACATAAAACACACAGGGGTTTTAAAGACTGACCATGTCACAAAAAATAACGTGACCGACGCACGGTGGGTTAAATATCTTCCGCGCCATGTCAGCGTCAATCGACTCAAAAATAACGGCAAAGATAGTAGTGAACGTGCAGTAAAATCTCGTGATCATCAAAACACAGAATTCCAATAATCGAGACCTATTAAAACCACCTTCATGAGGGCACGGCATCACTCAAAAGCGATCAGCTCCAGCCATGGATCATTTTCATTTCGCATCCCTGGTCAAAACGCTACGAGCATTGCGATCCGACTCAGCTGGTCCATTCAAGATCGCCAACTCCAGCATCTGCGGTCGCGAAACGTACTACGCGCGAGGCGATATGCAAATGGCAGTGATGGGGCCCTGTTTCTACCTTCCCAGTCACTCCCAGACCCCGTGCTGTCGTAGAGGAGTCCTACCGCGACGTGATTGAAAAGCCAAGCATTACAAGACGGGCCTGCAAGTGCAACTGCTGCCGTGGCAGGGTACAAATATTAAAGAGCCCGGCTGCTATCAATCATAGCTCATTTTGGCCGTATGATTACACACGCGGTCCATTTGGGCTTGCTGGGGCACGATATTTGGGATTCACGTTTCACGAATTATGCATTTAATGGCCGTGCACTTTGCATATCCCGGGCCCCGGCTGCGAAGCCGTCCGTGCATGTATCCACCGCTTCCCCGCAAGGGACCGAATCGGGTTTGGTTTTACTACTTATTTGGATTTAGAGGATCGTTACGGCCGCGGGCGGGCAAGCGGGACGCCCTTAAATATCCTCGCGATAGGCGATTGAGCTTTTAAGTGGATTTCGCTACCAACGCTCTCTTTGCAGTGCACTTGACAGAACAGCTTTATTCTGTTAAATTACAGTCAGTGGATCATCAGCGCGGATATTTACTTTGCTGCTTTCATTAATTCTTAAGCATCAGCATATATGGAAATGCGGCCGTCGATGAGGAGCTGGGAGCCTCATGGGATTTAGCATCGCCGTTGCTCGTATGCAATATTCGCTGATGGGCTCGGATGCAAGCCTGGCGATTTTATGAAAATTACCTCAGTAGCCCGACTGACGGAAATCAAATTCCGCCGGGCTCGTGTAGTTTCGAAATAAGTGAAATTTTGGCTAATAACAGTCCTTTCAAACAGCCCTTGAATATTTTACTTCTCACCCCTAGACCCAGCGGTGCAATTGCTGCAATTGGAGAATGAGAGTGAATACACTCAAAAAAAAATAAAACAGTTTTAAACATTTAAGAAAAGAATTAAAAGATTTTTGATGTGAATGCCTTTAATATATCCGACTGCTTAAATTTATTTTGTTTTTTCTTACATTGCAAAGCAACCTTAATTTTGATTTTTAATTTTACATTTGTACAATGGAGCTTAAAGCTCCCGCTACAGTTTTTCCAGAGTTTTGCAGCAAATTGCTCCTATAATTACTACAACATAGTTCATCTGCTTTTTTGTATTAGGGTTAAATTCCTCCGGTTAAATTTTGTGTTCACCTACACTGAAAAAAAAACTCAATTACTAAACCAAGTCTAATTTATTTCCATTGCGACATATGTTAAATATAGGGTTTTCCAATAAGGACTTGACAACTTTTTTTCAAAATAAAATGCAAACCATTTGAGATATTTCAAAAACTTTATTATCGGGTTGAAATACAATCAAAACATTTATGAATGGAAATCGACTTCGTTCATATGGCCACCGTGGGCACGTTTGCAGCGGTCGATTCGTTGGATCCAATCTTCAATGACTCGGCCACACATTTCGGCCGAAACGGCTGCTATTTCGCCTTCAATGTTGGCTCTGAGCTCTTCCAACATCGTCGGCTTGTTGGCATAGACCAATGACTTGGCGTAGCCCCAAAGAAAAAAGACTAGAGGCGTTAAATCGCACGAACGAGGCGGCCAATCGACTGGTCCATTTCTTGAGATAACACGCTCATCAAACTTACTCTTCAATAAATCGATTGTAACGTGTGCTGTGTGGCTTGTGGCACCGTCCTGTTGAAACCACATGTTGTCCAAGTCCATATCTTCCAATTCGGGCCAATTATAATTGGTAATCATGCCGCGATAACGATTACCATTCACAGTAACGTGACGATCATTATCGTCGACGAAAAAATATGGCCCTATGACGCCGCCGGCATGCAAACCGCACAGTTATTTTTTGTGGATGAAGTGGTGTTTCATGAAGCACATGTGGATTTTCACCCGACCAATAACGTATATTTTGCTTATTGACGAACCCATTGAGCCAAAAATGAGCTTCGTCACTGAAGATGATTTTGCGATGAAATTGACATACATAAAGGGTCTCTCAATAGGAATGACCTGCTTTTGATAACTCGTGGCGACCATATTTGTTCATGGTTTTTTGACAGGTCTGTGCAGTTATGTTCAGTAAGGTTTGCGATTCCATCATGACACGTTTCCCTTTGATCCAACGCTTGGAAATTGTCCACAATTAAAAACGCAAATTCGCATTCTGTACTGTAAGAGCGCTTCGTGCAAAAAACGGTCGTCATAATGCTCCTTCTGAGCGCGTTATAAGACTCATAATAACAAGTTTGAAAGTGAATTCGCTTTTCACGATACAAAGGTGCCTGTAAAACAAAGAAATGCCCGAAGTGAACAAAATATTGCCGCCGTTCAAGCCAGTGTTTGTGAAAACTCAAATGCGTCTGTTCCGCGCCGCTCTCAAGAGTAAGGGCTCCCCAGGGTGACAACCTGGCGAATTTTACGATTGGATTTCGGTCTGCATCCTTATAAGATATTATTGGCACAAGAACTCAAGCCAACCGATCATCACATTGCGATTTTCATCGCAAAATCATCTTCTCAGATGAGGCTCATATCTGGCTCAACAAGCAAAATTGCCGCTATTTGAGTGAGTCAAATCCACGAGTGGTTCATGAATTACCATTGCATCCACAAAAATTGACCATTTACTGTGGATTATGGTATGGCGGAATCATCGGACTCTTTTTTTTCGAAATGAGGCAGGAGATGTCGTTACCATTAATAGCAACCGCTATAACACGATGTTGACCGATTTATTTCCCGGAATTTGATGAAATTTATGCGGACGACCTTTCTTTCCAACAAGACGGCGCACCGCCTCACATTTTCCGACTTAACATGGTCTCATTGCGCGGTAAGTTCGGTGAGCCGTTAATTTCCAGAAATGGTCCCATCGCCTAGATCGTGTGATCTAACACCTTTGGATTATTTCCTTTGGGGCCACATTAAGTCGAAGGTATACACTATACCAGGGGCGCAACTAGACATTTGGGGGCCCGGGGCAAAAAATTTTGGGGGGGCCTTTCTTCTAAATTTTTTTTTTATTATTATTATATAAATTTATATTCCAACTTTTACATTTTAAATTTACATTTGCCTCCTCGCTTTTATGCCACTGAAATCCTTTATAATTCTTCTCTAATAATCCTTCCCGCTGCCTTTGGTCCTTTTCACCTTCCCACTAACTTAAAGTTTTAACTCTTTGTTTGTTTTCTTTTTTTCACTATCACTGTAGTTTTGTCCACTGACGCTATCTACTCACTAAATGTTAACCTTATTAATTTCCTATAAACTTCACTTGATCAATATCTCACTACTTTCACTTTTTCTCTAACATGCTTTCGACATTCCCGCCTTACATGGAATGAACTTCCTCAGTCTTCCTTAAACTGTCTACCCTTTATGCCTAATTTACTCAACAAACGATAACGTACCTACCTACTTTTCCCCAAATTACCTAATGACTCATCTCTGCTAATTTACCTACATAATAATTCCCACATGTGCGCCACCGCGGATATCTTTCCCTTTTTCCTAATTTCATTTCCTTTGTCTCATTTTTCTAAATCGAGGAAGCCTGCGCTCCTCGCTGAAATTTACCTGCTATGAGCCCGAACCCCCTGCTAAACATTCATATGCACAGATCTTGCTTGTGCACGATTCCTTTTCCATATTGCACAAATGTGGCTTACTCAACTTATCTCTACTGGAAAAAATGCGTTTAGATTTTCAGCCGGTTTTTCCCTCGCATGAAACGTAATGGGTATTCTATCGTAACGATATCATGGGAAAATTTTTCTTTCCCAAAAATCAAAAATTTTTCGTTTCCATCATTGTCACTCATTTCGAGAGCTTTTCATATTTTACAAATTTTGTTTTCTCTGTATCGAAAATCCTCTTTTATTTGTTACTTTCAACTGAAGCTGAAAATTTGCTCCTAAATTAACATTATAAATTAGCAAAAATTCGAAGTATGAACTATTAAATATTTTGAATATTGCTAGAGCTATTTTTTATTTGAGTGAGTAAAGTCAAATGAAACAATCGACAACCACGACAAAAACTCTGACCACTCATCAAAATCCGTTTTCGAAGTGTAAAATTCAAACAAATGTATAGTAACTTTTCAAGTTCAAGGAACTCCAAGCAGGATGTTTTAGCATTTTCGATTATATTTTCGCGATCCGCGCGGGGCCCCCTTGAACCCGGGGCCCGGGGCAAATTGCCCCGGTTGCCCCCCCCTGGTTGCGCTCCTGCACTATACAGCAACCATCCTACAACACTTGAGGCGTTTGAAGCCAATCAAGCCGTCAAGCTATAGCTGAGATACCGGCCGAAATGTTGCACAGAGTCATAGAAAATTGGCGTGAGCGGATGAACGTGTGCAAGAGGAGCCGCGGTGGCCATTTGGCCGATATTTTATTCAAACCATAAATCGCATAAAAATTTCTTTCAAATAAAGAAATCAGAACCATTTTTGCTCGAAAATTTTGTGTTTTATTCAAATTTAAAGTTCGGATGATCTTATTGGGAAACCCTATATATGTATGTATAAACTTAAAATCGAAGTTCCAAACTAAACATTTCCAGTTTAGAAATATTTTTGAGTGGTGAAATATCTAAACAAGGAAAATAAAATATCACACTGAAAAGCAGTTGGCAAAGCATTCTCAATTCAGTATTACCAAGTACGATTTCTGTTTATAATTGTAAATAAACTATAGTGATTTCTAAGAAAAGGCTTATTTTAAATGATTGGAGTATGAGGTACGATTTACGATATAGATCATATAATCGTCGTATAATCTAGGAACAATATAAAATGTGGTTCCCGTAAATTCGGGTTTATGCTATATATAAATATATGAATATTACATTTTTCAGAAATTTTCAGAAATATTTTCGCTTAGTGTATCTGCTCTACTAGTGCCGTATTTATTGAGTTGGTGTTGCAACATTAACCATTCCTAGTAGCCGGGTTATTTTTCATATTCTTTATGGAATCCCTTTTCTTCCATAGATGGCATTGAAATTCTGATACTATAGTATAGTATCTAGATTATAATCTAGAGTCTTCTGGCGGTATATTCCTTGTGAGTTTTTCCTGTAATGGAGGATTTTTAAGATATCTTCTTTAAATCATGTGACTATATGTATATTTGTTTCAAAAGCGTTTTGATTGAATTTAGAGCATTGTTTCACTTTAATTTAAGGATATTTGGTTGCAAAAATAAATAACTTTGTAATAACAAAACAATATGATTTAGTTGTGAGATATTTATTTACATATTTACACGATGCAATGTGATGCAAACATGGAGAGTTCTTATCGCAGAGAAATAAAATAGTGTTTAAATAAAGTAAATATTTTAGAATTTCAAAGACATGCTTTAACTTTATAGGAATTTTTCTTGAAATGAAGGTGTAGTATGATATTTTATAATTAGACACAGGCATATCATTTTAATTCGTCAATTTGAAGAATAAAAGTGAATACTTTATCTTTTTGATTGCAGTATTATAAAATATTTTTGTTCTAACCTAACCAGATGCAAGGCACTTTATGAGTAGAGAGAAAGGTTCTCTTATCTTAATAATTTATTTTGCTAAATTTTTGTTAGATGTATTATAGGTGTAGGCTTGGTGAAAAACATACATATGTACGTTTCACATTTAGTCCAAAAGCCTCTTAATAAGAAAACACGTTGCAATTACGATAATAGGCAAATGGATATCAGGAATAATTGCTTATAAATTGTGCCTATACTCATTATCCTTAGGAAACCCTTTCCAAAATTAAGGCTTAAATTACAACTCGCTCTAATTTCCTTTAAAGTTCAATTAACGTATGTAGGTGTACGCCGCCGTTCAGAGGCAGTTTAGAGAGATGGGGGTCGGAAAATATAAATATTAACGACTGGGAGTAACCCCAAAATTTTAAGTGCCTACCGCTGGTGCTTATAAAAGAAGGGCTAAGATGACGTGTAGGCGTACATACTAAAATATACACGGGTAATTACTTAATTACGTGCAATTTGTTTTAATATTTAAAATATTTAAGTATTTTAATTACCAATAATACTACAATTTTAATTTTCATTCCTTAAAACGAAACCAATAATATTAGAAAATATAAATTTAGGCTCGAATTGCAAGCGAGTAGAAACGCTAGCCAAAGATATTTCAGCTAACTAAAAATTGCAAGTGAAAAACTCAAATTTCGGCTCAAATTATAACGGTTTAAGTCTTGATCGGAAAATTGGCCATAACTGATACATGTATTTTCGTTACACATGTTTCAGAATTTATCTCAGAACGTGATCCCCAAATTTGAAAGCTTTTATCTTACCACTTAGCTAAATTGTGTAATTTAGTCTTCTGCTTCTGACCATATCTACACTAGTTATTGCTTTCTAGATTTTATTATCGAATTTAAAATTTTAGCACTTCAGAATATTTAAATCCATCACAAATAGCTTTCTCGTCCTCATCTTCAGATTCCTGTGGATCTTAGAATATGAAGGTTGAGAGTAATATTTTGATTTCGCGATATTAAAACTTGGTTCAATTCTGCCGTGATTGCATCAATCAGAATATTAATGAACAGCAATGCGATCTCATTTCCACGAGTGATATGATAAAATTGATTATGCTCAAAAGACCGTCCGGCCAGGAATGAATAACCATGGGATCCTGTCTGCTGGTCTAATTTATTTGCAGACGGCGCTATTTGCCGAGCTAGATAGAGACCAAACACCCGGCAAAGGGAGCTTATCTGCCTATTTGTTCGTCGTCATCGGACGGCACAAACGGATTTATTTAGCTACCTTTGTTGTGCTAATCAAACTATTCCACCAACGGGAGTATAAAGCCATCGAAGCCCATTACTGCCGCGGCTACTGTCATACCCGCAATGATTGTCTTCGCGCATAGTCGCGTATACTATGGGTTCGGGTGATTTGCAGGTGCTTTTTCGCCTTTGTGCCTTACATTTACCTTACCCTGTCGCATTATACCTACTCTGCTCGTTTGGTGGTGTTCTCTTTAAAAATCACACAGTTCACTAAACAATCGACGTATGGTTTCTGGAAGAATTTCGCAATTTATCTGATTTATTGTTGTAATTTCTCATGTCAATTTGCGTTGCGGTGCCGTGCCAAGCTACAGCCGTCGCATCTGACTAAGCCGCAGCAAAATCCATAGACGACGACTCCAGAGACAACGAGAAGTGTGCAGCCTTACGGAATGTATTTGGCCATTGTACAGAATCATAAGTGCAGTCTAAGGGGCCAGTTCCAAGTGATATATGAGAAAATGGGAATCACATATTGTTGTTATCTCGAAAGGAATTTGTCTCCCCGTAAAGACATCGTTATTGCTCAAGCACTGTGGCTCACGATCCTATTCAATTAGCCCTCTTCCATGAGTTGATTCGCACAGATTTTGGAATGATTTCATCTTTCAGCTTCCTAGATAATTTTGTTCTTGCAGAAATATTTCCAATTCAGAATCATCATTGTTTTAAATTCTTGTTTCCCCCGTCCGTTTTTAAGCTAATAAAAAATTATGCTAAACTTCAATATAAGGTAGAAGTAATGAAGTAATTTAACCAGACTCAAACAAAACTATTAAAGGCTTGTAAGTTGTTGTATGTATATATACATACCACCAAAAAGCAAAAATCGAGCAATTGCGTGTCGTATACGCATCAATTTAGGGTTCCGTAGCATGTACTAAGTAGCAATAGTATTTTTTGTCAGGATTATAAAATAAAAATAATTCACTCTCATTGAATTTGATTTTTTTTTGTCGAAACTATTAGACCAGTCAAAATAGACACAAAAAAGTCCAAGCCCAAATAAAATTTCCACAGAGCTGAACATTTTTATAGGCTTTAAATCTATCATTACAAATGAAATGTCAAGAGTCCCCACTGACCCGACATGCAATAAAAATTTTATTCAAGGTCAAAGCTTAACGACATCGGCTTTTCGCATATTACTCGTAAACAATAAGTGTTATCGTAAACATATTTCATATAAAAGTTGTAGATCTTGCAATTGCCTACAAAAGCGGTCAATAAACATTTTTTCCTACGAATCACTATTTTTGTGATATCGCGAGTTCAAACATCGAGAATTCTAATATGCACTCATACGTCCACGCGGTCAACCACAGTTACGGCAAAAATATTTTTCCGCACGCATGAGGGATAAGTACCACTAAAACGCACGCCTTTGCGTGCGGTAAGTTGCTTATTTCCCACTGCTTGCTTTCGACGGTCAAAAAAACACGCTGCAGAAAATAAAACACGCACCTCGGTACCCAAGACAAGAGATACGGAGATCCCTGTGTGCCGCACAAGTAATTTTTCACGTCAGGAGTATGCATTTCTCACTTGCACTTGCAGGAGCAATGAGGAGATGCAGAAATATTTCTCGCTTGCACTTGCAGTAGCGTAAAGGTTTCGTTACGACAAAATCTTTATTGCCAATGGTCCTTTTTATAAGTGTTTAGAATTGGAATTTTTGTCCTCAACAATTTCCAGGTAATCAGCAACATTCGTGAAATATGCTGCAATATTTCTTTACTTTCACTAAGCAAAACTCGTTACAAGCGATAGTCTTGTTGTAATTATTTCTTAAATTATTATTATTTCTGTTGTGGGGGGCTCTGCCCCCACACCCCCCTTTCCCTTTTCGCGCCCTTTCCTCGACCCGCCTCTTCCGACGGTCGCATGCCTCACTAGTGCGGAAAAATAGAATGTGCAACTCGGGCGGTGCGTAGCCGATTGCTTACGCTGCAGCTAAATGCACTCGCTTCGCTCGTGCGTTTATTGCTGCCAGCGTGCGCAATCGGCTACTTACCGCACTTGTTGCACAATATACTAAAGCAAACTTGTAATACTCGAAACGCCCTCTACGCAGGTGTCATCACTTTCGTCGTAGCTACAAAACGAGGCGAAAAATGGGAAAATAGTGTTTGGACCTGTTGCCCTTCCCTCGGTCCCCTGTGATAGTTACGGCAAAATTCACAATTTTAGAAATGCTTATAGTGATGACACCTGTGATATTGATTTAGATATTTTAGCTACCAATCCACCAACATTTTTCTTGACGTTTTTACCGTTTTAGAGTACTTAAACAAGATTTACGACGATTATTCGTATTCTTCAGATATCTAATGTTCCTTGAGTTAGCCTTCGTAAATGTTGTGTTTCAATCGTTGAGCCATTTACGTTCTGTTCCATTTATCTTAGCGTTTATGCGTTTCCCTAAAATCTGTAAATTGTTTAATGTGATCCCTATATTTAAAAAAGGGAAAAAAGATTTGTTCGAGGAAAATTAGGGCAGTTGCTAAACTTCCTCCTACTCCAAAACTTGTTGAGGCTACTGTAAAGGATTACTTGAACTTTTATAGCAGTTCTATTTTATCTGAGAGGCAACATGGATTTGTAATCTGGTTGAATTTTCAAGTTACTGTTTAACAAATTTAGAGAAAAAAAAATAAGTCGATTGTGTTCACACTAATTTTAGCAAGGCATTTGACAAGCTTTCCCATAAATTTAAATTACTACGAGTTGGCTTTTCTAATTATATTGTTCTTTGGATCAAGTCATATCTCTAGAGTCGATCTTTCAAAGTTAGGTTTTCCGCCACCTTTTTTGATGCTATTCCTGTTTTGTCTAGCTTTCCATAAGGTCCCTCCATATCCACAAAGGATCTTGGTCCCTTCCTGTTGAATCTCTACATTAATGACCTGTTTCCTATAATATGCAGTGCACGCACATGTTTTAACATACATATGTTGATGACTTAAAAATCTTTAGGTAAACCGAGTCTTTACAAAACGCTTATAGCCTAAAAGAAAACCATATTATTTTTGCGAAGTGGTGGTCTCTAAAAATTTTAAATGTGAGAAAGTGTGACTTTATATCACTTAGTCGACACAACTCTCTTTTAGAGTTTTCGTATAAAATTTACGACAACCTTTTGTCTGGCCAGGATAACTTTGTGGATCTTGGCTTGAATATTGATATAAAATTTTATTTTAGACGCCGCCCGCTTTGAGAATAAAATCAATCGAGCCACATCAATACTTGGCTTCATAAAGCGTTGGTCTTAAGATCATTCTGAACCCTATATCTTTTAAATTTTATCCTGTGATTTTTTGTCCATGCTATGTATTTCAAAATACGCTTCTGTAGTCTGAAAGCCGCATTATGACGTGGATATAAAACGTATCGAAGCAGTACAAAAAAGGTTCCTGGGTTTCGCTCTTCGCCACTTGCTTGGACAGATCCTTGCAATCTTCCTCTTTATGAGGACAGATTAAAATTATTAAGTTTGACATCCCTCTCTAAACGTTGAGAAGTTGTAAGTGTTTTACTCTTGCGTGATATTATTGCTGGCGATATGGACTCTCCTAATCTCTTAAACTTAAATAATGTTTATTCTCGGCCCCGATTGACTAGAGGACAACATTTTCTTTATCCTAATAACCATAGAACTAATTACGGCAGAACCAATATTGGCAATGTGTTCAGTACGTTCTATCCTTATTCAGATAGATAGACTGTGTTAGATTAATATTTAATAATAAAGATATATTTATTCAATATGTAACTAGTTACCTAATCTAATAGTAAATTAATCAATAGTAATGCAACTTAATAACTGAATTCAAATATGTATGTATTGTGCATTATATTTATCTTAAATTGCAATTTATTATCTTTATTAACTGTCAGATTGTATATTGTAGCTGTTGATGAATAAATAAACAAATTAAATGTTTTCGCTAGTCGGAGATATTTTGTTATTATATTGGCTTGAATTACTTTTTCGATTTTAGCACTAGTCGACCATATTACTTTAAGTACATTCTATCGTAATAAATTGCTGTTAACAGTTAGTTCTCTTAGAGCTATTAATTTTATGAACTTGCTGTGAATAATTATATTATGGTTGTAAAGCGTAGATAAAACCTGCGTTTAATAAAAAATACGAGAGCTTTATGTTGGAATTTTTATTAGATCTGGTACTCCGTTACTTAACGCAATATTATTACCTGACTTTCTATTATAATTGACATGAAATGGAATTGATTCCAGCCAATATTGTAAAAGAATAATTCTTTGGGGCCATTGAGGGTAATTTATTAGCCACAATTCTAGTCAAAGACCACTTTCATCGAGAAATTGGAAAGAAATTAAATTTGTCCGCAACATTCCACATAGCCATAGAGAGCGAGAGTTGGCTGCAAAAAAGCAGGCCTATCGGGCAATAGTATTTAAATGTTAGTATTTACAGCGACCGTAAGAAAATAATTGTACGAATGGGCAGAACTGTTGCCAAAGCTTGGTATATTAATAATAGTAGAAAAATAGTTTTTCGTAAATATCTCATCTTCTAGACATACTAGGGGAAAAATTTTTTAACTTTTGATAGATCCCGAAATTCTCTTCAAGTTTAGTTACATCAACTTTTTTCTTAAAATTAATACTTGTTAAGTTATACCGCGAAAAAGGTTAAAAAATTAGGACCACAATTTGTTTTTCGCATTTATCTGGTTTTGGATAAGTTGTAATAAAAAATACATCCACACAAAAGCTATAAGGCACAAAATCTGGAATAGATTCCATAAACAACATTTTTCCCTGCGACAAAAGGTTAAGTCTCTATAAAGGCACAAATTCACAAAATCGGCGAAAAATTGGTCATAAATAACTCCGATTTCAGCAGATTGCAGCCCTAAAGATGAAGAAGTGGCTTCAAAGGATTGAGGGTACCGAGCGGTGGACGATATTTTCAGGAAAGGTTCACTATGCTCACTATGCACTGGTTTCCTCCCCCTTCCTGATCCGTCGCCGCCCACCCCACCCTCGCAACTTCCAGCGTTCTGATGAGGATTATAAAAGTTATCCTATTTTTTTCTGAAAGCAGTGGATTCCAGCTTTCAATTGAGCCCATTTTAATACATCTGCTCGAAATGTTTATTTTTATACGGAAACAGAAATCCATAATTTTGGGGGCCCTCAAATTCACCACTGGAGGTAATAAAGCTGGTCGGATGTTAGGAAAGCTTTGGTGAAAGCATCAATTTCACCAAAGTTCATTTTAATCTGCGCCTGGGCGAAAATAGCAGCGCACAGCTGAAATTCAGCAATCAGTCTGATCTTGACTATTCAACAACAACTCATCTGATCTTGGTGAGCTGTTTAAATTCCTCTTAAGGCCAAACCAAAATGTGCATACCGCTCTGTAAGAAACCTGCCAAAACTGGACGAAACGAACTACTATTCCCATTGTGGTTTGGGGATAGGTTTTGTGTGTAGTCGCAAGTTTGCATGGGCTTCCGTACGGAGCGGTATGCACATTATAGTTTGGCCTTTAGGACTGCCTTGTTCAACAAACCCACATCCACATATGTCCTGACTTGGACCATTCACCGTGAGCTGCCCTTGCTCAAATTCACCTAAGGCCAATTTATATCGGCTTATACAAATCATTCCACAAGCTGTCATTGCTCAATTTTCTGCGTTCCTTTAAACCTATTTTTAGCCGAAGGGAACGACGAACATCTGGAGCAATTCAAGAAGTGAATTGTTATTAGGTCCGCAACTAAGTTCCCGCTGTTTTTCAATAGATGGCTCCAGTAGTAAGAGTTGGTCGATTATAGCATTACTAAAACGTCATGAACCAAGCTTAGACATATGGTAAGCAAGCCGCTTTGATACATTTGTGATTTTGTTTTTGGAACATATACTTTTGGTTGTGTGAAAATGTCTGATTATGTGCCAAATAATCGTCATTTGCGGGGAAGTGTTGCTTTTCGTTTTTCATTCGAAGAAAACGGCGGCTCAAGCGCATCGAGAACTCCAAAAAGTTTACGGAGATGCTGCTCTAAGTGAAACAACGTGCCGTGATTGGTTCCGTCGCTTCAAAGACGGTGATTTTGATGTTGACGACCGTTCGCGTGAAGGAAGGCCGAAAATCTTCGAAAACGCTGAAAAGACGTTGAAACCGAACGAAACGATCACTGGGGAACGGTATCGAACTCAATTGATGCGATTGAGCCGAGCACTGCGCGAAAAGCGGCTACAATACGATCAGGGCACGAAAAAGTGATTTTACAGCACGACAACGATCGGCCTCACGTTGCCAAACCCGTCAAAACCTACTTAGAAACACTCAAATGGGAAGTCCTACCCCACCCGCTATATTCCCCAGATATTGCGCCGTCCAATTATCACTTATTCCGTTCGATGGCACATGCTCTGACTAATCAGGAGTTCCGTTCATATGACGACATCGTAAATTGGCTTGATTCATGGATAACCTCAAAAGACGAACACTTCTACCGTGACGGTATTCGAGCTCTGCCAGAAAGATGGGAAAAGGTTGTCGCTAGCGATGGGCAGTACTTTGAATAACTCATTTGTAACCATTTTTTCATAATAAAGTTTTATATTCATAAAAAAAAACAGCGAGAACTTAGTTGCGGACCTAATATTTCTGCGTTTAGTGAATTCCGAATTTATTTTATATTTTATTCCTTTGTGATAGCTTAAGTGGTCTTTACATGGGCACAGCAAGTTTGCCAAGTAAGTGAGATTGCGCCGAAAGTGTATTCTGCACATGCCCAAGAACTATAATCTAAGTTAGTGAGACCACCTTACTAAGTTGGATCATTCCAACTTTTAGTGCGATAAGTAGCACTGCCAAATAATAATTTAAACTTTTTCGGTTACCTACACTTCCATATTTTAGTATAACATGTTATATTCGTATATTAGCAGAACGGAAAAGTGCTAAACAGTAGAAACCAGTTGTAAGTAACCCAGAGTGGCTTGTGATTTATCCCTATAGCCATACGCAAGCTATTTTCATAAGTCGCAAGAACTAGCAGACAAACATCTTTTAAAAAAGTATAAGACACCCTAACTTTTGGTCGTTTTTCAATCCAGTCACGAACCCATTGCTTTTTCTTCTTCTTGTTACTCCCTCTTTAATATTAATTTCTGCTATGATACATCGATGAATCACGTTAAATGAGATGTGTTTAGTTTCTTCGTGTAAACAGTTTGCCAGTTTACCTTGATGTGCTCATTAACTAAATAAAATAGATTGGCCAATTTAATGTGCCCATGTAAACGCCGCTTTAACCTAAGTTTTCGAGGGTTCCGGAGCCGTTTGATGCAATTAAGTTGTTTACCAGGGAACAAGTTTATCCCTCGTTGTCTAATTTTAGATCTTATTATTTTTCTCCTGTGTTTTCTTTGTTTTTATCATTGTTGGTCTGAGTTTATTGCTTTTGCGAACATTATTTACATATTTTGTTATCGTAGGATTTATGCATACACAACATAACTAACATCGAAAGTCGAACTGCGATAGTTCCTTGTCGGAGACTGAAAGTAGCAATCTGCTGAGGATGCTCTAAGCACCTTTATGGGATGCCTTGTATATGAATTTAATAAGTTTTATCCGACAACCAAATTTAATATAAATATGGCAAAATGTTTCCAAAGCAGAATACTTAAACTCTTGTTACAATATTGGTGTAGCGTGAAATGCACTTGTTATATTAGTTATAAGGGCGCGTCATATATTTTTAAAAATGTTTCTCGTTCGCTAGAGGCAGACGAGTAATTTTTAAACTCGTCGATCGAAGCACTCATCCATTTTTAAACTCGTTTGCTTCTAGCGAACGAGAAACATCTTTAAAAATATTTTCCGTGTCCTTATAACTAATATAACAAGTGTGTTTTCACGCTAAATATGTTTCGTTCACAAAAATTGGTCTTAAAATAATAATATTTAATTAAAACCATTTAGTTACGAGATACGCGTAAAAGTCCTTGTATTTTAATATTTACGTTATAACGGCCTTAGTTTTCTTGGCAGGCGTCATAGTCCTCTCTAAAATATAAAACTTTCTTATTACCCGTTCTTTTATCTAACAGCGCATTACCACCCTCTGTTTAATTTAAAGCTCTTTTGTTCAAGAAAATTCCCATTGAGTCGTCGTCTACACGATATAATATTTATGTAGCTCTTTAGTGAAGCGGGCAAATATTTTCAGACGTTTGAGTGGAGCATAGATCGTCACAAGCTTGTTATGTGCACAAACAGTGCAGGGAATTATTGTTTGACTTGAAAATTGTCCATCATCTCAAATGCTTTAAATTCTTCCTCGTCCGCCCCGTTAGCATATACTAGCTAAGCTTCAGAGCCCAGAGATGTCTTTGTTGTTCCCCTCAGCTTGACACGCTGCGATTGCACAATCAACCCACTTAACGATTTTCCTTTCTAGAACTGACCGCACCTCTTTTAATGATCGGCAGGTAAAATTACGGCTATCCCACACTTTAGCCGTTTAAAAAGCAAATCACACGCTCATCAAATAATTCAACCGCCTGCCTGTCACTTTTGAAATGCAAAGAACGATCTCCCTGCTCCTCAAGCAAACAACTTAATCTGCTCCAAGTCGCTGGCTACGAACGACTATAGGCTGCGGAAAAATGCAGCAATCGCGCTCGGATTTAACCTATTGCAGAAACAGTGACAACAACAATGCATGCCGCAATTCTGAACAGAAGTTGCCTCGATTGCTGCAACTGAAAAGACCTTGAAAGCGAACATGCAGATATACGCTACGATTTTCTGGATTTCGTCCAGCCCGGTGTGCTGGTGGCGGTAGCTTCGGAGCCTGCGAACTTCTGACGGTATCGTGCTTGGGCAATCGATGAGTGCAGTGATGAAATATGATTTGTGCCTTGCAGAGCGCAGCATAGATCCGCTTAGAAGCAGTTAGTGCAGTGCTCTGTTTGTCTTACCGACCGCTAAATGCTGCTATGAAATGGTACATAACTGATCAGGCAGATCGCGGCGGTAAAAGGTTAGGTCTTGCGCGTTTCCGCTTGTAAGTATTGACTAATAGCTTCTGTAAGGTGACTCGCCCTCTTCTTCTATCAAAAACGATCTTGTTTCTGAAATTCCGGACAGTTGAATAAACGACCTTTCTAGATTACTCACGGTGTAAGGTGTTTGGCCGTTTGCTTTTGGACGGATTTTTGGGTCTAACATTTTCTTCATTTTTTCATCTTCAACAGGTACAAGACCATCTGATTTATAAAAATGAATACCATATTAAAAGTGTGAAGTTAACTACAATATATTCCGAAAAAAGGAAACTAACTTTCCAACAAACGACGTTTTAAAGTCAATTTATTTCAATTAAAATCAATTACATTATAAGAAGCATTGCCGTGACCGGTTTAAAGGAGCCATAATTAGGCCTGTGTTTCACAGGGTAAAAAACGTTTGTCCCTGGTGAAATTGGGCCTAGAATTAAATATTTATAAGGGCTAGAAAGGTGGGTAAATCTATACCGCCAGTAACAATGTCATGCATAAACAAACCACATGCCACCTCCTTACTCCAGAGAGGCAAAGAGACATCAAATCTAAAAGCATCAACCTTTTTTTTAAAAGGAGGGTGATTAAAAGGATCATTCAATGGTAACTCGCAGAGCGCAAAGCGTAGAAATCGTTTCTGAACTGCATTTCATAGTTTCGTTTCCAAATTATTGATGTATATTCAAGTATTGGACGGACAAAAGCACAAAATAAAGTCTTTAGTACGTAGGGATAGGGTAGATGCCTGGACCAGCGCTTGAAGAAACCCTGGGTCGAGTTTGCTCGACTAGCTATAATATGTTATCAATATGAAGGCAAAAGTCGAATTTTTTCGTCGATTGTTACACCAAGATCAACAGCACTTTTTGGCGTTATAAGGGACTTACATCAATTTTGTATAAATGCTCAAAAGTGGACTGGTTTTTAAAAAATGAAATAATCAAATGATTTTTTCAGCACCATACCGCAAACATATTAATGTAATTTTGCAAACAAAGTGCGCATAGCCTAAAGCATTTCAGATAAGAATTAGGGGAAACAAATCATTAATAAAAATTATAAATAACAGGGGTCCCAGGTGGCTTCCCTGCGGAGCACCAGATAGAACGACAACACTATCAAAAAGCGCTGAGGAGAATTTCACTTTGAAGGAACGGTTAGTTATACATATGTTATATGACTCAATCCATGGAATAAAATTAGTAGCCAAACCAAGTCGATGACTCTTAAGAATAAGTATTTTATATGAGAGCTTGTCGAAAGCTTTGCTAAATTCGGTGTATATAGGTAAAATCGACTTGTTTGCCCTTCTTCAAATTCGCAAGACAGATCCTAGAGAACTCGACTAGGTTAGTAACTGTTGGCCTTCCTTCGACAAAACCATGTTGTTTCTCTGATAAATAAGAGCTACAGTAAAAAGTTAAGAAATCGGTTAATATTGCTTCGATAAGCTTGGGAATAGATGAGAGTTTAGCAATCGGTCTGTAATTCTCAACTGAGAAAAGAGGAATGACATATTAAGAGTAAAGTATAAAATTTGTAGTATCCAAATCCAGTACTCACGACTGTACTACCTTTTCTCGACAACTGAGAGCACTGTGTAGGCCCCTGTATTGTTGTTACTGAGTAACTGAGAGTTACTGAGAGTACTGAGAGTAAAAGCCTGAAATTTTTGTCACTGAGAGCACTTAAGCTGCTTAACGAAATTCCCAAGTTTCTAACTATTATAATTTACAACACATCTGCCATCAAAGCTTCGTTTTTTCGTCACTGTCATGGCTCACTGATCGATCATCATATACATATACTAGCGGTCCCGACAGACGTTGCCCTGCCCGACACCTGCCCCTACCTACACCACCTCCTTATTGCACCCCCTCTCCTATATCTCCCAAAAACCCAAACCAAAAACATAATCTTGTAATTTTCCGCGCAATATTTTTAATTTTTTCTTTCATAGGAACCCTGACCTGAACCTGACAATAACAAACACAACAAAAAAAGAATTAGCGAAATCGGTCCAGCCGTTCACGCGTGATGGCGTGACCAAGGGAAATAGGGATTCATCTTTATATATATAGAAGATTACTCTGCTTCCTTAGCTATCGATTGGTGAAAAAATTATTCCAATTCATGCATACACTTGTCTTCCACAGCCGATTCAATTTTGTCGGCACCCACCGAAAAAACCAAAACCAAGTTTTCACTATTTTCACCAACTTTCACCAACCCGGCCCAATTTCCTATAGTGTCTCTTCTTCCTACCTCTGAGATACACTTCTGGGGGTGTCACCCCTCACCCCTCCCCCGCAACAAAAACACGTTTTCACCAATAATTCCCACATTTCACACTTTTCACCAACCTTTATTTCACCAACACATTTTACACTACCTTCCCTTTCCAACGATACCCATAACATGGCACACGCCACGGCAATATATGAAATTTTTACATTCATACCGACTGCAGCGCCATCTGCCGGGCTGATTTGTGAATCTAAACCATCCAGGGCGCCACTCAAACGCATACAAAAAAATTCATTCAAATCGGTCTAGCCGTTTAGGAGGAGTTCAGTCACAACACACGTACAGTAGAATTTTAAGGGTGTTTTTTTAGGAGGTTTGTTTTTCCGATAGATGTCGTTTTATTTTATGGCAGTTGTTTTGACAGCTCAAAGTGGCATTTCTACTCAGTATTGTTTGGCAAATCATTATGAATAGGTTAACTCCAGAACAACGTTTTCAAATCATGGAAATTTATTTTCACAATCAGTGTTCAATTAAAAATGTTTATAGAGCACTTCGTGAATTTTATGGTGCACATAATCGTCCGTCAGAGACCACCATAAAGAACGTAATTACCAAATTTCGGTCTACATTCACTCTTTTGGATGCCAAGCCACCGACAAGAATGAGAAGAGTTCGTACAGAAGAAAATATTGCTGTCGTTGAGGCCAGTGTCGAAGAAAACGACAATTTATCGATTCGTCGTCGTGCTCAGCAAATTGGACTTTGTCCATCGACTTTATGGAAAATTTTACGTAAAGATTTGGGTTTGGTGCCATACAAAATTCAATTGGTGCAAGAATTAAAGCCACACGACCATCGTTTGCGCCGTGAATTCAGTGATTGGTCGTTAAATCAATTGAACGAAGATCCATTTTTTTACCGTAAAATTCTCTTCAGTGATGAGGCGCATTTTTGGTTAAATGGATACGTCAACAAGCAAAATTGTCGCATTTGGAGCAAAGATAATCCACACGCCGTTCAAGAATTACCAATGCATCCTGATAAATGTACTGTTTGGTGCAGTCTATGGGCTGGTGGGATCATCGGTCCATATTTCTTTAAAAATGAGGAAGGACGACGCGTTACCGTGAATGGAAATCGATACAGAACCATGATCAATGAGTTTTTGTTGCCAAATCTTGAAGATATGGATATGGATGAAATGTGGTTTCAACAAGATGGTGCCACTTGCCATACAGCACGTGAAACAATCGACTTATTGAAAGAAACTTTCAACGACAACATTATTTCGAGAAATGGTCCGGTGAATTGGCCTCCGCGTTCGTGCGATTTGACGCCACTCGATTACTTTTTGTGGGGATACGTGAAGTCATTGGTTTATGTGGATAAACCTCAATCGATTGATGCTTTGGAAACCAATATTCAACGTGTCATTGCTGACATACGCCTCCAAATGCTTGAAAAAGTGGTCGAAAATTGGACCTCCAGATTGACATTTGTGAAAAATAGTCGTGGTGGCCATATGCCAGAAATTGTGTTTAAATGTTAAATGCCAAAATATTATCTACCAAATAAAAAAAAAATTTTGGTCATTTCATAATTTTATATGTGTTTTATTCAAAAAAAAAATCGGCAACCTATTAAAAAAACACCCTTTATAAAGAGATAAGATACTTCCAGCAGACCCGCAAACTTGAAATTTGGTACGGGGCGTAGCACTGTTCTTAAAGTTTTAAGGCTGTATGAAACTTGTTCCACTGACAGGAAGAAAAGGACCGGTCTGCAAAACCGGGACCTACACCAACGGAGGACCATGTTCGAAAAAATTTTAGCCTACGGGACCGGAAGGAAACATCTACAGGGTCTTTCAATAAGGACGCTTGATTTTTAAATGCAAATGAAAGAAGTTATGTATGAGCCATCCACGTCTTTTTATTTTATTTGAAATAACGTTTTATGGCATTAAGTATGGAATATAATATTGTTAAAATGTCTGCCGCGGCTTTGCTTAGTGACACGTGTTCCGGAGGTCCAATTTTTGATGAATTTATCCCATAAATCTGGGCGAATTTGCTGGATGATGTTCGTTATGTTGTAGTTGAGGGCGTCAATTGTTTAGAGTTTATTCGCAAAGACCTGTGATTTAGGACAGCCTCAAAGGAAGAACTTTAAAGGCATCAAAACGAACGATCCCGGTGGCCAGTTCAGATCGCCTCAAATCGCCTGCGCAGAATATCCATCGTAGCATGCGCTGAGTGGCACGTACCGCCATCCTGTTAGAATCCTGTCCGTTTCAAATGTACAACAAAATAATTTGGTTATTTCCATTGAACCACCCTTACCTATAAAGTTTGCTGTGACGAAATCGTCACTGAAATTTGTAAAGTTCAGATGAAAATTGTGCTTATAACTATTGAAAAGAGAAAGATATACGAGGTGGTCCCAATTTTTTCATAGCCTTTTGACTGTCATGAGGAGTCCATTAGTTTACACGTCAGTGGGCCAGTCGAATCGTGTGCGCCCTACTTTAGTATGTGAGTATAAGGTAAAATAATATTTTAAAAAAGGAAGTGCTTATTTGCACCGAACTGTGTCCATGTGTGCTTGCATCCGTATTACAGAAATCCGCGAAATGCATCGCCTACTGACTAAGTATTTGCCTTTTACAAAATATCTACGCACTGCCCTCTACTTCGTGTACAAACACACATGAATACACTAGCGGTGGATTTAATGCTACCCTTTAATAAATTTACAACTATCCAATTAATCAAGATATGTGGGGAAAACACTTTCAGAAAGGCAGGTAACTACTAAGTGGAATAACATTAATATTAATTTAAATAACTCCGAGACTTTGTAATACAATAGTGCTTTAAAAGCCTGTTTAAAATCACTTTGCGGGACTGCTAAGTTGATTTATGAATAACCATCTTGATGACTGGTTTACTATGCAAATTTTAATTTTAGATAATTATTTCTCAATTTAATTAAAAAATGGTAGAGTCATGCACTTCGACAATGATCGTAGTTTTATAATTAGAGAGGAAAAGGCGTTGCATGTAAAATACAAAGAGAAATGGCACTCACACTCCATTTTCAGAAAAGCACTTTTACAATTTGAAGGCATGCAGAAGTGAAACTAATTTGTCTGAAATGCCAATTACAAGAGTGTCACGTATGGTAAGTCCTGAGAAATTTGTTGTCCCAGTTTGGCTGTTATAACTACTTTGTAGCAATCGCTCATATTTTAATCATAATCACATCATTCAGAATGTAGCATATTTCCTTCCTCACATCGTACATAAGTATGTACTGTACATACATACGAGTATATAGTTGTTGCAAGAAAATAAGGCAACAAAGATGAATTAGATGGAAAACTAGTCTAAAATTGCAGCGCGTATCGACAAGCGTGCTGAGCTTCATTGCGGCTGGTACTTAACATACGTATGTAAACTCCATCTGATAATGGTTAAAGGCGCAAAGGTATAAATTTCGTTGATCTCTAACCTAAGGCACTTAAAACAGAGCCCTGCGATAAGTTGCTCCCTGCTACTTTGCGAACGATAAGAGAGCCTGAGTGCAACAAAGTGTCATCAACCGCACGTCGGATGCCACTTTTATTGATTTATGGAATAATTGGTCCCCGCGCAAATCTCTCAAGAAATTGATATCGGCCACGACCAGTGCCTAGGAAGTGAGAAGACGTGCGCATAAGCTTATGCCCGCGAAGAAAGATAGCTGCCATTGGAAAACGCGTTCCTGGAAAACACTTGCTCGACAAGGTAGTTAGATTTTTTGCTGTACGCTTTTCGTTATTTATCTCCCGAGAATTACCTTTGATACGTTTAAATGGACTTTTTCCTGTTATGCTATTGCTTAACTTTCTGCTACGTGCGGCGATGCTAGGAAGTTTCGCGACGCTGCCGTGTGTTTAACGAAAACGTGATGTGGTCACTGTTCGCCGTCCGGCTCAGCCCTAGCCACCATTCGACCTGTGCCTTGTAAATTAATAAGAGCCTATTTGTCATGAATTAGCAAGCAATAGGGCATGCTAGAAACTGGACCTAGGCTGGGTCTTCTTTGGCACTCTTCCTCGAGTTAGTGGATCACGCACGACGCACCAGCCTTATCACTTAGTCTAATGGCCTGCTTCCTGATGGAAATTGCTGGCTACGAAGGTGAGGAGTGGTAGGCAAAGTACATGTATCACTTGCAGCACCATCATGTAATAACTGGCGGTAGCATGCGATCGCTGCTATTTTAGAACTACTTTCCAGCGCCATGGCAGGGCAACACCATGCATCTGGTTCAAAATTGGACCGTTGAAGTAATGAAGGATTAGACAGAAAAATGTAACGAGCCCTAGTAAGTTGCGTATTACTAAAATTACACGCTTCTGCGGGATGCCCGCAGAATTGCTTCAATGTGCTTCTATGTTTTAAAATAAGCTCAAAGAATGCTTGCAGGATGGCATTAATTAGAACGGGGATATTCAATCCGTTCTCCGTGATTACTGTAATAGAGACAGCAATGGACTTATTTTACAGGTAAATTCATGTAATATAGATTGATAGATATATTATGAACTAAAGTTCAATTAGTATCTATATTAAACAGCTTTGTGTAAAGCAGCAGTTATTTATTTTATTTTTTTCTAAACATAATTTTTTGGAGGAGGATAAGAAAGGTGTGGACGGTGAAATGAAGCAATATGCAACTTTCCAGAATTGTGTAAATGCCTTTACGTTTCTTGCATTTTTTATTACAGGAACTGTGCCATTAAGAGTTAGTTACTGCCTATAAATTACAAACACTTATACAAAAGTTGTTGCTAGATGGATGAAAGACTTTGTAATCTATCTATATATATATTATAAAAATGAATTGCTGTGCGTTAGTCTCGCTAAAACTCAAAAACGGCTTGACCGATTTCGATAATTTTTTGTTTGTTTTGTACACTATCATACAGGCGAGGTTTAAAAAAAAAAAATTCGGGAAACCCCAAAGGAAAAGTCGCAAAATTGGAAACATCGAAATTTCCATAAAAATGAATTGCTGTGCGTTAGTCTCGCTAAAACTCAACAACAGCTTGACCGATTTCGATAAATTTTTTTTGTTCACTATAATATAGGGGAGGTCTAAAAAAAACGGGAAACCCCAAAGGAAAAACCGGAAAATCGAAAAAATCGAAATTTCCGTTTTGTATAGGAAGAGAATTTTCCAACTTCAAGGAATCTTTATGAAAAAGGCAATGGGAGGTTTTCGGGGTCGCAGATCTAAATTTTGGAATTCAAGATGTCGGATCCAATATGGTGACCGAAAAAGTTAAACTTCAAGGGATTTCACTGAAAATCCGAACTTTTGTTTTTGGTTTGGGTTTTTGGGGTCACTGCCATCTGCCGTTAAAATTTTGGAAATCAAGATGGTGAATCAATATGGCGACCGAAAAGTTAAACTTCAAGGGATTTGCCTAAAAATCCGCACTAGGGAATTTTCGGGATCACTGATTTCGAATCCATTATTCAAATTTCCAAATATGAGACCGCCCCCACCCCGCTGTGAGATATAGGAGAGGGGGTGCAATAAGGAGTTGGTGTTAAATGAAGAAAACTAAATGTTCGGAAATATCTAAAACATGTGCAAAACGCAAATAGGAAAACGCTGCGTCACATAGGAGAGGCGGTGGTGCAGTAGGGAGGCGTTGTAAAATTAAGGAATACAAATTTAATAGTATTCCGGGAAACGCCGGGTCCGGGCAAGCTAGTGCTTTATAAATTGTTCGCTCAAGCTAACTTTTGGAAAAAATCGCGTTTCTTAAATGAAATAAAAATAATTAAATAATTTTAAAAACTACCCGGTTAGATATGTATTCTGCGACAAAATGAAAAGTGTTATTGACAATTTTTATCTCATGTTTCAAATGATTCGTCATTAACTTGGCCTTACTAGTATTCAGAGTCAGCCCAATAAGTCTACTTTCTGATGCAAGTGGTTCTAGCATTTCTTGAAGCGTGAATGGATTAACGGAAACCATGATGATATCGTCGACATCTGCAAATCTTTGATAATTGAATAATACACCTAGTACAGTCAATCTGTCGAATTCTTTTCAAAAATCAACCCTGTAAATGAAACTTGGTGAGTCGTTAGAGAATGATGAAAGAAAGCTTCCCTAGCAATGGCCACGTGATACCTCTGTGCGTTTTTGAAAAAACTCAAAAATATTTTGAAAAAACTCAAAAATATTTTGAAATGCATTTTTCTCGAAAACTATGCATTTTACAGAAAAATTTATTGAACAAAAAATGTAGAGGGCATCGCTATCTACAATTAATGCCATTGGTGCTATGTTGTACAACAAAAAAATTTGCGTAGTAGGTGGCGCTAAAGTGCCAAAAAAAGTGTTTTTCCACTCTTTTGTCCGGAAATTTTCATTTTTCAGCTACGATCCAAATGGCAAAATTGTTCCTTTTAATTTTATAAACAACTTTTATTTTAACAGTTTTGCTAATTAGTTCTGCTGCAGGAACGAGAGTTAATTCATTTTTTATGTGCACTGCGTAGTCTCTTCGCCGGTGGTTGTTGTGGAGATTCACTTCTGGTACTTTCCATAGATGAACTTCCGCTCAATTGTCTATCATTTTGTTGATTGTTGTTTTTATTCGAAGATGACCTTGAAGGAAAGTGTACTACTTGGGAGGGAAAGTCTAACTCATCGTCGCCGACTATGAAAATTTGCTGCATTTCTGGTGGTAACAAGCTCCCTTCTTAACTAAATCCACATTTATGACTCGAGATTTAATTTCCAAACATTCAGGTTCTGTTCGATATTGCAACATTTCCAATGCTCGATCTTTACATGAAGATCCAGCAATCCTAGTAATCTTCAGTGATTTGTTTTCGTTACCACAATAAAGACAGCAACGTTTCCAATCGAACTCTAGTGTGGCTTCTTCCTGGTTAGATGATGAATCTGGTTGGTCATCGTCCGGGTTTTTCTCGATCCTTTTTGCAACGCGTTCGTGTTGGGTGTACGGACGATAGCATTTGCTGTGAACGTCTGGGACTGGGATGCTCTCGTCTTCCAGTAATTCTCGAATTTTAGAATCGCCTCTAATTATTGCTGCTTTTATTAACGACTGCCGACTTCGGTCACCCACGTGACGCACATCATCCACGACAAGCTTGTCACAAATAAAACAAACAGGAACATTCTCACTCATTTTCAAATAGCAAAGTTTTGCTGTCTCTAATCTCCGAAACTCATATAGCAACTGAAAAATGTGCGTTTCTAGAAGAATAGGGAAGCTGACTGAACCGCTTTTGTTAAAACTATGCCAACTACATTACACCACAACTTTGAAACGGTAAGGTGTATTAAAAAACTGTTAAAATAAAAGTTGTTTATAAAATTAAAAGGAACAATTTTGCCATTTGGATCGTAGCTGAAAAATGAAAATTTCCGGACAAAAGAGTGGAAAAACACTTTTTTTGGCACTTTAGCGCCACCTACTACGCACATTTTTTGTTGTACAGCATAGCACCAATGGCATTAATTGTAGATAGCGATGCCCTCTACATTTTTTGTTTAATAAATTTTTCTGTAAAATGCATAGTTTTCGAGAAAAATGCATTTCAAAATATTTTTGAGTTTTTTCAAAATATTTTTGAGTTTTTTCAAAAACGCACAGAGGTATCACGTGGCCATTGCTAGGGAAGCTTTCTTTCATCATTCTCTAACGACTCACCAAGTTTCATTTACAGGGTTGATTTTTGAAAAGAATCATGTTTTTTTCGACAGATTGATTGTACTAACCGTTCATGCTAAGTTGATGTCTACATTCGTTTAGGTTTCTATTTTCTAAATAATAATTGTTGCAGAGAATAGTTTAGGTGATAGCGGAACTCCTTATCTGACCCCTTTTTTTATTTAAATACATCTCCTAATGATTTAATTTATATTATTGCTGTAGTAGACATAGCCCATAGACTTTGCTAATGGTTCTAATGTATTTATTTTGTATTCCTTGATTCTCAACAGATTTCCAAATAAAGGCATGTGTTCGATGAGCTGCATATCATTTCATTTTGAAATCAAAAATAAAATACAAACCTACTCGCTTGATGTGCCTGGACTGGATGACACAGGTACATCTTCCTAATTTTGCAAAATAAAATAAAATAAATTAGTCGGCTAGTTAATATGTGAAAACTAGAAAAACCTACTATCAGTAAAATTCAAATTCTATAACAGAACAAAACAGACCGGGCAGAACTCAGAATGTTTTTTGATAATCACCTCCTTGTCTTCAACCAAATCCAGTGAGAAACGGTCAACTATAAAATCATTTGTATTCCGAGTTCGTTCGGAGCATTTCTAATAATTTGAAATCCCTACAGTTTTGGCAATTATTTGCATTCAAACACAAAAGTTTCAAAAGAAAACTTTTAGTCGAAAGTAAGTATACAAAATCACTGTGGAAATAGTGAATTAAAATTAAATATTTTGTTTAATTATTGTATTTTGGATTTTTTTAAAGGACAACTATAATTATTTGAGTATGCAAAAATATGGATTTCTTGAGAGTGTGAAATTTCTCGAAGCAATCCTCAACTGGCGTGATTTTTCATAACTCATACACGCGCATCGGTCTGTGAGAGCATGACAAGAAAATTTTTACAAGATTTTTAAAGTCCGTTTAGTTTGATAATTATGGATTATTCTCGAATATAAAGAGATATAGATTATTGCACAAAAAACATGTTTTCATCTTATACTCCTGCAAAAAATACTAACACACGAGTATAGAAAGGCTGATGAAAAATGATTTTAATAATATTAATGTGCGTGACATGACCATTCAAAGAGTGAAAACAGGTGCGGTTTATCCATAATAACAACATTGTTATACAATTTAAAAACAAAGCAAAGTCCAAATACAGTGCACCGGTACTATCGGACTACCCCGGTAACTTTACTCAATCAAGTCAAGACGTGACTCCATCCAGCAAAAAGTGCCCGACAAATCGAAGAAGGCGAGTCCTCTGACTAAAGCGCGTATTAATTCTGACTAGTTTCCTCGGTTGTCTAGCGAAGATTCTTTTCGTTGAATATTAATTCCTGACTTCCTTTGCTGGGCCTCATAAATATTCATCGCCAGACAAATCTAATTAACTGGCAGTGTCGATGTCGACTCGATATTTAATTCGAATTCAGTTCTCGTGGATATAAAATTCCCTCGAACAATAATTGCCAGATTTCTCCATATTGTGGGGCTTCGAAGCGCTAATTTAATATATGAATGTCTGGATGGGCCGGCATTTGTCACCACCCACGACCACTCTGCGCATGAAATATTCATTAGCTCGCGACGAAACTTTCATCGCGCAAATTTTACTTATGGCGGCGGTAGTCATTGCCGATCGCATCAATAAATTTCACGTTTGTTAGGAAAAGGCAAGTTTCAATGTCGGCCCGACTCTGGTAAGTGCCTGCGCTAAGATGCGAACCGCTGCGACGTGGTGTATCCCCTGCGGAGCAAAAATGAAAAATATGAAGTGATACCATTTTTAGCTAAGAGGTTTGTTTAGCTGCGAAAGCACTGGGACTACATAGGCGGCACACACTGGTTCTGGGCTTGATGAAATGCAATATTCATTCCTTAGCTGCAGAGGAATTGGTATTGGCATGCCTGTGCAATTCTTTCCAGTCGAAGTACTTACCATTACTTACCACTCTGTGCAAGGCAGATTTGTCCATATTTATAAGCAGTAAGTAAACGTGGTGCAGAATTCTTAAGAAGCTGCCCGTAACCCTCTTTCTAAGACCAATTCGATGCTGCGGAGACCACGGCTGGCCGAGGAAAATTTCATTAACTCTTGGTATTTCCAACTTGGGCTTATCGTGTTCATGTTTATCTGCCCATATCCGAGCGGCAGAATGTAGGTTTGGTTCGGACTTTTTCTGCGGTTTTCCACAAATGAATGATTCCTTGAATCACGCGAATCACTTGTGGCTCGCTAATGTTATACAGCTAATAAAAAACGAAATGTTTTTCCATTATACTAATCGCATTTAGAGCTCCCTGACAAATCGTTACAAATCATCACAAATTCGCGTTTTACTTTCACTGCTATAATAGAAATACCAGAGAGACATGTATATCATTCTCGCTTTGCTCCTGTGTTTGAAGATTTTTTTGTATTTAACAACTTGCAACGTATTTCGTAGCCGAGTTAAGTATTATAGAAATCAAGTGAAAAATAAGAGAACTAAAGGCCTTCCCCAAACAAGGTAGTTGTTATTCGATATTTATGTTTAAGGTGACAACATATAAAACAAAAAATCTTCTTTACAGCAAGTTTGAGATCCTTACAAAAATTGTTTTTGTTTTAGTAATATTACTCAAATCTTTTTCTTTTTAAAATATTATAACTCTTTTGTTCTACGATATTTGAGACGCGATTGAAAAATCAGGGACGATAATTGTGTTTTTCTTATTTCATATATATTAATGCACATAAATTAAATAGCTTTTTTGTTGCAATAAATATAATGCATTTGAAAGTATCATTGTTATAGATAGACTATAGAGGTAAAACTTGTTAACTAACATTTTCATATGCAAGTAACGGAAATTTGTACACCTTGTCCAGTATATGCGAATATACATTTCTGCTCGCTTGTGGGGATTATGCACGGTTTTATGAAGTTATCAGATCCATATTTGCATGAACAAATGCGGCTCGCGTCAAATTTTCATCACTTGTGGTTTACTTGAAATACGCGATGAAGGATTTTCGGGAAGTGATTGTAAGAAGTTGTTAAACGATGAGCGGCGCTGGTGCTTCTTTAAAGGTTTCAAAAACGCCGGAATCAAGCGTGATTTAATTTTTAAGGGGGTATTCTCATGTGAGCACTTCGAAAAAACGATTTTTTTTATATTTCGATAGTAAAACCCATGGAAAACATGCTGTGAAAAACTCAGATCGAAATTCCTAGTATTAAATAAGTTACAACTCATAGTCGCCGCCACGCCAGGTCTGCAGCTGCTATAGTTCCATTGTTTTCACCGGTCTTTTATACCTGCGTACGGAGTTTCTAACGGTCAACTTTAGTATATTACCTACCTGTGTACATGTGGAATAGTGTATATAAAGTTTTGTCGTGAGTTGTGAAATTATACGGTCCAGGCGTAGCAGATTAGTGTAAGTATAAATTTTCCACCAAAATTCTGCTCTTGAAACTTTAAACGCATTTTACTCGAAACATTTCAAAACTATTCAACCGATTGCATTCAAATTTATATATGTTCTTCTACTCATTAATAGTTATCGTCCGTACCAAAATTGCTTCTTATCGAAAATATTTTCTTATTTTTTTTAAACGATTTTTACCAAAAAAAACCAAGATTTTCGTAACTTTTTTTTCTTCAGTCCGCCATTTTTTTTTCAATGAAATTGATTAATTCTGGTAGGGACGATAGCGACAGACCTACTGAACAATAATCTATTCGATTTTTACATTTCAGACAACATGAACAGCCGCTATTACCCCCACTAGTGGCCTGCTTTTATTTTGGTGTCTACTTTAATTTAAAAAAAAAATATGAACAATATAAAATTAGCAAAAAAAAACAATTTATTTATACAGTTTAAGATACAAACAAAATCATATAAAAAAATTAAAATGATTGAATGTTATTGTCTTATAAAAAAAATTCTTAAAAAAGAGGTAAAATTTATGCGTTCACATGAGAATACCCCCTTAAACTAATATAGGGGCAAAGCAGGTCAAGTATACCCGCCTTCACATCAATCGTTTGAAAAGTAGCGCTATAATAAGGTTGCGAAGGTACAGGAGCTGAAAGTTGCGTTTTTTTTTTTTTTATATTATTTCAGCAATATTTTTGCAGACTTTTACATTTTTCATGTTTTTTTAATCCAATCTATAAAAAAGGCAAAACCCTACCCTTCAAAAATATGTGACTGTGACGCGTCCAACGCACTCCGTGCGAACTGATCGGCTACCCCGCGATAAAATATATCTTTAAATGTAATATATAGCTAAATGAATAATAAATTATAATTCTTCTGAATTGCAACAAAATTAGAATTGGTCGATTATGATCAAAAAGTATTGATTGCTGTACACTTTTTTACTGCTTCGAATACCTTTAGGATACATTTCACAAACATTCCGCAAAGAGTATTTCCGAAGTTCAAAATTTGTTGGAGAAATTGGAATAAATGAATGATTTTTTTGTGGCCCTGGGATCGTTTTTGCGGAATCTTATCGATTTTTCAGGTCACTTTCTATTTCTACATGGCATTTTTTAGTACTGAAAAATTTCTTCGTTTCTCGAAAGTTTTCTTTTGCCCAAGCATAAAAAGCACTGCAATTTAAAAATAAAAGTGCCAGTCAGATGGGACACCAAAATCGCTTTCGTGATGTGGAAGATTCACAAAATTGAATTTGTTTTTGAAATGCTGGGTCGCGCACCATCAGTGAAATAAAAAATGATTGAAGCATGGAAATCTTTTTTCAAGTAGGTACTCAATCAGAATTTTTTGATATGCATAAACGCAAACTGTGTCATGTTTCATGTTATCAGATAAAATTCCTACACTACACATTTTCTGCTTTATAATAAAAAACGATAGTTAATATTGTTGCTTGATTATTATTCCAATGCAAAGACTGCGCAGAATTTTGTGCAATGGAAAGTCACGCGTAACGAGGAGTTCTCCCTCCTTCAGATTTTGTTTGCATAGTTTAAAAAATGTTGATTGTTGCTTAGTAATGAAGGAATGTGGTTTCAAGTTCAAAAGGTGGTAACACAAAATTCTTTGCAAAATCTTCTACATCAGCAATAAAAGTTCGTAAAATGCTTCTGTCTGTTTGTTGCTTGCTATTATACTCTATATCATCTTCACAGTCCCGAGCTGCGAAAACCGGCTTTATACAGGGTGGCCGGAGCAGTGACGTCCAAAGGTAAAATTTAAGTGCCTCATTATGCGGGGTATCTGAATCACCGCAATGTATGTTTCGCGATTTTGCGTAGTTATTGAGTTAGGGGGTGATTCATAAATTCGGGATGCACATTATTATTTTCTTTTCTTTTTTTATCTACTCAACTCTGCGACATCAACCTCACGCAACACAACTACTATCTTAATGAGCTCTACTAAAATGCCACCAATGTATATCTACCTCTACCACTGCTGGTACAGTCACTTGCGAAAGTGAAAAAAGCTCTAAATTTCACGTTTTTCTAAAATTTTCTCCGAAATTCATGTAATTAATGCACCTCTTTTTTTATTTTTATTGAATTAATCATCTTGTTTCCTTTCAACAGAGGTACAAGGCGTCCAGGTAGAGAAAGGATATACGAATGTGTACGTGGAAAACCTTTTGCGGAATATTAAATAAATCTGCATTTTACAAAAAATTCAACTTAAATTATCTCCAAAATTCTTTTTCTTAAATTTAAAACTCATTGCAGTTAATGGTAGTACGTAACAAACGTTTAATCCGAAAAAAAAATTCAAATACAAATTTGTGAATCATTAACAAGCTTTTACATCACATAGTCGTAGTGGATCCAAACATTTAATTTCGTGAAATTGGTTACAGTTTATGAACATTTCAAAAGTTGTGAAAATGCCAAAAGTATGTAGGTAATAAAATAGGTAAATAAAAATTAATTTTTTTATTTGAAGTACATTTGAATTAAATAAAAACTTGATTTTTAAAAGGTATTATTTAGAGTTAAATTATTATTTACTTTTTATTCTATATTTATTTAGCTTTGTATAATTTTATTGTTGTTGTTGCCATTTCGTTCACATGAGTATCTCGCAATCTTCTACGTTTTGCTTCGTTGTTTTTATAAGGAAGTCTCCGCGTTTGCGTTATCTCTCAATAATCCGCGTGTAAAGGTAAAGGACTAAAACACATTTACAAATATTTTATTTTCCCTCACAGGCAATCAAAAACAATTACTTGATTTATAATACAATTGCCAATAATTGATGCGCATATTTTTCAAAAATATGTTAATTAAGTATTTATAATGAATTCAAATCGCCGCCATCTTGAAGCGCCCGTTATATTTAGTATTGAGGCTTAGAATGATGTGACATATGTAATCGCATTCTACTTGTCGAAGCCTTTCATTTGATACCCATATTAAGGTGATGTGAAGAAAAAGGTAATCTGATATCTTAGGGCGTCCACCATATTGAGTTTAGACTAACGCCACATAGCTTATAGTCTTTTAAGCGTCAAACCCTTTCATTTGATACCCATGTCAAGGGAGTTATAAAAAATATGGTAATCCACCATCTTGTGGCGTCCGTCATATTGGATTTGGAACAATATTGGTCATACTATATTATATTGCATTGTCATTGGACTTATACACGTGTGCAAACAGAGAAGTAATGTGTTCGGTAAATCGTCCGGGATATTTTAGATCCTTGTACACCCACAAAATGTTTACCCCTATAATTGTGGAAAGGCAGAAATAATGGCCAAACAACAAACAAGCATTTCCAGTCGTTACGTGTACCTACAATTAGAAAAAGAAATTTGAAAACAAAAAATTATTGTGAACTAGGTGCCTATAAATATTTGTAAAAATGAGAAAAATATATTAAATATATATGAGCATATACTTTTCATCTACTTTAGAATTTTTTTTATATGGAGCTTATTGACTGCTTTTAAAAACACTCAAATATTGAGCTATTCCCGATGGGATTCGAACACCGTATAAGTTGTAACAGATATATGTAATCTTAAAGCCGCCGGTAGGTTAAAATAATCTCATTCTCCCATGTGGGATTCGAACCCGGAACCTCTGGAATCGCACTAGGATACAATTTATTTTAAACAACCTGTATGTTGTTATAAACGTTTTTTTTTTAAATTTAAATTTGAGATTTTTCTAAGTACATAATTACATATGTATGTACAAATAAAAACGCAAAAAATGTTAAGTAAGGACCGATGTTTCTCTCAGTGAAGTATCAGAAATTGTGCCGATTTAAAGTTATATATTATCGACTTAAAAATAACAGCTTTTAATATTCAAAAATCAAAATATTTTCCCATTTAAAATTAATTATATCAGGATGAAATGCTCTCAGCAAAACTAAAACGATTTGGCAATTTGTTCTGAACATTTGATATGTAGTTTAAAAGTTTTCAATATCAAATTAAAATTCGTCTGAAGTATGCAGAAGTAAAAACGTAAACATTTTAAAATGAAAATCGATTTTTCTCTCGGCATACGATCCATAAACATTAGCCGACCAGATGAACGTTGTATGTCCCTACATGACATGATGTGTCCAAATATATGATTTTTGTTCTAGTGATGTTGAATCCAAAATTAAATCTAAACTATTTCGCATTTACGGCAATTATGTAGCTATTAATTAAAACGTTAAAACCTTCTACAAAGCAACCCTTAATCCTGTTTATGATTAAATAACAACAGATCCTAGAGACTGGAATTTGTAAATTATTTCAGTGAAAAAGCAATCGCAATTTCAATCACATTAATACCTTAAGTCGTCTGGCACTTCCAATAAACAATTGCCATCAATAGATCATAGCTGCCATAGTGCCATTCAATGGGGAGCCCCTAAAGTCTGCATCTGTGGCTGTTGCTATGTGGTCGTAATTTGCAATTAGGGATATTAACATTTATTCTTCTGAAAGGCTCATTTACATCTGCTGGCTCGAGACATTGAAAATCATTTGAACAAAACAAGCGGGCACATGCGACTGCAACAAAAGGCAGTGCGACACAGGGGACGTAAGGTAGGATAATTTTTCCACATTTTGCAATTTGAAAACTCCCATTTCAAACAATTATGGCTCCACAGCACCCCTCGACAAATGTTGTGTCGCAAAATATTGTGCTCGGGCTCTCGAGCTTGTTCGGCTGTGAATAAAGAATCACGACGCGCATCTGAGAGGGCAAAAACAATACAAGGAAATTGCAGTTGCATAAAAACACGACGGGAACAAACAATACCTTCTCGCCAGGGGACACACAGAATTTCGCGTCTCTCTATCTGGGATTTGTTCGGCTCTTAATTTCATCGACCTACAGCTTCTCTGCTTTTTTGTTAATTAAAACACGAACAATGACCCGAGCGAAAAGCATTTTAAGAAGTGGCTGAAATTACACACTGAACTCATTTGGGACTATGCCCCGACGAGATCTGCCCTCTTGTACCCGTGGGCCTGCATTTATAGTGGACCATTGTTTCTGGTTGTGAATTTGTATCCTGCCGAAATTCTTCCTTTTGCACCCATATGATTCGCTTTGAACTATCAACCCTTCCAGGTCCGCTGTGTGCACTTTTTGAGCCCACATTTTCAGAGACGACGCCTTTGGCCTTCTTTTTTTAGGCAACGCGCGCCGCCGGCTGGCGCATTGTTCTGAAGAACGTTTCAGCAGCGTTTCTCAAGAGCACGTCTCAATTGGCGCATTAAGCCGCATTTTATGGCTGAAAACAGGCTCAAAGAAAAAAGCGTGATATCACTGCCGAAATGCGATATTTCAGCAGTTTTCAAATGACGGCTTCTAAGCTAATTGGCCGGGTGGTCGGGCTCGCCAGCACGGGTCAAAACACAAAAGCCGTGTTGCGTGAGATAATTCCGCTCTTTCAACGCAGAGCCACCGAGGTCCGAATTCACTAAGCATGAACATGGCCCGAATGGTCAGGTATTGTGCCTCATACGTAGAACTAATTAGCATGAGTTTGAAGCAACACAACGGCGACATTTCCACAAGTGGAAGCCAACGCGACCACATAATGAAAACTTTCCAATTTAAATATTCCTTTCGACATACAGCAGGAATAAGTCATTAATGAGCGCGGTTCAACCTGGCGACGTGAGGCGGGTGACAGGCATGCGTCCGCGATGTTAATGGCGATCGGCAATCGCACTGTGTTAATGCCGCCCCGCCTCCTAATTTATACCCTTTCCGCGCGGCTAGTGCCGGGACAGAGTTCGCTTCACGCCTACCTCTAAATTATACACAGCCATAAATTACCGACTTTATTATAATTTACCACAAGATTGCGACGTGCAATTTGCATAATTTGGGAAGTATCATGCCCGCTAAGTCCCTTAATTAGCAAATAATTATCGTGTTGCGCCACCGTTTTCAATATTCTAATTATTTACGACAAATGCGAAAGCGCCCGCGAACACGGCTCCAAGTGATTCTCACCGAGAGCCGCACTTTACCGCCTCGTCGCGGCACCTTAAAACTAACCAATCCCTTTCGGGTGTTTCCTTACGGGTGCATTGTAAAGAACTTAAATTATTGTTCTGAGGAGTGGTTCACATTTTGTTCTTGACATTTACCGCGTGGCAGGCATTCTTTTCGAAAATGCTTGCCATTCTTCTGGTTACAACAAAATCACTTTCAGAGACAATCACTTCTTGGCATAACAATTGCTAGGCAGCTGCGCTTTTCAGACTGAAGTCCAATGTCTTTTAGCAGATGACGCTCTCGAACAGTATGGGTGGAGTAAACCAAGCATAAAGTTCAAAATGTTAAACCCAACTGGAAGTGGAGGCCTAGAATTCTGCCAATTTAATTTATTACAGGAGTCAACAGCAGTTAGATAAATCAGTACTTCCACTGACAACTAATTGCAAGTATTATTGGTATCTTTATTTTGAGCCATGTCTATCCATATCCCCAAGATATCTACATAATATGTTTAGAACGGGTGGAGGCCTTCTTCGATATTTCTGACTATTGTATGAAGACAGATAGGTACTTGATATTCCAAATTAAGTGGTTACGAGTATAACCCATGCGCTGACGATCTTTAAATGTGGGCGGGTTTTTGAAAACAACATTAAACGAGTATTGCAAAATCTTGCCTGCATTTGGCTGCATACACTAGCGGGCGATAATGGTTTCTGACTTATGGAATTCCCAATCATAAAATGCAATATCTAAAATCATCACACATTCAATTCATTCCTCCGTATTGTTCTGTGGTCTGTATTGCTCTTAAAATTTTCCGTTATTTGATGTGGCTCTCAGTATCATAATTGAACCAACTCTGTTCTGGTGGCAGGATACATATATACATATTTCGCCTCCTTCCAAATATCATCAAAATAATATGAACAGCACTCAGGAGTAGGGTTGCCAACTGTCCCGATTTAATCGGGAAGTCCCGATCTTGATCTTCCGTGTCCCACCGAGGATGTTGTTGGACGCCATTTGTCCCGATTTTTACTTCTGTTTTTATTCTTATGTTTCTGCACTAAAGTTCAGGAAGAATAGACATAAAAATATTTTAACTTCGAAGTAATTTGTGACAAGATTAAATTTTTCTTACACATTGAGGATTGCGATTCTAAATAATTTGCGAGAGTTCCGATCGATCTGTCATGCCACCGTCTTAATTACGTAGAGTGAAAGGTACCGAAAAATTAGTTTTTGCAAATACATCCAAAACGATAAACTTTTCGACAACATCATGTATTGCCACATTCTAGCTGAAGCAACTTCAAATTCAAATTTATTATTATTACAATCTTTTAAGGGTTTTCCGCGGTAGAAAAATAAATGTGGACATAGGAATTTAAGTAAAATTATAATGAGAAGGGAGAAGAGTGATTATAATAGAAGAAAGAAAGAAAAGAAAATAGAAGCAGAGAGGCGTAAATGAGGGATAAGGGATATTAGTGAAGGACACTGCCCTCTATAAGGCAGGCATCTATTTTACTAAGTTTCATCTTAACATGATCACAGCAGCTCAAGGGAGAATTGATTATAAAGCCCAAATCTCTAACTCAGCCAACATAGGGCAGGGGAGTAAAGATAGCTTAAAATTATGCATTGTTTCGGAAAGTTGGAAGATGTTTTTCTAAAACCATTTGGTATTTCCTAGAAATGAATTACAGAAAATAGTTATAAGCTTATACTTGTGCGGTAATTGTTTGTTAATTGTTTAAACAATGAAAAACAATTTTGTTAGGCAAATTTGAAATAACTCAATGAATTTTGAAGCAATTTTACTCAAATTAATACTACAGGGGTTTTCGAAGTCGCAGTACAAGAATAAGATTATTCAAAAAATAAAAAATTCAAAATGACTGACATAATACGTCCATCTGCATTTGCATAACACTGATTTAGCGTATAAAAAAATTTTCCTGAACGCATAACCTTTCATCGTTTACCAGTACGATTCAAAGAATCCCGAGTTTTCCATTGAAAAAATCCAATTACTAACTAATTCACCCTCCTATACGATCTGAATTTACAAACAATCAGGGTTTCTAAATATTTAAGATTCCAAAGGATTGGTAGGAGCGGACTATTTTTAGAACAGCTCTTCTGAAAATGTTGAGTGTTTATCATGATAATTTTTTTTACGATTCGTATTTCTTGAGATATGTATTTGGATTTTGTATAAATCGAATAGTGAATAGTGATAGTGATAGATCGAAGAAACCTAACGAGCATGGGTTTGCCTCACTCCTCCCTGATCGGTCTTCCCCCTCCACCATTTTCGACGTTCTGATGAGGGTGGTAAAACCAACGTACTTTTTTGAGAGTTTCAGATTTTATTTCGCCCCAATTTTATGTGTCTATTCTCGAACGGTTTTTTTAACTCTAAAAAAACCTCTTGGAGTAGAAGCAAATGAAAGCTCAAACGATATCTAATTCTGACAAAAGAGGTTGACTTTTATCACCGGAAAACAGGAAGGGGGAATACCGATCAGGTGGAGCTAGGAGGGGGAAATTGGGAAGTTGGAGCTAGTTAGGTTTCTCCGAGCATAGGGTTTGTGTAGAAGTATAGTAAAGGTTAATTCCTCTACTTTTTACCACCCTCATCAGAATGCCGAAAATACGTGCAAGGGGAGGGGGGATCCATGCAGAGTTAGGTTTCTGGTATTATAAGGAACCTTTCGTGAATATTTTCTAGATTCCACTTTTTGCGGTCGCCTCTCTATTAATTATAGGATTATTGGTTTATTGGATTCAAGGTTAGGAAGTTATGACGTTATGGAGTTATTTAAGTCTGCTGGTTGTGCCATGTTTTTCCGAGTATTGTTGTCCCACACATCTTCAAAACCTCTAAAAGAGCGTGTTTTGAGGTTTGGGAGGAAATAATATATCCCAGAGCAAAACAAACACTGAATTCATTTCAAACATCCTGAAAATATATGAATCTCGTCTGCGGCATTTAAAAAATATTTTTTCAGCACACGTGCGGGGTAAGTGGTACCTTACCGCACGGGTTTCCATGCGGTAAATCATCAATTAACCACGGTGCGCTAAGGAGCCGATTGCCCACGATGGCTATAAACGAACTCGCTTCGCTCGTGCGTCTAACACCGCCATCGTGGGCAATCGGCTCCTTAGCGCACCGTGGTTAATTTATGAGTCACCGAATGGAAACATGTGCGGTAACGTACCTACTGCTTACCCCGCACTCGTGCTGAAAAATAGCATACGTAACTCGGGCGGTAAGTAGCCGAGTGCCCATGATGGCTGTTAACGCACTCGCTTCGCTCGTGCGTCAACACCGCCATCGTGGGCAATCGGCTACTTACCGCCCTTGTATCGTAATATACTATTGTGGTCCTGTCTAATATAACATTCAATGTTCGCTAATGACCCTAATCAGTTGCGCCGCTTTTATATACACAATCTATACATTAATATGTAAGTCTTGTTAAGGCTGAAGTTTATTTTGCATTGCATTTTGCATTTTGTGACTTTTAAGATTGGTGTTCCGGAGACCCTTTTCCCACAAATACTTATAGCTGATATCTAGTTGTCGGATAGTATTCTCCGCAATGAATTTTATAATAAGAATACATACATGGTCCTTCAGTTCTAAATGTTTCGAGTTGCCTTTTGATGACGGGAATGTTGACTGTGTTTGTTCTTTTGCCGGGCCATGGACACTTGCGAAAGCTCCATTCCTTCTGGATACTCAGTGGAGATTTATGAAGCTAATGTTAATAATGTTATAAATCTTATTCCCGATTCAAGAAATTTAATTGTTAATGGCAATTAATTTTTGCCCAACACTGATTGCAGCTATGAATGTTTTCTTATTAAAATAAGTAGTAGTAAATAAGATTACCGTCCAGTTTCCCGACAAACATTTTCCCGACAACTCTTTTTTGGACAGCACTTTTCCCGACACCATTTTCCCGACTATCTTTTTCGCAACATTCTATTTTCCCGACAATTGTAAAAATAAAATATTCAGTCAGTAGACATTTTGTAAAAGACAAATTTCAGTCTGTCGGGAAAAGTGTTGTTGGGAAAATAGTTGTGGAAAACTGTTTGTCAGAAAATTGCAGTTCGGAAAATAACCGGGAAACTTGAATGAATATTGAATTTTCCAAATTAGTTTAGGAGATTAATCACCTATACTGTTTTGCGTGTTTCTTTAATTGCAACCATCCTCTGCAGCAAACGGTTTCGATTACCTAACACCCTGACCGCTCGGGTTTTGAAATATTATTATTGAAGATAAAAAAAACACTCGTGGACTGTGTCAGCGCACGAGTGTCCAGAGGCATTTTTAATGAGCATAAATACAGCCTGCCTGCATAAATTCTCATTTAAAAATGATAAACGCTCCTTTCGTTCACATTAATTGAAAACAAAAAAAACCAGTGGAAATAAACGAAAAATGAAAAATACTTCGTCCCGCCCAATTACTGAATTTGCATATTCATTAGGTTCGTCCATAAATAATTTGTGGGCAGAACGAATCGGGAAAATATTTAAAAATTATCGAATACACGAAGATACCGCTGATCTACGACCTCAGTGAATGGCGGTTTAAGGCCGAGATTGACACTGCTTCTGTGTTACGCGCTTAATAGCAATTTTTTCGCGAGCAGTGGAAGCCTCCGGAATCGAGAGGTGGTCAGGGCCGGCCGAACGGTCAGCGAGGATAGCACCCAGCTACGACTGAACCCGAGCAAAAACATGAAAAATAATTTTAACGATATTAAATTACAGACCAGGCGGTTGTCATTAAAGGCCAATTACATTAAAATGATATTCAGATAGTGGAGCGTCTAGATGATGGATGGATGCTGTGTGGTGTACGCAGCGCTTGCACCTCTGACTGCACAGAATGCGAACGAACGACGCTGGGTCCTTTTTGCCTTCCACTCGTTCCACGAAACAGTGCATTCTTGCCAGCACTCTTATCTTGTTTACAAGAATTTATGAAGTGATTTGCCGTTTTTACTACCAGCCATGATTGACGTCTGGGGCCTTTGATTTGCTTCAGTTACGTGTTCGCCTTGATTAGAACCCAGGCAAAATGGATCCGTCATGCAGGTGGAGCGCAATGTAATTATGTCTTCGGGGACGAAAGTCATGTTTCTACCAACGAAATTCGTGTTCTTTTCAACTTAATGCTGTCAACGTTACACGTGCAAAATATTACTTTTCAATATCCAGGCGCAATTTAGACTTTAGAGTAATGCCGAAAGGGTACTAAACATTAAACAACCTGTACCAACTAAGGAGGTCTGGGACCGAAGGTAAGAAAATGCACACCATACGTTGCCACACATACATACTTGTACATTCTGGTTCAATGAATTTCGAATGAAGTTTGTGTCGAAAATATATAAAGTAATTTTTGCAGGGGTAAAGTAAGGTAAGGGTAATTTGTATTGGTTTACAACATCTTATTTTGCTTGCATCTTGAGGCTTCAAATCTTATGATCTGTTGGAAATACTTCAAAACTAGGAAAAATCGACTGTTGAGTTGAGCTTGAGAAGAACATAGACTTCAATAACACGGATTTCGACTTAGAATAAATTGGGCTCACCGCAATCGAAACCGTAATATTGGGTTTGTACATGCCAGCCCCAGCACCATGTTCTGTTTTTGAGCCATTTGTAAACCAATTGAGGCTTCTATAATCCATTCTGGGGTCAATGCCGTGCCATCCCAATATGAACTTTCGGGAACAAGAATCTTGCCCCAAATCACAACTAACATCTCAAGCTTGTATAATCGCTCATTTGCCAATGTGAAGACGTAAAAGATAGGACAGTATTTTTAAATATAAAAACCAGTAAAGTGCGAATTGGACCTAACGCGAATTTGTCCGGAGCAAACTATCTTCTTGTGCCAGTGTCGTAGCGTAGTGGGGGCGGCAGGGGCGGCAATCTTGTAAATATTTGAATCATTTCATATTTTTGTCGCACCTACGATTCGGACCGATGTATAATAATAACATTTTATAATATGATAATATAATAATGAACTGACTTGCAGGAATTCCCTGTATTTTATTTTGTGCTTGGATTGGTTATGACTAAAATTCAACAAGAATTACTTTTATCATATCAAGAATAGTGTTCAATATTGTATAATAGCACCTGCAAATTAGGTTACAGTGCGGCTAAGTCCCTTCAGAAAAGTCTATGAGTGATGCTTTGATAATTCAAAAAAAAGTTTGATTCGTCATTTGTCTAATAAACATTAACTTAATCGTATCGTATTGTTACAAAATTTTCCAGCCGAGTGGCTAGCTGACAAATCTCGGTGACGGAAATGTTAAAAAAAAAATTGAAGGGGGCTCGAACCGCAGACTCCGGCGTGAAAGTCCATGTGTTTTCCGCTGCACTACCGAAAGATTTTGTAGAAGCGCTCGATATGAGGGAGCAAAGCTTGCTACAAGGCCGTAGTTCCGAACACACCAGCTCGAGTTTTTAAAATTCAACTTAATGTTTTGTTGTTCATTTGGTTCAACAATCGAAAGTCAATTTACAAAGAAAAGGTTAGCCGCCGTTATCGCTTATTGCCCGCACACACTCGATCCGACTCGTCCTACTGCTCCTCTTTTACGGGAGTTCAACGGGAACACTTCTAACGTAGCGAAAATCAGAAGTTGTGCCAGCTTGCGATAGTAGCTGATCGGACAAAACCGGACAAATGCATTTATTTATTGCAAAATGCACTTTTTGCAACAGTATATACACATGGTTCTCGATTTGGTCATAATATCCGTGTAGAATTAAATGATCTACAAAAAAGTCCCGGGTAGCATAAATCTATCTTCCTTCCTTATTCTTACATATATCCTAATAAAACCTGATCCGGCCGTGTGCGGGCTTTTACATACTTGTAAATTAAATTTCCCCTGGGAACTTAAAATACTATCGCGTTAAGAATTAGCTTAAATCATGAAATATATAATACTCTATGATCCAGCTAAAAGGTCCTATTAAAATAGGTTCAGTCGTTCCCAAGATTTCCCGGACAAACAGACAGACAGGTATCCTATGTCATGTCCGACAAAATACTGTACCTTCCAGTGAAATTTCTGTCGAAAATGGTTCGACCGTTTCCGATATTAGCCTCGATAAACAGACTAAAAGACAAACTTTTTTTGAAAGGACTGTTTGTGGTTTGGTATCGTGTAAATATGCTTATCTGCTTCGTAAAAGGCATTTATTTCGAAACCACAGAGAATCCAATTGCATGAAAATTTTGTTACGCTAGTAATTTTTAACCGCTATTCTGCAGTTGGAGATTTCAATATCGGATTTAAAATTAGCGACCCCAAAAACCCTTACATATTCCTTTACATGGAAATCTGTTCAAATTGAGATACGTCGTATAAGAAACCTGCCTTCTAAATTCATAAATCTCGCCTAACCAAATAAACAATTGTATGTGCAGAGGGGAGTGTGGGAGTTACAGGGTGATTCATATATTCGATATGCACATTATTATGTAACATTTATCTTCTGATCTACTCAACTCACCGCCATCAAGCTCACCACTTGGTATTTGAATGTGCTTTCCAAAAGTCGCCAATATCGACCTACTTCTACCATTACAGGTACAATCACTTGCAAAATTGGAAAAATGTACTGAATTTTCCTAAAATTCAAGTGTTTTCCACATCTGCGAAATCCATCCAATCAATATACTTTTCTTTATTATTTATTACCTTTCCAGAAAAGCACAAAATGTGCAGGTAGAGAAAAGAATATGTACAAATTTATACGTAGAAAACTTTCTGAGAAATATTAAAAAAATCTATATTTAAAAAAAGCTTTATCGGCGTCTTCCGTTGCGAAGACTGCCATGGCATCATAATGGCCCCTCCAGACTCACGGCGTGTGAAGTCCCGCGAATAACCGTAAACGTGAGTGTGGGTGGTTTTCGCGGACTTCTCGTATATTTGCGGTTGTTTCCCGGTTAGCGTGGGAAGGGAACGGGCGCGAGTTCACGCGAAAAGTTTGCGGGCAAGAACTGCGAAGCCTCTAGCCCAGGCAAGTTATCTTTTGATCTCAACAATATTCCCTACAAGCTGAATTTTTGCAGAAACGTTCTTTGAGGTGTCCCAAACCCGCAAAAATCACAACATGGCTACCCAAGATATTGAAGGTCAAAGTTATTTGCAAATATTTCGCACTCTATGCATCGAATATCCATGAGGTCTATGTGAAGTTTGTAGAGAATTAAATTATCTACAAGATTGGTATCTTGCAGTTTTTCCAGAAACCTCGCGCTTTTCCAGATATTCAAGATTAAAGTTTCAAAATCAAGGTTTTTCGCGAATATCTCGCTTCCTATGCACCGGACGTCCATGAAGTCAATGTAAAAGTTGTAGAGAATTAAATTTTCTGTGGCTGCAGCTTCCACTTCGTCCATTTTGGTCAAAGGCGTGATCTCAATGTCACTACTGTGGATACAGTATCTACCGTATTAAGTCCTAATTTGTACCCAATATTTTTGTGAATATTTAAGGCATAAGATTCAACTAAACGGCACATAATATCAATTGTCACCCCATTCGTAGAATTAGGGCGCATTTGAATTAATTATGCTCCTCGAGTGGAGAAATTGACTATATGGTTGTGGTGCTTTTCTCGAAATTGTTTGCTGGCTGTTGCATTTATGTCCGTTCACAGGTCACCTCACCCGGCTACTGCAGTAATGGCGAAACGGTGTAGTCGGAAGCAAAAAACTTGGCCTTTCCCTTGTTTCAAAGTAATCAACGAAAGCCCTTTGTCTATCAATTTATTGTGAACATATTCACAGGCACATTTCCTCCGCATAACTTGCACGCACTTGGTCAGGTAGCACGTAGCAGCGTGACCACATCAGATAACCCAGTTGACACATTCTCTTGGAACATTTTGACACGACTTATGCAAGCACACACACCTTTGCATACATAAGGTGCATTCGTTTCCGCGGAGCTACTTAGCCTGCCTCTGCGGCGGGAATAGTGGCCGGGACTACTCCACGGTGGCGGCGCAACGTAACGACTCTAGTAGACCAGCGTGCCACAAACCCAGGGAACTTGACCACGACTCTATTCCCACTTCCTACTTCTTGCGTGAACTATTAATAATTTCATTAACGAAGGCAGAGAACCCCATCTAGCCCTAATGCGAGAGATCCTAATCGGGAATTAAGTAGTGAATGTCCCGGGCGGCAATGTGCGGGAGGCACGCCACCTTTCTTTGTTTTAATGCCCCCGCCACATACACAACGTTTAAATAGGTGACTGCTTTCAATTAATGGAAACTGGATTAATAGAGCAGTGGATGCCGGCCCAACCGGGCATATTTCAAACGCACTCCTTTGTTCGCCGAGATGGCTATCGAATGTGATACCGCGCCGCTCTAAGAACGAGCTGGCTATAAATTTCGCCGAACGCTTAGGGAAGTCTGCCGAATGCCTGTTGGAGCCGCGCCGTTAGTCACATTTCTCAGAACAATAAATTTCAATTCATGGAGCACCTGCACCTCCGCCGAGCAGGATGCAGATGAGTCTATTCTAGAATTCTTGAAAGTTCGATAACTATCTGGATGTGGATGTGGCTGGCGAGGAAGGGCCACCACAAACAATGTGTTCTCGAAGGGAAAAATTCAAATCGCACCAAAATTATTCGGACCCATTACGGGAAAGCTGATCGCTTTTTGTGGGTTCTATGTTCTAATGGCCGCTGTTTGTTTCAGTGGAATTCTTCGGAAAGGAGGAAAGGTGTGAACTACGACGACTATCAAGTTCAATTATTTATTACAGCGACTCAGGTGCCGTAAAATGAGGAAATTATTCACAACTCTACGGGATATAAAACTGAAGACGGAAAATATCGCTGTTGATCCTCCTATAAAATTAACCGCCGCTGAAATTCTTTAAAATTGAAATAAATCTTTCCATAGATGTGGAACAGAATGCCATACATAACACCTATCTAATCTCCGTATTCAGATGAGACGGAAAGGCGAGCAAGTTATATCATCTTTTAGATGCATAGAAAATGAGTAAATGACTAATCGTTAGCAAATAGCTGATTTTGATTCTAATCAATAAATTATACTATTCTGAGCATAATCACGTATTTGTTTAACGTTCAAAAAGGAAACATTAACATTCATTTATGTAAATATTGGCGAAAAAGTGACGTTCTTTTACTGATTTTCGCCCACGTGTTGCAAAAGCTATGAGAGATAGAACAAGATACATTTATTTATTTTTTTTTAAGCATAAAATTCCCTAAAAGAAGTCCCCGATAGGTATGTATCTAATACCATTCGTTAGTGATTAATCGGTAAAGGCAAAAACTTAGGGGTCACTTGCTAGCCTAGATAGACGAAAATTCGAACAATAAAGGCTTTCGAACCAGTGTGACTTGACAAGAATTATTGAGCAGTAACCGAAGCGGCGGAAAGTGTGGGCGGTGTGGGCCTCGAAAGCCCTCGCCTCTCGAAGGATCATGTACATTGCTTTGATTCATCTCACAAAATATTAGCTTGGGCCATTAAGGGGTCTACCCTCTTTTCGGAGGGAAAAAAAAGGTTAATTTCAATAAAGTTTTCGATAGGTTTAAATTATGAAAATGGAAAAAAAAATTGTTACACTCAATAAATACACTCTCGAACTATATCACAAAATTTTTTTTTATTAATTTTTGTGAAATTTTAAGCATGAAACTGCTGGTCGAAAAATGATCCAAAAAACGAGAGGGGTGTGCGGCGTTGATGAAATCTCCGAGATGCATGGTCGGGGAAAAAAAAAGCAAAGAGCAATATATTAATAGCTATAGCGCATCGGGGGCGATTTTTGATTTTTGCAAAATTTAAAAAATTGCGGACATTTTTTGAAAAACTACGAAAAAAACATGTTTTTTTTCAACGTTTTTGGCCAAAAAAAATTTTAAAATCAAAATTTTGAAAAACCCCCTCGATGCGCTATAGCTGCAGTCATAAAGAATGTTTCGTAAAAATTTGGTGGGAATCGGTTCGGTAGTTTCCGAGATTTCATCAACGCGGTGTCGAAAAAGTTATTTTGTGAAAAACGCGATTATAGTTTTGTTAATGGCATCGTAAAAAATTTCACCTAAGCCTAACCAGCGATGCCTGGATCATACACTATGCCTTTTTCTTCCTCAAAATGTACATATTCATCCAAAGTAGCGTTCCTGCGATATGTTCTGGCTTTCTTGGAGGCATCAGTGCTGCGTCGGCTGCACGCCGCACTTCTTGATTATAAACAAACGCGCAGAGATGATGTTATATCAAAATTTTAAACTCGACTAATTTTGAGACAAAAATACAGTTCCACTGCTCCGATCTTTATAAAATTTTAATATGATATTTCTGTATACATATATATATATATACTTTACGAAAATGCAATAAAAAAAAAATCGATTTATAAAGAGGGTAGACCTCTTAAAAGCAGATGTTAAAATTCACTATGTGAGTATAATGACGTTTAAAATGAAAAGCAGTGAACTGTTAGACCTATTTGAATTATTTTGTGAACATTATAAATAATTATATGAAGAATATAAAGAAATAAATAGAGCAAGAGACAAGTTTTGCCAAATTCCTCTCATATTTTTTTTCTTTTAAAGGCATGTCCACGTAATTTTTTCTTCCATTGTCGTATAAATGAACATGTTTTTTTTAAAGTAAGTACTCATGATTTTTAATTTTTATGAATTCAATATCAACGGGTTAAATCATAATGTACCGGGTCTTTCAATAAGGACGCTCGATTTTCAAATGTAAATAAAACAAGTTGTGTGTGAGATATCTACTCTATTTTTATTTTATTTGAAAGAATATTTTATGGCATTAAGTACGGAATATAACGTCGTTCAAATGTCTCCCATGGTTTGGCTTGGTGGTACGTATTCCGGAGGTCCCATTTTCGATGATATTGTCGCATAAATCTGGGTGGATTTTCTGGGTGGCATTCGTTGTATTGACTTTGAAGGCATTGAGGTTTATTCGCATAGACCTGCAATTTAAGATAGCCCCAAAAGAAGAAGTCCAAAGGCGTAAAATCGCACGATCTCGGTGGCCAGTTCACGTCGCCCTCAAATGGCTCGTGCGGAATGTCCGTCGTGGCATCCGCTGTGTGGCACATAGCGCCGTCCTGTTGGAACAAATCCAAACATCCAGTTTAGTCCACAAGAAGCTGCTTATCATCGATTTGTAGTGCTCGTCGTTTTTTACGAAATTTGGGTCCACTTCTGAATAAGTGCGTCCTTATTGAAAGACCCGATATTATAAATTTTAAATTTTAATATACGTAGTACTTACACCGAGAGAAAATAATGCTTTAATACTTAGCAACTGTTTAATTTCGTCCATTGAATTTTTTCGCCAATTAAAAGGAAAAATTTCACATTGAGAGAATATTGGTCCAAATGTACGCCGTTCAGAAATTGGTGGTTTTGGTCTTAGCAGTTGAGGTGATCAGAAGCAAAGTGACAAAAAATTGTTTTCCAGAAGAGTTGGTAGCACACTGGAATGCCAACGGTCTCACCAAGCACAAACTAGAAATAGAAAAATTTTTAAATCTCAACCAAATTGAAGTAATGCTAATTGCTGAAACACACCTCACAGACAAAAATAGCCTCAAAATCTTCGGATATACACTGTACAGAAATGACCACCCCAACAACAAGGCCTGTGGGGGTACAGCGATACTGGTCAAAAACAGGATCAAACACCACCTGATCAGCACCACCCAAACGAAAGAGATCCAACATACGGCAATATGCATCACGGAAACGGGAGGACCAATCAACATAGCTGCGGTCTACTGCCCCCCAAGATACAATCTGGAAAAACAGCAATTCGATGAATTTTTCAAACAATTGGGAAATAGATTCATAGCGGCCGGAGATTACAATGCAAAATCACCACTATGGGGCTCAAGGATAACAACGTCGAGAGGCAAACAGCTGGCAAAGTCAATACATGCAAACAACCTTAACTGCATATCTGGCAGAAAGCCAACACACTGGCCATCTGACAGAAGGAAAAGACCTGATATCATTGACTTCGGACTCTCCAAAGGCCTGAATCAAAATCTACTCAGTGCGACAACAACCTTGGACCTCTCTTCAGACCACGCACCGACAATCATTAAACTAACAAGTACTCCAACGCTCACAGATACTTCCCACAGACTGACAAGCAAACAAACCAATTGGCGTAAATTTCAACAACTATTTAAAAAAAACTACAACCCACAAATCAAACTCAAAAATGAGGAAGACATCGAAAACGCCCTGGAACACCTTAACGACACAATCAAGGACTGTGCCCAGACAGCCACCCCAACTATCCAAGTAACTGCTAGAACACCAGAATCAAATAACACCACCACTCTGGAGCTTATCAAAAAAAAGAGGAAAGCAAAAAGACGCTGGCAGCAAACAAGATCTCCGCAAGCAAAGGCAGAGTTAAACATGGCAACCAAAAACCTAAGAACACACTTAGAACAAGAGTTGGAGGTGAGGTGTGAATACATTAAATAGCACCAGGGGACATCATCATGAATCTGATTTCATGGTCCCATGATCGTGGCAGTGATCACTATCACATCCTGCTCGAGGTACCTCTGCTAAAGCGAAAATCTCATCCTTCAGGATGAGATGGCCGCTGAACAAAACGTCACGGATCTAGAGGGGACATACTCGATAAAACCCGCAATCCTGGGTGTAACCTATCGTGCCCATAGGATGAATGGCACTGCGTTAGTGTGTCTTCGAACGATGGACTCTGAATACCTGGCGACCTTCAGTTTTAATTTAGCCTTCCTGTGACATGCGGGGCTCTGTTACAGGTGACCACCCTTTCCCTAGCTTCTCGTGGGAACAAAATTGAAGTTCTAGAATACCATGAGGGAGGCGCACCTCAAAATGCTCCAAAAACTTTGCAAGGGGAAAATATCCCTGCATTAGGGAAAGCAGTAGACCTTAGTCCTGCAAGTACCGGCGAATCTATGGAGATATCCTCACAGGAAGAGGAGAAGCTCCTGAGATCGCCCGAACCGAGCGAGACCGTATCAGCTGATGCGACTCTCGTTCCCACTGTCCGCACGCCCCGACTATCAGGGGCAGCTAAAAAGCGGTACAAGTGGTACCTCCAGCAGGGCCACAAAGTGGAAGAGGCTAAGGAGTTGGCTCGGAAGCCGATGGAGAGGACGGCGGAAAGAGGCCTGAAAAGGAATCGTTCCGACGACTCTTCACCGGGTGGAGCTCAACCCGGCCTCAAAAGACCAAAGGCAGATAAGGAGAAAGCCGAAAGGCATGTCTCCACGCGTGGCCCTCAACCTACGTTCAAGGAAGTTACCGAGAGCGTCAGGTTGGGGATCATCCCTGCCAAATTTCCGGATGACAGTCTGACAACGGACCAAATAAGGAACGTTCAGACTGCCATCATTTTGAGGATCGCTGCTGAGAAACAGAGCTCTATAAAGCCGAAGTTTCTCGGCATCGCAGGTAGACCGGGCTGGATGGTTCTCACTTGCGCCAATCAGGCTACAGCAATGTGGCTGAGGGGAGCAATTGGGAGCTTAAAGCTGTGGGAAGGAGCCGATCTGAGGGTAGTAGAGGAAGATAAAATTCCTCGCCCTCAAATTTTGGTCGGATACTTCCCGCAAAGCTCGGAGGACCCTGTGGATCTGATCCTTGATCTGATAGAAGGTCAGAATGAGGATCTGAATGTGGCTGAATGGAAGGTGCTACGCAAAGTGCAAAGGCCCTCGTCAGTTGCTGAAGTGACTCTTTCGGTAGACCTTCAATCAGTCGAACAGCTGAAGAAGTCCGGACTTGTAATTAGTTACAAGTTCGGCAAAGTTCAGCTTAGACTGAAGGGGGGCAAGGACAGATGTCAGCCCGCCCAGCCGGACGGTGTCAAGACTGCCACCGAGCCCCCTAGCAGCAGCAACCCCCAGAAACCACCAGTGGCCACTAGGCCACCCAAGATGGCATCTGAGAGGCAGGCTGCTGCATCTACAAGGGACCCCACCCATCAACGTCCGCCAAGGTCCTTGGGCCCGGACCGAGCAAGATTGGGGGACCTGTTAAAACAGCTTCCAAAGCGGCAGATAAGAGGGCTCCTACCCTCCGTAGAGGAAAGCGAAAGCCTAAAGGCGGGCCTGGCCCTAAAGCCAAGGCAGGGGCACAGACTGGCCCCACCCTTAAAAAGGCCTAGAATATGACCAGCACCAACCTAAGATGTGTCCAGGTGAACCTCCATCATGCAAAAGCGGCGTCTGACGTGCTTAGCAGGAGGTTCATCGTGGAGAACCTTAGTATGGCGCTTATTCAAGAGCCGTGGGTGCACCAAGGAAGGATCCGAGGACTGCCCACTAACTCGTGTAAGTTGATTTATGATACATTACACGAGAGCCCAAGAGCAGCCTTATTGCTCAAAGCTAACTTAAACTTCACTCCGCTTCCAGAATTCATCACCAGGGACCTAGCTGCAGCGGCCGTAGAGATCCCCTTTGCAGGAGGCGGTGTTGAGGCTGTTATAGCCTCAGCCTACTTCCCAGGGGACTCCGGCGAAATACCTCCAAGCGAGCTGCAACGCCTGGTGAATCACTGCAAGAGGAGGAACAAACAACTGCTGGTGGGATGCGACGCGAATGCCCATCACCTGATATGGTGGAGCACCAACACCAACACAAGGGGTGAGTACCTTTTAGATTTCATTATACTCAATGAGTTAGAAATTAATAATAAAGGCGACAAACCAACCTTTATGAATGCGGTTAGGCAAGAGGTTTTAGACTTAACTCTCTCAAGCGCATTTATAAGCACAAAGATACAAAGATGGCATGTATCAAATGAGGTCTCCATGTCGGACCACATGCATATTAGATTCGACATTGAGTCTATCCTAGCTCAAAAAGAGGCTCACAGGGTTCCAAAGATGACTGACTGGGAGCTCTATCGAGAACTCCTAAAGGCACAGGACGTCAACCTCAGCAGTCATATCAGCACTGCAGAGGAACTGGACCTCGCCTCTGAGCAACTCCACACAGCTATCATGACAGCCTTCGAAACCAGCTGCCCTGTGAAACAAAAAATGGGCACACGAACTGTGCCCTGGTGGAACAGGGAGCTGGAGAAGAAAAGAGCGGAAGTCAGAAAGCTGTTTAATAGAGCCAAACGCTCTGGTGAATGGGCTGAATACAAGCGGGCCCTCACAAGTTACAACATTGAATTGAGGAAGTCCAAGAGGAAGACTTGGAGGACCTTTTGCGAGGGAATTAACCAGATTCCTGCAGCAACTAGGCTCCATAAGGTCTTATCTAGGGATCACTCAAATGGTATAGGCTCCCTTGAAAAACAAGATGGAACCTACACCGAGAGTGGAGAGGAGACAATTAAACTCCTCCTGGAAACTCACTTTCCAGGCTCTCGTATAATAAATCAAGGCAACGAAATTCCTACCGGGATCGACACACCTGATTACCGGTCACAGAATAGGAATAAAAGCCTTGCAGGGAGGATCTTCACTCCCAATAAGGTCAGGTGGGCCATCAACACCTTCAAACCTTACAAATCTCCTGGGGGGGACGACATCTTCCCAGCCCTACTTCAGTACGGCATAGATGAGCTACTCCCCTCCATACTCAAGACATTTAGAGCTAGTTACTCTTTGGGATAGATTCCAAGAAACTGGAGAGACGTAAGGGTAACTTTTATACCCAAGGCAGGAAAGAGGCCTAGCACGCTTGCGAAGTCCTTTCGCCCCATAAGTCTCACATCATTTATGCTTAAAACCATGGAGAGGGTCTTACACCTACACCTTAATGAAGGTGTGCTGAAAAGATCACCTCTCCATGCAAAGCAATTTGCTTATCAAGCTGGCAAGTCTACGGAAACTGCCATTCACACACTGGTCAAGGACCTTGAGAAAACTTTTCAAGTCAAGGAAATTGCCCTTTGTGCGTTTGCCGACATAGAAGGAGCATTTGACAATACCTCCTTCGAGGCAATCAAAGAAGCTGCTGTGGAAAGAGGTTTCGAACCTGCCACGGTAAAATGGATTGATTCCATGCTCAAGAGCAGGAGGATAACGGCGAATCTGGGGGAAAAATCGATAACGGTAATAGCCGCTATGGGCTGCCCGCAGGGAGGGGTGCTGTCACCACTACTGTGGTCGATCGTTGTCGACGATCTCCTAGTGGAGCTCACTCGCTCTGGCTTTAATGTTCAGGGCTATGCAGACGACATAGTTGTCACCGTCAGAGGCAAGTATGACCATACTGTCTCGACACTAATGCAAGAAGCCCTGTCCATGATTCGCGGTTGGTGCCTGAGACATCGTCTCAGCATCAATGCGAACAAAACTGTTCTGGTTCCGTTCACCAGGAGGAGGAAGCTAAACCTTACGGCTCCAACACTTGATGGTACGGAACTCAGTTTCTCAAGTGAGGTTAAGTATCTAGGGGTAACCCTGGACAACAAACTCACCTGGAACCCACACCTGTCGAATGTGACTAAAAGAGCGATTACCTCACTCTACATTTGTCGCAGCTTCGCGGGTAAAACTTGGGGTCTGAAGCCGAAGATGGTGTTTTGGCTTTACATAACAATAATTAGACCCATGGTCACTTATGCATCTCTTGTATGGTGGCCAAAAATAAACCAAAAAAAGGCGGAAGTCGAGCTACAAAAGGTGCAAAGACTAGCCTGCTTGGGAATCACAGGCGCAATGAGTACCTGCCCAACTGCAGCCATCCAATTCCTTCTTAATCTTACACCACTACATCTTCAGGTTAAGAAGGATGCTCTCCTGGGAGCACTTAGGCTGCAAAGAACCATGGTCTTCAAACCAGGGGACCTGGTGGGACATCTCGCGATAATCGAGGAAATTCGATTAGAGGAGATGACCAAAATATCTGACGTGACCACAACCAAGCTGGACTTCACAAGGCCATTTAGCGTGGTAATCGAAACCCGTCAACAATGGCAAGCCAGTGAGGCGTCCCCACCGAAGGGATCGATGGTGTGGTATACGGACGGATCAAAAACAGATAAAGGGGTGGGAATTGGCGTGTATGGCCCAAGGTGCCGCATTTCAAAGGCACTAGGTAAAACCCCTACCATTTTTCAAGCTGAAATATTGGCCATATTAGAATGCGTCAATACCTGCATCAACAGAACCATTAATGGTTCTACTATCTTTATATTAACAGATAGTCAAGCCGCACTAAAGGCGCTCAAGTCCTTCAGTGTAGACTCAAAGCTGGTTTGGGAATGCCTGGAATCCCTGAAGCTTTTAGCAACCCACAACAGGGTTACCCTTATGTGGGTCCCAGGCCATGCAGGCTATACAGGAAATGAAATAGCCGATGGTTTGGCAAAACAAGGGGCGGAATCTGCCCTCACTGGTCCAGAACCTTTCTGTGGCGTGTCTAAATGCCACCTAAAGGGGGCCATAGAAAGCTGGGAAAAGAGGAGCCGACTCAGGTACTGGAATAACACCCCAGGATGCCGGCAATCAAAGACCTTCATGGGTGCACCGTATGAAAAGGTCGAGAAACTCCTCCACCTAAACAAACAGGAGCTCAGAACTATTACTGGGCTCTTCACTGGACACTGTTCCTTAAGGTACCACCTTAAAAAGATTAGGAAAGCTGACTCTGACACCTGTCGCTACTGTGCGGAAGCCCCAGAGACAGCGGTGCACATCCTTTGTCACTGTACAGCCCTAGCAAGGCTCCGACTAACTCAATTAGAGGATGCCTTTCCAACACCTGAACAGGTTTGGAAAACGACTCCCAATAAAATCCTAGGCCTCTATAAGAGGCTAAATTTGGGATAAAATATTGATGGGGATTCACAATAGATCCTAGTGGTCGCGGTGAACGATAGGCTTTTTCAAGCCTGAACGCCCCCTTTCAAACTAAACTAAACTAGAACAAGAGAGGAGCCAAAGTATCGACGAATTCACTGCAGGGCTCACCCACTGTCAGGATACAGGTTACGCTATCTGGAAAGTAACCAAAGGTATCAAAAAACCAATGCGGCAGAACGTACCAATTCTGAGGAAAGACAATGTGTGGATTAACGAGGACGAAGCCAAAGCAGAAGCATTCGCGGAACATCTGGAAAAAGTGTTCAAACCCAAAATAACAATAGCCAGCCCAATCCAAACGGCAGGGGAAAAGCCAATTCGCTTTGGCTTTGCCTCAATCCTACACAAGATACAAGAACTAAACCCAAAGAAAGCCCCGGGCCATGACAGCATCACCGGGCAGCTAATAAAAGCCTTACCCCTAAATGGGATCATCGGGATTCTGCACATCTTCAATGCTATACTTCGCCTCAACCACTTCCCAGCCCAATGGAAGCTAGCAAAAATATTCTTTATACCGAAACCAGGAAAAGACATATTTAAAGTGGAATCTTACAGACCTATTAGTCTACTCCCAATACTCTCCAAGTTGTTCGAAAAGCTGCTCCTAGACAAGCTTCAACATCACCTAGACAGCAACAAAATCATCCCCCTTCATCAGTTCGCATTTAGGGGACAGCACAGCACTATTGAACAAATCCACAAGATACATAACAAAATAAAAGACGCAATGGAGAACAGACAATACTGTGTAGGCTTATTCCTGGATATCGCCCAAGCATTTGATAAGGTAAACCACAACGGCCTAGTAACCAAAATTAAGAGTCTTCTGCCGAAAAAATTTCACAACATACTGCATAGTTACCTAACAAACAGGAAATTCCAAGTATCTTACAACAACTGCACCAGTAGGACGCGCCAAATAGAGGCAGGAGTCCCCCAAGGAAGTGTTCTGGGACCTGTCCTCTACTTATTATACACAGCAGATCTCCCGGTGGACAAAGAAGTCATGACCACGACGTTTGCGGACGACACAGCGCTCATATTTGCGCACAATAACCCAACAACTGCAACTAGGGTTATACAAGAATATACGAATAAAATTATAAACTGGACCAACAAATGGGGCATCACCCTCAACGAGAACAAAACAGAACAAATAACTTTTACCCTTAGGAAAAAGACCTGCAAACCTATCGAAATAAATGGTAAAAAGGTTAAACTTGTCAACACAGTCAAATACCTGGGCATGCACCTGGACCGCAGGCTAACATGGAAGACGCACCTGCAGAAAAAGAAGGAACAAGCAAATCTGATCTTCAAAAAAATGTACTGGCTGCTAAATAAAAGGTCAAAACTAACCCTAGATACCAAAATAGCAGTATACAAAAGCATCATTAGACCGATCTGGACCTACGGAATCCAACTCTGGGGAGCAGCAAAAACATCAAATATCGACATCATCAAAAGACTTCAATCAAAAATAATCAGGTCGATAACTGGAGCACCGCGCTACATGCGCAACAAACTTCTGCTGAGAGACGTAAAAGTGAATGAGGTCGAAAACTTAATAGCAAAGCTAAGCAACACATACCTAAGTAGGTTAAGACAACACCCGAACAAAACCGCCAGAGCCATTCTGACGGCAAAACGATTTTCTCGTCTAAAAAAAAATGACCCTATAAATTGCGCAAAACATAATGCATAATAAATCGTCCATATATAAACGTAAAACGGAAAACAAACTGGCAGTAATCAACTACAGACACCAAGTCAAGATGGGAACTACTAATTCAAAAAAGGTGGACAACGCTGGAGAAATAGTAAATACTATCATCATTAATCCAGAAGATATCAGATCAGAGAACATAGAACTCATCCTAATCATACTGACCATTGAAGTAGGACTATCCTTCATATACCAGATCTACAAAGACTATAGAAGGGGGCTCAAAAAAAAATACACCAGCGAAGCCGCTCACGTTTAAACAGCTATACCACCCAGGCAAGAGACGACCGGCAAAACCGGGCATTGTGGATAGCGAACAAACTACAGAAAGCAGTTGTCTAGGCAAAGAGCCTAGCAATATATTATTTTTACCCTAGATTAAGATTTTGAAATAATGTATGCTAGAGCAATGTAAGCTAATTCATACAAATAAAGCAAAAACGTTTTACCAAAAAAAAAAAAAAAAAGAAGAGTTGGTTTAAATTTGATGCTGTTTTGTACATGTGTCGCTTCTATTAGGTATATACATATATCGTATTTGATATTTTGATATTTTTGATATTTGTTATTTGAGCAGTACAAAAAGAACAGCAATTCTTTTATAAATGTACCTAAACAGAAGGGTTTATCAAAACTTTACTAAACTAAAAGCGAGAATATAAATTAAATAGTGAGGGAAAAAGTTAAAATTAAGATTAAAGAAAATAAAATAAAAGAGTACAATTTAACAGATTAAAATTAAGAGGAAATATATGAAACTACAGTAAAACGAGATAAAATAGAAATAAAAAGTAAGAATTTGAATTAAGTCAAACACGCGCAATCTGTTAAAGGAGGCTAATTAGGTAATGCATTAATTTGAGTAGAAAAATATTTCATAATACCTCTTTTTATATCAATTGGCAGTGAATTCCACAGTCGAGCAACCTGAACAGAAACACCACCACAGAGTCAAACCTGAGCAAAAGATTGCTCTTATAGCGCTGACATCGAAGGAAAGTAAGAAAGACATAAGATACGGAGGATTATTAGTGAAAATTGTCCAATGCGAAACACACATGAGCCCAATCTCTATAATAAGTTTTAAGCGGACAGCCGACCCTAGAAGAAGCATTTATAGCGAAATATGATCACCACGTCGCAATTCTTAAACAAAAAAGAATACAATCATTAAACACGACGTTTATCTTATTGGAGCACACAGAGTCAAACCATGGACGACCATACACAAACAAGTGAAAGACAAGTGCTTTGATTAGAAAAATACGAGTTCCTGTAGGAAGAGAGAGGCGATTGTCCACAGGCTTCTTAGGGTACCATAAATTTTGACTGGAGAAGAGTCCACCTTATCGCAACACGCCATCTTGCTGTTGATCATAACACCCAAGTTCTTGGCTGGCTTTGGCCATACTCGTAAGTGGTAATTTGTTAAGAATTATCGGTCCGCTAAGATCAATATTGGACTCATTACGCGATATAACAACGCAGAAGGACTTAGAAGTATTGAGGGTTAACGCATTTTCTGCGGACCATTTAGATATAAAGTTTAGGTCACTGTTCAAGTTACCGACGAGAGAATGAACCTGATGAGGTGACAGACTTAAATATAATTGGCAATCATCAGCGTAGGTATGAATATGCGAGTGCTGAACAACGGAAAGCAGGTCATCAATATAAACGCAGAACAGTAAAGGTCCTAAGATCGAGCCTTGGGGAACCCCACACAAAATGTGGGCAGCTGCCGACAACGTACCATCCGCCTACACCTGCTGCGATCTCTGGAACAGAGAGCTACGAAGGCTGACGACGACAAACCGAAATTGCAATTTAACTTGTCAAGAAGGATCTCATGGTTTAGACTATTGAATGCCTTTGAGAAATCGAGGGTAACTAGATACGACAGTATTTTTTTATCCAAAGAAATTCTAAAGTCAGTATAGAGGCCTTCAACAATGCTGTTTCACACGAGTTATTGCAGCGAAAACCAGACTGCCATTCAGTTAAGTAGCGATGGAAATTTATATAGGTTAGCAACTGAGCATGATATAGCTTTTCCAGTACTTTAGAGAGGCAGCATAATATGCAAGTGGGACGAAAATCTGAGAAAGACGAAGGGGAGGACTTCTTGGGAACAGGAGTGACTAGAGCATCTTTCCACGCGAAAGGAAAGGAGGATGTAGTTGGTATATGGTTAAATAAGTGTGTTAAGATAGGTATGATAGAGGGAAATAGAAGCTTTATACATTTAGGTGGGATCCCATCGATGACAACTGCTTGGTATTTTATGACTGTATAAGACAATCGCTATACAAATTGTTGTCTTCAGTACGGTTCGCCTCAATTATTTTCTTCGATCCTTTTAGTTCCATACATGTCCTTCTATTTTCAATTGAACTTTTGTCCTGGTGTTTTTTACACACACTTTTATTTATATTTTGAAACCTGTTCTTGCCCCAGATAAAGAACATTTTCGTAACACAACTTTTTGGAAATACAACTGCTATACCCAGTAAATATTCTAAAGACTACCAAAGCCGAAATGTTATCCAAAGTAATTCAGAACGCTGAAAATTCACTGAAGCTACAGGCCGGATCCGAAAATTTTGTCTCATTTGAACTTCTTGTTTCTTCCCTAAATTGAACACTATGGCCATATGTTTGCAGCTGATCCGATAATGCAAACTGATTGCTTTCCAATGCAATCATCTTAAAATTCGTGACAGCTTTATCATGGGAGCGCGCCGGTGCAATGTCTTCTTCCAAAATTAGCGCCCGTGAGCCTACCAATATTTCTAGATTTTCCGGTTCAGTTCGTGTGGTTACGGCCAATCAAAAGATGCGACCAAATGCGCGTCTTCTGCCCTGCCCGCGTCGAACGAAGCCAACCCGATTGTGTGCATCAACTGTGAACTATAAAAATAAAATTTGTGGCCGGATTTGGTCACCAGAATGCAAGAAAGTAAAAAAGGTACACACGAGAAAAAGTGCGCAAAAGGAGAAGTAATCACAACTACCGGTCAGGCAAGAAATCTTGGCCAGAGTGAACGAACCTGATGTAAACAGTATTCCTGTTATTTGGGCTGCGAATGTTCGCATTTTGTTACAAGATCCGAGCGGAGTAGGAGACTATGGCGACGGCTGAAGACAAACAAAAACGAGGCCCCAAATACAGAAAGTCGTTGCACTGTCTCTGGAGGACAGTGCGGGGCAAAACAAGAGCCACGGCCGCATCACATCGCCAGGTAAATAAACACGTTCGTTCCAGATTGGAGGAGATACGTGGCCAATGCACTTGTTATTGCAACAAAGAGTGCAAAGACGCCGACTTCCGAAAGCTGCGGCTCAAGGTCGTAAAATAAGAGCGCCGCAAGTAGCCCCAGCTTTTGGACTGATTTCTGCCGCTTTTGTTCAGTCAACGGTATGCAGCCACTTAAGTCGGGCGAGCCGCGCTCCGGGGATTAGAGCAAATTAGCGACCACCGTTCACTCAAATCAAACTCCTGGCACCTCAAGAGTCGGGCATTTCAAACTAATAAGACTACCGCCCACACGGTTGCTCTTCGGGGAGCTTGCACACTTGGCGTACGTTCGTTAAGTCCCATTTAGCTTCAAGTCACTTTAAGTCAAACTTATTTAAATTAATTTTCGTCATCCTAGATACACGGCAACAGGTTACTTCTACATAGAACGGGACAACTTGTCTCAGCCCCTAAAAGCTAGAAAAATAATAAAACCGACTCGGGAACAAAGCGATCAAACAGCCGGTGTTTGGGAAGTCGTCTCGTTTTGCATTTAGCAAAGTCATTATCCCGTGATTTCTTGCCCCTTGTGTACCCCTTCCATCAACGACCACCAAAAAATCGCTAATGCACGAATACACTCGTTTGCGAATAAATCAATGCGAGCGGAACTTCCCTGGCCAGGCTTTGTTCGGCATGCTAAGCCTCTGCCATTGTAATACGGCGATATTTGCTCAGGATTCGGCATCACGCGCATTGGACAATTTGAATGGATAATGATACGACTCATGTGCGTAATTATGGGTAAACACCACGCATTCTTCGGGAATATCAATCAGGGAGACTTTGCCGTGGAACCCCGACTGTAATCTGCTTACGGCACAGGTCCTAATTCGCCCGTCTCACAAATTAATGCAGAATTTGAATAATTGAACTGCAAATCCCCCTAGCCACCCACGTGGTCCTTAGTAATACGCAGTCGACTTTTAAGAAATTTACCTGAACATATGAACAAACATTATATTCATATTATACAACATAATTCGAGAGACTGTTTCAATCAGAACTAAATTATGTGACTAAAACAGAAGTCTCTCGAATTGAAACTTTGCTTGAACCGAGGCTAAATCGATGTTTAATGGCTAGGGCACTCTCTGTGAGCCGTTCTATGGTTTACACACTGTATCTTCGCTCTCTCGCTACTACAGTTCTTTTCACAACTATACCACCCACTATATACATATTTGTAAGTTTTTAAGAATCGAATGAAAATATTTTTAATTAGCTAACATATTATAGCATACAGAGCAAAAATATATTTCAAGCTTTTCTGGCAAGTATGGCATTATGAGGCGTAGATCGGTATTGAGTAAGTCGAGAGGACACAAATTTGGCAAATTAGTGTTGTACAGGAAGTGTGGAAAAGTTAATCTAAGATTGTCAAGAAGAACTACATACGAGGGGCGTTTGGAAAGTTCGTAGTCTAGCCAGGAAAGTGAAAAGCTATAATTTTTTAATTTATTTATTTTTCAACGTATTCTCCTCCGAGTTCAACACATTCTCACTTTCTAGCAACACTTCTATACCAGCTTTCAAAAAATGTTCATCTAAGCCCTCAAAATATGCATCGAGAGCAGCTTTGACCTCTTCATTTGTGGAAAATTTTTGACCTCCTAAGTGGTTTTTAAGATTTGGAAATAGATAACATTTTGATAGAGCTAGATCAGGTGAATACAGGGCGGCGCAGGGTAACAATTCAAAGCCACGCTGATGGATTTCTGCCATGCATTCAACTGATGTGTGCACTCGCGCATTATCCTGGTGAAACAAAACTTTTCTTTTTAACAAACCAAGCCGTTTTTCTTTAATTTCTTCTCTTAAACGTCGCAGCAGATTGCAATAGTAAGCAGAGTTTAAAGTTTCATCTTTTCCTAAGTAATCCACCATGATTATACCCTTTGAATCCCAGAAAACTGAGGACATTACTTTTCCGGCGGATAAAACCACTTTTGCCTTTTTTGGAATAGGAGATCCTGGTCTTTTCCACTGTTTAGACTGTAGTTTTGTCTCTGGAGTATAGTGACGTACCCAGGTTTCATCCATTTTTTCCAATAAATTCTTATGGATCAGCCTCAAACAGCTCTAAGCAGTCGCGGGAGTTCGTCAGTCGAACGCGTTTCTATTTAACTGAAAGCAGCCGAAGCACCCATCGCGCAGACTCCTTAGAAAAGTGTGATTCATTGGTGATTAGGTAATGCGTTAGTTCAGTTGAGGTGCCAATAGTGTCAGCTATTTCCTTAACAGTCAATCTCCGATTAGATAAAATCACGTCACAAATTTCTTCAATGTTATCGTCGGTGGTTGACGTTGATGGTCGACCACTAAACGAATAAAATTTTATACCATTGTTATTGAATACTGTAGCTTTAAAATGAGGGTAGTTTGAAAAATTTATGACGTTCCGATCTACGTCAGGCTATGAACTTTCCAAACGACCCTCGTTTATATGTACATAGATATCTGCCATTAAAATTAATCTGGTTGTCCTTTACGAGGCGCTAAACGTTTAGTTCATCTAAGTTCTAACATAACTCAGTATAATGGATAACATTATGTTGGGCAGCTCCGTAGATGCTATCGTATGTAAGGAACGGAGGGTAATACCGTACGGCGACTAATGTCGTACACGACAATTTTCGAAGAAAACAAATCGCAAATTTTTTTCACTCCAACACTTCCCGCCAGTTACATTAATAACCGTCTCAAGGGTGTATGTCATTCGGTTGCGTGATCTAGTAATGATTGGACATTGTTTGTTTGGTTGCTGTCAATAGTATGTAAGAATGGTGTCACCTACTAAAATTAAGGTAACTATACTTATTTCACACTAATAAAGTTCATCCTTTTTATGTTGATGTTGTTGTTCATTTTAATTTCGGCGAAGGAGTCACCAAATTGACTTGTTGGTCGAAGTAGCCGGCTATATGGTCAAGTGTTTCTACCTCCTTTGGTACGTATTGTAACTCGCAGCGAGTTGTAAGTTTGGTAGGCCAAACAAACCAGCACAAGTCATCCCCCCTTTTTCCCCACTGTCCGGTGAGCTTTGCTGATATGCCCCGCTGCCCTGCGGAAGACACCATATACACATCAAAGTACAGAAATCTAAGTGGCAAAAACAAAATTACGTAACAAATTTAAATATGAGTAGTGAGAGGGTTTGTTATCAAGTTACTTGACTACAGTCTGTTAAAAAAACAAATAAAACTAATTATGGCCGCTGAGTATGCTTTTGTCTATCTATAAGTGGGGAGACAAGATTTCTACAACCCTATTTAAAGACTATCATTAAACATTAAAGAGCTACCAAGATCAGCCAGCGAGTATTAAAGCGAACACCACAACACAAATTAAGGGATCCCAAGTGAAAGGGGCCAGAGTCCAAGAAAATCTTTGCTTTGGCTGACTGAAAACTCTTTCTATTATGATTTGTTCCTTAGTAAGCACAATATTAAAATTTCTTTCTGCAGCTCTTCAAAGCATCCTAAATATTGTCATAAGAAACGGAGTGATTCCATAACCCTCATCTCCAAGTAAGAGGCTTGTTCCCTTATTAAGTAATGGGTACATAGCAGAATTTTTGTAAATTCTAGAGTCATTTTATTTACTCATCATCAACAGGTACAATTAGTTGACCATCTGACACTTACAATAAGAAAAAAGGAAAAGGGATCATTAGATAGCCATATGCAATAAAAATTTACAAAAAATAAAATTATTATAAATACTATGTATGTTATGTATGAAACATGTGAACAATAAAATATAATTAAGAATAAAAATTAGAATAAAAATTAGACTTCCACATAGTTTAATAGTGCTTTCTTTAGAGTGTATTTGGAATAATTAAAATCCAAGCAATTAAAATAATTATTGTAATACCTAGACATAGACGACATCGGTTCAAAAGTGCCATAGTTTGTCCGGTGGTAGGGAGAATATAAAAATTCTCGTCCTCTGGTCACTCGGGGACGTGTATTAATATTCACGAGACTTTAGAGAATGGGAGAGTCTATACCGCCAGTAACAATATCATTCATAAATAAAACACTCGCAACCTCTCTACGCTTCGAAAGCGGCGTCAAACATAATAACCTCAATCTGCTTGCATACGGAGGAAGATTGCAGGGGTCCGCCATGGCAAGAGGCGAAGAGCGTAGCGTAGAAATCTTTTCTGTACCGCCTCAACACGATTGATATGCACATCATAGTGTGGCATCCAGACTATAGATGCGTATTCCAGTATGGGACGGACGAAAGTACAATACAAAATTTTTAATATAAAAGGGTCGTCAAATTCCTTCGACCAACGTTTTACGAAACCAAGTGCTGAATTCGCCCGATTAATTATATTATTGATATGGCGTCCAAAATTAAATTTATTATCGATGGTTAAGCCAAGGTCAACAACACTATCTTGTCTAGCCAAAGTCTTGCCGAGGATTTTATAGTAGTACTCCAGAGGGGAGCATTTTCTACTGAAAGAAATAAAGGTACATTTGCTGACATTTAACAGCATATGATTTTTCAAACACCACAGTTCAAAACTGGCAAGATCATCTTGGAGCCATGAACCGAACTTGGCCATGATACATATACACTAGTAAAGGACTCCGCTGCATTACATGTCGCTTGTACATTTAACGAGTGATAACCTATAAAAAAGAACGGAGTTAATTAGAACTGTCTACTCAGGTGACTTTTAAACCGTTTGATATAAAATTGCCTTAGGTGCGTTCTATTGGCCTATATGGAGCGTATTTTATAGCGCAGAAAAATACAAATAATCTTAATATTAAGCATACCTTTCCTATTTAAGTATACATACATATGTATATTCGTCACTGGCCTGACGTGGTTTCCTTATCCTTATATGAGTGCAGTCGATTACTCCAATGCATAAAGGAAATCTAACCCTAGTTTGCCGCGCAATCCTTACTTCTTCAATTTCTTTCTCTGCTTATTGGAAATTTTATCTAATCTTCACTTTTCCGTACAATTCTTTTCGACACTTCACCTACAATTCTTGATACAGTTGATTGGTGAGTCCCGAAATCTTCGCCTATGCCAATTTTAAAGCCAGGGTCGCCAACAAATCTTAAACAAATCATCATCTTGGTTACATTTTCTAATGCAGATCCCCCAAATTGCCCATTTTTCCTCGAAGAAAACAATCAGTTTCAAATTAAATCGGTAAAGCTTTGGAGTTTTTTTTTTATCATTGCTACTAAAAAATGTTCATATACGCTGCCATTTGTACACTAAGCCTGTTGGCACGCAGTCGAACTTCAACGAGACTCAGTTGGATTTTTCGCTTACGAAAAATGAGAAAATGAAACATGTCTCAAGAACTGAGAGATATCCTAATCTTTAAGATTTGTCTAATTTCATTTGCATACGAAACTGAGGGAAAGTGAACAAAAATGAGATTTTAGAGATAATGCTTTCGCACACGACCCAATATGAAAAGAAGTTCCCGTCGGTTAACCATTGCCTCCATAATACTATTGGTGCCTAAATACTTTGAAGTGAGGCTCCAACGGTGCAGTGGTGGGAGGAGGGTTTTCGTTTAAACTTTTTGTAAAAGATAAAATTTGTCTACTGACTGAATATTTTCCTTTTCAGAATATCCTATGGACTGAAATTTGTCCTGCCCCACCTTAAATTACGTATTATCACAATAAAAAAAAAACAAATAATAACCTTTTCTCCATTTTAAATTACCCATTACTATGCTCTAGAATAGTTCAAGATTGTTAAAACAATTTTGGAGCAGATTAGGGTTGGAGCCTTATTTCATCCAAATCCATATTTTTAATAAAGAATTAAAATATGGCACTTGAAACATGAAATGAAATAGCGTTACTATTAAGATGGAAACATTTTGAAAACACTTTTCCAAATCTTGAAGATTTTAAAGATTTTGGACAAATCGAAACATTTTGTAAAACAAATTCAAGAAAGAATCGAGGTGGTCATTTCTATACTTTTCTCGCTTGTGGCATGGATGTGTATTGCGCTGTGTTTGAAGCATACTAGAAATTAATAACTTTATTTCTTATAATTATAAAGAGGTAAAATTAGTTTGTTTGTAGGAGGTAATCTCTTGAACTACTAAGCCGATTTTAAAAATTTTTACACTATTAAAATACTACACCTTCCCTGAGGATCATAGGCCATATTTTATTTTGATAAAAATGAGTTTTCAGTTAGAAATATCAACATTTGCAAAGCAAGTCGGACGCTTGCGCCCTTTGTGGGCGTGCGCTGAAGAAATGGTTGAATATACGTGAAAATATTGTAATATAAATATTGTTGTCATCAGTAGATCTAGAAACCTCAGCGACACGATATACCTACCTTTTATATTTAAGACTAGAAAGTCGGGAAATGGACGGAACACTGTAAAATTAGTTCTAAGATACATGTTCCGACTTTCGGTACTACTCAACCACATGGTCACGTTACATGTTATGTAAAATGTGATATGACCGTGCACCAAATTTATGGTATTATTACGTATCCCGGGCAATGCCGGGTCCGTGCAAGCTAGTTTGTAATAAATAATCAGTAAATCACCAAACATCAGATATTGAAAATGTGAAATAGTATTACGAACACAAAGAAAGACAACAACAACATAAATACGAACTACAGCACAGTTTTAAGAGAAACAAATTTCTGCAATATGTGAGTGACATCATTTCAAAAGTTGGTAACGGCAGGGTCATTAGAAGAAAATCAGAATGACTAAAAGATTAATTTCATATTAATGGTTGAATTAAATTAAATACACCCGTGAAAAAGTGAGAAATAACCATTCGAAACGTAGGGAGGAGCCACAGTAAATTGGTTTTTTTTTTTTTAATATAGAAAGGAACAAACAGGTCAATCATCGGCAAACTTCATTATTTCTCAATTAATCCCGACTGTTAAAATTTTCTGGATCCAAATTAACATAGAGCGCAAGGGTTACACATAACTAAAATCCTCTGATTATAAATTCAAAGGTTCAAAGTCAAATCAGTGTCTAACAAATTTTACTGCGAATCTTTCATTGCTCAATATCAAATATTTCACAGTATGTATCTCTTTTTTATAACCACTATGATTCATCTCTGATTCATAACAGGAATGTTGTCAACAACGCGCTAAAAAATGTCGTTCGGGTTCAGAGAGCGCGTTCTCGCCGCTGCGTGGCGGAATCCTCGGTGTGAAAAATTGTTGGCTAAATGCTTGAAGCAAAACATGGTCAGCACGCTTTTCTCAGAAGTATTTTAGTGACCATAAAATTTACCATCCGTATCATCTTCTAATTAGATAATAAAAAACGATAGCAGGAGTTGTAATAAAATAATGAAAAAATTCTAACTGTAATTTCTAAGGAATTAGCTGGGGAAGCGAGTGTTGCCTTGCAGCGCTATGAATGCAATCTTAATGAAGCAACCATGTGATCAACCTTTAGGAAACAACGGACGATTTCCTGCGAAAGGAATCTGAGTGCCTATTGCGGGGCTACAACTACAATGTGTGCTTAGGTAAGCTCGGAACGGGTTTTAATGGAAACTTTTGGATTCGCTCTGAGTGTTAAATGACGCATGGTCAAATTAAGGCAGGGGCCCATCTTGAGCGGCTGAGTTCGAGGCATGAACGCAAATTAAGGGAACAATTATGTCAGTGTCATTCATCTAATTGCACTAAATACGCGACCAAATGACCAGTGACTGCACTGGCCGGTCCGTCTGCAGGGTTCAGCGGGCCGAGCAGCTCGGCCGGCGATGCTGTTGATGTGGCTAATGTCTTCCATCCAATGCGACTCGAGGCCATTCTTGATTTATCTCGGAGTTTTGTAAATGAAACCATTGCCGTGGTCACTAATTATGAAAGCAACCATTAATTTAATTCCTCGCGTCTGTTTATTAAGCCTGGGCGTAGTAGGAGCGGAATTAATTGAAATATGGAGACAAAAACGACTTGAGCGCCAATTGATTTAATATAGTTCAGCGGTCTTGCCCCGGGCTGTGAAATTAGCGCGGGCCGCCGAGACGGTCTTAAGTATTCAAGGGAACGAGGAAAGACCGCCGAGTACCGTACCCTTGGGATAGTGATGATTTCACTTGCGCTCGCCTCTCTAGCCACTATGTACACAAATGTTCATTACACGCCGCGACCAAGGAAGGCCCTCTGCACGCCAATTTAAATATATTTTGAGATCCTTTTTTGTGTTTCACTATTTGTTTGTTTACTTAGCATTTGCTGGTTGTACCCGGCCGTCTTAAGTTTCGTTCTTCGGCTTTGTGATAAGAGCCGTCCGCCGGCCGCCTTCGTGCAGCCAGAATTTTGTTTACTCCTCCAATTATAGCAGATGTGGTGGCTGCTGGAGCGGACATTAAAACATGCCTTCTAAATTAAACGAAATTATAAAATAAACAGAATCGTGTGACAAATAAGTAGCAGCCGTTGAAGTCGCCATCGTACCGATTCAGCGGTTCAGAAGGCCATGCATCAGGCGGACGTTTACGACCAGCCTACATGCGACCAGAACTCACCAAGTAATCCAGTTGCAATAAAAGTGCACTTTATGGGGTCTTCCCGAAGCCACAAGTGCCTCTACGAAATTTCGCCCATGCCCGCCTCGCCGCACCGTGTTGGGCTTGTTGCTCACGGAAATGTTCGCGCAGATCCAATCCAATAGAAAGCACCACGCGGGCACACGTCATCGCCGCCGTTTACTTACTTCTTGATTTTATTTGACTTGGGTCTCAAAGCTTGGCGGGCGCTTGAATTCTTGCCCAACTTATGACTCACGGCTTAATGACTTTTGAGAGCGACTAATTGGTGTTTTGCACCGTGGAATATCGCTGAGAGCCTCTTTAGCCGATAAATGGATGCGAGTGCTGCGGGCCGTGCTGCACTGTCATACAATGATTGATTCTTTCGCATGATCCGTGTATAATTTGCGGGCTCCGATGCAGCCCAAGTGATATTTTCATGCAGCAAAGAAAACCCTGTCACTCTATCTTCGCGGCGATGATAATTGCGCAGCCTGAAAAATGCGATAGCAAATTATGTAAGTCGTTAATCATCGCAGCGACAGGCAACATGTTTTTGTTGGCCTCACTATATGGTGCAGTCCGGCAATCCTTTCAAGGACAGTCCCGGATGAGTCGATTTGTCAACTCGCGAACAGCTCCTCATTAAAATTAATTAAATTCTACGGCTGATTGAGGCAGAGGCACTGTGTCACTTTTTCACCTCCAGAAAACGCGGCCGCAGCATCACCGGCTAAATGTATCGACTTGAATCTGTCAGTGAACATGTTTACTTTTCCTTTTTGTCCTAATTAGCGCAATACTGATTAAAGCGCGAACAGATATTTTCGAAGGTAATAGAAATACCTTCGTGCTAATAGCTTTCTTATGGTTGAACAGTTATTTCATCACCACAAGCCACTATGAATCTAGTATCCGTTCATGCTTATGTTGCAAAACAGTAAGACTGTTAAGTACAAAGTCGCAGTGAGCAATTATATTATACATTGTTTCATTTTCTTGGTATCAAGTAAAGTCGCTCGATCATAGAGAGGAAATTTTGAACATTTCCACCAATTCGAAGGAGCTTTTTGACCCCTGAATGCATTCAAACACAGAAACAACTCTAAAGTGAAATGTTTCGGCCTCTTTCCATACAACGAGAGAATGGACGGATCGCTCCAGTTAAAACCACGTAGACCAAATCGTATAATTCTTTACTGAAAAACCTCAATTCGGTTAATGTGGACCATATAAAAGTATACCAAACAGGGCTGCCAGGGCGTCAAATTTCTTTAAAAGCATTTAAAAAAGGACATAGTTATAAAAATTAAGTAATAACATACTCCCAAATCGTTCGTCAAGTTGAACTAATGAGCTTCCACTATGGGTATATGAAAGGTACATCGTAGTAGTCTTCTTCTGAGGAAAGAATATGCAAGTGTACTTACTTATGCATAATGCATATATTAACGAGAAGGTAGTGTGGTGGAAGCTTTAGGCTCCACCGTATAAATGTAAAATTAAAAATCAACATTAAGCTTGCTTTGAAATGTAAGAAACAAAAAATCAAAAGCCTTTCCATAAATTCGAAAACCTTTTAATACTTCACCGTACGATATTATCCAGCGAATCCAAATCTTAATAAGTTTTTAAGTCTGATAGGAGATTCCATAAACAAATTCGATAAAAGTAGGTATTGATTGGAGAGCTGGCGCAGCTCGTTTTTCGTACCTACAATAGTTTATAGATCACCAATTGTGGAATAAGTAATTATAGGTAAGAGTTTAAAATTATTCAGTTCCGTTAATTAGAGACGAGTCGAAAAGTTTTGGTGTCATCAGTATAGCAATTGATTTTCGATTCCCTTAAATTGAACCTCTGTAAATTATGAAGAGAAGCCGACCCAGATAGATGCCTTGAGGAACACCTGTGTTATTAATTTCGTCTGAAATTTAAGTCGCTGCGTACGATCGGTTAAATAAAGATGAAGCCTGTCAACAAATAAACGGGGAAAGTCGAGAACGGATAACTTGTAAATATTGTGGTTGATTTTCCCTAAGACTTTACTATAATCAGCAAAAATTCAGTTAACTTCTATGTTATATTGCAGATGTACCAAATTTAGTCAATTCCAACAGGTAGTGAAGGATTTACCTTTTCTTACCTACCATAAATCCATGTTGGAAAGAACCTAGGAAGGTGTTTCCCGTGGAAATATAAAGCGTCGTAAACCAAAGTTTTAAAGATTTGAGCAACATATTACAAACGACAGGTTGGATGTTAGTTTGTAATATTGCACTTATTGCCTATATTCTGCAAGAAGATAGCGTAAAACATACGATGAAACGATCAAACCATTTTTTTCATTAAACAAACGTCGAGTTATGGTCTGGTCGTCACAGTCGCAAGATCTTAATCCAATTGAACGCTTTTGGTGGGAAATTGATATTTACCTAACAAATTGTCCACATATGCTTTCTCAACCTCTTGTAATGAACGATCTGTCTTCTGACCACCTACCGGTCACCATCGAACTCTCTATCACGCCAGAGGAACGAAGTACGAGCCGACCTCTTTTTAAAAAAGCAAACTGGGCAACTTATCGTAATGTCTTCAAACAAAAATTGCCTAAATTGTCCAATTTATCGCTTGATACTATCAAACAGACAACGGATATTGATAGCATGATAAACTCGTTTTACACTATCATAAATGAAAGTATAAAAGCTGCGGTACCCTATACTCCTGTATATGCTTTACAAGAAAAATTACCTCGTAATATTCTGCACTTGATTGCGCTTAGAAATAGAGCACGGAGATTATGGATTCGTTACAGGCTACCATTGCTGAAAAGAGATATTTCACAACTCAATCAGCTTGTGAAAACTGCGATTACTGATTACAGAAACAGGAAATGGGGCACTCTTCTCCAAGGATTGGAAAAGGGCTCAAAACCCTTCTGGACGGTGACCAAAATTATAAGTAAAAAGCAGAGACAAATCCCTATATTAAAGCAACAAGATAACCAATATATCACAAGTATCGAAAAAGCGGAGTTACTGTCTCAAAAGTTTGCTCTAAATCATACTGTTTCTGCTAACCTTAGCAGTACTGCGACAGAAGGCATAGTTGCAGCTTCACTATTGCAACTAGACTTATCCTGCCCCCATATTGAAGAGCTATGGTATGTCCGTCCTAAGGAAATTAAAAATATTATAAAACGTTCCCGGACTAATAAAGCACCGGGCATTGACGGCATCCCTAACATTTGTCTAAAATTACTTTCTAAAGCGGGGCTTGTTTACCTCTGCTTTATTATAAACTCATGTCTAAAATTACAATATTTTCCACGGATATGGAAAGTCGCAAAGGTTATCCCGGTATTAAAACCTGGCAAGCCTCCTGAAGACCCGTGCAGTTATCGACCTATTAGTCTATTAAGTAACATTGCAAAAATATTGGAAAAGGTGATAAAATTTAAAATCATGGATTTTGTAGACGACCATAATATATTCCCCAACGAACAGTTTGGATTTAGACCTGGGCATAATACATACCATCCCCTTCTAAGGTTGACCCAGCATATCAAAAATCAACTCAACAAAAAAACATCTACAGGGTTGGTCCTCCTTGATGTACAATCTGCCTTTGACTCTGTTTGGCATGACGCTTTAATACACAAGATGAAGAGCTTTAACTTTCCTTTGGCGGTAACTATGATAGTTAAAAATTTTTTAACTGAACGCTCATTTAGGGTACACCTTGGATCTGTCGCTTCCAATGAACTCTCCATTAGTGCAGGAGTTCCCCAAGGTTCGGTACTTGGACCCATACTCTACAACATATATACAGCCGATTTTCCAGAAACAGCAAACTGTCTCTCTTCCATTTTTGCAGACGATACGGCTATTTTTTGTTCACATGAGATGGCCTCTTATATATGTTTAAACCTACAGCTCGGACTCAATAAACTGTATAATTACTTCCATAAATGGAAAATTAAGCTCAATTCAAACAAAACTCAAGCCATGTTATTCACACGCAGGCGACATGAACGATATCTACCAAATAGGAATCTAATCTTGAATGGTACCGAAATTACTTGGTTAGATCACGTTAAATATCTCGGTATCACTTTTGATAAAACGCTCACTTTTAACAAGCACATATCTTTAGTTACACATAAGACTGGACTTTTAATAAAAACCATGTATCCGTTCATTAATAGAAGATCGACATTGAATTTGGAAAATAAGCTCATAATATATAAGGTGATATTTCAAGCTCTCATACTTTATGGTGCTCCTATATGGTTTCAATGTGCACGGACTCATATAAATAAATTGCAAGTTGCACAAAACAAAGTCCTTAAAATGATATTGAATTTGCCATGGCATTTTTCCACTCTAGAATTACACGATAGGGCTAACCTAGAACTAATCGTAGAAAAATCAAAACGCATAGCGGAAAAATTTTACGAACGGTGCTCATGGTCCCAAAATCCCTTAATCAAGGAACTATGTAGGCACATAGACAATTAGCTGTAAATTTATTTTATAACCCTTAGATTAACGTAGTATGTAATAGTAATAGTAACTTTAATTCTAGGCTTGTGGGTTTCATCAACAAAAGTGTTTTCCCCACAAATAAGATATCACCTCACAAATATTCCCTTCGGTTATGCCTACCTAATAAGATCATAGATGAATGAATTTGTAATTCTAGCACTAAACAATCATCCATTCATATTTGTATACACATTTTTATATCGGCTTGCATAATAAATAAATAAATAAATAATAAAATTGGTGGGAAATAAAAAGGTCCCTAGCCACAAAAAAAAAAAGAATTATGAGAACTTATTCACACAATACTCAAATCTACACCAGTAGGACGATGTCAACTATAAAGGGGCTTTCAATACGGCCATGTTGTTAAAGTAACATCTGTCAAATTTATTGCAAATTATTCACTAGTGTGTGGCAAAACACCATGGCAGGTTATAGCTTTGAAGAACATGTGCAAATCATCAAATTTTATTATCAAAATCAGTGCTCCGCTCGAGAAACGTTTCGCACAAAAAATTATCTTTAGCGACGAAGCCCATTTTTGGATGAATGGATATGTGAACAAGCAGATTGTCAAATTTGAGGATATAGCAATTCAAACGAGATACACTAGCATCAAATGCATCCCGAGAAAATCATTGTTTGGTGCGGATTTGGATTTGGCGGAATGAAACGTCCGTATTCCTTTCAAAACGAAACTGCCATTGCCATAAACGTCAACGGCCAGCGATACAAATCGATGGTAAGCAAATTCATGTGACCTAAACTGGATGATAGATATGGATACCAACGAAATGTTGTTCCAACAGGACGGCGCTACATTCCACACAGCGCATGCCACGATGGTCATTCTGCACGAGCAATTTGAGGGATCACGCGGCTGCGACGTGAACTGGGCACCGAGATCGTTCGATTTAACGCCTTTAGTCTTCTTACTTTGGGGCTATCTTATATCACAGGTATACGCGAATAAATCGCAAATAACTGATGCTCTCGAAGTCAACATAACGAACGACATCCAGCAAATTCAGCCAGATTTATGCGATAAAGTGTTCGAAAATTGGACCTCCCGAATACATGCCACCAAGCAAAGCCACGGCGGATATATGAACGTTGTTATATTCCGTACTTAATGCCATAAAATATTCTTTCAAATAAAATAAAAATGGAGTAGATATCTCACACACAAATTGTTTTATTTACAATTAAAAGTCGAGCGTCCTTATTGGAAGACACTTTACTTGTAGAATCTACGGAAGACGATCGACAGGCTGAACTGATTTAACTCTAAAATAAATATATATGTGTAGATTAATCTTTATTTTCTAAGACTAAAGTGTAACACAATCTTGTGTGAGGTATATTTAAAGGGCATTCTAAAATATTAAGAATATAAGAAGAAATAATGCTTTACTATAAATATCTGCCAGTAAAATTATTGGAATAATGAAAAATGTTTTTGAGTTTATTATTATTTTGTACACAACTGTTTATGGCATAAATTTTCTCGTATCCCGGTATTACCCAGGCCCACCTATTCTTAAGAAGTAAAAAGAAGTCGATTAAAAGTCCATCATATATGTAGAGTATACATTTTATATGTACCTATACATTCATAAATATGTTTCTTTTAATCACAAAATCAAACTAATTTGTCTTACATCAGAGATAATGAATTACTACATAAATATAGAGGTGCAGTCCCGTAGAAATTTTGGTTAGAGCTTTTACCCCCAATAATCTTCCAGTTTTCTGGAAAATAATAACAAAAATGAGAGCTTCCCAACAAAGTTTGCAAACGTGAATACGCGTGATTTCTCTTCCTATTCTTCTAGTACACTACATACATACGCAACGCGAACAAAAAAGCGGTGAGGCACGCGCCTATGTTCCAAATTACTATTTTCAGTAGTAATCACAAACCTGGCTTAAGCAGTTACGATGTGACGGGAAATTTAAATTTTTTTACAATTTGGGTACCTACCGTAAACAAGGGTTTCTTTAGCCCTTATTTAGTTATTTCAGTTATTTTGTGTTATAACTGCATTAAAATTAGATTCTACTTTGCCAAAAGCCTTCTTACATTTACTTCCCAACTTGTGATAGGGTTTCTTTCGTATAAGATAGTTAAAAGTACAGGTTTTTTCATAAAGCAAATACCGTAAGCCAAAGTTACCCTCCCGTAAAGACATCTTTGACGCAAAATTGGGACAAAAATATAATGCACTTAAACATAATTTAGTTTTAACTTGCGCATTGTTATTTGTTTAATATACTTCAGAGTTGATAATAAAGTCAATGTAAGATTAATAGGTCAATAATAAAAGAAACCACAGAGTGATTTCTGAAAACTGTTCATATTTTTGGCCAAAGTAACCCGTGTTTACGGTATTCTCTCGAATTCTTGTATTCCTAGGTCTAGGAATCACAATTGCAGGTGAGGCTGGCGGATCTCTAGACATATCTGTGGTTAAAAGAAAATTTGTTTCATCCACCAAACCTTTTGGATAGAAGCTCTCAATACCCATTGAAAATAGAACAATATTTTCACTCCTTTTTAGTACATTCTAGTTTCGCCCCTTTAAGAACTGATTAGGCAATAAAAATAGTAAAGCAAAAGTCAAATCTCTTGTTATTTTCCATATTTTTAAATGGAAAGTAATAATTTTTATGAATGTTGTTCATTGTATAAACGTGGTACAAAACAAAAACACCTGCCGTAGACACTCACAACCAGGAATCGAAATCTAGTCCCTTTATTGACTTATCTAAAATTCCAACTACGAATTATAATGAAGAGAAATTATGTTTCATATTTCTTTAGAGGACGTTTGATAGAGATACACCGAAAACCTTCCGGCTGCTACTTTGATGAAAATCTAATGAAATTCGATAACTACATATATTGCATCTATCTCGAATGTTCACCCGAATTTGGAACATTATTTTAAATCCCCCACTATTATGGCGCACCTGCCCTTACAGAATTTTGATACTTCATATTCTCTCCTTCGGCGAATCTACTCTAGTACCTACATAAATGCTGAACTTACTTATTATACCATGCAGGTGGTGATTTATAATATTGGTAGAATAGGTGTATTCTTAAAGGGAGTCTACTTTGAAAAATATAAGGAATAAAGAATAAAGAGTTTCCTTCGTTTGGCCGAGATTTTCGAAATATCCTCGTAGTTGATTGAAAAGGAAATGAAACTCTTTATTAATTAGCTTCGGATCGATTGGTTTTTTTTTCTTGTGTTAATTTACGTCGTAGCCCGTATGTATAATATATAGATGCATACATCAGTTCACCATTTGCATAAGCTATGGAGTTTTTGCTTCTACATCGTCAATGGAAATTGATAGCGCATTCATTTTAGCCCTACTAACATCCGGCACTATTTCCTTCCTTGAAGTGAACTGCTTCAGTGAGAAATTGAAATACGAGGAACGGGTTAAGCCACGCATGCGAACGTTTCTTGCACGATGATAAATAAGCGCAGGTCATCATTAGTTACTCAGCCCTAACGGAAACCCTCCCAAGTGCGATGATGATCCCCATAAATAACCGATGCCCGTAGAACCATAATACGGTCCGTCAATTTCAAATGTCAAAACGCATAAGCCGGAGGAATGAGTGATAGCCCGGAGAGCATAATCACATGCAGATCAGTGAAGCAAGGAGCCAGCCTCGTTCATTGATCAAGCATAGTTCGTCTTGTGGTCCGAGGATTTCATTTCTTCCCCGTCGCGATCGCATTAATCAAATTTGAGAAAGGGAGCAGACCCAATCCTTTTCCTACTGCGATCCGACTGCAAATGGGTCAGAACAAATCGCACAATGACTTTCGTGAGCGTTCAACCCTTTCTGGTGTGCACACCTTTCGATTTCGATTCTCATGCCTGGCTACGGATAACGGTAGCCCTAGCCCGCAAAGGATTAAGGACCTCATTTCTTAGGAATCAGCAGAGGGACTTAGAAGACTTCACTGATGTCTCAACTTCTACGGTGTTGGGCCCATGTAGGATAGGTTAACTGCAGGAGCTCTTAAGTATGCAGTCTCAAGTGGTATCCAGAATTTTTGCGATGACCTTTGTCGCGGAGGCAGCCATTCAGCCTCTTCCGAGAAATCCTTGAAAAACCCCTTCCGGCCGCCTAATTTGCATGCACCGGGCTAAAAGGAAATGCACCTTTTGTGCAATCCCTCGAAATTTCTCTTTCATTAAAATTTATGCAATCGGAAGCTGAGATCTCGGTGGCATTATGGGAGCCAGCTTTTTCGATTAAATCGCCTTACGGGCTCCTTTTCTCCTTTTTGCCTCTTATGGATTTTCCGTTTCGGCTGCAAGGTGGCCTGCTCTGGGAAACCTATTGGCCTCATTTGAATATCAATCCCAAAGGTGGCTGTGCGATTAGCATGTACCGCGGCTGCCATCCGTTATGTTTTGCACAACAAATATATTAAATTACTGCGGGACAAATACCTGCACGAAATCCCAGCGTGGGAACTACGGTGAACTCAAGGCATTTCGGTACAGCTCAATCCCGCAGTAGGCCCAAGAAAATAATAAACATTTCATATCGGGACATCGCATTACACATACACCCCGGGAGACGGGCTTTGCCGTGCTCCCGAGTGGCGCACCATTAGCGAAATCTGCAAACTACCACATGTCACTATCTTATTGGCAAATAACAGTTTCAGGCAAATTGACACCGGGGTCCTTGAGTGCGTCCCGCACCACGGGCGAGGCCGCCAAGATAAGCGAATTGTTGCCGAACAACCTCTTGGAATCTGGGTACCTAATTGGGTAATATCCGAGCCCCGCAGCTTCGCTAGCGTTTAGTTTGAATGAGTTCAAATATCCCTTAAATTACCATCTTGTATCTTGCTCTCAGTTCGAAGCGACTAGCATTCCCTCCGGAGATTATTATGAAAATTCGCTACAAAACAAATAGCTTAGTTAATATTGCCGATGACGTTATGTTAATATTTAATTGCATTTTATATTAGTATAATAATACTAGGGGAATTATAGGCCTGTCAATTTAATGAGTATTTCAGCCCACACTCCTTGAATAATTATTGTTATAATTTTGCTTCGATATTAAAAACAAGATGTTATTTCCATATTAAACTGCCTTGCTTATTATGTACAGGGAAAAATAATATAAAAGATGTGTAATTAGTTTCTTGCTTTTTTCACTCGCCCCAGGCCATAAGCTTGAACGGAGTATCACGTCCTATAAATTTCTCGCTTTCAAGTAGGTGCCGTGCCACAAGAACTAATTGAAAGACATACATACATTAGTTCCAATAATTGCTGAAATATGATAATCATTTAGGTTTTATTTATCAAATTAATTTTATTTTACCGACAAATCGAACCCGGGTTGTTCGAGTTGAAGTTCCTAACGGTCAATCGACTGAAAAAACTAGCGACAGTTGATGGAATTATTATTTTAACTCTTAAACATATTTTTTCATATATTGCTTATTTTTGGGCATATTGTGGGAAAGAACAAAAAGTTAATTCACAAATGATTATCTGAAAAACTACGAAGTTATAACTTTTACACACTAAAACCGTTACCAATAATTTCTAGTTTAAGGGGTTATTAACAGCTTATTGCCCAAAAATAAGGGTTGTTTTTAATGATTTTTCATAAATACATTTCAAATAAATTTTATAAGAATGATATTAAATTTGACAAGTACTTCTTGAACCACAAAAAAAGTTTTACCTTGAATTAAAATGGCGGCTATACAGTAGGTCGCGTAAACTACCATTTAAAAATGGTCCTTCCACAGCCGGTAGTAGAAGTCTCGTCCAAAGTAACTTAAAAAAAAACCACAATTTTTCATTATCTACATGATTTTTGCTACCGAAGTACAAATGATTATATGTTTTTATTTTTTTTTTCGCGAAATGGCAGTTGTTTGAAAACTCGAACTAAATGGCTTATAACTTTTTTTCCTGATATTTTGAAAACGTGGTTCCGAGAAAAACGCTTTAAAAAAAAAATTTTAAAAGTGGCTCCTGAAAAATATAATAGGTTTACGAGACATTTTAACATTTAAATACACCTTTCTATTTTATTAGGTCCGCAACTAAGTTCCCGCTGTTTTTCAATAGATGGCTCCAGTAGTAAGAGTTGGTCGATTATAGCATTACTAAAACGTCATGAACCAAGCTTAGACATATGGTAAGCAAACCGCTTTGATACATTTGTGATTTTGTTTTTGGAACATATACTTTTGGTTGTGTGAAAATGTCTGATTATGTGCCAAATAATCGTCATTTGCGGGGAAGTGTTGCTTTTCGTTTTTCATTCGAAGAAAACGGCGGCTCAAGCGCATCGAGAACTCCAAAAAGTTTACGGAGATGCTGCTCTAAGTGAAACAACGTGCCGTGATTGGTTCCGTCGCTTCAAAGACGGTGATTTTGATGTTGACGACCGTTCGCGTGAAGGAAGGCCGAAAATCTTCGAAAACGCTGAAAAGACGTTGAAACCGAACGAAACGATCACTGGGGAACGGTATCGAACTCAATTGATGCGATTGAGCCGAGCACTGCGCGAAAAGCGGCCACAATACGATCAGGGCACGAAAAAGTGATTTTACAGCACGACAACGATCGGCCTCACGTTGCCAAACCCGTCAAAACCTACTTAGAAACACTCAAATGGGAAGTCCTACCCCACCCGCTATATTCCCCAGATATTGCGCCGTCCGATTATCACTTATTCCGTTCGATGGCACATGCTCTGACTAATCAGGAGTTCCGTTCATATGACGACATCGTAAATTGGCTTGATTCATGGATAACCTCAAAAGACGAACACTTCTACCGTGACGGTATTCGAGCTCTGCCAGAAAGATGGGAAAAGGTTGTCGCTAGCGATGGGCAGTACTTTGAATAACTCATTTGTAACCATTTTTTCATAATAAAGTTTTATATTCATAAAAAAAAACAGCGAGAACTTAGTTGCGGACCTAAATTATTATAAGCCAATAAAAAAATGGAAAATAATAATTTAATTATTAGCCAATAAAAACAATGGGAGAAAAAATTAAGCTGGTAATAACCCCTTAAGTGTTTAAAAATATATCGGTATTCCTACCTCGGGTGGGGAGATTCAGATATGACTTTTAAATATTGGTCATATTGGTCCTTCGAGCCGAATTTTTTGTGGAAGGATTCGCTCTATGTATCAGAGTGTGGTGAGGTTTTTTTGCAAATACCTACACTCAGTTCCGTTTTTACGCGATAGGTAACGTTCCCAACAAATTCGTGCAGACAAAAATCGCGTGACAAAAGATACGGTATCTTTATAAAAGCAAGGTATCGGTTCGACATTTTGAGAATCAGCTAAAGTTATGTGATACGATTCATCGTTTTGATTTTGCTGTTATTTAAAACTTTATTCAAAAATACACTTTTTTAACAATAATAAGAATTCAAAATTTAAGAAATAAGTATAAACAAAACATGTGATTTTAGAATGTGTATGCATCTGTAATCTGGGCAAGTCCATTATAGTCCTCTTCGTCTCTTCGCCTACTTGGATGAACACGAAATTTTAGTGTTTTTAAGTCCAAGCGTTTGCTTAATGTCAGACAATCGCCATTACTCGAGATGTCGTTCGAAATATTTTTCTAATGTTGCGTGCGTATACCTATTGTAATCGATAAAATGGGATTCCAGGCGGAATCTGTTTTGAGTTGGATGTAGCATATAGGACCTATAATTTTTTGTAGCCTCCGGACTGTCATAGCGAATGATAGTTTTGATATGCGCTCGTTGAAAAATTGTGAAAAATGTTGAAAAATCAACATGTGACAATATCCAAAGAAAATCTTTTATTTTTACTTTCTCCTTGAGATATGTTAACTCAAGAAGAGTTCAAGAGAGAAAAAAGTTTTGTGATGAGATTTCCAAGATAGGATAGTTCAGAAATACCAATCTGTCTTTTATTGTTGAAAAATAGGAAATTTTTCTCGAGCATTTAGATTACACATGCGATTTAATTTAGGCACATAGTACCTTGTACAATGATGAAATAATATGTTTTATAAATTATTATACGAAAAACTATCAAACCGATTTGGATCAAATTTGCTATGTTGATTTTTCATAGTAAGATTGAATTTCCAGATCGTACCTACAATCTACTAAGTGGTCGGAAAATTCATGAAAGAACGTGTTTTATTAACCTTTTATTCCGTAATTATTTCTATTTGGCAACAAAAATAATGCATATTGCAATTTCTGAGTTATCATATCATGTGTGAATTAGATTAACGATTTTCTCTCACTGTTTTCTAAAATCAGTAGTTACTTCTTGAGTTATATTGAAGAAAGAAATAGAAAAACAAAAGAAAAGGTTATTTTTGGAATTTTTTCGCGACATTTTCAATTGACGGATGTCCAAATGGTTATTCCTTAGCACATTCCGCAGGCTTTACAACAACAAAAACCAAAAAATAATTATAAGTCCTATATGAAACATTCAAGATACCCCTTTTTAATACAGATCCCACCGGGACTATTGTAAAATCGGATATCAGGCGAAAGCGCTTGAAAGGAACAAGATTTACCGATAATCGCGCCTCTGTTTTGACATGATTTCCTTTTTACACCCTGACGCTCGTTAAAACATGAACAAAAATGTTTCCCTTACTAAAAATTATTATATATATAAAAAACCGAAATTTTTTACACCGCGTTAAATCAAATTAAATCGCGTAAAAACAGGATCCCGTTAAATCAAAATCGCGTAAAAAAAGTTCGCGTATAAGCAGTTTCAATTGAGAAAGAGAGAAACCCCTCTCTGCAAGTATCAAGGTACGCAAACAGCATTAAGTAAATTCGAACTGTTCCATTGTCAAATAGGTGCCAATTGAACAATTAACGTAAAAAGGTTTTTTGATGAGCATAGGAAAAACCAAGCAGTGTTATATGGTGAAATTGCCACCCCAATAGCTGATTGACCTTCTTGTTGTAAAGCGCTCTCCAGAGGACAACCTAATCTGAAAATATCAGCTGTTACACTTTGACAGTTTTTACTTTTTCACATGGGGAAATTTGTTGAAAACTTCTTCGGAGGGGAAAAATGACGTGAACTAATTTTTTCTCAATAAGTGAGTTCGTGAGGGCGTTCTGAAAAAATTTTCAAAAGCTTTCGTATGATTTTGGATACGCGAATAGCCCTAGTTTGTGCATAATTTGTTTGTTTGCGCGAAGTTATTTCTTTCCTATATTGGCAGGTGAACAAATTTTTGCCATTCATGTAATTTATGCTCTTGTCTTGAATATTCTTCCTTTTTTAAAATTTGAAATGGTTGAAAAATCCCTTGGATTTTCCAGGGTTTGTTCATACAGCTTGTCAATCTCGTGGTTTAACTTCTGCAATAGTATTCATAAATAAATGGTGATCAACTTGAGGTATCTATGTCCATATTGCTTATAGCATGCAGACATTCTGTTGTGGTGTCATGCAATTCTCTAATCCCTTTGGCAGTCACATTTGCAAGATTTGGTTGGGATAGAATTGTTTGAATTTTGTGTCGAATAGATTTTTCTTTTATTATTATATCTGTCTTGTAACAGCTCCCATGCTGCTTGGTAGTTCGCATTAGAAATGCTTACGTGCTGTAGCAAACTGCTAGCTACTTTTATAAGATAAGTCTTGAGGTGCTGCATCTTTTCCGCGGCTCCCAGGCGTGAATTAATTGTGTGAACTTGTCACAAAAACGGTGTCCATTGCTGGAAATCTCTATCGAACACAGGTAGTATTAGACTTGGTAGCTTCATCTAAACAAACTTTTACTCCCAATTTTTCTTGGATTTGGGACATTATCTTATAGTAACGATCTTTTATTTTAGTGTAAGCTTGAGTTTATATGAATATTTTTTGGCGGCTTCAATCGGGTTTGCTACAATTTCAGTGTGACCTCACCTGCCCAGCGTTCATTTTCTGTTGATTGGAAATTTCGAGTTTTTCACTCACTTTCAACAGATACCAGCAGATAATTTAAAAGCTTCATGGTCTCTTCTTGTACTCGAAGCGCCTCCACTTTAGTAATATCCTCAATTTTTGAAGCAGTTATTACTTGAGGTGTTTAAAAAAAAATTTTCAGTTTAAAGATTCATCTTAAGCTGTAAGGTACTGTTATGCAACTAAAATGACTTATTGCTACCTTACTAAGAACACATTTTTGTTCTTCTCAATTACGCCAATTAACCGAAATGCAGCGCCATCCCCAGCAATTAATGACACATTTCAGGCTCCCTATTACCAAAAATTAAAGGCCGGAAGAGGTGATTGGATTGGATGACTTCCCGCAGAAGGTTGAGCCGAAGCAAATAACAGAGGACACATTTCTGCCTTCAAATTAGATCAGAAAAGGGGTTAGGATGTAATCTCTGGGGTCACACAATTTTCCACATTTTCAATTAAATTATGAAGAACAAAAACTCGACTTCACGCGGCACATTTAGTCAGCCGTCTGTCGCTCATCTGCGCGGCATATGCATTTACGTTAAAAAAAATATTAAACAGCGAAAAAAAAATTCAACTCTTCGACGAAAGCAAGGACACAATAGATCCTTTTGAAATATCCAGTTTTTTTAGCTCCACAGCACGCTGGTCTGTCTGCTGTTACAGGGGAAATTTCTTTTATTCAAATCTATGGGAGTGTCCCGATCGCGGGCAAAAAACCTGACGGGATCAATTGCGCGTGTGCTCTAAAACATGTGATGATTTGAATAAGTTTCTCCTCCAGTTTATCTTAATGCTTTTGACAGGCAAAGCAAAAAATACTTTTTTCTTCCCCTGAAAATTTTATAGTTTATCCGAATATCTAACGTTGTCTTAGAAAAAACTAATTTACATTTTGTATGAAAAAATGCAATGCATGGGAATATACGCATATGCCTGGTATTTTACACCGAGTCCTGCGAGGGGTGAAATGTGCTATAAAAAATGAACGCAGCTATATTAAACGAGATTTATTCACCCTGGACAATTGCTTGAATGACTAGAAATTATCTATAGGCTCTTATTTCGCATTTTTTCATGTACACCGTGATTTTCAATTCGTGCATTTTTCGTGCATTGACTGAATGGATTTTTTATTTTCATTTACTAATCCATACAAGCATATGTTGTGCATTGTAGATTTTAACTGAAAAAAAATCAGGCAAGTGCGAATCAGACTCATGGGTTCAAGGTTTCGGAATATTTTCTGTTAATTAAATGACTGTGATTTACACAAAATTTTTTTCATGTGCTATAACTACAAATTAACGGTTTTCGGAACTTTTCCTTTACTTGTGCTGCGGGACCTTCGTTCTTGCCAAATTTCATGATTCTAGGACAACGGGAAGTACCCTATAGGTTTTGATTTATTTGCCAGTGTAAAAATATGCGGCTGTATTTTTTGATTGTGTTGACTCAGTAGATTGATATTTTTCACAGCTCGCAGAGACCGTAGACCTAAGTATTTGATATTAATTTCAACTTGACAACTCTAACTGGATGACAAATGCAACACGCTTTAACTCTGTAGCTCGGCCTTAATTAGTTCGATAGAAATATCATATTATATATTAATTGATAGCAGATTTTATGTAGTTACCTTATTTATCACAAGAAACGATAACGACTTAAAGCGTTAATTCAACAATACAATATTATAGTAACGAATAAAGCTCGTAATTCAATTCCAACTAACCGGACAAAATAAAATTTCAATAGTTTATGGCATAACCTTTACGCAAAATGACTTCTTCCAGTCTCCTTGGTATCGAATTCACCAAAATCTGAGAAGTTTGAGGAGTTATGGAGTTCAAGGCCTCTAAAATAGCTGTTCAAAGTTCAGCAATATTTGAGTAGGTCTTCTGGTATATTTTCCGCCCAACTTCGTGCCAAATATGCTCATTTATGTTGGCTTCATTTACACGTCGCCATACAATCTGACTGACTGATAATTTCTATCTAAATGAATAACAAATTTCTATCGAATTTATTAACACTGAACTACAGAGTTAAAGCGTGTTGCATACGTGTAAGAGCATACGTACGTAAGAGCTTGAAATTCAGTTACAGGATACTTGCTTATATGGTAAAACAACATACAAAATTTCATCCAAATCGATTTGACAGTTTCTCGTATATATTAATTTGTAAGTGTTTTTGCTAATTTTATAAATGCTGCCATTTTTTTACATACTTTTGGAGACGCCAACTGTCGAATCATAATGAAGAAAATTCAGTATTAATAATTTAAAAAAAAATAATTCTTCTATTTTGACAAAATGTGTACCTACATAAATAATAATTGGACACATACATCGTATATTTTCTTTATCGATTTGAAAGCAAAATCATCTCGTTCATTTTGAACCGGACCCGATTCTTTTCGGACTTTTCGACGATGGCACGATCTTAAACTTTGACGTTCTATTTCTCCGAATCCAATTATCGGATATGGTAATACAAAAGCTTAAAATAAGTGCTTGGTCAAGGCCTATTACAGCCATTGTTAGATTCCAGTTATACAAAAATCGCCCACTATCCTATTTTTTATAAGGTACTTTATGACGAACGTATTGAAAAAATGCTACATGTTGTTTAAATGTTTGTATTATAATTTAAAATTTTTCAATGGGAATCTATTTTTAGCACCTCCAAGATTGTTTGTAAAAATTGGCAATAATAAACATTCTTTAGTTCCATCGTGACAGCACTTATAAAATTAGGAACAACAATTTTTACAAATTATTATACGAAAACCCATTATACCGATTTATATTTAATTTGGTATGTTGGCTTGTCATATTAAAGGGTATGCTGTAGCTGAATTTCGAGATTGTACGTAATATCTAAATGATCAAAAAAACAATTTTGAAAAAAATATTTTGTTTACCTATTTTCGTCCAGTTTTCCAATTGGAAACAATGATAATGCATATCTATTGGAATTTCTGTTATCCTAGGTTGTGTGAAATTTCATCACGAAACTTTCTTCTCTCCTCGGCTTTTTGTTAACATCAATAGTTCTTGAATTAGTTTGAAGAGAAAATTAAAAGAAATGATTTTTGTTTGGATTTTTCACATTTAATTTCATAATTTTGTACAATTTTTTCAACTGGCGCAAATCAAAAATGTCATTTTTCTCATTTAGGAGGGTTTATAAAATCAATTAGAGGTCCTATAGGAAATATCCAACCCAAAAGAGATTTCGCCTGGACTGTTATGTCAATAGCTGGATCCTCTTTAATCTTAAATTTCGGAAATGAAATTCATTTGTCAAATCATTTCGGATATCAATACATTGAACATATTTTGGACGAAATACGCGCACTTACGTGTTTCTACATTCCATATAATGACTGCCCTTACATGGATTCTTTGTCTCTTTCACCAATAGTTCCATTGAACTTACTAATGAAATAATGAACTCAAAAATGCTATCATCGCAGTGAACTACGAAACAACAAATCTTCACAAAAACTCTATACGGTAATTGCTGCCTCTTTTTAGGCCACAATGGTATAAAAAACGTCTAAAGATATTAACGAGGCTCGACGGGCAGTGTCTAATTTGTCGGAGTCTTTAGTCACGTTTCTGGATGACACCGAGAGGACTTCAAGCTTCGTCTGCGGTACTAGCACTACTTAAATAACTTGTCAAAACTCAAAGTGCTTGCTCAAGACTCGTGCCCAATTTTACCAGAAATCAATTATCATTACCGTTGAGCACATGACAATTTCAAAAAAAAACATTCGTCTCATTGAACGCAGTGCGGGGCATAACCCCCCCAGCGGGAAGCAAAAAAACGGAGACGTACACACCGAATTTTTACGGCTCTAGAGTATGCGAGCAACGACTCTTTTTTTATTTAGCACGAGTGGAGCGCTAATCTTTTTTGGCGCTGTTTTAGTCGCGCGCCGCTTTATGCAAATCACCTTTTGAGAAATATCGTCGGTGCCGTTTCATGTTACGTCCGAAGAATCGACTTGCGGGAATTGTAATTAAAACAAATCATTCCTTATCGAGGGCTTGAGCCGTGGAAGGGGCCTGCGGAGAGCACCGAAATGTAAATATGATTGAGGGCAATCGTTTCTTTTTTAACACTTCTTTTGGACATAGGCTGGAGGCGACCACTCCCATGAATACGTAATTACGAACGCTTACAAAAAACACATCCAAGGAACCAGCAGATGTCACAACAAGATGGAATCTCCTAAGAATTTGCTGAGCAAACAGCTCGCATTGCTAGAACCTCCACTCGATGCTATAGGAAAACAGAATTAGGAATTCGTACAACGACGCGACGTGGAGCGGATCTAGGCCGCTTATGGGACTTTCTCAAGAGATGGATTCAATGATGCATAAGAACTGCCTAATGATACCATTGTGACTCCGGTTGGCATTGAGAGTTCGTCAACTCGGCCGGCCCGGCGCTGATCCCTTCCCCACCCCACCGACGCGACGCGTCGTGAGAAATGTCCAGAATTCCTCGAGCTGGACGCGTCGGGCTGGTCAAGCACATCAAATTATCGTAAAACATCAATTAGTATCTTGGGCACCTTAATGAGGTGTGCTTTAGACGAATCTAAAACAATGCGGTCTAATCAGCGCCACTTACATGTGTATGGAATAATGTTTTCGATCGCGAGGAAATTAATTCCAATCGGGGATTAGCCGCAGACTGGCATCGCTCATCGCTTTCTTTATGCTGATGAATCGCACAGGTAATAGGCGATCGGCTCTAATCCAAATTTTATATTTATGTTTTTTTTCTTTCAACAAAAGCCATTTCGTTTTACGACTCCATCAACGGTTGGCTTGCTTTCGAAGCGCGATAACTAATAACTTTTATTGCAAATCAAACCAAGATAGAGCTGTTCGAAAAGTTATTAGTTTTACAACACCTGAGAGAAGGAGTTTGATTCAATTAAAAGCACAATTTGTTTATTTTTTATTATATGAGGCACTTTGGTTTTACATATTTAAATATTCGCGTTCAGATTGGACGAGGATGTCAGTTAAGTGCGGAAAATAACGCCTACGTAGTTTAACCCTTTGCACTGTGAGGTTTTCTCAGCACTGTTAATTTATACGCGGTAATGGGGGCTGCGAGGTGCTGGCGCATTTCGTGTGCAAAGGGTTAATAAAAAAATGTGTTAAACAAAAGATAGCACGAAAGTTTTTTTTAATCATTGGTGTAAACCTTAGGTTCTGGGTTGCGGTGACCAAGGCCACTCTTAAGGCTGGTCTAGACGTAATGTTTTATCGTCAGTCTTGCAAGATTGAAAAGACAGAACAAAACGTGCGGCTTTACTACACAAACTTTCATTCAGCTTTCGCCACTTTAGTGCGAATAGATATTTCATCCAGACGTATATTTTAATTCTTCACAAGTGGGGTGGCTGACGTACAGACGAATCGTGATATTTGCGGGTAATCAAAACCTCACTAATAATTGTAATGAATTATTAAATGAAAGGGCAAAGAAAAAAAAACATTGTTTATTTCACACAATATTTAATTTACAGACTCACTTGTCCGCCTGGAGCCTCACTTGTAAGGAATTTCCGAACAAAGTTTGACCGATTAGACTACCATGAAGCTGGCCAAAAGTCTTTAAAATTAATCAATTAGTTCGAAACTTGGTAGGAAAGGGTTTTTCGGGTCACTGCTGATTACAAATTTGATGTCAGTTTTTCATTAAAAAAATCGCGGTTTCAAAATAGTGATTGGAAGTAGTGCAAAGTGCTCCAATTTCCATGAAACTTGGTATCGGGGGTTTTTTCGGAACGCTGATTACGAATTAAGGGTTCCATTTTTTATAAACAAAATAGCGGCTTCAAAATGCGACCGGAAGTAGTGAAAGTGTTCCAATTTCTACGACGCGATCGGCCTGGATTCCCTAATAACCTGCGAGATATACATGTAAGTCCGCTGATAATACAATATGATATATCTAATATAGTTCTAAATCCAAAGTGGTGGACGCCCCAAGATTGCGGATTAGCTTTTTCTTGACATACCCCGATGATATAAAATCAAATGAATGGGTTTGACTTTTGACTTAAGGGGGGGGTAACGTTAATTCGGCGTGAAAAAGGCCCTTTTTCAAGAATTTTTCCAGACGCTACAGGCAATACAAATTTAATTAGTCGATCGCAGCATTATAGTACAACCTGTGAACAATATTTTCCTTAATATTTTAAAACAAAATATAAATAATTAAACCGACGGCAGCAAATATTCGGAGGCGCCTCGACAAAAAGTTGTTTGTCGGTGAACAATATTACTGAAGAGTGGATCATCTGAATAAAAAAAAAAAATGTGTCATTAGATAACCGCTTTCCAAAGGTATTCCTGGGAGGAAATTTTTTTTTTTCGATTTTTCAATTTTTGCTGGCACTTAGAAGTGAAAACACCGATTTTCGTCTAAAAAATGAACCTATTTGTTATTGTAAAATCTATAATTATGAAAAAAACAAAAAAAGCTCCCAGCGTTACCTGGTCATTTATGTAAAGAAGCTGTATACAAAATTTCAAAACAATCGGTCGAGTAGATTTTGCTCTAAACTGTTCACCGGTTTTCAAAATGACAAGCGTCAGAAAATCGCTTTAAAGTTTTGCATACCTGAAAATCGAGTAGTATACATGAAAGCAACAAACGCTCAAAGTTCTGTATCTTAGTTAGTTTTACTCCGATTTGTTTAAAATTTTGACACAACAATCTTAAGATGTTGTGCAATCATATGAAACAATAAAAAAAATTTAGGGATCCCGGGAGCACAAAGTCAGCGTGCCACGCACTTGCTGGGCAGACATAACCGTATCGGAGCAACAAACGCTCAAAGTTCTGTATCTTTGTTAGTTTTACTCCGATTTGTTTGAAATTTTGACACAACAATCTTAAGATGTTGTACAATCATATGATAATAAAATTTTTTAATACGTTACCCCGCCCTTAAGAGCTTGTTTCTAACAAAATATTTTTTTGTATTGGCCACTGTTACTAATAAAGCCGCCGCATGCTGTATACGCAGGACCCCGTGTATCATAGACGTGCGTATGCTTGTGCGTGTGCTGTGTGCCGACTGTTTATTGATAAAGTTCTATTACGGATCTCTGATTGCACAAACCTGATTCGCTGTTGACGGTTTCATTCTTCAATCGATAAATAAAAGTCAGGAAATGTTTTTTACTACTTTTTTCACAAATATGTATATGTGCATTTATATTTCCTTAATAACTGCATAATTAATAGTTGTTTAATTCAACGTTCAGTCATAGTAAATTGTAAATAAAATAGTTATAGCCACCAATTAAATGCGATGCAATATTTTTAGTTAATTTAGTTACATCAGACTTGAGCTTCAGGATTTTGCAAAATATGCAAAATTGAATACAAGACCGATAAGCGTCATTACGTGGCAATGCAGAGTTGTGGTTTTTTCGCAATGGAAACGATACAAAAAGCAACAACATTTTATTTTATTGCAATTTAATGATCTGCTGAAATTGCAATTTATTTCAGTAAATGAAGGAAAATTACGATCGATGAAATCACTCTCATACCCTCATTGCACTGTTGATAAGCTGCCAATAAATGGTCAATAAGTTACAACCGAGTAATAAAATAGAGTCAAATAATACTGATTTATTGAATACAGTTTTTTTTAATCTTTATTTTTCTTTGTGTGTAAATCTAGAACAAACATCAATCACTATGAGTTAGCATTGAATTGATAACTGTTATGCAGTTATTAAACAAATTAGAAAAGCATATTCGGGAAAAGAAGTCTTGTAAGATTATTTTCTAAGTTTTATATCAGACTTTAAAAATAAAAAGCAATTTTTAATTGTTATCTTAGGTTGTTAAAGTAAGAATCACCTTTTGATTTGTATTATTGATTTACAAAAATAGGAAAATAAAACTTTTGTATTAAAAGAAAATAATTATGGATCACCAATTTGAGGCTTTGATAAAATAAAATCGTGGGACACATTTAGTAGAATACTTTGTTTTGTTGGAGGTTGGAAATATACTGTTATTATGTAATTATATTATGTGTTTTCTACTAAATGTGCTCCATGATTTTATTTTTCTCTAATCAATGCCCCATATTGGTGACCCATAATTATTTTCTAGCTTTTAATACATCATCAATTGTGCAATAAAATCATTCAATTTAAAAAATATTTTACCTATTTAATTTTTCACCTTTTAGTGTGCTGTATTTGCTTAGCCTGATTTCATTTCATTTATCCGATCCGACCAGTGCGGAACTTCTTCTCAAACTCCTTACATGGGTATCAAAGGTGTAGGAGGCTGACATACGAAAATACAGGGCTAACCATATTATGCTCATGAAACACATCAATTTGATACCTCTGTCAAGGGAATTGTAATCATTATGGTGACCCGCTATCCTGGCGCATTCGCCACATTTCACTTAGAATGACGTCAGGTAGTTCGTCGTTTTATGCTCACCAATCCCTTTCATTTGATATCCACATCAAGGGGGGTGTAAAAATAATATTAATCCGCCATCCTATGCTGTCCGCCATATTGGATTTAAAATAACGTCACATAGCTTACTGAATTCTACTTTTCATACCCTTTCATTTGATATCCATGTTGAGGAAATAAAAAGATAATCCACCCTTTATATCGAGAGGAAATAAAGCAATAAGTAATCCACCATTTTGTATTGACCCTTATATATATATTGTCATACCCTTTAATTTGATGTCCATGTCGGGGGATTGTAAAGAAAAAGGTGATTCGCCATTTTGAGATGGCCGCCATATTAGATGTAGGTACAATAAAATTGAATATACTAAATTATTTTGTTACGCAGACGGAATACGTTTTTTATATGTATTCCTGATTCTTGACAAGGGAAAGAATATCACCTCCTTTCACACTCTCGAACATTGTGCCATTGCGATGAAGTTTTATCACATTTTACCAAAAACTAAATTATTGCTCGCTGTTACTTTTATTCTAACAGATAACAGATAATACAAATACCTTTTTAAAGTCACCTTATTCGAAGCTAGTACCCTTTTGACGACATTTTGACTTCTTGGAGGCATGCTTGGATGTTCTTAACGAGAGGTACTTGGGAACTTTGGTTTCAATAACGTAATCATTTCGCGTGCAGTGTGATAGTTCGCGGCAACCTGTTGAAACTATATGAATCGTTACAAATTTCGCTAGCCGTGTAGCTAGCTCACGAATTTGTATCGAAAATGTGAAAAAATTTATCGGACCGAATTCAAACTCGCATCTCCTTTCACCAGAGTAGAGTGTCTTCACCACATGGGTATCCGATAATTTGGACTTGGCTTGGGATTTTGCATAAAAACCACACAGTTGCGCGTTTCCGACTAATTTTATTTAAATAAAAAAATCCACAAATTTTGCCGAACGCTAAGACGTGTATAGAAGGGCCATCTTCAGCGAGCCGTTCTCCTGTTGCAACTGAACTCCGATTCAGTTCAGACAACGGTGTATGGCCTGTCATTGGATATGATTAGTCTAGAGTTAAAGGCGAAGACGAATCACCGCCAAACTACCACAAATATCTGCTTAGGGGGCGAAATCTCGGCCAATTTTGCAACAGTATTTTAAGCCAATTCCATCACTGACTGATAATTATGATGAAGTCGATTGCTTATGATTATGCCCTAAAAAGGTGGAACGTCTTTTATAAGTTTAGAAAAATAAGTGTTTCATTGCTCTGAAATGAAATTTTCTCAATTTCTATTTATTGTATATTTTCGCTTTCTATTAAATTTTTTAAAACAATGCAAAATGAAAACCAGGATGCCATTAAGATGAAAACCAATATATGTATGTATGTAGGAAAGGCTGAAAATCAAAGCCACCCAACATGTGTTCCTTCCGGTTAATTTAAGGCCTTTAATAAACGTGTTGAAAGGCCAACAAATCCGCAATTTCAAACATTTTTTTTACCGTTACCTTTGACATATGCGGGTATCATCGTCTAGAAATGGCCCGCAGAAATCTAGCCTCCCTTCGCATCGGCCAGACGCGCCTGCCGAAGCAAAACAACGCCAGCAACCATTGCGATTCTTCCGTAAATGGTAAACAGAAAAGATCTGAGTTTTGGTCTCTCACGGTCTCGGCGGTCTAGTGTGCTGCAACGGGCAGAAGAAAAAAAACTCCTTACTGGCACTTATCGTATTAAATGATTGCACAAAGTGTTTTCCTCACCGTTTTCCATGGCTGCGGCCGACACACCCAACAAGTTGGAAATCTCGCGAACACACATCACGGACTCTGTTTACTTTCCTAAGATGTTTGTGCCTCGCCAGTCGACGACGTTTGGCTAAAATTGCGAAAAAAGCAAGTGCTGAGTAGCTATTGGAATTTTGGTATGATGGGTAAGACCAGATGTGAACTATCAACTCGGGGGCATATCTGCAGGTATCTGCAACTACGCCATAAGTTGAAAAGCAAATACGTACCCATCTGCTGCCTGTACACGTCGCGCCGTGGGGCGAGTGTAGCCGCACCACAAATTACCCTGCGCCTGCCTTCTGGAAATAATCTTAAGAATTGTTTGGATATTCGCAGAACAATTACTTTGAAATGTAATATCTTTTCATTAAAATTCTATAACTGGCGAATGAGCGGGCATCAGTCTCAGCCGAGCGGTCATATGTAGATACACGGGCATTGCTTGCATTTCATAGTCCCTATGGAGCAGAGACCTGCCACGGATGCAATTAACGTGCATCGCGGCAAGAACTTGAATTTTAACGCAAAAATTAACCACCTGGAGCGACATACGAAATTATCTGTGAGCTTACGCGAGCACGGGCTCAAAGGCGGTTGGTTATAAAGGTCTGCTGAAAAATTGACATGGTTTCCACTTTTGCAGCAGTTCTTGTGCGGGATTTCATTACGGATTCCTATGTGTTTACGTTTTACTCTTTTCCAAGATTTTCAATTAAGGTTGTTTGCTTAAAACAATTGTAGGCATCTCTACACTGGAACAAATGTGGAGTAAATAAAATTCATACTGTGGATGTTTGTGATATAAATTTAGATTATTTTAATAACTTCACTTGAATTCCGGGTCAATTTTCAGATATTCTTTTAGACGAGTGTACAGTTCTTAAGTATTTAAACGAAATTGTTGAAGACTACACGGATTCACCTGACTATATCCCTAGTGTTATCCGTCCTGGATATAGGGTTCACTTTCAGAGCTTCTTACCTTCCTGTTCAACTGATCTCTATGTACCTCTGCTTTCCCGAATATCTAGATATTGTTTTATCTTATTCCCATTTTCAAGAAAGGTAAAAAGAATTCTGTGGAAAACTATAGGTCTACCGCTAAACTATCACCTATTCCTAATCTTTTTGAGGCGATTGTGAAGGACTATGCAGCCTTCTTCTGTAGCTCGATAATATCAAGTAATCAAAATGGTGTTATGAGGGGCAGATCAACATCAACTAATCTCGTGGAATTTTAAAATTTTTTTTTACGAACTTTGAAAAGCGTAAGGGAATGATTGTATTTATACTGATTTCAGTAAATCATTTGACAACCTTTCTCATAGTGCCGATTTTTAAAATTCGAAGACTTGCCTTTCCCAATCACCTTCTTCGTTGGATTAAGTCATATCTTACCAATCGGTCTATTAGAGTTTAATTTTCTCTTTTATTTTCTGACCCTGTTTCGGTTCTCTGCGGGCCATAAGGCAGCCACCTAAGAGCCTTGCTGTATTATTCCTTTCCCAAATGACGTGTGTCCTCTTTTTGAGAACTCGCATGTTTTGGCTTTCGTTGAATGACTTATACATTTTCTGAGTGACCGAGTATGCCTCCAATACCTACTATCTTGACATATTTACTGAGTGGTGCTCAAAGAATCAATACAAAGTCTTATATTTTGGAGTACTCTTACAAAATCCTTGACGCAGCTTTATCTCGGCAAGTAAACGTTAATGACTTGGGACTGACTATTTCGATTTTGGATGCCATATTTACTTACTTACTACAATCGTGATAATTCCACACTTGGTTTTGTAAAGTACTGGTCTAATGATTTTAACGATCCCTACCTCTTAAAGCCATTGTTTTGTGCCTTTGTCCGACCTACCTTAGAATATTTTGCAGTTGTGTGCTCCCCTCCTTACGCTGTGCATACAGACCGTATGGTAGCAGTCCAAAAACGTTTTCCCCGTTTCAGTCCTCGTCACCAAATCCAGGTAGAGAAAGAATATACAAGTTTCTACGTAGAAAAGGTTTTTCGGAACATTAAAAAATCTGAATTTTATATTTTTTATCATTTAAGTTAAATTTTTTGTAAAATACGGATTTTTTTCAAAATTCCGCAAAAGGCTTCTACGTATAAATATGAATGTCCTTTCTCTACCTGGAAGTGTTATACGTCTATGTAAACGCAACAAGATGGGTAATTCAATAAAAATTATAAAACAGGGTAACATCAATTTCGGAGAAAATTTAGGAGAAACGTGAAATTCAGGAAATTTTAGAACATTTTTTTCATTTTCGCAAGTGACTGTACCTGCAGTGGTAGAGGCACATCAACATTGGTGGCAATTTTAGAAAGCCCATTGAGATAGTAGTTGTCTGGTGTGAGCTTAATGTCGCTGCATTATTTATATCAAAAGACGTAAATGAAACAATAACGTGCATCCCGAATTTATGAATAAACCTCCAACTCGAAAACGGTTGTGATTCCGCCCCTCCTTGCCAAACGATTTTTTGTTTGTCAGGGCGTGATCTATCACCCTTACCATTTTGAGATGCGTTAACTGACACACCCTGTAGATATGCATGTTCTCTGGGCAGGTTTTATAGTCCAGGCAAATTAGAATTTCTGTTCCCAATAATTAAAAACAGCTATTTGATGTTTGATTCCGGTGCTTTTGGGCAGATCACGAATTTCGTAACATTGGAAAAATTAGTCTTGAGGGTAATTTCAAAGGTAAAAGGGTCAAAAAAACAATGAGTAGGGAGTTTTCGGGGTCGGAGATCACGAATTTCGCAGAAACTGACCGATCCGATGCCACAATGGCGAGGTATCCAAAGTCATAGGATCTGATTTTCTCACAAATAAAAATAAATGCCAAAAAGTTAAACTTCAAAGGATCCGCACTAGGAGGTTTTCGGGCTCGCTGATTTCGAAACTTCGAATTCAATGTTTCGAATGCAATTTCTCAATTTAAACCAATACTTTTAAAATTTAACATAAAGCTGTCTTGGGAGTCCCAGAATAAAATCAATCAAAATTCAATATGGCGGACCCAAAATGGCCACCAAAAAAATTGAACTTCAAGGGATTGCCCTTAAAATCCGCTCTAGTGGGTTTTCGGGGTTGCTGATTTAGAATTTGTCATCAATGTATCCAAATTCAATTATAAAAAGTTTCCTTCTTAGAGTATGAATTAACGTATATTGATGAATAAAGCAAATATTTCATTTAATTAACAGAGCTTTTCTTCAATTAATTTCCACATAACCATTTCCCAATGCTGAAATAATAAAATCGTCAACAAATGCAAATGCAGCAATACATAAAATCAATTGTTTCCAGAACCTAACAAGTTTGACTTCTAATTTCTTGTTTTTATGCGAAAATTTGAACTTTTGACCCTGAGTACCTATTCGTGATTTCCGATCCCGACAATCTTGGGAACTGACTCAATTTTTCCATCTAATTTGACTGGACTATTAAACTATAAGTAATTGTAGAGTTCCAAAATGGCGGATCCAATATGGCGACCAAAAATTCTCAACTTCAATGGATTTCCGTGTATATGAATACATATATCGGGTTTATGGGGTCGCTATTGAAATGTTATCCCGTCTTCGCGCATAAAACAATTTGATGCATTCTGCAATGGTTTAAATTTATCGACTTAGTATTCTTCTGGACTATATTCTCAGAAAATAGGTAAAAGAAGAACAAAATTGAATAATAAGCACTGCGCAAAAAAAATAAAGACACACATACATTGATCGTGCATTAAATGCACTTCTTTGCCTTATATATTGTCATTGTTCGAAGCCATGTTGCGCACCTAATTTATTATTCAAATATAAAGATAACACAAAATGTATCACCTCTATACAATTGATAGTATCTTGGGCTTATTCGAAATTTAAATGTTTGAATGTATTTAATGAATGCAAGTAATAATTATTAATTAAATTCGCAGCGCAATGTTCCACCTGATCGCGCTGTCAAATCTGGAATGAAATTTTTGGATCTGTGCTTATTTTATTTGATGTGTCACGATATTCCGTCGTTTATTACTTTTGAAAAGTGTAAAAGGAAGCGAACAAATCCACTGCTGCTAAATGAATGTTTCCTTTTAACATTGCCATCTTTACTGTTTTTAAACGCGACCATTTCAAAATGTTTAAGTTTATTACTCTTATCTTTACTGCCAAATTCCAAAATTTCTTGTTAGTCGCATTCGCTAATAAAGTGCGTCTGTATATTTTAATATTAAACATTTCAGAATCATCGCCGTTCCTTCTTTTATTCGAAGAAGAACACATCTTTCCCACACGCAATAATGACATCGGGGCTCGTCTGATTGAAGTGACCGATTATGTCGCTTTGTCTTCTCGCATTGTGACCATCAACGTCGTTCACACCATTCGGTTGTCTATGTCCGATTTCGATTGTAGCTCCGATCGTAAAGAAGCCTGGCAGCCAACGCTGCTACCGGTGGCATACAGGGAATTTTTTACTTTCTAGTTTTATAGACGCGCAAATTGCTATGTAAATAGGATTACCGGCAATTGGCATTTTCCTCTTAAATAGTTTGGATGAAATGCGGTCCATTCGAGGCAACAGTATCTGAGGAATTTTGTTTTCTCATGGTGAGGTCTTGTTTGTTGAAGTCGGGGCAGTCGCATCGTTAGAAGGAAACTGCATTCCTCCCCGGTTAAAACTGCAAAAATTGCGCAAAGCGTTGACAAATTTACTTCGACGGTCTGTGGATTAACTTCATTGAAACATCATAAAATTACCGTAAAAACCGAGCGCAAAAGGAGAGGCAGAGATGCGTTTTATCGCCTTTTACGTAGTGCAATTTGCCAGAACGTGTAAGGTGACCCGGACAGCCTCTCCGCCTCCAATATCAATTAGACTGCACTCCCGCGATAAGTACTGTTTTATATGGAGCCAATTAAATTGGCCGACCGGAAAATCGTTTCTCTTGGTGCCCGACATTTTTGGATTGGTTCTGCCGCGAATTAGCTTTGCCTTTCGCTTCGATTCGGAAACCGAGGAGGCACTAAAATTATTTAAAGCCACAATAAAATTAATTTATTGGTCTTAACGTTCGCCTTGGTGGCGGTGCGCATAAATCGCGGCTCATATTTGCAGTGATTGGTTCGGCTATCAGGTCTATTTCCGCTTGCCTTAAGGTCAAGTGAACGCGGCATGTTTCTGGGAGCGGGCATCTACGGGGCACTTATAAGTGCAGCCGCGGCCCCCTACTACACAGACGTCCCTTTCATTGTCGTGAAATGAGGAATTTTTCCAAGTCAAATTGACTGCAAAAAGTGTTTCCTAAGAAACCGATTATCGTCAATTACCAGCAATTGTTAAGATGGTCGTAATTAAACGGTTTTCAAGAAACAGGAAAGACAAAGCGGTCGACAGCGCGCATGCAGCGGGGTGATTCCGGTGATTACTGCTCTTTGGTGTGTTGTAGTCCTTACTACTTACTTATTTGAGGTACAATCGTCTCGTTTTTTTTTAGCGTAGGATCGCCGATTTAAGTGAACCGAGCAGGGCTTTCACTAATCACGGGGGATAGCTGGATAAAGCGAGGCCATCTCAGAGAAGGATAATGACAAGACTTTTCCTGTCATTTTCCAGAAACATAGCATTACCCCTCTTCTCAGATTCTACTCCGTGCCCCCCTCTTCAGGGAGAGGGCTGGGTTTCAGGCCTTTATGCTTATTGTAATGACTTACTCCCCGGCTGCATTGGAGAGTTTAATGCACAATCGAAAAGCTGTGACTAATAACTTATATCGAGGTCGTATTATGATTTCTGCTACTCTATGCCATTTTCTAGGAGTCGAGCAATCTGACGGAGGTAAACCATTTTCAAGATTTGAGTCTTGGCCTGAATGTTTTACGCTCAAAAGTGAACATCCTTCAAATACAATCTGTAAGTGGATTTGGGGAAACTCAAAGTAAAAATGACTACTGTTCGGTGTGGAACCCCACTTATGACTGACTAGATGACTTACAATTGACAAAATTGAACGAAACCCAGAAATGAAAACTGCAAATCGAGATCAGTGCACTTGTACCAAAAGAGTAGTTCATCTAGGCAAATATAAATTAAAATAATGGAAGCCTGTTAAATAATTTGTTGGATATAATGGAGTAGAAGTTTCTAAAATGCGTGGTACGAAAAAGAGGAATGTCGATAATTATTTAAAGTTACTTCGCAAATTGTATGTGCCAGAGATCAGTCCAGTCGGGATCTAGTTAAAAAGGGCTTAGACTGGCTGTTTCGAGCCGGAGCGTAAATTTTTATTGGAACATCTCCGAAAGGTTGTTTGGGATGAGAATATCGATACCTACGCACCAGTTCAAAACCATTCCTACACTCAGAAAAAATCTTAGAGTGAAAAACAATTGAAGTCTTAGGTTTTTTCTTCGAGCGCAATATTGTTTTCGGCCCATTTACCGAACGTACAACGCACATGATGGCCACGCGGCTTCAATGCTTGCACGAGTTGGGTTTGATGAGCTTGTAAACCCATATCTTTTCCCAAAATCGTCCATAAAGTGGATGGACATAGCTCCAATTGCTGTGCACGATGATGAATCGACTCATTCGGGTCCTTCTCAACATTACGTTCCTCAGCAGCAACAAATTCTACGGCGCGCACGTTACGACGTCTCAGGGGATGCGTATTATCAATTAGAGTGTGCGTGGTGCGATAACGATCCATGGTTATTCGAATAATTTGCTCGGATGAACGATAATGTCTACCGAAAATTGTACGTAGCGAACGGCAAGTTTCGCGAACTGAACCACGATTTGAGCAATAAATTTGCACAATTTGCAAGCGTTGTTCAGGCGGAAATCTATTCATTGTGAAATGCAAAAAAAAGCATAAATCATCTGTCAGCTATCAAATTGGAAAATAACAATGTTGCCAATTCGAAAAATAAACCTCTACAAAAAACCACCTTGTACTTGGCAAGTTGCTGAATCCGCAAAACGGTTAATCATACGAAAAAAAAATAACTATATCGTTGTTCAAGAAATTTTATTAGGTAAAAATATGCTAATAATCTTGTCGCCGTAAAACTAACACGATGATCTGAAAAAAAACTAAATACACCATGCACTATTTTGGCTTCTTTTACACGCTATAAAATTTGACACGTTATAAAATACGACACGCAACAAAACTCGCCAGCCAGACTCCCTCGCGACAGACTGATACCAGTTCTCCAAAACACAAATCGTGAACATTTTCTGTCAAAATACTGTTTTGACGTCGTAGTATGTGAATAGGGTGTACCCCCTAAACCGAATGCGATCGTTTTTTTAAAATAAATAAATATTTTTAAACCGGATATACAATCAATGCGTACTTCTTGTTGACATCCGTGATGAATAAGATCTGATTAATTATGACGTCGCGAGACAACCATCGACAAATTTGTTGCTTGATATCCCTTATTTTCGCACACATAAAATTTACTCGAAGTTGTTTACAATCGTGGCCAAAGATGAATATACAAGAAAGTTCTTCAAACACACAGACACACACCTGAACCCCAGGGGTAAAATCGCAGGATGTAATAAAACAAAAGTTTAAAAAGCCGTTAAAATCTTCAATGAGGAACTGCATAAAAGTCCTGATGGAAAAAAACGAAAGATAATTACAATTAATTACACCGAAAATACAGAAGCAATGGTAATTTCCAAATTACACGCTTTATTTGGCTAAAACAAACAGAAGTCTAATTAGCTGCCACTCCGTCGGCTGTGTGGTTTGCTCTAAATTAATTATCATGGCATATTAGAGCATCTTAAAAGCTGGCTTTATGAGAAAAGTCGTAAAAGTGAAATCGTGTCATGCTCAACTGATTGTAGAAGATTGCCCATTACATCAGTGGGAAACGTCCTCGGGTGCTTTGATGCGGCCGCCGAGATGTAAAAGTACAAAAAGGAGAACGAAGCCGGTCCGGCAAAATGGTGGCTGTTTGTTTTCGAATCGCTCACTCTTGAGAAACCAGAGATTGATATAATTACACGCTTTAATTTATATATACATACCTTTACCCTTTGATACACAATACCCACGTAAATAGCAATTTTGAGGCGTTGTATGCGGTTAAGGGGCGGCAACGATGTTTCGTGCGACAAGCTCGCATGAGACCTTGAACGGTTGAGTTATGTTTCATGTACGGAGCGGTTATCCGCATACAGCGAATGAGAAACCTCCTAAGACGGGCCCCATTATGACATGTTCTAAGAAGTGATGAGCTGCCCCGAAGAGGAAGTCTCCTGTTACCTGTAACGCTAAACCCTTCCGAACGGCACTGCAGCTATTAACTAAACTAGGCTGAAAACGTAAACGGGATAAATCGCCAAACATAATTCGCCAAACATGAACATCCGCATAGCCACAGGTGAGTGAGCATAGTCTGAATTTTGTGCCATCCACTGAGATGTGCAATAACCTGTAACCTAATAGTCACTGCCACTGCCACTGAATTACCTTGTGCTGGAACGTTTCTGAGATCACCTAACAGAATCCATCTGGAACATGCCAAAAAATTGGGCTAGACACAAAGTTCCTTCTGCCGCCGGGGGAGTCCCGTCACATTCTGCAGATTTTTTTGTTAACTGTAAATTAAGTCAACTACTTAGCTGAGGTGTCACCTATCAGGCTATTAATAGGAGCGATCTTCTTCGCAATGATAAATTGGCAAAATGAAAAAGCAGAATTGCTTCATGGGAGACAGCGCGATTAATTCTAGACATTAAAAAGCGCTTTCGCGGACTACATTCTCATTTATTTTCTAGACCAGTTTCCAACTTCTTTACATTTCGAATATTAATATGTTTACGCTTCAATTCCCCATTTGTCCCGCAGTCTTCGAGCGGATTAGAGGTGAGTTGCGACACGGCGATTACCCTGAATTCCTTAGCTTTACATACACATATATTTTTATACTAATTTTTCAAATTGAAATGTCGAAAGGAAGGTAAGTTGCAGTATAAATCAAGGTGACTTGCAAGAAAGAAGAAGAAGCAGACATTAATTTTATTTCCCGCTGTCGTGTCCACTTTGAGAATTTTTTTAGTTTGTGCATCATGCAGGTGCCAACGTTGCCACAATCACAGCAAAAGTGCTACAGAATTTATTAGATAGTGAAGAATCAATAGCTATAATTACAATACTTATCTGTGGAGAGCCAATAGCAAGGCAAGCGACAGTTTTACGTTTATGATTGAGATAATGCTATAATTGTTTTCGACGGGCTACAAATGATAAGTTGCTCTGCATTGTAATTAGTGAGTAATGAGTATAACAACCATCGAGTTAATGATGTGCTTCTAGGATTTGTGTCATTGGGCCATTTTGTCAACATCATCTACCAATTAGTTAAGAAGATTGGTTAACAATTTTGCAGGATATGAATGTACTATAAAGTGTTCTAACCCGACTTACTGGGAAAACAGAAATAAGCCTTTAAGCTAAAAATATCCATAAATGTGTCCGATAATTTATTTGCTGAGTAACATTGAAAAGCGGTTCTAAACCATTTTAATAGGTACTACTCCTGCAGCCTTTCATGTACATTCGAGTACATGTGGGCGTTTTACGTACGACAAGAGGGTACAAATCTTTGGTCTTTGGCAAAAACGGAAATCATGAAATTTACCGGTATTCTATATTTTATGACTTACTAGCTTGCCCAGAACCGGCGTTGCCCGGGATACATAATAATACCATAAATTTGGTCCACTTATTTATTCTTATTAAATTTTAAAAAACTAAAAAAAATCGATCACGTTCACCTTTCGAAGTCACAAATGATACTACTGCGCAGTAAACGTAAAATGTTATCAGCTCTTGTACCTATCTGAAACTAATCAGCCAGGAAATGAAAACTATAAACTGTTTGAATACCGAAAACGGCAGTCAGGTAGTAATAATAAGAGGATATTTCCAAGAATATCACAGATTTATTGCATTACTTCTTCCTACTTCAGGAAATGATAAATTCATACACAATACTCTCATACATCACTTTCATCTATTCCTAATACATTTTTCATTATAAATAAATCAGTTTTTTTATTTATTTCAAATCGGTAATAGTAAACTTTTGCCTCAAAAAATTTCCATTTTCCATTTGCAGGTATTGCCCCGCATGTTTTCTATTTGATAAAATTATCTTCGCATCCTTACCCTTACCCCTCTTTGCGGAAAAATAAACAGTAAACTCCAACCTCTTTTACACTTTATTCTGTTTTACTAAAAATCTTATTATTCACTAAATGTTGATATTTATACACGTAATTATTCTACTCTCCAGAGCATTTAGATTGAGCCCACCCACCATACACTATGTACGTCCATTAATTACTGAGATATTACAATTCTTCTCCTTAATTTCGAAAAAATCAATGCTTAATTTTCACGAGTAAATAGTTCTTTTCACTTTCTCCAAATGCTTTTCTATTGTTTTTTCATATGTTTTCAGATATTTTAGAGCAGTATTATTAAATTTATTTTTCTTCATTTTACACCCCCTCTCCTATATGTGCCAGCAGGGTGGGGGAATATGGGATATTTGGAAAATCTGATGTCAGATTAGAAATAAGGACCCATAAAAAACCCCTAGTTTGGATTTTGATGGCAATCCCTCGAAGGTTAACTTTTTCGTTAGCCATATTGGATCCGCCATGTTTAATGTGGAAATTTTGTTGGCATATTCGTAATAAGCGATTCCGAACACCTCTTAGAACGGATTTTCGCCTTCGTCGGTGAGCGCATAACGACTCATCAAAGTTACATCACAATCGCATGAATGGCTTACGAGCGCATAGAAGACAAACAAACAGACAGACATTCATTTTATATATTAGATAATGTGTGTTGCTTTTATGTCAATCCGATAGCGGTGTTTAAAAGAAATTGGTGAATTAAAACACGCGCGTATTCGAATGCACCTTATGTCAAAATTTCATAGAAATCGTTGAAGAACTGAAGAAGAGATTTAAGATTTTGAATAAACTAACTTTTAATATTTCATTTATATAGATTACAGTTACTATGTGTGTGTCAATAAGAAGGCCGGTTCCAGCAAACATTTAGAAGAGAAGTCATTAGCGCGATAAATAGAGAATATCTTATAATTATCATCATAGGCATAGTTAAGTAATAAAATACAAGTATTAACGTTGTTTTGCTGTTGCCAACCCCGAAGCTAGAAATTGGATTATTCACCTGGATGACAAAATTAAAAGAAAATACCATAAATTGAGTATTATTTTTCTAGAAGCAGACAGGATGATTGCACCCTTAAGAGAAGTTTACTTATTTATTTCTTCTAGAAGAAAATGGGATGAAGAACAACAAATTTTCGTATAAATACAAAATTGCCCAGCAAATAAAAAACTGTCCAATAGCTCAGTGTTAAATAAGCTGGGCTATCACCTCAGGGGCCGGTGTTTGAGCCCTGGCTCGGACCAATATTTAGGTGCGCTTTTCTGTCAGGATATAGCTACTGCGGGCTAATTGCCCACCATAGCGAACATAAACGTTTAAAGTAACTTAGGCGAGCATAAACGTTTAAAGTAACTGAGCCTCGAAATGTGGAAGGCCTTGTGGAAAGCACTATGCCTTGCTAACTCGATTGAAATAACAAATGTTTTTTTCTTGATTTCCTACATAATTCGATAACAATTCTTCACGGCGGCGAATCATATTCTTTTCCCCTAGATGAAGTTTCGCATTCCGGGTAACAATCCTTCCCGAAGTAGGTAACGTCTGGAATAAGAAGCTGATAATCTTCTGCGACCATTTTTATTATCTTCGGAATATAATGCGAGAATCATCTGCGAATCTTCAGAAGAAGTGGTGGAATTCAAATACCAGAGGGAAAAAGTAAAGAGTGAAGGAGTAAAGCCATTCTTGCTGTACGGAAGCGAAACATGGTTGGTCAAAAGATCCAGCATGAACAAAATCCAAGTGTTCATGAACAAATGTCTAAGATATACATATTCTGGCCGAGGCAGATCATAAACGTAGAACTGTGGTCAATGACAGACCAGACATAGAAATGGATTGGTCACACCGATCCGATCCGTCGGTCTCCGAAAACCAACAAATCGCGCCGCAGGATTTCGAATGGACCCCGCAGGAGAAAAGAAAAGTTGGAAGACCACCAACTACTTGGAGACGAACGGTAGTTAAAGATATAGAAAACAAACAAAAAATTTTGGACGCAAATCAGACAAGCACGACAGAACAGAATTCGTTGGAGAGACTTTATGGAAGCCCTATGCCCCCAAAGGGAGTGAAGGAGGAATATTCTCCTCAGTAAGTCAAGATTGATATTCCTTACCACCAGTACGACAGCGCATGGCACAATGCATCATAATAAAATATATCTTCCCTTCCAAGTGTGACTACACAGAAGTAAACATGTGTTTGGCAAGACCGTTAGTTAACTCCTCTTTAACAAGCCTTTTAACTGCATAAGTAGTGGATAACTTCTCATTAGACGATCTCATATTGGGACAGTTCGAAGCATTAAAATGTAATTGAAGCTGTGGGTAGGCCATCGAAAGCTCCATAAAACGCCCACCGAATAGAGTCAATCTAATTTACCTTAGAGCCCAACGTAATCTGATTTAATTGGTTTTATAGCTTAAATCGCGTCACTGGCAGACAACTCTCGAGCGTTAAATGTTTAGGCCGTATCGCAACTGAATTAGTAGAAATGTGCCGAATCCAAAAATTGAGCAATATCCAAACCGCAGGGCGGCCCGCCAGGAGTTCCCCGAAATGCTCACGAGAACAACGCGAAGTTGAGGGCAACATTGAGTTGCTTTAATTAGATCAGCGTAATCAGCCATGTCTTCGTTTTACACAAAATTAAGCTCATTTGAAGAAGCCTCATAGTGGATTTAGTGGGAATACCTGTATTCTGTATTTAATCCGCGGACTTATTTCTCCTCTGCCCCTCGTTTGCGCGCGGAGTCACGTTGCCATCTGGGATGAAGTCGGACGGCAGGCGTCTAATCCGCGCTGCAGTGGAAAAATTCTCGCGTGAATTAAGCCTGCTATTTTATAGTTTGGCGTTGGCCAGAACGGCTCGGCTAGAGCCCGTGCCCCGGCGGAGAGTCAATTTAGCCGGGTCTAGTGAATTTGTTAAAGTGATTTCAAATCAGAATTCCAACAGGACTGCAAATGTTTGGTTTTACTACCTCCGTAAACAGAGACAGCAGCCTATAAAAAATTAATTGCACATATCCAATCACTGGGCTGTGCAAATACGGACCGGGATGGACGTGGGAATCGCAAAGCAATTAGCTGATATTTTAATACGAAATGTCGTGCCCGTCCAGCGGGAGAGTCAACTTGAAGGTTAATATTAATTCGATCGCAACGAGGACCGATTTAGTGGCGGTCGCGGCAAAAAGACGGAGATTTGCATCGGTTTCCGAGCCCCACCCACAACATGCAAATTCCAAGCCGCTCGACGGAAGATAAATTCCAACAACAGCAAGGGATGCAGTATCGGATACGCCAAAGCAAACCTGCAATTGTGTGTTTGGCCGATAGAGTGCTCCCTCTAGCGTAAATGCTAAATTGTGGGTTTGAATTTTTAAAACGTCCGGGTGGAGGCCCACATTTTCAGTCAGCGTCGGGGTGCGCTGCAAACGTATGCAAATTAATCATTCAGCTGCGCGTACAAATCTCTCTGTATAGGGACCCAAACCTACCAAATGGCCGGCCACTTGGAGAATTTCTATCGGAACCGGGCCCCTGTTGGAAATAAATTTTTTGTTTAAAAAAAACTCAACATCGCTGAAAATCAATTAAATGCCAATGTTTGGTCAGATGCATCGCGTAAATTTTTGAGCATCAAAAGCTCGGTCGAGAAGTGCTCCTCCCTGGAGAGGTATAGCTAAAATTCTAACCACAGTAAGGTGTGGCAACGCGTTTAGCAAAGGTTAATTAGTACCTGCGTGACACCGGCCGTTCCTTTCTCGCCGTCGGCATTACACAATAAATTCAAAATCTTCGTGCAGATTTAATGCACTATGCGTTGCTTTTATGATCCCCTCATGAAATAAATCATAAATATATATTATCATACTAATTCCGAAGAGAACTATTTATTCCTAGATACGCCTATATTTATATGTGCATATGTAAATTAGGAAAGTTCCCGAGTGAGGTTGGGCGTAAATCTTGCCCTCTAATAACGTATATCGACCCCCCTGCGAATACCATATAATGGCATAAATTTTGCCTGTTTCTTTATATTATATGTTTGTTTCAAAAAAAACCTTTTTCAGTTGAATCATTTTATAACAAGTTGATATTTTATTAGCGGAACCCGGCGAACATTGTTTCGCCCTAGTCTACATTCATAAATAAATAATTTGGTCTTGTTGTTGTTTTTATTATTTTAGTTTATTTATTTAGATATTAAATCTTGAAATCTAAACTAAAAAATTTGAAATTTTCAAATTTATGTTCTGTAGGTACGTGCAGTGCTAGAGGTACATATATACATAGGTGAACAATGCTGACATTTTTTGTGAGGACACTGAGATAGTAGTAGTTGTTTGGCATAAATTTGATGTCGAGTATTTATGCAAAGTTCCAAGTACCTACATCGGCTTAAAAGAATAGTTTTCTCAACACGAAGATTTATGGCTCAAAATCACAAAGGTTGCGAATTTCAAGATTGGTTTTATGCCAGAAAAAATTTCAAGCTATAGTGATGACTCTTGGTTTATATTGTTGCAAAATTTGTATATTAATAATCTTTGACAGGGCAGGGCACAGAATCCAAAATTTTTTTGTAGTGAATATCTTACAGAAAACCATCAATTCCGGAACGTTTTTCTAAGTTTGATAAAATGTACAAAAACAAAACAAAGCACATAACTTAAGGATTGTTTAATAACATGGGTATATTATGTATCCATAATATATAAACAATATTAAAAACAATAAATACAAAATCTTTTACAAGCAAAATATGTCAAAAAACGAGAACGCAACAGTCATTTCGGGAACGTGCCATCATGTCCGGGAACGTTCCCGAAATGACGATGTCACATAAGCGCGCGCTTTGATTATTCAGCGGCCATCTTAAATGCGACCTGACCTTGTAAATAGTATTATAATATATTTGAGGTTACTTTGTTATTTCGGGACGTAAAAAAGAATTACATCAATAATTAAATGTAAAAAACACGTTCACGAATTGACGGACTATTGATGTACGCTCTACGAAAAATGACTTGAAAGGTACTTACCACTTAGATATTAATTTATTTGCCGATAAATATACTGACAGCTGGTTTTTTCATTGTTTGCTTCCTCTACTGACGTTTGACACAGAATGGCTGCGTTCACTTAAAATTATTTTTGTTCGGTTATCGATGCGTTCCCTGAAATGACTTATGCGCTATCGGACAAACTAATTTTGCATTTTTTAATTAAAAAAAAAATCTTTAAAATAAATATAAAAAATACGGTATATTAAGTAATGACAGGAGTTAAATACCTTAAATTTTTCATTAATATTTTGTATAATTACATTGGGACGCGTTCCCGAAATGACTTTCTCTGCATTTATATTGATTTAATTTAAAATGTACTTCTTTAATAAATTGTATTATTTTATGTACACACAAAACAGGTTAGTTGTATAATAGTATTTTATTAATTTTCTTTTATATAAAGTCAAGATTTAAGACATTAAATTGCTAGCAAAGCCAATTCTGCACCTTGGTGATTTTGAGCCTTATACACGCTTCACCACTTCGCGGATTGGATTTTGAGACCAACACGTACTTATAAAGCTTTCTTTCTTAACTTCTACGGGGTGTATAAGTTAACCCATGCCAAAATGATAGATGTATTTTGGTGTTTGTTGGAAAAAATGCTGAAGAAAATGTATATTTATCAGACAAAGCAGAAACCCCTGTTCTTTTACTGTTTTTCGAAGTAAACTCATCTAACAAATTTTCCACGTCCGGTTTCTCCATCATGTATGTGTTTACACGGAGTAGACAGCAGTCTCTAGAAATTTTGTAAAAGGCAAATATTCAGTCAGTAGGCAATGCATTTTTCGGATTTTGGTCGTACGGATACAAGCACACATGGACACAGTTCGGTGCGAATAAGCACTACCTTAGTCGGATTAATAAAGGCTAAAAATCGTTATAACTTCGGAACCCCTTAAGAAACAGTTCCGATTTCGATGGAATTTTTTTAATATGTTTGTTATACTATATTTTTTGAAATCAGATGTATTCCAGCTGTCGACGAAAATTGTTTGAACCCCAATGCTATCAAGGCGGTTGGTTCTTGCATCATTATTGAACTTTTCGGAGAAAAATATTAAAAATTGCAAAACTGTATTTAATTAAATGCATTGTAATAATATAATATCATATAATATGATAACGCTATATATACTTTGAAGAAATCGCTACATACATTATAAAACATCTGCAAAAACAGAAATTCTGCATAAAGGTCGATGCACACTTACCGGCATGGGACGGAACGACACGACAAAGTAAAACATTTTCATTTGAAAAAAAATGTACTCATTCACATATGAACCGCCACCGTGTCGTTGCCGACGGGTATCGTTGAGAACAATTCTGACCGGCAATTGCTGTTTGCCAATCGAAGCTGAAGGTGGCAAATATGATGCAAGACAAATGAATTGTGTTTGGACGCTGTGTATTCCGTCAACGCTCTGCGCCGTTCTAGTGTGCATGAAATTTGCTGCTACTTGCCACTGCTGGCCGGTGCCGTTCCGTGCCGTATCGGTAAGAGTGATGCGACCTTAAGACAACCATCGGTACAAAATATTGCAATATTAGCCACACTACCACGATGTGAACATAATACGTCATTTTACCAGTAACCCTGTACACACTATTGTCAGAAACTATGAGAAAGTTTCTACTGTTGTGGTTAATAAAAATTATTATTAACCAATTTGAATACAGCCCTTCACCCGAAAGCGCTTCCCGTTTGCTATGCTGCACACTCACTCCTCTGTGGTACGTGCGCCGGCGGTAGTTGGCAGCCTTTACGCGGCTCAGCCGCTGTTTCACTTACCTAATCGGAATTTTCAAATTATCATGCAAGTCCTTTTCCGATCATGAACGGTGAAATTCCATGCAGAGAAAGTTTCGCAAATAATCATTGTTCCATAAATTACAAAACAGATTTAGAAGACCAACAATTTTAAACTTTTCCCAACTATGCACTCGTGTGGTACTGCTGTTCACGGTACGCAGCCGGAGTCAATTGCATGCTAGATTGGCGTTTATTGTATTATGCGTATGCCCTGCGGCTACGGCCGGCATTCAGAGGGCATTACAATAGTTATGCAGGTAATTTCCATGCCAATGAAGCGAGCTTTTTAAACTTTTTAATTATTTGCACTTGTTCGCATCTTGAGGGATGCGATATTGCAAATTTGCTGCGCCGCATAGCGAACCGCTCGGCTGTGAATGTTCTGCGCGAATTAAGGATTCAGTCAATCAAAACACGGCTGGAATAATCAAAAAAGCCCGCCCGCCAACAACTGAGAACATTTTCATCACTTTGAACTCAGGAACGGCTTTGAATGTGGAGCTAATTGGGATCGATTGCCTGAACCCTTTCAGTTCGGCTCCACCTGGATACACTCCGGCCGGCCCACAATTACAACGAAAATGAAGAAATCAACTTGCAGAGATGAATAGCCCAAACACAATTAATTCTGAAATATTCAAATGTAACAACTGTCCCCGTTTCCTGCAGTGGTATTAATAATTGCAGGTTCCATCAATGAGCGACAAATTATTTTAATTACACGCAAACTCGGCACAGCAGCGCTCCCGAAAACATTTGATTGTATAGGCCGATAAGGACAATCGGAAATTTAGAGTGGGGACGGAGTATAAATCTAATAATCGGAAATACCGGAGTGGCAATTAGCCGGACAAGTGCTTTAGGAGCGTTTTATTAATCAAACATTGTCACGTACTTGTACTAAGTGCACACACTCGCTCACATGCCCCACGCATCGGATCGAAAAGGTAATTATTTCACAGCCGGAACTCCGCAGGGACAGATCCAGTTTACTGATGGGTACGAATGTATTCATTTATTGTGGAAAATGATTTACAAACAATTTTATTAACAGAACGGCTATTTAGCGGAATACGCGTACAGGAAGCAGCCCTAGGTTTGTACAGCAAGGGCGGCTGTTTTGATATCGATGCTCTGAATTGGCTCGGGGCTGGAGCATAGACTCAGAGAAAAAACACGCAGAGGAAAATTACATATAAAGTTAATAAATTTTGTGTGGGAACTATTCTGAATTAATGATTTTAATACGTTAACGGAACAAGTGTACGCATTAGATTAAAAAAAAAGAAAATTATTGAAGTGGATAATTTCTTTTACCACTAGGTAATAAATATCTACATATATATGTGCATGGATTACCGTCTAGTTTCCCGACTGCAATTTTTCGACAAACAATTTTCCCGATAACTCTTTTCCCGGCAGCACTTATCCCAACATCATTTTCCTGACAATATTTTTGTAAAAATACTAGTAGTAGCAGTAATAGTCAGTAGACATTTTGTAAAAGGCAAATTTGGGTCTGTCGGGAAAGTGTTGTCAGGGAAAGAGTTCTCGGTAAAATTGTTAGTCGAGAAAGTGACCGGGAACCGTATGTAGTATATTAAGGATCTTTCAATAAGGACGCTCGATTTTAAAAATGTAAATAAAACAAGAAGTGTGTGAGATATACACTCCATTTTTATTTTATTTGAAAGAATATTTTATGGCATTGAGTATGGAGTATAACATTGTTCAAATGTTCGCCGCGGCTTTGCTTGGTGGTGGTTATTTTATTTACATTTGAAAGTCGAGCTTCCTTATTGAAAGACCCTATACATATATTGGTTGTAAGCGGTTTTTTCCATCACATCTTTCCTTTCCTTAAAATTCTGTTCCATTTTTTCGATTAGAGGTTTTTTCCATTTCCATGTTTTCCACTGAAATTTCGTAGAAGGCAAACATTCTATCAGTAGACGTACTATAACGCAAATATTCAGTGATGGAAAAAAGAGTTGATGGAAAGTTGAAAATTTAAATTGGATAAAGTGACTCCCGACCACATATATGTATAGATTTGAATTCAGATAGAACTAAGACAGTATTTAAGTGCATCATCCTCGGTTGGCGAAAAAGAAATGTTTTGCATATTTTTAATCGCTTAAATGAAGGCGCACAAATAGAATAAACACCTTGCACTGCGCGATCCATTAGCAGGAAACAGAGTTCACTCGTAAAACGTCAAAATCAAAACCATCAAACTAAACAATATTTGTAAAATCAGTAGAAGCCAATCTTTTTAATGAGTTAAGCTGTTTGTTTCTCTTCTTTTTTTTTTAATACGCTTTTATTAGCTTCACTTGTAACTATGTATGTAAGAAAATCTTGGAATCTTAATTTGACCCACTTCCCGGTCTTCGATTAGGATGAAATTTTGCACACGCTCTGAGTTCTTATGACAATACATGACTAGCTAAGAAACGGCATTACAAATCCATTATGGCGGCCTCCCCAAGATGGCGGACTGGCTGTTTGAAATCCACCCCCATGATATGGATATCAAATGAAAGGGTTTGCTGTCAGGAATACGAAAAAAATAGTCACGTGACTTAAATCCAACATGGCGGACATCCAAGATGGCGGACAGGCTATTTGAAATGCACCCCCATGATATGGGTATCAAATGAAAGGGTTTGCTGTCAGGAATACGAAAAAAATAGTCACGTGACTTAAATCCAACATGGCGGACATCCAAGATGGCGGACAGGCTATTTAAAATGAACCCCCATGATATGGGTATCAAATGAAAGGGCTTGCTGTCAGGAATACGAAATAAATAGTCACGTGTTTTAAATCCAACATGGCGGACATCCAACATGGCGGACAGGCTATTTGAAATGCACCCCCATGATATGGGTACCAAATGAAAGGGTTTGCTGTCAGGAATACGAAAAAAATAGTCACGTGACTTAAATCCAACATGGCGGACATCCAAGATGGCGGACAGTCTATTTGAAATGCACCCCCATGATATGGGTACCAAATGAAAGGGTTTGCTGTCAGGAATACGAAAAAAATAGTCACGTGACTTAAATCCAATATGGCGGACATCCAAGATGGCGGACAATGAAAATTTAAATGAACCCCCATGATATGGGTATCAAATGAAAGGGTTTGCTGTATTTTGAATTGAAAGGTACGCGAATATATGATATCAAAGCACAAGATCACATTATTGATGCTACTCGTAACCTAGGAAATAATAGTTTGGAGTCGATTATACCTAAGGACATTAATAAAACTGGTGGACTTCCAAGCAACCTCAAAATTATTGAAGGTGCTAAAATTATGCTGCGATCGAATATTGATGTAGATAAAGGCCTTGTCAATGGAAACACTGGATTCATCTCTGAAATTATCTGGCCTCATTTCCGCCGTGACCAAATCTATGACACAGACATTCCATCAATTCGAGTAAACTTTGGCAAGGACGGTGAACATGTAATAAGGCCCATAGCAAAACAATTCCCCGCAAAGTTTAGCTATGGCACTGTTGAAAGACGCATGTTACCTGTGATTCTGAGTTAGGCGTCGACAGTGCACAAAATGCAAGGTTGTACGGTGGATTGTGCTGTAGTATATTTGGGAGCCCGTACTTTTGCATCCGGGCAAGCTTACGTTGCTCTAAGTCGCGTCAAGTCCTTAGATGGCCTTCAAATAGAGGAACTGGACTGTTCAAAGCTCACGGGGAAAACTCCTTGCAACACGGACGCATTGGCGGAAATGGAAAGAATGCGTGCTAACGCCGTATTAAATTTGGATGCGTAAAACTAAGAATTTTGTTAAGTTTGTTAATAATAAATATCTTTAAATACCTATTAATATTTTAAATTAGTAAGTAGTAAATTAAGTTTGAATAATAAGAAGACTAAAAAGTATAAAATAAAAATAATAGTTTAAAAAACTAAGAAAAACGCTTTTAGCACGCACTAAAAATTACAAAATAATTCGGATATTTAGTTTGATGACTCAAGAGTTTTCCCTTTGCCAAATCTTCATTAGATCGCAGGTAAACATAAACAATTTCAGTTCGTGATGAACGATAAATAATTACCTATGCGAAATGGTTATAAGTAGGTAATCATCTTTATTAAATATTTACTATGATTTATTATGAAAGAAAGCGTGGAGCGTTTTGTCCAAAAAGAGTAAAGATTACATAAACGCTCCACGCTTTCTTTCATAATAAATCATAGTAAATATTTAATAAAGATGATTACCTACTTATAACCATTTCGCATAGGTAATTATTTATCGTTCATCACGAACTGAAATTGTTTATGTTTACCTGCGATCTAATGAAGATTTGGCAAAGGGAAAACTCTTGAGTCATCAAACTAAATATCCGAATTATTTTGTAATTTTTAGTGCGTGCTAAAAGCGTTTTTCTTAGTTTTTTAAACTATTATTTTTTTTAAAGACACAAAGTGAAAGTTAATACTAGTTTTCTTTTGATTTCAATTTTCAAGCTACTGCAGGAGTAAAGATAGTATAGTGGAGCTTCCTGTGCTCGAACTTCTATTAGCCGAAGTTTCCTGTATGTCGAATTTTCTTATGAACGCTTATATTTCGTTTACTTTCGATATGTTTTACGTCCTTTAATTTGAACAAATATTGTGGAAAATTTTATAGAAAAAGAACAGTGATCTTTAACAACACAAGTAATTTAAAGTTTAAAATAAATAAATAATAAATAAAGTAAATTTGATGTACCTTCTGCCACTCGACTTTTTCCTGTCATTTGAGATTCACGTTAAAGGAGTTTCACGGAATTGTGCATAATCGCCCAAATGTATTTTTTCTGGAAAAGATTTAATAAAAGTCTATTCCTTAGTTTTTTTCAAATTAAGTGCCATGTCAAATAGGAATAAATATATTGTAATTTAGCGAAAAGTGAATCAAAAAATGGTCAAAAAATAAGTGTCAATCAAGTGGGGACTTATCACATTTCTGTTAAGACTTTTATGACTTATAAAATTTTCCGTTCTTACTTGTAAGGCCCGATTCCTGAAATCATTCGAATAAATTCGTGTTAGACAAATTTTGACTGATTACGCTGAAGCCGAATTTGACAAAAGAACATTTTTTTGACACGTCAATTTTCCACTGCACTCCTTCCAACCCATATTTCCTGTATAATACTTAGGTGGAGAGGCGACCGTAAGAAGTGGAGCCCATCGAGAGGAGCTACGAAATTTTCAGAAAGGTTGTTCTCGTAGAAAACTAACCAAAATAAATAGTATAGTACCTCCCCTCGCCTGATTCCCGCTCAATTACCATTTTCGGCGTTCTGATAAAAGTCGTAAAAGACGAAATATTTTTTCCTGAAATTAGAGAATTTCAGCTTTCATTTGAGCCCAATTTCATGCGCCAAAATTTCGCAGCTGCTCTCTATGGGCCCCGCTACGGTCGCCAAGAACCCAATTTCAACATTTGACGTCTTGAAGTTCGAAATTTCGATAGCAGATTTCGAACTAGCTGTACATTCATTTACACCAAAATCGCTATAAATTCATTTACACGGCAATCCACTCAAGTGGGGGCATAGCTATTCGTCGAGCAAAAACATCAACATAGAACCGTTAGAGATAAATAAGTATGGTATGTGTAAATGTGTATGGCTAAAAAATGCTAGGATTGCGAAAACATTTCTGTTGTTTCGATTGGAATGGAAAAATGTAAGTAAACGAGAAGTTTATTTCTACAAGCAGTTTAATGAATCAAAGTGCTTTAATTATTGATTAAAAGTTATTTAATTTATGTTGTATTGGAAAATTCATACCTTAATTGGGCAAATTATCTTTTATACTTTTATAAATTGTCCGGCATTGCATTAAGTACGCAATTATAAGGAATTTTCAGGTTGGGATTGTATGACTAGTTTTGATATTATTCCATACAAATTGAAAACTCAAACTGCACATAAAGATATTGCAGAAATTTGTAATTAAGATATTTATGGTGGTTTAAAGATAACTTGAAACAAATGGCATTTATGTGATTGTATAGCAGTAAATTTTTTTGCAATAATATTAAAACGCTGCAATAAATCCCTCCAAGTTTTTTAATACTATCGTACGAATAGGATGTTTTGTAAGGAATTTTAAACGAATTTAATTAAATTAACTAAAACTTGTCATATATGTCACGAATTTTATTGCTCTTTTCGAAAATCTTGAACTAAAACCTTTTTGCATGCAAATTATCCTACAATTAAGCCAGCAATGTTTGTATATGTGATCAAATTCAAATTCATTTATCCCAGGTATGTACAATAAGATATAAATCTTTTAAATTTGCACTAAAGAAAAATCGGATAATATTTTATAGAAATAAGAGAGATGATATATAGTCACAAGAAAAATAAAGAAAGGAAGAAGATTAAAGTAAAACAAAAAATCAAAATAAATACTATAATAGGAAAGAAAAATTCAATTAATCTTAGCAAAAAATTTAAAAATATTTATTTCTTAAATGAATCCACCTTCTGATTCGAAGCAGCGAGACGTTTATAGGCAAATTGTTCCAAATTTTAAATATTTGAACAAAAAAAGAGTATTGGAAGTACAATTAGGCAGGGATATTGCAGAAAGCACATATAAACATCCAGATAGGGTTGCATCCTTGACTGAATAATGGTGAATAGTAGTATGATGGATCTATAAGCTAGATAGTTGGTGATAGAGCAGCCAAGGAGTATATTACTAAAAACAGAAATGTGGTCAGAGCGTCACAAACCAAAAATAAAACGAATGTAGTCATTATACGCAACAATTAGTTTTTTTTATTACATTTGTAGTCAAGCTTAGTATAAATATATGGTATAACACTACCATATGTGAAATGTGGGAGCAAAAAAAAGTGTTTAAAGGTATGTGTCTTGCAGCTAACCGCAATCTTCTGAAACAATCATATACTTTGTCTTGGAGAGCAGAAATGCATTCGCAGCAAGAGAGTTGCAAGTTAATAACTACACCCAGATTTCTAACATTTCTAACCTTGCAGGCATAAGGTATTGTCGTATCATTCAATATTAGCGCAGGCAGATCAGAAGGGCTAATTGCATCACGTTCTCAAAAACGGGTCTAACGATTTCGATGAAATTTGGTGTACGGGGATTTTTTGAGATGATAAATAGTCCTAAATAGGTGTCATCTCGAGACAAACTTCGATATGGGGGACATCCAAGATGGCGGATCAACATTTTCTTTACAACCCTTTTATATGGGGGATAGAGCGTTGTAAAAAGCAAGTTTTATGTATGTAATGTAGTTAAGTACAGTGGTGAGGCGCGTAGGCATAAAAAATGTTCAGGAGGGGTTTGCATAAAACCAGACGAATATCAATGTTCTCAAACACACTTTGCCAATGCCTGGCCGATCCTAGTTTTAGAATGGAGTGAGATCTTAGTATGGTACCCTTTTATACATACATACATCGAACCAACAAACCAAGCTATATCACAATATTTTCGGGCCGTAAACTTGTTGACTCTTTCATGCGGTTCGCAACAATATTCAAGTTTTACGCAGTTTATTTAGGAATTAGTTTAGTTTAGTTTAGTTTGAAAAGGGGCGTTTAGGCATGAGGCCTTTCGATCACGGCGACCGCTAGGACCTATTGTGAATCACCTTCCAATTTTTATTCCAGGTCTAGCTTCTTGAAGAAGCCCAGGATTTTGCTGGAAGTCGTGTTCCGGATTCCAAACCTGTTCCGGTGTTGGAAAAGCGTGCTCTAACTGTGTTAGTCGGAGCCTTACTAGAGCTGTACACTGACAAGCTCTAACAGAAACAACAGAGTTCAGTCGCCTTTTAATTATATTATGACCACTGAGCTGACTGTCCCCAATGACGGTTCCAGCCCCACTTTCGTGAACTCCTTTAGGCGACAGACTGTGTTCGATCAATCTCGCCGGTTTCGTACACACCATCAACTGTTGGAGTTGTGAGGTTTAGCTTTCTTCTTTTGGTGAACGATATCAGAACTGTTTTACTCACGTTGATGAGGCGATATTTTGGGCACCATCTGAATATTGTATTAGATTGGAGACAGTCTGGTCATGTTTGCCTCTAACAGTGACAATTATGTGGTCCGCGTAGCACTGAACATTGAAGCCCGAGCGAGTTAGGTATTCTACGAGATTATCGATAACAATTGACCTACTGTGGTGACAACACCCCTCCTGCGGACAGCCTCATGCTCCTGAGCATGAAATCAATCCATTTTACTGTGGCCGGTTAAAAACCATTTTCTACAGCATCTTCTTTGATTGGTCGAAGGAAGTATTATCATAACGCACATAAAGATCCCACACATGATTGAGATTGTTTTGCTTTCTAAAGAGTCAGATTGAAAGTGTGGCTGATATGTCCACACTTGAGGCCATGCGTCCCGAGTTCGAAGCCCATCGGAAACCACTCAGAAACCCAGCAACACATATCCCGTTGTCATAAAAGCGCATACTATAAATCAAGAACGTAATGCCTTAAATCAATGAATTTATTGCCTTGTTCGTCTGTCTTTTATCTAAGAACAGGTTATTATGAAACCTTTCTTTCCTCTAAAGATTGGGAAATATGACCTTGCATTCAATGATAATTTTTCTTAATTTTATAAATGTTTTTCCTAACTTTCAAAATTTTTCTGAGTGCAGATTTGATTATATAACATCACATAACTCATTTGCAGTGGACAGTTGAGCTATTCACACAACACCTTTCGAATAAAATAAGCATAATCACATCTAATACTAATTATTCGCACACCCCTACTTACTTGCATTACTTCATACTATGTATATCAGTATGTACCAGTTTTGTGCCATAATCATTGGTACCAGCACTTGCTTCGTGTGAGAAGACAAATTCTGCACAGTTATGCTTCCTTTGAAGTGATAACAACCAGCTAATGAAAAGCGCATAGACTCCCCTAATTCGCATAGGCTGGGGCTGGGTCCGTTTCTTTTTAAGGTTCTCAACTTCCAGGTAACAGTGCTCCAACTCGTGGCAGAGCAAGTTAATTTCCTCAGGTGTGAAAAAGTTGGGGCAATAAAATTCCAGCACTTAAATTGGAGATGTGCAGGCTGAGCTCCGCCGACACCAGAGTGGTTACCAGTTGTCCAGCCGAGGCCAACGTTAATTTGTCCTATGGCTGATGGGTATGCGCCGTCCACAATAGGTGTCAGTTCATATTCGGCCGGGGAGTCTGCGGCGTGGCACGGCAGGCCAACAATGGGCGCACTTGGAACAGCACAAAGTGTTAACACGGAACGCTGATTATCGCCGTCGACAAAGCCGGGCTTCTTCAAATGACGACGACGACAATGTTGATAAGCACGGCAGACATTGTGTCGGCCGCGGTTTGGTTATGCAGAGGAGATTACATGCAGTGGCGGGGGGCTCCGCCTTTTATCTAATTAAGGGTGTGTTGCAGTGACATCGAATACCTGTATATGGGCGACGGTGCCCGTTGGGCTTCCTCGGCCACTACTGCTCTTGCCTCAGGGACACCGGCTGTATTTCTAGAGCGCGTTTAATTCATTTCCTAAGGTTCGCCTAGTTCTCGGGCGTTCTGTCGCCGCGAGGTGGATGGAGGGAACCAACCTACTTACTGCACGCGGAGCTCGGTTTTGCATGACAAAGTTGACACAATGTCGTTCCTGGACAATGGCACATTTATTTGTGCGAGTAATTAGCGGATTGAGTCATGGTCTGGAGACGGACGTGGAGCTAGCGCTTATCAGTGTTATTAGAGCCTTTTATAAGCAGAGTTTGCTGAGGGCCCGGGACACTGCTAGTGCTTGCGTGCCTGCCTCCAGAATGACGTACTTCAAGAGTGCTTCAAAGGTAAGCACTAGATACATGGTTCGCTCCTAGCCAACTGGGGAGCATTAAACCCTACATTACGCACGAGGAGGACACGGTCGGATATGCTGGGTATGTGGGGCAGGTATGCTATGCACTTCCTCCGTAGAGCTCGGGCGTTTTGTTGTCCAATCGACCGGCAAGAAGCAGTCATTGAACCCATTTAGCAGGTCAGTCTCCCTGAATGAAAACATCCCTCATAACTCGGCGGTCATTCGCCCTGCTGTTTCCCTCCTTCATTATGATCCTGAACACTTAATTCCGGAGGAATTGCTGTACAAGGAAGGGACGGTTCATAGTTCAATAACTCCGCCACCGTTTATCTCTGCCTCATAGCTTTAACTTCTAATTAAGAAGTTACTCATCGCAAGTGCATTTGCAATTTCCTGCCGCGGCGGCAAATGGGCTGGGCGCAAGGACCGTCCCCGGCTCGGCAACTGATTGTTCTGATTAAACGCACTCCGTTTTTACGCATGAAGGAAGCGAACACCTTTCCTCGCATTGCCCGCACCGGCAAACCTTATGCAATTGTTTTCCAGTTGTCTTTCCAATCAAAGGAAGTACTGCCGCGATGGCCGTCGCACTTACTCAACAAAACCACTAGAACGCATCAAATCGCGAAGTGCCATTAAGCGCTCCATTTCATCCTGATTGAATTAAAGTTCCCTAGACACTGCAGCTCTGTAACACCAGAGAAAGCCAATTATGGCGTGTTGGGCATGAAGCTTTAAGTCTGATTCAAACGATTAAGGCTTGCTGACAGTGCGATACGCATAACAAAACGCCATTGGCAGGCTATAATTAATGGACTGCTAGATAGATAGCACAGATAGTCTCTAAAGCATCCGTAGCTAGCCGTTAAAGCAGTCCCACAGTATTGGAAGTTCAAATGGAAATATGTGAATAAATAAAATAAGGCTAAAGGTGGCTAAAGGTTATTATATGACTGATAGGTTTAAGCACTTCAACCTCTGCGCCACTTTCGTCTGAAGGTCTCAATTCAGCTGCAAGCCCGATAACCTTAAGATGGCAATAAATAATTCTAGTAACAGAACAAACTTAGTTTGCGAAATTCGCAGGTACTAAAGAATGCCTAATTTGTTGGAATCCGACGGTAATCTACAGACAAAAATAAATATTTTCTTTATTATCCACGAAAGACATGAAGAATGAGATAATGCTGCGTAATGTGGTTGTTCACAAAATGATGACTTAAAGAATCGGAATGCCTAGATAATAGAGCGATAGCTGACTGCAAAATAGTTGGCCTATCGGGAACCATGTGTAACTGCGACAGTAAAAAAAGCATGGTATGTTAACAATAATAGGAAAACCGTTTCTAGATATGCTAGAGGAAAAATTTAATCACATTTTGTTAGATCCCGAAATTCTCTAGAAAATTTAGTTATATCAAATTTTTTTCCTGAAGTTAATACTCTTTAAGTTACAGTGCGAAAAAGGTTAAAAAATTGGGAATGGTTTTTCGCATTTTTCTAGTTTTGGGTAACTCGCAATAAAAAAATATATCCATATAAAAGCTGTAAATAACAAAATTTGCCATTGCTTTCAAACGTAACATTTTTCGCCGCGAAAAAGTGAAGCCAGTAGACAGGCCGAATTTTCACATTCGGTGCAAAAAGTGGTCTTCCTAGATAAGCCGATTTCAGCCCATTTAGGTGGAGAATTGACTACAAAAGATCCTTGAGCATTGTTGCGAAATCGGAATAAATCCAATATTTTTCGATATGACAACTTATCCATTTTTAATTAGTTAAAATAGCATCTTAATACACAGTTGACAAAGTTCTCTCCCGACGGATGATAGTTGAACATTTTTCAACTTTTCTCTCCGTCAATACTTCCACCGTCAGTTGGGTCCGTCGGCTATGGGCCACGTTCCATATAAAAGCACGCTTTTCATTCGCGCCGTCAGTTAAAATTTTTTTTGTGCGCAGGCCTTAAGTCCTGATCGAGAACACAATTAACAAAATTAAAAGTCAGACGCGGGAAATCTGCTACTTCTTCTGGGTTGTGTCCATTAATGTCGCTCTTTGTTGATATTTTGAAATAATTGCATACATAAGCACTCCCACGTCGCCACAACCCATCTTCAGAAGGTGATGGGTCTAGACTTATTCGCATTGCCGTGCTTAGATAGTTTCTATGTCGCTACTTTGACGGAGGCATATGCGCTACATAGCCATATGATTGCAATAGTTGGATGGAGTTCCAGAAGCCCCTGTCCATCTTCAATTCAGCATAGCCTGGATTTTCAAAATCTGTTGTGTAATATCAACATCCTTCAGAGTAGCGGCATAGGGCCTGTGACATCGACGATATAACAAGAATAGATAGATGTCCATTTTAATATCAAAAATTGTTCCTATGAAAATAAATCTGAGAAAAAGCTGAGTCACTTGAATTTTTTGAAGTTTGTGTGCGTGAGTTAAATTCTTAATTCATAAAGATGCGAAAGAACACACTTTTTATGAAATAGTCGTGTAGCTCTCCCTTGTACCGATTGCCTATGCGTTCGCCTCGCCGCTGTACCGTCCTGCTGCTCGGTGAACTGAACTTCCAATCCGCTACCTCGCTCACTGAATTATGTAGTTTGAGTTGACACACGTTACGGAGTTGTGTTAGTAAGATCAAGCAATTAGGCAACCAAAATAAAAATTCAAGAGATTGAGCTTTTTCTCAGATTTTCTTTTCATAGGAATAATTTTTGATATTAAAATGGACATTTATCTATTCTTGTTACATCGTCGATGTCACAGGCCCTATACCGCTACTCTGACGGATGCTGATCACGGTTGATCTCCCTCTAACAAATTCGTACTGCTTAGATGACAATATTAAATGAAAGCAAAAGATAGATGATCAGTGATCACAGACTACATATGCTTTTTGCCCTTTCTATGAATAGGCACAACACCAAAATGTTTCCAGATAATAATAATAAAGTTAAGGGCTAAACAAGAGACAAGGAACACTTACGTGAAACAATGCCAGGGAATTCATTAGAAGAATCCGAATGGTCTTCATCAAGTTTATTTATATAAATTAATAATGTGTCGAGAATAATACTGGAAGCAATATTAGGAAGACAAATCATATGTTTAAAATATTCTAAGTGTATGTCACAGTTACCATCATCACTAAAAACTTTGCCAAAATTGTTAGTAGAGATACGAAACAACAAACGGGTCGTGAACAGAATCGTTGTAATGGTAAAAAATGGACGGATAGTTGCCATGTTAAGTTAAGGGTAATAATCAAGAAGGATGGAAATTTTGAATCGTGTGGTATTTCCATATGTCGAATGTTGTTTTTTGTATGGAATAGATGTAAATGACATACGCGTTTAACAGAGTTGTGAAATTTACGACAATTCGAAATTCTACAAAGGACTGTATGTAGATCAATCTTCGATCTCGATTTTGCTCTCTATGGCCATATAATGGGTAGGATTTCTGGATTGTATATCTATATAGTCAATTTCATTTCCATCTCCCATTAGAATCTCGAATTTTGAAATTCGTCGTTTCTAAAGATTTGGGCCTATCATAGTTATTTATATACAATTTGTAACTTGCCAATGAATTCTCCAAATCGACTTAGGAGGGTTCTTCGTTCAAGCCCTGAGGATGGAAGCAGTTTTGTGCGGCCTCTTATTTCTTGAGATTTTTTTCACTGGTCCCTACATTTTAAAATAGTTTGCAACACCATAAACGATCCCAGAATAATGGAAATATATAGCTTGCGAACAATTGCCCTGATAATTTTGGTAGAGCTTTATTTATACTGTACCATAGTTGTAATGATCTTCCATGGTTTTTAGAAAGCTGACAGCATGTTGAATGTTAAAAACAATATATGTATCTAACAAACTGTTTCTCATTAGTTGTCCAAACAAAATTCCAAGAAATTTACCAATCTTGGTACTTTTAACACATTGCATACTTTTATTGAGAAATCTCTGAATGTGTAGTAAAAGTCGCTTCCACGATACCTTCATTCCAGTGGATTTAGAAGAAAGAATAATACGAAATGACGTAAAAGGTAGTGCCACACCAAGTGTTTCTAGTTAGTTGTCCATAGCTGTATGGACTAGAGTGTGCCTAATAGCTTATTTCCCGAAGGTTAGGTTATATAAATGGGTTAGTCAATACCCTGTCCATTCCCAGGTGGTTAATATTTAATTTTTTATCTTGCCTTTTGTTGAGACAACTGAGGCTCCTGGGACCTTCACTCATGCAAGAGATATTTTCACGCTAAGCGAAAACATACGCCGGGCATAAATTAGATTTGAACCAGAAACAACTCATCACGGCCGAGAAAGAGACGCGCATCTAGATTTTATTGCGCATTTACTTGATGAAAGGCTTTCTCTTCGAATTTATTACTTCTTGTTTAATTTAAATCTTGCGGCGAGTGAGCACAATAAAGCAAAAAATGCAAAATTCTGCGCGCGATTCGGTGGCGGAGGGGCGGCTCGTGTAGTGTTTGACTTACGACTCAGCGCTCCCCGTATGTCATATCGCGCAGGCTTGCAGGGTCAACAGCCACATTACTTATCTCTAAAAATATGGCTGCATGCTTATGCGCACACGTTCATAAAGTACTAAATTTACGCAGCCGCATGACAGATTGTGCACTTTATAGCGCTTGGAGATTTACCAGCTTTCCTCGCGAGAAAAATATATTTACACAAAAATTCGGCTGCTTTTTCACCGTACAGCGGCACCCGATCGAGTGGATTAACGAAACCGCACTATTTTTGTCTTTTTGGCGGCTGTAATGCGAGCCTGGCTCCGCTTGCACTGACCCCCCGGCCGACCCCGTGCTGAAACACTGAGCCATAAACCGTCGCCCATAAATCGTGCAGGTTTCGTGGAAAACGCATGTCGCAAGATTAATTTCCCTCGAAGTTTGGCAGTTCTAGTTCTAAGCCAATTAGTAAGTCCTCAGCTCGTGCGTAGCCGCGGCCGCGCTTGTTTCTGCAGCCACAATTACTCCGTCAAGAGCGAAAGTTGCGCCCGGATTACGTGAACTGGCCATGCGGTGCCGCCCTTGACATGTTTATCTGATAAGTGTGCATGCTAACTCTGCGCGGACCAACGATAACAATCGGGGCTCTAGTTTTGATTTACAAAAAAGGCAATAGACGGTCCCACCTAACTCGAACCAACTTTTCCATATATGAAAAAGCCCAGATTTCAATTCTTGCATCTTCTTCTCCTTCTCCTTCTTCGTTCGTTGATATACATACAAATTTAAGGGAACCAACCCTGCCCCTTTTGGGGATCGGAAAATCGAGTTTTTTATGATTTTTTATTACTTTGGAATTGATTCTGGATCAAACTGTAAAAGAACTTTGAAATTCGAAGCACCAGAAGTGCCAAAACTTGTTCTTTGAAAATTGTGTTGTGGGGTTGAGAAGACCGATTTTGCACAAAAAGTCAACCTCCTGAACATTTGTGATTCTCCACCTTCCGGTACACTTTACTCCATTTCTACATATGCCATCACAATGAAATTTTGCTATTAGGTTCACAATTGTTTAAAGAACAAATTTAAAATAATGTTTGGTTCACGAAAAAATTTAACCCGAAGTTGAAAAAAGCGCTATAAATTTGTTTCGAAAATTTTTTGGGCTGATTTTTTTATCAGTAATTTTTTTTTGAAATCCATACCTACGGTTCTTCTAATAACATTAATAAACATGCTCACAATTTATTATTTTTATTTATTTATTTATTTCCGGAATCTACATTATGTGCATAGGAGAAAACATTTAAATTAAGTGCTAGAATTGGAAATTCATTCAACTTCATTATTATTACGTATGACATAGTCAGAGCATTTAATGTATTTCATAATCATAGTTTCAGAATTTGGGAAAAAGTTCTTGTTAAAAACCCAATGAATTACTAATAACTATCTACTATACCTAATTAATCCTACTTATAAATACTAGTCTAATCTACAATTGCTGCGGGTCTGATAAGTAGCGAGCTGCCTAATCAAGGGATTATCTATAATGCTACATTTTTCATAAAATTTGTCTGTCATGATTCGTAGTTTGACGCTTATGGGCATAACATTAGCCCGACTGTGCAATTCCAAGGTCGAGAAATGACGAGGTAGATTCAGTATCATTTTGTGTATTTTGTTTTGCATAACTTGGAGTTTACTGATGTGAGAAACTGCACACTGAGCCCAAACTGGTGCTCCGTACAACATAAGAGCTTGGAATATGACTTTATAAGTTACAAGTTTATTATCCAGATTTAATGTTGACCTCCTATTAATGATAGGATACATAATTTTAATCAATATGCTAATTTTTCCAAGAACTGCTGTGACATGTTTAGAATAAGTAAGTGTCTTATCATAGATGATCCCTAGATACTTGACACACTCATTCCAAGTTATTTCACTGCCATTTACATTTAGGTTTCTGTTTGACTAGGTGACTAGGACTTCTCTTACGGGTGAAGAACATGGCTTGTGTTATGCTTGGGTTCACTTTTATCCTCCATTTATTAAAATAAACCTGCAGGCTGTCTATACCAATTTAGAGATTATTTATTATATGTGTGGCCTCTTTATGTGAGCTGAAGATTGCTGTATCGTCGGCGAAGATAGATGAATGGCAGTTTGGGATATTTGGGAAATCGGCGCTATATAGGTTATAAAGTATTGGCCCTAAAACTGAGCCTTGTGGAACACCGACTTTGATATCACTTACTGTAGATAATGTAGAACCGAGATATACTTGCAATTTCCGGTTGACCAAAAAATCACAAACTATGTTGACAAGTGGAACAGGGAATTTATAGGTAACCATTTTGTGAATGAGGGCATCATGCCAAACCGTATCAAAAGCTGCCTGCACATCTAGTCGGACAAGACCTGTAGACTGCTTTTGTTCAAGCTTATCTTTAATAATTTGAGAGATTCTAACAGTGGGGTGGGAGGTATTGTGACCGGGTCTGAATCCAAATTGTTGACTTGGTATTATAGCATTGTCTTCGGCAAATTCCAGATTCTTCCTCTTTATAACTTTCTCCAGAATTTTGGACAGATTGCTTAAGAGGCTAATAGGGCGATAACTTGATGGGTCATCAGGAGGTTTACCAGGTTTAGCCACAGGAATTACATGCTCACAAAATTTCAAAAAGATTTTGTTTCATATAAATACAAAAGGGGCAGGTTTCCCTTAAGAATAAGGTGTTATGAACGGAACCTTGAGGTACCCCATATACAAAAGGGAGTGTCTTAATTGTACGATATTCTATCTTCAACACCAGAAAGGTGAAAGCTATTTAGTTGCCCACCATCTATGGGCCCGCTACTGCTGTGTCCGAAAAACGAAAGCCATAAAGCAGTTTTTTTTAAAAATACCATTATCGACACTATCAAATGCCTATGAAAAGTAAAAATGTGAAATAGCAATATTACCCTGATCTAGAGCCTGACGAAGGTCGGAAGAAATCAACAGTGCAGTTTCACAACTGACGGAAACCAGACTGAAAAGACGATACCACGTTATATTTTGAAGTTATGTTTGTATATTTGGTCAAATTTTTTTCCAATATCCTGGCGAGAAAACTAAGAATACTAATAGGACAAATATCAGACACTACAAGACAACAATTTCTTTGGTATAGGTATCACATTGGAAATCTTGAAATGGTCAGGAAAGTGGGACCTTGTGAGTTGAAGATCTGAGGCAATATTATCTACAGAAATCGAAGATCGATTTCTTCAACACCAACCGAGTTAGACTTCATGTTGTTAATCATTCTAGAGAGTTCGTCATAACCAACACAACGAAATGAAAACTGATCTATATTTGAAGATACTATGTATATGTCTTCAAAACGTATGATATTATTATTGTCACTCAAACAAGTGAATTGTCAACTACTGATCGACTACAGTACACTACTAACGTACACACCGGTAGATTAAAATTATATAAAATAAAATTACAAATAAATGGTTTTTAACAGCCATATGTATGTTGTGCCGTTTGTAACATAATAGTAGCAGACCCAAAAAGAAAATTCATATTTATTTGTCCTGGTCTTAGAATGCAGTTCAAAAGTAAAAACTAACTGACGACGACCCAAGTTAAGGGGTAGCCGATTTAAGTTGTAACCAAGTGTCCATGAAAGCCACCACTTTCCTCTCCGTGATTTGAAATTAATCTTCAGCCGCATAAATATTAATAAGCCAGCGTAAAGGCAGTAGCCTGTGGAACAACAGAGCTGCTCATAAATAACGCACCCATTGCTCCGCCGCAGCCGGCAGCGGAACAGCTGTGTTCTGCTATTTCTAGTTTCGAGAAAAATACGCCCGCCACCTACGCTGCACTCCGGCGTTTATTGTTTATGGTAATATATCCTGCGCGATCGGTTTTATTGCACCTATTTGCATGTCGTTAGTATCGTAGCCATTATATAACACGCGTTAGAAAATCGCGAAATTGCAATTGAAATGTGTTCCTTATCGCGATGGTTAAATTTAATAGCGTTTGGTGGAGGTGTTTCCTCTGCTACCAATATTTACTTTAATGGCTGCAAAGCGAACATTTAGAAACTTGAGTAACCTTTTAATTCCCATTTATATATTTATATCAAATCAACTTCAATCTCATACGCTTATTGGTACCGATTCTTCGCAGTCAAACCTTTTTGCAATCTTCTGTAGTGCATTTAATGCGTTGCTTAACAACATCAACTATCAGTAATTTATCAACACTGAACAACTCGCTTTATTTTTACTTTTCTCTTTCGAAAGGAACTTTTTGTATTGACTATTTGAAATTTTATTAGGCTACTAGTAATCAATTTAAAATTTTATGAAATTAATGATTGGAATAGTATAACAAGAATGGTGCCGCAAACTAATACTTTGTATAAATAAAACTGAGATACTACTCATGAGAGATATATTATGAGATATCTCTTTCTAGCAAGCAATGTCTCCACTACTCCAATTAGTATGAATAAAAATCATAATTTTAACTGAGACGTTACTTCACCACACAACTTGAAATGAGTAATATCTCATCAAAGCTGCAAGTTAAACAAAATTAATTCCGATTTATGCATTTGCTTACATACACTAAGGAGCACTTGAATAGGGTACATATAGGACATATACTCGTAGGTCATAAATGGCAAGAATGCGTAACACCATACCTTGAGGTAAATTTTTTTAAATAGATTTATTCTTCCAAGAATTGAAATTGATGATGACCACTTTCCCATTACCTGGGAATTTGAAAAAAAAACTGACCTATATGGCTTAAATGGGGTTGTGCGGAGTCAAAGGATTATTTTTTTTTAACGAAATAAACCACATTAAATCTAGAAAATGAGGAAACTAATTTCATATTGAATACTTTGAGATTGTTTTTGGCCTATAAAAATCACAAAAATACCCATGGGCTCTTATGGGTTGACCGTCTCTTTCAATGGTGGAATTTCACCCTTTCCGTAGCTTTTTTCCAGAACCCTTGATCTGAAACACATAACAAGACATTTTCTGTTAGATAATACTTGACTGCACAGAATGAATTAATTAGTTTTGCTTTCCTGCAATTATTTTTGATTTTGTGTAGTTTAGAGTTCAATTTTTGAAATTTTTCATTATTTACTGAACTAAAAAATATTTTAAAAAATAATTATAATCTAAATATTCAAATATTTTTTAATTCATTCCATGACCAGAAGTGTAATAAACCAGCCCACCAAATTTCAAACAATTTGAACTAACGGTTTCTGAAATTTTCTACGGCAACGGGCAAAAAACAGAAATCTGAGCAAAATCGAATTAAAGTTTGACTTTACAGAAGAAAAACAAAGTTTATCAACGAAAAAGCTACTTAGAAACGCATTGATTAAGGTTTGTTTACACAACAAACACAACAGAGAATCACAGGGAACGTAGTTGCTCTGCTGTGAACCAAAAATAGCGCGGATTTAGCGCGTCGATTAGGCTTCCATTATTACAGAGTATTTGAAGTACTTTTTTTTAAAGACAAAAGTAAAAAAAGGCATAACTTCGTTATTTTCTTACTGATTTGAGTTTGCAGCGTCTTACTCGGAAATAGTTCAACAAAAATAAAAGCCAATAAAAAAAATCGAAAATTTAGCCATGTAGGTCCCCTTAACCACTGCGAAGGGTTGAAAAAAGGGCTTTTTTCTCAATGTGTTTTTGGTAAGTAGATTATTTATTTAGGATTTGGGGAAAAAATATGTTATTGAGCATACATTGAACTAATATTATACAAATTTTTATTGAAAAAAAATAAATAAATAACAAAATTATAATATCAGCATGAAAGAGCCATAAAAAAAAATTTTCCCAACGGCCGGATGGCTTTCTCGAGAATAGTTGGTCTGAAAAAAAAATTCAAACATTTTTTTTATCTATATAACACTAGTTTTCGTTAGTCGTAGCCGTTTTTTTTTAAATTTGTTCACAAAATGGCGAGTGTTCAAAACAGTCGTTTCGAGAAGAACGCATTTAAAAGTTTAAGGACATGAAGAGAATTTTTGAGCAAAGTTCATTCTGTAAATTGCAGTAAACGATGTTTGAACATTAAAATTTTTATATTTATCAAACTTCGTCGATTCCCGACCCATAAAACGGACCTTCTCCATCATCGGCGTTTCTACTGGAGCTTTTTTCCAATTTGTTGTGGCCATTCTCGTTAGATGGCTGCGCTCCCTACGACCAGGTAAACGGCTATAACTTCGGCATTTATTCGATTTGTGAATGAAAGTGTTTTCAACATTCGAAAATATGTTCTTTCAGAAAATTCAAAAAAAGAAGATTTTTTTCAACTCTCCACAGTGAAGAACATGAGAACAAATCCTAATAAAAAATCGGTGCATTTGAATAGGTACATTAGCTTATTTGGTGCTCAGTTAAAATAAGAGATATTGGATTAGAAAATATAATAGTATAACTAGTGAAAATAAAATGGATAGCAAACACCAGCTTACTGAAAAAGAAACTTCTGCCAATTAAAAGGGGGCATTAAAAGAAGAATGATATTCTTGTAGAGAAATAGCTCGTCGAATAATTCGCAGCGCAAACGTTGTTTGTTCATTCGAGTATTTAGAGTAACTACAGAACGATAACGGAGGAATATTTTGCGCCATATCTCAAACTCTTCAGAATCAGCTCGTCAAAGTGGTCTAGAAACAGGAACCTCAGCCAGCGTATGGACTGTTTGGCGGATTATTAAGGCAAGCCCCAACATGAGACGTTTTCGACTGAATAATGCCACAACGCCACTGAATTGCTCGCCTAGAATTTGCCAGAAATCACATCAGTTGAAAACAGGAGTGGAATAGTGTAGCTTTTACTGACGAAAAACTTTGTTACTACTTTCACGATCTACGGAAAACACATCGCTTTTTGAGCCGCCATCATAACCAACAAGGATGGCTTATGGTATGGGGAGCAATCACTTAAAACGGCCCTTTAGAACTTGTGGTATTAACTGGTAGACAAGATGCTGCGAAGTACATCAGCCTTCTTCAACGAGCATCGAATCCATATCTCAACATTATTGGAAATTCGAGGGGATGGGTCATTCGTAAAGTGTATGAAAATAGCGAGCAGTATGAAAACGTTGAATAACTAAAGAAAGGTGTCTTAGCTGCTGGGAACGAAATATCACTAACTTTCGTCAGTAGCCTTTTCGACAGTATGCCGACAGGCTCTTTTCATTAATTTCTAAGAATAGAGGTCCAGCACAATATTGGAAGTTCTTATTATAATACTTATTATTCCATAAATTAATAAAAATATTATATGTATAGTGGTCGTCATTAATTGCAATACTTAAAAGAATAAACCTTTATAAAAAACATTTACCTTCACGTTTGATGTTACGCATATTTGCCATTTATGAGCGTGTAACATTCAAGTGTTTCGCAGTGTATGTAAATATGTATTATTATCAACCAGAAATAAATGGCAGTGCCATTAACATATAACATAATGAACTGCTCATGACAGTGAAATGGCCATGAAAAAAGTCCCACCTCGTACATCTTCCTCTTTTCAAAACAAGTATAATTTTCCACTGAACTTTATAAATTTCAGTGACGATTTTTGTCTTGTCGAATGTTCACATAAAACGTAAAATAAAATCATCACTTCAATTTTAATTTTTAATGTTGGGATTACAATAGGCATAATTCAATAAGAAGAAGGCAGAGAAATCTTGACCATAATAGCACCATAATCAGTCCAGTAGTTTATATGCCAGTGGGCAGTGCCTATTTGCACCCCATGGTTGTCCATGTGTGTGTATGTGTGTATGTCCGTGGGCCGAATACCGAGAACTACATCGCTCATCGGTACAAAAAGACAAAATTTCAGTCCATAGAAAAGGAAACTATACAGTCAGTAGACAGACGGTATTCAGCACACAGGCACACGCATACATGGACACATGTCGGGTACACATCTGATCCGTCAGGTCGGAAAATAAAAGTATTTACAACAAAACAAAATAATAGAATAAAATAATGAGCAGCGCAGATTATTTTAACCTTAATTCGGTTTATTTTTATTGTGAAACTTAATAAGTAATAACTTAAATAAAATCTGTTTCAATTCAATTTACTTTTAAATACTTCAATAAGCATATATGGTGCATGTATGTATTGTTATTGACGTCGTGTAACATGTATTATTGACGCGATCTCATTTATTCCTCATTGTCCTGTCCTTATAAAACTAACCTCCTCCTGTAGAATATTAACATTTTGATGCTACTCACTGGGTAGGCGTTTAGCTATATCTATGTATATTGTCCAGGATAAAATAGCTCATGATGACTGAAGGCACCTTCCCAGTAGCCAATCTTGATTTGCTGTGAAGAATTGGAAAGCGGTTTTTCACCTGGTCAAAACACCTTTCTATTGCAACACGTTGCAGGCTCTTTCCTAAACAGTTTTAGGGTTTCGGCTTTGGGTTTCAGGAGTCTAGGAGTAATAGCACAACCAGAATACCCAAGCAAAATTGCCATTTCACCATAATTCGCGATTATCCTGTATACATCAGAGTAGCTACATATTCGGGTATCATGGACCTGGATCAGATCCTGGCCAAGAGACATCCTCATCCCCTAATCGTCGCCATGTATACTTGGCTTTTTAATATGTACATAGCGTTCTTGCCAATCTCTACAGTAGTCTGCAGATCTTCAGTAGTCGCAGGCAATTTAACCTAAAAATTCTCCTGTTGTTATTTATTTCATTATCAGCAAGTACATTATACCATCTGACATTAAAATACATAATAAAAACCGAAAAAGCTAACATGTGTAAATAAGCAAATAAACACTTTAGAAAACATGTAAAATAATAATAAACCAATGCAATATATGTATACATAAATCTAAATTATCATCCGAGTAGAAGTTTTTTCAAAAAAATGCTGTCGTAATTAAAGTCTCGTACATTTAATGATCTTACTTACTTATTTACTTACTTACATATTCGAAAGAACCATATGTAATTTGTTTAATGACTGGAAGGATAAAAACATGTTTGCCCTCTGTTTACACGAGGTCGGGAATTAAAATTAATGAGGGTCAAAGTGGAAGAGTATATATTGCCAGTAATCATTTCATGTAAAAATACTACTAGTTAACATACTTCTCTACGCTTATAGCGACGTCAGGCTTAAAGATTTAATCTGTCTTCCTAAGGGGGAAGATTCAAAGGATCACTCCGCGGTAAATCATGGAGAGCAAAACGTATAAAATACTTTTCCACTGCCTCAATACGACTTATGTGTACATTAAAATGCGGCATCCAAACTACTACTGCATATTCTAGTATAGGGCGATAAACGCGCAGAAATATCCTTAGACCAATGTTTTACGAAGCTTGTAGAAGTTATACAATTACAGCACTGAGAACTTTTGAAAATGTTATAGACAGTGCGCTTTAATCCACTTCTATATCTTCCGACACCACTTTGAAAATTTGGATCTCCTGTAGAAAATGTTCCGCCAGCCACTACGTATTTTGAATCAAGGCCCGCGTCCATAGAATCCGTCGTCGTCCGAATTGCGAAATTTTGAACTGACGGACGTCGCGATCGCAAAGCCAAGGACATTATCAGATCAGGTTTCTATGCCCGCGGGCCTTCGAACCCGTATAGGGTTTTGTAATCAAGTCTATACGAATCTCTTTTGTATTTTTTTTGTGAGTGGATCATGATACAAATTATCCTCATAAATGCAGTGTCTATATCAATCGTGGCAGCGCACATCAGTGGTACAAAAAGCCCAAAACCTGATCAAGAATAGAAATGTAAGTGGATTTGCACAAAAATATGTACATATGGTATATAAGGGTTTTCGAGATCGCTGAATTCGAATAACATAATGGAATTTCAATATTCAAAATGGCGGCTTCAAAATGCCGGACCGATTTTTGAAAAACGGGATGGATTTGCGTAAAAGTACCTATATACCTAATAATGTCTGCCTTAAATTTTGGTGGGATTTTAATCAAGCCTTTTTCTTTAACACAAGCGGTAGTATAACAGATTCAGATTTGGGCTTCCAGGAGACCGGTTTTCAGCCGATGCAAATTATCCTGTTTTGTGTTTTTGAGTGGTTTTCGCTTTACCGGAATTTGTTCTGGACAAAGATCGACATCCAAATCTGAATCTTTTAGACTACCGCTTATGGAATGTTTTAGAGCACACCTCACCAAAATAAGGAGTAATTGTTGACAGATTTAGTTAAAACAACAGCATCGATTACTTTAAAAGTCATTCTGTCTTAGCTCATAGCTTCATATTTAAGGGAGGGCATTTCAAATATTTTTTTAATTCCTTTATATTCCTTATAGCCTATAAAATAAAATGCATATAGGCTTATTCACCTAATTTTTTTTCAAGTGCAACGACTTTATAAGATTGTCAAAACTAGGTATCGAATGTCGAAATAAAATGACAAAAACCAACATGGCTGATTCAAAATGGCGGACCACCTCAGAGAAAATGAATGGATTAGCGGAAAATATGATTGATATTTTAATTGGATCATTTTTCGGTCGTTCAAAAGGAGTGTTACAATTTCAGCCATGGACACAGCTTGATGTGGGCCCTGCATTTATGAGAATAATTTATAGAGGGGCATGAACTTCACAAAAAGAAATATTTCGTCTATGGACAACTATGGACCCTACACATTATTACATTCACCTCTCACTCTATAATTAGAGAAGAAATTCATAATTTTAATTCATATGAAAAAGACGTAGTTCTTGAAGGGTTGAGAACTTACTCATTTTACTTTTATCTGGCCATCAAATTTATTCATATAAATGTGAAACATTCCTTCCAAAAATAAGATTTCTCATTTTCTCTGTTTTATTCATGGGCCAATGTTGTTTTGTTCGCAATTTAACATTCGGTAAACCTGTCAATTAACGTGGCTACCAATAAATGCATTTAACAAATGTGCACTTATTTAAACCTGATGAAACGACTCCTACATTTATATTCCAATTTTATTTACCATAAAAGTACTAAACTTCAGCGCCTTCAACAACTAGTTTGAAATCATGTCAAATATTGAACATAATCCATAATCCAGGTTACCATTTCAGACATTTATTTTTAAGTGTGGGTGTGCATGTGTGTTAGTTATAATATAAAAACTTACCATTTAATATAATTTTCTTTGCCCCTAAAAGGCGCAAAAAGAGCTTTCGTATATCCAAGTTAAATCCGACTTCGGCAATGATGTGAAAATCGAACAGGCTCAGTACAAAAACATGTTTTCTTTGATAAAATGAAGTGAATTGAATTAAGTTTTATTTTTCCAGGGTTTCTACCATTTTAACAATTACTTGTTTGCTTTGGGTATCATACAGAATTTTGGATTTTTCCTTTCAGTTTTCTAGGTATATAAATGTTGATTTAGAGGAAAATTGGCAACTTAAAAACCTCTCTGTAAAATTCTTTTTTCTATTTTCTAAATTACATATCTTAAACTAACTCCCTTATCTTAATAATTCACTTGTCTTATCGTAAACCGTATTGGTTAGGTACTAATTTATTTTCAAATTTTTAATGAAGTATGAAGTGCTATTGTGCCCAGGCAGGTTGAGAGTATTTTTAAAATTTTATGTTGTATAACCTGTAGTTTATTAATTAGTTCCAGTTACCAAACAGGACAAGCATAGATCATAATTGCTTGAAATATAACTTTGTACAATATTCATTTGTTATCGATACTGAGGTTGGAATTCGGGTTGATGAACGGGTATAACAATTTGTAAGTTTACTAGTTTTCGTGATGGTCTTTGTTATGTGTTCGTTGAAAATAAGCTTTTTATCTAAATGTACTGCTAAGTCTTTTAATTTTGGAAGCCATTAGATGTCATCAGGTTTAAGCACAGCTTTTTGACAGGGAGAAAACGAGCCTTACGTTTTTTAGGGAAATATATTGCTTGTATTTTTTCAGCATTACGTTTAATCCTCCACTTACTTGAATATTTATTATGTCCAATGCATTTTGAAGATTGCGATGTATGTATGTTAAATCTATGTTGGTGTTTGTCAGCAAACATGCCAATTTTACAGTTCGGAAGCTTAGGAAAATCGTGGGTGAAAACTGTGTACAATACGGGGTCTAAAAGAACCTTGAAATACTGCCACTGGTATACTCGTAGAATAAGCATTCGATTTTTTAGAGCCTACATGGATTGCACATTTCCGATTTTTCAGGAAACTATCAATAATTCCTATCAATCGGGAAGGAAGGTTAAATACATAGAAAAAATCCTTCGTCAAACTTAAAATTTACTTACCTCGAAAGAATTTCGATCGATATGAAAGGGCTCAAGTTGTAGCAAGACAATCGCTTGGCGTTTTAAACATCCGATCAAAGAAAATGTATTCTTGGAAAATAGAGTAGTGCAACCCCTCAAGTGAAGAATCGTCAAATTCGAATTTTTTTCATGTTTTTAAAACATATACTTTTAAGAATAAAAAACAGTTTAGAGATTATGGGCCTTATTCCGGTTCTCACCTCACGCCCGTGACAAACCTCACTATCGTGTCACCTCACGTCACATGTGGTATTCCCATTGTCGCGTGACGTGAGAATTTATGCCGTGAGAGCAATTCGAGTATCGATTGTTTTGACATTTAAAGTTTAGTTGTTTCAGGCAAAACAAGTTAATATTTGCAAAATTGAACTGAAAGATGAGTTCAAATGAACTGTGGTTCAGCGATACTAATGATGAAGACGAACAGGAAAGGAATCGCCAAATAATATTGAAAAGTTTTGTTAGTGTCTCGGAATGAAAAATATCGAGAGTCACGGTATTCTCGTTGTCACTTGAAGCCGATCCAAGTGACCATTTTAGTCGCTATCAAATTGTAGGTGACCGAAAGAAGTCACTCAAAGTGACAACGAGAATACCGAATCTGTAGACTCACCTCACATGGCATGTGACGTGAGAACCAGAATAAGGGCCTATGTATTAAACATTATGTCACAACTTAAAAAATATTAATATGTCAGAAATAATGTTATACCATTTGAAATCCAAGCAGGTCAAACGTATCTATATAGCTTGGCCGGTATTTGTATTTTTGCATTGTTTGAAAAGCGCTCAAACGCAAACAGTTCGATCGAAAAGCTATAAGCCAAGTACAAGCTCAAGAGCATTTTTGTAAACACTTCACAATACAATTATTACATTTTATGTTATAGTTATAAGGTGGCTCTTTAACCAGCATAATATTCGACTGATTAGGGTGCACTTTTTTCGAAAATTTGAAATGTTGTAGCATTCAATTTTCCCGGTAATCACATCCCAATAACGTTTTTAAATTTCCCAACAAGTGCGCAAGGCACCTGTAATTTTTTTCTTTTCTTTTTAGACTCTAGGTACCTTCTCGAACAGAGTATGGAAATATAAATCATACTTACCATAGTTTGAAAAAGATAAATTTAAAGTGTGTATGAAAGTTTGATATTGATAGAAATTGCCGACTGCTCAGTGAATTTTAAGACGGTAGCTGTTTCTCAGAAACTCGAGGTGCTAGAATCTGAGGATGGATTATGAACCAAGCTACATCAACTTAGCAAACAATACCTAACAGACTTCTTACTAATGTGGATTAATGCGTATAGGCAAAATTGTCGCTTCTGGAGTGAAAAAAATCCAGAAAAGACTTTAAGGTCCCAATTACATACAGAATAAATCCACCATTTGGTAAAGTTTATTTATTTATTTATTTCGAAATCAATAGGCCCAAAGACCATCTGACATTTACAAAAAAACACAATGAGTTATCAAAAAAGGAAAAATAATAACAATAATAAAAATAAAACATAATTATATAGAACTGAATGTTTACTTATTAATTAACGCATGCTTAATAGCAGCCCAAGTCTTATTAAAATCAATTATCTGTTAATTTGAATTGTAGCTTCTAGCGGAGGCTGATAGCGGTTCATAAAATTCATAGTTCGTTCTATGACTGTTGGGACGTATAAAGTTGTGAACTCTTGTTAAGCGGGGGTGGACACTAACCTCAATAGAAATCAAAAGAGAAGGCGATTCCATATTTCCAAAGAACAAACAACAAAGAGCATCCCTGCGGTTAGATAACTTAGACATATTTATAAGTTTGAGTCTGCCTATATAAAGCGGAAGATGAAGTCTATCACACCAAGGGAGATGTGTCAAGGCTATGCTCAAAAATCATTTCTGAACTGATGACAAGCGCGGTTTACACGCAGGTGGCATAACCGGTCCGTATTTCTTTAAAGAGGTCGCGTTACGGTCAATGGAGATCATTACCGGATCATGATAAATTAATATATGTTCGAAAATAAGGTTAAGCTTGACATTGATCCTGACGAGACGTTCAACAGGATGGTGCTACGTGCCATACCGAGACTCAAACCACCGATTTAGTAACATTTCGACTTGCCGAAAATTTGATGTGAAATAGCCTTTTAAATTGGCCTCCAATGTCGTGTTTTATAACACGATTGAACTATATCCCAGATGCACACTATGCAAATGTATACCTACATTAAATAAAAGAATTTACACGGCAACTAGTCTACTGCCGATATACGTCAAGTTATTTTTCCGCTTGGATAAGCGATATCCTTCGTGTACACTTCGTCTTCAAATTTCAATGTCCGCATGGCTATTTTTTAATGAAATATTGTGAAAAATTGTTCACTATATAACCAAACATAGGGTGTATGAATCGTAATGGGACAGACACTAGCCCTATCGCGAATCGCTAGTGTGGGGGCGAGGAATGAATAAACAAGTTTTATAAGTGTTTTATTTTCAAAAATAGAATAACAGAAAAATAATCTTAACCATTGGGAATTTTGTGCAAATATTTTGGGACGGTAAGCGTACGGCACACACGTTCTTTCTTTCTGAAAACTCCTATTGCAACCAAACAGATCTAAAATGTATGCAACAAAACCAAAAGGCGTTATGCCCCTAATGTTAAAATGTTTTCCATTCTAATAATAGTTCAGCAAAAGACATGGCGTCCGAGCCATCTAGCTTCATGCCTGCGTACAATTTAATCTGGGATCAGAGTAAATATGAAAAACTTGTTCGGATTGCGAAAGCCCGCTGTCAGTGCGTTAAACCCCCGAAAGTCTCCACATCAAAGGTTCACAATCCAAAAAGCGAGATAATTCGACGGCCGCTTAAATGAGGGAACCAAGTCAGCTCCAATTGCCTCTCGAAAATCTCACCTCAATCAAATAAGTCCGGAAAGTAAATTAAGCCCTGCTGGGTTCAGGGCGAAGGCAGAGCGCAGTCCATGTGAATCATTCAATCAGTCAATGATGCGAAGATTGTATGATTCCATCAGATAGCGAGGCCCCAGCTTAGTTCACGCACAAACACACATACAGATGCCGTCGCGTCTGTTCAGCAGCATAACGACACGTAACGTACCACACTCAGGCAGCCTCACAACGAGACGAAATCGCTCGTTATTTTGGCGCGAATTTAATTACAAGCTCAACTTGGATCGAACACGTGTTCCGCTTTTAATCGCTTTCACTGCTAATCCGCGGCACTTGGTTGAAATTGGTCAAAATTGCACTGTGCACTCGCGCGATATATAAAACTCGCTCAATCGCGGAAAATTGGACAACGAAGCACTCTGAAGCAGCCGCGAGGGCTGCGATCCGCGAAAATTACGTCATGCTGAGGATCGGCACTCCAAGAGCACGGTATGAAGTTCCTACAATTTAAATTATTACGTAGGAACTCTATACCTCGCTGATGGCAGACACCAGATGTCGAAGATTCACTGGCTCCAGGTAACCTAATCCTGCGGTGACTGAGATTACTTTCGGCAAGAAAACACACTCGCAGCGAACTCACTTTATCTGCAAAAAAATAAATACAAAAAACAGTTTGGTGGAATTTCGAGAGCAAGAGCGCGGCCCGAATATATGTTAAGCCGGTCACGCATGCGTACCTAAGACTAAACGCGGTATACGCCTGGATCAGACTGACTAGCGTCGCCAGTCTCCACGTTTCGTCTTCGACAAGCAAATATAAAAAATACAAAAGAAATAAAAAAAACGACTCCGGCCAGAAAGCACAGCGCGCGATCGCGTCGTGATCGCGCCCGCTGGATGTGTTGTGGGCATAAGTTCGCTCATATGCTGCTTCTGCTGATGGAATTTGATGACCAGGAAAATAAAATGGAAATCACTCCCCAAATTTAATATTTAAATTCTTTCCTCTGTGTTCCGAGTGGTGCGCGCTGGCATCATATGTGCGTGCTTCCTCATCTCTCGCGGGCTCCGGCCACGGCGGCAGTGTGCGATCGTGCGACCTATGTGTGATCCGCGGCCGCGATCGAGCCCATCCAGCAGCGTTGGAGCTTTGAGCCCGGCCGTCCGTCGGTTGAAGCGGCGCACGTAAGTTGGTATTTATACGGGCGTTAATCCCTCCAATACTTTCACGATCTGCTCGGTGATCGTCTTAATAAGCCTACGATTTCCACTCAAAAGTTGAATGTGCCCGCTGAGCGCTATTATGCAGCGCACCGAACCGAACCAAGTCAAGCCAGCCCGGGCCACGGTATAAGCTCACCTATTCCGGTGCAATACTGTTGGCAGGCTTTTCGGTATTCACGTCAAGCAACCCTTCGAGAGGTGATGCAGCATGAATAGCGATCGATTTTTTCTCACTCGCCACGGCCGCACTCTCACAGCGCCTTTATGTGTCGGGGATAACGTTTATATGCAAATGAGCCCACAGCTTTATAGTCAACGCTGGCTGTATGACCTTCACACACATTCGTAGCCAACACTTCCTGTGCGCGGCTTTTGTTGGAATCCACACTCATGGGCTACGGCACGACACCACACCACTCTACTAGCAGGCCTAATGTGGAGCCCAGCGGCACACCGTTGCATATACGTTTATTATTTAGAAGAAGAAAAAAAGCACATGACTCTTCAATTTGTGCCTGCGAAAGGGTGAAATTATGCAAGCCCAAGCCGCACCGCGCACCGGGAACACATCATCCCAGAAAAATGCGATTTGGCTGATTCAGTAAATTTAGCGAAATCACCGATGGCCTGCAGTGGCTTTTTGCCCGGTCGTGCTTTTTTGCCTCGGCTGTCGATTCCTTTTTGCCGCTTCCAACGACTCGGAACTAAAATGCATGACGAATCGAAAAATTCAGCGCTTTTTTGTGTGCGCATTTAATTTGTCTTCGCCTATCCGCCTAGCTAGGGCCGACCTGAGCCACAGCTAGTCGGATGCAAACGGCGGCACGGCGCTCGCAGCTACGGCAATTTTGTGCAATTACAATTCGCACCTATGGGCTAATCGCTAAGAAATTAAGTCTTTGCCGCGGATATCATGGCTATCGTGGAAATCGGAAGGCATCGGCTGACATTTAGGCGCGAATATGCCTACCTTCTCCTGGAGCTATCTGTCGCTCTATGGCATGGAGCAGTTGCCGACTGCCCACCATAATTACAATCGACATCGACGTCCGTCAGTCGAGTCGAGTAAACTCCGTTGCCGTGCAAATGACCTTGGCAAGACGCTTCTGAGAGGAAAATCGAACAAGATAAGTGCTTAAATGAAAATAACTTTTGTAACACCGACCTGGAGTTCTGTTTACGACTGCGAGACCACTTACCGTACAACCGCAAGTGGAAATGTTTGATTTGGTGCTTAAGCGAAACCTTGAAAGTTCCTATTACATCGGGAGACAAACTGGCTGCACACTTGTGTACCTGTTTCGTGAATTCGAGCAGTCTAGAAATTTTTATAAATTGTTTGAAGTTTCCTACTGAGTTGCCTGCGAGGGTGGTTCTTACAGTGCCCTTTTACACGGACTATTAACCACGATATAATGTACATAGCAGGCGGAGATAAGTTCTGTAAAAGAGCTTACTAGAACTGGAAGCCGTATTAGTCCAAATTTTTCCTGCATGCTTTCACGGTTACTGCTACAATGCATGGTAGATAGATGATATCAGCCACCTGAAAGGGAAATAAACAAAAGTAATGAATAGGACAGGCAAATTAAAAAAATATATAACTAAAAATTTGATCGCAATACAATAATGTATAGGAACGTATTTTTGGTTCTAGTCTCTTCGTCTATATAAATACTTTGCCGAAAATTTGGTAATCTGTATGCTTGTTTGTTTGCATGCGCATCACGTAAAAACTGCTTTTGATGGTGTTTTGAACATTATAAAAGCAAGAACTTCGGAAAGCCCCCCTTCTTGTCTTCATATTTACGGCTGCACTGAGCGACCAATACAAACACAGCTAATGTTAACACATCAGGAAATATGAAACGCTAAATCTGGCTCACAGCCGTTCCATATTAACTTAATATTCCTAAGGTTACTCCACTGACATCCCAGCGGGTTTGGTCAGGCCTTCATAGGTAAGGGTTGTGGAATCAGTAATTTTCAGCCGAAAAAGTTATATCGCCTAAAAGTTACTAACATCACTTCCAAGTTAGTCGCAGGCCCGCTTAGTAGGAGCTGTGCAGTAACAAAACAAGTATAGGGTAAGCATCCAAAAAGTTAACTGCTTCCTCCCTAGGATATGCATATGCAAGTGTCGTATGTTATGTCCAATAAAGAGACATGCATCCATACTTTCTAGGGAATCAGTCCGGTTTGCATGATAGTATGCTTCCATTGCCCGCTGGGATAAGTTAATTTTGTGATTATGTATGTATGTCTAAATTTTTTAGGTTATAGCGGCGATGTTGTTGAAGCAAGACTTGTCAAACTTATTGTAAATTGTTCAGTTGTGTGTGGTAAATCACCATGGAAGGTTATAGCGTTCAAGAACGTGTGCAAATCATAAATTTTTTTTTTATCAAAATCAGTGCTCCGTTTGAGAAACGTTCACATCGAAAATCATCTTTAGTGACGAGCGCTACAGATCGATGATAAGCAACTTCTTGTGGCCTGAACTGGATAATATGGATACCGACGACATGTGATTCCAACAGGAGGGCGCTACGTGCCACATACTGCACGAGCGATTTGAGGACATAGTAATCTCACGCTGCGGCGATGTGAACTGGCCACCGAGATCGTGCGATTTAACGCCTTTGGGGATATCTTAAATCACAGCTCTATGAGAATAATCCGCAAACAATCAAAGTTAACATAACGAATGCCATCCAGAAAATTCAGCCAGATTTATGCTACAAAGTCACCGAAAATTGTGCCTCCCGAATACGTGCCACTAAGCAAAGCCGCGGCGGACATTTGAACAGCGTTATATTCCGTGCTTAATGCCACAAAATATTTTATCAAATGAAATAAAAAGTGAGTGGATATCTCAAACACAACTAGTTTTATTCACATTTAAAGTCGGGCGTCCTTATAGAAAGACTCTATATACAATTAAATTTATTTGGTTGTTAATAAAAGACACTTGAATTATTGTTTCACAATTTCTTAATTTTTGTTTTAATAATTTAGAAGCCGATCGTTTCGTTCGATTATAACATCTTCAAGACGTTTGGCTACTGAGATTTTTCAAACTACATACATACATAGAATGAAACTTACAAGTGTTTGATCTAGTCCTAGATCCTATCGCTAGACTTGCTCATTAATTAGGTGTGAACCATCACAATGTATTATATTATAATTTTTTAATTTTATATACATTATTAATATTTGTCCAATCTTTTACCGTCTTTTAAATTATGTATTAGTTTTACGCTGTGTATACTTATTGTGTGTCTGAAATTGTCTTTTAAAATGTTATGCCAATGGCCGCAAATCCCAATGTTTAACCAAAATCCATAAAAACTCAAACACCTATCGCTAGGTGTGCCTAACTATGAGCCGCCATATGGGAGCCAGAGAGGATAACAAAAGAAATTGACTCACCAGTTATAAAAAAAATCATCATTGTCATTAGCACATCCAGAAACATTCCAAGACTTATCGAACGATTATTTTTACTTTCAAGCAAGCGATTTTAATAATTCAAATTAATGTAAATGGAATTTTGAATAGTCGCTCCGCTGTCGGAATAAAAATATCTGCCATTCAATTTCTTTTCTTTTTGAAAAGGAAAAAAAAACTAAATACCACCTACGCGCCAGTGGTAGCAGTTACAAAGTAGCCGGGGAGTACTGCGCTCACGTACCCCGCACGCCTGCATACATGGAAGAACATTAATTTCACAATTGTTTCCCGAAAGGTTATCTATCTATTGTTAAGCAGTTAACAATATCAAGCACACGATTCAAATAAATTTAATTCAACTGAAATGAGGCATTTAAATACAAAAAGCGCATTTGTCTGCTGCTCGGGCAAGTGATAATATGCACATAATATCACGTCTTTCCCTGACAATAAAATAATAAATATTCATAATTTAATTACGGCCCGATCGCACAGTACATTGCGGTGAGCGCGAAACAAAGACAACAGCGCAGCGGCGAAAAGCACTCGAACATTAGACGGACAGCAACAAAGCAGTGCACCCGCACGGTTCGCGAACAAGGGAAATATCGCGTTTTGTCACTGCCGCATTTGAGAGTCGCGGTTGTTTTTTTCCGCTGGTTCGAGTGTGTTTTGTTAACATAGGATAAAACGATAAATTGACAGCTCCATTGTTCTTAATTAATTCTGATTAATTGCTCTATTGTCGACGGTTTCGCGATATCTGACTGGCCGGAGCACTCGCTTTATGACTTTCTCTCCATAATTCGCGCCGCGCACTATAAATCTTATTAAATAGCAATAAAACCGAAAGAAAGAATGCATGAAATGAGACTTTTGTACGTGGACGGGCGGCGGCATTCGGATATCTTGCAATTTTCTGCACACTCTCAATGGGCGGCAGAAAATTTGTGGGTTGAGGGCTATTAATAGAACCGATTGCAGAAATATCTGAGGATATATCAGTGCGGCAGTAAAATCTCGAGGGGTACTTAAAATTGTGAAAGGCGTCCATAAATTTGTTCGCTGGGAGTTTTATTATTGTAGGTGCCTCTACAGCTGCAGATATCCGTCGGGTTATAGGCTGACAATACTATCTATAATAATTTCTTCAAACCTCATATTTGATGCGTCTATCGTGCATCAACAGCTACAAGCAGCTTTATAGGTTTGTACGAACATTGCTAATAAGTATGAATATAAGCGATACTGCATTGGCAACAGTGTCGGGTATATGTAACATATGTATCTGAATAGACCTTTTAAAGTTCAATGGCAGTTGTAAAAACCTCAGCCAAGCACATTTACATTCATATTCACCAACAGAGGCTATCTTTCATTTAGGACTTCTTTATTGCTGTCACTTTTCTACGCGTTCTAGATTTTATTTAAAATTGAGGGACAGAAACAAATTAATACTACATAAAAGATAATCTCAGTTGGTGAATATGGCCCTTAGAGTTAAGACAGCTTTCCGCATAATAATGGACAATTAAGTAGGGAATCCAGCGAACAGTCGCCGCTAACTGTTAAATGTTCGTCCAATTTTTATATTTCCTACTCTACTTCGAAGTACAGAAAATACAATATATTGCAGTTTATTGTTCTTCAATTATACGTATAATTTTTGATCGCCAAGAGCGAGAACTTGACTGGAAGAGTACAGTAATAAACTCGAATTATCTTTCCCGGAATTTGTCTTTAGTAGCCACTTCATACTCTGATATGTACTTTGTCTTTTTTTTTTTAATCCGCGTTCTACTTTTAATATTCTTTAAAGGATCGTTATCATCAAAATTTTCCACTCACAATCACTCTTAACAATGTTATCTGACAGCTTAAATAGATTCCCTTGCGAAAAAATCATTTGACTGCTAATTTTTAATTAATTAACCTAGAACAACTTTAAGAAGAGCTTCACACATATTTTTTTTAGAATTTTCGCCTCATATTTATAACAATGCAGTTTTGTTTCTCCGAAACAGAAATTCGCAACCTACTCTACTTCTAAAGAAAACTATGAATGAAATAGGTATGAGCAACGTTTGGGAATCATTTAAAATTGGATTTTTTGTTTTTGAATTTCCTAACAGCATACATGTCCTGTCCAAAATCGAAATGCAATGCAAATGTATATATATATATAATAAATAAAATGTTACTTACAATTAAACTACCAATTAAGTTCTTCCGTGTATTTTGCGGCATTTCAAAATTATACCAGAGTCCAGAAAATTCTGAAAATATAAAAAATAAGATCGAATTAGTTGCTGTATTACATTATAATTTATTTATAATTCAGGAAACTTTTGGCAAGCTCATTTAAGATAAATCCTCTATTTAGATGTTATGAACAATATTTTAATTCAAAGACTAACAAATAAAAAACTTTTGAGGAGAGAGTGGGAGAATCCAGACCCACTTTATCTTATGTTTTCTGGAGCGCTGAACATAAGTCTAAAGTCGAAATAACATGTTCCCTCAGTACACCCCATACCCTCCCCACTACCGACGTTCTGATGATGATGATTAAAGCCAACCTATTTTTTGCTGTACGAGTATATGGAGAATTTCAGCTCTCATTAGAAACCTATTTCATGTTTCCACGGCTCACATCGGTATTTTTTTAAAACTAAACATAAACAAGAATTGGGGGTGTCCCAAATCATCCTATGATTTTTAGTTCCAAAAAAAAAAACCACTGCAAGTTGGATATGGTGAAAATGGTTAGATTTCAAATCATAATAACTTTGGATCTATACAAGATAGTCGGATTCGTTAATATATTCATTGTTTAAAGTATAATATATCCACACCAATTTGTTACTATACCGTACAAAGCTTAAGATTGTGAATTCACGTGGGGGAGGTGGTGGGATGACATCATCTCACAACTCCAACCAAATGGAGAGCTGTCGAGGGGTAGCTCACCAGATTTCAAAAACGCCCAAAATTATCAATACAACCTATATCTAACTCGACATCGAAATTATGAGATTTTCATTTTTTCACGCAGCCATTTATACAAAATTTGTTAGGAACTTAATTTAACTTTAACTATAGTTTGTATTTCTTCTTTCAGGTTATATCCTGATTTTTAAAGGATATTGCGGTAAAATCCCACACCAGATTTTAACTTTGAAATTCTTTCTAGACATAGACACACAATTTTAACAAGATCTTTGAAACACTAAATTTTCGAGAGCATTCGAAAGAGAATATGTTTTAAGATTTTCAGCAAACCATGAGGTCATTGCTGTGCTGAAGCAAACGTCTATTTTGCAAAGTACGAGACATAGTAATTTTTGAAATTTTGAAGCACTTGGAACATTGTTGGGTAAAGTGTATTGAGTTGCAAGGAAACTATGTTGAACTAGGATTTTGGTATAACATACTTTTTTCTCATTTAAAATCATTATCAAACCCCTTAATAACTTTAAGAAAAAACGAAATGAATGATTAAATGAATAGTGTAATATTTTTGAATTGTCGGCAATTAGATACGGCGATAAACCCCCCAAAGCCTCTCTTTTAAGGAAATCCCTTGCATGAACAAATATAAAGTTATTTCTCAAGCATATGCTCTTAATAAATGGATTATTATTATATCATGTTGCCACTATTTCAAATTAAAAAATATTGGCAACATTTTAAAATTATTAGTCAGAAACCCCTCTGGTTTGTTGCATGGATGTTCCATAAAGGTTATGAAGTTAGATGTTTTAAGTGATAAATGGTACACTATATTATTGTAGGTACTTTAAAGTTAAACAAAAACAAAGCGAAAAAACCCTAGACGGATAGTGCCCCAATTAAGTCAAAATGCCTTGAGCGTATCATTCCTTTTTAAGGTGCAATGGCTGTCGTTATTTAAAAAAATAAGTTAAGATAGACGCCATTGGTCTCGACAATCCTTTTCAAGAATTAATAGATAAGAGCAGCATAAAATCGTGGAATAATATTAAGATTAATCTCCATAAATTCAACGAGGGCATCTCATATATTTTTATGCTTGGAAAAATGGCGGACCAATTAGAACGCACTCATCGCGGAGGAATAAGCACGGGCGGAAATTTATTGCTAAAATTTATTTATTGGTTTCCATCCAAAATAAGCTTAAATAAATAATATTGTCTTGGAATTTATTATTCATAAATTTAGGTCGCTTTTTCGAGTAGGTATGCACACTGCTCTCGCCACAATATCGCGACCACTTAAACTGAACTGAACAGCCGAATTCTCTCACTTTGTCTTTTGGCAGGCATAAGTTAATTTAACATCTCATATCGTAAATTAAAAAAAAAGCTTGGAGATTTTATCAGAAAAGCCGCGCAGAAGGAGTTAATCGAGTCCACGTTGCGTTTTTTTCGTATTTCCCGTGTTTTTCAGTGTTTTTTCGCTGTTCCCCTGATAATGGAATTTATGATGGATGGCCGATTATGCGAGGTTTGATCGTTTCCCCAAGAAAGGTCGAATAGTGGATTTTAGAGTTTTTATTTTCGCTTTCAATAATTACGAATTGTCTTTTTTATTTGTCCAAGTTGAATGTTTAATCGGAGTGGAATGTCTGCCACCAGAAAATTAATTTTGATTTATATCTGCAGATAGTAGCAGGTGTCTTTTTTATGTAGTGATTTATTTCAGTAATCTTTTCAGTGAAGGAATATTAATCGCTGGAATAGGATTTCACACGGGAGCCATTTAACAAAAGAACAATGAAAAAAAGACGCTAAACTTGAATGCCAAGTATGGTCGAATATTGAATTGATATTTAAGCTTTTCGAAGCTGTTAGAATATGTGGCAATAGTTGTACACCATAAAACCTGAATGAAGATATACGAAGCAAAGGAAGCGAAGAAGTTGTGTAGCCTTCATTGCCTTTGCTTTGAAGAGTTCTTAGTGTTATTGTATTTTTGTTAACCGAAATAAGATGTATCTAAGTACTATCAGGAAAAGTTCAATAAATTCAAATGTATATCTATGAGCTTTATGGACTATTATTGGAGCCAGCATTTAAAGTTAACTAAAGTTACATAGCTCGGAATAACATATGTTTGTTTTAGTTATAAGCACTATACATAATTAAAATTTATTGTGGAATAAAAAGGTTGATCTATCGGAGACTTTGATTTCAAAATTGAATAAACAAATAAAAATTTGGCACGTAGGTAATCTTGACATGTTTTGCTTTCTGAAAAACTAAAAATTTGAAAGAAGTGACACATTCTAATTAGAGGGGTGTACCGTACAATACTCAGAAGTTGGAATGAAAGTTAAGGGAGCAAATAAAACTCATCTAACTTTTCGCAGTTATAAGATATCTATCCTCGAGGGTTGAATTTCTGTCGAACCAAAAGATTGTAAAATAGCATTACACTAACTTTTATCAATTAATTAGATACAATTTTCGAGTACATAGTATACAGGTTCATCTCCAGTAACGTATAAATCTTTTGGCGCTTAAGTTATGCAGAGGGCAAAAATACAAGTAACACGAGATTTTGACGAAATTTTTGTGGAAGCAGCTACAAAGAGTGGCCTAAGAGACCTAAATAATTTTTGTTTAAAGGTAAGCAGTACCGACGAGATTAAATTTCCCACAGCTTGTAAAGTTCAACAGTTCAGCCAGCCTACCTAGAATTGAATTATACTCCCCAGACAGTAGGACGTTTCTCCTTTTCAATTTCGAGTGCGAAGGTGGGTCTGGTGAAGCCCAAGCACACCACATAATGAAAGTTACAATCAAAAACCGAAACTAATGTTGTTTGGTTCACGAATCAACTTCGATTCCCACATGCTCAGCTGTCTTGCACAGCATAATTGCTGAAGAAAGAAAAGAAGTATGGAGGAGAAAAAAACGAGGAACAGCAAAGCCCCTGAAACCTGTTATCCCACTTACTTTGGAGCGGAATTATTCATACAAAGTGGCCTTATTATTCAGAGAATAAGAAATCCATTTGAAATCAATAATTCTCGCTCAGAATTTACATAAGCCAAGTCAGTACAGCGGCGTTATGGTGAATGATGTGATGGATGTCAATGCGCCGTTCTTTCCACGTCTCATTTCACAGCTCTTTAAGGGTCATAACACCGTCGACCACCTCTGGATGTAAAATGGGAACCTTCGGTCGTAAATACATTTCCAAATTACATCGCGACGACACGGTTGGTAAAAGAAATACATTTTCGCCGAATGTTGTCGGACAGACAGCTCTTTCCCACCCGAGTGGGTATCACTTAGCAGGAACACCCATTTGCCATAAAATATTTGCCCGAGATAAATCATGTCCGAGTGTAATCAAATTTTGGCGATAAAAACGATTGAGAAAAATAAATGAACGACCGAAATTGAATGGGTGCTTGCCGCTAGTCGCGACCTTAGCCAGGACCCGGCGCACCCCTGTCGCCCTCCATTTGGAAGGTAGAACGCCCAAAATGTCGCAATATTTATCAATAAAAAAAAAAGCACGAAAAAAAATCGAAGCGCGCGTCCCGATGCCATCCATGTTTTAAAATCCACCGTAAGTACCCCTGATTGAATGCGCCCTACCGTCCTTCGGCTCGGCCCTCCCGTCATCCATCATGCCACTTAGTTTACACTGTGTCAGGGAGCGGAAGCTAGAGGACGGCGGGCGACGTCGGCAGAATTTGGTAGTCCACCTACCCACCCCAAGTGGGTGGCAATAAATTTTATTAACAATTCAAGAAGGCTCGAGTGCCGTTCGGGGTGCAAAAGCAGCGCCAGCATACGTGTGCGCCGCGTGATCGCGTTTGACCCTCTTTCGAGGGCTGTCGTGCCTCGTTTGGCTTCGCCCTAAAGAATTCCAGACGCACACACGTCAGGCTCCAACACAAATAAATAATAAAATCATCCAGGGCATGTAAGTTCCTTTCATGGGTAGTTAGCTGAACAAACCAGCCCTCGTAACTGCTATCACACATTGGGCAGACAACAAATTCGGTTTTTTCACTGTCCCTCCACATACGGAACAATTCGGAGGATATGTGGAAAGCTGAAGGGCGGGACATTGTTAGCCCGTTTGCTCCTTTTTGGACAAAAACTCAAAAGAAGAAAAAACCACCTTTAGGGCTTCACGTCTATGCGGAAACCTCGGCCATCACACGTACAGCCAGTCGCCGGCAGGATACGCCGCCGAGGAGGGGGCAGTCATAATTTCATATATCGAATTATCGAACGCACTGCACCCTCAGGAGGAGTGGACGGGGCACGGAATTATACCCTTTTCGACTTATGCCCAGATACGGATTTAAAGTTGATCGGAAAAAAAAATCGTCGGTGCCGAGCGCGGGGGTTATCGACCACTTTTTCAAGTATGCAATGGCGTTCAGCTCGCGTTTTTCGCTTCTTTTTTCCATTTTATTTTCTTTTTTATGTTTTGTAGATACGTCAACTTTGGAAATGGTCTCGCATTTTCTGCATCCTTTTCCGGAAATTTGATTTCATGATAGAGATAAATGAAAATTACTTGCGGAAAAGCAGGCGATTGCGCTACTTTCTGCATTTTTCACAAAGAGAAAAATATGAAAAATGGGCATATAAACAGGCACTCGTGCAAGACATGTGAACGCTTTTCGAATATCAGAAAGTGAATTATTGGAAAACAGAACTCACAATCAGTAGAAAATTTGTGAGCATTATAATATTTCAAAAGTTTCATTTGGTGTTACATAAGGTCCATATTTTTGACAACAGCAGTTCTAAATATTTAGGGCGCCATTTACTTCAAGTGGTTGCATCATCTCAATGTTGTATGCAATAGTCACAAATATTTTTTTTTTATTATTTGATAGGTAGATACTTGTAGACTAAAGGTCCAAATATTGTGCACGACGTCGAACCGAAGTTTTAGGATATTTGTGCATCCTTTCTATGTGGTATCGTAGTGCAACCCAAAAAGTGTGGTCTATCAAGTACCACGTTCTTTAAAATTCTGCACAATGCGCCAAATAGTGGCTTTTGATTTGACGTGCTCTTCTTGATGTTTGTGTAATGAAACGAATACTTGCTAAGAAATTTTCAATAATTAAAAAACGCTGTTGGAATTGAATTGTAGGCGACATGATAAAAATGTTTATTGAGTACGTATCACATGTCAAATATAAATTGGCGGAATAGAATAGTAGACGGACTGCTGTCAAAATGTATCATTTAAAATACCTCGTATAAGAAATCAATTTTCCATTTTGTTTGAATATGGCTTCCCAAGAATCTTAGGGGGCATTTGTTAAAGGATTTAATATATTATATAATTTTCGTCTTTTCGAGAATGTTTTTTGGGGGAAATAAATAGGTAGGTATAAACCAATGCTGTAAATTTCTGTCGATTCATTTAGTATGTATATGAAAAACAATTTCATTCCGTTATTCGACACAAAATTAACAAATATGTATATTAAGCAGACCGTGAAGTGCATGTGTCTGAAATAAATGTTTGAAAAGACGTGTGTTTAAAAGAAAATTTATTTGAGCCAAATTGTGGTTGATTTACGCATTATTACCCTCTTAATAATCGTGTCAAAGATGAAGTCGATCTATGGATTTTTTTTTTCAGAATTTTGAACAGCTTGGTTTTAGGGAAAATAGAAATTAAATTAAACCTTTTCCAGCATTACATAAAATTTTCCACGTAGGGTTTTTTGGGGTCGGCAATTTCAAATATGGTGTCTAATTTTACAAATTCAAATTGGCATTCAATATGGATACAAAAAATACATTTCTATCAGGGAGTTAATCCGCCGTGAGTATGTAATAAAGCACTATAAATTATATCCGTGCATAGCGTCTGCCATTTGTAAATAACTTTTAAATGACTGATACTTTTAAATTTGTAAATTCAAAATATTCTATCCAAAGTTACGTGAGAATTGAAACACTCGTTTAATTTTGTTTAGAAAACCTTTTACCAAATTGATGTCTCAACTTGCGGGATTGGGGATTGGAACTATACAACTCATTATGGTTCCACATCAGAACACCAAAAAAATAAAACAATAATTACAATAGAAGCTAGGTAAAATATTCCTCCCGTCATGATGCCTGTCAATAATAATAATTAATAAAAATCAATACAGACATACATATCATAACTAAGAATAGAATTAATGCGTGATGACCCCTTACACCGGCTTGATTTTTGTCCATTGGACTCATGACTCATAGCGTGTAAAATGATTCGAACTTATTTCAAATTGTAACTACTTCATTTTAAGACAAGATTATTAATCCCTTAACCTATAATATCGAGCCTTACTCGTGGAGAGTCGATTGGGCCAAAAGTATATATACAATACATCGAGCCTCGCTCGTGGTGAGTCGATTGAGATACTACAGTAGAGTAGTGAAATGGCTCGATGAGTGACTGACCGAAGTGTTGAATCTGGTCCGCGCTGTTGGAAATTAAATCGTAGGTTAAGGGGTTAAAAAGAAAGAAACTATAATTTTTTTCTTTCAGTAGAATTCCTGCCTTAATAATTAAGGAAAGAAAATGTTTCAGTAAAGCCATACCGTCGAGCTCGTGAGCCCTTCAGAAAATGACAGCAAATTTGCACGTAATTCCCGGTTGTTGCCCAAAATGGCAAAAACAATTTACTTAAAAATTTTTGAAATTGTATGCAATCAGCCTCTTCCTGGTGGGAACTGCAAGGACTGGTCAGCCCGTGCGGTGTGGAGTGACATAATCGACCCGTCCAACCCGGAAGACAGGGAGCGGGAAAATTAGAAAAATTTCAAATTGTTTCTAAACACAGCCGTGTCCCCCGTGACCTATAAACAAGTCATAAGCACGCCATTTACGAATGGCCGTAATGCCACCATGTCATAAGCAAAACTGCAATAAATTGAGCTAAATAATTTCCCCTTGCAGTTTTCGAACAGTGCACTTACCACTGCATATCAGCGGCGGCGGCGGCGGCCCGGCCGCGAAAGGGAGCCGGGCGAGCGAACAATTGTCAACATGCATTAAAACTGATACATAAACTGAACATACCCTCGGCGGCTCCTGCTGTTCTTCGGGCAATTGCAAACGAGCGAAATATTTCAACACATCGACCGGGCTCCGGGCTCCGGCTTCGGACATCGCCGCAATTGCCCCCGCCTTCGGGCACAACCGGCGATTTCAACCCTCCGTCCGATAAAATAAATTTTGTAACAACAGAAGAGTGAAAAGGCAGTGGCAACTGGTTATTTAGGCCTCAAGGTAGAATTATTGCCGAGCGGCAAAAACCGCGGCAACCGTGCACTCTAAGAATGTCACGCATATTTCTCAAAATAAAGTGCACAACGGAAAGAACGACGTCGCGGCGAGTGGTCGGGCATATGTATGTGCGCGGGGATGTGGGCATGTTTATAACGTGCCGGCCGAAAGGAGTAAAAGTCGCGCACTGTTACGCGAATCAAAAACATCTGCGCGCGCATTTTAAGCCGAGTGATCTTGATCAGCAAGCACTTGACGCTGCTGAAGATTTTTCCCCGGTCGCAGAACAGCGCGGCAGACTCAGCTGGAATGAAGGCAACATTTGTTCCCGACAACAGTCGGCCGCGGGACGCAGGGCGGCGGAAGAGAAGCCCGTCGATCCTCCAGAAGAGTGAACGCATGCTTGCACGGTTCGATTAATGATATGGGTCTGATTTGCGCATGCTTAAGCAGCATGAAAGTGAAAGTACGAGTAAATACTAAGTGGCTGCTTGTCCGCACAGATTTTGAACTGTTGCATTTTAATTATGCCGCGCAGCTACATGAATGAAATTTTTTCAAGCCCGAGCGGCTTTTTACCAATAGCAGCGGTGAAGGGTACCATCGAGTTCTTAACAGCACAGCAGAGGCCCGAGCTTATTTTTACCCACGACCAGCCGCCACCATTAACATTCTTATGCAGCTGTTAATTGGGAAAGGCAGCAGCATTTTGGATTTTAAAATTTATCTTCTGGAGATCCTTTTTACGGGCAAATTGCGTGACCCGATAGTGGGCAATGCTAGAGATCTTTCATCTGAATGAGCCGTGATAGGTTGTAATCGTGCTGGCAACAAACCAAGAAAGCGTAGAGCATTTAGATGCTAATAGTACAGAAACAGCGCCAAGTGCCATGTTTAATTATGACGTTAATTAATATAATAAATTTTAGATACACACTGCACGTGTTTCATCACTTTTATCTGGGTTGCAGATTTAAGTAGCAGGCTTTTGCGAAAAGTGAAAAGTTGTAACGAATTCTAGATCATCCATTACGTGTGTGTTTAGCAAAAATTGGATTACGTTGTTAGATGGGTTGTAAATTCAAATTCAATATATTTTTATTTTAGAGCACCACGCGAGATTTAATCAAATTGACTCGTTGAATACAAACAAAAGGTCTTAATTATACGACAGAAAAAAAGAGACGTTGAAGAATAACGTTTAAGTAAAAAATCAAATTAATTTTTTAAAGAATTTTTCCCATTAACAGCACAACTTAAAGTTCGCATTTCGTTGTTGGTTTTTCGATTTGATGGTAAAATGTTAATGGATTTCATTATCATTAAATTCAACGTCGAAAATATTCAAAAAATTCAAAAAAAATGCAACCTTCGTTAAGGTCAGCTGTTGATTTTTTAGTGGATCGAAAAAGCAGAACAGTTTTCTGAATGTCATGTTCTATTGATTGTCATACTGAAACACATTTTTGAATGGCGTTTTATGTGTAAAAAGTATTCTCAACCACAAATTCGATTCATTTTTGAGCACCACAAAAGAGCCTCATTAGAGGTCACATAAAAAAAAGCATTTCCTACTTCATTTCGGCTAAGAGCCTAGGGCTTCCAAAAAGCCTCTTCACGTATAAGCTCTGCTTCCGTTTTATGAATGGTTTATGTTTGCTATGCTGGGTGATTAGCCAGCAGTAGCTATCCTAATTTATGGGACTGTCGCTTATTAGGAAAAGAGCACTCTGGGAGAAGAATCGTCGGGTCCGAGTGGGATTCGAACCTGGGACTTTTGTTCAGCAATCTAGACTACTCGCGTCCACCAGAGGTATTGCCTATGTTTATTTGCATTAAATTGAGATGGATTTGATCTAATCTCGACTCAAAAGTCGATTTACTTCTGTCTTGCCGAGAATAAACATTTGAATAGAATATCGTGACAATGTCGTGAAATAATAGGAAAAGGATAACTAGATCTAGAAATAAAACATTAAAATAAAATGCTTACTTTCAGTATTTTTCACTGGCTTTAAGTAGGTACATACATATAGAGAATCCGGCTTTTAAAGAGAACATGCTTATTTATTTGCTTTTCTTTCAAAGGATTAAAGTACATTATAGTATTATACATAGACACTGTAGTATATGTAGGTACCACGAAAAAAGTCACATATACATAAGTATGCACGTTTGTATATCTTATAACCAGTTCCTACGAAAATCTATAATATATACATATTCGAGATATATAATACCTTACAATCGTATAGTATTTCATGGATATTTTGGTAATTTTTGGAAATATGTATTTTACTTCTGTTTCTTAAAGGTATGGGAATATGATTGTCATCCAAAGAACTATCATAACTTTTTAATAAAATATGCACCAGTTGAAATTTTGATTTCAAAATAGTTCACACCTAAAAATAACCTAGATTTATTTTAACATAAAATCAACTATGTTTGCTAGAGGTGAAATAATAATAGTTTCGACTACAAGAGCTGGAATGTTGTATGTTCTGATGCATATTGCTACAACATTCGTTGCGAAAAGACTGCTGAAACGCCAGAAAATCCACATGTTGTTTTTTGATCATATTTTCACAAACTATGAGTATGCATGCTCACCCAATACCATTTAGGCAGACATTTAATATTTCTGCTACGGGACTAAATGTGCCTACCAATCCATTTTGATACAGTCAAACCAGATGGCAAAATAAGACGATGGCGTTTAGAAAGAAAACAAAAGGTTGATCTGGATATAACTCCAAACACGAAAACGGTATAGGTATATGTTCTATGGCCAAAATGGGCTAATCTATTGTTTCGTTTAAGTATGCAAGAAGGTAAGTGATGTCGATTTCACCTATTTACTTGGCATGGCTATTTCACATGCATGGTTCGTTCATTCTTTTGATTGTTGTTAATGAGCCTCTTGACCAACTTGCTTTTAAATGGAATATTATCAGAAACGATCTGTGTCAGCAAAGTGGAAATAGGAACCGTTAATTGGGTCCTATAATTCTGAAACTCGCACGAACGATCATAACCCTGCAGAGGTGCTAATAAAATATTGCTGTGTTGTTTGTCAATTTGTATTTAATAGCGTGGGTTTTAAGTTCATACAGGTTGAAGTGCGTGCATGTTTGAAAATTTAGCTCAGTTCAGTTTTGAATTCTAATTTTCTCCACGTCTTATTTTGTACCTACACCTAGGCTTCTAATTTCAACTCTTCCCAAACAATTCCTTAATTCCAATTATTCCTACTGAGAATCCCCTTCACTCTTAATTCCAATTTTTAAATATGTGCGCTGTTTATTTTGAATGTGAGGGAAGTGAGTAACATATTTTGTAAAATTGTATTACACTGTCTTTTCGGTAAAGTGTACAAAAAAATATAAAAAACTTACACTGCCCCACTTCCGAATAAATTTTACTTTTATTCACCTACTCTTGCTGCAAGGTGCATATGTAATGAAGTTCTAAGTAAAATTAAATAGTAAATAGTAAATTTCACTTTAATGTTCTTCATGTTATGACTGGCGCACGACTATTTTGTCAACTTCATTGAAAAACTGGGATAGTAAGCCTGTTTGCAAAGGATAAAACATATCCAACGAAATTGACTAAAATTGAATAATTGAAAGCGACTACCGTTCTTTTTAACAATTTGACACTGGAAAGCAGTTGTCTTTTCCAGTTATTTCAATCTACTTGGGCAAATAACAAAGTTCCCTGAACTTTATTGAGTAGGAAATGAATGAAGATATGAATGCTACTAATCAATGTTCTTTGCTTCGTGCCGTGTGTCGATGGTACCTATAAACGATTTTAGTAAATGAGATGTGAAAACAGTCGTCTTAGAAACGCAAGTTTCACGGACTATATACACACGGTATACATATACATACACATATACATATTAACTATATATTCAGCTCAGTTTCTTCTAATTAAATTTATTTCTTTTCAGGTAGGACTAATTTTGGATTTTTCAGGTAATACCAATCAAACACTTCTACTCCACTCAACTTAACTACATCTATACAAATTTGCACTTTCAGCTTAACTATATATGTACATATGTGCGTATATACCACTCACCGTGACTGCAGATAGACTGACCTGACTTGACTACTAGTAACTGGGTAATGAAATAAGCTGATCTACATATTATCGCCAGTCCGAAAGGATAATGGAATAATTTTGCCTCTTTACAGGGTTACGACTGCTCAGCTGCTGAAGTAGGCCGTGTGAAAGACAATAAGCGCTGACGTCACGCAGTGCGAGTAAACTATGTCGGATAGTGGAATTTTCACAAATCCATATGTACATATGTACGCGTATATTATGTAGCGTAAATCTCATTATATTATTTCTTGGAATGAGCTACTTTATGACTATCAATAGGCATGTCACGTTAAATAAATAAGTAAAAGAATTCTGAAAAAAATTGAATAGTAAACGATGCAACAAAACTTTTTTAGAGCGCTAACATATGTATAATACATAAATGCAAGAGACATATTCGCACAAAAAAAAACAGCATTAACTTCAACAGCAAGCAGATTCCCCACTTTTTTCAAATAACTTGAAGGACAAGAAAGTTGCACAAATTTCAACTCGCACGATCAAGTCCATGTTCGGAAAAATTCCGCACCATTATGACTGCGTGTAGTACACTTCCAAAGCGATAACCTGCAATTAATTATGAAGCTAATTAGCCGTGCAAAAATACCACCACTAATCCGTTTAGGAAAAAATGTAAATTGACCAAGTCCGCCGACTATCCGCTGACATTCCCTTGCCCATGTCCATGTAAATTCCTTGTCGACAGTTTTAATTACAAAACATAAATTTCGCGTTCATTAAGTTTTGCCTATCTGAATTGTGCTCTTATAGAGTGAAGTGGTCTGGCCGTCGGTCGTCGAAGATGCTGTAACTTGAGTACGCCTATCGACCGGCGTCATATTCTACAAAAGGCACTGGGGGCCATGGACAGCTAGTCCTGCTGCTGTAGGTCATTACCTCGCTGAATTTACTGAAAGGAGTCAAATTAAGCAATTCGATATGTCCGCTCCTTGCTGCACCCAAGGAGCAACACTTGCTAGATCGCGACTGAGACTTCTAATGATCAAGTCAAGTTTAAGTGAACGCATATTCGCCATAGGCACTTATCACTCAAACCAGTAAATGAACTGGAAAACCAGTTTTTTTGTCATCGCTTTTATACGCCCAGTGCCCTGGAGCTCAGCATCAGGCCCGCCAGTTAATGTCCTCCCCGGTACGGTCTGTATGTACCCTTTTCGAACCTGTTTTCGTGGGACATGCCAGAGATCAGATCAAGTTCAATGTCGGCTGGTAATACGATATTATCGAAGACTCGATCGTACAATGTTGCATCTTCAGGAAAACATAATAATGGAAGATTATTGTCAAAAAACTAAAACAAAGTGCTGCACTTTTGTTGGCAAATATCTATGTACATCGATTAAGTTGATATGGAAGGGAGCGGCAGCACCAGAAAAACCAGCCCGACCGCAGGTACCTTGGGTGTGGCAGACATACCCGAAAATGTTCTCATCCTATGGACTCTTCCAAAATTTAAATTTTTTTTCCCTTTTGCAGCATTAACTCTTCAACGAGGTAATATTTCCTTAACCGTCTTCCTTCTGTAATCCAAAAGACCCTGCACACCTTTTTTTTGAAAAAAATTACGAACAGGCGCATACGTAAACTTCATATGAGACTCGAGTAATTTATATTTATGTAGCGTGGCGCCGAACGAAAATGCCAGCCACTTTTTTCTAACCCGATACTTGAGTGAATTATCGAAAAAAAAACTGATGAATATCGAGAAAAGGTCAGGGTTTCGTGTTTCCAATAGAACTCTAAATAAATATGTGAATATTAGGAATGTATTCGCTGTCTTCTAATGGAGTGATGAATATTAAGTTTTCATCTAGAAACAACTTTGTCACTTTTAGTGAAATTTATTCCGAAATTCGATATGATTTGGCGATTATTTTCTTATTGTCTTAAAAATGCATATTTGACGGCTATTTGATCGCTTTATTGGACACAGCAAGTCACACGCAAGGCTTAGTTAGAATAACTAGAAACCACAAAAGAAATATTGCCTTTTAACTGTTAGTATACATATGGGGTAGGTCCCGTCAAACACATTTTTAAACATGAAATATTAGGACCTCTACCATTCGAGTAGTTAAAATTATTCGTACTGTATTTCAAATAGTTTGAATAGTCCGATTCGGACACTAGCACTCTGGAAAAATGCTATTTTGCATGATAATGTAATATTTTTATTTCATTAGGTACATATATTTCGCGCTATTTTTAAGAACATACATTACGTTTAAATAATACAAAAATAATACAAATAAATTTATCAATGTCGATACGAGGACGCACGATACGGGATGTATCAAAACACCATTTTCACACCATTTAAAAAAAATCATATTTGCGTATTTATACAGTACTTTAACTATCCCATCTTTAGATTTTACTACAAAAAATTGCTTGGCGTAGGGTGCGACACGAATTTCGAGATAACAAGACGTTTGGATCTTTAGATACAGTAGAGTCTGTAAGAGATAAACCTCCAATAGAGCCGCAAAATTCTTTGGATTAAAATTGCTTAATTCCATTACTTTAATTAGTAATGGGAGTTATTGTGGTAAAGGTAATTAAGATTCCAGGGTATGACAAATAGAATGAAATTCCTCATAATATTCCACCAGGAATGGCAAAGGAATTATGCCGAAATTAAAAGCCGATTCTAATTCTTTAAATTCCTTTTCTATGAATTCGGAATAAAAAAATACAACAAATTTAGAACTGTAAAAAAGGGCACAGTAGTAAGACAAATAAAGTGAAAATTTTGAGTTTGTAATAAGTCTTCAACAACGTTCCTATCGTAATCGCTAAAAACTTAAATTTTCGACCAGTGGCCACACCAGAATTTGGGTTAAAGAAATTCAAATTTGAGTCAAATTGAATTCATAAACACGTGAAAAGATATTCCGCCAAAACGTCAACAAATTGCTTGTGTGCAAAAAAAATAAAAGAGCCGGCGTGTAGGTAATTGGTGGGTGTCTCCTTCCTATAATAGCAGGTGACAGCCGTTCTCACGTGGGCTATTAAGTGCCGTTTTAAGGACAACTCTTCTTACTTGCAGAAATATAAACTTACGGGTCGGACCATTTTCGAGTTCCGCTTTAGTTAGCAAAATCCTGGTATGAAAATACACCTTACTGAATATTTAACTAATTTTTCAAAAGAGAGAATTACCGCCAATCAACACTTTGTTAAAATGCGGAAAAAATATAGTAGTGTGTTCTACAGCTTTTTTTTCAACTATTAGTGAGCATACCTTAGGATCTATCTGGTCTTCCGGATGTACATATGTATGTTAGAGATTGGTGTACCCGTTAGCTAAAAATAAACCTCTGGCAAATGCTGAACCTTCTTGCCAACTACTTTTACTTCTGCAAATCCCAGAAGTTAACTTACACCAAGAAACCACGCACAGACCAATACTGCGATCCGCCTTCGATTTACTTCCACAGCGACGCTCGCAACGCTCTTAAAACATTTAACTAATCGCATTACACTTGTGACTTGGGCATTCAAAAAATTAACTTTCGAACCGCGAAAAAGCGGTCATAAAGAGCTGGTCTACACCCGCCGCACGACGCCCGCTGCTTTTCCGCCCCAGATAATATTTCTTTTTGTTTTCGTCGAGTCAAATGTTTACATTCGAGCTTGTGACGTCAAGAAATGTCTGTGCCATAAAAGTGGGAATTTCCTTAAAATGCTTTTGTTTGCCGACACTCACCTCTGTGCTGTGCTGTGCAACATGCGAATTTCGTCCATATCTGTCTGCTCTCTGTTTATCGCCACCTGAAAGCAAGAAGGGAAAAAAACGTTAATTTACCTGCCTGAAATTGGTTTAAAGAGATTTTGTGTTGTGCTAAGCTGAATGATGAGCAATTTGCTGTGTGGCTAAGACAAAAAAGCTGAGAGACGCTTTGTGGGTGGAGCAGGTGAAAAAAAGCACAAAATGGAAAGGTTATCGCTCGTTTTTTGCTTCTTTTGTGGCCGCCGATGCAGTACTACACAATTTACAGAGGTTGCTCAATTCTAAAGAGCTTATTATAGGTATTAATGTAAAAAATCGTTCAGGGTCAAGCTAAGGTGAGACAGTACAGGTTCTTTGATCTTTTACTGAAAAGGCTTCACTGTGGACGGTGACGGCGAAAAATGACATGAAAACGAACTCACCGCCCCAGTGAGGTTGCCTGAATAGAAGGTTCTGATGAGTATGGTAATTTTTATATCATGTTTGCTCTTCCGTCATTCTGAAGAGGATTAACATTTTCAGTTAAGCATCTAACGTTGCCTTTTCACAGGTTTTATCTATCCGAAAATGTGGCCTTATCACAATGTTAAAGTGAAGTGATGACCTTTTTTTGTATTTTTAAGTACAAGTAGAAAGTCAATTTATGATAATTAAAAATTCGGAAAATTCTGAACAAGAGCAAAAACTAAGAGCAATAGCTAAACTGGCAAAAAGCAATAAATGTGTTGTGGTTAACGAATTTCTAGCTACCATTTTGGTTTACTCAATCCTCTTACTATTTTCTGTCTGCAAGGCAAAATTTTAACGTTTATAGGTCACTCTAAAAGTCCTTATTGGAGCAAACATTCAGAAAAACGCCTACTTTAGTATTCGAGAGGATTAATAGGCTAACCCCTACCTATCATCCATAGTGGCTAATGCTCTATTTGACTATACATTATGCGAAGTCGATCACACAGTCAGCGAGTGTGCTCAGACATTGAAGGCATGTATAGGGTCTTTCGAATGCGCTGTGTGGCACGTGGCGCCGTCCTGTTGGAACCACATGTCGTCGGTATCCATATCATCCAGTTTAGGCCACAAGAAGTTGCTTATCATCATCGATCTGTAGTGCTTGCCATTGACGTCGCTAAAAACGATTTTTTTTTTGCCAAATTCAGGTCAACCACCGAATACGTGCCACCAAGCAAAGCAGCGTCGGACATTTGAACGACGTTATATTCCATATTTAATGCCATAATATGTATTCCTTCAAATAAAATAGAAATGGAGTGGATAAGTCACACACAACATGTCGAGCTTCCATATTGTAAGACACTGTGTAACGTAAAGCAAGAGAAGATAGTCTTGATCTTCTTAGCGCTATCCGAAGCCTGAGCAGAGCAAATCCAGATTTTCCATTCGAATCCGCAATTAGTGCCGTCATTTGAAGCAAAGCTGGAACCACATAAATTCCGGTCTCGAAAATATACGGCCGCAGCTCGAAACCCTGTAAATATTCATTTGTGTCAGCACGGCACTCCACGGCGATTCTTCACGGGCACAAAGGCGATCAAATCTGCTAAATTCGCATAATGAGCCGCGCACTTACTGGCAATTTCGTGATGTGTACATTCTCTCGTATCCCAGCGGTCGCATGAATCGTAAACTATGCAGCGTGATCCCGAGACTCATGCGTGCCGGCTGACTCAGAATGTAGCGGGCCCGAGCCCCGAAGGCCCGATGGTATCGAGCCCCCGATGACAGGGAATAGTTCGACGCGGAGGACCCACTCGTGCCATTAGAGACCTTGCCGAGTAATTTCGAGAAAAATCATTTTTTCTTGTCACATTTTTCAGTCACAGAATTCTTATTTATGGCTCCAATCTGTTACACGATGCCTGGGGCTGTCGACACTTTCGGAACTGTGTCACGTCTTGGCGTGACTGAGTTTCGGCACCTTGTTAATAAAGGAAACCGCAGCGGAGCGGTTCGTTTATAATTTTTATTTTTCTATTTTTTACATTTCATACTTTTTTTGTCCGGTCCGCCGCACTCGGAATTGCATCCTTGAGGGTTTGATAAATGCCACAACAGCTCTCGAAATAGTTGTCATATAGTCGGGCCTTTTTAGTCGCTTTTCGCCGTCAAAAAATATTTCATCTGCGGTTTCCGCGCGGTCGGGCCACTCATGCTAAGCAAGGGGCACACGCACATGCTAATAATAATGTTCGGCCTGTAATATATCGAGGCTGACGCGACTGGGAAGCGCTGAGCGTGCACTTATTGCTCTTGAAACCGACTGAAGGACGAGAGTGACATATTTTGCTGGTTTTTTATTCGTTTTCATATATTTCACGAGTACTTTTGATATCGAATATCCGCCGCATTGTGCTGGGCCGGAATGTGCCTGCATATCGCGACGCTCGCATATGCACATGCCCTCGGTACATTTCGAGTGCACCGCGAGTTTATTTGTTCCCTCTTTGTTATTTCGAAGGTACAAGTCCCAAGGTAATAAGCCGATCATATCATCCATATGTCGGTTACCCATCCGTCAACAGGCGCTGGTGAAAGGAGTGCTCCAGGTCTGACGGCAGGTTAACCGGAGGGAAAGTTCCGAGGACCTTAACATGCTGGGAATACGATGTTCTTCTGAACCCCCTATCATTACCTCGTGGGTTTTCACTTTATTGTTATTTTAGACCCCATTACCGACGAGCGATGGATGTCTGGATGAATGGATGTCTACAACAGCTCGGTTACACGCCACACGAAATTGTCAGGGAGTTACTTCATAAAACAAACAGAGCGCCCAAGCATTTCACGTCATACACAAATTTTGGCTTACGCGGATGTCACCGTTTTGCGCTTTTAAGAAATTCAATGAACGCGGTCCCGGCTCGAGGCCAAGTGGATTTTATTAGCTCAATAAAAGTCCTTCGGATAATAATTCACCACCCTTGCGCGCCTTTGTTGCTTGGGCATCGTCCGCATTTTTTGTGGTCAAATCATTTTTTCAGCGAAAAGTTTTAAAATAGAACAACCAATTTACCGGTCTGAGAGTGGTGCTTTTGCCGCCGTTTTAAGGCTGCCGTACAATTAAAACATGTTTACTGGAGCGCATACAAATTTGTTTACAGATTTTTGCCCAATTTTCCACTTTTTGTTTGGCGTAAAATTCACGCATGCAGAAATTTATTGGCTTCCATGTTTTAAACTTTTTGCGAAAATTTAAGCTTTTCGCGGCCCTCCATACTGCTCTTGTTTTCAATTTGCGGAAATTCGGGAAAAGTTTAAAACAATAATTAAAATGGGAACGAGAAGAATGGCCGCCGCCGGCAGGTCCGGTTGCAATAATAGGCGCCGCTGAGGCTTTTTATTCGATTTTAATTTTCAGCGCAGCGGAATAACAATGCGACGTTTACTTTTCTCACAAAAAGTAGCTCTCATTATCGTGTATAAAAATATCCGCGATAACTCAGGTAAAGTAAAAATATATTTAAAAATAAATGAGTGAATTCAGCGGCATTGTTGAACGTATTGACTGTGTAAAATTTAATTAAAAATATTTATCACAATTTATAATAGCACTTCATTTAAGTATTTTGTCTTTAAACTACGTTCGTTCAACAATCACCGAATTGCCAAGTAAGTGGTTCATGCTCACCGCCGCCGTCTTTTGTACTCCTCGTCCTAAACAAGGCGTCAGCGTTTTCATGTGGCGATACATGCAAAAGTCTTGCTACACCAGCATCAACGATTAAATTTACGTTTCTTTACAACTTAATCTTCATGTGTAAACGCAGCTGTAGGAATCGCTATCCTCTTTATTTAAAATCATGCATCGTACTACCTAAGCTTTGGTTTTTACTTCCAAGGTTTTCCAATCAGTTAACCCTGCCAAACCGAACTGGCACTATTTACCAGGAAATACAAAAATTCCACCACTCAACTCCCCATCGCTCAAAGGGATGCGGCTAAAACTGTCTGATCAAGTAAAGTACGTGGGCAACTTACCTGGAAGCCCAGACTGAACGCGAGATCTGAAAAGGCTATTATGGGCCTATACTCCTGTTAAAAAGCTATTGGCAAATAATGTGGCATGGACCCAAAGGTAGTCCACTGACGCGATTGTAAGACCAATTTTTGTTCACGGAGCGATATTTTGTAACCGGTAAAAAGCTTTGGACACTATTCTCCACTTTCTGTCATTGACACATGGACACGCTAATAGTCTCGGAGCGCCATCGTGGGAATTCTGTAGAAGTCGTCTAGATGAAAAGGGAGAAGAAGAATGCTCCTCTGTCACTGTCCGGCTGTCGCCATATATAGAGGTCCTAACCGAACTGAGGTCGTGGACATAAAGGACCTCGTTCAGTTTATGAAGGAGACGAAATGGTTCGACTTGAGTTCTTAGGAGATCAGAATGGGTCAAGTCCGGCCTAAGTCTGCCCTATTTATAAGGCTAGCCACGACAACCTAAGCCTTTTTATACCAGAGCCAGATACTTGTCCTTTATGCATCAAATTCAGAAGTGATAACTACCAAAGCCATTAATTTGCAGATAAAGAATCACAAACAGTTGGGCGAACTGTACTGATCTCAAGAGTGATTGTGTAGAAATACAATTTTATTATCCTATATTTTGCAGGGCCTTATCAAAGATCCTTGTAGCAAAGCAATACTGGGGAACTCACTATATTCCGAGAATAAGAACAAAACTGCATCACCAAAAAAATTTCCTATTTCCACGAGTCAGGTATCAAAATACGCGTTTTCTGGATGTGAAAAATACACATACATACATGTCATTCCTTTAAAAACGTTTTAATAATATTTTATGGATTTTAATTATTACCTTTCGGATTGTTGAAAAACTTAAAAACAATCATCTTCAGCAACCGTAAGTGATGAGGTAATATGGTAGAACAGTATATAATAGAAATACAACGGCACATTCATAATTCCTTGTCAATACCAAATAATTAGTAATTACCGTGAAAAACGGCACACTCGCGGTCGAATAGAGAAGCGCCAGAAAAGCGGGCGAGCTTATCTATTGCAACAACAATGGCTCATTTCCAGCTAAAAGCGATTATTCATAGCTCATTACAGCGCCTATGCTGTGGAGATTGAAAAGTGAAATAAGACTCACAGCTAATGAGCGGCACGATGAGACAATAGAGCACCAGAGGATTTGTTTATTTACTTAACCGTGCATAACCGTGCGGCAAAGCTTTCATCTCCTTTCACGACGAGCTATCCTCGATGGTATCGCCAAAACTACGTCTAGTTGGCAGAGGTATCATCATGGAGCATAATTGGATCATGCACATTCCATGTCGACTGTTGGGGCCTAAATCAGCCATAGCCACGAAATATATAATTAAGATAATTGCAGAGTGAGCGTTTTTGCCCACCACCCATACCTCTGCCCCGGCTGTGTTTGCACTTTGAGTACCGCGCAGCTTTTTCACTTTTGTAAAAAATTAATAAAGATTAATTGTGTGACGTATGTGGCGAGGCGTTCGTACTGGTCGGCGACTGTTTCCATGCATCCGATAGATGCAGCGCTCGTTGTCTGCGTCGGCTGATTTCCATTAAAATGCAATTTGTTACCACATGTACCTACTGCTTTTTTGCCACTCGTTGCTGCTTTTTTTTATCACTGGATTTCTGTTGTTTTTCTGCATTATATTGCAACAATATGAAAATGCAACTGAAACTGTCTGACTTAGTGATTATTTCCCGGGCTGGCAATTCGTGGTATGAGTCACGTATGCCGCTCAGCAATTTCATTTCGTTCACCTCGCCCCCGGCCCATCGAGCTAAGCTCCGCCACTCCGGCTGCTGTAGCAACAGCGAATGAAACTTTATAACGAGACAAATATTTTTTATACCTTCACTTCTGGCGTGTGTTCGAACTATGCTGCAGGGTGAGAACACTGTTTACCGAGAGGTTTGTCAATAAATGCCAATTATTGAAATTTACTAAGAAAATGCAAATTTTCCGGCCATTATGTTTCTGCTTTTTGTTCAACAGGTGATAAAATTGTCCATGAAGACTTTTTGCGCCCAATCACCGGATGGTGGAAAACACAAAGTGTTTTGTGGAAAACTTTCGCAGACCTGGGATTGTATTTCTTAGCACACAAAACGTCTCACTAAATTAGAAGGACAATATATGTACGTACAATGCAGGATCGAATATAGATTGAATCTGGATTCAACACCATACGAGTATATACGCAGATCGGATTGAAATTGGATCGAGTGCATCCAATCTCGCTTAGCCGAGTCGAAATAACAGCTACAAAAACGAATCGAGTAATCGACTTGATAATTAGCGCTGAACGTATTTCTTTGTCGGATTTGGTTTGTTTGTAAAATTTTTTTTAATTAAACAAAAAATGTCGAAGAGAAACGTTTGGGAAGACGAACAGACATGACCATTTTGTCATTTATTGAACAACTTCTGAAGTCTCTTAAAATGTCACTTCAATCCGCATTGGATTCACTTTCTACTCCTCCTTCCTTCCAAAGTAGTCAAATACGCGGATCTCAATCCGTCATGTATACGTAGTAATAGCCAACGAGAAAGATTATTAAGATAATTCCGAGATGGATGTGACTAATGGTAATGGTATTCACATAATCAAATTTCTTTTCGCTCAAAATTATTATAGAGAGTGTTGGACTAAAACGTTTAAAACTTTGATTTACCGCCATTTTTGGTCAATTGATTAATCATTGAATTTCGTCACTCAGTATACACAGGAGATTCATAAGGGGAGAATACATGATCGAAGTATTTCCCATCGCAGTAGGACTTTTAGCAATGGGTTTAGAATCAATGACTTCAATTATACGGAATGGAATGCGCAATGAAAGGGTAATACATAAAAGAACAACTGCGTGCACTTGGTGAGCTTTCGACCTTTTCCTGTCTATGACAACGCTGTGTAAAAAGAATCAGCGGTTTCACGCACAAAAGAAGCTTTGGAGTGCTGTAGATATATGTTGGTCACGAACGATTCGGTCTTTTTAACCGAATCTGTATAGTGACACAAATGACATGAGCCACAAACTTCATACAATATCGGTCAATCGCTCACTTCCCTCATCTTCTGAAAAAGGATGGCTCTGAACATATACATAGGTGAACATCTGCTGTAGCTTGTCATGTAGGAGTGAAACTGAAAGAGTGCTCAGTGCCTTAGGCCGATGTTATTTTTCACATTTAAATTCCAAACCTGCATAGACATTGTGCGTTGCAAACAAAGGACGCGAGCAGTTTAGTGGTAAGCGTGTATAGACTGACGATCCAAAAGTCCCAGGTTCGCATCCCACACTTCCTCTCCCAGAGTGCATTTTTCCTAATAACCGACAGATAGAAGCCTCATCAATTCGGATAGTTACAGCGGTCTAATCACCCAGTATAGCATACACAAACAACTAAAGAGAGTGAAGCAGAACCTTGAAGTGGAGAAGGTTTGTGGTTGAAAATATGTATTACAAACAAACGTTTTTAATTTTCCAGTATAGAAAAAAATCTCAAAACAAAATGTTAAAGCTCTTAGCCAAAACAACTCTTACTTTATTGTTAAATTGCAAGGAAAATCACATTAAAATAAAATTTAATACAATCTTTACAAGTAATTTTGAAATAACACCGAAACAAAAAAACACTGATTTGCATTGCAATTTTTTCTAATGCTCAGCAACCTGAAGGCCTACAACGATGCTTGCGTTCCGGCCAAAATACACTTTCATTTAAAAAATATTCAATGAAAATCTGATCATCCGTTAAAGAGATAGGAAGCCTCTGCTATACAGACAATCGGGTCAAACACATAAACACAGACAAAGTTCTTTAACTTTAATTTGCTTTTATTTCCTACTTTTTTGTCTATTATTTCCTTTTATATGGCGGGATTGCCCCATTTCGCCTGCCAAGCCTCTGTATTCGCATAGCTGCCAGAAAAAATATTGTTGATATATTTTCTAAGCTTCAGATAAATAAAATACCTTCCATACCATACTTCGAGTAAATATTTTCGTTAACTTTTTGTCATGTGAAATACATATGGGGAAAAAACTGGAACACTTCCTAAAACTTGTCCAAGATGTTTTTCCGCGAACAAATTAAGCGGCAAAATAAAAACTTCATATTTTTTTTATGTTAGACCAATTCTTGACGTCCATCTAATTTGTACTTTAGCGCCTCGTGCTCGTGTCTATTTTAACAAACGCATGCTTATAATGAAAGGCACATGTCTTTAAATATTGCAACAAAAAAACTTCTTGAATTCCACAACATGTTTTTATTCTCTGAATTAATTCCATTCGTACAAATTTGGGAATTACTTTGAAATACATACAGAAAACGCCATTGGATTATTAGTAAAATAAAGATCCGTAAAACTGTCGCTAAATCTTGATTAGTCACCCCATAAAATCTAACTTCATGAAATTTATCGTTTGTTTTCTCACTAACACACACGCAAGCCAATATTTTCTTTGTAGCCTTACATTCGAAAGGTAGATTACGTAGTAATCCAATGTAGCTTTACAACAGTTAGATCGAGAAAAAACTTGCTAATGCAAATGCTGCGGTATATTATTGTAAAATGTGAACGGTTTGAATGCTCTATCTATAAATCAAGTATTAGACCAAAATCGAATGTCGACGATTGAGTGCAGAGCAGGGCAAATACCGGCAATCTTTAGCATAAGGCAATTTTTTGTCTTTTCTGCTTGCATATGTATGAAATAGATTTGGAGGCCGTTCTATAAATATTTCAGAACTTAGTAAAGAGGTTCGTTGATCTTCTCGTGAGTTCTAGTTTCGTTGTATGAAATCAATCTGGAATAGGATAAGAACGTTACCTGCAAAAGCTATTGCCTTTTCTAGCAAAACGATATGTGCTAAATATTGAAAATTCAGATGAGTTGGTTTCTCGTTTTGGTAGCCAAAGAAATCTTAAATTCAACTAACTTGATTTATATCTTCGTTTTCGATTTGTGTGAACGAGTTGCAGCAGTTATATGGATACATAACATATATTTGCTGGCAGTAACTCAAAGGCATAATCCAGTGATTGTATGAAAGCAATCGGGTCCCAATAAAGCATCTAAAAAAATAGCTTTAATTAATGCATTTATGACGTTCCTGAAGCCAACTGAACAGAACAAGCGTTCCGTTGATTTGTCAAATCACTGCCATTAACGTTTATGTTTTTCCTGAACATTTTGCTTGATAGTGCTCTTATGGCGGTTGAATCAACAGCCAGAATTGTTAGGCGAATAATTATGTCCGCTGGCGGTTTACGCTGCCCACGGTATGATATTCCCGGTTTAAAATATTCTAACCGAAATGAGCTATACATTTTCCCGCTTGCCGGTAATAAAACCAAAACTGCAATAGATGAATGCTTTTGATACACCGCAAGACAGAGATTTATTGCGTTCATTTCTCTTTTTTACAAGGAGGGCAACAATGAAAGAAAAAACCATTTCCAATTCGAGTTGTTTTTTTGTTTTCTCGCCTCCACTGGCTGGCTCCACGCTCGACGACTGGCAATGCGCCGAGCAAATGCACACGGAAATGCATTTTTCATATTCACATAAATATCCGCGCCAGAGGGCTCCAGCTGGCTGTAACTATATTTTTATCACGATAAAAATAAATTTGTTTTAACATTTTTCGTATTCCTCTGTTTATAGTTTTAATTAAAGGGTGCCGAGCATAGATGCGTTTTTTAGGCATTCAACTTGATGGATGAGGTGCGAATAAATGCGGAACTCATTCGAATTGCATATTGCAAACTTTTCCTTTATTTATTTATTTTGATTTATTTCCCCTTTTTTTGGGGCGCACTCAATTAGTTTCATTTAGTTATCAATTTAAAATTCGTCCGTTTTATGCTCATTTCCTTTTTGTATTAATTAAAAATTTGGGTTTAATTTATTGGATGGTATAGACGTATCATCATTCTATTGAAAGGCTATTTCAATAACCCTTTTATTATATACAACATGATGAATTGATCCTCTTATGAATGATACAAAAGGGATCCTATTCCAAATTATGCTGTTGGAATCAATCGCTCAAAGGGAAAACATGTTGCTAATATTTAAACACATTTATATGATTAATAAAATATATGCTTTGTAACTTTTGCTAAATACTCTAGCCACGACTGTTCACTTCACCCATTTCATTGTGCGGTTCATAAAAAAAAATTCAGCTAAGCTTTTAGTTAGTACGTAATTCTTCGTCACGCACTTGAATGGACAACATGCAAAAACCAAAACTTTTCGTATTAGTTTCACCCAAAGCCCCTGCTGTATGTACCTGAATGTAATACATGTACTGCATGTTGGGTTTTGCATTCTGGTAGTGAGGGCGTTAGTTTGCAAGAAGACTCTATTGCGTGAAACTTAATGTTTTCATCACCTGGCTTTTTCCACTTGGAGCGTTATACCTCTGGAATCGATGTTGGGGCTTTTGTTTATTATGCTTTAATAAAGGATCGGCAGAAGTTATGTGTTTTATTTATACGAACAACGTTTATACAGTGATTTAATATATAATTCAATAATTCCAAAAGAATTTACCTAGTTTACTACTTTTAAGTTTATAACAATTACTTGAAAACCCCAATTCGGTACGAATCAAACAAATGTGAGCAAAATAAGGAAGAATATCGATTTCCATAATAAGGGCATGTTCTCTTCTACGAAAGGATACAAGATCTCTTTACGAATGTTGATAAGCTCATTTCGAGTAATTGGATAATCTTTGAATTCAAAATAGCCCAAAACCATCCCATGAAACACAACCCCACACCACTACGCCACTGTCATGTTTAACGATCTTATTTGTCAGGTTAGGGAGAAAATCTTAAAGCATTTTACTATAATTAGGTTACAATACCTACATTATGTATCTCCCCATGTTTCTACTTCACAAGGTACATGCCATTCGCTATGATTAAATGTCAAATTTTTTCCTATAATATACCTTTTTGCTAAGACATGGCACCTTTCGAGCTACATGGTCAAATACATTATTTGCAGTTAATCTTGTTGACACTATATGTGCGTTAACTACCATATGCCCTTAGAGATTCTTCTTTACTTAGCATAATGTTCCATAAGAATAAAGCAATTTAATAACTGTAGTAAAACTGTTACAGGCATTGTTGGGCAGTTCGGAGTATACCGTCGTATACACAGACACAGACACCATCGGATTCAATACAGTTTAGATATTAAGTACTGACAACCCGACCAGTAGTACTAACGTAGAGAAAATCTATTGAGTACATTTGGAGCGCAAGATCTAATTATGCTAGATTTTAGTTTCGTCGGCTAAGCGACACTGTAAATTGCATTTCATCAGTTATGTAAACACATTGCGATTAGTAATCCTGGAACTCTACAAGAAGGAGTCACAAAATTTAGGAAACGTTATGCAGAAACAGTTAAGAGAATGAATGGCACACGTTATAGAAATATGACAACGGAGTTTTTGTTGCTACGTTTGGACGTTATGGATCTCGGTGCCATATGGTTCCACCAAGACGGCACACTGCCGCGAAACAACTGAATTGTTATGGGAGACATTTCTTGGATGGATTTGGTATTGGATTGGATGGTAATAATTAAAAATTGGCACCGTGCGTGTCCATTTCTTAAAGGTGTGTGAAATCTCAAGTTTAAATAACAAACAATTAAATTGAGTCGGAATTATGCGGAAATGCTATTGCAAAATTTTCTCCATAGAAGAAGGGTCCACCACAAGTGCCGGAATTTTGTTTTACTTTGTAAAGATAATATGTGAGCTTCATACTAAACAAATAATGTTATCACTTCTTGAATACGTGGTGCGTTTAATTATAAATTTAAATCTTGCGATCTTATTCTGACACATCTTAAATCTGATGATATCAACATGCTAACACAGATCAAATCGTCGACCATAATGTAATAAAAGAGGTGTGCATTCGATGCAATGGCGCTAATTAAAACAGTTGTAGGTAGAGTGCAGCACATAAAAAGGTAACAAAACGATAGTTTCACCCACTTGACTACATTAAAAATTCAAAACGACCGACCTCCACAAGACTAGTTTAAGTATCAAGGCAATTGGGCGCAACTCACCTGAAAACTCCATTTGTGTGCCTCAGCGGTATTCAGCGTTGCTCATCTGCAAAAAAAAGAAAAACGTCTTAATTATCTTCTAATAAGTGAAAGAACGAACATGCCTCAGTATGTTCGCCGGAAACACAAATTGCATTCGGCTCATTTAGGGAAGAATACGACTTTTTCATTGTTCTAAAGTGCACATCGCATGTCGATAGAGTATCCTCACACTGGTCGTGATTGCAACGGATTTCAGTGCAATGTAAAGAAATTAACGCCCATCTGGGGATTTTTCCATAATTCAACACAAAAACTCACTTGCGAAAGTTTTACGACTTTCTTGGGTTGCTCGGTCGCATTGCAGAACGCACTTAAAGTTTGCCCAGAAGGAGAAAGGGTCATTAAGCTCCAAGGGTTGTAAAGTCTCTAATAAACGAGTTAATGTCCAATTAGTGATAGTACGAGTAATCTGGACTGTCTCCTTTGGCCCGATGAGCGCTTCGACTTTACGGCCTATTATTTATGGGCGCTATAAAGCTCAGGTTTAAATTAAGGTAAATTTATTGATCGTGCTTTTTCCAGTTGAAAGTTTATCGCTACCTTTAGGAGGTCATTTCTCGTGTTGCGAAGACATAGAGGGACTCGGAACGACCTATAAAGTGCACCTATGTGGGTGACGGTCCGAGAAGAGGCCATCTTCTCAGATTTTATCTGCAGTCGGGCGATCCGATTAGGGAAAACAGCTGAAAACTGGACGGTTAGAGGAAGCGGACAATGGGAGCTGGCCAACCATAAAAATATAAACGCAGAATATTTAGACATACCCGGCTCGCCGGAGGTATCGCGATATATTAAAGAGACGATTAGCACTCGGGGGAACTAGACAGGTTTCCACTAGAAATCCTACGCAAATATTGGTGGCTGTCTGGAATACGAAATGAACGGTCATCAAAAAGCGGAAAGAGTCCGATGCTAATGTCGCTGCGAGGCATTTCTTTTGGACAACACACAAAGTCATATATGCATAATGTAGAGTGGCGCGAGGGAGCCGCTCCGCTGGCGAAGAAGATATCAAATCATCTAAGGCGAGGGCAGATAGCATTAATATTCAAGCGATGTCTACTTCAGAGGGAAACCGTTTCGAATGTCTCCTCTGGAATAAATTAGACATTTCGTCTACGGCAATGGTTGAGGAGCAACACTCCCAAGCCAAGTGTCAGGCAGCCCTGCGCCCGATAACCCATAGCAACAAGTTTTGTAAATAGGCAGCTATAAAATACAACAAATAGCGATCCCGGCGGTGGTTGGTGGTGGGATGGAAGTGAAACGCCGAGATTATAACCATAAATAGCCGCACGCCGATGCGGGCAGCATTTTATAAATTTTATTGCTGCGTAATATTTTAGAAATGCCGAGATTACGAATGAGTTATAGACGAGCGCTGATTCTTTGATGCGTTGTCCACGCGAGACGGTGTGCGCTGAAAAATGCATCAAAACCACTCAATTGGGAGGAGTAATCACCTCTTAATATTTTATAGCGCAACCAACTTTACAGGTTGATGTCGTACCGTAGAGGCTTTAACATGATCTTCGCGGCTTTTCGAATATGCCCATATTTATTACCGGTTCTACATATATACGATTTTATAGACTTCGTCGTTAGACCGCTGCAGTGATTAACGGAGTGATAAACAGGGCAGATAGCACTAATGAAATTATCTGAAGACCTTATTTAAATGCAAACAATTCCTTCAGACGTGCGTCGTTAAGTTAGGAAGTCGTAAATGGACAAACTCGAGGGTTTTATAGCTGCTGCCACCTATGAGTGAATTATTTTCTGCTTGAAATTTATTAATTGGAACCGAAAATTATTATCTCAGTTAAAAATGGAGTCGTGCAATTATGATTTCGGCTTCGGATCGAATATTAGATTCGAAAATTGAAACTGATGTTCAATAATTCGAATTAGTCTAACACATACATCGTATATTATATAACGTATCATATATATATATATATAGAACGTTGCTGATCAACTTCAGTAGTTGCTGAACTTCATTCAAAACAGCATATCAAAGGAGACGATTATTTGATTAGACATGATTGATGTTTTGAATATTAGCAATATAATCTTAAATTTTGCGAGTAGCTTTTTGAACTCCATTCACATTTATTTTTTGTCAAAATTCGTGATTCCGTTAAGAAGTGTATCCTTGATAGTTAATAGTACGATAGATGAATCGACTAAGTTTTCAAAAAACCATGTCTACAGATCCCCAGAATGATAAGAAAACTGGTACAAAACCACCAAAATCACGAGCGAGACGAGACGAGACGGGTGCTGGAATTAGCTTCAAAATTAAATAGCTCGGAAAAAACTGATTGTTTGGTTCGCTATACAGATTAGTCTGTTACTTAGTAAGTTCCTAATCTTAGACAGTGACCACAATATCATTGACAGTTGTCGCGCATTCTTACAATGAAATGGCATTTAAGGTGCGGTGCGGTGCTTTGAGTTTTAATAAAAAATTCCTGGGAAAGTTGAATAACCTGCCTGTACGTTTGAGAGTCATTATCTAGAAATATAAACCTGCAAAATGTGCGCGATATCGGCAAACACGTACGTTTGGCCTTTTTCTAGAAAGCAGCACTGAGTGGATGTAAAAACATTTCTAGAATTGAGTCCTATGACTTCTAAAGTAAAGCTGTATTCATGCAAGGAAGTCGTTATGCGTGAGTCAACAAACACCGCTGGGCATTCTATAAAACAATGCCCACATTTAAAGCGACTCTAGCTGCAGGCGATTGAAAGAAAGTCGCAAAAGGAATAACATGCACGTCATACCGTCCGTGGCAGTCTGAAAAAGCAATCAATCCTCTTCAGAAATGATTTACGAGCAATTGCTCACCACTTCGAAGATGAATCATGTTTCTCGACAAAAAGCAAACAAATCCAGTTAAAAGACCCCCGAAGCCACAAGTGGCCGCAGCGCTACTTTAACGGACACTCGGGGAAACTATGGTGTCTTACGGTTTTTACGCAATTTCCTCGCCAGATTTGCTGACACAGATTCAAAAGAAGATGATGCTCCACTTAGATTAGAAGCAACCACTGCAACTGGTTGCCTCATAACTCGACAGTGTCGAAGTCGATTGCCATCATTCCTCGACTGGGAGGGGAAAAAAGGACACCTTGCGCTGCAAGGCCTCACACAGGAAAGCACTATAATTCCGAGTAGCGTTCTGATAGAAATCCACAGCCGATAGGCACCCAATCAAAATTTACGGGAAATTTATTTTACAATGTGCAAAAAACGTCCAAAGACGCTGGGAGGGAAGATCGCGCGTCGATAGCGTCAGGTCCGCCGTAATAATGAAATTTCATATATCTGCACGTAATTATTTGCGGACTGGCCGCTGATTTATGCGATTCGAAAAGTCGCTGTGCAGAGAGAGAGAGAGAAAATGCATCGGGATCGGTACGGGCCGCCGCCGTTGGCGAAATACCGTATCAAGCTCGCTGGCTGGATCCGAAGGAAATGAAGATTATTGTGCAACAAGTCGAGAGCCGTTCGTGCAGTATACAATGGAACCGAACCGCGCCGCTGCCGCTCGTCTCGCTGCGTGCTGCGTTACGCGGAAACCGGTAATTTGTTCAAAGACATGCTGCATGTTTCTCACTTTGCTAATTTTCTTTATCATTAGCCAAAATGATTGATTGGATTTAGTGTGTGTCCGTAGTCCGGGCCCGTCCTCCCAACGGATGAGCAAACGCAGCGTTTGGACAATGAAAAAATATTTTGGCTCGTTCACGGACAAATTCCGCAAATTATTTTTTTAGTTCTCCCGGAATAGATTCTTTTATTCGCGAACAATGCAAAAATATCGAGAACCGAAAATCGCTTACAGAACCGTTCTCGAACTAAATTTCAAGACTGATATACATATGTATGGATATGTAAGTTTCGAATAGTTCACCCATGACACATTCACATGCGAACGCATTCGTTCGTGTTCGGCAAGTATAATTTTATATAGTCAAGGTTGAGTTACTGGATAAGAATCAAACTTTTAAACAACAAATGGTCATAATAAAAACTGCAATGAAATGGTTTGGATCAAAGCAGATTGGAGAAGTTCAATAAATTCTAAATTTTATTGCTTCAATTTCTGTAGACGGATTTCATTCGTGTTTGCTCTATTCCCCCCAAAAAAGGGTTTCAAGGATGTAAACTTCAATTACTTAAATTGGACAGTGTTAGTGCACAAAAAAGACCAAAAAAGGAAAGATGACGCATTTAATGAATTTTTAAACGCACAGAGCTTGCAATTTTCCCACATTAACCCTAAAAGAGGCTCTATTCTATGCTACGCCGGAATGATATGTTAGCGAGCGAGCCCTAATAGTCCTTTGAGCGTGTGATTAAGGCTAATAATCCCGTCGCATGGGAGTGCACTAATGTATGCTCTCGGTAATTGCTTCTAATTGCAGCCTATTTGATTAAAATTGTTCAGTTTTATTAATGCCCTCCAATAAATTACAAAATAGCTCGTAAAAAATTTAAAGGTTGCTCGTTGGCCCTCGGAGATGTTTACCATCCGCCCATAAAAGATAGCTGCTGCTTCACTCTCAAAATTCCCTTGTGCACACATCTGCTGGAAAAAATGAAGTGAATGGTTGCCCCGCCACCATGCGCTGGCCTTTTCACGTTTCGGCTTTTTCATTTCATGTCCTCTCGACGAAGCAGCAAACCTCTTGGTGAACTCTTGGCAGGCTGCGTGTGTCATATCTCTTCGTAATTATCGACATTTAAGTAGTTAACTGGCCTGATCGGCCGTGATGGGAAGCGAGGGGATATTTTCGAGTAGTTCTATGAAATGAATTTGTTTGGTAATTACCGAGGGACATTTACAGGTTAACGAGTTCACAACCGAGAGATTTATAGACTTGTCTTGCGATATTTGGGAGCAAATTGGGGACTGCCACACAAAATCCACTAGGCGGCAATGGACCTAATCTCGTAAACTTTTTATCTCACGTTGGTTAAGTAAGACGCCAGAACATGCTGCTAATTTCCAGAACAAGTGTTCATTAAGCACACTTCATTTTTTCACAAAGTCGGAAAATTCCCAATAAATCAAGTTTTAATTGTAAAAAAAATCGCAGCTAACTCAGTAAAGATAAATGATACCTTTCGATTTCTTAGCGTGTCTCACAAGCATATTTCATTGCCTGGTAATTAACTATGAGAACAAGTCAGCTATTGCTACCTGCACAGTGGAAATTGATTTTAACACGAAAAATTAAAATTCATAATCGTTTCAGACCTGTGGACGATTGGTATGTTGATCGATAAGACAGCACGGGTAATTAACTGCTCGGCTTAGAGTTTATTTTTTCTTGGAAAATTATTAAGTCGGTAGAGTGATCATGACCACCAGTCAAGCGATTCTCAATTTTAAAATATCGGGCGTCTTTTGTGGTAATCGGTCCTATTCCTTTTTCATTTATTACATTTAGGCGGAGTGGTTCTACATTTTTTAAAGCTACAATGTACGCATTAGATACTATTTTCCTGAAATGTTTATTAATGCCAGTACCCAAATATGTATATCATTGAAAAAATTAACGGCAACCACAGACTACAGATTACTACAGAATTTTGATCGGCCGACAGTTTAATCGGTTGCTTAATAAACATGAAGACATAGTACGTGAGTGCACAGATAAAAAATGTTGATGGGCTGATCGATTTCCTTTCAATTAAAAAGTCTGCCAACTATCGGCCGACTGCTTAATCAGTATGGCGCGAAACTCGCCGACTTTTCAATCAGCCCATGCTCTCATTTCTTTGTAGTCAGTCTCGTTTCTGCCGATGCCAGTGGCATAAAAGTTCAATACAAGTGAAGCAACCTGAGTGGTAAAGCAGGACAGTCTGCACAGTGCGTACCCACCACCAACCATGCAATTTAGTATGAGTAATGAGCAAGGATGCAGTCCGATTCTATTAAATTATCGGGACGAAGTACAGCCTGGTAATATAATAACCAGTACAACTGCATGAGCGCTTAGACTTATATAATGATGTGGTAGGCGTATCAAAGACCACTTAAAAATTATATCTGCCATGTTCTCCTTATTCTACCTACCACCGGGAAATCCGTAATAGCTAATTGCAATGCAAAAACACGAAGTCTCAAAATAACTAAATTATTTGAAATCCAGATAGCAATCAAACCAACAAGCGAATGGACATCCTGCAAATTACTTCTTTTTCCACCAATAAAATTCATCTTGACCCACTACGCAGAGTTAATGCGCACTTCTTATCTGCCCACATTTTGTGCAATTTAATGGGATATTAATTTTACGACGGCTGCAAATTTTCAGGCAACAGAGACTGTCCGAACAGGATCAATTATATGTAAGTTATAATTACAACTCGTGGCTCTAAGAGACATGAAAATTGTGAAAAAATGTTGACAAATTGCATGCAATTTAGGAGCACTTCTAACAGTTTCTTCCTGAGCCTTCAGAAATACCCATAACGCGACCAACGGCTTCTGTTGAGATATCAAGCTAATAAAGCCATTATGCTTTTGCTATCATAAGAATATATCGTGGAAATTTTAATGACTGCAAATGTAATCTGCCTAACGAGCAACGTCGTCTACATTTATGTATGTATGTGCCAAGACAGTTCAGCACGGGACCATATTTCTTACATGGATAGCTTAGGGTTTTAATTAATGTTTTACGTTTGACGATTACTGAGGTGGTGAAATATAGACGTTGCTTTTTAATTGATTTATTAAGCTACCCAAACGTTATTAGTGTGAAGTGTGGGAAACAACAATTGATATGTCTTCCCAAAGAAATAGTTAGTCTATCTAATGTCCTGAAATACGATTTTTGGCTTTAAAATTGAAAACAAACACATTTGCAGTTTTGAGGATTGCCTATCGTCTAATTACTTTTACACTATCAGTCACATATTTAGTGTGCTAATTGCATTTTTATGATTAATATGCAGAATAAAAGCATTATCCTCGAGCATGGATTTTATTTATTTAAAGCGCTTACATCGAGAATCGTATTTGCCTTGCTCTGGGCGCTGGCTCCATTCACCACCGCCTGGCGCAGGCGACCGCATCCGAGCTGGAAGCTCTCCAAATCGCAAGTCATTCAGTTCGAACGTCTCTAACCGTACGGGGGTCGGGGACTGCAGTCCCTGCCAAGGTCTTGTGCCTTTGACCTGACTTGGCCGCGGCCCAAATTATATCGAAACGACAATTAAAATTCGCTTAAGACGAAAACGTTCCCTGCCGTCGGCTGCCCGTATGAATGTCTTAGACCTCACGCATAAATGACTCTACAGCGCCCTTACAGACGCGAGGCGTGAACTGTAATATTGGGCAAAAGGGGTGAAGCCCATTAATCGAAACAAGATAAATCTCGTTTTCTAATTTATGGCTGGCCACGACATCTCATTGCGATCCAGCATTCCCGGCACCGCCGCCACTCGCCTATTAATGTTTCATCAATGTGCAGCCTCTGAATCTGCCCGTGCCGAGAAAACTCCACAGAAAATCCGCGTGCATGGAGTTTTCTCAAGATTTTATTGCCGACGGCTGCTGAGCGGTACTTGCAATTACAGCGACGACGTCGGTGGTTTATTTTGAATTCCCGCCGGCTAATTTAAGCGACCCCGCGTGCTGATGCGTTTATATCAAAAAACACGCTCAGGATGATGACCGACTTACAGCACCCGATGGACGACGCGGCTGATTGATTGATCCGATTCGAGACCTGCCCCCAAATCGGCCCTTAAAATTTCTACACCGAGCTCACTTAATAGAATGCTTCTATCTTTTTTTATGGGCTTGAGAAATTGTCTGTAAGCGAAACTTACTTTGATGTGCTCTAGAGGAGGCCGGCCGGGATGTCGCGTTATGGCTCATCCTGGTGCCACCGCCTGCTGATGCTTGCGGTTCGGATGACATCTGGAGTGACGTGACAAACTCTCATCCTTGTCATTTGCGCCTAAATCAAGTTCTGAAAGAAAATTAAAAGAAAACAGAAAATCAGTCATGTTTGCTATCTCTCCGTGGAGCCAAAAATATGATGGTGAACTAAATTTAAAAATAACTCGCCATTGCCGCCGCCTGTGCTCTACTCAACAGGCCGGGCAGGTCACTTGCAGTCTTGTGACAATTTTTCAGTAATTAATTTTTACCGCCAAGAGGTAGAATGTCAATTTTTTGGCATGTTGAGAGAATGACGTAAGATACGTCAACCAAATATGTCTCACTATGGAATTATATTTTGAGCAACATTGAAAAGTTGAAACAACCATAAATGCAAATTTCATTAAAATCGTGAAGCACGGTTTACACGAAACCGAAATTTCAGTAATTTTTCTGCAAACAAGTTCTCTATATTTCTATTCCTAGAGGTTTCCGATGGGAAAGATAACTTCCTGACAGACGCGTTGTTGTCATTTGAAAGAAGTGAATAAAAACTATTATTTCATCAAATTATATTTTCGGCCCTAGATACTTTTGGATCCTCATTTCAGACCGCTTTAAAAAGACATTTTGGAAACCGGGACATTTTTTAAAAGTCGTAACTACCATTGGAGTTAGTAGATTTAAAGCCGTACTGACCCATACCACAAGGAGTATCCAGTATACTGTTGTTTTAAAAGTGACGTCCGAATGTCGCTTGATAAAAACCATCTCTCTATTCTGACCCAACTGGATATCTCCAAGGTGTTCGACAGTGTTAACCACTCTAGGCTTGTTGCCACTTTCTGATTCTGATTCTCCGTTCTGCTGCTTAGAAAAGAAGCTTTTTTACTGGTAGAGAGCAGCAGGTCGCGGTTTGTGGGGCTATGTCGGGATACTTGCCACTTGTAAGCGGAGTTCCACAGGGATCAATTCGTGGTCCGTTGTTTTTCAGCGTTTTTAATAATGATCTACCTGAGCTATTCGAGCGTCCATATGTATGCTGATGATGTTCAGCTCTATTTTACCAGACCGGTAGGATTAAGGGAGGACTGTGCTGAGTCAAGTCAATTCCGACTTGAGCAGGGTTGCCGAACAGGAAGTGAACTCTCCCCGCTTAGACCCGGCCAAATCAGTTTGCTTGGTTCTGCACCGCGATAGGCTGTTAACCTCTGACTTCCATCGGGTAGCACTTTATGGCCAGCCACTACCTCATATGCTCAAATTTCCTCCGTTCGAGCATCCCTCGCCAGCACCATTGAGTATATGAACTTTCTAACCTCATTCATATTTTCAAAATTTTCATTTTTCAGTACATAGCTTTTACTCCTTCTCGGTGAATTCAACACTTGTTGCTGAGGCTCCTTTCCGTCTGTCCACTCTCGCGCTTGTGCAGATTTTTCTCTCTACTTTACATTTAATTTGATTGAATTAATTTATACCTTTATATTTTTCTAGCGTTTATTTTAATTATGTATTAGTTTTTAGTTCGGTTCTAATTAAAAAAAAACTGCATTGTCATGTATCTCAAAAAAGATTGTTTATCTTACGATGCATTACCAAATAAATACCTCTATCTATTTACCCATCTACAGAGTACAGATAGCCCAATAATACCGCAAGGTTGCAAATTTCTCATGCATTAACGCATTATCCCGAATTAGGGTCATAAATTACATCGAATCCGATAAATCTGAAATAATTTAGGTAGCTGCCAGCAACCCCTAGGCCACCGTACTCTGCACCCCATCAGTCACCTGGGCCTCTTTGAGACACATAATACGACCGGCAGCTTCTATGAGGCACAATGTTCTGGTCGCTGGTTTTCTCACCCAGCGCCAGCACAAAAGGGATGATTTCGCAAGACAAACAAACATAATACCCACCTCATTGTCAGCCAATATACACACATTGACATTTATGCAAAAAATTATTAGAATCCCATTAATCTTTTCAATATTCCCCCGAGCTGGCGGCACAGGTAGGGAAAGGGATGAAATTGCAAAATTGCACAACAAGCCGGTACCCGGCCGTGGTTAATGGGGTGTCTCCTGTCCTGAATACTTTCGTTTTTGTTTTTTGTGATGCAAATCGCTGTCGCTTTTCAATGCAGTCAGAAGAGCCCTGAGAGCGCAGCGCGTTCAACTTGACAGAATGGGCCGCGACCGCACAGTAGCTCAATTTTCGGGAGCCCACGTTGACCCCTCTGGAAGGAAGGCTGAACGGTTGACGGAGGCGCCCTGCACAGAGAGCTCCGAGTGGGCTATAAATTATATTTCATATTTGAATTAGGCGAAATGTAAATAGACTACCGTGCGACGCGACGTAAAGGGAGATAAGAAGGTACGGGCAAACATCGTCGAGACAGCTCAGGGTTTCTTCAGTTTTCGTACCTGCCCGGAACATTTGGAACGTTGCATTTGAATTTCTCACGGGTCTGCGCGACTGTGATATGCGTCTGTCTATGCCTGAGAAAGGTATAGCGAAGCAGAAGAGAAATTTTAAAGTCTTAAAAAATCAATTAGCATACGCACAGGGAGACTGATTAAATATGTGGGAAAGAAAGGAAGTTTCTTGACGGGATGTAACCCTTTCGGTAATGAACATCTGCAACACAACCTATTTTGGATATCGGGGGTCTAATGAATAATAAGGAGAAAGGAATATTAATGAATTTTTGGTAGAATGGCAGCAGCAGTTGAGTAGATAGTACGAAATGCAATATAATGAGGACGCTCAACTTAACCAAATTTTATTCCGTCATTGAAAAAGCACATTCACGATTTCATCGCACTGGAAAACTCGATTAAAAACAAACGCACTTCAACTGTATAGTTTTAGACGACGGTGTATCAGGTATGTATATATCAAGTGGAAATCCAAGGAGTGAACTAGTATACTGTGCTACATGACTAAATCGAGTAAGTTTATGGACAAAACGAACAACATCATTATGGTGGTAATATTGTGGAATCGATTCCATTACGGTAAATGGGAAGGGCACTGCACTTCAAGGGATTAATATAAAAGCTCATTGTGCCCACTCTAATCATTAATTCTGCCCAAATCATCATTCATGCGACATAAGCAGTCCTCGACCAGACAACCAGACAGACCAATTGGACGTGTTAAGTATATGTGAACATCATCCGCATTGAGATGAACCGATACATCAGTAACAACATCAGGAAAGTTATTAATGTAGAGACAAAAAAGAATCGGACCAAGGATTGAACCCTGAGGTATTCCACAGAACAAAGGAACAGAATCAGAAACCACATTATTAAGTTTAACGTGCTGACTGCGATCACTTAGATAGCACCTTAGGAGTTTCATTGCAGAGGATGAAAACAAATACGATTTGGAAAAGTTTTTTAAGAGTCCTTGATCTACAGTGTGAAAAGATTTACTGAAACCCAACAGCGTCAGAATACTAATGTGGTAATTGTCCAGAGCTTCGTGTATATCTGTCGTCACATTTAATACAGCTACTTTGCAGCTGTGAGACTTACAGAAACCTGGCTGGAAAGGAGATAGAATACTCTTGTTTTTGATGTGGTGTATCATTTAAGAATACAGCAATTTTTCTGATAAAACTTAAGACACGTATAGACTGAAAGTCAACAGGAACGGTAGCGAAAGTTTTTTTAGGTACAGGTAGCTTGCTTCCACAGCACAGGAAATTGTGAAGTTGTAAGACAATGGCATGTCACTTGGATTAAAGGTTTCAGTACACAGGGTAAACCCATTTTTACGAATCGAGGAGGTAGACCATCGGATCCACTAGCATTCGATTTAATTGACTGCACGACAATAATCACTTCACGCTCATCTGCACACCGAAAATTGAGCCCTTCACTATTATTTTCTCAATATTCTCCCTGACCCTAATTGCGCTTGGTTTACCAAAGGATCCAACGTTTTATATGACCCCACACCAGAACTACGAGTCAAGCTTCGTTCGGACTCTACGTAACGATATCAACCGTGAAGTGCTTAAATCAAAGAGGGTCTTTTACTACAGCCACATCAATATGAAACTTCTCGTCAAAAAACTCTGAAGTAATCTGAAATCTTTCGGAATCTACCCTACTTCAAAGAGTTTCGACGATCCTGACCTTGATACATATTGACCATTTCAAATCATTACCTTTAATACAACTAAAGCTACACTGACTTTTTTCCACACTAATAAAATGGCGTAGATTGCCAACAATATTGTGCTTTTGGACACACGTAGTATATTTGTTATACATATAAACAATTATTGAAAAAAAGGTTATTTATATTTTGTTAAACATTAAAATCCTTAAAACAAAAGGAACGAAGTAAGTTACACAAATTGTTTCAAAAAAGTTCAGCTGTACCTACTATCGTTAAAAAAAAAAATTCCTGAAATTTCCGTTCAACAGAAATCCCAACAACTGGTACCTCTTAAAAAACTCACCCAGCTGGTGAAAACCACCAAAAAATATTGATCAAGATGGGCCAGCCAAAGTGTCGGCATACTCGTGTAGTGGCATGTCGCTGAACTACTGATAAGTCAAAAATTAATTAAAAATGACTTTAATAAAACCTCTAGGGCATACAAATTCGATCATACAAAAATGCTACCACCTGTATTTTTTAATTACCGTCCACACACTGCGGCTTCTATCGCGTGCACTAACAAAAGACCCTCCGAAGTTAACAGGTTTTGGCAAAAAACTGCAATTCATTTACACTTGAAAATCTATATTGTCTTGGAAGAATGACGAAAATCCTCCAGAGCTGCCAACCAGCAATTAGCACCTTCTGTGCTAAAATTATTTATGCGCCAGAAAAAATTCCTTTCCCATATTTGAGGTCAATTAGCATTCCCAACTCCCTTGGATCGAAAATTCGACAGGCATAAACACTTATTTCTTATGGCGGCGAGGACTTCCAGATGCAGGTCGCACATTCATCGATTAAGCGTATAGCGTGCGGAGGTTGTGGGGGAACTTATGAAAAACCAAATATTCAAATTAAGGGGACATGAGGGGAGGATTGGCGGCAACAAAGAGAACGAAGCATTTGCGCAATGCGCGTCAGGATTAAAATGCTTTCATGCCTCTGACCAACCCTTTCTATTCATTTGCGCCGGCCGCTCGTATCCTCCATTTAAGGCCAGCATTAACGGGCTCTTGGACTACGCGCACTGCAATCGCGATAACTATATAATTTTGAAAATTTCGGTCATCCAGCCGCTCCCATAAGAGGGCTGAGGGAGCGGCGGCCACGAAGACCAAGACGGGCCGGGCCGAGTGGTTCCTACATGACGGGTGCTTAAAATCGCTTCGATATCAGTTTGTAAATTAAGATACACAACCAGAGCACGATCGATCCGCTCCCTTAATATCAACGAAATATCGCTTCCCCGGGCTAAGGACAAAAAAATGCACGCCCGAGAAGGAACCAAATTTGCTGTCGGGATCTTTTCTTTTTACCCACTGCTGGCGGCTGTTTTTTATGTTTTTTGGCCGCGCCACAAACACGTCATACGGGATGGCTGGCTTGCAATCTCCGGCTTCTTTGCGTCCGTCTTACATATTCGGGCTTCGCATGGACCGTTGTTGTTCCCCCCGATAGCGATCTAAGGAATCAACCTGGGGTGTTCTCACATAACCTCTCGATATTCAAATTATATGTTGTGACCGGTGTTATTCTGCTTCTGCAATTTTTTGATGTAATTTCATGTGAAAGGGTTTTACTTTGTGGGGCATTTAGGCGGTTTTGAGTTCCTCCTCTTTCAAAGCGAATTAATTTGGGACAGATCTCGATTCAGCCGAAAATTACGTTCTGGGGATCGACGCGAATCCAGGCGGATTTCGTGCGATTTAGGAATTTCACTTCATTTGGTCCGTAAGATATATGCCACTCGTTTGGCTTTCGCATTCCGGAAAAGATTAAGTGTGGCCGTTATGCAGGTGGTACCGCATTCATCCGAGACGTGGGCTTGCATTTTTAACGTTTTTTTTTTGTTTTTAACGAGACAAATTTCAAGCAAGCCGGTTTCGCATCAATTTCTTTGGTTTTGGCTTTTCGGAAACACCGCTCCCAGTTGATTTTGGCAATTACGAATACCGACCGCTCTCTTAATGAGACATTATACTGGCGATATATTAACTTAAGCGCATGTTTCGCCATTTCCGTTGAAATTGTTACTTGATTAAAACTTTGCGTGATATTACCGGTGATTTTAGTAATTCTACCGTTGTAGGACAAATTGAATTAACAAATTCATTTAACAAAACCAAATGAGTTTAGGAACATACACTTATAACGAACCCCAAAGATAAAGTACCTAATATTAAAAGTTTCCGACACAAAAATATGTAAACAAAATGAAGATACGTCAAAACTGGAAACAAAATAGGGCAGACGAGAAATAAATAGATAAAAACAAATTGTGTTCTATGAAACAAATATTGAAAAAAAAAATTACGCAAACTCAATCAATAAATACGCTAATTAACGAATTACGTTAAAAAGGACGATACAAAATAAAGAAATACAATTAAACGTAAATAGATCAGCAATAAAAAAAATAAAAACATACTAAAATCCTTGAGTACCGACGTATCGCAAGCACTGTTGGCGGAACCACCGATTTATGGGAAATCTACCAATTTTTGGAGCTAAGGGAGATAATCTACCGTCATTCAAAATGACAAAATCTAACGATTTTCATGGATTTTTAGACTGTGAAGTTAGTAGAATCTTTTTTTACACGTCTAATTTATGGTGCAATGGTGATGCACCGAACACCGTTACTTTGAGGAATGAATTGGATGCGGTGACCTGTTTTTATTTGTTCACAAAATTTTTGGAGCAGATAGTGATGTACCTTACGATATCTTTGCGTCAGGTAAACTATCGATTTGAACCAGGAAATTAGATTTTCGAATGACACTACGAGTTTCTCTCTATATGTTATGTGCCGGCCAACACTGATCAAAAGACTCTGTTCTCTCTTTCTCTCATTATTTTTCGTTCGACTAGGTTACTGATTCTCGCATCATCGACCATCATAAAACGTGGCCGCATAATAGGACCATTAAACCCAATGATGTGCATTGTATTGAAATTACGAAGTACATACATATAAGACGTGGACTTACAGAAGATGTGTTATGACTAAAATCCAAAAATTTTCTCACAATTCTTCACATTTGCGTTTGTTTAATGGAACAAGCAAATTCCAAAAATGAAAGAAAATACTACAGAAGACCATGTCTTGCAAAATTTCACACGACTAAAATTTTTTCTTCTTCAACTCAACTGGCAATGAAGTTCTTTCCAGCGAATTGACAAGTTGGCAGGCTAGATAGAGCTGAGCCCCATTTCTGCGAATGACATCAACAACAAAAAGAAAAAAAATGACTACAATAAATACATCGCAACTGTCCGACTAAATTGCTTAAGAAAAACGACGTCTTAATTTATGAGACATTTATCAATCACTTTACGAAATTTATGACCGCATCAGCCTGCAACCACTTCGGTAACCACTCGCAGTGTTGTGACTGTGACATGTCTTTCGTGACTCGGAGTGTGGTCCTCCCGGTTGTCTTCTGGTGAATGAGACTCCCTAGTGAATGCTATCGCAAATTTTGCAATGTTCTTGCCATCAATAAGCGAAAACTGAAAAAATCATAAACTTTAGCTGAATTATGCACAATCGCAGGGGCAACACAATCTAGTCCGCGAACAATGCCGCAACTATCCAATCTGCGGGTAAATCGCACGGACCGAGTGTGCCACACAATCCCACTTGACATTTTATAATTGAGCATATTCCGTGCATGCAACTAAATTCGCGCGGATGATGCAATACGATCAGAATTTCCTGCGCGCATCCATCTGCCGCTCACTTAAATCACTTAAAGGCATCAAGTTTCTCACTCCCTGAAGATGATCGAATGCTTGAGATGCTCTCGATCAATATGCGCGCACCGCGACTAATAATAGCGACGATGCGATGAGGACGACCGGGCGGACGCTATATCAGCGGAAGGCGCGAGATATTGCAAATCTATTGATTCCTGGTCGTCAGCCGCCGATAATAGCAATAATTCACGAGCTGGAGGTGATTGGAGGAGTCAATAAAGCAAACACCACCGCTATTTGTCTCAGCCGGCTAGGGCTACCTACGGGGCTACTTGAGATTTTACTGAAAAGATAAATAGCGCGCTCGGTCCGTCGTCCGTCGGCGAGCTCTGCGCCCAGGGAATGTGTGTGCTGACGCTGGGCACGACGAAGTGGATGGCATCGCGACGTGGTGGCTTTATTTTTAACTCGCGCCCGATTTCAGAGCGATGGATGGCCTCACGGAGAGGCAGCGTAATTTCCAATTGATCCAGCCTGATCGATTGTTCAATATTTGCTTTGCCATCGCCTCGAGTGGGTAAAAATTTATTTTCGTCGCAGGGCGAGTTTTGGCCCGACTCGAGTGTGCCACCTTGTTATCACCAATTACCAGACGGTCGCCAGAAAGTGGTGGTGACCTCAGGTGGGCTTTGAAAGAAAGTTTAGTGGTCAGCCGCCAAAATGTCGCTGACTTCTCGACAACACTAGAAAAACATCTAATTTTGTTCCATAAGACTTGGAACGCGTTAATCTCTTGCCAAATAATGTTTTTGGTTTGTAAAGTCTGGCAGCTTGTGTTCCTCGATTTGCGTTCGTACTTATTTGAAATTAGCAACTCTTAAATCCCTGCACCCTAATTTGTCCTTCTTGCATGATTTCGGATTAAACATTTTGCGCTTCATTATATAAAGTTAAACCACCCACTGGATCTTTCTTCCAGAGAACAGTTCGCACAAGTCGCACACAAAATGTCGTTGTCCAGTCGATAACGACGAGTTACGATGAAAAAGTAGAATCAAGTCGAAAACGATGTATGTACTATTGCTATTTCGTATAGTTTTCACAGACATTTTATACGCACTATTTACAAGGCCGAAAACTACGCGTCAAGTCCAAAACGACGAAGCTAAATGAAAATGAGGCGTCAAGTCAAAAACGACGTGTCATGTTGATGACGACGACTAAAGTCGAAAAGTATGAATGAAGTCGAAAACGACGCATCACATAAAAGCGACGTAAATTTATAAGATCCCTTACTCCTTCGGATCAATACACCTTAAGGGGGACTTCCCATGGAGAGCACCATTTTTGAAGGTTTTACATTTATTTCTTTTATGGGAAAACGAATAAAGGTAAACACTTGCAGTTTTTTGGAGGTTGAAAAGGACCATTTAGTACATTTAAAAAAATTATTGAATTACATAAAAATTCAAAATGGCGTCTTTGGCTGTAGTCCAAAAAGTGGTCTAAAAATTTTCAGAGGCAAACGGTGTGCAAGTTTCTGCCTCCCTGGGTGATCAGAAACAGAAATGACCGAAATGTTATCAATCAGCATCCTCTCGATTAGGTACCCACGTACGATTTTTTCGATATCTTCAAAATTGACAAAATGGCGCCAAATTTTTAAAAAAAAATCATTTTTCGCGATTTTTTTCGAATAAAAACGTGGATTAAAAATCGAATTTTTAAGATTTCGAAAAATCCGTACGTGGGTACCTGCAAAAATGTATTTCGAACGTTCTGTGGAAATTTCAAGTCGGTCGGTCAATTACAGTCGTCAGAAGTTTGCACACCATTTTGTAAAACGTGTTCTCGAGAAAAACGCGTTTAAAGTTTTGCAATGTCGGCATTTCGTTCCGGTTCGCGCTTTACATGTCGACTTCAAAGGTCATTTAAGCAATGTTAGAGATCGAATTCCGAAAAATCCTTTCACAGGGTAAATTGTACTTATATATAGATTACAAAAATGCAAAAAAAAAAAAATTGATTTTTTGAAATTGCTCCATGGGAAGTCCCCCTTAAGCAATATAATCTTAATCGTACCTCTTAGAAAGGATAGTTAACGTAAAGTATAGTGATGAAATTTGGTTCAGTGTACGATATAATGTAGACATTAAATAAAAACAAAATCAGTACTGAAGTACAGCATGAAGTAGCTGTAAATCCCTGAAATTAGTTGCAAAATCGCAAGATATTCAGTTGGGTTATTTCCTATTACCAATTTTATTATATTTATTGAAAACTTAAATAACCAACTCACTTTACAAAGACATTTTCTCATATTTCGAAATTAGAAGTAAATCATTGGTAGGATTATACAATGATGGTGATGTCGTTATTCGAAAACGAAATATGTACTGTCAAAATGTCGACCTCTAGTAAAAAGTACTTTCTTCGACGCAATAATAATAAAAATTCCTCTTGGAATATACTGCATATAACTGTCCACCCGCCGCCATCCAGACAAGAAAGCATTCCCGGCGATTTGATGGAGAACGCTCAAATGCATCCGCGCTACAATTCACTCTCCTCCTGCTATCCGCCTGTTGCACTGCTAATTGCAATCGCTTGGTACACCTGCCACAGATCGTTGCAATCACCATCATCTTGGCCAGTTTCATAGCATTTTATTGGCGACAGTTTTACACAGTCGGATGAAAACAAGTTTTTATCTAAAAATAGGTACCGCCGCAAAATACCCTGCGCCGCGTCGCCGGCATTCGTCACTCGCCCAATAATGGACGCTCCACGTACGAACGCTGTTTACAAGCGAAATTATTCATAAATATTAAAGTTTTTTTAATTAGCGACACTCGCGAAAGCTTCGATCAGAGATTTTTTTTCAATTCGTCCCCGCGACCCGACGACGCGACGGTGTAATCATCAGCAGAGAACAGCGGGCCCGCGTCGTACGGACCAAATAGAGCAGGCGAACCGTTCGAGCGAGAAAAACAAGACAGGTCCGGCGAGGGCAATCTTTGGCACACCATCATTTGCGTACGCGCGAATCATTTATGTATGTGCGGCCATAGGTGCCAATTTAGTCCAATAAAATATTTTTGTATTGAACCAAGGTACAATTTACATCGGAATGGTTAGATTAACCTTCAACGAAGGCACTAGCCGGTGCCTTCCAGGTGAGGCGATTTCCGCTCCACCACCGCTCCACGGCCCTCTTGGATAATAAACTTTTTGCATAATTACCGCGATGCGTACGGGGTGATTTAGAGTTCAGTGACATGTTTTTATAGGATGATCGCATTAGGCGCGGATGGACAATTTGCGTGCACTAACGCGAGTGCTGGCCCCTTAGCGTTTGATTGCCAATATAAAGGCGCATACATTAACGATGATGGATGCAGGCCGTTTTAGCCACATTCTAATGCGATAGAAAGATTTATATGCGCCGGCCGGGGCCTATAGTACTTAAACGCGCGAGGAGCAAGGGTGGGCGCAGTAAATTGTTATGCAGGCGCCAGAACTGGTGGTCACTTCTTATGTAACGAGTTTGATTCCGCGATAAATTTCTGATTCTCTCTTCAGTGTTTCTTGTCATATGTGGGCGATAGGATACAGCGCGAGTGCGACGGAAAGGTGTGCAGGAATTAATTTTAGCACTTGTTCCTCTGACGCGAGGTGTAATTTGTTTTGACTTTGAGGCATTGCAGAAATTGCTTTTTCCACTTTGTTTCTTTCGCCAAAGGCAAGAAAATTAATTCTCGTAAATGTCACTAATTGGATGTGTTTCAATTTTTTCCAATGATGCTTTACGTTAAGTGGATGTGTGAACAAACTGTTTGGGACTTAACATTAAAATCGTTTTAGCGCAGTTATTTTTGTTATGAATAAAAATAATACTTGCAAAAGATTATCTTTTATGAATTCTTCAAACGAAATGTTCCATTTAGTGCAAACTCATTTTAACACTTTATACAGGGTGTTTGGTTAAGATTTTTTTATTAACTGTAACTGTCAATTGAAATTCAGTCTGAGGCATTGGCCGATGCTATTTTTCACATCTACCTCACAAACCTAAATAAACATTGTGTATAACAAACAATCGCTTTCCCTTCCCAGTCCCGAAAATTCTCAAAACAGAATTATACCTCTTAGTCAGATACCCTTTAGAATGTAGTCTTATTAATTGGGCTCCCTATTTCAGGATGTACATTTGTTTGAACTAAAAAAAAGTTGAAGTTCGAGATCTATTTTTTTATTTTTTAAATATATTTTAGAAGCACTTTGAGATACGGACAAAAATATTTGACTAAGAAGTTTTAAAAGCGACTTTTTAGTTTATTTTTCAACAGTCTACGAGTGTTATTTCAATGTAGTGTGCACGATTTGGAAAAAATTATTATATGTGTTAACAAATTTTGCAGTACACGGAAGTTACAATATATTAAAATCATGTATGAAGGTCTGGCTCTCGTAAGTCTCATAACTGCAAAACTACACTCATTGGTGTAACATCTTAAATTCGAAGCTCTCTTGACGACCACAGTTGACTGCTCTAAACCATTATAAATTCATTTGATGCGCACTTTTCAAAGTTCCTTATCAAACGGGGTTCATAAACAATAGTGACTGACGTATTGTCTGATAAGCGGTCTCTAACCTATGGAATGTCAAATGGGTCGATCTTAGGACCATTGCTCTTCAGCTCAGCACGTCCATAAGTTTATCACCGTTTAAGTAGAACCGTGTACAAGGGGCGCTTCGGATAGTAACGCTTAAAACGCGTTTTTGTTTTAACACTATGACGGAAAGTGTATATCAGCAAATTTTCCGATCAAATTCGGAAAATTTCATAAAAAACAAAATTGGTTATCTTCACTCCAAGCGGTTATGCTGAATTTTGGGGTGTAAAGTGAACATACTTTTAAAGGTTCACCATTTATACCCACCAACCTCAACTATGATATTATTTAATAATGAATGTATTTTCCTAGTAGGTACTTTTAAAGCATGTAAAGAATTTTCTTGATTCAACTTAAAATTCAAGCGCTGAAGATGAAGTGAATTTATTTTGCATCAATTGTTAATATTAGTTGAAATAATTAAGGTTCACCTAATACTGTCTCCAGATTTTAATGCAATTTTTAGTTGATAAAAATCTCAAAGATTTCATTTATCGCAAAAGTTTAATAAATACTACTGCTATCGATTTCTTCTGTTATGAGAATATTACTTGCACGAAATAAATATAGTGCTACGGCATAGTTTTTCAATTAGATATTCTCATCTGCGGAAATGTCCACTGGGACATTGTCTCGGAAAAATTATTTTTATCTACCGTCTTCATAAAAAAAAAAATACTGCCACAAGATATAAAAGCCTTGCAGAGCAGAGCCATCGCACAAAAAAAAGAGGACTTACGACCAATAATTTACAGTCATTAAAAACCTTTGTAAACTTGTAAGAAATAAGAGAACATCCCACTCATTTAGCAAACCAGTCGCTCGGGTTAATTTGATTGTACTTGCAAATTAAACGCATACTTTCTTAACACGGAAACTTGAAATTAGACCGAGTAGATCGAGAGCCAGTTACATAACATTTTTGACTGGATGCACGGCCCAGTCGCCCAGGGGAGCGATGTAGAGGTTAAGGCCAATTTACCCTGAACGAATAAGTTACCGTGAGTAGTTGAAAACTTGAAAGCAACTCGGTTCACTTCCTTTTTCTTAGAAAATAGAGAAGTAACAAGATAGGCCCGGAGGACAGGTAATCAGCTAGTTAAGGTGGTGAAAACAACCAGTTTGGAATCAAGCAATTATGAGCCAAAGAGCCTGCGGATTATTGGCTTCAAATTGAAATGCTTAGCCTTAATAAGTGATTCGCTCTACAACGGTAATTTGGGCTGATAGCTGGAAAAGCCATTAGGGCATGCGCACGACCGCATAATCACCTCGCAAACGACTTTATCGCCTTATTAAAGCGAGGCGACTGGACTGTTCGATTTTCAATATTTCACGTCAAAAGTTTTAACTGGGCAATCAATCTATCGTTCACTGATAGTCGCGGAATTCATGTAAGGTGACTTAAAGACAATTTTTCATGTACCTCCGATAATTCGCTAATAAGTCACTGGCTAGCAGGAGCAAAATATAAGTGAGGCACGAAACAATCATTAAAATGACTTCTACCGGCTGACATACCTTAAGGTTGGTTTAAGTTGTAACGAGCCAAGCCTCACGAATTTTAATTTGAGTCACGGCAGGTAAGAGTGGCAAAAGCGTAAAAAATCAAACCAGAACATAAAAACACAAAAGCTTCTCGGTGACTCATTAGAAAAATAAATTCATGTATGACTGCAACCAGTCAGCTGACTCGAGCCCTGCCAGAAATGGAGACACAGGTAAACAATAAAATGTGCCGCCGTGGAATAATTCATAAATTGTGACGATTAATGAACTGAACCACTTTATTAATTAGGTGCACTAAGTTGCACGTTTTTATGGTGATACCAGCGGGGGACGGTCGATTCCGTTGGAGGCAATGAGTAATTGTTTTCGTTCTTGTGCCACTCACGCGGAATATTTTAAGGGAATTGAGCGTGGCTGTCGCAGTTTTCGTGTTCTGGCCTTTGTAAGTCGAACGTATTTTCAACCAAGCAAATATTGGTATAATTAACTAAGTAACTCGGCTTCTTCTCTAGCATAAGTCGTTAGACTAGGTCTAGGTAATGCTCCAGACGGAGCGATTTTATTCCATTTCTCCGAAATAGGTTCAATTACGTACCCGCTCTGAACTTTTTTGTTTTAGGTAACGGACACAAATGTCACAATTTCTTTTTTGAAACTTCGAAAGCAAACAGTAGGTGTTTGGATGATTTTTCTTACGAAGGTAAAAAAAAAATTTGGTAGTGGGTTAAAGTGTGTGAAATAAGCACGTTAAAACGACCGGGTAAAAAACCATGTTTCTCGACCCCCTTTAGCCCCCAAATAATTTTTTTCACTTTTGACTTTCGGAATAAAAACCCGCCTTTAAAGTAAAAGTCAGTACGTTTAATTGAAAAATATCCATTATGATCCCTTAACGTTTTTAATTCAAAAGTAAATAGGTACTTTGATTCTTAAAGTGTCGCTTTGATATTAAAGTGGTTTTTCTGATTTAAAAGTCAACACTTCAATTGCGTAGTGGCGTTAAAATGTAACAACAGTTGAAATGTTTTAACAGCATCATTTTTGATTTAAAAGAATTTTTATAGCCACGAGGCTATCTCTAGATCAATGGCTAAAGCATTGGACTAAGCTTCTAGAGATCCGGGGTTCGAACCTCACGTTATTCAATTGGGTTTCTTTTCTAAAGTGTCAGATTATAAGTGTAGCAAATATGAAGTGTCTAATGGAGCAACGCTAACGTGTTTACACTAGAAGTCAGGGGTGCCGAGTACAAGTCTCATCGGAAACGACACAAATACTTTACATAAAAAGACAATTTAAACAAATTCAACTTAGATTCCTTTACCATGGAAAAGTATATTTAGAAAGGTACGATTTTTTACTTTGAAAAAATGTACGCTTTTCAATCAATAGTATATTTTCAATTTTAAATCCACAATTAGTACGGTTGGAAGAAATTATGATTCCTCAAGGAGTGCGCAGGTACCGAAATGCTAAATTTGCTCAATAATTCTGCAGAGTTCACTGAGGAAAACAATCAAACGCGAAGCTGTTCTGGAAATGAATCACCTAACCTCCTAGGATTTAAGCAAATAAGCTGAAGTCTGTCCAAATATGGGGAAAGAATAACGTTATCCTCCCAAGGAAGGCCACGAAGAGTAAACCATAAAATCTTGCGTTGGACGGCTGATAGATACGGCGATGTGGTAGTCCTGAATTGGAGACCAGACGGGGCTAGCGTACTCTGGTATGGCTTTTACAAAAGGCCAATATAGCAGCTTTATTAACAATAGAATTGATTTAACGCAAAAGAAAAACGCGAATTAAATATAACCCTTAAATCTCTCACCTTGTGAAGTCAGGCAAGAGAATGACCGTCAATCGAGTACTTAAAGTGCAGTGGGTTCTTCTTGTGCGAAAAAGATATGGAGGTAGGTACACTTAAAATATATGCATGTAGGTACACTAAGTGGAAGACAGTTCATGCAGCACCATTCTTGGAAGGCATACAAGCGTATTACAGTCAGAGTCATCACATAATATGCGAAAAAGTGTCGTATCGTCAATATAACAAAGAATTTTCGAGTAAGAAGGAATCAATGATGCATCGTTGATTTAAATAATGAACAGTAATGGTCCAAGGTGAGTGCCATGTGGTACATCTGAAGTATTTTTGATAGAGTCAGAAAAAGCGCCACGTTGAGTGCGTTCAGTCAACAAAACAATAAGAGAAACCAAAAGCGGACAGCTTATGGATAACGATACCCTTAATTAATTTATTACCTTATAAATGAAAGTAACTGTGGCGGTATCTGTTTATAACTAAAGCTTTATGTAACATGACATCTTCCAAAACTGTTACAAGGATTGTTTTATTATTTTTTTAAAAAATGTGACAAACCAGGTATTGTAATCGAAATAAACACGAACCAGACAATTCAATTTCAAAGTATAATCAGGTAAATGTAAAATTTACATTTGTACTGCTTTTGCATTTATTACATGTTGACACTTTAAATTGACTAGAATCCCAAAATTACCCTATCTCTGAAGTATAATATTAGAAATCACACCATGTTTCCATATTCCTTGTTTCTCATCTTTACACTGACAATACAAATCACATTTAAAATTCCTTACAAATTTTTAAAATCTGTATCTAAACTTTTACTCACCAGTTGAAAAACTTGATTATCCCACTATGGAGCACTGCAAGAAAATAGAAAATACAAAATTAGCAAGGGCTTAAGGTTCAATCACAGTAAAAACTTAACAGTGAATATAGCAAACAAAATTCAAGTTTTGGAAATGATCTTGAAAATACTTTGGCTCTTGCAAACACAAAGGCAGCAACAAAACAGAAAAAATCCAGTTCATTTCCAGCCTGGGAGTGACTCAACAAAGAAAGCTTACTTCCATCGAGAAGGCGGGAAGGTGACCGAGGCCTTGGGCCGTAGTGAATAAGAAGAGCAAAAAAAAAAATTGAGACAAGTCTATGACCACTGTATCTTTTGTTGTTTGAAGGACGACACCCTGAGGATGTGGTTTAGACGGCAGAAATCACAGAAACGTAAACAAATCAGAGATCATGCAGCCGTCAGGTGTTTTCGGGCTCGGTAACTGCGATTATTACTTGAGTTACAGGATTGTATTATATATCAAAAGCGACGGCCACTCCGTCAATGGAGGGCCCCGATTGATTGCCAGAGGCCCATTCATGCCTGCCAGATACGTGGAGGCATCTGCCGGTCCTTGAGATAAATCACTCTTAGGACGGAAACCCTATACCTTCCATTTGCGTACGGTTGTGCTGTGAACTCCATAATTTATGCGGCGTTGGTTGCTCTAGACCGGGGGGCCGGGATGGTCTGATAAGCGTAAGCCGTTGCGGCCGTCCCACTAAACTCAGAAGGGCAAGTGTCGCAGCTGAAACAGTAGCCGCGACGTTGCGCTGATGGCTCCGCGGCATGAAAAACGTCTGAAAACATGTGTTCGTGGCACATAAATCCAGTGTTCGAGAGCGTGGTGGTAGCCAAAAGCAACACTAAATTAACGACCGCGATTTATCACCTACGTATTTGCCATTAACGCTGCTTGGTGTTACATAAGCAGCGATGCTGCTGCCGCTGGGACGACGACGCTCTGCCACTCACAAGTGCCTCAGCTCGGATATGAATCCAATTTAATAGAGCCGGCAATTAAGACCGCGGAAAAAACGCGCCGAGCAAAAAGAGCAGCTCAAAGCGACATAAATTAAAACTTTGTTCGGTTATGGGCCAAACAAACACGGAACGGCAACGCCTTCTGACATGCCAAGATAAACCACTAGCCAGCCAGAGCTGCAAGATTGAGAAAGGAGTGAAAATCATAAAACATTCAAATGGCTTCATAGAAGCCGAGAAAAAAACGCACGGAGCCGCGCAAGAGCTCAAGAGGAGCAAAGACGACGACGACGTGGACCATAAAATCTTTCGGCTCAGCCAGCTCTGAACACCGACAGTATAGAACCACTCCTCCTGCGGGGGGAAGGGGCGCAAGGGGGCTGAAGAAAGCAATAACCACGCACATGTGGTTATCTTGACAATAATTTGTGAGAAAAATCGCTAGCAGGAATTCGAAGAGGTGATCTTTGACACGCTCGTCGTTTCTCTCCGTTTTTTCTTCGGCCCTAACCGCACAACCCAACCATAATGCAACTTTGTTCGGAGCCAAGAGTGCATCGGGCCGGCGGGCTCGGTTTCTAGGGGCCCCAAAGGTGCGCTTGCTCGCTGGCTCGGATCAACGAAATTAAAGAATAACCCGGAGGAGAAAAGGTAGAAATTACTTAACGAGAAAAATGACACCTGTCACTTTAATTTCGTGTTGATGTCTTGTTTTGAATGTGGTCAGCGACAGCGACAAGCTCGCTCGCCGGTCGTGGCCAGTTATCAGCTTACTCAAGTCGGGGACTGCCGCCGTTCGCGGAAACCGAAAATAAAATAAATTCTGCGCGCACACAAAAATTAAGAGGAAGAATAAGTAATTTTAAGGCGGCCAACGCGGCCGGGGTCCCCGCGGCCCGAGCACGAGAAGCGAGTACGGGCTACCTCCTTCCAAGCAGACTGACCAAGGACCATCTATCATGGCCTTATCTTGGCATTTACGATCTCCTTTTCATTTTCCCCATGTTACTCCTAAATTAGACATCATTATCTAATGAGCGGTGACTTAATACGGTCGAGTGGCACCACGGACACAGCGGGCTAGATCTAAAGGCGGGGTCCGGAGGTGATCCAAGGGTCCGCGCCAAAACATAAGCCCTAGCCAGCAAAAAAAGAAAGGAAAAAAAAACACCTTCCCAGTCGTAAACCTTAGAAAGGAAATTTTTGCACCTGTTTCCAATGGGTCACCTTTTGTGTTAGAAAAGAGGTGATACTCTCTCAGCCGGAGTCAATGGACTGTGGTCGACCCTTAGGTGATCTGCACATTTACGGCGTTATACACCTTAAGTGTCAAGTCATGTTGTAGAAGGTAATAGGTCTATTGTTGCCCCCGTTGCAATGCGAGGTGCCCTCGAGCGAGGGTTTCCACAGCGCGAAATTGACTCGCATTTGAAATGCGTTAGGCCACAAAACGTGTTCGGCAATTTAACTGCTCTTCAGCTGCTTGATTGGCTAAATTACGCACTTTTTTGCTTTTGTAATTTGAAATGCGACCCGCTTGCACTAAAGCGGATTGAGCAAGTGGCGATCTAATTGCCGAGGAGGTTTAGGGTAATAAAATGCCCGGATGAGAGGGTCTTTCAAATAGCCTCAATTTAAAGTTGTAACCTTTCAATTAGACGGTAGAGTACATAAAAGGAAAAAAAAGGATGGAGTTTGAGATGTTTTTTAACTTTTTTTCACACTTTCGGAAACAACTAAAATACTCACATATGGAATTCTCTTCCAAAGTCACATCACAAAGACTTTAACTTCTTTCTTATTTTATTCCGTGCTAAAGTCACTTCGCCGCTGGTGAAGTTCTATAATAACACCGGGAAAGTTAAAGTTGACAGCTTTACAGCGGAGAGGAAAAATCACATAGGCTTTTTGTGTGCGTCACATTTTATTGGAGATTTTATACATATTTATGTACACGAAACATTCATGCCATACGTCCTTGGTCATCATTCACGAAATCATCCTCGACGCAAAAGTGTCCTGTCTCGAACTCTTGGTATAATTTTGTAATATTTCTAAGAGTTGGCGTTTTATCTCCATATGCTAATTTAAACTCTCAGGCCTCAGTTTACGTCCTTAACGCGTTACTTATTTCAAAATTCGCTGGTCGTTGCATTGTCGTTTGATTTCCTGTAAGGCGTTCCCATTGAGCTTGATAACTTTCCAATTTCTATGCTTAATTAAGGTGGGCTTGAATATTGTTAATAGCTGTAAGGAAGCGACCAGAGGTGGGATGGAAATGGATGAATGAATGAAATTTTGTTAGACCCCTCGCAGCCGGCTGAATAACGACTCTCACTTGTTGCTTACTTTTATTTTGGCGTGTTGGGCTGTATGCGAATGGTAAAAAGAAACTTTTAGTGATAAATCGAGATATTCAGATAAATTATACAACTCTCCTTTATTATAAATTGGGTTGTGTGTATAGTTCTTGCATCAAACTGGATACAATCGATTAATGCTACTCATTTCGAAAGTCGAATATTTCTATGCTTACAAGCCACAAACAATTCCTGAACTGAAAACAGGAACCCAACATTGAGCCAACTAATTTGGAAAATTTTTTCGAAAATGTCATCACAAGGATCAGGGTATACCAGCACAGCCGCGGCAGCCATTTGGCCGACATCATATTCCATAATTAATCTCTATGTTTTATTTTAAAATTAAATCCGACGTACCCGTTGGGGCACCCTATAGAACACTACATCTATGTAGTCAAGTTGTGAGTTTCTTTAGTAATTATGGGATCAGCCGAAGAAGATAATGTACTGATAAATACAGTACAATTGTGGTCAAGAGTTAGAATTTCAAATTTTCTTCTTCAATATAAAGTGGCGTATAGAGTATCAGCTAGAAACCATTTTCTTACAAGCGATGGCATAGTTTTTCGTTATGAAAAATAGAAATTGAAACTTTCAAGTAATTTCAAATTTCGGAATTTATTCTGTGATGCTTTGTCTGCTGCCTTCGCTCTAGATCTGTTATACTCTGCATTGTCAGTTTTGCGTTCGAGATATTTTAATTTTTTCCAATTATTCGACGTCCTAGAATTTAAGTAAAAGGCTGCTACTTGCCCCCATAAAACTGTCTTAATCTTAAAACTGGAAATCTTACAGCTGAACTGCACCATGGCGTGGGACTAGGTAAACATGAAAGCTGGAGCGAGTGTTATTTTCCTAAATCCTGTTTTATAGTTCCTGTCGCGCCTTAGTCAATTTGCTGAACATCGCGCATATCTGTTAAATATCACCCAGCCCAGCAGCGACGCGCGTTTCTGCACTTAGCGGACATAAAACCCTTCAAGATTTCACCATGCCCCGCAGTTTACGAGAGCTGCTCCTATTTCTGCGCCAGACGGTGGCGGCGACTGCTGCGGCACTAATGAATTATCTTCTTTATACGGAACTCATTTGCGATAAAAATCATTCTGAAAATGCAGCGCGCGATTGAGCTGAAATCGCAAATTGTTTTCCCACTAGTGAGCGGGGCAATTGTTCGCGAACTCTGGTAGCACGGCAGCAGCAGCCACAGCAGTAGCAGAACTCTTGGCGAAATCCTCCTTAATTAAAACCACCTCGTGCTACTTCATCAGCAGCATGTATGATATTAGCGGCGGTATTTGCATATATTTACCACATAATTAAAACAGCGCGCGTTTTTTCCGTTGCCACCGAGGCGCACACGTGTGGTGGTGGAGCCGCAGCATAAGAGCCCAGGCCGCAGTACTAAGGCCGTCGCCTGAAGCACACATCAATCAAGTTTTTGTCCGCTCTTGTTTTCACCATTCTTATTTTCAGAAAATCAACAACAATAGTTTCTTGTTGTTGAGGCCCGGCTGGCGACGGAGCGGCCCAATGCACCGCTCGGCCGCGAATAGCTACTTGTCCGGGGACAGCCGGGCGGCGACGCAGCGGAAGGCGGTGAAAATAAATAATAATAGTAATAATGATAGAAAATTGCTGCTTGCGCATGCGTGGTTATCTAATTAAAATGAAGTCATCTGGCACGGCCTGCATCTCCTCCAGCCTCAGCTCGTTATGTAGCCGCTATCTGCGCGCTGCGCTCTCTTGGGTAAATAGAGGCCCGGTGGCGGCAACGGCGACTCTATTTTCCTTGAAGCAGCAAACACTTGTGCCGACGCGGCTATCTCGCGCTTTTTGCTTTTCTTTCGCTTTTTTTCGCTTTAATTAAAAGGCAATAAAAAATTTAATCGAGGCAGAAATTAAGAGAGATGGAGAACGCGCTGGGGCCGCGAAGGAGGCGAATTTATCTGAGGGTGCGAGCAAAGTGGAGAAAGTACCGCGAGCGGTCATTCTTCGGGCACTTATCAGCCTCCGTCACGCTGTGAGAACGCGCTGGCGGCCACAAATCAGTGAAATTTCTATTATTGTCTTAAGTAGCCGTCGCTCCTCCGCGAGATAACGCCACACAATCTTCCGAATTAACGAGTAGAAAAAAGCGGACAAAGCGTCGTAAATTAGGAACACGTTGAATTTTTTTTGAACTCGTGGCCACTTGTGCCTGCTCCCATAGCCAGCTGAGCCACTCGAATTTTCCTTGTTATCGCTTACATAGCAACTGGACACTAATTTCGCCCGAAATTTATTTCCCTCCGACCTTTGTTGTTATTTTCCCGACAGGCCATTCATTTCTTTTTATTTATAGAACATGTCGCCGCGATAAGCCGAATTGCATTCCTAGCCACAATCGCGAGGTGATGGACACCCAAATAATGATGCATCGATAGCTCGTACCGATATCGCGCCACGAAGGTGACGCTGATAACCGCGCTCCGTCGACCACAAAAAATTTCGTGTTCCAAACGATAAAGGTGGCATATTTGTGGGGTATCACCTTTCGGGAATTTCTCGCACGTAGTGAAAGGTCGCAATAAAGCTCCGGTTGTCGTGTTACTTCTCTCGAATTTGTTTCTTTACATGCCCGTATCGCCGGGCTCAAGAGTTGTTATAGGGATTAGGGGACTTTCAAACACTTCATATCTCCTCGACACATTTGACTCATGCTCGGCTAGCCCCAACTGGGACAGCCAGCCTTGCCCAGTGGTTTTAAATTCCAATTTCGTTCCGTGTATATATTTATGCAATTTAAGCTTACAAGCAGGCGAGGCAAGCTCTCCGAATTTGTATTCAATTTCTCGTCTAGCAAGTCATCGATCTCGAGTTAACCTCCATTATCTGCTTATTGTCTATAAGCTTGATAAAATATGTGAAATTTATGCAAACATAAATGGAACCGGTCTAAATATAGAACCCTCAGGAACCGAGATATTCTTGGGCAACATGAACACTTGGACTGGACGGACATATCTCCATCAATTTCACTGATTTTATGGGAAACAAAAAATTGAAGAAAAAAAATTATTAATCTCTACCTTGCTGCCCTATTCATATGCACAGACACGTCGTCATGATCAAGTAATCTGAATTTTGATGGGAAATTGTAGATAGCCATTATAATATTATTGCCCCAGGTGTATTCTAAGTAGGGATTACACTTTTCCACTCAAGTGCAGATCGATAACCATCAATCGATGTACGCCAGATGGTCACATATTTACCTATGTTGATGCACTAAAAGTCCCTAGAATTACATTTACACATCCGAAACAAGTAGAAAAGTTGCTTAGGGCCAAACTATTGAAATAAAATAATAGTATCTGCATTAAGCAGGTAGTATCGATTCTTTGAATATCGATGTCTTTTTCTACAACCTTTTAAAGCCAACATTAAAAATTTAGAAAGTCGACATATGAAGTACAACTAAAGAGACACCTGTGCACCAAAATCATAGACCGACTGCCAATAAGAGCAATCGAATATTTCGATTGTGTAGTAAATACCCATAAAACTTTAATTATATCGGTAGTAGCTGAGAAAGCGGTACGGCTAACATTTTTAGAAATAGTGAGGAGTGCAAATGAAATAACACAACTTACAAAATGAACTCTAAAAGCTTGTCGACATTTGTAAGCGAGGCACTCGGTGCCGGTCAGCAATAAATCCCTGCAGTATAAATAGAAATTGTAGCAATTCGACTGCAAGTCCCTTTAAAGTAGTGTTTTTGGCCAAATGTTAATTGCTAAATGGTCGCATAATTTTGTCATTGCTAGAAATAGGTTGAATGTATTTATTGCCTTTGAATTTAAGAGGAGCTACGAAAAAATCTCAAAAAACGATATTTTTTGATTTGTCTACCTTATACGAAACGCAATTGAATTATCTTAGACACAAAATTCAAAAGTGCTTGACACCATTATTTATTATTACTTAGTCTACAGAACGTGTCTTTTAATAAAGATTTAATAATGTGAAACCCTAGCTAAGATCATTGCGCTCTAAATGAAAATCAATGTGATTATTATATTTATTAAAATACAGTAGGAACTGAAGTAGGTGCGTATTTGGAGGCAAGTAACATAAGATCGAACGCAAATAAAAGGCATGTAACACTACGTTTATTTTCTAGTGTGGTAATTCCAAAAAACAAACATCTGGTTTTATAGGAAGTGATATTCACCCAAATATTTAATTTCCACGCAATGAATTTAGTAAAAAAAATTTTTGGACAGATTCTATTCTATTAATATAAGAGTTATAATTAGGTGAACAAATCACCACTGCATATTCCAGAATAGATTCGCAAGAAAAGTATAAATACTTAAACGTGAAGGGGTCATTGAAATCATTAGCATTTCTTTTTATGAATCCATCATTTTGAAAGCTTTGGCTATTATGATATCATTCTGGATACGTAAACAATCTTGGCACAGACAACAGGGCCTAACGCAACAGAGCTTTAGGTCGTCTGCAAATAGTAGAAATTTAGTCGTGAGGAAAGAATCCCGGAAATAGTTAATAAATAACAGAAAAAATAGTGGAGCACAGTGAGTTCCCGGAGGTACTCCAGAATGAGTTTCTATTTGTTTCAACTAAGCGTTCTCTACTCAGACAAACTGGTTACGGCCAAGAAAGTAAGACTTATACCAACGTAACAAAGCTGAATGAATTCTTAACGCTTCCAATTTGATGAGGAAGAATGAGAATTGTACCCTATCGAAGATCTTAGCAAAATCTGTAAAGATTACATCAATTTGTGGCCCCCTTCCGTTAATGAAATGAAATGAAATGTGTGTAAATAACAATAAATTAGTTGAGGTAGATCTACGGCCTCTACGGGTATAATAGAAAAATGATAGAGGATCTTTCAATTTTTGAAGATGTTCAGTTCGTATTCATCAGGTTTCTTAAAAATTAACCCACAAAAATTCTAGTAGATAAAGCTTTCTTCGTCGAAGTAGGTGTTTTGTTCGACTGTTAAGAGTTGATTGCGTCGATTGGTTTCCGCGCTTTCTAAAAACTAAATGGTATGTTTTATAATTTTTAAATAATAATAATTGCTATATCTATCACTATATGTACATGCACTTCCCCAATACTCTAAAGATAGATTTGAAAGCTAACTATTTGTTGGAAAGAAATATGAATTTGTGGTTTAAGGTCTTATAGAATTTTCATTCCTTAATTGTTAGCAAATTAGCAAAAAATCATGCTGAAAAACAAGGACAAGTATGATTCGCGAAGTGTCAATTACCGCAACAATAACGTCTTTGTTTTATTTTGTGCAAATGATTCTTTTGTGTACCTCCACAAACCAACTTCATTTGCATAAAAAAATTTCAGAGAGGCGCAGCTGTACAAAGCCCACCACGTCTTGAAACGTTGAAAAACCGCAGAACACTGCCATCATTTCAAGAGCCACTTTGTCAACAAATATCAGGCGCTGGAATTAAGAACAAAATAACCAGCTAAGAAGCATAGAGGAAACCACGAGGATATCATCGCTTTAATTCCGTTCTGAAATATGTCGAAACCACAAGTCGTTAAGGCAATCAAAAGGTACAAAAGGCAGCCAAACCAGCCCGTAGGGCTCTCATTCGCGGCACGACTCAAAAAAAAAAGTAAATAAATCCGTTTCTCGTTTTTGTCGCCTTTTACCATTTAATCTCCTAAAAAAATTTAATGCGGAGAAAATTACGAGAAATTGACTTGAATTAGCGTTTTTGCCTTCCTATTGCTCTGGCAAAGCAGCGGGGAGGCCGACTTAGACACGTACATCTTCGTGCTTCGTGTCATGTCTCTAAAAAGGAAATTGGTACCCTGCCCGCAGTCCTTGTCCGTAATGACAACTATTTTTTCTTGCCGCGTAGCCGCGCGGGAATCACTAAAACATTCCGATTAAAATAATTTCGGCCGAAAAGTATCCGGCAAAACGAAAACGAAATCGAATTAGACTTCCACACGAATATTTCCACTTTTTCATCGCCTGCCTGGCCCGGGACCGGGACACGGGCAGCGGCTCAGTTCGGGTCTCCTTTTTTCGTACAGCGGTGAATCAATTTTTTCGGTGTCCTTTTCTTAGGCGGCAAGGTGAGTACTTAATCTGTTGACTTTTCGTGAGGGTAGGAAAAAGGTCCCTGCCACGGTTCTTTTTTTTTTATTATTAGGCTGCTTTCACTTTAAGGCTTTCTTTACACAAAGTGTCCTTTTTCGTCGACGGACGAACATTGGGTATTTCCAGGATAAATATACACGTCAGGTGCTTTGTTAAATTCCACACGATTCGTACACAAAAAAGAATGTCTAGCGACATCAGAGACCTACCGAACAGGTGAGGATTAACAGGATTTTGCCCTTTATCACTTTTCCTTTCAGCCGCCGAAAATGAAGACTGACAACTGGAAGTAGTTTTTTAGGGGCTTCCCCGAAAGTTTACTTTAATTGTTTTTATATGTTTACTGTTTCGTTTCATTAAAATACAATTTGTTGTATACTCGTAAATCACTTTGTGGAGTATTAAACTTGTCTACTGGCTTAGTAATGAAGAAAAGTACTTAAATTCAATTCCTTCCATTTTTCTAGACTACTTATCTACGCAGTCTATTCTACTGCAATCTTCCACAAGTTTTTTTTTAAATATTTTAAAATCTTACACGTTGCCCACCTCAAAAAAATATCAATAGAAGATGGGTATTTAAAACACAAGGAGTCTACTATTTCAATGGACTTAATAATTTACAACATAACATTTCATTTATCTAACAGAAAGCCAGAACACTCTTTCCAGCTCCACAAATACATTCATATGTTTATATATGTATGTGGAATTTTATTTTTTGTTGAATTAATTAAGAAAACAACCTCTCCAGTGACATGGAGATGTGATTCATTTCATAAGCTCGCGCAAATCTATCCAATACGCTCGTAATATGCGCATTTGGTTGCTATAATATTATTGGTGTTTATTACAGAACTGCGCAAAAGCATACAGATAGGAAATTGAACGTGACTGACTTCAGATGTTCTCTTTTCAATTGCTGATTGATTGTCTCGTTTCCGGCTTTCTGAATTAATTTCAAGTGTGATATTGATATTATAATTCCACGAAAATAAGCTTACAGGGATATGTAGGCGGTTATCACTAGTTGTAAGTCATAAATATTGTGGTTGTGGGACAGGTAGTCAAACCTTGACTGCTTCCACGATCCATCAATATAGACTCGCAATTTCCAGGCACTGTATGCAAAGTCATTAAATCGTGCATTTTCTTTTCGCAGTTTTACATATTTTATTATAATATTTATAAGTTATTTATTAAAAACGATGCAAATCTTGAATCACCTAAAAAGGTGCTGGAGATAAAAATGATTGGAAGCATTATCCACAAGATTCTGCCCACACTCTTTTGAGAACTTTTTCTGATTTTGAAAAAAAAAAAACGGTGAAACTTTTGGAAACAAAATCTTTGTGAATTTTGAAAGAAATGTTTTGGGAATATTGTCTCAAAATATTATGGATGAATTTGCACAATTGTCAGAGACACCGGTGTTTTTAATTTGATCATCAATCGCCCAACTGCTCTGCCGCTAAAACCTAAACCACCTAATACGCGTTTGTCTCAACACTTTATTCTTCGGCCGCGTTGACAGTAAAACATCAAAACCTATAATTCAGTTAACTTCCAAAACAAAATTTTCCTCTATATTAAAATACTATCTCTTTTAGAGTGCCTACTTAGATGTTTCTAGTAATTTTATTATAGACTTAAATATAAAATAATTCTATACGTTAAACGATTTTCTAAAAATTATACGCAGCATGCCTGAATCTCATTGATAGTTTTCTAGATATTCCAATAAAAAGAATACATACAAAAAGACGCACCAATCGAGCGACATTATTTTGTTTTATGCTTTTTTTTACGATACTCTCTGGCAAAAATTTTGCATGACTGCACTAGTTTCCCGGTTGCAATAAAAAATATGGTAAATATTAATAAAAACTTTACTCCGTGAATAGTCTCATAAGTTTCGATGCAAGTCGGTCCGGGTGTCGGGTGTAAATATTCCAACCGTCGCTCGTCGTGAATTTGTTTTTACAGGTATTTTATGATAAATGAAACGAAATAAGATTAACTTCGAAAAATAAAGAAAAATCTATTGTACCTACTTATGTATGTCCATTGTGCATAACGAAGATATACCTACAGTATAATTTTCAAAAAATTAGTTATGGAATACAAAACGATATTCGTCAACAATTTCATTGTTCTCTTTAGTAGAAAAAAAACACACACACGCGCTCTCTCTCTCTACCCAGTTTTTATATATCTATAATACAAATTTACTGTTTCAAATCAGGAAGTAGCAAAGCAACAATATTAAATTTATTAATCACTTTTTTAATTAATGACACGGACGATTGCATTATTGTGTTCTATTGTATTGTGTGCGGGGTCCTTTGAGCGACTTTCACATTTGTATTTGGCGCTTCTTAAAAACCCTGGACACATTTAAAAAATCTCCCGGGACGTCTACAAACCCATTCCAAAGAGGACAGTGTCCGGGGAAAAGAGGACGAATGACAAGCCTCGTTTTAGGTGGCAAGTTAAAAATATTTTGAAATAGCAACTGTACAGTAGGCAAAGCTTTTTTGGAAGAAATGGTTTAAATCGACCCACAGTTACTGTCCATATTTATAAAAATCAGGATTCCGTAGGTAACAGAAGCAATTGATGCATTAGTTAGTGGCGGATTTTTCCGTATTTTACATTTGGGTAGCATTGTTAGAATTAGCAATTATTGATGATAAACCACGAACAACAGGGAAAATATGTATATGTAAAAGTGGTGGCGGAAGAGCCTCTAGGAAAAAAACACCAATACGAAGGAATTTCATGTGGTGTAAGGAAAAGGGAGTATACTGAAAAATGGATAAGCAAAGACCTGAGCTTATTAATGTTTAACGTTTTAACTTACTTTCATTTTTTAAAACTTTGCTTCATAAATTATAATAGTCACTACTGCTTGCACTTGTGTTTGTCACAGCCCAGGCCCAGTGGTACTTGAAAATTAGAAAGTTGAATTATGTTAACATTAAGATTTTAAGATTGTTAAGCTCCTGCTCTGCTCTCTGCTCAGAATAATTTCACTGAGAGAGAATTAAGGCAATTAAGGGATTAATTAAAGAAATACATCTGCATATCGAGTGCCCGTAAGAATATAATATGTTCCAATGAATACCTGTCTATCTTATACAGTGTCGTATAGTCATAGTGTAAATGGACTTGACTCGTAAATATCTACTTCGACATATGTATTATTAAAATAAGAGCCTTACTGTTATTGTCGATTTCAATTTAGTAACCACATATTTTAAAAGCTAAGATGGCAGGAAAACTAGTGTCTTCGTAGTAGACTGCCGTAATTCACGTGTGGTATAAAGAGGTATACACTTATATTAATTCAAATTGTGACATGATTGCGAAACTTGGTTTCCGTCGACTCGCCTATTGAAGACATATATCCAAAGCATCACTTAAATTGCATTAAACTGCTCCGCCTTGTTAAAAAAAAAATACTGGCGACAGAAAGATACTGACAAACATTTTAAATATTGTATTGTTCAATTTTCCACCGTCAAAGTAACAATCGTAAAATTCGCAAAAAAAAAGAGTTGACGCCAAATTCATAATAAATTAATGATAGAACGAGGATTCCATTTTTTTTACGTATTATTAAATACAGTAAAATGTACTGAGCGCAACAAATAAACCTGACACAAAATTAATTCTTCAAAGCTTATAGCCTGTTACCTAAACTTGGATATAACAAATTAAAACCAGAGCTGAACATTAATTTTAAATCAAACCCTTCAGAAACTCATGAAATTGTTCTATTATCGTAAATTTAATATTCTTTTCCAGCTTTTTAGCTATTCGGTACTTCTGACTATTTTCATAATAAATAATGATGGCGTTAGAATTAAGTTTACAGCAGTGATGTTCATATTTTTTATATTACATTAACTTGATCTGCTTCAATTCCGTCTTCCGTTTGATGAATAACATGTTTTATGTATTATGGTATAAACGCGAGGTATCTACATAATTAAGTAACATTAATTCAGTTTTTAAATCTATTGTATAGACTTCAGTTCAGTTTGTCTTCTGAAAGGCTATTAAACGAATTACTCGAATACTTTAACAGATCACTGAACTCTTCGTGAACAAACCTTCTTCTTATTTATCATATTTCTAAATTACTTTCAAACGATTTACCTGAAGAGTATACCTACACGAGATGTTTTCACGGAAGCGTTCGGGTTATAAGTACAACACGATTAAAGTACCTCAGCGTGGGCACCTAGGCTGAACACTATTTTTTTTATTGAATTCTGCCTATCTCATGCGGAGGATTAATTGGGGAACAACGATGAATGAACAAAACTAACATTAGACTATTCCCCCTGTCTAACTAAATGCTAGTTTCAAAAATCTATGCTGGTAGGTACTAGATTCATCATCACTCCGGCTTTTTCAAGTCTACTTATATTGTTTTTAGATACTGATTGTGTCATACATTTCAGAGCTTGAGATTATTTCTTTTAAATAAAAATGTCTAAATTCAACTATTTCGGCCCTACTTCGACGTGTCGTTTCACAACTTACACTTTACAGTATTTATCTTTATTATCTCCTAGTAGGTGTGGTTGGTAAATCTGTTGGCCGTTGAAGTATCTCTCCTTATTCGATATAAGAATACCAATCGTACCTTACTTCACAACTATTCCGGTTAATGGTTCGTGCACTCTTATTGTATGCAAAACCCTTTCCCAAATCCTTTAGTTCGAGAGGAAATCGGTATAGTCATTTTAATTCCACACAAACAATATCTCCACTTAAATAAATTAGAAAATTTCATTTTTCGAATCTAATCCTTTAACGATTTCACTTCAGCAAATGTTCATTTCTTAGTGAAGAATCTTTTTCCCATTACGGTGCTTCAAATTATATAGTAGACAGTTTCCTACTTTCATAGTAAACTGCGCCTTTTGAATACCGATTAGACCTGTCCATCTTAGGAGGGCACTGACTTATTATCTGTACTTCCTTTAGTATTGCCACAAAAACACCATTCCCCTTGGACTGCCAGGTATCTTTTACTTTTTGGCAACATTTATGACTTTTCGCACACTCAAATTCCCACAATTATTCTTAATTCGAACCTTACCGTTAAAAAAAAAACCAATAAAGACGTTTCCTGTCTTCCCTATATAACGTATTCCCTATTAATGGGACCCCAACTTACCGGGTTACAGCTAAACTAGGTAAAAACCACGATGACCGCGGTTTCAGGCACTGCACATTATGTAGCTTTTCACCTTGAACTAATATTTCGCAACATCAAGTCGTTCCCGAGTATCCCACAGGCGAGACATTAAAAAAGTAATCCGGCGAGGCGGTTCGTCCAAATGTTCCGGGCACACACAGCTCCCCGGAGGAGGCAACAATCACTTTCGTAAATAAGAGCGGGATTCTAAGGTAACTAAATTGCACCAAAAGCCACGAGACCCGAACAAAGCACAAAGTCAATGATGACCCAGTCTGGTTCGTTGTAGCCAGCGCCAGAAAACGCCGAATAATCCGCGAAGCGCACTGCAACGGTTCCAGCACAGCTCCAAACTCCAGTCACGCTTCCAATCCAACTCCAGATCGGATCAGACGGGGCCACCGTAACACCAAAAAAACAACACACAGGGTGGTGGCGGCTTTTTTGCGGTACTGCCGTGCAGACCGAGTGTCTAAAGGTGAATGCGACCAACGAAACTTGAACGTGAGCTTAGGAGCCCAGCTAGTGACTACCGCGCCACTGGATACCGTTCGTTGTAGGAAGCTTGAACTAACGGCCGCGAAGCGGACATTCGAGCCGTTGTGCCCTCGCTTGAGTTTCTGGTGCTTCTGGCTGGCTGTTCGGCAACGCGCCATGTCGATGGCGGCGGCGACGGTGGCAGGCAACAACCACCAAGTGGGTAGAAGGTAGGTAGGTAGGTAGGTGTGTGTTGGGGCTACACACTCCTCTCTCGCGTTTGCCAGCACAGCGCAACCACACACCTCAGAGCCCGGTGGAGCGGAGTAGCGGAGCAATCCAAGGGATCCAAGCTGTATGTGCATTTTCCTCTACACCGTCTTTTTTTCGCCAATCTTTTTTTTCCCCATTTCCCTCAGTCGCGAAACACAATATCTGCGAGCTTATGTGCATACACCACCGGACCTGTGTAGCGGGCACGCACTGAACCGTCACCGCACAAGAAAAAGAAGCACAACTTAGCTACTGCTGCTTCCCTCTTTTGCGCTCTTCCCGCGCGCGTTTGTGTATATAAAACCGACGCGATAACGTGACTCTTATACGGCGAACACACCTACTGACTGCGAGGGCACGTAGGCCTAATAAAAAGGAAAAAAATGAGAAGACCATACATAAAGGTACTACATTCACTTGTTTCTTCTAAACCGCCATTATTGTTAGTGGGGAATTCTCCTTGAGGAGGAGTATGACCCCACTCTCCCACCCCGAGTAGCATGAAGCCATAAAAAGGTCCCCCACACAAACCAACCGGACAAATGCGCGACTTGTTCTTGCACCAGAGTCCGCACACAATCTCACAACCGTTGAATTTCCCCAGCTCCCCAATCAGCTATATGCCTCTTCAGCGACCACCAACGCACCTCGAATAGCACTTAAGACCCGCCATCGCCTTGTAACGAAATAGGGCTTGGCCCGCTTTAATGGAGGGGTGGAATGGTGAAAGCTTCAACCTACCCCATACTGCTTCCGTGCCGTTATGTACATCACAAAAGGTGCAAAATCTCTCCCTGCACCCTCGATGCACGCACATGACTCGTTGCACATGTATGGTAGCAGCGAGCGGCGCAATCCTCCTCTTCTTGTTTTATATATAACTTCCCCTCGTCGGCACCCACCACCCATTCGAATGCACTTGTGTTGTAACGGGTGGGAATGCCGCGCATTGGTGGCCGTGCCCCTTCCACACTTGTTTGAACAACCTGGGCGTCCCCTGCACTCTTCACCAAATTATGGTGTGTGTGTGATTGGGGGGAATCGCGAGATGCGCAGTGCTCCACAACGACGTCTTTCCCTTGCAATAAACCGGTCGAGGGGAGCTGTTTACTTGCCCGCCAGCCGGAGAAGCCTCCCACCAGACATGCCTAGGGTACCTTCCAAGCTAGCCAAACACTTCCCCTTACTCCGGCGGGCAGGCAAAAAAAGGAAATTTCTGAAGGGCAAATCTTTTATAGTTTTCGGAGACTGTTAATCGCCGCAAGGAACAGCGAGACGCGGCCAACATCCAGCGCGTCAGAGATCGCTCTAATTGTTGTTTGTATTACTTGCCAAAGGTCAGGTCTTTGCATAATTTAATCTTTATTAGTGTTGCCCGATAGCCGGGGATGTCTGGGGGAGGCGAGCAAATTGGTTCACGACGACGAGGCGGCAGCGTACGAGCGCGCGAAACGGAATACGCGCGGTGGGACCACCGTGGCTACGTTGGGCTGATGGTGCTCGTGGTCAGTTCCTTTTTCGCTTTTAATCGCTGGAAAAACGAGGAAAAAGGGTCCTGCTGTTCCGTAGCACCGACCGGCCGATGGTTGGCGCGGAGTGGAATAATTATAAGCGCACGGGGGGATACCCTCAGCATTAAATTGCTCTTAAAGTGCGAATTGATCGATGCGCTTTAAAACGAAATGTACCCACCGCTGCTGTGGGGAGTTTTACTTTAATGCGGCAACGGACGGCTAATTACGCGACAAACTTTTCGCAAGAAATTGGGGAGCCAGCTCCGGGGAAATTTTTAAGGAATTTTGTCACAACCAGTTGCACCGTTCTTTGGGTCATGCGGCGGTTACCACCTGCGGGGGTTGTGGAATTTCAGTTCATTTCATAAAAATGGATTTCAATCTTGGCAGTGAATAAACTCATTAACATTGAAATTCTGCAGATTTGTTGGGTTAAGATCCCACTTCTGACACGCTAACTGCAAAGAGGAACTGATTCGATCAGTAGGGGACAACTTTATTAGGCACTTTTAGAATTGGACATTCCGGTGAGGCGCTAACAATAGCACATATTTCGAATTAGATATGCAAGTCGCAACATTAACGAAGACTAAACAAATATCACCTTAAGGAATTTAACTAGTATCTGACAATGGACATACCTAATCTGAAATGTTTGGGCTAACTTTTAACTAAGCCACTAAAAACCACGTAAAGCTAAAGACGTTGTCGAACATCGTTATACACAAAATAAAATGGAACTCTCTTGGAATTGGAATTCTGTTTTATTTTTCTTAATAATATTTTGCGGAAACAAGTTTATGCTTAATTGAGGATTTTCCAATGTTATTTTATAACTTAACCGTTGAAGAGGGAGATCATTGAAAACAATAACTTAATCGCGTCCTTCAATCGTGACGTTCCAACATGTATGATAAGCTTGTCCTTTAAGGGCGGTAAGGTATTTAAACTTCTTTTTTGCATTTTTTGAATGAAAATGAATGCGTAATATCTCAAGAATATTGTGTCAAAATTTCAAGTCGATCGGAACAAAATTGACGAAGTTATGAGTATAAGAGCGTGCGTTGCTCCAGACCGTGTTTCTATACTTGTTCGACAGCTTATCCCTTTTTCGAGGCGCCTCCGGAGATGCACTGTCACTCGCTCAATTTTCAATATTGTGCAACGAAAATTTAGGAAAATATTGTTCAAATGTTGCATTATTATATGGAAATTGACTGAATAAACTAACACTATCTGTATTGCCAAAAAAATTCTTAAAACCATGCCTTCCCCCTTCTTTAATTAACTAAAACGTTAGTAAGAAGTTAATTGAAATTCTATGCGAAGAGAGCGTCCGAAGGAAATAATTTGAAAACTACAATTATACTTTCTACAATGAAGAACTTCCTTCGAATTTGCATGATGACCATTTATCACATTTTTCAATGTATCCGGCACTGCAAGCTTCCCAGCAGAATAGCACAAACCTGCACTTTCCTTTGATATGCTGCTGATGACTATTTGAGAAAAGTTCATAAACCACAATTTAATATTTATTTCATCCTTCATATGAACATAGCAAGTTACTTGCTCAATTTCCTTTACAAACTCTTTGTTGTTGGAGACGTTTTTGGCGACCTTGAGCAATACCACATTATAATGGATTTCGCTGAGTAATCACCATGTTTTCGATACACTGAATTATTGGATCCGCCATCCTAATTTTGTAAAATTGGGGGCACTGTATTTCACATCATCGACTAGAAAAACGCTCATGTGCAAGTTTTAGGGAAATCTGAAGAAATATACTATTTTGAGTCCGTCATGTTGAATTTGTAAAATTCGGCACCGTTGTGGAGAGCAGTGACCCCAAAAACCCACATATGTAAGCTTTACCTGACTCCAAAATTTACCATTGGATATTTTTTGTGTGACAGACAGACACAAATACTAGTATCTTCTGCTTTTTGTATGTATAAGATAGTGAAAAAATGGACCAGATGTTTGGCCATTTAAAAGCACTAATTATAGAAAAATGCCAAGAATCTTAGTCAGTGGTATAAGTAGCTTTTCCGAATGGAGGGGCGAGAAGGGGGGGGGGGGGGGGGGAAGATTTGGTCTCAGTTTACTTTTTTTTAAACATGCATTACTGCGAAATCCCCATATTATAACACACCCTAACATACTTTTCTTGTGCGTCTATACAATATCCACTACCATCTTAAACTCTTCCCCAACACCTTCTTACATCTCTTACCAGTCCCTAAAATCCTATAATTGAAGGATCTCGATTACAAGTCTAGATCGCGATACGGATCACGATAAATATTGAGCATGTAGCGTTCGCCTAAAGAATTAAAAACATGCTTCCAAAAATTCCTTATTCAAATCATGAATTCCAGAACAACTACAGCAACAACGGATTACATCGTCATGCCGCCCAGGTCAAAGCGGGTTCCTAGGATACAAATTATACAAATAGAAAGAAATTTTCGTCATTAAAGAGAAGAGTGGGTTGCTACTCTCGCTATGACGGGTTCCAAATTCCAATCCCAAAAAAAAAATGCTTTTGCGGAAAGTGGGTCGTAATATCACGACCCACCATATAAAATTCTTCATTACATGAGATAAGTGTTTTTTCCTTTAAATGTTCTTCGCCCGAACGAACGACATTGTGTACTGAGTTAAATTGACCCTTTTCAGGTCCGCGCCGGAAAGCAGTTTTTTTTCTGTTACTAATATAACTTTATATTTTTGTTAGTTCAATTAAAAAATCTTTACGGCAAAAAGAATTATTCCACACCTAAGCAAATGATACATCAAAAACTTGTATAACAACTTAACAATGAATGTATTGAAAACCGTTAAGAATAGACCTACAGTTTTTTTAAGTCCCCCTCTCCACCACTCTCACCATCACTCTTTCGGATGGCAACAGTCGCATTTCTGAGTTTGGTTCAATCAAGGCTTTGAGTTTCTACGCAGTCAGCCAGAGGCTGGGGTTAAGGAAGAGTAAGGGTAACATCATGCTAAGGGCTAAAAATAAAAGCGATTTATGTGAACACTCGCAAATCCGTCCCGATTTGTCCGGTTTATTTTTTCATAAATTATTTATGTTGTGGAATGAATGAAACTATTTCATAAGCAGAGACGGTTTTTTATTGTTTCCGCCCATATTGGATGCGCCATTTTGAAATCCCACATTGAAAGCTGGCCCATATCTTAAGTTGGAATATGAAGTAAATATTTATGCTAAGTTTAAAGTAAATCCGATCAAAAAAAAATATGTTTTTCTACACAAATTTCTATGCCCCCTTTTCACTCTTCCGGGATAAAAAATAATAGCATATGTCCTTTGCCGGGTTTCAAGGAACATAATTGTCAATTTGCGTCGTGAAGAGGTAACAAATAGACAACACTTTCGCATTTATAATATTACTTAGTTTGGATTGTTAGAACAAACAATCCCAATCTCAATCCAATCAGTGTTTTTGAACTGGTTTTGCAACTTGGGGACTGACGTTGTCCTGTAGCAAAATCACCTAGTGTCCCATTACGGTCATTTTTTCTTTCAAAATTCAGTTCAAACGTATTAGCTGTCGACAACGATAATGTTTTCGGATGATTTTAAAAATTTATAATAAACAACAACCTTCTGATGACATCCCCTTCACGTCGAAATGACCATTTTGAAATCGCAGAGACCAAACATATTGTATTTGATAAAGTCTGATCACCGTAAATAATAGCAAAAGCGATGAGTTTCAGTAGCACCATATTTCGTTTAGTTCATAACTATATCTTAATTTTCCGCAAATGCCATTTTTTCATTATACATATGTACATTGCACGTGCATGCTGACATTTTCGACCAGAAATAAAATTATTTTTACACTCTGCGAACAAGTCAACTATTGTGTTTTAGAGCTCACACATACTCGTACACTTTCGAAATGTAGGTAAAATAATGTAAAATGGACGGTTCGTGCCCAGCTGTGCCTACCGTGCCTTCTGTATGATCATTATCATGTGTCATCATTATTAAGCTTGAAAGTCTCTATCATTGCCTTATGAAAATTTTATATTTTCATTGAAGAGATACATTTAAAAACATATAAATGTTTGGAGGGTCCTCTCACGTGGAGGCCGAAGGAGGGTTGTAGTCCTGTTACTCTCTCCTAAATGCGACCTTGTACCAACAAGAAATATAAAATGTTATTATCGGAAATATACGTCACTACACGCCTCTACGCTCCGGAAATTTATCTTAATAGTCCAAATGTGGTGCACGAAGATTGTGTAGCCCGTGTGTTAAAAGGAACCAAATATACATATGCACGTTTAATTCTTCTTTGTCATTTTGGACAACGCTGTTAGGACTACCCCAAAATTTCCGATATCTAACACAGTCCACTGCAGAACCCAAAAATTAATACGATGGGCTACGTAGGCCAGTTCGGTATATATTTGCACCTCGCAAAACAAACATCACTCTCTGTTGTCCTCATCATCCAGCAGACAGAACAAATGCCAAATCACATTTCGCATCACATCATTTCCGAATTAAACGCTTTCATAACTTCCGAAAATCTAATCGCAGAATTTCCCTTAAAATCGAATTGCGATTCCGGGCCGGATGGGCGATTGCATAACAAAACAAGTTTGTCGTCTTATTTGATTTCGTGACATCAGGACGTTTGCATCTGTCCAAATGCGCCTTTGTTCCACCCCGAAAACAAGGAAGATAAACCGGAAATTCAATGAGACCACTCTCCGTCCTCTATACCGCTTGCCGACTGCAGCGGTGTTAATAATGCGCGCGACCGCACCGGCATTCCGGGCCATTCGAGAGCACCCGAAAACCAACCCCATCGCCGAAAGAGTTGTTAACAAGCACACCGGCGCGGCGCGGAGTGGATTTCCATTTGCTTCCTTGAATTTATTATCGCACACAAATGCCCCGTGTTTGATTTAACTGAATCCCTTCTAAACCCTTTTCATCTTTTGTTATGCAAATCACACGCAGCATTTAATGAATCCTGCAGATATCGGCGCTCACCGCTGAACTTTTAAATTTCATAAGGTGAAACGAGCGGCTGGCTGATTTTTAGCAGCTCGAACTCCAACAGTAGATTCATTGGAGCAAGAATATTCCTCATGCGCAAATATTTGACAAATTGAAGAGAAATTGTTTAAGTACTCAAGAGGAAATCTGATATCTTCTCAAGAAACTCGCGAACGGATTATTATTACTAGTATCGCCTGTGGTCCAAATTCGACCAATTGCGTCTGTAGAGTAACGAAATTGAACTTGATTTTCACATAACTAATTGGAATTTCTTTGTATGCAAATTCTTAATTCTTACCTTTACGATGGTGAAAAAATAATGCAATTCACCAACATAATTGTCAAATAAATAAATAATAGCGTTTCCCTAGCGTCCGTTCATATAAAAAGACATTGTTTTTAATAACTACCACAGTAATCAATTTTTTCAATTATTCTTTCCCCTTTCCGTAGATAGTAGTGATAATAAAGCAAAAGCCATATTTCCTATGCCATTTATTAGCCACTAGCTTTGAACGAATTCCAACAACACCGATGGCTCAGTGATGAGCACATGGAACAATGGGAAAGTATGGAGAACCGCAGATGCGAGGTTCGAAACCAGCTCATGGCAAAACTTCACGGTTTTTTCACCACTAAATATTCACCTTTCCCCATTTTTTTTCCAGTTTTGTTGTTACATCATTTGGACTATTTTCCACACTATTTTATCTTATTTTTTCTTCATTTTACACCATCACATTACTGCATCCCCTCTTTTATATATTCCAGAGGGGAGGGGGTGTCTTATTAAATTAAGCAAAATTTCATACACAATCCCTCCATACATCACTTCCACCTATTGTTTCCCCATAGCCCCTTTAAGAACAATAATGTTTTTCTTAATTTTCGAATCCCAGGGCAAAAAATGTCGTCTCTCTCGAAAAGTTGCTAATTTCACCACCCACACTTTCTACACTTATTAACATTTACATCCAAAATTTCGCACACGCATTATAAAAAATGTTTTCTATTAACTAAAATTATTTTCATATTTATCACCCCACCCCTACTTTCGCATAAACTTGCACAGTGAACTGGTAACTCTCTTACATTTTATTCCATTTTACTAAAAAAATATTATTAACTGAATTTTCATATATTTACTCAATTAAACTATACACCAAGGATTTGCATTAAGAGGTAAAATTTGTTACTCTTCAAATACTTTTAGATTAGATTAGATAGACACTACTCGCAAAAAATTGTCGGTTAGTAATAGTATGATCTTAATTGCTGTTGAACGATGTGAGGAGAAATAAACAAACAAATAAAGCGAGAGAAACAACGCTATGAAACTAACGCAAAATACGAGCTTTATTTTAGCTTCTTACTGCTTTTTCGGCAATTTTGTTGTTATTCTGTTTCTGCCACACCTTTTTGATCTTAACGTAAATGTATATAACCAGAGCGGTAAGAAAAATATCTTATCGTTTTTATAAAGAATTTAACTAGTAAATATATTTTTGTCCCATAACACAATGTACATGCACTTAGCCAACTATTTTCGAAGAGACAGCCATAGACGTTTACTCACCGAAGCTTTCCTGAGAAACTTTATCCGAAAAAAGCAAGAGCACAATCTCGTTCAGTCTTCTTCCTGGCAATTAGTCACTAGCGTGTTTCTGCAAAAAATACAAAAAAGGATAGTTAGTATAGAAATTAATTATTCAAACATTTCATTTATTCACGATGTGTTGTCTTAAAAGGTTATGGAATTATTTGAAAAAATAATCGTTAAAACGTGTTTCCCCGGATTTTTTGCAGTAGCTTCCAAATATTGTTCTGGGAGACATTAAGATAACCCAAAAATGAATTTCTTCAATAGAATTGAAATAAAATATTCCACTTGTTGTTTGTTTTGTAAAAAATACTGGAAGTTCCACATAATAAATTAATCTATTTGTAAACATCTACATGTCCCCATCTGTATCCTGTATACTCCCGATATTTAATAATTTTAGATATGTAGACTCTCGGAAATTGGTGATATAAACTAAGATAAATTTAAATATTTGCATTCTAAATCAAGCAATATAAAAATAAATGCAATGAATATCACTTCATTAGAAGATCAATTATTTTTACAATGTTGCTTAATATCACAGCCGTACCCTGTTTAGTACAGCTCATATAACTACCTACAAGAACCAGAATATTATTCGTTTTGTTAGAATTCCCAATGTATGCACATAAATATATATTCTTTGGCAAGTCTGCAAATTTCCGCGCACAACTATTTTGCACTTAACGGGGGCCGACTGTAATTAAATAGGACTGATTTCGCAAGACAACTTTTCTGCAAGCGAATTAATTAAAAATCCAATTAATCCGCGTTATACCTCAGTATTTTCATAGATCTAGTTAACAAAATCAATTAATCTTATAATGGTGCACTTTGTTTTATTGCCTTTTGAAATTTAATTCCACTTTTTTTTTCGTCATAAAAGCTTCAAAGCAAGGAAATAGAAACTCAATTAGAGGCCGGAATGTTGAGTATTAATTAAACGTCCTGCATAGCGCATGCTAACCAAAACTAATTCAATCAGAACCTAAGGCTATGAAAAAGTATACATAGATCCCAAATCCGATATAGAACAACCTTCATACATCAATTGTATCTTTCATAATTATTTTTCAAAATAATGCTTAAGCCGTGTGTCAGTTCGCCAAATATAAGATTTATTATGGTGGTGAATAAATCCAAACATAAATAATAAAATAATACAATTTAAACAACTGGATGCAATTTGACGTAAGGCACGTTTGGTTAGTGTTAATTCATTAATCTTTTTTCCTTTAGACATTTCGTAAAAGGAAAATATTCATTGTCCGAAAAAAGAATTAATGGAAACAATGGAATGCAAAAGGTGACCCCCTACCATTAAAAGTTAGTGAGAACGACACAGATACGCGATAGGTTATAGGACGGGTTACACAAAGAGCGATAGATGATATGTGGGAGGGGTTAAAACAAGCCACAAATGACTAAAGGCAGAGCAGGGTTAAAAGGGTTCGCATTCAAAGGAATTTTTAGATTTTTAAGTATGTTTTTACGGATCACTCTGTAACCTGGGAGCTATTTTCTTGTGTTGTTTTCTGGTAACTTCCTACGGCATTTAAAAACTCGATTTTTGGAATTGTTTTTTAACAAGTAATTGGAGAGACTGTGCATACACACTGTTATAGGATTACCTAATTAATACTTGTGTATCTGGCAATACTCTGTACTACTCTAAGCTAGTGTTACTCTACCACCATATTGTCAATCATGTATTCAGTTCTAAGTAAGCACTCCTAGAATAAAGACCACACATTACATGGTGTCAGAAGTCGGATCATATATAATAAAGTCAAAGCTTATAATAATATATTAGGATGGCTTCACCATCGTCGCCGCCGACGCCAGAGAATAAAATTCCTATAAGTGTCATTAACAATTACCAGTATGGCGCGGACAGTGCTAACCTCAAGAAATTTAATTTAAAGTCTCCAAATCTCGCCGCTGCTTGGAAGTCATGGTATAAGCAGTTTACAATTTTTCTGACTGCCGGGGACCTACAAAACGCAACCGATACTAGGAAAAATTCACTCTTGCTGCACCACATGGGCCCGGATTGTTTCGAGATCTTCGATTCATTTGAAGTCGATGAAGGAACCGCTACACATCAGGAATTAGTGAAAAAATTCGAGGAATATTTCGTCCCAAAAGTTAATATAATAATGGAGCGATATAATTTCTTCACAAGGCGCCAACAAGAAGCGGAGACAATAGATGAATTTGTGACTTCACTAAAGAATCTAAGCAAACAGTGTGATTTTGGTGGACTTAAAGATGACTTAGTGAGAGACCTGTTTATTTGTGGTTTAAGCGGCAAGTTCAATTTCATACGGGAAAAACTACTCAGTGAAGGTGATAAGAAATTGGATACTATTTTGAGCATGGCTAAAGTACTCGAAGCTAACAAAGAACATTCCAAAGAGTTCCGGGATGGCGCGAATGAAGCTAAAAATTTCGTCGGTACCGTTAAAACGGCAAATGGCTATAGCCAGTATTCCAACAAATTCAAGAGTACACATAACCACAAAAGTCCGTCTCCACATGTGAATCAGTCCAACAGACAAAGTCGTCAGCCATATAATAACAGTGCTTCACCCAAGCGTAATGGTGTGTGCAATCGGTGTGGTCAATTGCATAGGAATAAGTGTCCAGCAACAAATGTGACTTGCAACAAATGTAACGGTCGCAATCACTACGCAAAAATGTGCTTTAAGAAGAACTCGAGTCCAAATAAGGCTTTGGTTAGCAACATTGTTGAGGAATCAGACAGGAACATTCAGTCATCGCCAGTTTTTGTAGGAATCATGAGTCAGAACCACAACATACATCAAGATTGGTACATCAAGGTCATCATAAACAACAAATTCGTCACTTGTCAGGTCGATACAGGAGCTCAGGTTAATCTTATGTCGGTATCTCAGTTTAATTCGCTAGGTTTAAGAGAAAATTTAATCAAAAAGTCCGGAATAAAAATTTGCACCTTCACAGGTGAAATTGTACCATCTTTAGGTTACGTTAACCTTAGTTGTCAGCACCAAAATAGAAATTATAACATTAAATTTCACATCTTACACATGTCGTGCAAAACCTTATTAGGTCTAGAAACATTGAAGGTCCTACAAGTAATTGAAGAAAAAGATAATAATGCGTTTGCAAATAACTTAATATGTAATAAGATTGAAAACAATGTAAATATTCCTAATTTTTTAGATAACTATAAGGAAGTTTTTCAAGGTCTAGGATGTCTGAAGAACGAATGTCATTTGATCGTACAAAATAATGTACAGCCCATAGTCGAGCCGCCAAGAAAAGTCCCATTTGCATTAAGAGATGAACTAAAAGCGGAACTTGATCGAATGGAAAACCTGGAAGTAATTAAACGCGTCGAAGAACCTACCTTATGGGTAAGTTCTATTGTCCTTGTTAGAAAGCCTAACGGCCAATTACGTATATGCCTTGACCCCCGTAATCTAAATAAGGTTATTCTACGTCCACACTTTCCTTTTCCTAATATGGACGATATAAAATCAAAATTATCAGGAGCTAAATATTTTACGGCCCTGGATGCTAATTCGGGATTTTGGATGCTACCCCTAGATAAAGAGTCTTCTAGACTCTGCACATTTAACACTCCCTTCGGGAGGTATTGTTTTATGCGTCTTCCATTTGGAATCAATGCAGCTCCAGAAACATTTCATGCTGAAATAGTAAAACATTTTTCAGATATTCCCAACGTAATTATTTACATCGACGATTTTTTGATATATTCTTCTACAAAAGAGGAACATCTTAAAAGTCTAGAGACAGTTCTCAAAAAAGCAAAAGAAATAGGTCTTAAATTCAATGAAAAGAAATCCCAATTTTGTCAGAATGAAATCAAATTCATGGGTCATATTTTTAATGCATCCGGTGTCCGCCCTGATCCGTCAAAAATCGAAGCTATTTGCGCTTTGCCTCGTCCTGTAAATGTCGCCGATTTACAACGTTTCTTAGGTATGGTTAATTACCTAGGATCCTTTATAAAAGGTTTGTCAAACGAAAATTATGAGTTACGTCAACTATTAAAGAAAGATATTGAGTGGCATTGGACCGACAAACATGAACAAGAATTCATTAAATTAAAAACTCTTATTTCAAATGCACCAATTCTTACATACTATGACACTAATAAACAAATTAAGTTATCAGTTGATGCATCTAAATTCGCTGTTGGAGCAGTCATTTATCATGATAATAATCCTATTGCATATGCTTCTGCGACTTTAACTCCTAGTCAACAAAATTATGCACAAATAGAAAAGGAACTGTTTGCTATTTTATTTGGGTGTACAAAGTTTCACCAATACATTTATGGGAAAACTATTCTAGTAGAAAGTGATCATAAGCCTCTAATACCCATTTTTGATAAACCTCTACATAAAGTTCCTGCACGTCTCCAGCGATTCATGTTACGGTTGCAAGCTTATGATATAAAAATTATTTACAAACCCGGAAAAGAAATGATCGTCCCAGATGCATTGTCTAGAGCTCCTATCCCAACCGAAACATTAACCACTTTTGATAAGGATATACAGTTACAATGTAACCTTCTTATGCTAGATTTGGCCATAACTGATGAGAAAATTAAGGAAATTCAAAAAGAAACTTTAAAAGACTCTGTGTTACAAAGTGTTGCTGGCTACTATAAAAATGGATGGCCTGAAAACAAAAAATCAATTAATCCATTAGCTATGCCATATTTTAAAGTAAGAAATGACATACATCTTGTCAATGATATAGTTTTCATGTCCGACCGTATAGTCATACCTAAAAGCCTAAGGTCAAAAATATTAAGTCTACTTCATGAAGGGCACATGGGCTCTGAACGATGCATACGTCTAGCCAAATCATCAGTCTATTGGCCAAATATTAATCAAGAAATAAAAGATATGGTCAATAATTGCGACATATGCATACGTCATCGACCTTCTAATGCCAAAGAGCCAATGCTCCCACATGAAATTGTAAATTTACCTTGGTTCAAAATTGGAGTTGATTTATTTGAGTTTAGTAGCAAAGTATATCTTCTTGTTGTTGACTACTTTTCCAAGTATATAGAAATAGCGCTATTGGATCGCGGCTATTCAAGCAAAAAGCTTATAACTCACTTAAAGTCTATATTCGCTCGTCACGGCATACCGAAAGTTTTAATAAGCGACAACGGACCATCATTCATCTCAGAAGAGTTCAAACTTTTTTGTACTGACTGGGATATTGAACATTGTACATCAAGTCCATACCTACCCAGATCAAACGGTCTAGCAGAAAGATCTGTCCAAACAATTAAAAATTTGTTGCGCAAAAGCATGGAAGAAGGGAAAGACCCTTACGTCGCTTTATTACAATACCGTACCACTCCTAATGCTAGTTCATATTCACCATCTGAATTACTCATGAGTAGGAAATTAAGAACCAAAATCCCATCTACATTTCAGTATCTAAACCCTACACAAGCTGATTATAACAAAATCAAAAATTTTCATAAAAAGAATCAACAGAAAATGAAAACATATTATAACAATAACACAAAACCACTACCAGATCTACAGGAAGGGGATGAAGTATATTATCAAAAATCTCCTGGCTCCAAATGGTATCCCGGAATTGTGGTAAATCAATGTAGAGAACCTCGGTCTTATGTAATAAAAGGTGATAATAATCAATTGCTTCGACGGAATCGCCAACACATAATGAACTCTCCTAAAACACCCTCTCCTGGAAAAGACGTACATGTACCAGATCAAAATATACAGACAGACAGGTTTTCTACTCCATTATTGCAACCCGATATTAACAACAGGTCCATTCCATCAACTTCCTCTTCTGGTTCAGAATTTTACAACAGTCCAAGCCCACAAAGTGAAAATACTGAAAAGGGTTTATTTTCTCGTTTTGGAAGGTTACTTAAACCTCCGACAAGATTAAATTACGATAAATGACATTTTCTCCACTTGAATATTTTGTCTGATACTATTTGAATTTAATAATTATACGAAAGATATTTGTGAATTTAGTAATTTTAAGAAAAATGCTCTTGAGTTTAATAATTGTAAGAAGAATACTATGTCAATTTACAGAACTAATTTGAAGAAAGATACCATTTGTAATTGTAATTGAGTGAAATCTTGAAAGGGGAGATGTTATAGGATTACCTAATTAATACTTGTGTATCTGGCAATACTCTGTACTACTCTAAGCTAGTGTTACTCTACCACCATATTGTCAATCATGTATTCAGTTCTAAGTAAGCACTCCTAGAATAAAGACCACACATTACACACACATTTACTGATTCTTTTTATTCTACGCGTTTCAAAAAATAGTCTACTATTAAAAAATGCCTTAACCACGCTAATAAGCACAACAGTTCTAAAATGAATGATCCCTAATGCAAACTCAAAAATTGTTAACTTGGAAACCGTTTGGAATTTACTCCCCTTATCACATAGTTTTTTCATTATTTTGGCCCTTCTACTATCCCTTAACACTCCTTAATTGAAACACCCTGTATATACCCGTCCCAGCTTTGCCCAGATTTTTCATACTTATAAATTAAAATTGTTGCAGAATGAACGAAACTATTTCAATTTTTACCTGAATTCATGCACGGTAAAACCGTTGTAGAATGCATAAAGATGTTTCATGCACGGAGACGGATTTTAATTTTTTTTCCTTGGGGAACTCAAAATGTTCCAGGGATAAAATAGGCTCATAAACGGCAAAATACTCTACCCATCCTCCTCGACGTTAGCTCGGACATAGAAATAGACAAAGAAGGGAATACTCTGCCTTCCAGTAAAAAATCCATAGTTATTAGCCCCGACAAACACACAAAAATTGTTAATGTGTTTGTTCAAGTTTTGGTATTTGAACTTAGAAAAGCGCAATTATCATGAAATCACAGACCCTAAAAACCCAATTTCATGACAATTCATTTACGATGATAACGTTTGAACTTCGACATTTCGACACCAGATTTAAAATTAGCGATCTTAAAAACCCTTATATATTCATTTACACGGAATCCATCCAAGTTGAGAATTTTCGGTGGCCATATGCATCCCCTATCTTTAATTTGCAAATATTGATAGTAAATTCGAGATCAGAGACCCTAAGAAGACACCCAACAATAAAAAATTTTCCGCACAACCTTCAATTACATAATAGCCTAAAACCTTGACGAAGAACCAAGTTATCCAAAAATGAAAACCCCCTTTGAATCCATTCAGTAGTTTGAGAGACATAAGGTAACAACGCGAAATGGCTTCCTCATTTATACATATATCTACAGATAACATATCCTTGACTAGATGACAAAAGGAACAGAGATTTTGAAGTAACGTACAATAATGAGGGATTTACTAATTACAAACTACGTACCGTCATTGGACTTCTTTTAGCTTTTTTTGTTTAAAACAGGAAAAAAGGCGGGCAGGAAAACAGGAGTGAAGATAATTACAAAATAAATGGACATGCACCCATACAGCAGTTGTGAAGATTTTTAGGGTTTTAAGTGGAAAATAAAACATTTTTATTTATGTAAAAAAAAATTAAGTGTGTTAAAATGTAATTAAAAGTCGGAATATACAGCCTTGGCCAAAAGTATTAGGCACCCTAGTTTTTTGCAGGTATCGTACAAAATAATTCCTAGAAAGAATTATCTTGTTTGTCAATATGTTCCCAACAGTCATTAATGGTAATTAATGTAATGAACCCTTTCCTAGAAGGGTCATAAAATGTCTGGTTGGGAAAATCTGTAATTTTGAGGATTTTGTAAAAAAATTTCAGTTTGCAATTACTGCTCGTAGTGCAAGTAAGTGCCTAAATATTGTTGGTTTTTTAACGGAGTTTGAAGTGTTGGTTACTAATAGTGTGAAAATGCCTAAAACAAGAGAACTTAGTGATCAAGAACGGATGCGAATTCGGTTTTTGTAAGAACAAGGCAAATCTCAAGTTGAAATAGCAAAAACGGTGAAATGTTCTCGTTTTGCGGTGCAAAGTGCTATTAGACGTTTTCTGGACACTGGATCACACAATAATAGACAAAAAACTAGTAGAAAAAGAGTCAGTTCGGAACGTGATGATCGAAATTTGATTCGAGAGTCCCTCAAAAATTTGGAAAAAACGTCTTCTGAGCTCGCTGCTGGTCTATCTGATCAGATTGGCAGAACGATTAGTGCTCGAACCACAAGAAGAAGACTTGTAGATGCAGGGCTGAAAGGTTGCAAGGCTAGGAAGAAGCCATTGCTCTCAGAAAAAAACAAAAAAGATCGTCTTGAATGGGCCTTAAAACATCAATCTTGGACGGAGGCCTATTGGGATAACGTGATATGGTCCGACGAATCAATCTTTGAGGTAAGCTTTATTTTGTATAATTTTAATTATTTATAATGGTGGAATCGATATCTGTCCGTTTGTGAAAGATTTCATGAATATTGAAAATAATGTTAAATTTTTTTAATTTTTCAGGTTTTCGGCACCCCTGGTTCCACGTTTGTGAGGAAGAGGGTAGGTGAAGCTTACCTTCCCGAATGCGTCGTGTCCACAGTTAAACACCGAGGGGGCAGCGTGATGATTTGGATTGTATAGCGTCCTTTGGAGTGGTTGAAATGTTTATTTGTGAAGGACGCATGAATAGCGAAAAATAAATTGCCTTGTTGGAAGAGGTTCTACACCCTTCTATCACGAAGATTTATGGTGACACTAATGCGGACTATATAAAATTCCAACTAGACAACGCGCCATGCCACACATCTGTAGCCAGTAGGCGATATTTGGAAAAAAAAATTTTGACGTCATAAAGTGGCCTGCACAGTCGTCAGATCTCAATCCAATTGAGCATCTTTGGTGCCTTCTGAAACGGAAGACACGGTAGCACAACATCACATCCAAAACAGGACTAAAACAAGTCATCCAGAAAGAGTAGAACGAAATTTCTCCTGAAGAGTGCCTAAAGCTTGTACGCACAATTTCTAAAAAAATAGCTGCGGTAATAAGAGCTAAGGGCGGACCGACAAAATATTAATAGTAAGAATAAAGGTCAATAAGTTACACCTAACTGTATTTTTATTTTCCCCTAATTTACGGAAATAAACTTTTTAGTACGATTTTCAGGGGGTGCCTAATACATTTGGCCAAGGGTGTATGTGCGGCTTTATATATTTCGTTTCAGTACAGTTGTAAGTCCAACATGAATTGTGTTAACTGCCAACCGAATGAAGAAGTAATAACCAAAGGTCAGCTTCATGTTGTTAAAAAAAAAACTCAACTCACAATGTTTAAATAGATCTTCTGTTCTTTAAATTCAGATAAATGTACAACGCGCAAGTCCAACATTGGAAATAGATGACTAATTTGAAATTTTGCACGGGTATATATGTGTGGTCAAGAACTGAACTCAGAGCGTATTCATATCAGTCAAGAGTTCCAAATAATTAAGTTACCAAGGATTTTAGAAAATGAACCGAAATAATAATTAACTTAATGAAAGCCAGACTGGTGAGTAGTTGGATTGGCTGGATGCAATTTTGTGGATAATTATCCGCTGCAGAAGAAGACAATGATTAAATTTTTCTCATTACGTAAATAATTGGCTCGATGCTGTCTTCAGGTTTTCTCATGAACATCCAAGTCTGCAGCACCAAACAAATCGCGGACCGATCGGAGGGAAATTCGAAATCTGAACACCGCCCTGCGGTGCAGTCTCGTCCAAAGGAATAATTACTGAAAATTAATTTTCCATTGCAATTTCGTAAGCGACGCGTTCCAGTTATTGCCTGTTGAGCGTGTCCACATCCGCTGGCCGGTCCAGGATCGAGATTATCGCTGCTAGACCCCAGCATGGACCGACGGACGACGTCGCGAAAAGAACACGACACGGCCCCGCATAATTGTCATCTTCCTTAATTTCGCCATATGAGGTACTTTCACCGCGACTGAATCACTCGCCCACTTGCCGCTGCTGCCACTGTCGGTAAACAAGGAAAGAAATGGAAATAAATTGAGCGGGCAGCGCAAGAAACAAAAGACCGCACAAAAACGGCTTAAGAACCGGATAAAAACATGTCCTGAGTCAGATCAACCTGCTGAGAAATTTTCGTGTCTCCAATGACCCACATAACGTGATGTTTGGGTACAGCGCGAATGGGAAACGCGGGAAAAGATACAGAACCCTAAAACGGAAAAAAAAACGAAAAACAAATGAAAAATGAAAACGAGGCGATCAACAAAGCCCGGCTCCATCTCCAAATCGAACCTCTTGGGCCAGTTAGCCCCGGTGTGCTCAGTACCTGAGAGATACTTTTATTATTCGAAAAATCTCCGTATATTTCTTGTTCTTGCTGCCCTCGTCCTCGGCCGTCGTCTTCTTTTTTCGGTCAGCGCAGCACGGCTGTTGAGATGCTGAATAACTGATGCTGTTGATTGTACGGGGAATCGTCTTTTTTTCGCGGTTTTTTCCTCCTATTTTCATCTTACCTGCTGTTGGCCGCGATGCTCTTGTATTTTATGGCTCCGGAGCACTTCTTTATATGATCTGTGAATTAGTCTTCGTCGTAGCCGTCGCTTTTAACGTTTCTTTTCTTGTTATTCGAAGGCATCTTTCTTCGTCTTTTTGCTCCTCTTTTGGGCCTCCTCTCCTTTTGACGTGAGTGATTTTGATAACCTGTTTTTATGCCTTCCTTTTTCGATTTTACAGTTCTTTGATTGATTTTCTTCATCCAGGGCATAGGGTTATGCCACTTTGCTCAACAGGCACTCTGGCCGCCTTTTGTACGGTAATGCCACGGGCTCTGCCCCTATGCCCACTTAATTACTCTGAGCAACAGGTTGTACACTTTCCTTATTCATAAAAAAAACACTTTCGAAATAACGATCATTTTTAACAGTCAATAAATCACTCAACATTGCAAACCAGTGGCAGTTACGAGTAAGAGGTTGTAAAATTCCAAAAAAACTTTGTAGGGTCCCAAAGTAAGACCTCCTTCAGGGTCTTAGCTGAAAGTCTTCTTATTATTAGAAAATTGGTTGCAAATCTATGATCGTAATTAAGAAAATAAAATAAAAAAAACAGAAATAAATGGAGACGTATCAGCAAAATAAAGAGAGCCAAATACCAACACATTACCCAGAGGCTTTGCTTTACACGCTGTTGTCAAAATTTGTTTAAATTGCCTAAAGCAAACATGAAGAATAGTAAAATTAGAATTTTATACAAAAATACAATTTGAGAAGATTAAGATTGGATTAAGTAGCCAAAAATTAATTAAGTCAAGCTAATTCAGACTCACGCCGTACCATGGACGGGTTAATATAAAAAACTCATGATATTCGTTTCATTTCGTAAATTTCGTAAACGCGTCGAAAAAATCGTAAAATCATCAATCAAATCAAAAAAAATAAATTTGGAACAATGACTTTCTTATAAAATGGCACTATACCAAATGCACTCTATTGAACGAGGGCTTTCGTTTAGAGATTATTCTTATTGCTCTGTTATTTCGCGTCAATTTAGTTGTCAATTATATTACAATTATAAAATACTTTAACTGAATATCGCTTACATGTTTTTTTCAAAATCACCGACCGCGTTGAATAACGATAATTTTGATAACGTTCGAAAACATTATGCACGTCATCGAAATTAATGGTGCCAAAGGACATGGGGCGGGAACATAATGGTTAAAATTGTTTTCAAAATCGGGTAAAATTAGTATATAACAAAATTTCCACTTTCACCCAAATTCGTCCTAACGGCATAGACAATGGAATATAATAAAACATGTACATAACCCACTCAAATTAAACTTTGACTTCGAAATAAGTCCGAAAACGGTGGATTTTTGAGCAGACCTTAATTTCGAATTTCTATTCATATCCGGAAAAAGCCCTAAATTAGAGCCGGGGGGTTTTTAATGTTTAAGCGGTCCAGAGTATTACGATTGGTAGAGCTTTTCATAGTAGACTCTCAGTTTGTGTACATTTATGGGTGCCCACTTCTACGAAATATTTGTAAATTGTCTAACAAAAGAAATGTTTGCAAAATTTTGTAAAATCGACGTGCATACGAAATTTAGGACAATGACACATGTATCATTTCCATATCCACTTTAGTTCATTAAAACATTAGCTTTTATCGTTGAGATTTGGTTCCAAAGTAAATAAAAAGGACAATATCCTTTGGAAGTAGAATTTGCCCCCAAAAATGTAACAATAATGATAATGCAACGAAATAATAAAGTTAATATTTTTGGAGCAAATTGAACGAATCTCGATTATCATTTTGACACTTTTCAAACTACATCAGTATTTGCACTTTTGCAGGAATCTATTCTATTATTTCTTACTACGTTGATAACACTTTGCACAAATGCATAGCTTTTCCAATTCATGCAATTTTTTTCAAAATTTGTTTGTGTGTATAGTAAGTATAGTGTCAAAAAATGGGACAGAACAAAACTATAAAATTTTTGAAAAATTTCAAATGAATTATTTATTATGCAGATACATACTTGTACATTTTTTAAATCGAGGTATGTATTAATTAATTAATATAATAATAATGTATGATATTTAAACAAAAGATATTATTATCCTGTTTTCCAATTTGGACCGTTCTTTACTTAAAGGCCAGACCAACTAACATGCATCTAGTCTATCATATACTATTTGTGGTAACGTACCCTAAAAATTAAAAAAATAAAGAAACGTGAAATTCTCATATTAATCTTTTCCTGTGATCCACCAGCTTTTTACTTTTTTATGTTACACTAATGCCTTTCGTAGATAAATCACTTCTTGTTTTAACGAACCAACCCCCTCATCATCATCGTCTATGAAATATATCACTCTATTTTCAAGCTAACCTGCAAGGATGAACTGGTGACAAGTTACAAATTTGTGGCAAACTATTATAGGCGAAGAAACAAATAATGAGGTCTCGCCATAATGGTTACGATTTTACCATTTTAGGAATGAAACCATAAAAGAGCAGTCATTATAAGAAATTAGTGCTTTGGTTCTTTTATAAATCCCCTCATGTGATACAAGAAACACTATGTGTACTCCAGCATACAAATAGTCTGACTAACTCCACTAATTTACTCTTTAGATTTCAGACACCTTCATTGCGTCATAACTGTAGAATATAGGAACTAGAAGCAATATGATCAAAATGACGGAGATTTACGACATTCAAGTAGAATATAGTGTAGTGCATTGTGTAACATTTTGCTTATAGCTTTCATGTCATAAAATTATTCCACATGATTTAGAAACACGCCCGTAATTTATTGATGCTTGTAAGGGGCCCCTGTCTTGCTTCGAATAAATCACTGGCACGGCACATTTACGAAACAAGAAAGAACCAAAAAAAAAATATCATTTTCCAACAAAATGTTTTCTTTTGAACGAATTTATGATAGAGCCTTTGGAATATTTGAGAGAGTTTATGTGCCAAGAATACCTATACGTCAACACTTGCCACCTGAGGGGTTTCCATATATTTATTTTTTAGTTTTTATCTTCTCAGTGAGCCGAATAAATTCATGAGGCTAATAAATTTAAGAGATTTAACACGTGTTTTGAGCAGAAGTTAGTATAATGAGTGCCTTTTCTTCACACCCGAAATGTTCCAATGGAGGCAGTACAAGTATGTGTTTTGATTTTAAATGAACTGATCTTTTATTTAAAATTGCGTACAGTTTTTATTTGGGATATATTTTGCATATTGCAGATTGAGATCAAAACCGATCAAATTACGTAATTGTTTTACGTGGTGCCTTCAGAGATTGGCCACCTAGTTCAGTTTTGTGGCCTCTCCAAGAAAAGAACATTATACTTTTGTCTCGTCTCAAAAATCATAATTTTGAATTAAATGGCTTATTATATTATATTTAAGGCATAAAAGTTAAGAAATTACTAAATAAAAAATAACTGTTAAGCGCTACATTTGGTCGCTACTTGCACGTAACTCGCTTAGCACTGCCTCCAACGTCCACACCATTATGCGATAGGTCGAAAATTCCAACATACCAATTAGTTAACCCTAATGTCCGCAAAGGATCATGTTGCTCGTAGAGCATTTGTTTTCTTTTGGATCGCCTAGAAGTCGCTTTGCGTTAGCTAGTGGCGACCCAGCCGATCGACAAGCTCTTGATTTGACGCAAATGCGCTATGAACCTCTGGAATGCAGCCAAAATGTCAACTTGTCAGAACAATTATTTTCATAATGTACTGCAAGTGACTTTTAACGTGAACAGATGGCTCAATGGAAACTTGTTAATCAAATGTCGGGCAAATACAAACTGCCATTCCAAATTTGCATAACTCTGGTTTACTTACAAATTGGATTATTTTCTAAGGATTATTGCAGAGTTCAGCGGAACAATTACAGAATCGTTGCATGCCTAGCATTCCTATTTTGTATCTTGGATTTGAAAATATCAGAGCAAAAATATTGCGAGCGTTCTGTTTCAGCAGTTGTCTTCCCCAATAACTCCATTTTCGGCCTCCTTTATAGTTTTTAAAATAACGGTTTGTCTTCCATCTAAAAAAAAACACACACATAAAGCATATCTATAACGCTTTATGGGTTTCCGCACATGTTAACAAGAAAATAAATCCATAAATGTGCAGAGGCTATACATAACAACAAAAGAAGATATCGCCTCTATACTAACCGATTGAGGGCATTCTTTATCACAATTTTTATCTAAACTTTAGCATCATTGTGACAAACCGATCATTTAACTTTATAAATAGCCGTGAACATTTGTTTCACAGCAAAAACGTGAAAAAATAATACAAAATAGTCACCTTCCACTTTTAATCCGTGAAGGAATTAATTTGCCTTTGGAAGCAATAAATAATTTTTGGCATGTGAACAAAAACTTTCTGCAAGATTTAATAGCACCATTAGACATGGAGACGAAAACTTAATAGAAGTCGTCGTCGTCTCAGTTTTTGTTTTTGTGTTCCAAAAGCTATTAAGACTAGACTTCTGGCAGAACTTCTGACGCTTTCTAAAGTGGAGTGAAAGGAAAATATTGATATGAAAATTTGCATATGAATGAGCACAAATGAAATGGAACGAATTGTCCTTTTTAGACTTGTTGTTTTCGTGCAAGGTGGCTAGATCGTTTTATCTCCCGAATAGGCGGACGGCTCACGGTATTGTTACGTTTTTTATGTTGAAGTCATGTCTTTGATTTCTTACTGCTGCTATGATAACTATGCCGAACTATTTCGCTAAAAAAAAGTGTTTATACCTATTGGGACAATATGTAGCGCTGTTGAAGTAATGTCCAGTTTTCATTTTAGAAAGCTGCTTTCTTGACAATTCTTGTGGTTGTGCCAATTGTGTAATTCTAATTAACTAACAAAGAATCTGTTTTCGTCATTCGTTTAATATTTCAAAGCGATATTCATGTGTAGTCTAGTAAATAAGCCGGAAAAAATGGAAAAGTGGTGGTACAGCACCGATTTGATATTTTTTTTCACGTGCTTTTTAGACGTTAGGAACATTAATCAGCATTGACCCCTGCATCACCTCCAAAAATGAGAAAGTTAGGGAGTTTGACCCCCAACAAAGTGCCCTGAAAAGTAGCTGTCATAATTCTGTAGTAGCTCAACAAATTCAAGAATTCCATATTAAAAAAAAATTATGTGTGAATATTACGAGCATTTCAAATTAATATACATGACAATTTTATAAACACTGCAGGAATGTGATTAAAAGACAAAATTTTTTTCAAAACATAGCATTTATTGTGTGGTACAAAATGTGATATTCTGTGTGATAAAATAGTTATTAATTTATCATAATTTTTTTATATAATTTACACCATTTACTTCAATCATTATCTGAATCATATTCGAGAACTGGTACCTAATTCAGGCTTTGTAGCTTTCCTTCGGTATCATTTTCATCTTCCTGTTCGTCCTGCTGTGAAATTTCTGAACTACGAGGCTATTCCTAGTAACAACCCAGCAGGAAATTTACACATGACGGCATCGAGGAAGTCATCAATAAAAGGGCATGTATACTCATTCCAACATCGATGACATTTCTCACGGCGATGTCATTGGAAAGTCATGCATGCCTTTCTGCATGACCACGGAATGTATGGGGTCATCACAAAAATACAAAAAGAAGAAGATTTGGATTACTGAGAAGCGCATGAAACAACAAAACCCCAATAAAACTTCAGCTCACTTGAAACAAACAAACTCCTATGCCTTCCTGTTAGCATGGCTATGTCCTCAGAATTGGCATACATACCTTAGTCATGCATGAAATCATCGATGTACAATTTCACGCAATCTCCAATTTCCTGCTGGGAACAGAACGCTAAAATACATACAGTATACACCCAGTGGAAAACTCCACAACAGACTGACACCACGTACATATGTTACGGATGGGTTTCGCCAGGGGGTCCAAAAGCAAAGGCAAAGGATGGGTTTTGTCAGGAGGTTCTAAAAGCAATTCAATAAATTTATCATAACTCAAATTATAAGTTCGGACCTAAGCATTGGTGAAGTTGCTCGATGCGCAGCCGGACCGGAAAAGAGAGTGATGACAGGCGGTGTCGTGTGAGCTGAAGTTGTATCGCTTAAAACGGTTACCGTACAATTCCCCGACAATTCTGACAAACAATAATCCCGACAGAACTTTTGCCGACATTTTGTAAAAAAAATCGAGAGTTCGCAATTTACCCTTTATTTAAATTTAATAAAAATATTTCTGACATTCTTTCACCGGGAATACATGCGGGCAAATGAATTGCACAACAGTTCCAAATTTCAAGTCGATAGCAGTAGCAATTAATGAGAAAAACCGGATGATTTACGAACAGACAGACAGACACCAAAGAAGAGGTCCTGACCCTACTTCTTCTACTTCCAACTTAAATTTATTTTAGCAGCTTTATATCCACTGGACTAAGGTCAGAATTTACATTTCTCGCAACTGACACACATTCATTTTCCGCACTTCTCAGTTTGATAGGTTATATAGCAGAGGCTCGGAATGGAGAAGAATCGGGAGTGTAGTAGAAAGAATATATTTATGAAAAGCACACCATAACTGAACGAAGCAAAATAACAACACTGACTTTGGGAAAGAAATTGATTACCAGTTGCAGTTTTCATCTGTGTTTTGGGTCCAGATCATCTCTTTGCCATGTAAAAATAACAACAACACTTTAAGCCAAATCTATCCAATTCTATATCGAAGATCCAGATAAATAGTGGAAAAATATTAAACAAATCAACAAACTTCGTTGTAATAGTAATTACATTTTGAATTATCGTATTATATGATTACTACTCTAATCAAATTAATCTAGTGCTCGCTCATTCGATGGCGCCACATGTTTGATTTACACAATTTCTCAATCCTTAAACTGGATCTTTTTAAACCAAACCCAAATCCCGACGAATAATATATCGCATATAATCACGGTTTATTATTTTTCCAAAACTTGACCCTCCAGGTTCTTTTGACTCACTCTGTATATATATTTTTCCGTCACCGAAAATGTACTGTCGTTAAAATAACGGAAAGCGGGCCCAGATGACTCCCTTAAGGTACACATGTGCTCCAGTCAAACGAAATGTGGTGTGTTTTTCCGTGATGCAACAACGGAACTCTTATTACTTCTAGTTTATTATTATTTATTTAATTTGATCAACAGATGGTGTGTTAATTGTTATATGAATTTCTAGATCTTCATCTTCTGAATGTGGAGGTTACACTGTGGAGCCCCCGCGTTTTGCTTGTTTGATGTGGCTAATCTTTATATTTATTTGTCTATAATACCATTAATTAGAGATATTGCTTGTTTACTTTGTTTTCCCAGTAATTAGGTATAGAAAAAAGGAGACCTCATTTAATTTGCGAGTTATGTGTTTGTAGGTATTTGTTACTTATGAAAAAGTGTTTTGTACGTTTTTGTATCAAATGAGCTTCAAAAATATAGTTGGAAATGGAAATCGGAGGTATAGGTAGCTGGACCTAGATGATCCTCGTTATGGCACATTTTTAGAAGCCACAACTTTTTTAGAACGAAATCTTTACTAATCCGTATAGATCAGTATTATTATATTCAACTTGAAAACGAAATGATTTTTGTGATAAAAACATGTTGCTCCAAAAAATGCATCGGATGGTCTAGAAGTTCTGTTTCATTGCTTAATGAAATTAGTATGAGGATCAACTTGAATTTTATTTTATTTACAAATTTTATTAGTATTAGGTCGTGTAATATAAATTTTCCGATTTACTGTGCGCTCACTTCATGACCTCATTCATCGAGTTGATTTTTTTAACTTTTCCCTATGATTTTGCAACGGTGTTCTCCAACGCCAAGAACGTCATCACCAACAACGATATTTAACTTATTCGTTAAGTTTTTTATATGTTTATACGGTTCGTCCATTAACGGTATCATCGACATGTGCCTCGCCACCATTACCCAGTTTTAGGTCGGTCAGAAATATAACTCTTAATTCCTTGATCAATACCATTATAGAAAATGCCTGCAACAATTACGCTTATCAAAAAATTAAAATAGAAATTTAACGATCACTTTATATTAGAACAAAAAAACGTATAGCACTTGAACTGTCAATTCACGACTTATAAGAAATTCTACATTTCATATTACACAACTTGATTTTATTTTCAGGCCCGAAACACTTTTATATTATATTCAAATGTTCAAAATATCAGATGAAATAAAAACATGTTTTTTTTATGTACATAATAGTAAAAATTGGTTGAGCGGTATCTGATACGACCTCGAAAGTTTACTAAATCATTTTGTCAGTAGTTATGGCAAGCGTTGTGCTATCGTGTGATGTGATATTTAACGCATCCTCAGTGAAGGTATTTTTGCTAAGACTCATTCATATTTTGTCCCTAAATAAAGTAACAAGTTTGCAGCGGTGAACTATCACTTTTCGAGCGATTGAAATACAACCAAAATTCTCCATCCTGTTAAGTCGTGGAAGCAATATGGTTTTATAAATGGAAAATCAACAACTAGTAACCTTCCTGAGTTCCATCACTTGATTTTGCAAGTCTTTTAATAACATCAGAAAGTTACACCATATGCACGGACTTGTCTAAAACTTTTATGTATGATCTGCAGGGAACATTGTTCCCCTGGTTGCCTTTGTCTGTTTGCCGATCGTAAAATGCATGAAGTGTTTTCAAGGTGCACATCGTTCTATTTTGTTGCGTTATCTGATGTTCCACAAGGATCTATTCTCGGTCCGCTACTGTTTTTTTATATGGATAATTAAATTACCTTGATAATTGATACTGACAAAATCTTTCGAGTGATAAATAATAATAATGACTGTGGTATTCTTGAACATGACTTTATAACCCTGAAGACTGGTGTCGGACTAACAGTTTGTCTATAAATGTTGGTAAATACTTTAATATGACCTAGGTATACCTTTAGGAAATTTTACTATAGTCTTATACCAGAGAAAGGCATACGAATTTGAGTACACATTTCCGCGAAAAGGCTACTTTATATGATCGTGTGTCACCCTCACGCAAAGCAAACGAAAGACTTTGAATAGTCTATAATTTCTTTATTTCAGAACCAATTCAATTAGTTTTTGCTTTTAAATAAACAAGGGGAATTGTCTAGCATAAACGTGAAAACTGTAGATTTTATATATACATATATTTTTTAGTTGGGGTATGATCTCTGGCTTATATATCGTCAGCATATTTCATCATATCACACTTTCAGCCAATGGCGCTTTCATCAGTGTTGACTGAAAATAGCAAGGAGCCCAGAATTGAGCCCTGAGAAATTCCACTTTTAATTTTCGTAAAATCAGAGATCTAGCCTTTTAAGTAGACACGCCGAGACTTGTATAATTGTAACTTTGTCAGTGTCAATACTTTCTCTGATAGCCTCAGTATTATATTCTAGGAAAACAGGGTCATACATTATGGCCCATCCTGAATTTTTTGCAGGGAAACTACAAATGCTACTATTTTTGTGATCGGGAACAACGTGAAATTTGGGTACGGATTTCAACGCAAATTTTCCATCCTATTGCCTCGCCTCAACTTTGTGTTTACCCGTGCGCGTTTAAATGTTTTGTGCCGATGCACGATGTATTAACCACTTTATTTTTTATCTGGAAAACGGGACGAGACAATTTCTTTTTTGTTGTTGATTATTTTCATTTAGTTAGGATGACCACATGCTTTGGGACCCGTAAACAAATTTCAGGGCACAGTCGTGTTGTACATTCGTTGTATAAAATTAAACATTCTTTATTTAACACTAGAAGACAAATGTAGATCATTGCACAAAATTTTACTAAACGTGCTGTGGTCGGGAATCATGGGATCTTACCCCATGTACCCAAGCTAAATGTTTTATAATTTACTGGGTTTTCCAAAATACGACGGGTTTTGATCGGAACTATTTAGATCATATTTATTTCACCCTTAGGCCGTGAACACACTGTACGCGTTGTACTAGACGAGGAGAGGCGAGCCAAGCCGATCGTGGCCTGTACACACATAGTGCGCATTCATTTGTTTGCTTTCGTCGTGTTAAGACGTTGAATACATTAAATAATAATATTAAAATGAGTTTATCGAAACTTTTATATTAATTTTTTCATTGATAGCCGAAAAGAGTTTTCTAAATTGGAAACGTATCAAAGCTGTTAAGAAGAAGATGGTGCACGAAATTAATTTAGAGAGAGAAGTAACGCTCACAAGTGACTGAAATGATTTTGAATTTAAATAAAACTCATAATAATTGAGCAAGTGACCACAAACTTGGTTTTATTCGAAAGATATTTGTTTATAATTTGATATTTTAATTAAATTGCGGGAATACGAGCACCGCGGCTACCAGCTACGTAGGATGCGCTACTACTACAGTCTAATTTTTTGAAATAAGATTTTCGCCAAATTATCGTTTCAATAAATCGACTGTTTCGGTCGCTGTATTCTATTCTATCAACTAATTTAATTAGATGGCAAAAAATCAACGATTATAGTTGATATTTCTAACCTTTTCTTTCAGTGTGATAAAATTGACCGAGCACTTTTGTTAGCAGCGAAAAAAATCAAACTTTTTGAAGGCTTCAAGCTAAGCATGAAATATACCACGACGCAGCTTGCGATCCAACGGCCTGTGTGCACACACCAACTTGTGCTGGGGACTTGAATGCATCGCCTCGCCACGCAACGCACGCTGTGTGCTCGCGACCTTAGACTATACATGAGATGTACTACACTCCAAGCGATCTAATGAAATAATTCATTCCGTCTTTCATATCTCTCGTGGGCGTTTTCGTGACTTAAATATTATTTCATCAAAAAATCAAGAATCGATTTTGCTACAAGAAATGTTTTTACATATTTTCCTATAAAGCCAATATTTTCGAAGTTTCTCAAAGTTTAAAATGCTGGAGTGTATCACTCACACCACATGGGCGATCCTCTTTTCGTGGCGGAGATATGCAGTCTAAGGGTTAAACCGGAACTTATTATAATTGAAATTTTAAAGTGCGAAAATAATAGAACAAAACAAAAAAAAATTAACTTTTATTATATTTTTTTCATATACAAAAAAATTCCGGAAATGTTCGCAGTTTAATGCAGTATTTTTTTTATATATTTTTTCACTCCTCACCGTTATTATTAGTATACGTATGCAAAGGTACATGCGACTGTGAAAAATTCGTCGATTTTCTTAAGTCGACGTGTGCCTCAACGGTTAGCTTTATTTAAATTTTTTTTTAATTCATTATTACGAATTGTGAGAAATTTTTAATTTGTTTATCGTTCTTCTCAATTTCTTGGGCACTTTTTTTATTCTTTTGCATTGTCGATTTGCACGATTGTGTCACCCAGTAAATATTTTATTATTTCAGTGTGCCAACTGCCTAACCCATTTTCAGCTTAAATATTACAAGGGATGACAATAATACGAATTTTAAGAAAAAGGGAACTCACCCGGAAAAGGTGCCCCAAAATTTGAAGGCGGGCTTCAAGGTACTTTATTATCCTAACAAACGGAAAATTATTGAAAAAATTTGGGCTCGTCCCTTTTTCGAGATATTTAACAAAATAGTTCATACTTTTGAAATATTGAAACTTCCTACTGACTGATTTTTATTTGCCTTTTACTAACTGTTTCGAAGCCCGCTTTAAAATTCATTAATTTTAGGGGGAACCCTTATGGGTGAACTGCCAAGAAAAAATAATAATTCTGAATAAAATCCCGAAACAGAAATTATTTGGACGTCAGTAGATCCCTGCCTTGATGACCACAGTAAAAATAAATAAACGAGGCTGAATTGGTGCACCAGTGCGATGGTATCTCATGGATTAGTAGTTTACGTACAAATTTCGATAAAAAAAATGTAAATACCTAAACAAATTAAAAGATTTTTACGTAATTTATTTTCCCTGATTGAACAGTAGGTAGGCACAACCCGATATTTCTCGAGTATAGAAAATGAGTTGGGAGGCTCGCTCCAAAATTGCAAATAGTGTTTCCGCAGGACCTAAATGTATCCTTTACTATGCGAGCAATAAGTTTACCGGGAAGTGCCACTGAGAGACCATATTGCGAATTGTGTTAATTAAACCCCAAGCCCCGATATTATGTCTGCGAGCCGCCCTATACCCAAAAAAAAATTTTAGAGGCCAGAAACGTCCTAGCCTCTGTGGGTATCTTTCGGGACACATTTTTTAAAATTCTCAAAATACATGCATACAAAGTGCAACTTACAATGAACAGTTCGGCAAGAACGAGACCGCCACAGACCAACACTTTCACTGAAACTGCGCTGGCAAGAACAAATCCACAAACGGGTCACAAATCACACAGGAGTGGCTTTTGTTTGTTTCGTGCGTTCCGTACCATCCACAAACTGCACGCGGGAATCAGGTGAAAAAAATCTAAAAACATTTCCCGAAGAACTCGCAGGCATCACACTTAGCACTTTGCATAAGTCGATCAACCGATCCACACCGCGGCTCCTCGCCGAGCACTAGACATTAGACAATCACTCAGTTTTGGGGTTTCCTCGTTTTTGTGAGCACTCTGGCCGCTAATTTTCCCATTTCACATTTCGTAATTAATCGGGGACGTGATTACTGGTTCGGGTTCGGCGCCAAGCTGCAGTCCAGGTCGGTGGAGGCGAGAGAGCAGAACTTCCAAAAAGTGTTTGCCCGCAGCAGCAGCGGCGACCGCCGATCGCACTCCGAGGGCACCACCAGGTGCGGACCGGATTACGATTGAGAAGTGACTACACGACGTTGCTCGAGCTGGGCCAGAGCTACTGCCACTGCCGTGTGGCAAGTGCTCCACCGGGCCGATTGCTGCTTCTTCTTCAGATTGTTTTATATAAGAAAAGTCGACGCTCCTGCAGCCACCGACGCTCACCTCTGGTGGTCGCAGCCGCCCTCGCCGTCACACCACCACTGCCGTCGCTGAACTGGCCGCTCTCCAGTCGTCACCGCGGTATCATTCAAAATTCAATAAAATGACGACGCCATCTCGTGTCCACTGCATGAAAAATTCACTCGACCTAGCCCAGGACACGTAAGTGGCCAAACTGCAAAAAGGAAGGAAAGGAACGGAATCGAATACTCCGCCGCCGCCGCCACCACCGACGACGACGACGGCTGCCCGCGGAGAGCGCAAGACGCGGAAAAGTCCCTCTTCGTAATCCTCAGAATTCTTAGGCCATCAGTCACACGCTCCTGTGCGGGGCACCCACCGCCACCACCCCACGCCCTACGGGCGAACACCTTGCAAAGGCCTCTTGGCTGTTGGAGGTGAAAAGCCACCCGTCGCAGTGCAACACACAGCGAGCAGAAAAAGACAAGAAAAACTCCTCCGGGAAGGGAAACTCCGGCAAGAAAAAATTTGAAAAAAACTCCGCCTATCGACGACGCCTGCGCACCAGCGGGTGAAACGCGAGCTGCCATTGCGACGACTGCACAACCACACACTAGCGGCCGGCGACCGTTGCAAATCGCCACCTCCTCCTCACCCCACGGTCAGATCGGTTTCTTTGGTTATGTATTAAAGCACACCAGCCGCCACCACTACACTCGCAGTCGCACCGTCCTCGACACGCACTCCCGATCGGGTGAGTTTCTCAAGAAAACTGACGTCGGCAGTCGCCACAAAAGAAATTCCCTGAAAACTCGGTCCTCTCCGCCGAGTGCACAGCTGACGACGGCCGCCGTCGGCCTATGCATCGTCTGCACGCAGACGCCACTCGAATCGGCGGGAAAGCCGCTCCGATTGAAATCCCGCTTCGGAGGAGGTGGTGTGGGGCGAAGCGCTGCTCAGAAATTGACACCGCCCCGGCGCTATTTGCAAATTGCGCGTCGACTTGCTTCTCATCCACTTCTCGTCAAATGGGAAAATCGACTCCGCCCAGGTTTTTTATTACCTTTTTGCACGAAGTAGTCGGCAGCGACATCTGCCATCTGATGGACTTACCTGACATATATTTCATCCCACTATTTCCTTTGTCTTACAAGCGAATTTTTCGGTGTGTCTCGAATAATGTGTCTTTGCTACATGGGAACAATTTAAGGCAAAGAATTTCTTTCTTCGAGTGAACGGTTCTTTTCGCGGAAGGACACGAGGGATTTTAAGGCACCCAGTGTCCTTTGGAGGGAAGTTTTAGACCATTTGAAAAACAAGCGGGAGCCCTGGGTGCACTCGGGCAAATTCGCTATTGTGAAAAGGGAAAATCAAAAATCCTCTTTGCGATAGGGTGATGAAATTCGGTGGTGTTTGGTTAGTTCGATTTGCAAAGGGAAGTCGAAGTGAAGGGTTTTGTGGTTGCTGAGGCGAAATGCGAGAATACACTTGTAAGGGCTACAAAGAGATTTCAAATTTAAAAGAATCGATTCCCGCTTCTTTTATGGTCATAATCGTTTCGACCCGGACGGTGCGTTTTTGTACCACCAATCCTATCAGTGCGATTTGGGTTAATACTATTTTAAAGAATCAAAGCGAACTTCTGGAAAATGGAACATCAGTTATAGAAGTGATTAGAAGCATTAAATGTGTCCCGTTGTGTACCAACAAGTTACAGTGTTTGTTTTTTTAATGTGTTTCTTAGCTGTGTCCACTGTCCACACACTAATCCGATTGCTCAGCCCAAGAGGCAATTTCGGTCGGCATCCTCGGGTTGTTCGCATGTCCACATCACCCGGGTGGCATTTAATTATTTATCATCAACAGGTTGATCACAACCTCCGGCCTTAATATAAAAAAAGAGCAATGATTTAAACGGTTCCTATAGTAATTGACAATTACCTACATCTTTGCTACAATGAAAGTCTACTTCTACTTCTACTAGAAAATCTAGTGTTGTGGATTTAGGACATTGCCGAAACCGGTTCAACAGTGCCATAATCAGTTCAGCACAGAAATTGCTGTCCTCTAGTGGGTTGGGGTGGGAGGTCAAATTAATAAGAGTTAATAGCTTTGGAGAGTATAATGCCAGTAACAATATCGTGCATGAATGCAACACTTTACGGTTGAATAGAGTCGCCCAACCAGTTTATGTCTGACTTCATAGGGAGGAAGACTATACGATTCACGCCGGGGTTGGTGACGTAGACTGAAGCGGAGAAAACGTTTTTGGACTGTTTCGATACGATCTAAATGGACAAAATAATGAGGGGAGCAAACAACTGAAACATTTTCTAAGATAGGTTGGACAAAGGCCAAAGACAATGTTCTTAAGAGGTAGCGATCATTAAAATCTTTAGACCAGCGCTTCACAAAACCAACGGTTGGATTTACAGGATTGGTCATATCGTCAATATCGAATTTAGTATCAATAGTCGGCCCCAAGTAAACAACGTTTTCTTGCTGAGATAAAGGTGCGTCAAGGATTTTGTACGAGTACACAAAAAGAGAAGATTTCCTAGTAAATGGAGACCAATTTATTGGACCATTTCTGAAATCACATTATCGCCAAGTCATCATACCAATAGATCCATGGTTTGAATCGCTGTATGGCACGTGGAGCCATCCTGTTCAAACCACATCTCGCCAGAATCAATTTCGTCGATATTATTGAACAAATTTTCATTGACCATGGTGTGGTAAGGTTCTGCATTAATCGCATTTTTTTCAAAAATTAGGGACCAGATGATACAAGGATGTAATTGGATTGATCTCACTTCAGAAGCGACAATTTTTCTCATTAACCTAGGGGCCATCCATTTTGACCCCTCCCCCCGTTCTTGTTACAGCTGGTCACATTTGTGAGACTCCCCCCTCCCTAGTGTGACGTCACATATTTTGCACTTTTACATCTAGAAATTATTAAATTAAAACAGCAGTTCCGAAATTAGTTTTATTTCCATCAAAATAAAACATTTCAAAAAATCAACAAAACGAAAAACAATTAAATCTATTAATCATATGTCAAATGAAATAGAAACAATGAAATCACGGCAAGGCGCGGTGCGTGTGGCGGCATTTATCAAAGGGCTCTTTAGGCGGTCGGCGCGTGACACTTGTAGAACGAGTGTAAACTCGCCAACAAAACAATTTGAACCTTATGTTTATTAGATTTTTTAATGTGACGTCACGAAATTTAGGACCCCTCCCATCCCTTGTCACACAATGTCACGCTTCGTCGACTCCCTCCTTCTTAACGTGTGACGTAATTTATGGATGGCCATTAAACAATAAATGAGCCTCGTCACTGAACACAATTTTGCGATAAAACAATGATCTTGTGTCTTTAATTTCTCTACCAACTGGATCCTATACGTCATATTTTTCAGACGTGTATAGGTCCGGTGACAATTCCATATAGTATATCTAATATCGTTCTATATAAATTCTATATGGCGATTTACCGTTTCCACCCCCTTGTCATGGGCATCAAATGTCAAATGCGATCAATTATGTGACGTCATTCTAAATCCAATATGGCGGACGATTTTTTTAACAGTTAATTCATTTTGTTGTCTTCTTTCAAAGCTTACTCCCTCCTCTCTGTTTCGAGCATGCTATTCTTGAAAAAAATACTTCCAGGCCTGTCTCACCAGTAATACTTGGGGAGAGGGGAATGACTGGGATTTGGATGAGAGTCCAGTATTGAAAAGAGGGCGGCCTTTTCACGTGCTGGACTACTAGCACTGGCTAGCTCAGGGAGACGGCAGGGATCACCGAAATTGATAAAATTAATTGTGACGACAATTATTATAAAAAAATGGATAAGGGCTATTTTTATAAGGGTTAATCACGAAACCGTTCATGGAGACAAATTTAATACACGTGTTATTGAGTTTATATATCTATACATTCCATAGATTTATTTTCAGGCCCGCAGCCAGCCACCCACACAATGCGCAACATTTTTATTAAAGACATATACCATATAAACGGAGCCCGAAATGAATAAAACCCCGTAACTTTATTCTTGGTCCCTCCTTGCCGGGAATTCCTAAGTTGACCTTCCTGGTCCTTGGTTCCACTTCCCGTTACTTCCAGATCCCGTGTCGTAGGTACCGCTCCTTTCACTTTTTCTGCTCCTCTTTTATTCCCTTATTTTCAACTTTCACTAGATTTATTTTTAACATATACCTTTTTCACTATTCTCTTTTCTGTTCCTGTTCTGTGGGGAACCAAACCGTCTGACCACTCCGCAGGCTGACACCATATTGCGTTTAGAGTGACATCTATAGCTGGTCGTATTCCGTTAGCCAAACCCTTTCATTCGATACCCATGTTGAGGAAGTTTGAAGAAAGGCGTAATCCGCCATTAAGGTCGTCCGATATATTAAGTTTAGAATGAAGTCACAAAGTTGATTGTAACATTTGATACCCATGCCAAGGGGGTAGTAATGAAAAAGCTAAATCGCCATGTTGGGGCGACCGTCATATTGAATATAGAATGATATCAGATATACTATATTGCACACCTGTGCAAAATTTCAAGGCTCTAGCTTAATTAGAACTACTACAACCCTACTGACCTTCAACGAGAAATAAGAAATTACTGCCATAAAGAAGGATTAATCCTCAACAAACCCACTTTCTACCTACATGCACCTCATGCAATATTACAATGAATATGGACTAAATAATTCACCTCGTTGATCAGAAAGAACCAACATTTCAAAAACCTCCACAAGAAAATTGCAAAGACACTCTGACTTTTCTGACGTGATCAAGACTATACAAGGAAATATAAAACAACATACTATAATACTAACAACACCCTAAATGGAATAAATACCGATGGCCTTTGGTGCTAGTGTCCATAATTGTGATATTAGATTTGTAAATTTATTTGCTGTGTTTATTATAAATAAGTAAATAAACATAAATACCGTTCCTCAAGCGTGAATCTATTCATAATTATTCACAAGGTTACACTGAACATAAATTCAGAAGTATAGTGTGCCAGCAGTATTTCATAACCATAGTTTTATTGCTGATTAGGTACCTACGTCTGTCTATTGGCGTTGCAGAATAGGAATATCACCAAAATACCTTTACGAAAAGAAAACAGAAAATAAGGATGGGACATCGAAGACAAATCACCGATGGTTGCATCGAGAAGTCACCATCAAAGGTGATTAAACATCGGCCACTCACCATTGATCTATACCTTCGCCGCATATACTCGTACGAGGTTAGATTAAATGAAAACAGCAGTCCAACGGTATTTATCTTGAAGCTAATATTCTTTAATGCTCTAATCTTTCAAATAGGTGCAAACGTTGCCTAGTGTTGATGAATGATGATGATTGTGGGTTATTTCTAAAATAAAGTATTCCACATTGACGCTCTGGATGAACACCAACGTGGAAGGTTATCCCTCAAATGCTTTCTGTCAGCGTCAGTCCTGATTTCAAAAATAATTTGTCAGTGGGAATAGAAGTCGAAGCAATAAATTAAACGTTTCCTATTTACTAATTACAACACTGATATACTCGTAAGTCATTTATGACATTTTTAGGCTTACCAACGTTATAGAAAAAATGTGACGTTTATATCCGGTCCTCTTATCATAAATAATGTCTCAACAAGAACCTGAATTTAGAATCGGGCACCATTTCGGTCTGCCAAATGCTTAATCAGCCATATGGAAGAATACACATTTTCGAAAATATTTTACGCTTCGGTAAAATTGTGAAGGTCCATTTCAGCATTGGCGAATATTTTACACTTCCAACTTCCGTGTTCATTTTGGTGTGCATAATCGTCCGTCTCGAACGAATGGAATGGACTAATATAACATATGATTTCAACAGGAAAGCGCGACCTGCCACACCACACGCGTAAAAATTATGATATTGAAATTTGGAAACCAAAACTGGTCATCGATTTAGCCTGTTTCAACTTCTTCATTTGGAGCTTTTTTGAAAAGTTAGATCTCTGGGAACCATCCTGAGTTGATTCAACAATTCAAGGAAGAAATTGGGCAGCACATTCATGCAATCCAGTCTTCTTCACATCAAAACGTTTTGTCAAATTTCGTCAAAAGAGTACAGATCTGCTAATAGAGTCGCCCGGTGAGCATTTTACTGACATGAATTTATTTTATGCCTGATGGAAATAATTACACAGTCTCGCGTTTTGCGGGGTATAGGCCAGGCAAAATAAAAGCCGATCTTGGGACAAAATCTCAGTGAAAATTTTCCTTCGGAATTTTGTTTATTTTGGCAGTAGAAATATTCTCTCAAAAATCCTAAGCAAAATCATGTCAATGTTGCACATGAGCGAAGGTCAAAGGTCACGAACATCGTTTTTCTTCATTATCTCGTAAACTATTAGTTTTACGTGACTTTTCGTTATTATAAAATTTGTTCCCCATAATCTGCACAAATGTGGTAAAACATTAATTTTGGGAATTTTTAGAGCATTTATTAAATTTCGTAAGAGACTGCACCTGCAGTGGTAGAGGTAGATCAACGTTGGTGGCAGTTTTAAAAAGCACATTGAGATAGCAGTTGTTTGCTGTGAGTTTGGCGTCGCTGCGTTGAGTAAATCAGAATATGAAATAAAATAATAATGTGCTTGCCGAATTTATGAATCACCCTGTAACTCACACACGGTTGAGACGATCTCCTCCACGCCATACAATTTTTTGTTTGGCTAGGTGAGATCTATCACCTCGCTTATATCTGCATGCGTTATATGAAACACCCTGCATATGCATATAGTACCTTCCTACGTAATTGCACAGTGGAGTTTGCGCCTTTCTCCACCTTTCACAGTCTGATAGTTCGAGGAAGTGATTTTGTATCAGACTATTTATGTGTAGATTTTGATGGGGAGTATATTTTATAATAACCAAAATTCACATAAAACTAATAGTTTACGAGATAATCGAGAAATTCAATGTGCAACACCGGACTTTTGAGATAATATATTTACTGCCCAAATAAACAAAATCTCACAGGAAAATTTCCACTAGGATTTTGTCCCAAGGCCGACTTTTATTTTGCTTATCTTGCCTGGGCGTCAAGAATAAAAAAACCATTTGCAGTATCTGTAGCTCGGGCTAGGCACGCACGATGAATTTCCAATCGCACATGGCCTAGTCCTAAGTGAAGAGATTTCGAAATTCTCTCTTACCGCATGTTCACAAACTGTTGTGCGTAGTTTACAGTAAAAATCATATGAAGCGAAAGTCCTCTCATTTTGTAATACCGACATTCCTATTGGATTGCACATTTATCTATGCATACATTATCTCTGCTCTGCCTTAAGTGGGTAGTCTCATGTTCGATCTTCAAAACATGGATTTTTTTTTGAATATTTTCAAAGTTTAATAAGTTGAGAATATACTGTGAAAATTTTAGACCGATACACTAAGTCATTTTAAAGTTACAGCAAATAATAGGGGAGAGCGTACCCTGCAGCTGCGGCGCTCATACCTCAATGAAAAGTTTCTTCTCCAAACTTTATCCGCGTTTTTCTCGAAACTACTTTTTTTCCGTCGGCTGAAATTGTAACACAATATTCTACACATGAATGGTTCTGTTCGGTACCAGAATTTGATTTTTTTATCCACTTTTTTTTTTTATCTCGAGGTTAAACCGAAAAAAACAGTCGATTTTTGAATTTTTTTTTTAAAAGGCCGCCATTTTGTTATTTTTCACTCAAATATTTTAAATCTGCTACGGGACAGAATGACAACCCTACGGAATAATAATATTTTTGGAATTTTGATTTCAGACGGTTACAAAAGGAGCAAGCAGGGGGCAGCCACCTACTTTTTTTTGAAGAGACCTACTTTACCTCACCAAAATGACGTTAAAAGATTTTTGTTTTATTATATATAATTTTTGTGTGTTATTCAATAGCTAAATAATAACATATAATTATCATAAGAAGATTGTATTTCATTTTCCGCAAAAAAAAATGTTTGAAGACGTTCAGTCAATATCTTTTCAGGGATACCCCAAGCAGGTAATTGTACACAAAAAATATTAATAAATAAATAAATAAAAATAAATCGTGTCAGACATGAAATCCCCCATTACTTCGTTTTCTTGTTGCACATCAATAAATCCAAAATAATAAAGCACACCTCGTTTTAACAGAAATTGTTCGCGGGCTTACATCGTCCACTAGATAATTTATTAAATATGAATATACCCAGTCTTTCCACCTCGCTCCTTACCGCTATCGTGACTAATAGTATTGAACTCCACGGATACACATACTACGCCACAACTGTAATTAAATCACTTCCAATTCCATATAATACCAAGAAAGGATTAGATAATAATTTACGACGAGAACACTGCTGCTAATAATTTGCCATGAAAGCACTAAATGACACGGCTAATTGCGCAACTGAAAATTCATTTAAACACAATAACTCATTGTCTTCGCAGCGTATTATCTAAGACGGGCTTGGTAAGCAGTCGGCAGTGGCAAAATCAATTCCGAGTTCCGGTACCCCACTGCTCTAATGTCGCCAAGCAAAGTGATGGAATAAATTAGAAATTGCATTCCGACCCGTCTCGGGCAGACGGGGTGCGGACAGAGCTATTTCGTGACACGACTTTTTCGCCCGAGAATTTCCGCGCTGAGCTCATTAAGCTGTCGATGGCGGGGAGATTGGCTGATTTAGGAATTCTGCAAATCACGCTTTCCGCAAAACACCGCTTGCCCCCGTCGGAAGTGCCGGTGAACGCAAGCTGCGTGTAATCCTGCCGACAGGAATTCTAATCGGGCGAGCCAGATAGCGTTGCACATTTCATTTGTTCTCCGGATTCGGGCCCCGGAGGAAATTCACAGGTTCATTATGTGACAAGTCATTCATTACGGAGGCTTTGCATTATCCTTACATACCGGCTGACTCCAAGGAAAACAAGACGGGAACACGGAGTGGTACGTCGACTCGGCCAGGATGCCCAGCAGGGTGTCCTTCCCATGTAGCGATAAATTAGTCATCGTTTAATTTATTGTGGAACAGATTTAGCAATTGCCCCAGGTATTGATTCGGTCGGAATGATGGTATGCCGATCTAGTCTGCATTTAATATCGGACTTTCGCCCCGCCGCCGCCGTCTGCGGACTTGCGTCATGTAGAAGACTGAGATTAAATCCCTTCTAAGCAATAGAAGACGCAATTATAGTTCCAACAGGTTATGCCTGCCATAAGTAATACCATTGGTACAATTTAAGGGGGCATAGTAAAGAGTAAACGCGGCCATGTTGTCAAAAAAATTTGTTGTGAATTGCTCAGTAGTGTGTGGCAAATTACCGTGGAAGGTTATAGCATTGTAGAACGTGGCCAAATCATAAAATTTTATTATCAAAATCAGTGCTCCGTTGAAGAAACATTCATCACCGACGAGCGCTACAGATTGATGATAACCAACTTCTTAAATTGAATGATATGGATTCCGACGACATGTGGTTCCAATAGGACGGCGCTACGTGCCACACAGCGCTTGCCACGATGGATATTCTGCACGAGCGATATGAGTGCGACGTGAACTGGCCACGGAGATCGCAAATAAACCGCAAACAGTTAATGCCCTCAAAGTCAACATAACGAACGCCATCCAGCAAATTTAGATTTATCAAAATTGGACAAAATTGGCGGCGGATATTTGAACAACGTTATATTCCATACTTAATGTCATAAAATATTCTTTCACTTTAAATAAAAATGGAGTGGATATCTCACACACAACTTGTTTTACTTACATCCGTCCTCATTGAAAGTCGTCGTTTGAAGGCCGTTTTGCAATAAATTTCAAAAAATATTTTTTCAGAAACTAATAGTGATAATGAAATCCGGTTTCTTGTGTATTAGATTGTAGATCCATATTTATCTTTGAAGGCAATTTATAAGTCAGCTAAAATTCCTCCCTCAACCTTACGATCCCAGTTTCCTGAAGTCCGGCGTTCCCGACGGTTTACGTTTGACATTTCCAGAGATTCCCCGAGTAACGTTCATCTGCAACCAAAATTTAATACAGGTTTTTAAATTGTTTGAGAGTACCCATCGAGTGACCGATCCTTTTTTTAATTTCCAATTTGTAACAAAATGGCGGACACTCAATACTGAATCTTCTACCTAAAAAGCGTGGCAAAAAAATAGAAAAGAATTAAAATATAGGAAAACGGATTGGTCGCTCTAAGCAAAATTTCATAAGCTTTTAAAAACCGAGTCGGACTTGCACACGAAGGGTTCCGTACCATCGTACAATATATAACACTATGTACTTTTTAAAAACTTTTGTAAAAGAAACAAGAGAGGCGCTATAACATAATCGACATTTTTTCTTTCTGATTTGCATGGCCGCCATTTTGAAATTCGCCATCTTGGTTTTTTCATTATTTTTTGTTGTGGCGGCAATAGAAATACACACTTTGCGAAAATTTCAACTCACTACCTATTACGGTTCATGAGATACGGTCCGCTGACAGACAGACGGACGGACGGAGACTTAGTAATAGGGTCCCGTAGGACACCCTTTGGCTACGGAGCATAACAAAAAACAAATTAAGAAGATCTGTGCAACCGCCTTTGAAAACATGGATTCGAGACCAACGCGTTTAAAATTTAGGAATAAGATTTGCAAACAACCGACGCTACCCGCAGTGGGCCCATATCCCAATAAAGAAGCCCAAAGTCTGCAAATTTGTAGAGGGGGGTATTTTGAGTCGCAGATAACGAGTTTGAGGTTGAAGAAAAAACAAAATGGCAATGGCACAAATTTCGCAAGAAGTTTTTCATGTGTAAATTTTTATAGTTTTACTTTACCTGGACATGTTGTACCTCATCCGAAAGGCAACAAGATGTGCAATTAACCGTTTAAAAATAAAAAATTTTTTGTGTTGATTACATGAATTTTGGAGAAAAAATTGGAGAAACGTGATTTTAAGGTAATTTTTCACTTTCGCAAGTGACTGTACCTGCAGGTACATTAAACATTTGTAGATGTTTAGCATAAGTTTGATGTCGCTGCGTTACTTAGGTCAAAAGATTTTTTATCTTTTTTTGATTTGAATAATTGAATTGAATTTGAATTATGATTTCCGAATTTATTAATCACCCTGTAACTCCCAAACGATTGAGATGCCCCCCCCCCCCCCCCCCTCCCATTGGATACGACTTTATGTTTGTCTAGATGAGATCTATCACCCCATTCATGTTTGTCGCGCAAAGGTGAATTATTAATCTTTTTTTCTATGGTCCGAAGGAAACGCCTCCTTTCAATTTTTTTTTTAATTCTTGTCATTTTCTTGAATTTTTTTTTATATTGTAAACATCCTAGTGCACGGACAAAACTAAATAGTCTTCTTCTAAAACACATTTTGTTTATTTTTTCCGAACTTTTGGAGTGGAATTATGATGACGGAATGAAGAGCGGACAACTTTTGCAGCCTTAACTTGGGCGTTCAATCTATCAAAATAAAATTATTTTAAATACTTTAATACAAGTACAATCATCTGTAAACATTTTAAGCTCTATGTAAGTACCTACGTATATTAAAAAAATTCTGAAAAATTGTCATTTTGCATAAAAAAAATAAAGAGAAAGACTCCTAAGGGGCTCATAGCCATTGAAACTTAAAAAAATGTATTTTGAAAATTTAAGCCAAAAAGAAATCTATTTTGCGACCCTGTTAACATAGGGGTGCCTCTTGAAAGGATGGCATGCAGTTGGACTTTGATAATTTATTTTGACCATATTTTGAACGACAAAATTTTTTGTGTGCACATAGGAAGAATGTTTCGCTTTTGTGAGTTGTCACTCATTTCATTGGGTATTTATATTGTTCCTCTATCAATTTAGTTATCCTAAAAAAGCACTAAATATTAGGTAGATATGTAAAACCGTAGAATTAGGTTTGACCGCTTATTATCTGCATAAAAGAAGCATTTATGTCGTTAACCGGTATAGGGATTAGCCACTGCGTCGCCGGCCGGGCGCGTTTTATCGAATTTATTGATCGTTCCCAAATGCATAAACAAGATAAGAGATCTATCGAGGAATTGTCTCCGCAACTCGGCGCACGAATTCCAAATGTGTGTCGCTGCCCAACTCATGTCCGATAATTCTCCGTTAATTCGAAGTTAGCGTCTAACTTCTTTTTTTCGCGCGAGCATTCGAATCGGAAAATTAGCAAATAAATCGCCGTTTTCTTCGCCGAATTGGTGAGCCCTTGTTGGTCGACTTGGCGTGCGATTGTCCAACGTGAGAGCGATTGTCGTTCGCGTCGGGAAGAATTTATCTAGCAGCTGCGGTGAGAGGCTGATTTTATCAGACAGATGCGAGAGTTCATATCGCGGTGTTATTTGAGAAATGTGAAATAATTGCAGCAATCGGGTTTTCCCCCAAACAAGCGCGAACAGAAGACAGCAGCGGCGACAACATCGATTTGCACTTAGTTACAAAGCACACCAGGCCCCCATACATTGTGCCCGGCGAGCACGAAAAATTCTGCAACTAAGACGAATTCTTTTTTATCGCGGGCGCAAATAGCTGTACAAATCCACCTTTAAGTTAGTGGTTATCTCGGAGAAAATCATGGGTTAGTCCCCGCAGTCACCATTCGGCTGGAGCATGTGTAAGGTGCTCGCTCGCCCGCCACCGCCGTCGCGGCCACAGCCTCTACATCCGCTATAGTCGCGGCTAATTTCATCGTACAATTTGTCACAGAAAATGCGATCTTATCGGCTAACAAGAATCAAAGCGAGTTTTTGCGGAAGGTTTTGCTTGGTGATACCTTTCGAGCGCGCCATTGCCTGAGAATGTTGTGAACTTTACCTTTAATTGTCCGTGACTAAGCTGTGTGGAAATTTCTTACTCTCCGCGAAAAACAAGAGAAAACAAACAATTTATCGCCGCAACGAGCTACACCCATGTAGAGCTGATTGAGTCTTCTTTGGCAATTTCCTGGCAATTTCTAAAGTTTTCCGATTTCTGCACACATTTTCTAACTTTCCTCCCTGCCCGTAAATTGTGTTTCGAAACCATTTTAGTCGCCTTTGGTCCTTTGTCGAAAACTTGGGTTATTTGTTTCTCCTTAAAGCTATAACTAACGAAAGCATTTCGAAATCCCGACTGTGGCAAATTCGAAAAGTACCCAAATAAAAAATTACTTATGCAAACTTACCCCACGTTCCAAGAATACGTCCAAGGATTCATCCCACATGGAAACCTGGAAAGAAAGAAAAAGAGCTTTAGTTTCCTATTCATCCTTCCAAGGATCTTAGCAAAGGTACGAAACAAAACGGCTTTTCCTCGTTGTCGATTAAAACTCGTAGTGCTTAACGGTAAAGACCTGCATTACCGTTGTGTCCTTCTTCCAGGACACATTTTCTATCTTATTCGAGAGGCCCTCTGCTGTTAAATAGGAAATAAGGAAAACATGGTGACAAAAGAGAGAACATTGCTGAGGGTTTGTGAAATGGATGGCGGAAGGATGTCTGTGCAGTACGCTTTTTATTTCAAGTCTATCGAAGGGAGCTTTTGCGATGTTTTAAAGGGTTGAAACATGTTTGAAGAAGTTTGAGATGATTGTTTCAGTTCTTTGGCACTTAATGCCGGAATGGAATAAAATAAAGCAGTACGGAAGAGCAGTGAACTATCGGACATTCTGAGTTGCTCGTTATTGCAGTCATCTCATCCCTTCCGTTTTCTAAATATGGCTACTAGATTTCAGCACTTCAGGAATGGTTGCATTGGTTACATCTTAAAAGGAAGACTTGTCTCTGACGAAAATTCAAATGGGTTAAAAACTTGTCAAGTGGGAGCTGGATTACCTCATAAAGGGTTGCGTTCACGTTTAGGTACCTACTTTTGTTTTAATAGGACAACAAATAATTAGAAATCTGTTTAATATGTATAATAAGAATTTTCCGATTTTTATAGTATTTATCACATTGCTTTTATTAGTTTAAAAACATTAAGTACTTCTTAATTACGTAAAGTAAATCATTGTATTAATGGGACATTCCATATAATTTTGCATAGAATACACATTAAAATTGTCTAGTGGTACCCTTACTTTAAAATGAACAAAACAATGTAGTTAAACATTAATAATCCTTTAGAAACAATACGAAAGAGCGCAATATTAAAAGGATATCCCATTCAGTTGCAGATTTTATAGGTACATATCTATCTTCTTCTTCTTCTTGGAAGCTCGGGACCTATTTTGTTTCAGTTGGTATATGTCAGCCATAAGCGTCGCGCGTTAGTCATTTGAATTGAACAGCAGTGTTTTTTATGCTTCTTTTAATTTTATTTATGCAGGTACCTAATATTCTTAGTATTTATGAGTGTGATACGAAAATATTTGAATATATTTTAAGCATTTTGGTAAGAACTCCTTAAACTTTTTTAGGTGAAACGTGGAAAAACTTTAAATTACTAACATTAAATACAAGTATCAAGGCAAACTACTCTTGAGATTTCTGAAAAACGCTGGAATTAAAAGAGTATACGCCACAGTGGTTGAACATGAACAGGGCATCAGTAATTGGCATTCCTCGATAACTCGTTAAGTGTTCATATTGACCCAGCTGTTGTCCCTATAATCAAGTTTAGTTACTTGGTACTTCTAGAAGCTAATAAAAGGCACTTTTTTGCGAATTTGTTTTAATGACCTTTTCAAACATTTGAATTAAATTGGTTCGAATATTTTATTACGATACATTTAAACAATACTCAGAAAATTTCACATGCAGAAATATTGAATTTTGCAATTATGTGGAAGGCCTTTTAAAAAACATTGTTACGTGTTCCCCGCGAGCATGTATAGATTTAGTTCAGTGAAGTTGGGGGGTTCCACTTTCAGCTTTGCGAATCATATATGTATGTATGCTGAGAAAATATACTAGGCTGTTTTTTACATTAAATATATTTTTTTGCCAATCGCTTTATTGCAATTTTAAACTTATTAAAAAAAATGTAATTATATCGAATTGGAGGACTTTGCAACAAAAGCGTGTGTTTTTTATTTTTTTTGTAACAATAATTATATTTGTCAATTTTTAGTCTTAAAATAAATAAATCAAAAATTTTTTTTAAAAGCAATTGTTTTTTTTAAACTGAAATGAACTAAAACGCAGATAATAAATTTTCACAGATGACTTACAACATTTGTAAAAAGAAAACTATAGGACGCTTAGCATTGTAATAAAGCATGTTAATAGTGTATTGTAGGAACATAACAGGAACAGTAATATTTCATGAGCGCTCATATATAAATATTTATATATATGGTATGAGGTGTTGACACACTGTCGACCTTTGAACACACCCAAAAGCCATTATTTCTTTTACTCTGATTGATAATTTCTCAATTTGCCTAACTCTGACGCTTCCTTATTGCACGGTTTTTTGTCAATAAAATACAAATTACAGCTAATTTTTTTAATAATAATAGATGCTGATTCTTTTTTATAAATTATTTTATTGTCATGAGAACCAAATCCGTGTGAAAAATTTCAGCACAATAGGATAACGGCAAGTGGGTCAAATTTCAATCACAAATTTAAGCCATTAACAAACTCACGTCTTTGCATTTCATTCATATTTCTATAAACTAGCGATTTCATCTAGAGATATTTCAATTTTTCTCTTCAATTTCGAAAAACAACCCATGCTGCCTCTTTACTTCATTTCCAGGGGTAAACAGTTGTTTCATTATTTCGAAATGTTTTTCTATTTTAGTTTTTTTACAAATTTTGACAGTATGAGTAAATTTATTTGTCATCATTTTACATCCCCTCTCCTATGTATCCCAGCGAAGCGGGGTGGTCCAATATTTGGATATTTTAATGGCAGGTTCAAAATCAGCGACCCCGAAAACTCTTTAGTGCAGATTTTCAGTTTGTCAATAGTCAATAGTTTGAGGTTTAACGTTTTCGGGGGTCATATTAGATCGCCATCTTGAATGTAAAAATTTTATAAAATTATTTTATTGTGATCGGTTCTTAATATGTATGCAAAATTTCAAATTATTAAGACGTCTATAAGCGAGTGAAAATTAATTTTTAAAAATGCGTTACAAACATTTTCCAAATTTTTCTAAATAAAAACGTTTAAAAGCCATGGAGTTCCAGTGGAAGTTTCAAACTTCAACAACTGTAACAATTGTGTTCGCCACCAGTAAAACAATAACTTCTGGAAAATAAATATTTGTTTCAACATTAAACGAACTGCAAATAACGACACTTATTCTGAATTGAATTCTTATAACATATGTAATTTCATATTCTGGATAAAAAATAACAGGGCAAAGGAAGAAATTAATTTCCACGAAATTATTAATTCCCGTTAACGCAAAAAATTATGCGTATAGCGGATAGCGCTCCATAAATATTGTTGACAACTTTTGAACCAAATTGCTGGCCAGTAATGTTTTTATACCAAGAAGCGAAATAAGGCCCTAAAAGAATTTACAAAAAGTTGACAAAGGTCTTATTCAAGCATTGCAGAAAAGCAATTTGCCTGAAAACAGAAATGGATGTAAGGGCCTGCCCACAATTCCCAGATGCATACACCAAATAAAGAGCCGCTCAGTCATGCAGCAACTCCCAATAATGTGCCTTCGATGTGCGTACCTGTCCTTGAACGGAAGCACTCGCTCCCCCGGCATCTTATTAGAATTCAGCAAACATCGGAGCTCAAGAATGTAAACAAATTGTTGTTCGTCATTGCACACATGAGTACGTTTCTGCGATTTTAATAAACGACAAACATAAACGCGGGGCCTGCTTCCGTACGTGATATGTTCGTACAACCGGCGGACTCCGCCTTCCCGCTTGACAAAGAACTGCGGGCCTTCTTCCAATATTTTCGGTCTGATTGTTGATTTATTTTTGGCAGGCACGTGACACGGCTGAGCGTCGTTCCCGCAATTATTCAGAGCAGTAAGTGAAGAAATATGGCGAACGCAGCTTGCTTTATTTGTAAAGTTAAATTTCTTAATTCACCAGGCGGATAAATCTCGAGAACTGTTAAATCACCTGCACGTTGTAGGGCAGACATATCAATCAGCACGCAATCTAATCTGCTTTGGGGAATTCCAGGAGCTACTATGGAAATTTTGCATGCGAACATAATATAATGCCTAATTAGACACTCAAGATTTTATCTAACGTCTTGACAAGGAGGCAAATTCAATATGCGCATTTCACGCACTACGCTTGCATGCCTCTCCTGTCCTGTTGAAGATTGGAAAGTTGCACTGGCGAAATGAGGGCTATTAATATTTTTTCGTTCGGCCAAGTCTGGGAGGAGGAGACAGACGTTAATTAAGATTCGCCCGGGGGTTCGTGATTAATTAAAGCCCGGAAAGATGTGATTAATCAATTACGAGGAGGCTTTTAAAAAAGCACCTCCACGGTGTATAAGCACCGTACGTAGTTGCACCTCTGACTCTCCGAGTGCCTGGCAACATTTATCCATTCTCGTTTCAAAGTAGCTCCTTTTTCGAGGAGACTCTGGTAGAATATTCCAATTTGTCTCGACATCGCCGGGACTACATTCTGATTTATTCCGAGCCTGCCTGTATCCTTGCACTCCTTTGCACTGGCAGCCGAACACTTTTATTATTCATAACTTTCCAGATGAGTTGACATCCTCAATAAATTTTGCGCTCCCTCTGCGTCCCGTCACAGCTCTGAATTTATGCAAGAGTGCACAAATGCATATTTTTCTAACCCTTCCGATAAGTCGGTAGTCACCCCAAAAGAAGAAGTTTCGCGCAATTATTGTTGCGAAGATAGACGCCTGCCTGCAAGGGAATTTATGAAAATGCATCCCCCTGAGAAAGTGTACGAAAGTGCATGCGGTTAAAGTGTTTGTTCCCGCGGTCCCAGACGAGATTCTCTCGCCTGTCGGCCTACCTGTGGAGGTACTCCCTGCGGAAGGGTTAGCTATTACCGGTATTGTCTTTCCACAGTATACAAATAGCCGTGAAAGGTTGCTGCAGGGTAGAATTTCACGGTATTATTAATTTTAGCTCGCTCATATCTGGCAGATATCGGTTCTCGATGTTTTCACAGCCAATGACCCGTGAGATATAATCGCTGGAATTACAGGCGATTTTTCATTCTAGGGCCCCGAAGGTTTGTATGGAAATTGTAACGGACCCAACTTTATCTGTTGTTCGTTTTAAGGTCTGCTAGAAATTCAGTTCTTGGTAATTGAATATATGAAAATATAGCAGTGAGATAAAACAGCAGCCAGAAATTTTTCAGTTCATTTTTCTAATCTCTTTAGTTTTAATGATTCCCAAATTGTTTCGTTTGGTGCATTGCATGTAAATTTCTTTGGGGAAATTAAAGTAACTTTTGAATAAAAAATTCGATGCAAACAGGGAACTCAGCGAACTTGGATCGTTATTTTGAATTTACATACCTCCGATTTTGATTTGACAAAATATGAAATAAAGATTTGCTAAAACTAATACGAAAGAACCTTAATATGTAATGAAGCGCCACCGATACCGAGCGACCAAAAAAAGGCAAATTTCAGACCAAAGATATTTTGTAAAAGAAAATTTCTCAGTTAGTAAATATTTTGCAAAAGGCCAATTTTCCTTTCACGTATTGTTTAGTACCCGAGTCTGTGTCACACGGGCTTTACAATGAATCTGGAAAAGCCGAAGTTACCTCTCATTTGTCCGCCATCTTGAAAATAAGTGTGCGAACGGTTTTCAAGGGATATCTCGCTAACTATTCCTCGTGCTAAAATTCTCAACAGAGATTTTTTACAGAGAATCAAATTCTCTACAATTCTTTTTAAATAACTTTTCACGGAAAATTAATAATAAAGAAGTTAGAAGCCGGAAAAGGCGAAAATATTTGATCAAAAAATCTTTGAAACGCTGTAACTTTTGTATTTTGAATTTCACAAAAAAAAAAATGCATTAGACATTTTTTCATCTTGCAATTAATTTTGTCTGTTTATACAAGGTGGGCCAAAAGAAGTCATCCGATGTTGTTTGGCTCTCATTTTTTTTGCTAAATGAAAAACTTGGATTCTGTTTTTTGATTATGTTTACTTCAACCTTTGGAATTTTATTGGTCAAGTCGAGAAGATGATATCGGCCAAATGGGTGCCGTCACAATTAATTGCCATACGGGCTCGTTTTATGGCATTTTGCATCACTTCGGCGAGAACTTCGGGCGACAGATTCTCGCACTCGTGTCGAATGTTGTCCTTGAGGGCTTCAAGGGTCTCGGGCTTGTTCACGTAAACACGGGACTTCATAAAACCCCACAAAAAAAGTCTGGAACGGTTAAATCGGGCGATCTTGCGGGCCAGTGCAAATCGCCAAAACGAAAGATGAGGCGACCCGGGAACGCCGCCTTCAGAATATCGGTTGTGGCTTGCGCAGTGTGTGCCATTGCTCCGTCCTGTTGGAACTACATGTCCTCCAGTTCTAATTCGTCCAATTGCGGCAGAAAAAACTCGGTTAACATGGCCCTATAGCGCGCACCGTCCACTGAAGTTCTCGCCGAAGTGATGAAAAATGCCATAAAACGAGCCCGTATGGCAAACAATTGTGACGGCGCCCATTTGGCCGATATCATCTTCTCGACTTGACCAATAAAATTCCAAAGGTTCAAATAAACATAATCAAAACACAGAATCCAAGTTTTTCATTTAGAAAAAAAATGAGAGCAAAACAACATCGAATGACTTCTTTTGGCCCACCTTGTATTTTCAATTATTATAACTTTCAAGAGTCTTACAGGATCACAAAAGAAGGGCAGACATGTTTGTACATGTGACAAACATTTCGATGCCATGGAAAACATATCTTTTTTGTCGGATTTTCTTGAAACTTGATTCTACAATATAAATATGTAATGGGACAGGTGTTTCAGCATTTCTCAAGATTCGAACCCTAAGAAGTAAAAGTGGGTATGAAAACTTTGTGAGGGGAGTCAAATTTTTTTTTACGGATTTAAGTGAAACTTTGCATAAATAACATATAATGCATGTAATGATAATGAATGAGGTATTTTAGTACTATCAAAAATTCAGCAATTTTTAGATTATTGACATGATTGATGATCTAGGAAAAATCCCTAATGCATGTTTTGTACAATTTAAAATGAAATAGTTACAGATTTTTTGATCAAATATTTCCGGCTTTCCTTTTCCGGCTTCTAACTTGTTTATTATTACTTTTAAACGAACAAGTTATTTAATAAGAATTGTAGAGAACTTGATTCTAGTAAAGGTTAGCCACATATCGCTAAAAGACCATCTTATTTTCAAGATGACGGACAAATGGAGGAGGAGTAGAGTCTCCGAAACTCAGTTTCACACCACCATTGAACCCCCAACAGATTTTTAAAAAAATACTTCATACCCAAAATGCTCAGATGGCTCCTTTTTTTCGACCATTTGACGAATTGCGACTTTAGTAGGATGAAATAAAATGTAAGCGATTCCTCTCAAAATTTTTTCTATCGTTTCACTTTGACGTGATATTGTGCTATGCCGCCCGCCCGGCCGTCATGCTAAATTTGTTGAAAGAGTTTTCAAAAGTATGAAGCTTTATGATTTTTATATAGAGGATACAAATATTCGCTATTTTTGCTCTGCTGCAGTTTCCCAAATTGCTGTAATAGCAAATATCATGAATTTAATATGTGTAACTACTTCTGTGCCTTTTTTACCATATAATAAACGAGTATACATACCTGAAATTTTTTTAATAAATTTAAATAATCGCAAGAAGTAGCCATTCATCACAGCTAAATACTTTATTCAACGAAGTGCCATCGGCTCTTCTTTTTTTGAAACTTGAGAAACGTTTTGGTTGATTTTGATATCAATTTGGATTTGATTTACAGCTTTCAACAAATATGCAAATCTGATTCCAACTTTGTTGCCTTGAAATGGTACGAACAAAATTAATTTGTCAAGGAAGAAGTTAATCCAACGATTATTTATTATGTTAATAACTCTCCCGATAATAAAGTTCCACCGACCGATGTGGTGACCTGTAAAGTTTTGGCGGAAATTTATGCGCTGAAATTCTGTCGAGCAGCAAACATACAGCAATATTTCGGCCGCATGTTCGACCGTTGGCGCTGATGCGTGATTTCATTTATAATAATTACGGACTTTTGCATCTACCTGCCAACGCGGCCGCTGCAAGTTAATCGCCATTAACCAACTTGGTCGAATTTAAATATCAATCAAGGAAGCGCTGCAAACGGTGGGCGCAGCGATGAGCGAGCCCATAAAATACAGGTGACATGGGGGCAACTGTGCTGCGGCCCAGCAAGAGCCATTACCATAAAAGTCGATGTGGTTTTGGCGTCGCTGGCGAATTACAACTCTTTAGCTGGAAAATTACCATAAAATTGCGAGTGACTACATTCGAAGGCGTTTTCATTCATAATTTCCTGGGAGTCCTCGCACCGACCGACCGCAAAGACAAAGGGGCAGAAGAAGAGGCAGACAAGCGATCTTAATTACCCGTGCAATTATGGTAATTCTGTGAAGAAGCCCAAACAAACGGCCACACCCAGATGGCGGTGAAGAGCGCCCCAGCCGCGCCAGAATATGCTCCCTCAAATATAATTGGTTACCCGATACCGCGGAATTGGGGTCAAATTCGTCGGCACAACCTGCCGCGAAGCAAATTCAGGATCTGTGGTGTGGTGTCTCCTCCAGTTGAAGATAAAATCCGGCGAACAATGGCAGCAGCTAAATGGGATGAGTGCGGTTTTTGGTGCTTCGCGAAGTCACATTCTTACCGCAGCGACGGCCGACGGACGCAACAGAGATCCGAGCTCTCCCAGCACGCATAAATAAAACGGCCGCCCGAGGCTATTTTGCATAATTATGTCGAAGGGGTGTCTATCATAGAATTGTACGGTTTATGGCTACCCATTCATCTTGAACAGCGCTTCTTCGCTGCGGCCGCGGCCGGTGTGCGCAGGTAAAATGGTAATTTATGGATTTCATCCGCGGCCCATTGTGTTCCTTCGGCTTCTCTCCATTACTCCCGGCCCGTGTAACTACTGCTGAATAGATGGATTCATTACTCAGTCGATCATCAAAAAAATCGCGATTAGTTTTTAACCCGCCAAATGAATGAGCCATTAACGCAGTGTTCCTTGCCGTCCTCATCAACGGATAATCAACGGAAATCCCGCATGTTGTTGGCGAGAGTTAATTAGCATTCGTTAATACGAACGGCAGGCATTTCACTTCGCTCGGATTCAAATTATTATTTTTCTCTGAGTCGAAGCAAGTACCCGTGTATCAGTGAGTGTGTGTGTTACGCCATGCGGTGGAATTGGGGCAGTCATAAATAGTAACATTGTAAGTAATTGCACCGGTTTTTTTTTTAAAGGATTCGTTCTTGAATCCAACTAGTTTTTATCTTGGAGTTCCCAAGTAATGGGAAAGTGGTCGTCATCAACTGCAATTCTTAGAAGAATAAACCTATCTTAAAAAAAATTCACCTGCACGTATGGTGTTAGACATATTTGCTATTTATGACCGTGCATCTATTCAAGTGTTTCGCAGTGTATGTATTAGTTTATCATAAAATGTCCAAAACACTTTTACATTCTTGTGACAGTTTTTATAAAAATATATCATTACAAAATAAACACGAGGTTATTTTAATAGGTACTTTAAGTAGGTAGCTACCAATTAAGAATTTTGTTTAAACTTTAATATTTTAATTAAAGCAGACGGGACCCATTCGACATCCCAGTTGAAATAGTAAATATAATGGGTCCCGCCTGCTTTAATTGTAATATTAAAGTGTAATTAAAATTCTTATTTGGTGGCTACCTACTTAAAGTATTAAAATGGCTTCGTTTTTTTAGTCGGGCTCTTTGGTCATTTTTCAAGAAGTTTTTTTTTACACCTTTTAAAGTTCCACATAAGTACACCAAGTATGTAATGTCACGTCATCCTCGCAACAGGCAACTCGTACTCATAACTAGTGATTTCGCATAATACCATGATGATAGTACCTACATATTGTATTTTCGTCCAGACATTGTCTTTGGTACCTTATGGTAATGACGTCACGTGGCTTATCGTATTCTGCTCATCAATAGCTTGCACTTGATACCCATGTCGTAAGGAATGTTAGGAAAAATGGAATCCGCCATCTTGAGGCGTCCCCGCCTTATTGGATTTAGAATGACGTCGCATAGATTATAGTATTTTACTCGTCAAACCCTTTCATTTGGTATCCATTTGGAGTTGTAAAGAAAGAGGTGATTCGTAATTTTGGGGAGTCCGCCATATTGGATTTAGAATGACGTAACATAGTTTATCGTCGTCTACTCGTCAAACCATCTGATACCCATGTTAAGGGGGTTGTGAAGATTTAGGTAATCTGACAGCTTGGGGCGTCCACCATATTGGATTTAGAATGACGTTACATAGTTTATTCTACCCGTCAAGTCCTTTCATTTGATACCCATGTCAAAGGGAGTTATGAAGGATAAAGCAAAATGACGGCTGCCATATTTATTTTTCACAAAGTATCCTACAGCTAGGTATATCCCAAGATTAAGGTGAATCTAACGGCACCTCATTTATGAAAATCCATCGAACCGTTTAGACTACAGGATGCGTCAAATAAATAGACATATGTACATACATACCCTTCCTTCTCGGACAGTCGAGTCGGGTAAAAAGAGCACTTAATGTTATAAATATAGCAAAAATAGTAATATTTCTTCAATTGCTTGTGTTTCCACATATTTGTAGTAAGAAACAGAAAATAACACCGTGCAATTTCTTTTCAATATAATTCACACTTAAAAGTCTACATAACCGGTTACGTAGATGCAAACATTTTTTGTAAACCCGGGCGCGCACTGGGACTTTTAGTAGCATGTAGTCGTGGTAATCTTACGAGGGGCGCGCCATATATAGATAGTAACACTACATTTAATTTTAAATCAAGATTTTTATTAGCACGGCTGGACCAAAAGTTAAACCCCGAACTTAAAAGAAGATTAGAAAATACTGAAATTAAGAATGAAATTCTTGAAATTAAGATTCGATTAATTTGATTGAGCTTTGGGTGGCATTGTATATTGGGACTAAAAAAATTCATATTTAAATTTTTAAATGTAGAAAACATAATGCTTACCAGTTCTCAAGTAGTATTTTAGGGCACACTTAGTCACATATTCCACTAAAAATCACTTGCTTCAGATATCCAAACACCAAAATGCCACTTTAGAAAATGTTCTGAAAAAAAAGGAAAAAAAATATGAATTTCTGGTTCGAGATGTTTGCAGTAGGTAGTTCTATAAAAAATTATGGTGAATAGTCAACTGGTAAAGTTTTAATTTATTCATTTGATTTTATAAAGATAACTTCCAAATTAAAACATCATGCTACGTTATGAATTTTTATCAGCAAATTTTTTCTCAAGTAATCCAGCTTTGCCGAATGTATAGCAGAACATACAAACTACATCAGAAATTGTACGAGTGTTATTCTAAAGTACTTAGGAGGCGTTTTCGTGATCAGAAAGTGAGACATGTACGCCTCCAAATACACAGGGCGTTTCGCATAAAGCATGCCAAAATAAGTAGGGTGATAGATCTCACCTAGGCAAACAAAAAATTGTATGGCAGAGGCCGTTTCGAGTTACAGGGTGATTCATAAATTCGATTATTACACATTCTTATTTTTGTTTTATTTTTTTATTTCTATTTAATGCAGCGATAACAAACCCACGCCAAGCAACTACAATCTCATTGTCGTTTCCAAAAATGCCACCAATGTTGATCTACTTCTACCACTGCAAGTAGGTACAGTCACTTGCGAATGTCAGAAATGTTCTGAAATCTCCTAAAATTCAGTTTTTTGTTTCTTACATTGTCTCGAAAATTCATGTAATTAATACACTTTATTTTTTATTGTCACCCTTCAAAAAGGTACCTACAACATATGCAGGTAGAGAAAGGATATACAAATTTATACGTAGGAAACCTTTTGCGGAATATTAAAAAGATGTGCATTTAGAAACATTTTAACTCAAATTACTTTTGTAACATACAACAATTAACTGCAATATGTTTTTAATTTAATCAAAATCATTTTGGGATTACTTGGAGTTAAATTTATTAGTGTTTGATGAATCTGACAACTTATTGCGTTTCTCGAAACCGTCTTTTTTTATCACTTATTTAGTATAAAAATAGGATCACCGTAAATATATAGAAATTGTGTTCACCGTTATTTCATTGTTTTAAACATTTTTCAAAAGGTGGTAGACTACACGCGAATGATCTTGACCTTATCCTAAAAAATGCCGCGACGAACGACTACTACTGTATAAAAACAGGCTACGTTCAAAGACATTGTTACAATACCTAAAAGTATGTACAATTCAAAAATGCAAAAGCAATCAGCCTGATCCACTGAAAATTTAATGCATATCTAGATTTCTTCATGGTATTTTAATGAAAATGTGTATTTGAGAGTCTTCGTGATCGCTGATTTTAAATTAAACTTTTAATTAGAATACCTGCGTAATTAGGCGCAGCCGGTCTAATATCTAAAATTATAATGCGTTGGAATATTCTTGGTGAGTGAATTTGTAGCTGCAGTAGCCACGCGACATCTCGGTATTCATTCCACAACTCTGTATCCAAAGACGTAATAGTACAAGGTGCTTGCGCTAAAAAAGTGCGATGTGCAAGGAAGCTGCATGTTAATGTACTGAGAGCCGCCCCTTTCTGCACTTTGACCTACCGTAACCAACGTTGTTCGTAGAGCACAAACAGCGCTTAAACAGAGCTTTGTCTCAACGAGGATATGAAAGTTAACAACATCCCATAAAATTTTCTTTCATTTGTACACCAGTGCCCGCCGTAAAACCTCCCCACGAGAAGGCGCCCGCCGCGGCGCGGACGAAGCGAAAAAATCACGCTTAGCATCCGTTTACGATTGCAGTCATCCAGACGCGCCCCATCGAATGGGATCCGTTTCCACTGATCCCGTATTTGTTTGGAGCACTCGTTTCGTGTCCTCGTAATAAATCCCGGGCTTTCTGATTGGCTGTGCAACACACAGAGTCAACAGCACCGCGCCCGAGAAATGAACTTGGTGAACGGTAGGTGAAATTATGCGGGGAGCGGTATTCTTTAATGCCTCATGAAAGAGGATATAAAGTGGAGGACCATTTAATTTTGCAGTTAATCGAAAAGTTCAACACGATAATGTAATTTTGGCTGGGCCTTTTGTTGTCCTCGGGCAGATTAGTTCCACTTTATGCTCCCACAAGGAAGGGTTTTATATTACCAAATTCTGATCGAAGATTATCCTTTTATTGGTTTCCTCATGTATCCTGCCGGTCGGGTAGACGTTATTTCGTGATTCATTGGAATTTCGCTGATGAAATCATAAAAATTTTTACAGGACGTAATTTATATTGAAAACAAGTGGAAAATATGCGACCCAAATGGCTCCACAGAATTATGAAATTGTCGTACGGTGGTGCGGTTGTTGTCATTGTACTGGGTTGTGGCGGTTTTGATAAAATAGCTCATATATTTTTAGATTCCTCTTCAAACAATTTTGCAACGGATTTACTCCTCGCTTTTATAATTTTTTATTGCTTGCTCAACATGACCATCTTCGTGAGAGGGGAGTTTTGGTAAGATATTAAGAAGAACAAATGTGCAAAGAATTATACGTAAAGAGCTTCCATAGCTTTTAAAGGCCAATATTAATATTTATATTAACACATAAGTATATTTTGAGTCCAGTAATATTCGGTTTTCGTTAAAAAGGTATGTTTTCACACTTTTTTTCTGGTTTATTTTAATTGATAGTGTCTAGTGTTGAGTTTGTATACGTTTTTAGTGACCCTCACTAGAAAATAAGCTACTTCTGGCCTTCTGCTGAGCTTCCTCTAAAATTAACTTAAAATCTAGAGCAAACAAAGTTTCCGCTAGATTTTTGTTCACCAAGCGAAAAACACTAGAAATCTATTGGCAACACTGAAATTCTGGTGAACTGGACTGATTTTGGATGTGAATTCTCTGAAATTCTAGTTGTTTGATTCTGAAATACATTGAAAGCTTGAAACAGCGGTAAATATATCACCCAGGGACAACAGATGGAGACTTTTAATGATGTATGTGCGTTTTGTCGGGATTGCTTGCAGGTGCAACTAGCTAATGTGTCCAGCGCACGCGTCTCTCCGTATAAACCTCAAGTAATCATTCACTAACTGGCTTTCCAGCAAAGATGGACCTTTGCAGGCTTTCCTACACGAACCCCGAATTCTGTTGGTCTTCCTACTCACTTAAAATTCACTAGATGGGTTTACGACTAGCATGTATAAAGGCTTTCCTTTACTTATCCCCTGAAGATTTTCCAACTTACAGGCTTTCCTGATCTCATTGGGTCTTTCCTAAGAGTAGACAATTATTGTTTGTACCGTGATTTCCTGCCAATATATGTTGAAAACTGTTTATATATAGTTGATCTAATTAATTTGTTTCTCTCATTACAAACACCAATTAAGCCTTAAGATTCGTTGCAGTATTATATTGTGTTGCTATTATTATTTTCGCTTAGTTGTATTCTTTAATTTGCATTTAAATTCATTTTGCTTATTCTTTCGATTTTCTCGAATTATTTTTTGATGCATTATTTATATTTATTTATTATTATATCTTATTTATATAAATAAGTAAAGTTTTTAGCGTTGTTGCCTTGTATGTACCAAACTACTGAATGAATTCAAATAGGGTTTTCACTGTTGCATAGCTTAGTTCTTCAGCAAGGTTTAAGGTTATATATAATTTTGAGGTTTTAATATGGCGGATTAAATATGGCGACCGAAAAAGTTCAACTTCAAAGGATTGCGGTAGAAATGTGTCCTTTTATGTTTTCGGGGTCTCTGATCTAGAATCTACTCTCGAAGCTTATCAAATAATCGATAAAAAAAATAAAAACAAAAGTGGTTATCAGTTAAAAAATTTAGGCGTATAAAAGCGTTGATCAGTTACTAACTGGTTGAAAATTGGTTATTTCCTATGTACATAAATCTTAAATGAGAATTTATGTGTATGTAAGGCAGCACTCTACTATTATATTTTTTTTATGTATATCGTACAACTAAAATGTATAAATTATCAATAAAACAGGTTCAATCTACGTCTAAAAATCATTTACGGCACTAAATACGGTTTTTGCCGGATTGTTCCCTCTTCAGAGATTCGCACCACACCACGCTCCGGGATGCGGACGCACGTTCGGCGCCTTATAAAAGCCACAATTTTAGGCTTACAACATTTTTAGTTGTGTGTAGAATTGTTCTACAACTTCTATTTAGACACATTTTCCAATCCAATAACTAGAAAAGGTCGAAAATCGACATTGAACTATGGTTTACCATTTTACTTTACCCTATCATTACTTTTATTTGAATTTTAAATGGCATTTACCTTATCTGCAAGACAAACAAGTCTGTTAAAACTGTGGCTTACATTAACACCAGTACGTCTGAGTAATCCGAGTTTAATAGAATGTTAAGTGACGAACATGCGACCTTTATTCCAAGATGGCGGCATGTTCTTCAAGATCTTTTGGGACTTTTGTATTTTGTTCCAGGCTATCCAAATAATACCTCCACCAATGTTTACCTTGTTAAACTAATTTTCCTGACTTGGGCCGAATTTTGGCCATTATGCTGTACTAATTGTAATACATGCCAAAACCAAGCAATAATTTATTGTTCTATCAATTAGAGCGTCCGTTTATGGTATAAGGGCAATGCGACGTAACTAACAAAAGAAAAACCTGCTTTTGTGAAAAGATACAGATCTATTTATTAATTACTTATAATGATTACCTGCGAGCAGTCATACTTTCAACTCTTTTTTGACGAGAAAAAGTACGGCTAAAAGTTCTGATAATTTCTTTTTCAAACGATAACTTACTATTATGAAGACAACAAGATGCTTACTGCGATCAATGGAAGTCAGGAAAAGTCAAAGAAAAGTTTAATCTGCGATCAGCTAATAAGTTAGCGCCATGGACCGCGGCAGTGGCATTCAAAAATTGTGCATATTTAATCGCCGAAAGCCATCAGCGCCGGTGCAGATGAACATGGCCGCTTTGGTGTAACACAATCTCCGAAAATGCTAATTGGATATCTTCCTCGTTTATCTGCTTAAAGAGTAACAAATGTTTCGGGCTAGTCCCCGGCCGACGTCAGCATCCCTCAACGTCCGCCGGTTGGCCGGGCCGCGGCACATTTTGCACAGCTCGCGCACACTTGATGCACTCGCGATTATCGAACCGATAGTGAGGATAGAGCCGCGGCTAGGTTGCATGACGGAGGATTTGCTGTGTTTGATCAGCTCGAGTCGGCGCACGAGAAGCGATCGTTAAAAACGTCTCTGCGAGATTGCACAAGACGATAGACTATCCGACCATCCACGCCGGTTCGGCACTGTCTAGATCTTCACAATACCGTACCAGAAGGTAGATTGCGGGTCTAATTGCTTCGCAGGTGTGGTAATAATTTTATGCATGCCTGTGAAGCGCTATTTGGTGATCCATCTTGGTAATGGACTCTTAGTGGCTCGCATGCTGGTCATTTGAAGCGACTGGTCTCCAGCTCCGTTAGCGGAGAATTTCTGCTTAATTAAGAAAAATTACGGGAGGCGATGACACCGGGCGTTGCCTGCTTCGTGTGGGCAATCCGTCTGTCGTGCAGTCGCACCTTTCCCATGTTCCACATTTGCCAGGAGCCCGGCGAGCAAAAATCAAAATTACATTCACTTTCCACGACTGTGCAGCGACCTCGCACAAAGGTCCCAGCAAATTAGATTTGCTCACAAACATCAGCAAAAAAGTCGGTGGAAATTAATTTAGCAGCACCCCGGAAGGGAATCAAAGGGAGCTCCTCTCACATATCAATAAATAAACTTCCACTCGAGGCTCTCATATTTTCCACTTTGTCTACGCGCCAAGGTAGCGCCGTAGAAAGGGTTAAGGAAGTGTTTGCTCGGCGGGCCCAGGGTGGCGGTGCCGTCATGTCGCTCAGCCAATTTGTATTGATAGGAGCGAGGGAACACAAATGAAAAAGCTTTTGCGAGGCACAAACAGAAGTAATAATGGTGAGGAATAAAGGAAATATCTTGCGACGTAACTTTTGCTAATGCAATTGTCTTTCCTCTCAGTAGCACTTCCCGGGCGCTATTGTTTTCTTCTTGCGTTTTTGCCCGACGGGTGGGCGGCGGGCGTCTGACGGCAGGCGGCGCCGCCGGGGGACGGGGTTTATGCGACTTATATGTTTTTGTGCGATTCGATTTATCAATTTATTGTTCAATTTGTGAAATTGAGCAATAAATACCGACTCAATGATTTGTGCACCAATAAAATCGAACGTGAAGTAAATGGATTGAGTTAAGCACTTAAGGAGTTCTTCGGCCCGGGGGATTTTGGCCATTATTAACAATTTGATTTAATGTAGGAACTAATAGTACGTGATTGCGGCAGAAAAATGAGCTTTCTTTTATAGTTTGTAGAAGGGTTATGTTAGTGCAAATAAACAAATTTTTTCGAACATTTAAACGAAACAAGATTCATCAACAGAAAATGGTTATATGAGAAAGGTGAGAATTTCAGAGACTATCAAAAAATATCTCACAAGATATGTATAAACAAAAATATCAAAAAAGGAAGTCAGGAATCTTATTGAGTATATGAGTACCAACATACATATGTATATGAGATATGCCAGATGCAAGAATCAATGAAGGGAACTTCAAATATATTAACAAAAATTTCAATGCCACCCGTTCTCGTAACTCGTGCTTCTAAATTTTAATAAAACACCAGTTATGGTATGAAAGATATCTTCAATGCCGAAGTAATTTATGGAATAGTGGTTTTTTTTAAGTCAATTTTCTTTAGGCACGGTAAAGTAAAATCGATTCATGAAAATGAAAACGTTACTAAAGGCTGCAACGCTCCACTCCACTGATGCGCTAGAGGATTCCTATAAAATTGGGTCCCTATATGTTATCTAGGTCGCCGATCTCAAATATAACATCAAAATTTTAAAATTCAAATTGGCGGATCCAATATGGCACCGAAATTTGTCAACTTTAACGAATTGCTATGAAGACTGGTCCTTTTATGTTTTCGGGGTCGCTGATCTCGTATTTACTATCAAAATGTAAAAATTCAGAATGGCGAAACCAACATGGTGACCGAAAATTCCCAACTTTAACTATGTGATCAAATGTGAATTTTGCGAAGTACACACACACTACTATATAATAACAGAATACACTCTATTTATTTCTATTTGCTTACTCAAAACTTAGAACCAAAAGAAAATTTTTTAATTTAATTATTAAGGGATATCAAATATTCGCTTATTTTGATTATTAACTAACTAGTCGTTTCCGTCGCTTCGCTCAGCTACGCTACGCTTGCCGTGCATTTGTATTATTCAATCAAATCAGAAAAAAAATAACAAACATCAATACTTTTGAATTCTGCAATGTCCAGATGAAATTTTCCAACTTGTATTTCATTGAATCGAACATACGTGAAATAACCTTATTTGAACTAAAAGGGGATGTTTAAAGGTATTCCTAATGGTTTGTTTTAATTATGAAACGAATTTTAATATTTTACTCTTGAAGTTTTCAAGCAAAAGGGTATAATTTTGTAGCGGAAAATCCGATTGGTATAATTTATGCCTCGATGGATGGAGCTAAGTAGAAGCTAAATTTGACTTGCTTGCTTTTAAATTGAAAAAAATGTGAAAAATATGTCATGAAATCGATTATCTTGACCAAATCGGGAGTCAAATTTTGTTTAACTTGAATGCATTTCAATTATTAATTATTGTGTTCTGGTTTGGTAAAAAAATGTAAAAAAGCGAGGGAAAGTCTATGATGATGGACAGCATAACATTTTTATTATAATTAATTTTTTGAACGTGTGCTTTATGATAAAACTAGCAAATCCGTCCTGGCTTTACCTGGGCTTTTCCATACTTATAAGTAAATTAAAACTGTTGCAGAATATGAATATTTAAATTTGTTTACGCGATATGCATGAAACTGTTTCATGCGTGGGGATGGATTTTAATTTTTGCCGCGGTGACCAAAAATATTCCCGGGATAAAAAGTAAAATCAAAAAACCGTTTAAAAACCAATATAGGAGAAGTTCGGGAAAAGCAGTTTAAACAATGTAATCAGTTGCTGTGTTCAATGTGAATGAAAATCAATGTAATATTTTATCGATTTAATCACTCTAATGAACTGTTTATTTCACGGCAAAGAATGACAATAAAACATCATTTAACATTTGAGTCGTTGTTTTGTCGCTTTCTGCTTTGGTTAAAGTGGCCTGGTCTCAAGGCAGTAAAGTGACCTCGTAGGCCATATAAGAAAAACAAAAAAAACTGTTGAAAATAAAAAAGTATATGTTCTTGCTGTTTAAGGGGGTCTACTAGTGTGAAAAATTTCAAAAATCAATTTTTCTTTTTTTGCATATTTCGATAGTCTATACCTTTAAAAATAACATACTAAAATTTCAAGTGCATATCTCAAATAGTTTTTGAGTTACAGCCATATTAAGAGCAGCCGTTCATCGGTTCGAAAGTTGCGATCAAAAAACAGAATTCTGAGCAAAATCGAATTAAAGTTTGACTTTACAGAAGAAAAACAAAGTTTATCAACGAAAAAGCTACTTAGAAACGCACTGATTAAAGTTTGTTTACACAACAAACACAACAGAGAATCACAGGGAACGTAGTTGCTCTGCTGTGAACCAAAAATAGCGCGGATTTAGCGCGTCGATTAGGCTTCCGTTATTACAGAGTACTTGAAGTACTTTTTTTAACGACACAACTAAAAGTTAAAAAAACGCATAACTTCGTTATTTTCTTACGGATTTGAGTTTAGTTTGCAGCGTTTTACTCGGAAATAGTTGAACAAAAATAAAAGCCAATAAAAAAAAAATCGAAAATTTAGCCATATAGGCCCCTTAAACTTTAGACGCGTTTTTCTCGAAACTACATTTGTCAAATTGGCTGCAGTTATAACTCGAAGACAAATCATCCGATCGATTTGATTTTTATTGCAGCTTCTTTCAAAGAAGTTTCTACGTACCATGAACCTCCAGTTTTTTGATCAAATCAAAAATGTAATTTTGACAGCCCAAAAATCATTAAATTTTCGCGCGAAATTTGCAATTTTTTTTAGAAACTCCGCCATTTTGTTAAATTCAAATTTTTTTTTTAGCCCGAGGGTCATGGTACGGGAAAAACCTTTAAGTTTAATAAACTTTTTTGTTTTTTTGATTTCAGGCACTGTGAAGGTCGCTATCACTGCAGCCGTTTAGTGACTTTTTTTTTTGGAGCCTTGGGAGATTGCAAATAACTTGCTAAATTTTCGATTTTTTGGTCCGAAAATTTTATCATGGATTTACTATATATCCACAAAAGTATCCTTAAAATATTAAAACATTCCATTCAGTAGTTTTCTTTAAAAAAAATTCCCAAATATCACCTTTTTTGAGGCGGTCACACTAGTAGACCCCTTTAACTTTCATTCCAGAGCAGGAAGAAGGATTGTTGCAACACATTTTAGAAATGGAACAGCGATTTTATGGATGTAGGCAACTTCACCCAACCAGGCTACTTACCCTGCTGGTTAATCTTCCATTTTGGTTTTAATCTTAAAAATACTATCACATTTTTAATATAGGTGAAAATAACAATATGTTATCAAAACTATATTAGTTTGAGAAAATAAATCAAAAAAGGAAACGTAGCAAATGTTTATATTTATCTCATAGGTAGTCATTCAAGGCTAAGGGTGGCCACTTTGCGTTTACATATGTCCGACAAAATACCTTCCAGTGAAAGTGCTATAAAAATCGGTAAAACAGTCCCCGAGATTACAACGGACACACAGAAAGTTTGGGTTTGGATTTTGGTTTCATATAAAGAAAAAGGCAGTTATTTTGACACTGAAGACCCTAATAGACCCAATAGGTATCATATGAAAATTCATTAAGGTGGACAACTTTTGACCGCCATCTTAAACTTGGAAATTTCGATAGCAGATTTAAAATCAGCGTTTTCAAATATTTTATATTCATTTGCACGGAAATCCGTTCAAGTTGAGAATTTTTGGTTGCCATATTGGATCCGCAATCTTTAGTTTCCAAATTTCCATGGTAAATTCGAGACAAGTGACCCCAAAAACAAAAGTCATGATTATACTAGTTTGCATAGCAATTCATTGAAGTTAGAATTTTACAGTGAGTGTAATTTAAAAACGCACAGGAGCAGGATATAATTGGTTTTATGATCGAGCTAAGTAAAAATGGAGGAATTCTTTGTTTAGCTGATTATACCTGTGTTCAATGTATAACAAAAACTTAACAATATCCAATATTCACTCACATATCTGTAAACTATAAAATAGCATGTATATCGGATCAGTATTTCCCAAGTTATAAGCGCTTCGTCTAAATTGGCCAATTGCGAAATGTTTACACGTCTTGTGAATAGTTTGCCGGTTAGTAATAAACTGGATATGATTGAATGCTTGCCATTGCAAACCATTGTGGCATTGTGTATTGATAAATTAAATTTGAAAATCAATGCGAAGTCTAACCCACATTTAGATAAGTAATATCAACACTCAATAGCTGATATCAATGATAGTCGACAGCTGATTTTCTTGCTCTCTTCAGTTTTGCAGCGAGGTTTGCGATATATTTTCCGTACGTGTAGGTATGTATACGCGTTGAAAAAACCTGTAGCAGAAAAGCTAAATTTTTCACCGAATTGTGAGGACCCATAATTGCGCCTTTGATGAGCGTTATAGATTTAGGAGTAAAATCAAGATTTAAGCACATTGCGCTTTGAAATTTTGAAAAAATTTAAATTTTTTTTTTAATATTTCTATTGTTAATGTATTTAAGATTGTATTCCAAAACGAATTTTTCAAACATTCATAAAATTGACGTAGTTATGATGCCTCAAAGTTGCAGCGGCAAGCGCGATGCGATGCGAGCATTTTTCTCGAAACAGGATTTTTCAAAACGGTCACCACGATATCTCAAGTTCTACTTGACGAGATTTTCTTCAAATTTATACAGAATCATCCTTATACTAGCCGCTATCGCCTGAACTACGATTTTGTTTATGCGATAAATAGTTTTTTTTTAAAAAAAATCAAAATATCTTTCGTGGTTTCTGAGAAAAAAAATCTTAAAATCTTGCTCCAAAAATGACGTTCAAATCGCAATACCCCCTTAAACAAATATTCCTATAATAATCTAAGAAAAACGCCTGACAATGAGACGCAAGGAATTATGATATTTTTCTTGTAAAATTCAAATTATTGAGGTCAGGACGACGATGACGATGCTAAAGGAGAAAAAGGCAAGACGGTACAATAGCATATTATAAATCATCCGCAAACATGGTAATTGAGGATGTCATCTTAACAACTGGACCGCACCAATAATAAAAAATGTCTGCTCGTCTCTGAACTCCCTCAATTGACTGCATCGCAAGATAGTGCTGCATCAAAGGAGGATCGAACAAAACGAGCTCCGGAAGACTCCCACTAGTGTCCTCTTGTGGAAACATCAATTTAAGCCACGGCAAACATAGAGGATCTGCAGTTGAGAATGAAATTCGGTCCTAAGGACTGCATCCTGTAGGCATGTCAACAAATTGAATCCGCTTCGAGGGCCCCTTGAATGGAATTGCGGGGCGAATCACGTAAAATGTAAGCTCAGGAATATACCGAGGATACGCCGCATATGTGAGCTCTGAATAGCAATCTAATGAGGTCATGAAGGATAATGTCGTTTTACGTTTTATTTTTTATGCTTTCACATGGGAGCACTCCTATTTCAATCACTGAGCCGAACTGAAGGTGGGCTTACATGGGAGCAAATAAGGAGCACATCTCTAACGTACTTGAGCTGATGTGGATGACTAATACGAGACGCTTTTATCTGTCAAGAATCTAGTCATGTGTGCTACATATTTTATTTCCAAACAGATAGCTTCTGCGGAGGAAGGTCTTTGGATGTTCAGTTGAAATGAAGCCACGTAAAATGAGAAAATACTTCGACGGAAACAAATTTGATAAAAGACTCCGTCGGAGATATGCACGAGACAAGCCAACTCCTCAGCGTCTTGTGCTCGGAAATTGTGAAAGAGCATACTTTCCACAAGGAGGACCATTCCTTCTTCCATCTATCCGGATACTCTCTGTAAGGTTTTTCAGGAATCCCAAATCAAAATTATTCCGGAGAGGACAAATATTGTCTTTCTCAATAATTTCACAAAAAAATTTGTATATTAAAAAATGCCTCAGATTTGATGTTTCCATTTGGAACCAGTTGTGCATTTCCCCACGTGGTTAACAGCAGCAGTGTCTGGAAAAATAAATTATTTGCTTTTACGCCAGTCAGCAATTGAGGAGAACTTAACAAAAAAGTAATATTCAGTCCTGTAAATTGTGTTTTTTAATAATAACACATTCCTTGCATGTTGTCGCAACTTAGAGAGCTTTTGGAACAAATCTCGTATCAGAACACACATTCTCAAGGCAGAGCTATTTGCAGAAATAATTTAATCTGTCAATCAAAATGCATTGAGGAAAAGAATCTCTTAAACTAATGTAAGAGTAGTATAGAAATGTTGACGTGTTGTAATCAAGTCGTAAAAAATTCCTTTATGGCGTTTACATGGCTTACGGGCGCCAGATCCCTCCTTAGTAGAGTAATAAATATAAGTTAACACCGGCTAAGTAAAAACACCTGCTAAGCAAATCTATGGGAAATTGCGAAATTACCAACGCGGTCCCACGCGCCGCCGCCAAAAGCGCTGACACCATGTCTACCGAGTCAACGTGAGTAGCTCAGGTGAACTTAGGTCAACGTGACTAGCATAGGTAACAATTAAGGCAATTGTGTAAAGTAGCTTAAGTCTGTTCTCAGCGTTGAATAAAGAGACATCAGTCACTCGGACTGTTGGAAGAAATTGTGTTTTTTTTATTAAACAAAATCTTAATAAACTTAACTGGCGCCCGAGCAGGGACCGGGTACAGTTTCGGTTTGATTAAGTCGGTTGATTTTTAAATCGGTTTTTCGCTATTAGCTAGTACGCGCTAGGAATCTAAGTTATCCTAGACTCGCATAAGGTCCTTAAGCAGCACCGCGATTGTGCGACGAGTGATATAAGCGATTCGAAAAAGTGCAAGGTCCTCAAGAAGTACAGCACTGCCGATTAGGTCCTCAAGAAGCACCGCATAACCACCGACTAGGTCCTCAAGAAGCACCACCTCAGCTGAAACACACAGGAGCTAGCAGCCCACAGTACCTGCGTCCAGGATCAACAACCCCGTAGAGGAAATAAGGCCCCTAAGTAGCCGTCAGTAAACGGAGGAAAAGGAGCTAGGAGTCCTAGCAGCCACTCAACGGGGGAATGCTGAACAGACTTCATTTAGTTCTGTAAGTCCTAAAATTTAGTTAGCATATAAGAAGTGAACTGTGCAAATTAATAATTGATTTCCTCTCAAATACGAGAATAATTTTAAGATAATTGTGAAAATATTGAAACGTGTGAAAGTTGATCAATCGATCGTCGCGTGCTAAGAAATCAGATAATAATTTATAAATTTTGATAGTATAAAGTAAATCGATAAATAAAATTAATCAATAAACGCCGATAGTATAAAGTACCGAAGAAAAAAATAAATCGCGAATATTAACAAAATAAAGAAAAAGCCGTGAAATTTAAAAGCAGTGAATATAAACAACGATTAAATTTACTAAATTTTGAGTGTTAAGTTAAGAAAAATGACTACCCCAAATAATTTAATTAGACCCGCGACCCTCAATGTCGAGCCAAATCCTACATTGCCGCCGGTCTCAAGTCAAGGCCCGTCGCATCAACTCCCATCGGGAAATAATGACCGGGGTCGCAATCCTGAAATCCTAGAAAGAACTATTGCGGGTATAGTTAATCGAATCCTCCAGAGTGAGTGTAGGAACATAGTTCAAAATATAATCAACCCTAATGCTGACCAGTTTAGTGGAGTTGATCAACATATCGATCCTCGCTATGAAAATAACTTGAGTGAACTGGACAAAATCCCAGACGTGGTCAGATGTCTAAAGGACTTTTCTGGGATTCCCGGTGAGTTTAACTCATGGAAGAAAAGTGTCGATAGGATACTAAAACTATATGAAAATTCCAAGGGAACGCCTAAGTATTTTGGCATTCTGAGCGTTGTGAGAAACAAGATTGTAGGTCAAGCAGATGTGGTATTGGAATCATACAATACCCCCTTGGACTGGAAGTGCATAGCTCGCTGTCTCACTATGCACTATGCCGATAAGCGTGATCTATCCACGCTGGAATACCAAATGACCTCACTAGTTCAAGGTCATCAGACGATCCAAGAATTTTATCATTCGGTCTATTCGCATCTTTCACTCATTCTCAATAAGATTGGTTGCATGGACGTCACAAACGAGTCCATAACCTTGTTAGCTCAGACATATCGAGACAAAGCCCTAGACACCTTTGTAAGAGGGCTCAAAGGAGATTTGCCGAGACTTTTGGGTATTCGCGAGCCTTCCGACTTACCGCAAGCTCTGCATCTATGTCTCAAACTCGAGAATCAGAGCTATAGGACGCAATATGCGAATTCTCATCAAGGACCATCTCGCGCAGTCCATAATCAAGTCGTACCCCCACTTCTTTCTCGCAGACCCGTAGCAAATCAGAACAAGGTAAATTTCAACCGAGGAAACCAACCTTTCTATCCGCAGCTGGCATACTCCCCTCAGCCGCAGGCAAACTTCAATCCTTATAGACCTCAAAATTCTTACAGGCCACCACCGTTTAATCAGGGTAACGTTCGTAATCAAGGCCCACACCAAGCCGGTCCAAGTCGACCCCTCGCGCCGAAGCCACTGCCGCGACCTGAACCGATGGACGTCGATCAGTCCATCCAGACAAAAAATGTGAATTATATGAATCGACCTACGCAAGGGCAATTTTACGGGAAAAGACCACCATCAAGTGCTCAGGTCCCGAATCTTGCCAATAAATATCAGAGGAGTTATCATATAGAGCCTCAAGAGACGACCATCAACAATTACGAGCAAACCCAAGGTTTAGGTTCAGCCGCTAGCTTTGAACAACCCTTCGCGGATCAAACGCAATACGTAGAGTACAATCAGGGAAATGAGCCTGACGAGCAGGATTATACAGATATCTCAGGTTCAGGCGCTAGCTCTGAACAACCCTTCGCGGATCAAGTGCAATACGCAGAGTATAATCAGGGATACGAGCCTGACGAGCAGGATCACACAGTTATCCATTTTTTAGATTAAATTGCTCTTCGTTGCCTTACTTCGAGTGCAAAACGAAGAGCGGCCAAATTCTTAAAATTTTGATAGACACCGGTTCTAATAAAAATTATATGCAGTCCAGTCTTGTGCCTAATCCTAAACCTAATGAATCAATCTTTTACGCGAACTCCATAGGCGGAAACATAAAAATCAGCCATCATACTACAGTAAATTTATTTGGAATTCAAGAAACAAATATAAAATTCTTTTTACTACCTACCCTTAAGTCGTTTCACGGTATCTTGGGAAATGACAGCTTAAAAGAGCTCTCTGCCGTCATCTACACAAAAGAAAGTTACATGATGATCAGAAATAAAATCCGAATACCAATAAAACAGCAAGCTTACTCGGCTGTTAATAAGATCGATATTAGGACAGATCATATGGGTGTAGAACAGAGAAATAAAACTAATGCGCTCGCTCGACAATTCCCCAGTCTCTTCACCGAACCCGACGAAAAATTAACGTTTACTACTGTAGTCAAAGGAGAAATCCGGACGACCTCAGACTCCCCCGTATTTTCGAAATTTTATCCCTATCCCATGTCTTTAAAAGACGAGGTTGAGAAACAGGTGAAACAGCTTCTGAATGATGGAATTATACGACCTTCACGGTCTCCTTACAACTCCCCGGTATGGATCGTGCCGAAAAAAGCCGATGCATCTGGCGAAAGAAAATACAGAATGGTAGTGGACTATCGTAAACTGAATACCATCACCATTCCGGATAAATATCCAATCCCAGAAATCAATGATGTTCTAGCACAGTTAGGGAAAAACAAATGGTTTTCCGTCATAGACCTGAGGAGTGGTTTCCATCAGATTCCATTAAAAGAATCTGACATTGAAAAAACAGCATTTTCAGTGAACAACGGAAAGTATGAGTTCACGAGGTTGCCATTTGGTTTGAAGAATGCGCCCGCGATATTCCAAAGAGCTCTCGACGATATCCTGAGAGACTATATCGGTAAAATATGCTACGTCTATATAGATGACATTGTAATATTCAGCAAAGACGAGCAGACGCATTTCGAAAACATAAGGACAATTTTCCTAACCCTACAAAACGCTAACATGAAGGTCCAATTGGACAAGTGCGAATTCTTTCGCAAACAGGTTGAATTCTTGGGATTCGTAATATCAGCCGAGGGCATAAGAACAAACCCGGCAAAGGTCAAAGCTATCGTAAATTTCCCACCTCCTAGAACATTGAAGGACCTCCGTTCCTTCCTTGGTCTATCAGGATATTATCGCCGATTTATTAAAGGTTATGCAAATCTGGCGAAACCCCTGACAGCCCTTTTAAGGGGTGAGGGAGGCAGAGTCTCAAAGAACGCATCTAGTAAAAGACTCATCCACCTCAACGACGAAGCCACCGAAGCCCTCAATAAGATTAAATATTCTCTCACATCTGACGATCTGTTACTTGCTTACCCAGACTTCAAGAAAAAATTTCAATTGACCACCGATGCTTCGGACTATGCGATCGGAGCGGTCTTATCACAGGAAGAAAGACCCATAATATTTATCTCAAGGACTCTCACCAAGACCGAAGAGCACTATGCCGCCAACGAAAAGGAGATGCTGGCAATTATATGGGCGTTAACTTCATTGAGAAATTACCTATACGGCTCACCTCAGGTACAAATTTTCACAGATCACCAGCCGCTTACTTACGCCCTAAGCAGTAAGAATAATAACAATAAAATGAAACGGTGGAAAGCCATACTCGAAGAGTACAACTACGAGTTGAAATACACTCCAGGTAAAACCAATGTAGTTGCAGACGCTTTGTCTAGGCCTCCAAAAGATCCTCCAATAAACTCCTTGACAGTGACCCAGCATAGTAGCGAAAGCTCTGCTCATGATTTAATACCGGCCACGGTAGCACCTATAAATGCGTTCAAAAACCAAATTATCCTAAAAACAGGCATAGATAAGAGTTACAGATTCGAAATCCCCTTTCCTACCTATCATAGACATACTATAGTTCAACCCAACTACTCCGAAAACGAAATTATATCAATATTCAAAAGATATCTAAACCCAAGTGTTATAAACGGTCTGTTCACATCCGAAACATTAATGGGTAAAATTCAAGAAGTATACCCCGCACACTTCACAAACTTTAAAACCCGTTTCACACAAACTCAAGTAGAAGATCTTCAAAATGTCGAGCGACAGAATGAAGAGATAATAAAGACCCATAGAAGAGCACACCGCAATGCTCGCGAAAATAAACTACAACTAATAGAAAAATTTTACTTTCCCAGAATGAAGTATAAAGTCAATGAAATAGTTAAGCAATGCGTAGTCTGCAAGGAACAAAAGTATGATAGGCATCCCAATAAACCCGAACTAAAAAAGCAACCCATAAAGAACCACACCCCCGGCGAAATCATTTATGTCAAGCTGAACAAAAGAATAGGATCCAAATTATCCCCCAGATACAAAAAGGAAACGGTAAAAGAAAACCACTCGAAGACCATACTAACAGAATCAGGCAGAGTAATACACAAGAGCAATATTAAAAGTTAACATCATTTTCCCCTTACAGATTTTCTATAGCCTACTGCTTCGCAGAGGTTCAGATTTTAGACTATTCAAATTCTAAAGCCATAACGATAAATACCGGAATAGCAAAAATACAGACGGGAGCACTCAAGCTAATCCATGTAATCGACCTGGAATCCTATGAAAAGACACTCGAAGAGCTGGAAAAAAGAGTTGCAAACAACGTCGACAAGGGTCATCCTATGTATCCGTTCCTTACCCATGAAACCGCGCAGATCATATCCTTACTAAACAGATTAAAACCCAAAACGAGGTCGAAAAGATCACTAAATTTTCTCGGAACCGCGTGGAAATGGCTGGCCGGAAGCCCAGACCACGAAGATTTTCTAATTTTAAAAGCCAAAATTAATAACGTACTAGAAAATAATAATAAACAGATAATAATTAATAAATCGATGATCGATCGGATCAACGAAATTACCAATGTAACAAATAATATCATAAGGATGGCTAAAGCGAACGAAGGTCTTAAAAACGAAATTGTCATAAATATTAAAAACAAATTGGACTTAATAAAAGAAGAAATAGTTAATGTAGATTACGCCTTACATTGGGCTAAAGCTGGAATTGTAAATTCATTCATTTTGTCAAATAGTGAGCTTAATATTGTGAAAGAACTTTTCGAAAAAAACAATGTACCCTACTTAAATCTTGAAGAAGCTATCGATTTTGCAGAAATAAAAATTGCCTCTAGTAATTCCACTTTATTGTATATTGTTAGCATACCAAATACTGAAATAAAAAATTGTAAAACCTTGTTAATAAAACCTGTAAAAAGAGGAAATCTCATTACTAAAATAACTCACGAAAACCTATTACAATGTGAAAATAAACTATACGCGATTAAAGAAAAATGTGTACCTAGTAATAAATTAACAATTTGTAAAAATAGACAGATTATAGATTTAGGCCAGTCTAGTTGCATCGCAGACTTGCTCACGAGTAGACCCCCAAACTGCACCGAAATTGATGGTAGTCACATCCCAGCTACAGAGGAGATCTTTCCCGGAACACTTTTGCTAAACCAATTTAGCGGAACGATCCACATCGATGGCGAAGCCTTGAATCTGACGGGTACTTTTATAATCCAGCATCATAACGCTACACTTACCGTGAACAAACAGCTGTACCTATCTAAAGAAATTTCCAGTACGAAACCGCTCCCTCCGATTATGCAACCTGACCCAAGCTTCAGGACATTCGAAGAAACCTTGACTCTCCACAGCATGAAGGAACTACACCTAAATAACACAGGACGAATAGAGCTAATAGAAGAAGAAAGCAGGATAGGCTACTCCACCAGCCTTGGATTAACTTCAATAATCATCATCCTCCTGATAACAACAACAACCTTAAACCTAATTAAGCGGTACAGGGCCAAAGCATCCAGTACAGCATCCGCAGTCGAGTCCATCATCATAGCTCCAACGATAAGTCCTGCAACGGAGAACCAGGGGTCAACTTCGACCCTAGCAGAAACACCTAGGATAAGCCAAATTCCCTATTTCTGAGAATGGGGACATCCTCATTTAAGGCGGGAGGAGTTAACACCGGCTAAGTAAAAACACCTGCTAAGCAAATCTATGGGAAATTGCGAAATTACCAACGCGGTCCCACGCGCCGCCGCCAAAAGCGCTGACACCATGTCTACCGAGTCAACGTGAGTAGCTCAGGTGAACTTAGGTCAACGTGACTAGCATAGGTAACAATTAAGGCAATTGTGTAAAGTAGCTTAAGTCTGTTCTCAGCGTTGAATAAAGAGACATCAGTCACTCGGACTGTTGGAAGAAATTGTGTTTTTTTTATTAAACAAAATCTTAATAAATTTAACTTATATAATAAAGAGCTATTTTGTTTTTATCAAAGATCACATCTGAACAAACAAATCGCGCATAGGTTGCCTAATTATATTAGGTCAAGGTTGGGAGTTACAGGGTGATTGATAAATTCGAGTACACATTATAATTGCATTTTTATTGTTTGATCTAATTAACGCAGCAACATGGCAAATAACTACTACCTTAACGTGCTTTCCAAAAATGCTACAATTGTTGACCTACCTCCGCCACTGAAGGTACAGTCAGATACGAAAATGAAAAATGCTCTAAAATTCAAGTTTCTCCCAATCTTACTCCGAAATATTTTCATTGAATTGCCCATCTTAGTACCTCTCTAAAAAGGTACCTACAACTCGTTCAGGTAGAGAAAGGATATACATATTCATATCCATACATATGTTATATGGGTAGAAAACCTTCATGTTTTTTTTATCAATGGGTTTGTATTGGTATCTACAAAATTTTGATTAAAAATCTGTGTTCCATCCACTGATAGTTCCAATTTGAATTCTCCGAACTTATTGAAGTTCCGGACGAAAACTTTTGTGATACCTTCTAAAGGGCGACGAAATTTAACTTACAGCGAGAAATTCGCGAAAGTCCACTGTAGTTGTTCAGAACGATATTAACGCTTTCGTAGCTTGGATCATCAAAGTCTTGCAGTTGAGTCTTAAGAAGAAAGAGGGCAAATCATAACTGCAAAAACATCATTTAAAAATGTTAAAGGGGTTATGCAAGTAAAAGTGTTATCCGGTTTCGTTTTACGATGATAGCCATTAGGTGACTCTTCATACTAAAGGGTCATGTAAGCATTTTTGCGTGGTGAATTGTAAATAATGATAATGCAACGTTCAACTCGGCAAGAAATTGAAAAATTGTACATTAAGTACTTAATAGTAGTTTAAAAATAGCGTAAAATATTAAATGAGCCATGATACTCTAATCGTGTGTCATAAAAGCTATTTACATTGCCTTTGTTCATTTCTTAAACAAAGACGAATTCAGTCACTCTGACAGGCACTTAGTTTAAAATCAATAAGAAAAAATAAAATGCCACTAGAGAATCCGGAAAAATTTGCAGGTCGCTAAAGTTCATGACAATAGTCATTAAAGCAAAGCCAGTGTCAGTTATTATTTTAGAAATGATAAATACTACGAAGATCGTGCGTGTTTTAAATCATCAGCGAGTGTGAAGATTAGGTCATCTGCTGGCAGAAACGTTTCACAATCTTCTCACTTGAAAGTTTAGAGTACAAGAAATTATTTCACATATGCACGTTTTGTATCATGACCAGTACTATAGCTTCCACTGCATGATGCAATTAAAGTTGAAATAAATTAACAATTAATCGCCAGTCCAGCCTTTAATTAGCCATATCAGTTCAAACTAGTTGTATGAGGTCATTCGCGAGATTTATGCCTTTTTTCTATTGCATTGCGGTCAGTACCTACTGTCCATAGGCTGCGCCGTATCTAGGTACGAGTATTTAGAAAGGGGCGTAAATGATTACCTATAATATTTTTATTTACTAATTGAAACGTTTGCGTTGAAAAAGACTTTACGATCTGAACCAAAGAGAAACGCAATACAGCCAGAAATAAGTCCGCCTGGTGATTTGCATTTCAAATATTGCAATTGAAAAATAGCATTCTGTCCACCTATGTGCTCCTACTAAGTCTACTAAGTGTGCTAAATAATTAAAAGATATATTGGATGCATTTGTCTCTCAATATATGCACATACTACACACATATTCTGGCTATATCATATGAAGACTTTGGTTTTTCAGTTACGACAGAAGTGTACTTTAATTAATTTTCTTACTAATTTAGGTATGTATTCGCTTGAATCCTACGATAGCTCTGAATACAGGTTTGAATGAATTAAAAACAAAAGCACAGTCCAGTCACCATGGACAATTTTCCTATGGTAGAAAACAAAGTTATGCGACGTCGGCGATCATTTCAGGGATTGCGAGAGGGATGTTTGTAGATGTAGTTACCGATGAGTTATTCGGAAGATAGGATCGTGGGGTTTGGAGCCATCTTGAACTGATGGCACCGGCGGTTTTTTTTAATAATAATTCAGCAACCGTTGAACTCGTTATTTAAAAAAAGGTTTAAAAGGTTTCTGAAAGTACTACAACATTATTCCTATTCATTTCTTTCGTAAAGTGAATTGCTTTTTATTATTCTGAAAAGCTTTTTTTGGTTTTTCCTCTTTTTCCGTAGGAGTATCAAGAAACTTAGTAAATTCAATTCTAATTATCCCCCTTAGTTCAGATTTGTTTTAACTCAATTAGTGTACCGAGTACATATAAATCTAATTAGGCTAATTTAAATTCTATAATATATCGACATAATTTCATTCAAGTATACTGCTGATGCATCACTTCCGCAAATTCCCGTTGCCAAAGTGCTGATCAACAATTTATACATAACTGCTCAATATACGCGCATTATTTGCCGAAATGCATTTTTACTTAAGGTGAGTGACCTCACGCGACAAATTGCTGATGCGACACTTATGCCTGAGGTGAATGAAGTTATGTCAATGCAATTGTATATTAGTGTAAGTGCATTGTTAATTAGGTATAAATAGCTGTAATTTGGATAAAATAAATTCATTGTTCTTTAGTTAGCAATCAGTGAAGTTTTACTTAACTTCTACAGTTAGCTTTAATCATTATTCATATAATATCCTAATTCTTTGATTTTTTGTATTATTTCTATTTAATTCTGCACAACTATATAATTGTAAGTAATCAATTGGACCTTAAAGGTCCAGGTAATTTTAAAATTCGAAAAATTTCGCAATTTACGGCAGTTTAAAAAAAGTGTGCAATTTAATTTTTTGAATTTTCAAATTTGAAATTTTTTAATCACAATATCAAAAATCCGGCTCGAGAGACTATAGAGAAAACAATTTCGAATATTTAAAAAAAATATTAATATGAGTTATCATGCAGACCGTGGCAACTTTTTTTTCATAGTGCTTCGGGAAACGTGATTTTTTATATTGTAATTTGTGAAAAAAATTAATTAAATAAATTTTTTTATACAGCTTCAGTACTAATAAACAATATGTAAAAGTTATTTTAATTAATTTCTATTTGCTATCCCTTCCAATAACAGTTTTTCTTTTAGCGGGTTTTGCACTGCTGGACGTATGTACCCTCTTAAATAAATGACGTAGTTACCATTGGTATTATTTTGATTTTTGTTTATATTTGATTATCTGCTTATATGAGATATTTCTAAAATAAAAAAATGTGTCATAATAGCATGTAAGTCCTAGAGGAAAAAAGTCCAAATAGGTTAGTTGAGTCATAACTTATCGGCAAAAAAACTTCGCAATAACCTTATGCGTCGCTTGTGGTGTGGAAGTCGTGCCATCCTGTTGAAAAAACATGTTTTTTGGTTTCGATCATGGTTTGGTCATGGTGTGGTTTTTTATGGAGATTGGGCATTAGAGTGTGTGGTGGTGGTGAAAATTACCTGTGTATCATTGGCTGTTTGTGGCAAACTAAAAGTGATACATGCTATTTTTATACCGTTATTTTGTGGACCCATTATTTTCACGGAGTGTTTTAACCCCTGCCCGCGAGAGGCGACGGGCTTTTGGCATGCGAAGTAACACAGGAAGACGCGGCTAATGAATAGATTTTAATGAATACATGCATACTAAGGGGTTTTCGGGGTCACTGATGTCGAATGCCATCGATAATTGGAAATTCAAATATGATACTTTTTTTGTTCCGGGATTATTTTGGGTTCCCGCGGGGAAAACGAAAACAGGTTCATTTGTTCTACAACAGTTTTAATTACAAGTATGAAATAAAAAACGGGCAAGGCCGGGACGGGTCTTCTAGTGTTTGCATATGATAGCTACCAAATATCACTGACTTAAAATTCAACAGACGGAAATGGCGCGTGATTTGAAATTCAATTTCTCTATGAGACACCCTATTTGGTATCTAAAAACTGAAGTTAGTAACAGGAATGTGCCAAGATAATTTTGTGATTCTGTCAAATGTATGTACATACATCCCTCCCAACCGTGCTGTCACTCACAAAAACCAAAGAGAAACCAAAAAGCGAAAATCAGCTCAAGCAATTATTTTTAATTTTTTGCCACAAAAAAATTAATAATTTTGGCCCGTGTTTTTGTCGATAGATACACAAAACACGACTGACAGATTTTACCTTCCTTCAATTGGGTCCAGAAGCCGATCAAAACTTCGGCCAAACATCACAAATGTTTGGGGTTGTTTTTGTGATAATACGTTGGCTCGAAACGATCAAATGATTATTTTCGAAAACTATATTAAAAACATTCTCAGGAGTTCTGGCTTAAACAACAGAAATGCCATAAACTATAAAATGGTGGCAGTACTACCAGTGAAGAATAGTAAATTTATTCCTTTTTTGTTCCGGCATTTTAACTAATAAAAACGTTTTCTTACAAATTTTTTAAAAATTATTTATTAAGAAATATGTTTTTGAAATTCGATTACGAAATGTTCTCGCACAATACTAATTCCTCTCCACTGTTACTGTATACAATAACATTTCGAAAATGTGTTTTAGAATATTTACGCACTACCTTATGCGAATTACTAAATTAGTTTGCAAAGTAGTCAATTTTATACGGGTCGGATGCTCTTTGCTATCATTGTGCTGAGCAAACTCATTTTCTACAGAAGTTGTGATAACTTTTTACAATTAATACGTAGTATATATTTCCGAATTTTCTATCGCGAAGTTTTAATACAAAAAACTAACTGTTTTTGAATTTTTTGTTTTAAACAAATATTCCATGTTCGACATTACCAGGAACCCCTATCAAGAGTTTTCGTATGCTATTTAAAAAGTAAATTGTTTAAGGTAAAATCTTGTTTTCAAAATTTTCGAAATAGCTGTAAAATTTCCAAGATTTTAATTTTAAAAATGTTCGGCTTTTCTCTGCTTTTGGGAGCGTAAAGTTTTCATTTCTTGATTTTGTAAGGAATCCTCAACTCGCGATCTCAACACTCACTTGACAGTTAATTTTAATTTTTGTCCTGTTCGGCTGCACACTAGTTTAAATATCATTCGTATTATCTTTTACTTAAATAAATTTTTGCTATATTATTTCGGTCCAGATCGGAGTGGTGCAAAAAATAAGGACACATTACACAGAACCACCATATATGACACAAGTTTGGAATTATCAGATCGCCGTTCTTCACCGAAACGTATAAAACTCACATTATATACGAGTAGATCCACAATTAAAATTACGTCGACGAGATTATGAATCTGTCCTAAAATCGGCACGGCCGGCACAACTGTTTTCACCAAAGAATATCTAACAATAAAAAAGGACACTCTCTATACGCCTGCAAATCCCTAACCCATACGCAATATCTGGAACACATTCAGAAAAATTTCTCATTAACTAAAACAGAAACGAACGAGTACAATTGTATTCCTGTAAAAAATTAAGAGAGAGAGTTATAGTCGGCAACAATTTCTTACATACAGTATTGTATGTACAGTGTGTGATATAAAAGCAGCATCCTTACACTCTGCATTTCGCAGGCGATAATTAAAGCCTGTGTGCGACCTCTCTACTACCATGACATCTCAATTCTAACCCCTTGGCATTGATAACGTATATGGACAATGCAAATGGAAGAAGGGGCGACCGCAGGCAGAGCACACACGGTTGTTCACATTTTTTCGCTCTGCATTTCGCAGGCGATAATTAAAGACTATGTGGCTTGAAAAGTTCTTGAGTACCTAGGTACATTAAATTTTCTTAATTATTTCTATCATTTCGATTAACTATATCCTATTCGCCCACTGCCGTTTACCGCACCTTCGACCTCTTTAGTTGCTGCGGAATTTGGGACGGGCCAACTAGTTTGATAATATAGTAGAAACTATTTGAATTGCACAATTATAGAAATTTGAGAACTTACATATCTTAAATATATCAACATGCGGTTGATTGAATAAGAAATTCGTTGCGTTAGTCTTTGAGCAACCAAAACAAGCAATTTACATCAATGCTATTATTAGTTATATTGGGTGCGTCCTCCAACGCTAACAAAATTGTGATCATGAAAGCGATCCCACCCATAATTGAGTCTCAAAGCATACTTATTACTACATATTTAATTAGGCTTCAACGCCCTTCTGTGAATGGTTGATCGCTTCCAGCCGCACATATCGAAATGTGCAAACATATCGGAAAGCTATCACCAGCCGCGCATGATGGGGCCAATCCCTCTCTTGAAACCGAGACCTGACAAGTTGCCCATCGCAAAGAGGGACTTTCAGCACCTCACCCACAGCGCACTTAGCATACATCGATCTTGGGATATTCAAAACAAATGACGCCAAAGCAATTACGCCTCCGCAGGTGCTAGCGGCAAAACGGGGTAAAAGCTCGTGGTGCTAGCGCAAGTGCACTTGAACCATTCGCGTTGCCACCAACTCCAATGGAGCACCATCATCGTTGCGACCTGGGTGCGCTCACCCAGCTGGCGATGTGCACCGCTTCTAATTTAAATGCGCCTGCCGATCTTGACAGATGGAAATAAATTTGACAGGTTGTCAGCGCATATGAATGTCCACGATTACATTCAAATTGCGTCCCAGGTGTGCTGCGGATAATCACGTTATTAGCAATTCCACTTGCTTTGGTCGCTTTTCAGCGGTTGGCTAACAACGGCTCGACAAACGCTTGCGCCTTGCGCGTCAAATTAAATGCCACAGCATGCATTAGAAGGCATTGGCTGGAAGCTGGATACGAGTCGTCCCGGAGGGAGCATGTGGGACGCGCAGAGGTAGTCCGTATCTTCCTTAAATTGAGTCGCATGGTGGTGAATTCCTCCAGCAGAGGTGCTACCACAATCCACGGGCTGCAGCGTCGCGCGCAAGTATGCAAGCTGTGCACGCATTTGTCTCCCCGGCACTTATAGTTCAGCATTAGAAATGATTGATGAACGCCGTTGCATTTCGCATTCAAATTGATGCTGTCGATTTGTTTTGTTCTGCCGTTCGCCGTGCAACCTGCTGCGTTATTAATGCATAAGACACCTCTTAAGTTTAATGGCGTCTGGAAAACCGCCGAGATGAGAGAGTGCATTCCAATGTAGTAGCAATGTCTCAATTTTCCGTTGTTCGTATGTATACCGCATAGCAATTTTAATAAGGGATTGAATGGAAATGGATGGCCGTCCGCACGTACCTTTCCTACCTGGCGAAAGTTCAAACTTCTATTTTTCACTTATCACCCGGAAGTCTTTACACAGTACGATCAGGTTTCAAACACTTTGATGGGTTCCAATTCAAACCAAATAAAACAAAAGCGAAATTTAAAACGTAAAAAACATGGTTACTTTTAAACACTTTTTATATGCCAGCGGTTCAGACGGACGACCCACAATAGGTAATTTATGTGTTTTTGTTCGATCTTATTAAATGATAAAAACTGGTGAAGTTTGTTGGTTTCCAATCAGTCATAAAAGTAACTCTGTAGTAGTCTAGTCAGTCCAGCGTTAAAACATGGTAACCGTGCAGCCCATAAATATAAAACTAATTTTCCGAGCGATGTGTTGCCATTCGGTGGCCATCCTTTAGGGTTCTATTAGATTTTTTGAATTATTCCTGTATCTTTGAGTCAGACAAAAATGTGTAGAGAGAAGTTTTGTAGCAAATGAAATTCACTAATAGTTGTAGGTGTGACATTAATAATAAAAAAGCTATGATCAGAAAAAGATGGAGGATTAGGGCATACAACATATCTCTTCTAACATATTTTCAATCCAATAACGAGTGCTTTTTATAGATCACTAACAATTTAACCAGTTTGTGTTATCTATTCAGTTTATTTTTATTGATTTTTTAGTGTCACCAAAGAATATCGTTGGTTCTTTTATTTTAGGCAAGATTAATGTATGGAAAAATTCTATTTTTTAGAGATCACCTGTATCAGTCATTCATAATCCGACAGCATTATAATTATTCAAGGGTAATGAGAATGACTTGTTATACGTGCATGATGTCTTTGGAGTAACACACTTATTTAACGTGACTTCAGAGAAATAACTCAACGCATTAAATCACACGAATGAAGCGCTAAAGTGACAGGTCAAGCTTTAAATAATTGAATTTTTTTTTCAGTATATCAATTGTTTCGGTCGTTGTGTAACACGTGGCACTATCCTGTTGGAACCATATGTTTGTTAAATCCATGACATGGTTCTGCCTTGACAGTAAGTGTGGTGGTTCCCATCAATTTAACAGGATGTAATACTTATACCAAGATCACTTCTGGTATCTGGATTACATGATTGGTCACAACAAATCCACTCAGTCATAAATAACCTTCGTCGCAGAAGATGATTTTCTTGTTTAATCTATTTCAAGTTTTCTAATATCCCATTTGTGAATCGGCGACGTAGCAAATGATCATTAGCTTAAGTTCTTGAGTTATTCCGATCTTGTAAGAACGTATGCCAAGAATTATTTACAAAATTCAACTGTTGACTGAAAAACACCCAATTGCTGAGAACGTCGTGGAATTTATAAGTTTGAATCCTCGGTAACATTCACACTTACAACAGCGATATTATCTTCAAACCTTGCCGTTTTTTTTGTCTCATACAAAAATCGAAAGATGATCACTAAGGAAAAACTTGGACGTTTCAAAGTGAAACTTCCTTAGTGGCGGTAGAACTGTCTGGATCAAACGAAAAAGTGTAACGCTTTCCTTTCTTTGGTAAACGTTCAAGGGATTGCCATTAATATTTCCAAATTAGAAATGGCGGCTCTTATATGGCGCCCGAAAAAGTTAAACTACAAGGGATTGCCCTGAAAATCCATATTGAGAGGTTTCCAGGGTAACTGATTTTGAATCTGCCCTCAAAATCACCAAATTCAAAATGGCGTATCCAACATGGCTACCGAAATTCCTCAATTAGAAGCAGTTTTTATAAAATTTAATTTAATATGAGGAGGTCGTTGAGGTTTCAGTAATTAAAACCACCAAAATCAAGATCGCGGACCCAAAATGGCTTTCGAAAAAGTCAAGCATCAAGGAATTTCTCTGAAAATCCACACTAGGGGGTTTTCGGGGTCACTGATTTCAAATCTACCATCAAAATATTCAAATTCAAAAATAAAGAAATTCTTTATTTGAGTATGAAATAATGGAAGTTGATGATTAAAAGAAATATCTTATTGAATTAAAAGAGATTTTCAATTAAAATCCACATCCTGAAATAATAAAATTGTCAACAAATTCAAAACGGGCAATACATAAAATCAACTGTTTCTGGTAGCTAAGAAGTTTCACTTCTAACGTGCGAGAGTCTCACGCATATCAATAAAATGCTTTTGGTTGGGTAGGGCCCACTACATAGTTCATGTAAATGTGTCATAATGAGGCAAGCTCAAAATTATGAACAAATAGAGACACTTTTTTAACCGTCTGTAAATTTCAAAATACTATACTAGAGTACTAGAGGGTAAGGATTTGGACAACTGTTTGCCATAAGAGTTTGCGTGTTTCACCTCATTTCAGAGTAACGCTTTCGGTACACTCTACAGACACAAATCAAATGTAGCTGGTAAAACCATCAAAATGTCACTGTATGACTATATGGCAATATATTTTTTTTACACAAAATTCATATTATAACCGTTATTGCTACAACTGGTTTAAAGGTCTACTTCTGCAAAATACGTCAACACGTATATAAATTTTTGTTGTGGCAGGATTCGTCTGTACTGTTTATTTTTAATAAGATCTACAAAATGAAGACCGACTTATGAGCGTCATATTAAATGAAAACATTTCTATCATCAACTCCCTAATTAAATTAATCTCTCAATGCACTTGAATCGAGTCCTTTGATTTTCAGAGATTTTAGTGCTAGAGACCTTTTAGTTACATGCCTTTTTAAGCAAAACACTTTTGTGGTTAATTTTCAGGTTTTTGTCTTTGCAGGTATATTACGTAAATAATTTAAATACAAATTCGTCCAGGGGATTTAAAAAATATTTGCAGGCATATCGATCCACTGTTTGATTATTTTGTGGCGGGCGCCTGAAAATCATCAGAATGTTTTCTTATTGGGTCACCAAATACTGTGTTAGAAAGAACATTTGGGGCGTCTTAGAAAATTGAATTTTTTTGTAAAACTTCCAAATACATTTTATGTGGAGAGGAGAGAATATAGCGCATGTTTCCAAAGAAGTCATGTCAACTCCTTCTACAGTGCCAGAATTGTTCGATCCTGTAAGTAAGAACACTTATCTACTCCTCCAGTGAAGCACTTTGTATGGAGACCAGAAGGGTTGTCTTGGACTGATGGATGATGCCACCGCAGTGGGGATGCGCGTTTGTTTCTGATCCCGAATAAAAGTAGCATGCATTCCACACACGTCCATACATAAAACACAGCCGAACATACACATTCAGCCCTAGGGTATGTATACTTGCCAGCATTGCGTTTGATAACCGGAGCTTTTCCTGCTGAAGGGTTTCGGCTATGTACGTAAGAGCGTATACTGCCGCCTGCGGAGATATGGAGATATTTGTGTATATTTATGTAAAGCTCCTACCAGTTTTCCTGCCAAGGATACCTCCTGTGGGAGCAGCCTATGTACGTATGCCGCTCGAGGCACCAAAATAACATTACCGTATGTACCGGTGTATGAATGCTGTCGTATTCCCAAAAATACAATTTGCCTGAATAGATATGTGACAAATCCACATTAGCATGAGAAACATAGTAGCTCCGCTCCGCTTCCCATCTTTTGCGGAGAGATAGATGGATGTATGTGCGTTGGCAAATATTTCACGTGTCTCCATGGATTCTCAGGCCTCCAAAAAAACACCTTCGCACCCGAAGCACCCCACACCGCCCACATTGATATGGATAAGCAGAAAATATAATCCTAGAATAAATTTTTTTCGTCGTTCGGTACACTGCTCGCTACCACGTTACCCATTCCGTACACAGTCGGAGCGAAACACAAAAATGTCCTCCCGGTGAGTATCTATGCCCCCCGCCAAGATATAAAATTGGATACTTTGACTTGAAAATGACTGGTGTATCAGCTGCAATTTCCTTTGAAACTCCTTGGGGGAATCGTAAAAGTGAACTATGAAGAGTGAAATTATTTTGCGAATATAATTCCGTCGTCAGAGACGGGCGAGATGTGCCGCACCTACTCATTCAAACAAAATTCTTAAGTGTCACCGAAAATCGTCAGGATAATGGCAGAACACCCTTTCCTGTGTGAAGGGTTTGCATGTCTTTTGTAGGTTCACGTTGCACTGTTTCAGAAAGTGAAAATTTTTAACTGATTAAAAATCGTGTCGAATCAGTTAACATCACTACTCTACGCAGAAATATGTATGTTACGCACCAGCCCGTTTGTCGTTGTCAGTCAGTCGTTTTTGTTGTTATCCTAATTGATATGAATTTTAAAATAATTGCAAAAAATAGTTACTTAGTGATTACATATATTTAGTGCAGGCGTATAAATGCTATCTCATCTAGTGCGGGAGACGATGTTGAGATTCGCTTTTAAGAACAACATTTTCGGATCATAAAATTTGAAACGCATTTTTGTCTCTCTGGATTTTATTTCTGAGGAAGTGGAAACTTTTAAATTATTCATGATACCCTTTTAAATTTCCTAAATATGTGGAATTTAATTAGCTCCACTTTTCCGAACACCTAGAACTTCCCCCAGTGTTTCACTACGAATCTTCTTCCGAATCACAAAAGTTTCAAACACGTGCCTGAAGTCCCAAGCAGAATTAGAAGGAATGGCGAATTAGAATCTAATGGCTTCATCTACTTTCATTTTTAGGTCAGGACACTGACTCGATAATATAGGGGTATCGGACTGTATGGTCAAATTAACATGGAATGGCCACATAACCCTTATTCTGTATAACGAAACTAAAATTCTTATAATACGAAACAAAATCCGTTGGTATTCCCTATACCTACAACAATATTGCACTATCTGCTACGCCACTAATCCACATCTACTATTTTTCCTAAATTATGTAAAATGTCACTAAGATTTGTTTTTTGTGAGAGATATTAAAACTTACGGGGGTTTCCTCCTCGAGCGGTTTTAAAATTTAAATTTTTTTTTTTTAGTTTAATCTCTGCTACATATCCCCAAAAATATTCCCTGAAAAGAATTTTTGAAAATTTCGTTCCGTTTCCGAGAAAACTGTTTACAAGCCGAGCGCGTAGGGTCCGTTTAAAACCCAGCAGGCGCGCGCGGCCCGGGAGCGCACTTATCTCCAAAACATAATTTTTCTAGTCGTCAAAACAAACTCTTCTTTTTACATCCTTGTCTTTCTTGAGGAAGATGGAGACTTATACTATGGTCGAGGCACAGCCGATTAGCTGTAAGTTTGTGACAATTAGTGTTATTGCATTGCAAAATTTTAAACCCTTTTTTCTCGAAACAGCGTTTTATAAGCTTCGGGCCCGGATTGCGTTCAATCTACTTAACCGATTCGGGTTCCTATTAATTTAAATTAAAGTTAATACTATTCCTGGGTGCTCTATCGGAGCTTTTTTCATAATTCGAATATTTAATATTTTTTTCGAGCTAAAACAGTAGAAAAAAATGCAAAAAATTGAGCTTTTCTTCAAAAAGTGGTGCCATTTTTCACAGAATTCTAAATTTGACAAAAGCTCCCATAGAGCACCCAGGAAAAGGGTATATTTTAAGAAAGCTTCGGAAATTTTCAGATCGGACTACAACAGCACCCGGAATCCGGGCCCAAAGTGGGACATGCATAACGGAGACCTCCCTGTTTGTGATTGGCCGAAGGCCGCCATTTTGTTTTTTTACGAAAATTAAAGATATAAAAACATAATATCGTCGATGCTTACTTCATTCCAAAAAACCGCCTGTCAATACCTTTTCCCTGTTCCTCAAAAAAAAATTGGGAAAAAAGGGTCATTTTTGAATGCTCCAGGGAGAAAACCCCCTTAAAAGGCCCATTTTCAGAAATCGCGAAAATCTTCTTGCTGGACAAACTGTCTCTAGCTAGATTTTATGCTGCTGTAAGCTATTGGGCAATAGAGAGTGATAGTAGGCCGTCTACTACCTACCCCTTTTTTCGGATAGTTTGGTAAATAAAGAGAGGGGACTTACTTAATATAAACTACACATGTTAGGACATAAATATAATAAAAATAATATAAAATATAAAAAACAAGCACTTTTATCAATCCGAATTTGGAGATATGACCTACGTGAATATATTTTAATTAAATTTAAGTGTTTCTCCAGAACATCAGCAACTTATTAGAAAAATTTTCTAGGTTGCCAGACGGGTAATTTTTCACATTACCCATATGTGCAACCACAAATATTTCAAATACATTGCCTTAACATTTGTGTACCCCTTAAAACTTATAATTAACATCGACATCTACTAAAAATTCGGCATTTCCTTCGAATAGACATTTCTTGAAATACTGCAGAATGAACTGTGCGAAAAACAAATTTTTCGAAAACACATAGTCGGCCACAGTCCATTTTCTTAACAAGTTATAAAGTTTAACATAGTTAAAAATATTCTCTCTATTCATAAGAAGAGATTATATTGACGGTCGAATTCATAGCAAATCGAGATAACCTTCTCAATCAAAAATTAAATGGAGGGCAGATATATAAAGCAAGAAGAGGTGAAAAACGGTATTGAGGATGAGAAAGGATTGAGATCTTTATGCCCTCAATTTCTCAAGTTGTATTTAACTGCTGCCTCGAAATGGCTGGGTCTATTGTATACGTATCTGATACAAATTCCAAAAGCAGCCGGGTCCTTTGATAGTTATCTTTTCAAACTTGAGTAGACTATTTGCTGTCGCTTAAGATTTCAGGCCAAGATACCATCCGAAAAGGATTTTACATGAAGTTCTGGAGATAATATCTTGCAACCCTTGGCTCCCGAATCAAATTAGAAACACTTTAAGTAGCTAAATGCAAACACACCGATAAAAATAGTGTGCGTATTATACATATATAAAAAGTGAGAAAATAGACGATTTACAAACCAACCCAAATAGAAGATGAATAGCAGCGGCAACTAAGGAGTAATTCATTTTATTGTCATAAATTCCCGCGATGTCAGACAAGCATACTGAAATTGAAAACGACGCAGAGTTAGCTAGAACTGGGAAGTTGCCAGTCGCCGCTATGTCGATGTCCGCCCAATTCTTTGCTGTAGGTACTACGGAATTGCAGAAGTTCTGAATGCAGCAAACCCTTTGTGATTGATAGCCCGAGAATTAAACTATGGTTTCTGAAATCCATCTTATTCGATCGTACACAGCGAAGTGATACCACGAGTGTCTTTATTTTGATGCATTGAACATTTCTCGCTAGGTGACAGCTTCAGTCCTCTTTTTTAGTGACTCTCGCAGATATCAATATGCTTTCATGTTTTTTTAGTTTTGTATAGTAGTGAAGCGGAGAACTTGTTCTATTTCATTTCCTGATATATTTGTAAAAGTCATGACATCTCCAAAATTATGTTTTTTAAATTGCTTTGGAGTACAGTGTAACAATATCTTATGCATAATAAAAATTATTTATTTTTGAGGTGAAATCATTCGTCAATAAATAAGAAACGCAACGTCTAGGAGCGTCAATTCCTTGGTAAAAAAAAGTTTGCTATGAAAACATTCGACACAGAACGTCCCGATGTATTCATTGATTTTTTGTATTGTTGTTGAATTGAACCGGATTATTTGCAACTGTTTACCAATACCAAGATCCTGAAACTATTTTAAATGTGGATGGTCCTAATGTCGAACGCAACATTTTTCCAATTTAGTATTATTGGAGAATCTAGTTCAAAAGGGTTTACTTTTCTAACTACAGGGTCTTTCAATAAGAACGCTCGACTTTTTAATGTAAATAAAAAAAAAAGTTGTGTGTGAGATATCCACTCCAGTTTTATTTTAATTGAAAGAATATTTAATGGCATTAAGTATGGAATATAACGTCCGTCAAATGTTCGTCGCGACTTTGCTTGGTGTGGATATCTCACACAAAACTTGTTTTATTTACATTTAGAATTCGAGCGTCCTTATTTACCGACTCTATAGAAGGAATGAAATATTAAATCTGCTTAGTAATTACTATTCGCCTTCCATGACTACCCGACTAATTGATAATTTTTGTTAATTAATGAAAAAATATGTGAAAAACTTCAACTATTGAATACAGGGTGAGTTTTTTAACCTGATACTTTCAAAAATATCGAAAAATAAGCACTCTAGGAGAAAAATTTCCATAATCAAAAGTTAATCATTCCACGGGGATCCGGTAAACTGGCCTGCTAGTTCACTAGATTTTACTTCGCCAGATTTCTATTTATTGGAGAATCGCATTCATAGGTTCTCAGTAGGAGAAATAGAAAAAAATTTACTTTCGTCGATTACAGCACCATCTATCATGAATCAAAAAAATGTTTCAGACAAACCCTATTTATTTTTAGTCGTAGAACCCGAATCTGTAATAAAAAATAGGGGTTCTTATGTAAAATTTCAAAGTTACCCCCCGCCCGGCCTTTTGATTATGGGGATTTTTCTCGTAGAGTACTTATTTTTACAGATTTTTGAAAGTTTCAGGTCAAAAAACTCACCCTGTATATTTCCAGAAATCAAAAACAAGTTTTATTTTTGAATTTGAATCTGATACTTTATTCTTATAAAGGTCGGTTTTTAAGGTTTAAAGTTCTATCTTTCGGTTGAAAACAATCACACAAAAATTTCACTGTTGATTAAAAAGTTGTTTTGTTCTAATAACCAAATCATGACATTAATGGTAATATGGTCAATGTGACTGTTTTTGATAAAGCGCAATCTATCATTTCAATTTCAAAATAGTGGTCGGTCATAGACCCGATTGCTGCCAACGACGAAGAATGAATAAATTTGGATCCTCTTGCACACTTTTGTTTATAGTAGAAATATATTCTCCAGCATGCATATATTCCGAAGACGTGTTAGTGTTTGTTGCACCATGTAGAGAGTATATGTGGTAAGGAATATATCAGTTACATTTTGACGGATAGCTCTGATGGAACATGAAGTCATCTATAAACCTCGCGAATCGACGACCGATATTCAAAGTAAAATTGGATAATTCCCTTCCTCAAGCTTCAGTATATTCATTGTTATTTTCCAAACTATACTGAACATAAATATTAAAAGGAGCTGTCAGAGTGACAGCTCGGGTTGACAGTTATAATTATTGGAAGTGCTATCTAAACTAGGAAAACACCCTTTATTTGTAGTAGTTGTTTTGTTCTATAACGTGACTGTTATTGTAATTATGAATGATATTTAAATTAATACAAGATGTAATCATCAGTCAAAGCTGATTTTATTTTATCATTATTAAACCCGTCTTAAAATACAACGCCCCTGTCATTACGAACTAAATGACCCGATTTATGATACTGGTGCATAGTGACTCGAATTTAAACATATGGGCTACAAGCTATGCATAGCGTTAACGATTTTTTTGTTTTAAAACTAGATTTTTGTAATTTAAAATACAATGTCTCTGAAACGGCTAGTTTCCGTGCCCATATGAAAATGATCAGGAAGTCGAAATTGATAATTTCAAGACTAAGATATTGGTGTAGCGTATATCTGGCATCCCACTCCACCTCGTCCGCAAAACTTGTTATTTTGTTATGTTATTTTCAAAATGAGAATAGTAAACTTCAATTTGAGAATAGTGGTTTTTTATGTTATTTATTAAAATAAGAAAAGTAAGCTTCGTGTTAAATTCTTCAATGTTAATTTAAATTTATTTTAAATTTAATAGTACAATCGAAAGACTCCAACAATGTCTACAAAAATTAAAACAAGTAGAAATAGAATCTAAAAAAAGTAAATGTTTGCCGTGTCAAGCTTGGATGGAGACTGAAGAGAACTTGCACGCACGCTTAACGTTCCACAATCAACAGCATATCGTTGGACATCAGAGCGAGAAACCTTGGACAAACGAGGCGAGAAAAGAAAAATTACAAAAATTCATTTATATTATTTCGTTGAAAAATTTGAAAGAAACTGTCGAATGACGTTAACAGAATTCAGTGCTTTCCCTTTTCTATTTCAAAAAGAGCAATAGCAAACCATCTAGATTCTCTCTGTAACTCGCTGAAATAAGTAAGGTATGAAAAAGGGAAACTCCCCTGAGAATTTCAGGCCCAAAATAAACCTATTTTGTTCATGAATGAAAAGAATGTGAACATTTATATTTCAGGAACACAGGGCAGGTCATTGAAGGGAACAAAATGCACCACTTTAGCTTTGTCACAGTAAAATTGAAGAAGTTTTGCAGGTGCAGGAATTACGTGAAAAGGGAATACTCAGACTTGGACACTATAGTCCAAAGTTTAACCCCATTAAAATTGTTTGGTCTGTTGTAAAAAGTTATATTTATCAGAACTCTCAAAACAGTTTTCAAGTATTCTTAATAGCAGAAGCGAATTAACCATTAGAGAACAGAGAGTAAGGGCCTTAGAAGGACTGCAGACAATTATCTACACCAACCGTATGTGCCAATACTATCCCAAGCATTCAAAGAAAATGCACTGCGACTTTTAACGTAGAAAATATGCAATATTAAAAACCAAACTAAAAATTCTCATATTGAAATTTACTATTCCCCATTTTGGAAACAAAATGGTATAGGTACGCTATTAAGGAGAAGGAGTGATTTTAGGGAAGGAAGGGATAGTTTCGAAACAAAGGGTGATCAAGAAACTGCCAGGAATCAATTAGAATACTCCATTTCACTTGCTTCCCGGACACCCTGTATACAATATAAGATGTCAGACAGAAAGACAATATTTGATTAAGTGATTTATCAACTCAACGTCTGTCAATGCAAATGAATCGTTTGGATGTGTGATCACATACATAACACAGCCACACAAAATAAAAAAAGTGGGGATTACTTTTGATGCCATATGTCATATCCGTAGTAATTTGGCCTGCTGATCACGAATCCGCGACCAGAATTGAGCTTTGACGTCCAGATTTTTTTCTAACCTCCAAAAAGTGGGTTAAAAACAGCGAAAATCGTGGAGTGAAATTCGGAAAAAATTTATTTTTAACATTTAAACCTATATTCATTTGAATTGAGACCTGCTGAGCATGAATCCGTCACCAGAATTGAGCCATCACGTTCTGATTTTTTTCTAAAAATTAATAAAGAAAAATTTAAGAAAAAAATCATAACGTGATGGCTCAATTCTGGTGACGGATTCGTGCTCAGTAGGTCTCAATTCATATGAATATAGGTTTAAATGTTGAAAATAAATTTTTTCCGAATTTTACGAGTGTATTTTCCACGATTTTCTCTGTTTTTAACCCATTTTTTGAGGTTAGAATAAAATCTGGACGTCACGGCTCAATTCTGGTCGCAGATTCGTGCTCAGCAGGCCAAAATACTACGGATATGACGAATGGCATCAAAAGTAATCCCCACTTTTTTTTTTTTTGTGTGGCTGTGTAATCATACAAATTATATTTAATAAAATTATACTGGTTAACTTATTGGATGCAACAAGAAAAAATGATTTCTCTATGCATAGACACTGCTCCGCCATAATTCTTCAACAGTAATAAGTTTCAAGATGCACTCCGTGGAATAAATTAATAGGTGGAAAACTTTCACTCCTCTGTGGGACTGGTAAGCGCTGCCCCCAATACTTGGTCGAAACACATGAATGGAACGCGCCCACATGCCACCTACAGACGCGAAATTAAGAAAAACTCACTTTCATCGGGTTTTGCAAAAGCTTCCGCGCGCCATTAAAGAGCGGGCGCCAGCTACAACGTGGGGCTCCCCACAGGCAACGAGTCCTTTCGATTCACTCTCGTTCATTTACCGCGTGGTCCGTAATTTGAGTGAACATGTGCATAGCGGCGTGTATGTGCAAACGTAGTCCGTCCTCAGACACATATGTAAAAGCTTAAAAGTCCCTGAATTCACCACCCTGTGTCTCGCCCAGATGTGACCTTAGCCTTCTTAACAAACTTTGCCGTGCTCTGCCACGTCATAATTAAATGCCGCCGAAAGGTCTGGTAGGTCATGGTTCACGGAGCGGTTGTGAAATACTCGCCTCGCCTCGCCGGGCTGGCCCAACCCACCCCCGGTAGACGTACACAATTATGTATAATCGTGAGCACCGGTATGTGTGTATTTATGACGTCGTCGGTTATTTAGTACAACCACCACGCCGCTGGGCTAACCCACCCCGCCGCCCTATTAGTTAAGTGGAGCAAAAGACAAACAAGCTCGCGCTCAACACTCATTCAATTTCCCAACACCAGCCCTGCTCATCATCATCAACAGCTCCGAATCTGCAGGAGCAGCGGGGCGCGCGGGTGGTATAACTAGGGGTGCTCAGGATGGCGTGGGTGGCTGGCCCAGCTCCGAGCTCTATCAACAGTATGTGATCTGATAACGCGCCTTTATTTAAATTGCTCCATGATGAGGCTGGAGCGGCTGGTGTGCTCGTGTGCGACGGGCCTGGCTCCCTGGTGTGCAGCGTTTTAAATACTAATGAGAGCATAAAGGTGACATCCTCGTCGACGGCGCCCAGATTGCCAGTGGTCCCGGTCCCATCCACACCCGCAACTCCTCTGTCTATGTGCCAGCATTTAAGGAATGTCTGCGAGTTAAGGAAGTGAAATTAAAAAAGTTCATCGTTTGGTTGTGCGCGCAGGGAGCGCGGGACGGACGCCACCTGTGTTTTGCTCCCTTCATTCTTCTAGGTCAAGGACTCCGCATAATTTTGCCGGCAAATGAAGGTGAACGGACGAGAAGCACGAACTTTAATTGACTTGAGCGTCACGCTCCCCAGGAAAAGTTCAGGAATGCCCCTCACTCCCCATAACAACTTGAGAATTCATGAGCATGGGGCACAAGAAGTCCTACGTTACTCTGCGGGGTGCATGACAGGCGGGACTTACAATTAGCTTGTTAAATAATTTTTTATTTATAGTAATTTGAATTATTTGAATTAGACGAAAGGAAGCTTTGCGGGTTGATGGTTTTAATTTTGAACTTATGGAATATGGCTTGCTATGCAACCAAATAAAAAAATCATGGGATGGATAAAATCCTTAATGTAGCAAAACTGGTTTTTTTAGTTTTCATGGGAAGTATAACAAAACAGAATAAAATGCGCGAACTATAGTACTGAGTTCACAGTAGCCATATTTGTTCTTCTTCTTTTCTAAAAGAATCACCTTCCCCATGCCATCTGTAGGGTGATTCATTGTGAGGTTCAGGAAAATATTTTGATGGCGAAAATTGAATTATGAACCGAACCGTGTCATCACACGATCTATAGGCAGCCTATTCACCGGTCTAAAACGTGGTATCAGCTGCTCACCGAAATGATTTCTCAACACTGGTCCAGTCAAAATAGACTTTTAACTGCTTAGTTGAGCTGAAAATTGGTACATGGCTTAAATACACTATTACATGTGAAACATCAAAAGTCCCCACCGATCCGACTTGAGTCCAGTTTTTATTCAAGGTCGAAGGCCAACAGTATTGGTTTTACGCATATTTCTCGTAAGCGGCAAGTGTTATCATAAAAGTAGTTCATAAAAAGTTGTAGATCTTGCAATTGTTTATAACAATGGTTCATATACTTTTTTTCGTAATACTTAGCATTCCTGAGATATCGCGATTTAAAACATCGAAAATACTAATATGTACTTACACGCCCCCGCGGCCAACTGTTGCTGTTACGACAAAAGTCATTATAAGCAAACTTGTAGTACTTGGAGCGCCCTATACGCTGGTATCATCACTTTCATCGTAGCTGTAAAAACCGCCGAGAAAATGGAAATACAATCTTTGTACTTTTTGCCCTTCACCCGGCCCCCGTGACATGTTACGGCAAAAGTCGTAATAAGTAAAGTTGTTGTGCTTGAAGCGCCCTTAGAATTACCTGGAAATGACGCTAGTTCTGTATACACGAAGCCAGAATTACTTAATTGCTAGTTTACTAGCGTACTAGCTTGAAAAACTAGCCTCTTGTATCCTGGGCAAGGGATGCACAATTCTAGTAATAAGTTGCTTTTTTAATTGTTCATTATTTTTGTAATTAGTGGCAGATACTAGATAATGGAAAAAACTCTATTAAAAAGCTGTTTTATGGAATATGCGATCTAGCACGTTCGTAATTGAAATCGTATTTGCGGTAGCGTTCACTATAATTCGCAACAAGACTCCGCTGTACACAGCTACATAGGTGTGATTTGCCTCTGGACTAGATCGCTTTTCGGTCTTCTGATGGTTCAACGATGGTCTTTTAGCCGTTAGCGTAGCTCGTGGCTACAGGTAATCGATGAGAGGAGCCTGCATCAAGGCAGTACTCCTGTAGGTGCCAGCTACTTAGAGCAGAACACCTAAGGGAAAGTTATTTTAGTGCCACAGTGTGTGCAGACTCCAGGAAGGTTCGGCAGAGGTGCCTTGTTTATTAAAAATTACTTACCCTATTTATACAAACACTTAAGAACGGCCACACTCTTAACATTGTAGCACTTTCTTCCACTCTTTCTTTCTGGCCCTGATTACGCGAGCGACAAGAGGGTGTCGTGATCGTTTTGCCCTTTTCAAGGTAATCAATATGAATGATACCGCGTGCATCCCAAAAAACTGTAGCCATAACTTTGTTGGCTTACAAACACAATTTCGCCTTCTTTGGTGCACGTTCACTTCGAGAAATCCACTGTTTTGATTGTTCCTTGGTCTCTGGTATATTGTGATGTTTCCATGTTTCGTCATCGGTTATGAAACGGCGCAAAACTCGTTCGGATTGCGGCTGAACATCGCCAAACAATCCTTTGAAGTGGTCACACGGTTGCGCTTATGGTCGAGTGTGAGCAATCGCTGCACCCATCGCGCGGATAGCTTTTTCATATCCAAATATTCATGTAAAATGTCATGTACCCGCTCAGTTGAGATGTCTACCGCCTCAGCCACCTCACGCACTTTCATTCTCCGGTCATCCAATATCATTCCATGGATTTTATCGACGATTTCTGGTGTAACGACCTCTTTTGCGCGACCTGAACGTTCGGCGTCACTTGTGCTGATACGACCACAACGGAACTCAGTAAACCACTTCTTAACCATTGAAATTGATGGTGCAGTATCCCCATAGTATTTACCAAGCCTTTCCTTGGTTTCGGTGATGGTTTTTTCGACGCAAAAAATAATGCTTAATCAGTACACGAAATTCACTTTTTTCCATCCATTTCCAAGTCAAGAGTTTGTTTGCTTTCAATGGCTGTCAAGCATAAACTAAATGACTTAGCTTCCTCAAAATTTGACAGTAGTCTATTAATATATGGCAGTTAAGGGCAGCAGTGATAAATTTAAAGTATTTGCGCGGGAAATTCAAAAGTCACTGACTTATTAAACCGCCCTCGTAGTTTGAGTTGAGATAGGACACACCATCTTGCACCATTGCCATCGGGCAACATATTTCAAATCAGTGACCTTGAAAACACCTATGCGAAAGCATTTTTTAAAAACAAAACCGAGTAACTATTTTTCAACAAAAAAGAACAGTAGGATGATTCCTTAATTTTCCTGTTTCAGATAATCTCCTATATTTTTCCTATTTTCGACAGTTAATAATTTTTAAGATGCAATTATTTATACATCGATACCATTTTTACTAATATTATAAAAAGAGAAAGTTTACTGGTTTGATTGTTGATCGCAAAGCCAAAAGACAACTAGATTAAATTGGATGAACTTTCACACTTCATAATCTCGGAAGTGATATGTCATCAAGCTGTCCCCTATTTTATACGGAGAGTCAGTAATACAGATTTCATGATAAATGCAATGAATGTTTCGGTTGATTTTAATACATTTGTTTTATAAATAATATGTGATGTGATGGATTAAAATGGTTTCGGTTTCAGCGACCCCAAAAATATATTGTTCACTGGGTCTGAGCAACCTCGACATTTTATTTTGTGGTACTTTGTAATGAATGTAATCATACTCATAGTCTGCACATATTCCACATACCTTTTGTGAACTGTATACATAATTCCTTTCCTGGGTGGATTCTTTACACGTGGGTACTGTATTGCGATGTACCGCTTCTGATGAAATTGATATTTTTAAAATAGCACGCCGCGGCCTGGTAAATGTAAATCTTTCAATAATCCTTCTGATTTATCGGTATACCTTATTGCTTTGCATCTTATCAACTAGATGAAAGACGCCTAATAGACACAGTTACAGTTATTACTCCAATGCTATCTTTCACATGTATCTCGCATAGGCGGAAATGTAAATTTCAGTCGAACATTGAATTCAATAAAAAATTCTTTTCCCTGTACGCGTGTCCATAGCAACATGAGTACTTAAGGTTTTCATGGTTCAACATTTTAAGCCTCCACACATGTGAGAATTTAGGGGCAACCCGCAGAGCATGATTTATAGGGGAAATCGGGACAATTTTCAGAGTTCCGCAGTTATTAGGTACTTTTATAGTGTCATCATTTCCGTGCGTTCGGCTGTCTGCATGTCACAACCCTATAGTTTCTACATTTTACTCCCATTTGTACTGCAATTTTACCAAAGTGTACTTTCTGCGAACTCAAAGCCAGATATAAAGGGAAATTTGTTTATAAGTTGGGTAACAATTTTGGGGAGCTCATAAATGCAAGGTGCTTATGAAATTTTTGTCAGCTTATCCCATCAGGGGTGTATTTAAAAATTAAACTACAGGGTTTTTCAATAAGGACGATCAATTTTTAAATGAGCCTAAAACATGCTATGTGTGAGGTATCCTCTCCATTTTAATTTTATTTTAAAGAATATTTTATGGCATTATATATGAAATATAACGTCGTTCAAATGTCCGCCGCCGCAGTTTTACTTGGTGGCACTTATTCGGAAGGTCCGAATTTCGATGACTTTATCGCATAAATCTTGCTAAATTTGCTGGACGGAATGTTGACTTTGTGGGCATCAATTTGCGGTTTATTCGCATAGACCTGTGATTTAAGATAGCCCCAAAGGAAGAAGTCTAAAGGCGTTCAATTTCACGGTCTCTGTGGGCAGTTCACGTTGCCTTCAAATCGCTTGTGCAGAATGTCTATCGTGGTATGCGCGGTGTAGCACGTAGTGCCGTCCTGTTGGAATCACATGTCGTCGGTATCCATATAGGCCGCCACATACGAGGCGGTAATTCGATGTAAGAAGTATTCACTTCACCCGTGTGAAATGACACATGGATTCACAATTAATAAATAAGTTAACAAGACCAACAAAAATTAAATAATTAATACAGGTAAAAAATTGTCGGTCCGTAAAAACGCTTAACTGGTCAAACTGTTTAAAATACGTTAGATCATAAAGCTATCTGACGCCCTCATTAAGAAGTTTGCACTTGCTTGTCCTAGAGAGAACAGTACGTAGCATTAATGCTTTCGGAATCTGACTTTTTGTTCATCGTGTTATTAGTCTTGTATATGTAGGGCTTCCAATATAAATCATTTTTCCTTTTTTATTTTCTGTTGTTAGGATTTTAACATTGTCATAGTTAGGTGTGTGCTTGCAATCAAGGCAATGGTCAGTCATATAGGTTTTGTTTTTGTTTATATTCTTGAGATACAGTGCAGGTCCCGAGATTCTATATTTTAATATTTGGCCTGTTGTAATATAATTAAGGTGTGAGCTGTTAGTTGCAGGGTATTTTATAAACAACATTGTGTAGAGTATTTTGTGCTTACTTTTACTAAAGACATTTCCCACCGTCTTTATCGATCCAAATGCTACACTGACGTGATTATTATATCGCCTGCACATGTTCTGGAGCCCTTCGGCTTCGGATATGTCCGGTATATGTGTTAACCCTCTATAAAGTTTCTTTCTACTGTCATGTTCATTATTCTCTCCACCGCGCCGTCATTAGGCCTATTTTGCTTCCCACATAATTTTTTTATTTAAGTGTCTAGGGAAACAATTAGTTTCCAAAATATTGAACGTCATTTTGGCGTTCTTGCTGTGAATATTTTCATGACTCAAGCTCAGAATTTTCCCAACAAAATTTCTTGCTACATTTATCTCCTGGTGTTTTGGGTGTTCAGAATGAGAATTTAATAGTCTACCAGACGAGATGGGTTTTCGGTACCAATCAGTTACAACTCCCTCACCTTTCCTCATTACTAATTTGACTGAAAATGGCAACTTCCCCTCTTTTCCATCGTAAATTGACATTTTTTATGCTACTTGTTTAACCTGTCTAGTTTTTTCCCACCGAAACGTTGGCGAAAAATTGACGCTGGAGTGAAAATTTATTCTTGAAGGAATATATATAACTTATCAATTAAAAATTAATAGATTTATTTATTTTTTTGTTGGAAACTATGTATAAATGTATGGAACTTCATGTTATATTTCCTGTGATGTATTTCAGAGTTTTTATATTACATGGAGATAAAGGAGGGCGAATGGTGTTTTTTTCGCAAAAAGGAAGACATAAGTTAAACTAATGCGGCTTAAAAATATAAACAAAACTTTTATGCAATCCGTAAAGCAAGTCCTTTCAAATGAAAATCCACACGATATATATATGTATATAAAACAATTTAGAGTTATTAATATAAAAATCTTTTCATTTAGAAAAACATTTTTTTATATTGTTCACCGGAAATATTTGCAGGCAAATTACTTCTACAACTGTGCCAAAATTCAAATCGATAGCATATCTAAGCAGTTATTAAAAAATCGGGGGCGACATACAGACAGACAGACGGACACCGAAGTTTCACCCTACGGGTTCTATGTGGCTTGTAGCTAGCCCTGAAAAGTAGTTTTTCTGTGATTTGAAATGCGCGAACATGAAACCTAGTTATTTTACTTCTCAAAATTGAGAATCGGTTTGATAACTTTTTCATGTCAGGACACTTCAAATTGTTCACACATTTTTCAGTTAATTTTGTAAACAATGATTAAATGCGATTTGAATGACTATTATTAAAATTCCTTTTTTTTACTTCATTTTTCCACCTTTTCGATGGTTTTTAAGAGGAGTTTTTCCACCGTACCTGCCCATCTAAAGATGAGCTAAAAATAACGTTCTTCGGAAAATGGGCTGCAAAATTTAGCTGTCTAAACCAATCGAATAACATTGTTCGGCAAAAAATTAGGTATGGACATTATCTGTCGAATGACACATTAAAATATTATTTTTTCTCTTTAATTATATTTTATGCCCCAAAAAGAAAATGTGGCCGCCTCAGATATTTCCGATTTTCCAATTATGTCTAAAATATGTTTTTATGTTTTCTGCAGGTCTTGTTTTGCGATTGCCTTTAACGAATTAATTATCTGAAAATTACATTCTTATGTTCATATGATTGTATGTGACACAATGACATTGTACCAATTATAATATTTTGATATCAAGCTATTTAATGCAATTCGAAGTTAAAGCATTTTAAAAATAAATCAAATTAGCTTCTAAATGCTTGTTAAAGTATACATACGCAATCTGAAGCAAGTGTGTATTATCGCATCGTATCTATTTCTCTTGGAATTCTAGATGCCAGTAATACTGTCAGCATTTGTATCTCTGCATGAAAATTAATAAATTGAATAACTATAGCATGTAATCTTTATTCGTAAAATATTCTGTTAGTGCTCATTGCGAGAATTTATAGTGTTTCAATATTATTTTTATAAAATTTCGACACACAATAACAATGAAATGAGATTTGAAATAATTTTCTAACGGCCACTATTATCCGGAATATATTTCTTAAGTTATTTAACTATCCTTTTACGGACATTTGCACGATTTTTCGCCACAAAAATCGAATTCACTCCAGGCGGTCCAAATTCTGTTATAGTGCTACTAAAAGACTGTTAACTAAGAACTCCCCTAGCACAGAAATAGGTGGGATAATCGAGAAAATTCTATTGCACATGGCACTGCAGATCTGCAAGACGTTGAGTGCCAGTTAATTTTGCACTAAGCAAAAGCATTCGTACGAAGACCTTTGGGACCGCTTTTGCAGCAATCCGAAGTCATGTTCTGTGAAACGACATTACGTTGCCATGGAGGACGCGAACGACGTATTACCTCCTCAATAATATCCTCTGTAGTTTAGATGAATTCCAATGAATTTTTATATCCCCCCGTATTGATCCGGTCTTTCGCACGAGTTAGTTTCCCTACTGAAATTTCATCTCGCATTTCCATTCGCCCCCATTTTTGCAGTGTTCTCGGGGATATTCCTCTTTTAGGAGCTCACCCCTTTTTCTGCGAAAGGAGGGAAAAGTGTGCGACTTGCTCCATAAGAGGTACATTATTGAACAGGGTGGCACGAAGTAAATGTCAGAGATATATTTTAGCTGCTACAACTTTCCCGGTCCCCACGCTAGTACACCTCGCCTTGGAACGCGCCCAAGGATATATGAAAATTCCTGGAATATTTTCCTATGCAGAATTCTTGATTTATTATGATTACATATAGAATTTTACATGAATCTTGTTCTGCCGCCTGTCCAATTTCGCCTTCAGTTACCGTCATTCATCATGCTATACCCCGAGTGGCGCGTTGGCTGCACATGACAAAATTGGTTTGATATTAAATTGTTCTGAATTTAGACACCCAGTCCGAAGGAGTTGAGCTACTCGCTCGTTATCTCAACCCGAGGAGGGCGCTCTTTAAGACGTCACCTTCAAAGAACACCTGCGGCTCGGTTCGGCCGAGTTTAAGACGTTCGTCCTTGAGCGCTTCTTATCGCCTGGAGTTATGATACCGAAAACGGTAGCCTAGTCAGGCCTTATCCCAGTTCTTAAATTCGCATTCGGAGTTTATTTACATACAATTTAGGCAGGTAATGAGCTTTCACATGTAGAGCCTACGACCAGCCCCCACCGAATTTATGTTACGCCCCCCGCAAAGGAAACGAAACAACATTTTGTTCACGTAAGCCGGCTCTCGAGGAAGAATGGGAAATAAAGGCAAGCGTTGTAGTCTCTAGCTCTCGAGATGGAAACTTTTGAAATGAATAAAGCCGCCTTTCTTGGAAGACATTTGCATTCCTACTCGCGGAATAAGGGCGCCCTAGTGAACGTGTGTGAGTGTGGGAAGGCCCACATGGTTACCTTGATGGGAGGTAAATAGCATTTTAAGTAAGGAAAGTGAGCGGAGTCCTTAGGGAGTATTTAGCTACACGAAAAGAACAAGTCAAGGCGATGAACTGAATTTTAAAGCAGCTCTCATTACGCAACGAATATCGAGAGTTCTTTTTTCTTTGGCTACTGGGCCAAAGCCGTTGTGTTCAAGCCAGCAAGTGGTTGGAGGAGATGTGAGATAAGAGATAAATTCAATAAGATAAATTGCATCAGGCGCCGCCGTAATAAATACCTCATAGATATGTATGTATGTTAAAAGGCAATCGAACGCTGACTATGCCATAAAAGATTGTATGTTGTCCGACCTGACAAGATCAAAGACTGAACCGAATGGATGCTTTACTTATGACGTTCAAATCAATATAATAACATTCATAACCAATAACGTTAATTCTGCTCTTGGCTTCGTTCAGAGATGGTGTAAGCACTTCCATCACCTTACATCCGGGAAGGTCGCAGTGAGACGTCTCAAACTGCTGACATTGTAGCGTCGGTTCTATTGAGCTGAATGTGAAAAACCAAAATTGTTTTTATTTATTAATGTCATAGTTTCCATATGAACCTAAAAAGGAGTGAAAAAAAAATTTGTTCATGAAATATATCACTCGAAAGAAAAAAATCAATTTTTCATCGAATTTTTCGACTGTTTTTGCTTCGAAAAAACTATTTTTTAAACAAATTTTCAAAAACATGTAGGTTCATATGGTAACTAATGCTATTAAAAAGATATGTGCAAAATTTCAGGAAGATTGATCAATAACTTTTTGAGTTATCGTGTCAGCAAATTCTAAAAATATGGTTTTGAGAAAAACGCGTTTAAAGTTTAAATACTGGAAGATTGAATGATTATAGTGACTTACAAATTAATCAGCGATTCCAGCGCCATATACGCCGTGTTTTTAATTGTTTGATATCGTTCCATATAGAATGAGCTCCAAAACTAAACTGAGTAAAATTAACAGCAACAAATGCTAAAAGGTAGGGGAATTTAAGAGAGAGGTAAAGAGAGTCGACCGTTCAGCGCTCGAACGCAAACAATAGAGGCGTCACGGTTAATACGCTATAATATAAGAAATACTTGAAATAACATTCCGAAATTTTTGTGACATAATCTTAAATGTTCATACTAACATTTTATGTAAAAAAAAAAAAAAAATTTTTTCAAAATTTTACATGTAGGTACCTCCCCCCTTAACATCGTCGAGGATCTGTTTATTCTGTTTCCAAAATCTCAAGAAAAAAACACCAGTGTGGTATCAGGACGACATCTTCTTTTGATTTGTTGATGGTAAAAGATCTAGGCCAAGTTGAAGAATGTTGCGGGTTGCCACTTGGCATGAGAGACTAGGGAATGTGCAACCCGCCTGGTCACATAGACCTTCCACCCTGGATGATGTTCCCGTAACCATGCAAGAGCGATTGTGGAGTCGGTCCAAAGAGGTGTTGGAGCGTTCTCGAGCCAAAAGCTTTAATTTGGTGATTTGTGATTTGAATAGAATCTTTTAATTCCTGGTCATCCGCAGGAAGATCAGCAATTAGAGTGGTATCGTTAGAAATCCTTTTTCGTATATGGAAGCTTCCAAGCTTTAGCATATGCCGTAGCTCGTCACGAAACAAATTGCTGTTACGCGCTCCATGCAATCAACAATCGGAAAATTTAAATCAAAAATATTTGATGCACGTGGATGATACGTGATTCTGAAAACTAGTGGTACGTTCAATATCTCAACTCGAGTCGACTTGTGTAGATTTGTCTCTCGCTGATTCGCTTAAGTTTACTCGAGTCATTTTAGATAATGCTCGGCAGGTCGAACCAAAGTGATTTTGACAGGAAAGATTTGAACATGGAGGAGGTTTCGATGTTTCTAAACGGCGGACGATTGGAGGACGATTTTTCCATTCTGAAATTTCCATTCCATTTTTTTCATTGGATGTTTGTAATTTTTTCTATTTATTCGTTAGTCCTTTTACGCTTTAGACATTATGTGAAACGCAAATAAATATTAAGTGATGCAAAAAGGAATTAATGAAAATATGTCTAATGGAAAAAATAATTGATGGAAAAATATACTAGTGGACAACGACGAATCAATTTTATTTATAGAAAGTGGGGATTACATAGCTCCTGAAAAAGCATGGTTGAACTGAACTGCAACAATTTGCCTTATACCTAATTATAAACAATTTGGAAACGATCTTACGTCAGATATACCTACTATAGTAAGGCGTGAACTTGTTTGGATAAAAGTGGCAGTATATAATGGAGAAAATTTGTCAAATTGGGAAATCTCGCGTAGATTAAGAAGACATCTTTCAACAATCGATAGTTTTTTTTTAAAAGATCCTGAAAACTAAGGCAAGAGATGGAAGAAAAGAGCACCAACTGCTATTACAGAACGCGATATCGAGCTATTTTAAAGGCATCAAATTCTACAGCCTCTGCACGGGAAATTGAACTTCGAGTGGGAACTTCAGCAAGTGTGCGTATAGTACATCGAATTATCCAGCACTGCCCGCATTAACGAAGACATAAACTTAAGAAGAAACCCGCCCTTCAGCAGCGAGATAAAGCAGCCAGATTGACGTCTTGTAAAAACATATTTATTGAATGCTTTAATTGGGAAAAATCGTATTCTCTGATGAAAACAATTCAATACATATATAATTCTTTTACAGCAAGAGCGGTGAAAAGGGGTTACAAGAAAACAACATTCAATTCTAGGATTGGCTAGCATTATCTCCAGACTTAAACATCATCGAGAATCTCTGGGGATGGCTATTAAAGCGAATTTACAGCAGTGGAAGACAATTGAACAACAAAAATGAAGTAATTTCAGCATTCATCATCAAGGAAGCCTGTAATGAAAGCCCAATAATGGTTATTAAAAATTTTAACACTTCCATAAAACATTGTACTGAAGTTGTAAACAATAAGGGATTATTAAATTATAAAACTAAGTTCTTATTTCTTTATTTTCTTTTACTGCCGGTAATGAAATATTCTCCTGTAAAAACCCTTAAAACAGTAAAATGTTTCGAAAAATTTTTATATGAAAAGTACAGACCTTTTTTGTTATTGATCACTTGTGGTAAGTGGTAATAAGAATAACTACATCATACAGCATATCAAACAAACTATTCATAACTTTTTTCCTCTTTGAATTTGCCCATGCTCCTTTCAATTCAATTTAACATTTGCTGTGAAATCTGATCCAGAGCGGGATACGAAAAACAATGCAGCTAATATGTATGTTCATAATACCAGTCTTATGTAGTTCTCATAAAAAGCGTCGTCGTCGGGCAGAAGTCAGCAATCATGTGCATTTTTCATTTAGTCAAAATTCCAATATAAGTGGCACTGCTTGACAAAAGATTATGATATTAAAAAAAGACCTTGTTTGTCCATTTTGGAGAGTGCACGAGAATTTCTACTAACTTTATGTTGCGCCTTAGAAACGAATTTAGTAATGAGACGGAGTATCGTGTTATATGTTTAACGACCTTTCCTAACCCCCATCATCATCGGGGAGGGTCTCATTAATATTCGAGACACTCGCGGTCCCACATCTCCCAGTAAAATGTTTCCCAAAAAAAGAGAAAAACTGCTCGCCAGTTACAAGTCAGGCTTTCTGGAATAATTTCTTGAGCGGCAATGCGTTTAAAGGATAAAAAGGATGCCTTTCGGGAAAGCGTTTTTGGTTTATATCCTTTCCAATAAAAAGTCAAAATGCGGCAAGAAACGGGAATCTGCGGAGATGTACCTACCTCTAAATTTACTCAACGGCACATAGACGCAAACCCACACAGAGCCAACAGGCACACAGGGCAAAGTAGGTAAATAAAGTGGCTTAGCAAAAAGTGGGTGCAGGGAGGCGTAGGGGCAAAAAGAGCAAAGGCATCGAATTGATAGCCTGTTTGATATATCTTTGATAAAATATACACACCAAAGGGCAATTTGAAGCAGTCAAAAAGGTAAAGAGCAAAGACAAAAATGTGAGATGGCGAAATTTGCCTTTCAGAAGGATACACGGCATATTATCAATTCCCAAAGTACAAAATGTCATTACTGAAAGGGCTGAACATGACTCTCAATAAAGGTCATGTCTTCGAGGGATAATGTGCGCGAAATTACTTGGGAACGATTGATGGCGTGAGTTCATTGATGGAGACTGGCCCAATCGAATGTTAGCAAATATCCATTGGGAGCGCTTTAAATAAATGACATTATTCGTCTTTTCATCTGAGGATGCCTCAGCTTTGACTTTAGTAATTCGTAATTTTTTTATCGCTTTACATAAAGATCTCTGAGGTGTAATTTTCCTGTTTTACAACAATTTCGAACATTCTTTAAATGTTGAGATATATGGCTCAAAATCACCAAGGTGCAGAATTGGCTTTGCTAGCGATTTAATGTCTTAAATCTTGACTTTATTGAGAAAAGTTAATTAATAAAATACTACAACTAACCTGTTTTGTGTGTACATCAAATAATACAATTTATTTAAGAAGTACATTTTAAATTAAATCAATATAAATGCAGAGAAAGTCATTTCGGGAACGCGTCCCAATGTAATTATACAAAATATTAATGAAAAATTTAAGGTATTTAACTCCTGTCTTTACTTAATATACCGTATTTTTTATACGAAATTATTTGGAAAGGATACTAAAAGATTATTTTTTTTTTAATTAAAAACTGCAAAAATAGTTTGTCCGATAGCGCATAAGTCATTTCAGGGAACGCATCGATAACCGAAGAAGAATAATTTTAAGTGAACGCAGCCATTCTGTGTCAAACGTTAGTAGAGGAAGCACACAATGATAAAGCCGGCTGTCAGTATATATATCGGCAAATGTATTAATATCTACGTGGTAAGTACCTTTCAATTCATTTTTCGTAGAGCGTACATCAGTAGTCCGTCATTTCAGGAACGTGTTTTTTACATTTAAATATTCATGTGAATCTTTTTTACGACTCGAAATAACAAAGTAACCTCAAATATATTACTATTTACAAGGTCAGGTCGCATTTAAGATGGCCGCTGAATAATCAAAGCGCGCGCTTATGTGAAATCGTCATTTCAGGAACGGTCATTTCGGGAACGTTCCCGGACATGATTGCACGTTCCCGAAATGACTGTTGCGTTCTCGTTTTTTGACGTATTTTGCTTGTAAAAGATTTTGTATTTATTGTTTTCAATATTGTTTATATATTATGGATACATAATATATCCATGTTATTAAACAATCCTTAAGTTATGTGCTTTGTTTTGTTTTTGTACCGTTTATCAAACTTAGAAAATCGTTCCCGAATTGATGGTTTTCTGTAAGATATTCAGTGCAAAAAAAATTTTGAATTCTGTGCGCTGCCTTGTCAAAGTTTATTAATAAACAAATTTTGCAACAGTATAAACCAAGAGTCATCACTATAGCTTGAAATTTTTTTGGCATAAAACCAATCTTGAAATTAGCAACCTTGGTGATTTTGAGCCATATACGTAATTTTACTACTTCTCAAGACGCTTCCATTGAGTCCATCTACAATACAATACATGCATTAATTACCGAGATATAACACCCTCCCCTATATGTTTCAGCATCTTGAATTTCAAAATTGTGGTCAAAGATACGCCTATGATCTTCTACAGACAATAACGACCAAAATAAAAAATATATAAGAAAATCCGTCGCCATCTTGTGAGTTATGGTAAGTCGAACGAACAGTATATCATTTACATATGTATATAGGGCCTTTCGGTAGCACGTTCTCACTGAGACAACTGAGGCAAGATATTGAGCAACTGTCTCAGTTGCCTCAGTTGGGTAGGATAATTGGATTAATCAGCTGATTTTGGCATCGAATTTTTCTGGTGGTCGTTTCCTCACGGCGCGACTAGCCAAGGCACACTTTCAATACTAAAATCCTAGGTTTGGAAAGTGTCTTGGCTAGTCGTGTCGTGTTTACTAGAATAAGACCCATTATATATGATTATGCCGATTTGAAGAGGCACTTTCGCTTGGAAAACAATTATAATAAAGTAAAAGTTTATTCTGAGGACTACTCAAGGGCTATCACAACAAACAACATATGTATAACTGAAACAAATGAGACACAGAAAAACCATCTCAGATGGCTCAGTTGCTCAAAGGCTGCGTTCATTTTTGTAGCTCAATGTGAAAGTGAGACGATGTGCGAGAACACGCCGTCTCAGTGAGCCAACTGAGAATATCTCAGTTGTCTCACTGGGAACGTGCTTGCCGAAAGGCCCTTATATTTCACTCCAGTTAGGAGCATAGGGCTTCCACAAAGCCTCTCCACTTCCAGGTTCTGCTTCAGTTTCTTTAATCGTTAATGTTTGTTATGCTGAGTGATTTGCCCACAGTAGCTATCCCGTCTGATGGCAGAACTGCCATCTAATGCTATCAGGAAAAGCACATCTTAATTATGGCGTGCCAGGTTCGACCCGGGGACCCCGAGATGATAGCCCAGCGTACTTACCACTGAACTCTTAGGTGCATAACTCCCTACTATGTATTTGTCTAACTGGACGTGTTGTACCTCTTTGGAAAGGCAATAACTTGAGAATTTAATAAAAAAAAAGAGGTGTATAAGTATTAACTACATGGGTTTTCTCCGAAACTCATGGCGAGAAACGTGAATTTTAGGAAATTTAGCATTTTATCACATTCGTAAGTGACTGCATAAAGCAATCGACTGATGATGCCCTAAAAAGGTGAAACGTTTAAAACAACTAATAAATGTTATGTTTTCAAAATTTGGACAAACAAGTATTTTTATTTATTCATGATGACAAAAGTCCAACAAGAGTCCTCCAAGAACTCTATTCGTGAAATAGACTTCAAAGAAGCATCTGACAAGACTTGTAACCAGCGGCATCCAGAAACGTAATGTGTTAATCCTACATTACCTATGCAATCTACCTGACCATGGTTGACTACATGTTACTATGCCCATACCTACCAGTTTAAAAATGAGAATGATTAGTAACTGTTCCTTGAAATTGTGAATGAGAAAACCCTTTTGCTTTAAATGGTAGTGTAATAAACGGGAAGTCGCCATATGAAGCAAAGAACAAAATAATCTCACTCGTAAGTGGGATTCCAGTCCTCAACAATATGGAAAACTGTATATTTTCCGGGCCTTAGTACATGCTGACGATGTTCTTGAGGCACAAGCGTAAGCATAACTGAACGTTACCATTTAGCTATTTCGTAAAATCGTGGCACCAGCAAAGTCTTAACCACAGGAAATTAAGCGAATTTTACTCGTTTTACTGCAAACTTCTACATCCGAAGTGGTACGGGGGCAAAACATTCAGGGGTGGGACAGAAGCAACGGTGGCAGAGCTGACATTCTATACATGAAGGATTTTCCATATTTTCGAGCAAATTTCCATATACCTTCCCATAGGGCTGCCGCATATCTCCTCTGCATTACGCCCCCGCCCTGCAGCCAAGCATATTAAGATGACGAAGAGCTCACATTCTGGCTGGGGTGCTGCGATACTCAAGGATATATCTATGTAAATCGCATTGATGTGCCCTCAAGTATGGCTGCGGATGAAAGAGTGCGGAGGGTGGCGAGGTGCGAGATAAATCCCTAACGTGTATTGAAAGATAGAAAACGCCGTCGAGGATATATTTGGATTTAGAATATATATCACATTTAAATAAACTTCAGCCGAAATCATAACATTTGCTGGAGGAGCGAATGCGGCATTTACCGTTGGGAGGGGATGCGAACGTCACAGCCAAGCAGGGGCCGGGACACCTAGGAAACCGCGTGTGGTCCATATTATCTTCACCTTGATGAGTGTGTCAAACGGGATTCACTCCTTTCCTCGAAAAGCATACACGAAATGACGATGGCTCGCTGTTGACGATGATGATATGATGATGATGCGAAGCTTCATCCTGATGTGCTCGAAGGCTTTTGTTATCTGTGCCAGGTTCCTGGTGCTTTCCTGGCGTATATGGAATCATGTGAGGCATTTCAAGTGTTGATGAAGCCTTATCGCTTCATACTGGGTTACTTGAGTGGTTCTTGAGAAATTCTTTTATAAAATGTATACCGCCATGCCTAAAGGAAATATTTTCCGTTACGCCTTCATCGCGAACGAAATCACCTATTGAATTTTCAAATAGAGCGGTTTAAGAAGGGTAGCTCCGTGCCTGCATTCGGTTCTGAACTTAAAGCGATAAGCTGCTCTGGTTATATCTTTAAGAATTTCCTCAAAAAAGACATTTTATGCGCCGCGATAGGCGCCATTTTTCCTGTAGTATAATTACATTATTAAATTTTGTTGCCTACTTTCGGTCTGACTCTTCGAATTTGCTAATTATTGCATATTAATGCCAATATAGGCCACTTTCTTCAGTTCAGTCATATTAACTCAAAGTTAATTACAAGATTACCCTAAGCTCGGAATTGAGAAGAGTTAAGTGTGTTAATTTACACTGTGTCGAATATCAGTCTGAACTGTACGAAATGTTAAATAGTTCCACCCAAAATGGAACGTTTATCAATATGCGAGTTTTAAGCGACGCCGCGCAATGAAGTTGCAAGTGGCGTGGTTGTATCGTGGCCTTGGCGTGGTGCTCAAGTGGAAGCGCGCTTCGAGGCATAGTGGGGATGGCACCAGTTAGTTGTCAAATTATTGAATAGCACCACTCTCATCAGTTATTATATAGTTCTGACTGCCATTTGCACATTAAACCACTTGGATGCTACTACGGCCCGATTATATTGCCACATCACATTCCTACCTTTCCTATTAAATATGTACACCAATTTGAAGCGTCGCGTGCCCCCTCGTCCCTCTGTTTTATGCGTAGCTTGAAATTTTACGTGGTCGTAGATTTTATTCATTTATGTATTTGAAGCCAACATATATAATTAATATAATCTGATTTAAGTATGGTGCCATGACACTTTATATATTAGAGATAATATCGTGAACGTAAAGAAGCTCTGCGACATACATTAATAGAAATTGATGATAAAATGTTAGGAGAGACTAACAGTCCAACTAAGACTTCATATACAAAAAGATATTGTACAAATGAACCTCTCGTCTGTTGTGAAGTGTTGTCATGCCAAGAAAGTTCAAATTCTCAAGATAGAGTGGTTACACAAGTCGATTACTCCATGGAAGATGTCGTAAAGCAAAACCCAAGAATTTGTTGATACAGATTGAAATCTGCTGATATGTACGCTATAATTTGACAACCATATTCCAACATTGATCTAACAAGCGACTCATATAAAGTCTTCAAAGAATAAGGATCGCGAAATTCCTTTGTCCACCGTGTAACAAATCCAAGTATTGCAAGCGCTTTGTTAACCATGTAATCAAAACGTTAAGAAAAAGTTAGCTTCGAGTCAAAAATTTCATTGTTTTATTTATAAAATACTGAAAGGCACGCGGAACGATTTTGCAGCTATAAATAACTACATTACATTTAGTAATATTTATAACTAGTTTATTATGTTTATACCACAAGTTAGAAAGAGCAATGTCACTCTGTAATAAAGAGCAGACGTTGTAATTGTTGATATGCTTAAAGATCTTAACATCGTCAGCGTAAATTAAAAGTTAAGAACATTTCATCACATATTCGAGGTCATTGATAAATAAAATGAATTCCAAGGGACCAAGATGACTGCCCTGAAAAACAACAGAATGAGTGAGAACTATCATTTGACAAATAATTTCTGAATAAGACTTTACAGCTCCTACAGCTCATGTAGAATGATATCCAGTTAATCAAGAGAAAAGGGAGACCTGGTTTAGAGAGCTTAAAAAAGCAGCACTTTATGATAAAGCTTGTTAAAGGCCTTGGAGAAGTCAGTATAAATGCAATCTGCTTGCGCCTTCTTTTCCAAGATACCAGAAAAAAAAAACTCAAATTGCGTAAGAGTAGTTACAATTGAGCGTCCTTTAACAAAGCCATGTTGTTTGAAACTAGGGCTGGCAGTCAAATGTTAGAATATCACATATAATACTCTCGAAAAGCTTAGACAGTGCCGACCACTTTTCAATTGGTTTCCTTTCGTGAAATTTGAGATAACATATGAAAGTTTTCAAGCATCCGGAAATACGCCCGTCACGGATAAAATAAATAAACATGTTAGTGGGTCATTAAGATGATTAAAACATTTCTAAATGATTATACTGGGAATTTCATCTGGTCCCGAAGAAAAATATTCATCAAGCTAGTCAACATATTTAAACAGTAGAAACATATCAATGCGAATCATCTTAATTTCACAGTTAGGAAGACAAGACGACAGATATGAAATGTTAATTATTGTCAAGATTAAAAGAGTTATGTAGAAAATAAATTTACAAAATAATTAAAACTTAACTGTGAGAGTCAGAGAATGACATACAACCAGGGAAGCCGTCACTCTTTCTTGTAGAATTGATAAATTTCCAAAATAATTTTGGGTACTTTTTAATGTTATTCGCTAAGTTACTTAAATGTGAGGAATACACGACTCGTGCTTGTTGATTAACTTATTAATAAGAATTTAGGGGTGGCTAAATATGTGGGAAAGTTGAGGAAAAGTTTTTTTTATATGTATATAGGCATGTGACATACTCACATATCGAGAGAATTAATATTTCTTAATCCTCTTTAATACTAAATACTTATGACCTTCAACGTCGTTGTAAGTCATGTAACTTTGCTCAAATTGAGGGAGTCATTAGTTCAAGAAATACAAATAGAAGTTTTTGCATAAAACTGAGTGGTCTTTAATTTTCTATATAACTACTTTATACATTAATTCGAAGGAAATTTTCGGCTAATGCTAGAATCTATAACGACAATTCTGAAATTATTAATTTTAACTTAAGCAGAAATGCCATAAAAAAGGCACTTTTGAATAATTAACTGTAGATGCGATTCGCTATGATACACTTGTAGTGTTGATTTTGTAATTTCTAACTACATAGTATTTTCCTTTTCTCTCTATTTTTTTTTTTTATTTTTTCTTTGTAAATGTCAGATGGTTAACTACCTGTTGATGTGAAATAAAAAAATAAATAAAGGAGTATATGACAAATCAGAGAAATCCACAAGCAACTACGAGGGGAAAGCTTCAGAAAGCAACACCTAACGTATACATATTCATATCATAAGTATTCTTGAATAGTTTAACGTCAGTATAAGTTTGTGTTCACTAAATGTTACTAACTTTCACGTGCAGTAATGGAATATATTATTAGCCATGCGTGATAACGTTATGCTAGTAGAGAAATACCTGGGCAAATCCCTCTGATTTCTCATATCTTTCACAGCAGTAGGACATTTATTATTTGGTTTATTAAATACCTGCGAATGCAAAGAAAGATCTGGCAAAGACTATTTTACTACCTTTCCAAAAACAGGAAAGCGGAAACAGCCAAATCACCAAACACAGAGCGTCCTCGTGCCCATTACTCGAATTAGCATAAAAGACGGTTTCGGTCCCCATTTGTATCTGGAGGAAGCCAAAGGATTTATCGGGAAATCTGAAATATTTTCACATAATTTTATCGCTGGCAAGGAAATCACAAATTCGCGAAGACGGGAGGACGCGGCAATGCCCTCGCCAATGCCGTCGCCGCATACCCTTACCTTATTCCCCAGCAGTTGCCTCCATTTCCAGAAAAAGGCAACTAATGAGAAAAAATAAATCCGGTTGCCTTCTCGTGCACTTGACACTCAGCCAATATGCAGTAAATTTGGTTGCGCTAAGAACACGACCATCTCACGTTCGGGTAGCACAGAAATCGCAAGGAGAAATAGGAGGAATCCTAGAAACAATTGAGTGTTAATAATCCGGCAGTAATGATGTTTAAGGAAGACTAGCAGCCGGGTAGCACCAGCCAGAACAAGGATATCAGAGTGGATCACAGGAAAACAGAACGGAAAAACAAGGACATGGCAGAAATAAATTGGGGCATTTTTCGCTCCCTGGTCCGCCTCGCCCGCCACCCGAGCACAAGCATCGGCGGCATCTGAAAATTGAAGTTATTTAAAGTTTCTTCGCTGAGATTTTCTCGCAGGGGTGGGTCTGGGTTTTATGAGAGGATTTATTCAAATAAAGAAGTGTTTAAGAGCGCGAGAGGGTTCGCCGCTGATGGAAAATTGAATGAATTTTCTGCGAAATTACTGCAAAAACGCAAACAATAGCACTTTGTTACGAGTTATAAATGGTCCGGCACTTGTAACGACGTGCTCGTTGCGAGTTCGCAGGATGCATTTGGCGAACCTCCCGCTTCGAATGGGGCTCGTTTGGAGCCCAGTGGCGATGCTTGAGTACCCCATTCTGACGGGTTTTCAAAACAGGAAACGTATCAATTACCCTCAAGGATTTTAGCCGTTTTGGCTGTTTTTCAGGAGAACCAGCCACATGCAAGACTCTTTCAATTTAATTGCCTATTTCGCAATGCTAGAGATATTTTAGTTGAGAGAGTATAAGTGAAAATTAAGAAATGCAAAATTGCTGAAACTTAAAAGTTATATACATATTACACTATATCTGAGCTGGAACCAACATTTGGATATCATCAACTAAACTTTATAATACATGATTCGGCTTGGATATTCGAAAAAAATATTTTCCACGTGTTTGTATGAGAACATGCACTCTAATTGTCTCTTATCTAGAGTGACAATTACATATGTAATATTCAATCGCTCTAGTTCTACGAAAGTGAAAATTACTTACTTACGTTCAACAATTTTCTTGAGGAGTGAAAACATCATTGCAATCATTTAAAAATTAGACTGCGGGGATTCGACGGATAGGTTTGGCCAAAATAGCTCTACGTTTGAATATGTGTTTTATTTTTGCTTCGCGTGATCTATCTGCTATCCGTTTTCGATCTCTAGAGTTGTCTTATGGTAACCGGACCAGACGTTTTTGTCACTTTTAACCTATGCCCTAAAAATAAAGTAGGCACATAATGAATAAAAATAACAAATTGCTGTAATGATTGCAGATAGCAGAATTAAAAAATAAATAAAAAAATCATACATACATAAATAAATACCTACCTAGTCACGCGCACTACTGTATGTGTATATAACATATATAGAAGGTGTTTTTTAAGTCCGATAGAGTTTTAAATTTAAAAAAAAATACCACCATAAAGTAACTTGCGATCAAAAATATTTTTTTATTCCAAAAATCAATTCATGACATTAATATTTTATAAATAATTTCGGGAATATGACCACCTCGACTGTTTTAGACGGATTGCATTCTGTTAGTTCAAATTTGGGTCTAAATTGACCGTAACGTGAGCTCCTATCTCATTATTAAACAAAAAAGCACCTGCGATGTCTAACGGTGTATTTTTCTGGATTTAATAGGTTCTGTAGTATGCCTTATGGAGTGGTCTCACTCCACAAGCAAACAATTTGCGTCACTGAACATAATTCCGCGATTAAATAACGGGTCAGCTTGCTACTACTCTAAGGCCTAAAGCCCTATCACCAAATGAACGACACCAAACGTACGCAAAAGACGGACAAAGTCCGAATTGCTACGACCGGCGACGAATCCATAAAAATGGATCCTCCTGCACACTCATGGCAATATTTGCTTCAGTACGCATATATCGATGATGATATTGATTAATCGCATTATTACGACATTATTATTTTCACTATTATTGTGTCATTCATATTTCCCTAAAACTTTTTAACAAATTGGAAAACAAATCTTGCAATGTACAAACCCAAGCACCCCTTCATGGGAATGTGAAAGGAAACCTAAGGTAGTCGGGACAACAACAGTGAGGAAAGTTAATGTTACAAGTCTGCCCTGCACTCAGCGGGTCTAGCTTAAACCACAGAACGTTGCAATGTCCCAGTATGTGTCAGCTTTGATCGACATATCGCAAAGTGCAGAGAGCGTCATTTTAATTTGTGATATTTGTTTTATTTTAAAATGTATAGAGGAAATGTTTGAGCCGGTTATTTGTAGTTTAATTTTGGTGGGTTTTTGTCGGTGACACAGTTTCCGACTCAGTCTTCACAAACCCAAATTTGATCGTTTCAAGATTTGCCAGTGAGTCGCTCGGTGGGCAAATATTGTAACAATAATTTGACCATTCATGAGAACAAGAAATGTCCTTTTTCGAGTAGCGGTTTGTGGTAGCACAGATATCGACCCATGTCGAGACAACATTAAGAAACGCTTTCATTTCACGTCATATCAGCGTCACGAATTTCGACTAGCGTTGCCGGAAGAAACATCTTTTATCCGAAAGAAATCATTGAAAACGATTCGATTTCACAAACAAATCGCCACTGAACTATATAGTGTTATTTTTCGATGAAACTAAAGTAGAATTTATTGAAATAAATGCGTTAATCATGGTCAAAAGACTTGCACCCGGAATATATTCTACCGAACTTATGACATGTAGGTGATATGACATGGCGTAATGTTTGCTCCTTCATAAGTTAAAGGTCGTATGGACGTGTACCAATACACTTCAATATTAAACCACTGACGCTTCCATATGCAGATCTGTCTATAACTTTGACTTTCCAGCAAGACAACAATCCCAAACACGCGGCGGCTCATACTATAAAAAGGTTCAACGACAATTATGTGACATTACTGGATTGGCCATTTTGTAGTCTTCATTTAAATCCAATCCGATCGAAAACCTGAAAACCCAAAGTTGGACTTAAAATAGGACAATTGAACGGTCTTCACGTTGGAACAAAAACAACCTGATCATCTAACTGAAAAAGCGTTTGTAAATAGTTGATGAAGTCTACGCCCAGAAGATGTCAGGCAAAACAATTTTGAATTTGGTGTTTTGCTGTGTACAGTGTACTGTGAGTGTACAGTTTGGAAAGTAATTGTTACATTGCAAAATGCTTGCCGAATTTTGAAAGATAACATATGATATAGAAGTAGGTATGGAGGTACACTTTTAGTAAAGGCTTTGGCGTATCTATTGCAGGGAGTTGTAGTGTTAAACCAGGGTAGTGTTTGCAATTATAACGTTTCAATGTATGTAAGTGCACGGAACTGATATGATCCCTTTTTGCTTTCATTAAATTTCATAAATGGGTGAGTTTCTTCATGATCACATACATAAATACATATGTATGTCCAATGTGCCTACAATAAAGAACGTACGTGTAGCGTAATTGCCATTTTCGCAAACGTAACTGCATGTCGAAGCACATCTTGAGCTGCTGCTATTGTCATTCAAATCAGTACCCGTCCACAGGACCCGGTGGCGACCATCGGTACCAAACGTGTTCATTTGCATAGCAGCACGGGGAGGATTTATGAAAATTAATCATCCCATCGAGTCGTTGTTTAGCATGAGCCCGGATTTGACTCCGAGTCGTGTCGAGTACCTCGAAGGTAACAAGATCCCTCTCAGGCGGGCTTGCCAAATTGTTTGCAATAAATAATTCCCTCCGCCATCGGAGGGACGCGGGCTGCCACTAATAGAAACTACCCAATCTTATTGAAACCTTGTTAAAGGTTATTTGCGGAACGACCATAAATTCCAGCGACTACAGCGCCGGTCTAATACTTATGCAAATTCTGCCAACCCAGCTCATTCCTGACGTGGCATACACACGTCCCCAGAATAAAAAGGCGAAATCAACCAAACACAGACGTGCACAAAGGAGCAACCCTTTCGAAAAATAACCGACCCGTGTGATTTGCATACGAATTTTCATCCTGTGCCATTCTGCCTTGTCCTGATTATATCCCCTGGCTTTCTGGGGCTGATTTCGTTATTTTATTTGGCCCCCACCGTCTTCGATTTATTGTGATCTGCTCGGGTGTGTAAGAGCAGCTCGTTGGGGTAAAACGACTCCGCCGACTCCGATGTTCAGTTCGTTGGAAAAGGACTTGGAAATTTCTTTGGCAAACATCATGGAACCATCCAGAGTGGTCAAATGAAGCCACAGAACGAAGCGGGGCGCTGACGAAAGCCGGGATTTCTTCGATGGATTCTTTGATGCTCGACTCGAATTTGTTTCCAGAATAGCAATTACGGTGCCACGGCGAACATAAATTGATACTTGTGTGCTCCCGAGTGCTCAATGTAAATTTGTAAGCAAGAGCGATTTAAGTGAACCTAAAAGGAAAGCAGTGGGGCGATAGCATGTTAATCACGGGACTAAGGAGAGGTCCAATGAATTCCAAGGCGTTAGTCATGTACAAATTCATACTTATTCGATTCAAAGCTATGCGTTTAGAAGTTGCGAGCAATTTAAAAAGAGCAAACATCGCTACATTTTCGAGGCGTTAAATGTGACGTCCCTTAGAATGCTTATTATTTGAATTCATATCTGTCTACTTAGTTGGCGGCCCATTCCATTATTATTAGGAATGGGGTGACCCATATGGAACTACGAGCTGAAGGTCTTATGTGTCAACGCTCAGTTAATACAAAGACCCTATGCTACTCTAGGGAATGCCAATGTTTCATCGTCTTCAAGACAAAGACAACATTCAGTCTCACTAGACTGATCCTTCTGATGCAGGTGATACCCATGACGACCAGAAAGGCAGCCTACTATCAACTTGAGATCCGCTTTACACAAGGCGGTGATTTCTCATTTCTGTGTAAGCATAAGGTGTACTGAGCACTTTGGTCCCATTTTCCCAGCATAGAGGCTGTTGACTGCCACTTTGCTACTAAAACTCTGGTCAAAGACGACCCAGTACTACAGAAAGACTCAGGACCTGGTAATAAGGTGATGAACCCTTCCTAAGCTAGTTCATCAGCGACCACATTTCTTTCAATACCAAAGTGCCCCGGTACCCAACAGAGCGTAACTCTATTAGAGGTAGCCAGACTTTAACGAGCTTTGATGAAAAATGTTAAGACGAGAGGTGCCCTTAGCAGCTGCTTGGCTACCGAAAAAGAATAACTGGACTGTTTAATCCCTTCTTGAGATTAAGACAGGCACTGATACATTTGCCCATCGGAAACGAGACTTTAGTAGGTATTGGGCCCATGGACGCCATCACCAGGACCTTGCTTTGTTGCCGTCCTATACCATACCCCATACCTAATTACTCACAAAGTCCTCTAAACATGGGCACCTCCAAGTACTGTGAAATTTGAGAAATTGTTAGGCTGATTGGGTGCCCCTTCAATTTGTCGAACAGACCAAAATTGTTGATCGGAAGAGCATTACCGCAAAAAATTTCCTGCCCCTAAAAGTGTCCTTCCCTTACCCTAGATTTAACATAAGGTAATATAAAAGTTGTGAAACATAATTATACTTGAAGGAGATTCCACATAGATAAAGTTTTTAAACACTTGGTAGATTTATGAAAGTTAGTGAGTTACCAAGTCAGTTAGAGGCTTTGGGTTTCGATTTCTTGTCGTGTCGTGGCTGTCCGCGGCCGAGGAGCTAAGCGTCGCGGTGATGACATCAGCTAAGCTCCCTTGGATCGAGACACTCACCTAATTTTTAAAACTCGCGTTCACTTTGGTGAACGAATAACTACCAAGTATAGTCTGCCTCACTTGTGGAATTGCAATCAAGTGTATTACTTTTGACTATCAATAATTATACTTATTTAAAGAACAAAACATCTTCATGTGTTCAACCCAAATACATACCGATCATCATAGTAATTTTATTAGTTTTATTATTTGTTCACTACGAGTTAAAATAACAAATGGTTCCGAGGTAAGCGACCCCTTTTTTAGTTCAACAAGTTTTACTTGCTAAGCGATTTAAATTAACTAGCAGACTTACGATATATGGGCACTACATCGATTTGTACAGTTTTAAACAGTTTTTCACATAACTATGTGCGCATTTCTCCACATTCTGCATGATATGTCGAATAATATTATATGGTAAGTAGAAAATACAAGTATCTGTTTCTTCCCATCACACAAAAACTCTCCAAGGGTCAACTCAGGAGTCACAGCAAGCAAGGCACTTGAAGGTTTTTGGGGTCACTCATGCCAACTATGGGACGCGTGTAGTCTAGTGGTAAGCGTGTTAGACTTCCGATCAAAGAGTCCTAGGTTCCACTCTGACACCCCAGCGTGCGCTTTTCCTAATAAGTGACAGGCGGAAGCCCCATCAATTAGGATAGTTACTGCGGGCTAATCGCCCAGCATAGCGAACATAGACTATCAATGAAATTGAAGCAGAGTCTCGAAGTAGAGAAGCCCTATGCTCTTAACTGGAGTGGGATAGAAATTTGTGTTTTGTTATGTGAACTACGGTGCCCAATTTTAGAAATTCAAAATTGCGGCTAAAATATGTTGGATCTAAAGTATTAAAATTTCTTTAGATTTGTAACTTTTGACTTTTGGCGACTGACCAATCTTACAAAATCAAGTTAGCGGATGGAACACTGGCTACTCAAGATATTAAATTATTCATTGTATTGAAAACATGGCGGTTACTCGCCAAAATCAATCATAATTTGAAATTGGGTTGAAAGCACTTCTTTATGAACTTTATAAATGTTCATTTTACGATGCGGTTCCGTTTTAGGTGAGGCTTGTTCCGTTCTGCCGGAAAGGTTTCATTTCCAGATACATTGAATATTTTAATGAATGGAGATAATGGAAAATCGATTGAATTTCTGGGATTTTCCCGACCTCTTAATTCCATGTTGTGAAATCATGCAGACCAATTATCATGTGAAAAATTCGAAGACATTACGTCACATAGAAGACACTGAAGGCAACGGAAAGTGGGGCCAAACCCCTAAAAGCTGACTAAAAACAAAAACTCAAGTTTCGAATTTGCAATTCTTTTTTGAAGAATCGGATAGAGGAAGCTCCTCTGCATATTCAGTCAAAACAGGTATCTTCTAAACATGTTCGCAGCAGGCATTCCAAAGTCATGTACTTTCAGTATCAGTCAATTCGCTGCGCAGAACGTTCTGTTCGAAAAGTGCTTAAAGATTTTTAATCAAGTGTGATTTTCAATTCCGCGCACTAGATGGTGTTCCTGGAGATATGTATATATACATATGTTGTAATGTTATACAATTGTATTCGATGTATAGTTCTTATGACGGCAAAAAACCGGATGTGAGAGAATTCCTCGTGAACACAATTTGAAATAATATTATAAAAACAAAAATCTCTCTTCTAATATATAAGCAAGAGTATGAGTAATAAATACTGAATAATCTGGTTGCAGATGCTTGCAGATTTGACTCTGGCACAACGTTAACCAATATAGGGCGCGACAGTAGGACAAAATACAAAAAAGTTAGGCATAAATAGAAGATCTTGTTTAATTTTCATGTAATTCAGTACACGTATGTTTTCGGGTCGCTGATTACGAAAATAATCGATATGATGTGAAAACATAATCGTATCTTCGCTGCTATCAAAAGAGGAAATGTCGGAAGAAGCCAAGGAATCGTGCAATAAATTGATAATAAACTTCCGAAAAAGTAGCGATACCAACAATTTGGCAGATAGAATTAGATTTTAGTGTGTAGATTGTTATTAAACGTGTTTTTAAATGATTTAATGCATTATTAATTATTGATCCCTAAATTTATCGAAAAAGGGGCGTTCATTTCTTCAACGACTATTTATGACAACCAAATGATTTTTTCATAGGCGGGTACTTCATTTTGGAGCCGCCAATTTTTTAATCAAGCTCAAAATCATTATCCCAGATTCCCATTATTATACCAGAAATACCCCATGTTGCCCAAAATAGTACTTTTCTCGTAAACATGTCCGCTGTATTGAACCCGCCATTTTTTTCTTCGACTTCAAATTCGTTAGCACCGACCCAAAATACAATGGGCGTGGGTTGAATGGGTCCTAAAAGGATTTAATTATAAAAAGATCACATGTATGGGCAATAAAACATTAACTGTTACAGCAATGGTTAATGCAAACCACTGTTAAGTAGGTAGATAACAAAAGCAACTGTACAAAGAAGGAAGTTTCAATATTTTTGCAGTAACGCAATACCCTAGACTAGATCCTAGAGACCTAGACTAGACCTAAACCAATTGCAAAGAAATCTTGCAAAGTAAATTTTGCCATGAAAACTCTTACTGGTCAATAAAATATTTCAAACTTTAATGAAATGCTAACTATATATAAATTAAAATTAAATAAAATAAAAAATAATCCCATTTGGTGCAGTTGACGCCATTCGTCATGTAAAATAAAAATTACCAAAGTACATTGTCGCAGAGGTCATTCCAAGAAGTAATAAAAATGGTATGTTTACTTTATATTGCCAGTAAAAATGCTATGTATTCCATGAAGAAAATTCTGCTTTTATTTCTTTGGTATATCGGGTATTCCTCGTCCTCGATTTATTTTGTTCACTAACCCCGTGAGAGATTTTTAAAACTAAACTCCCCAGTTAACTGGTTAAAAGACCTCTGTAATGACAGCTCACTCGATGGAGTACGTGAAAAACTGTTATTCCATTTTACATATTGGTTGAGAGGTAGGCACCCCAAATAATATTTTTCTATAAGTTCTCTTTATTTCTTTCTATCTTCGTGTTTCCTAAAGGCGTCTTCCTGTGAAATGTCATTACAAACTGTGATAAAATGACAGACGAATGGACATGACAACACTATAACTATAATTAAAAATTCTAAAACTTCGCCCGATCTTCTGTAGCATTACTTTTTATTGCTAGTATTAAATTGTGCGCCCATATACATAATTACCTTAATAATTAAACATACCAATTTCCAAGCGTTTACTTTTTGCGAAAAAAATTCCGAGAAACTTCAGATACTAGATTTATTCTTTTATACTTGTGTAGCTAGCCACTTGTCAATCCACGATAATTTACATCTTGGTAGATTTACTGAGTGTGTGTGATGATGGCAGTATGAATTCCATAGAAATTTTTATTTTAAAGGTACTTATACAAACCAAATACCATGAATCCTCTGAAGGCCAAGATTTATCAAAAAGTTCAACCAAGAGCACGACAAATATCTCAAGAAATAATGGAGAATGTAAGTTGAATCTGCACGTATTTCCGTATTTGTTTGATAGTATGTGTAATGTGTAAATATTGACATAAATATACTATCAAAAAGAAATTCATAGCCGGTTTTAAAATGCATATAACTTTTTAACGAATTTACCCATTCTCATGATATTTCAAACTTATATGCTTTTAAATGTTTCCTACAGGTACATGTTATTATCGTTTTAGAAAATATCCATCCTTCCAACTTCTTTCTTCCAACTTCGCCAAGTATGTATGTATCCAAAGATGACAAACAACAATGGTGTGAATTCGAGTTCTTTGTAAAGGCGCATAGTTTTAACCCTGAAAGAGATTCTATGCGAATGTAGGATAGATAAACATGCATAGGTATGTATATGCCTATCACCAATACTTTATTTCGAGATAATCAAAACAGCAGATATTATTCGTACCTACTTAAGAGAAGTGTAATGAATTAAAATGTTTATTTGGTTTTAGAAAAAAAACATTACTTGTTCAACTTCCTAATAAAAAATTTGCTAAACCGTAGAATTCTGTTCAGGGGTTCTTACACTCAAAATAATTTTCACGGTCCTGGCTCTCAGAAAATTTCGTAGTATTAATTCTTAACAGGGACGAATTGGTATCTGATTTCATTTCACGCATAGTTAAAAACAATCATCTCACAGCGATACAACTAATGCAGTTCATCAACATCACATTAGCATTTTTGTTTCGTAACTGGTGTCTAGGGTCCTTGGGTTAAGGACAATTTTCAAAATTCACAAAATTAGTTCCATTACTATGCATTTGGGGTCTTTTCTCACATATTTGTATGAAAATACAGAAAAAGTTGATTGAATAAATCCTGGAGCCATCAGCAAATTAAAACCAACTATAAACTAGTAGAATAACATTCACACATCTTGTTATAAGTCAATGGTATGAAACCATTTTACGTCTTCCTATTTTATCACTTTTTTCCTAGCGCAACATTGAATGAAATCTTTCTGAGCCTTGAGCGACAAAGAAACCACCGGATCTCCGTAATTGCAAATTTCCATAAAACCGGTCGCACTGTAACAACCTTGTTTAGAAATTAGCTAACTTGATGTACTCAAGCACTCGGCAGACGGCAGCTGTGTAGTTGGTATGCAAAAAAGTCGCCTAAGCCCACTTCAGCTCCAAAGTATACGAGCCAGAATGGCTTGTGAACAATAGTGACAAAAGCACCAGCATAAAAAAGTGTGCGGTGAGAGCGAAAACAGGAAAAACTCCTAGTAAAGCACGGTGCAACGGCCGCGAATGCAAAAGTGGCTGATTTAAATATTCAGAGGTGAGTGACAGCCCTTAAACCCAATCACCCTTCGGGGCTGCCTAATTTCGACTAATTTGCATATTCACCCTGGCGGGGATGAGTTCCTGTCGTGCACAACCACATCTGCCTCTGCCGGGCTTAATATGTTAATGAGTTAATTTCCCAGCAGCGTCGTTATCCCTGCGCCGTTTCGCAATTAAACCCAGGCGCTAGTCGCGCTCCCGATGATTAGCCGACTCAGTCCCAGATTGACTGCTTGTCGGGATAGTCGGTGCCCGCGAGTTCAAGTGTCGTTAGATGCTAAAATTGTGTTTAGTAAACGCTTACCTCGATAAGATGCTTGGAGCGGTTTTAGTAATTGTTAGCCCGCACTTAGTTCTCGCGAACACAACACCTTCGAACAGAGTCACAATTCACAAGAAAACTGTTGAAGTACCGAACTTGGAGTCTCGCGAACACGAAGCCTACGCGATTCACGAACGTAAGATGGTGGCCTGCTCGACAGCACGTCAATTTTGCAATGGGGTAGTTGAAGACATGCCACAAAGTTTTGAAAAGAAGAAAAAGTGAATCGCAGCCTCATATCCCATTAGATGAGCCCGAGTCGAACCACCCTTGGCATGACAGCCGTGCGCGTACTCACAACAAGCTCGCAGGGCCCACATGTACCGAGAAGGCGACCGCCGCGCCGCCTCACCACCCACTATCCACCCCCTCGGCGACGACGGCACATTCCTTCTACAATAAGCGAAGAAGCGAGCGAAGAAGAAGATTCGTAGTTGTAGTGGCGGTGTGCGTTTCGAGAGTATTTCGTGGAAAATCACTTTTTGGGGAGATGTTTATCCGTCATGTTCGAAAGGAGTTACTGTACTTCGGCGGAAAGCTCCGGGAGGGCCACCGCCCGCTCCACGCTCGCCGAACAGGCCTACAACAAGTTCGGAAGATGGTGCCTTAGGGTGGATTGGGTGGCACGAAGGGGGTGTGTGCGTATAAGTGCCATTGTTGGGGTGATGTTGACTGATTTTTTCTTATCTCGCTCCGACTGCTCCAGCCTCATGCCGCCCCCCGAGATGACAAGAGGGATGATCCACGGGGACCACGGGTGATGAATGATTGCTTTGTATCGCTCGCATCTCTTTTTGTCAAATTCATATATAGTACACATGATAAAGCGTTCGATTCGGGCGCCTTATTATGCAGCCCGCTGCCGATATGGCCGTCCTGCCGCCTCCACCGGAGGTGGCGGCGGTGCCGAAGTCGCTCTGCTTCTCCTCCATCCAAAACATCTCATAGTGCCGTCCCCGGCTCGGCTCGGGAAGTTGTTAGTGCGCTGAATGCTTTGGCAAAATGGAAAAGAAGTTTCCATCATTTTTCAAAACGATGGTGAATGGAAATGGGCCCGGCTTGTGTATACATTTTGGACATGCTGGAGCCACATTAAGTGAAGAATGGGCCTTTGTGCGGATTCGACAAGTTCTATTGAGAAAATTTGATGGAAACTGACGGCAAAAATATTTTCTTATTAGAATTATTGTAGTTTCGTAGGATGTGGGATCGTTGGGGGCCAGGACAGGACCCGAATAATGGGCTCCGCCGTAAGGGACTGACGTAGTTTCCTTTCAGGGCCATTCATGGTAAAGTTTGATATCCATGCAGCATAATTACAATTCGATTCCCAGCCAATGCGACAAATAATGCGAATTAATTAATTGTAATCGTAAGAATTCACAATTACATTTGATTAATTGTAACTGTAACACTCACAATCACAATTAATTAATTGTAATTATAGAAGATACAATTAGTTCAAGAATTTTTGTTGATCACAATTAATTTTTGCCCAAAACTGCACTGCATCCGTTTCTTAGCAGCTCAGCTTTGATGAAGTAAGCTTAAAGCATATCAAACAAAATCTTGATTATAATCTTATTTCACCCTCTAGGAAAGAGAATTCCCTTTTGCTTAATTTATTTTCTTTGGCTTACTTATTTGAGTATCTTTTATTTCTTGTTTTAGTCTTCAACTAAGACATTTATGTTATGCAATTAGTATGGCTGCTTTTCGGTTCCTACGAACGTGTAATCTTCCAGTAATACGCAATAGCATGTTACCACAAACCTCGATATCGACAATGTTTGTTTTGTGGGATGAGAAACTATGAGCATTCACAAATAACAAAAATACGAATACGTTACGTTACAAACGAGCTAAATTTGCATATGGCGTTACATTCAGCCTAGTCGCGGAGACTGATTCTGATATTATTCAATTTCTCGCTACAAATAACCCTTTGAAACTGTAACTGAAAATTATTTGTATTAATTATTTGTCTGAATTTTTACGCTGATGGTGACGAAAGCCCGTCTTTCCACTTTTTATTAAAATTACACAAAGTATCGTAGTTGACGGAACACTGAAAGAAAAGATTAGAAATATCAACTATTATTTACGTTGATTTTCAGCCATATAATCAAATTAGTCGATAGAACTAAAATAGTGGGAAAACCAACTTGTTTTGTAGATGGTCTTAATTATTGATATGTAGTTCTAAGCACTACTTTAATTTAGATGGCTGAAAAAGTAGATGACATTTCTAGTTATTTTTTCTGTGTACCTACACCATTTTGAACTCTTAATATTTTGTATATATGTGAAATTAACGCTTACGGAAATTCCTTGCTGTCAGTTTTCGTCGAGATAGTCGAAATTTCAGTCATTTTAAATCCTTTTGATTTTGACAGCAGAATTTTGAATCACGCGTTAAAAATCGCGTTGTAGTTCGGAAGAACGTTTACTAATTGTAAAGGCCTATGACACAAACACAGAAAAATTTACAATGGTAATTCTCAGAGTCATGTCTTCATTTTGGTGTGTACAATCGGCCCCGGGGATTATTTGAATTAAACGCACATAAACGATATGTGGAGACCAAAACTGGTTGTCGAGAAAGTTGCGTTTAATTCATTTGGACTCCTTCTTCTGGAGTTTTTTGGAAAGTAAGGTCTAGGAAGTGCTTACTATTTTCCAACGGACTGTGTCAATGTGTGCTTGTATCCGTACGGCCGAAATCCGGGAGATGCATCGCCTGCTTATACAAAATATCTACGGACTTCCGTGTTCTCATACACATGGACACGTGAGCGGTGGATGTAGCGGTACCCTAAGGTCTATGTGAAACACCATGAGATGATAGCACAACTCGAGGAGGAAATTAAACGCCACCCGACGTTATATTTGTACCTTGAAAAGTACGAGATCGCCTACGTAAAGTGGGAAGGGAGAACATCTATTGATGGACGATATGAGGAAAAGTGAGGATGGGCCTGAGTGGTGCGTGGTCGTGTGTATGTGCAATGTTAAATCAGACTGGGTTATCAGGTACACACCATCAATAGACTAGGGGTCGGCGGAATAAACTCGCTACAATTGACTGTTGACTTCCAAAAAATTAATAATAGTTACTAAAGGTCTATACAAAAGCTATAAAAAATAAAACTGAATGTCTCCAATATTTCTTGAGATTATATTTTTAACTTTTTTGAGAATTTCTGCTTATACTGAGCGTGCAACTACCATACACATATGTATGTATACAAAAGCTAAGCTACTCTCCACAAAGTTGCCTCGGTTAAATCGTCTAAATATGTCTTAACCTGTTTTCTATAAGGGGATGTCTGATAATTATGTGAGGCGATTTTGGCGATTTTTGACCCCCCCTCGAAAAATGTCGTGAGATTTGGCTGGACCCTCTGCCCCCATCTCGCGTGAAGTTTTTCAAAATGCGTATTTTTAGCATAACTTTAATCTGTGCCTGATTGCGTTGGATTACACAGCCACACAAACAAAAAAATTTTCGGGCCCGGGGATCCGACTATGTGTTTCATATGTTTTTGGGGTCACTGAAACTGAATCCGATGTCAGTTCAACCCCATCACGTCAGGTTTCAGCGACCTGAAAACATATAAAAGATATGGTCTGATCCCCAGATTGAAAAATTTTTGTTTTTTCTCTCATTTTTGCTGAGGCTTTTTGAGGGTTTGTCAAAAACCTGACGTGATGGGGTTGAACTGACATCGGATTCTGTTTCAGTGACCCCAAAAACATATGAAACACATAGTCTGATCCCCGAAATTTTTTTTTTTGTGAGGCTGTGTTATTTAAAAAAACATAATTTGTTTAATTATTTTTATTTAAGACTAGTTAAGAATAGTACTTATCCACAGTGACGAATAGGAAATACAAAAAATTCGTGAAAGAATATTCATTCCACTTCAGTCCACGGGGACTCATGTGTGGCCTCAAGAGTGACTACTGTACTGGAACCAACATGTCCATGTTATTTTCAGTAAAAGTTTATCGCAATATTTTACACTGTTTCATGCGGGGAAAAGAATTACGTTATATTTGCCGAGACGCTCCTCTCCCCAAAGTGAGATTGGGTGAGATTCGGCTCGACTCCCTCCCCCCGAAACGCCTCACGTAATTAATGGACGCCCCCTAATTAAGATTTCAGGCCACTTTGGGAATATGTTGTGTGTGTATCGGGTCATACTGCACAGTGGATATATTTCAGTTAAAAGAAAAAAAATGTGTGAATTTTGTAGTTGGTTTCTTTTCGCGCGGCACACGATGGCCTAACGTTGTTTTAATTGATTTGCCTTTTTAGCAGTTCCGGTTCTGTTCTTTTCACGACTATGTCCGTTTAAATAAAAAAAATTTTCCAGCATTGTCTCATTTCCTGATAATTTTTGTACACTCATAAACTCAAACCAAATTGTAATTTTCAGCTATGTCGGGTTATAGCTTGTGTCTCTTGTCGCACTCTATTTTCAATTTAGTTTAAAATTGTGAGAGCGGAAGAGAGGTACACAAATTGTGTAGTAGTACTCTTTATGCAATGGAAGGAATGTCAAACCACAAACATTTTCCTACAATGCAATATAAATATTTAGAAGGACGGATTTCAAGATGGAACATTGCTTCACTCTCTAGCGCTAGATCGCCATCTTAGCCAAACAAACTGTACTGATAGACAGAGTCTATTCTGCTTACTTTTGCCTTTGCACAGCTTTGTAATTATTCAAAAAAGCTTCACGAAAAGATAGACTATTAGAAATGCAAAAATAGAAAAACATCAACGCCATGTCGTGTTTCCTTTATATTTTGTAAATTTATATTTCAAAGATGGAAATCTTTTCTATTTTATTTTAACTGGCATATTTGAGGTTTCTTAACGTTAGTTTCTTTAAAATTTCAAATGTTAGAAAAGTCAGCGAACACTGTTGATAGTGTCTATTTCGCCTTCTTCATGTTGCAAAATATCTACCCTTTCCACTTCAGAAGCTGCCAGGGTTACTTTGTGTCTGTTCACAAGGAGCAAATCTTTCGCTTATAAAGAGTTCAATAAATCTCCAATTACCAGAACCATTTAGAATCACCGAAATTACAGAATACCCCGACTAGTCCCTTCTGGTACCTATGGAAGGTGCCGCACACTACTGCACCCTTGCACTTCACGCATAAATTGGTAATCCCTTCCCGGGGGATGATTACCACCAGTCAAGGAAACGTACAAATTTTTTGTGTCATATGTGAGCGATCCGGACAATGTAGTAGGACCGTGGGACAAGGGTATCGGCAAACATCATGAATGGGTGGGTGCGGCCTAGGGGACGGAGATCGCATGTAGCCGTGACGCATACAAGAGCAGGTTTCCTTCCTTTAAATGAACAGGATCACAAGGATATGGGTGGGATAGTGTGAGGCCAACATTTCCTGAATTCAGGCAAAAGGGGTGAACCGCCAAGAAACTTGTTTGCCTTACTTGAGCAGGCACTGAGCTCACACACATCACCACATACGCACGCGGCTGGATTGAAAATCCTGGAAATGTGACATGAATAAGAACTGTTCCAGCCGAGGGTTGCTAAGTTACCACCCACCCCATTGTTGGTACCGCTGCCGTTCTTCCCTTTGTGCCGCGCCTTGCAAAGAGTTGTGACATGGTTACAGGTCACAATTCATGTCACCAATTTTGCTACTTCAACGTGAATTCGCGCGATTATAAGGGGCACGGGAAAGGGTGATCCAAATTATACAAAAGGAGAAAAAACCTCGTTCTGCCTACTCGGTATTTTGCAAGGACCTTTCCGTGAGCCCTGGATGTGCCCAGGATTGGCACACTGAAGGTAGTGTGCGTATTGGGAGGGGTGAATGATTCGAGTGCTCTGGGCTGACATGTGATTGCTTCGCATTGTGACAATCCTCAGCTTTACAATTTTGAGGAATTATATGTGTAAGGGGCCCGGGCATACATACACTATGATCTTTTGCCAGGGCGCTGTTCTTGCCAAACTTTTCACAAAATAGGATAATGCAAAAATTCTTTAAACGATTTATACGAAAAATCGTAAATATTTACATTACCAGTCTCATCCGCGCTAGAGTGACTCTTGAATTTCATAGGTGCCTTAGCACACACCCTCTTCGCAGATCCCAGCTCCCTTGTTATGACTCACCACTAGTAGGTAATGGACAATGGACATGGCGTCCATTCCGCCATAGACTGCCCAGCGAATCAGTAAATGGCTAGCCTCCGCACAGTTTGGTGAATGGAAGGAAATGGTCCTGCGAAGGCGGTCTTGGCTGGGCTCATGGACGAAATTTGGGAATAATTCAGAGCCGCTCTGTTGGCATGCAAAAGCACTTATCATTATTAAAAATATATGCGATGTGTCCCATTTAGACCTTGAGCACATGCGAAGGCAGACAATAATGGATGAGACTGAAGCCTAAAAAATGAACCGAGACCTTGGCAGAAGGAAGAAAACGCAAACTCTTCGGGAAATGAGAGATATTTGCGGAGACGGATAAATAAATCATTTTATAGAGGCGATCCACCCTTTCCCTGGCCCTCTGATGCGAGTCGGAAAGTGGCGTTCCTTGGACTTGTTTTGAGCCGTATTTCAATGTAATGGGGGCATTGGGCGGAACGGGCTCAGGCATAGTTTGGGAAATTGTTTTTTATATTGCCGCCTTTTGTCTCACATCGGAGGGTTGTTTTCCACGTGATGAAATAATTATTCAAAAATTTGGGATTTGTAGGAATACTTCCACCGAAAGGAAAGGGGAAGCATTTTCCTCTGCTGTGATACGGTAAAGTTGGAATATGCCAACCATTTTATTTTAAAGAATGAAATTGCTGGAACTGTTGGTGAGGTTCCAAATGTATTTACTAATTTTAGTTAAGTGACGGGGTCTCTAGATATTCAAAAATTATGTATATAATTATATATATATAGTAAATAATGCATAATATTTTTCGCCAGGGTCTACCAGTTATTTAAATTTTATGTTTCCACTATTTGGGTATGCCTTGTATGACATAATTTAAAATTAAAAATAAAATGTTTGTGTCCTTTGGTACTTTTGTTGTTTTAGACTGAAACTAAGGCGGTGGGCTTGAAATACAATATTGAGATTACTGAAACGAATTTTGAAAATTGTGTCTCTCTGCCTATTTGTTTTCAAGAAATAAACGTGAAGACGGGCAAAATCTCCCACCACTTTATTTTACATAAATCTGGTAGAAATTGAGAACATTTAAAGAGAAGGGCGGCTCTAGTACTCGGCGATTTTTATAAAATTTGGCGCCTGGGTGTTTTTGGAACCGCTTATTTCAAATACAGAGCCCCATTTTACATGATGACTATTCCTATTTGGCGAACAATAAAAAAAGTTAAAAAAAAGGGGTTTGGGGATGTCGGTTTTGAATCTGGTGCCCAAACTTTGAAAATCACATATACATATGGCGGAATAAGAGAATTCAATTGAGTGAGTGTGAGAGGTCATGTAATATAAAATATCGGTTTATCAGTTATCAGTGGCAAATTTGACGTTCAAGCGATTATTTATACATATGTGAATGTTGTAAGTTGTTTGTACTCGGATGACGATGATATTCTTCGATCGCTGGTGGATGCTCATCCCTCTCAGCCATTGTCATCCTTCGCAACGTATGAGCCATAGACCGTTTTTTTAATACAATATTTTGTGGTTTGCTTGAACTATCCTTCGCTTTAATATAAAAAGAAAAACTAAACGCTTCTTTATGCTCTCGTTTAGTTTTTAATTTTCACTAATCATCCTCAGGAATTCTTCACTCAAGCTAACACAATATTTCGAAAAGATCACAATTGCACATCCGTCAAAACCTTATTAAGACTTACAAAAAAATCTTATTCTATTATTAAAAGAATTGCCACGACGTCACATAGTAAAAATAATTATGAAAAATAAATAACAAACTGCAAAAAATTAAAAATTAAATGAAGAGTATCAAATATGTATAAATCTTCTTTCGCAACTGAATTTAAGGTTTGTTGCAAAACCCCCAGTAAACATCTCAAGAACATAGAAAAGCTTCATAGATAATTTAAAATCAATTTTTCTTTTGCTTTGAATAGTCCGAAATTTCATATTTACATGACCTTATGATATAAATAAAAATGGAAGAGTGTTTGTTTGTTTGTTTATTTGTTATTTAATCACACCTAAGCGGTTGCTTCTTAAAGGTTTCCCAATTGGGATGACCTGGTTTTGATAGGTCGTGGCGGTCATATTTGTTAATGGCTTTTTGACAGGTGTATGCAGTTATGGTCAGTAAGGTTTCCGATTTCATCATGACACGTATAACTTTGAAACAACTCTTGGAAATTGTCCAAAATTATTACGCAAATTCGCATTCCATTGTCGGTACTGTAAGAGCGCTTCGTTCCAAAAAAATGTCGTCATAATGCTCTTTCTGAGCGCGCTATATGATGCATAATAACAAAGTTTGAAAGGGAATTCACTCTTCACGATACAAAGGTGCCTGTAAGACAAAGAAATGCCCGAAGTGAACAAAATATTGCCGCCGTTCAAGCCAGTGTTCGTGAAAACTCAAATGCGTCTGTTCCGCGCCGTTCTCAAGAGTTGGGGCTCTCCAGGACGACAACCTGGCGGACTTTGCGATTGGATTTGGATCTGCATCCTTATTTGATGGTATTGGCATAAGAAATCAAGTCAACCGACCATCCCATTCGTCGTCAGTTCGCTGATTGGTCACTGGAAATGTTGGAAGCTGACGGCGATTTTCATCGCAAAATCATCTTTTCAGATGAGGATCATTTCTGGCTCAATGGATTCGTCAATAAGCAAAATTGCCGCTATTGGAGTGAGTCAAATCCACGAGTGGTTCATGCATCACCATTGATGGTGGCGGCCGAAATTCTTCTGTTTTAAACAATTTTAATGAAAATTAATATGACGACGTCTTTATGATTTCAGAATTCAATTCCACCCAAACTCGAGATGACGGACCCAAAAAGGCAGCCGAAACAGTAAAACTTTAAGAGATTGCCATGAAACTCAACACTAGGCCATTTTGAGCAATACTGATTTCGTATCTGTTATCAAAATTTCAAAATTTAAAAACGTGAATCCAATCCTAATCCAATATGGAGACCGAAACTCCTCTAATGTCAGCAATTGTAATGAAATTGACGCCCTTGAAAACCGGGAAAAGGGTGGAAAATAAATTTTAAGACGTGACTCTTAAATCGAGCGGTCTCAATGTTTGAGTTGAGCGATAAGTTGCATTAGCTTTTAGTTTTTCACAACCCTGGAATTTAGAATCGTTCCAATCCACTCTAAATTGGGTGAAACCAATTCTCGAATATATGTAGGTTAAAAAAAGGCCATGTGAAGCGTTAAGAAGTGTTTAATTGAATTGGTTAGTGAACAACTAATAGAAATTACTCCCGCCTGAATTTGTTTTGGTGCAGAAAGACTAAAGTATTAACTTTTTTTGATGCTAGGCAGCTTCTCTTGGCCGAGACGATATTTCCTGCTATGGAAAATGTGCGCGCTGATGCGGCGGGAAAAGCAAGAATGCTCAGATATCGCCTTGCAAGATCAGCAAGTAAAGGGTACCGATCTAAATGATTCTTCCCCGAACAGATCAAAGCTTAGATTAATAAGATGGATTGAGGAGATTTAATCGGAATAATATAATATTTTTGGGTGAATAAGTAACGTACATAGATCACAAAATTATTGTGGAAATAATCGATTACAATAAATAAAATGATAAATAAGATCATCAAAGTAAGGTCAAACTCAGTACGGTCATGTGCCGTCACTGTGCGAAGCCGGGTAACTCAGCTAGTATAGAATAAAATAGTAGAAGTGTAACATCTATACCTAGATTTCATGTGCTGATATCGAAATTTAGGGGCTATTCAAGTATTACGTAAACGCAGTTTTATTTATTTCTGACCCCCTCCCTAGGTTAGGTTGGGTTAGGCACATTTAGGCCATTTTAGGCTCATTGTAATACCACATAGGGGAGATTTCCTGTTAACCCAAGTTAAACCATTCAGTGTCCTTGACGAACCGTATGAGGTCATGTATGTCAGCGGACCCCAGTTTGGTCAGGACTTTAAAGTGGGTAGTACCCAAGTGCCGAGCCCTGCGTATAGCGAGTGCCGGACAGTGGCAGAGGAGGTTTTCAAAGGTTTCCTCCTCGTCCACATTGTGGCAGTTTCTTCAATAGTCCTGCGAAGGAGCTCCGAGACTTCTGACCCGTGATAACAACCACAGCCATGCTCAGAGAGTCACGCTGTGAGCCAGCAGCTTATTGGATTTGGCCTGGTTGAGGGTTGGCCAAAATTGCCGGGCAAGTGTCTTCGACATGCCATCTGTTATTTGTAGCTCTTAAGGCTGCTTTCTTAATGTCCAGCTTGCAGTTTTCCAGCGACACGCCGGGATGAGCACTAATATCAGATTCCGGGAGGGTCGTGCCGCGTCGAACAATCTCGTCAGCCAGACCCCATAAATAGTTCCAGGTCGTCTAAATATGGTCACGCAAAAATTTACTTTTCGGTGTTCATGGGATAAATAGGCAAACTGTAAGTCCGATTAATTTTTACCCTCTCAATAGAATTGGGAAAGTCAATTGGGACCTCTTCCTTTTATCTTCCTTGTGAATGATATATCTTACCCAATTATTCAAACATTATGATCAATGTATATGACATTACGATATATAAAGCCACTAAATTCGCAAGACTAAAAGCCTACCTGACTTGGGTCTGTTATTTGACGCAAAATTCAATTTTCATAATCACATTGACCATATCATCAATAAAGCTGATGCCATGTTGGGGTTTTTAAAGCGTTGGGCCATAGACGATTACCCTCGTATGATCGATCCTTGAATATTCCAGCCGTGTTTGTTGTCCATCTTATACATACATACATATGTATATGTATGTCACTTTGATCGCATTGAGGGTGCGCAGAAGAGATACTTGCGTTTAGCTGTAAAAGTCCTTCAATGGCACGATCCGCATTCTCATTCAACTCATTCAGTTACCCACCCTTCATGACATAGAAATACAGCGGACATCGTTTTTGCTTTTCAGTTATTGAATGGTGAGATTGATATAGAGCCACACTTTAATTCAATTTATTTTAACTACAGTAAATTCCAGTTAAAAAAGAGCTCTGAATTATTCAAATTAACACTGATTGCATCTCATGTCCTCAGTGATATTTTAGCTAGCATGCTAGCAAAATGAATAAAAATTAACAAATCAAAATTATTTGGATAGATAGATATAGATCTAGACTTAATGTCGGAGACCTACAGGAAAAAATATATGAGAAGTTTTGTATATGTATGTAAGTTTTCCAGTAGCTTTCAGCGAATTACATACCATGTTGAAATGACTTCAGAAAAGGTTTACAATGAAAATACGAGTACAACACTTCGCAGACAAAGGCCTCTAAAAGAATTTTGCAATACAGGATAAATCGGCAATAGCCCTGCAATTGGAGAAGCCACTTTTATTGCTCTTTTTATGCAAGCTAAAAATCGTAGAAATCTTCAAAGGGTTTGGAAAGACACCAGAAGTGAGAGATAAATTAAATAAATAACAGAGAACAGGAGAAATAACAGAGTTCCACCTTCGTAAGAAACAAGACGCCAATGGAATAACTGCCAGCTAAATTATCAATGCGTTAGAACAAAATTGTCATGCAAAACGGGGTTGTCAGGTTGAAAGATATTCTGCGGAAGATTTCCTAACTAGGTAAAATCATTAAGATTAATATCACAGAAAGCAGTCTTAAAAAGTATTTAAGATCTGCTATTAAAGTTTTTAAATTCAAGATGGCGGCCGAAAATTCTCAATGTAAATAAATTTTCATGAAATTGGATTCTTGGTTGGGTGGCTGAATTTGAATATGCTTTGAAATTGGAAAATTTATGGTGGCAGATTCAATATGCAAATCTTATGTAAATTTATATAATATACCTAGCGGTTTTCAGGGACACTGTTTGATGACGAAGTTAACATCTTAAATTTTTTTTAAATTGTCAACAGTCGTCAATTTCAAATCTGGATTTGGAAATTTAACATAACACATTTGGACCTCCCTAATACGTGCCACCAAACAAAGCCGTGGGGGACATTTGATCAACGTTATATTCTAAACTTAAAGCCATTAAATATTCTTTCAAATAAAATATAATGGAGTGGATATCTCACACACAACTTGTTTTATTTGTATTTAAAAGTCGAGCGTCCTCATTGAAAGACCCTGTATGTTTAAAAAAAATTACTTTATAACGCCATGCTGTGGGTTAGCATTGTAATTGTAAGAGCTTTTATTATTAAAGGGCTGTATCATAAACTTTGACAAATTTTAGCGGGACAATTTAACGACATGAAAAGGTTGTGTACTTTTTTCAGAGACCTCTTATTCAAATAGCAAAATATTTTCTTTTGCTTTTTCTTATTATTATGGAAAAGGCTGTTGAAAAATTTTGATATTTTTTTCTATTCCCAAAAATCCCATCTTTCAGTAATCATAACTTCCTTCAAACCTGTATACGAAATCTAAACAAAATATCAACAAATTCATCATTTCATTGAAAGATTTATCCGTCTGAAATGAAAGAAATTGCGATGTAATTGTTCTCCTTGAATTGGCTTTAAAGAAATAATGACTTGATTATTTAAATAAATTTTAATATAGAAGGTGTATCTGTTAACACATGCCACAATGATAGAGATGATCACACAAATGCCACAAATGTTGATCTACCTCATTATATAAATTTCGGAGACAAATTTTAAGAAAGCTTTAAATTAAAGAAAATTTAGAGCATTTTTCAATTTCGCAAGCTACTGCACCTTCAGTGGTAGAGGTAGATAAACATTGGTGGCACGTTTGGAAACAACATTGAGATAGTAGTTGTTTTTCGTGAGTTTGGTTGTACTGCGTTAATTAGATCATAAGATACAAATAGGATAATACTATGCGTACCGAATTTATGAATCACCCTGTAACTACAAAACGGTTGAAATACCCCTCCTTCCACACTATTTTGTGATTGCCGAGGTGAGATCTATCATCTCCATCATTGTGGCTTGCGGTAACTGATACGCCCTGTATAGTTTTATTATTTCAGAGCTAAAAGCTGAGGTATTCATTTTCATTCATTCATGTTTGGACAAAATTAATCCTATCTTATTTCCGTACCCAGTAAAAGAAACAACACGAGCTTTTCCCATGTTTTGCTATTATAATTAGAAAGTCACAAATTAAAGCTGTGTATTCTTGGCAGTGGCCGATTGGCTTCTGTTATCATTTTATCCCACTTTTCAGTACACATATACAAATTCCTCGCCATAGGAGTTTAATTTTTTTTTCTTTTTTACAGAAACAGGTACATGGGCGCCTGTTTTTCATACTGATGAGGCCATCAATCATCCAACGCATCCAACGCACTTTGTGCTTATTCAATTCGCGCGCTAAAACTGCAGCAGCCACCAAATTAATCATGGAAAATTATCTAGAGAAATTCAATTATCCTGTCACCGGCGGGCGCAGTTTTCTTTAAGACAGCTCACCGCTACACAAAACGACTGCGAGGAAAATTTAAGTGATCGCCCGACCGACCTGGAGCTCCGCGAATACTTAAAATAATTTGATCGCATGTCAGGCTCCCATTCATATTGTGACGTGACACTAAGCTAAAGGATTAGCCCAAATTAAGTTTATTATCGTCAATTTATCGACTTTCCAAGCAGAACATCAATTTCCTTAATTCAACGAGCGCCCCGTGCGCGGTGACACTTGATGGAGAGCCTGTGCGCGTGTATTGCTCTGCCAAAGTCCTCCGCGCTAATGTTGGTATTTTCCGGTTACTTATACCCACTTACATAACGACACTCCTATCATCCAGGAAATTAGCAAAGGTAACTTCATTGAGTTTAAGCCGCTCCGCGTCTCAAGCTTCATGCGAAATGAAAGGAGCACAGCTCCATCCGCACCCCACAACGCCTACCCGGCAGCCCGCCCAGCCCAGCCCTACGCCGCAATTTGCAAATGGGTCCACCACCCACACAGGCACTTTCACTTTCTGCTTTCCCCCAGTTTCATTAAAATAAAATTTTCATTCATAAAATTTCGCCGAATGTAATAAGAGGTGGTGGCTCGGCGCTGACATGGAAGCCCGAGTATCGCCGGGTGTGCTCCGGCCGCTGTAGACGTGCTGCCAGACGCTGGGGTGGCTCATTTTCGGGATCGCAATTAATTAAAATTACATTGGGGCTGGTTAGGGCCGGAACGGCGGCTGCCGTTGTCTCAAGCGGGAAAATTAATTCCTAAATTGGCGCGCCACTCGTTCAGTCTCGCTAAATAGGGGTTTCCCCACAATGAAGTTAGGGAGGGTGCCAGACATGACTGGCGAAGCTAATTGGTTCACAACTCGACGGTTTTATGAATGAAAGCTAGCGAGTTTGAGCCGGGCTGGCCCTGCCTTCTTCCCGAGTGCTGGAATCCGGCCGGGAGCAAGAGCCTTCGGGATGACGGTAGTCGTGTGGGAAGATTAATTTAATGATTGCGCGGTTGTGGGAATTTTGTAATTGTTTCAATCTCGGCAAGGCACTTAATGGGGAGCGCCCGTAAAACTGACGGCGCAACAGGTATTCAGCTCGTAAATTTCCTTTAACTCAAGTGATTCGGTTTAGGGGCTTTCGACTAAAAGCAAAGTGCCTATTTTATTCCTTATTCAGTCAGAAAGCAATTTAATAAGAGCGAGAAATCCTCCACCTTCTGTTGTCATTTTCTGTTAGGAAACAAATGTCTTCATAAACTTCGTCGCCGAGGGATAAACCTTCTTTAATTACACGTCTTAAATGCGAAGCGCTAATTGCTGCAAATGTATCCAGTTTTGTTGGGTTTTTATTTTAAAGTTTACGACTTATTTAAGAACATACCAGATGGACCTAACCATTATCTGTCTTCCTCTTAGGAGTAATTATGGCTTCGACGTTTTGAAACAGGCTTTCTGGTCAAAACCAAGAACGAAACATCTCTGCATGGTTATCAAAATAATAATGGTATTCGTTTCAGTTCGTAAATGGTCGTAAATTTCGTAAATGTGACGATAAAACCGTAAAATAATAAATCAGTGGTTAATCAGTGTATGCACACACTTCCACATCCTACCAAATGTAAATTACCTATGAAAGAAAGAGTTTGGAAAATCAAATAACGTTTCACTCTCCCATTCTCATAAACGGTGAAACCATAGTCCGTCCGTCTGGCGTGTATCTAACCAAAATATTGTAATATTGTCAAATTCGAAGATGGGGAGAGATGGTTGGTATTATATTTAAAAATTATCGTAAGTTTTCTCGCTATGGAAGAGAACCAGGAAGTAGAGAAATTCAGGAAATTATCGCCCTAGAAACTCAGAGTCACAAATATTCAAAAGGAGTTTATGACTGCTATATTATGGATTTTCCAATATTTTCTCAAAGATCGAGAAAACTGGCACGTTTCGCCTACTACACGGAAAGACGCCCCCGCATACAACTTAATTGTAAAGAATGCTGTAGAGCAGCGAGATTTCCAAGAAATCAAACATCCACCCTGCGCTCTCTGCGACCGCTAGTACAACGTGTAGCAGCACCAGTAGTGGTTGTTTTATCTAAAGGTCGAGTTGTTCACAGAGTAAATTTAAATTAAAAGCAATCGAGCAATGACGATTGTGAAACATGTTGACGATTTTGATGGAACCTTCATCAATACCTTTCTTTTTATTAAAAAGTGGACAAATAAATAAAATCAATGGGACGCTCCCAAGGCGAAGTAATATGTTAAAACGGTGAATCACATGTCACCATTTACATTAAGTTTTATCATCAGTTCGAATTTGACGGAAGTCATTACTCAAAGACCCTGATTATTATTAATTGTGCCAGGTCGTTTACCCTGATAATCGCTTTTCGAAGTTAATTGAAGCCACTAGTGGTGTTCCCTAAGGCTCCTAGTTGGGGCCACAGTTGTTTTTAGGGTAGACTGGGTACGGTTGTGCCAATCGTAATATTAGCAAAACTGCTAGGACTACCGCGGTGGTTGCAAGGGGAGAAAGGAGCGGCGTGCCCGGCTCCACGTGTGTCACAGTATAGCGTCAGCTATCGCGCGACCTTACGGCAAGCAGAGGCCTACATTATTTTTCACCTCTGAAATAGAAGTATTTTTATTTAATTTAAAGTATGTTGATATATATACAGATGTTTATTTTTGTTGAAGAAGACAAGCTTCTTTTATTTATTATTATTATTATATGTTAGATATTACTTGTAATAAAAATGATTTTAGATCATTTTGGTGTATTTCCGAACCTTGGCACTACCGACCGCAAGCACTGTCACAACCGACCCCAGGGTGGGGTCGGTTGTGCCATTTTTTCCTTTTTTGTAAATTTTCTCCTATGAGTTAACCCATTGTACTTAGCGGCACATTTTAGTATTTATACAGTAGCCAAATGTGCATTTTACTATAAAAAACACGTTTGTGCCAGCTAACTGGCATACTAACAAAATTATGGGCGATCAAATGAAAAGTGGCACAACCGTACCCAGTCTCCCCTACTGAATATTATTTCGTTTCTGTAAAATGCATTTGAATGCTGATTACCTTCAATAGTACTTGCCTTGTCCTAAATTATTATATTGAATAATCAATTGTACATGTACACATGGTCTAAGCGCTGAATATTTTGGTTCGTCTCATGAAAATTTACATCTATCGAAACTTAAGATCGCGAATTTCTATTAGTGACCGAGTATTATTAACTTTAAAGGATTTGTTTGAAAACGGGTAGTTCAGGTTTTCAGGGTAGCAGATTTCAAGCCCGCTTTCAAAATGTGAGAATTCGAGACGACGGCGACGCATGGCCATAAGAGAACATTGTAAGTTTGCTTTCAAAACTTATGGCGGATCGAAAATTGTTATTGGAAACTTTCAACTTGAAATTACTTCTATGAATATGGATACCTACTTAGAGGATTTCAAGTCTGCAGATTTGTGGTCTGTCTTCAAAACTTGCGTTCGTGACACTAGATTAATAAATATTTTTGGAACAGGTTCCAATTTCAGAATGGATAAAGTCAGATAAGGCCAGGAACAGTACTGCTGGTTACAATAAAAAGATAAAATTAGTTAAATGATTCGGAGACCTTCCAGAACTTGTACTTAAGAAGATTTACAAATATACGAAGATCACTGTTTCCCTTTTACCTTCAACTGCAAGTCGTTAAAATTACGGACTTTGCTCCACAATATCAAATGGAACAAACTCCGTAAAACCAGAACAGAGAAAAGTAAACGAGAAAAATATTTACTACAGCCTTTTGTTTGAAACTAATTTATTGATTTATTATTATAGAATAAAAGTTATGAGATCTCCATACCTGAGACTGTTTTTCGAGGATACATTCCATATTTATGCAAAATTCGAATAAAACAAACACTAGTTGAGTACCTGGAATGCGAGTGCAGCGTGTTACGAGCAAATAACATAATGCTAAACTGAGACACAAAGCATTCGCTCGTAAACTGCAAACATTGTTCGCCGCACAAGAGGATAATGAGCAAGAGATTACAGCGTTAGGACCCATTTAAATCTGGCCGCGGCGGCTGGGACGGATGCGTCCGCACAAAAAGTCTAATTCCGCATGCATCAGTAGACACAATCGATGGCCTCACCCGATACGACTCCGCCAGTATGTTTTTTCCGCGAGGTAATTTATGGGCCCGGACAGACACGAAAGGGGTTGGAGGTTATTTATGCCTCGTACTGATCGGCATCAACAACATGCATAAAAATTGGAAATATTTTTTGTAATATGCATTAAAGCGAGCAGCTCGCGCAAACAGAGGTTGTTGTCAGCCGATGCTGCGGTGACGAGTACTCTAAGAGTTCATGGGCCCTGTTCTGGCGGGGTAATAGCAGCGAAGAGCCGGGACATTTTTATTGCTCGATTGCTGGTGACAATGCTGGCACGGCGGCGTCCATAAAAATCAGAATTATAAAATTTATATGCAGAACTTTCCGCGCGATTTAATCCAGTTTTATTTGCATTTGATGAGCTAGTTCTGCGCCGAGACGCTTTGTCCTCCGCGAGCTCAAGTGGCGGTGGAAACAGTTTCGCCGCAACAGCACCACTTTGCACACGCAAAAGGATGCTGCTCGGTCGAAGCCCGAAAACAGGAGTCGCCGAGGTTGGAACGGATCCATGCAAAGCGGGCAGGGCAATGCCCCTGTAGTGCTTACGCAACCCGGGTAATCCTTAAATTAACTACTCCAATTCATCTTTGTACGCAGAACAATGCGAGCCCTCGCAAAGGGTTCGATGCCGCAGTCATTCTGCTCACAACAGATAAATAATATCAAGATGATGGGTTTGTGTGATTTCCCATTGTCCTCCTGTGTGCGCAGCCTCTCGATCCTCTCAACGCGTGTATTTAACGGAAATTTTATGCGTGTTGTGTGCATTATCGCAAAAAGTCAGGTACCCTGCGAAGTAATATTCGCGGCAGCTCAGCGATGCTTCACCTATCTCAATTTGAATGGGCGCTATAGGTGCGGAAATTTATGAGCCAAGGTGAGCCGAAGGGTGTTCAGCAGCGGGATAAGCGCGTCCGCCGAACGATGATTTATTGGCAAATCCTTAATCTCCCGGCAAAACCTCACTCCGCCTGGTAGGCTCTGATTTCTTCGCCAGTGACTTCTCGAGTCTTTCAGGTAATTTTTAAATATATTCCTAACTTGACGCGTAAGCCAACAGAGCGGAAGGGATTAGGAAAATTTACTAGATAAGTCAGACTTCTATTGAATAACTCTAACTAAGCGATCAAGTCGTTAATCTGCGCATTTCTCCGCCTAGATTAAGTGCTGAAAACACGGAAGTGTTTGCCAGCCAGCCCATCAATCATTCATTCATACCAGCCGCACTATCCAGGTGATATGCAAAATCTCAGCCTCCGCCTGCCTCACCATCTGCCGCCGCGGGCAACCCCTTCGTCTGTTATTTTCTTCTTCAAAATAAAGACATCTCAGAACTAAACAAAAGCAAATTCCTTTGAACATGTGCGGCTGATCACACGACAATCCACTAAATACGAATCCATCGGAGCCGCACAATTGCCGGGAATACTTTCAATTTCAAAATGTAAATGCGACGACATCCTGTTCTTATTATAATTTCCTTCCTCCTTCGTTTTGTTTGGAGCCCTCGGTGCCGTGCACAACAGGATAACTTCAACATATGTTCACGGCTGCAAACATCTCTCCTGAATGTGTTTTTCTTAGGAAAGGCGTCTTATCCGAACAAATAATTTCTCATTCTTCCGCACATACATCCACACATCAACGATTCATTTCGTTTTATATATCGACCTTAGGATGACAATCAGCCTCCCCGCAAGATTAACTGTCGTCAGAATTTTCTTCGTGTTTGCTCCTATGTTCGACGAGGGAATTTCTAACAGATGGTACTCACTACAACCCTTTTAAAATACTTGCGATCTAAGGTATGACCACCTGTTTATGCTTGCCTATTCTGGTTCAGGTTTAATTAGTGTGGAGCGGCATTTTAATTAAAGTAAGATACCATGCGTTGAAACAATTGCGTTAACAAAGTCCAAACTAAGGTATACTGAAATTTTAAATTTCATACGATTAAAACTACATATTATCCATGTTGTGTCATTTATGAAAGTTCAAACCATAACTGCATCACTGGGATAGTGATAGGGATCCATAAGTTATTAGGAATCACCACACACCACACCACAATCGGTTTGGGGATGACCTCCTTGTGGCATAATTCGCAATATGAATTTCAGTGAAAGAACATCACAAACTTTGTATGGTAAGTGTAAGTGGTTCGGTTCAAATATACTGAAATTTTTATATCTTTTTATTCTCAAGTCCAAAACCAAAATTTTCTAGGTATATGTTACAAGGCGAAATATAGACAATTTAAGCGCTACATATTTCTACATCTCGTATAAAGCTGGGTAGAAAATTCTCAAAAATACGTCGTAGTTGTTGCATACCTACATCATATATAATATTGCACTTTCCTTTTCAAGTAAAATTACAACAATGCAATACAAATTTATGAGCACTCTAATATGAAGTCTCTAATTTATTCAGATATGCGTTTTTGCACTCTGTTATGAATTGATTTCACTTTTCATTTCCTTAGTTTTGAGGTTGTTAGTGGAATTTGCATATCACTTTCTCTTTCTGATGGTGTACCTCCATCTATAATATAATATTATATTTTTGTTCTTGAAGATGTTATTTATTTAGTATTTTAAAAATGTGTCTTCTGTTGTAGTTGCTAAGCTTGGAAATCATATACGTTGCGTGTCAGTTGTGATCTGCAAACTCTTCCGGCAAAAATTGTAACAAAATGTTAAAAAACAAATTTTAATCAAAAAAATTAAAAATATTGAAAAAAATGTTCAAAATGTAATTAGTAATATGATATTGTAAGTAGGAACGAAGGAATATATGTATTTAAAAAATTAGTCATACATTTTAGTGCTCGGAACTTTTTCTACTTGTTTTAGAAAAGTTTTATTTGATTGCACAAAACAGAAGGTCGAGTGAGATAGTACAGACTAAGATATGCCTATGTATTTTGGTACGCTGAGTCCGAATTTATCATCTGCTTCATAAAGGGTATGTCGTTTGAAAAATGTTTGGGATAAAAATACAAGTTATATCTGTCTTGCATTCTCTATTTTTATATGTTAAGCGTAGAATTTGATTACTATATTATGATTTTAATATACAGAAAGCAAATTGAACATCAGAATCATTTTATTTGCTTTACATATTTAGTAGGTGACGTTAGGGAAGAATAATTAGCCAAAACCGAAAATTTAATGGCAAATTCAGATTCGGTGCACTAAAATACATACGAATATCTTAGTCTGTACTCTCTCTCACAACAAATTATTTTGTTTGTGCCTGTGTTATTTTTAGTAGGTATTAGCACCACAATAAGTTAGGATTAGTAATAAGAATTAAGCGTATATTATTTTTATAATTATTTTTATTATGATATTACTGTTTATTTTTGTGATAGTTCAGGAAAATTTAGTAATAGTAGTCGACTTCAAATCAAAGCATCATATTTTAAATAAGTGCGGTCTGGAACTGAGCACTTGCGAACTACATATATAATTGATATTCGCTACCCAAAAAACCCCTTTATGCTAATTTCTATGAAAAATTAGTGTTTTCAGTTCGTGGATAAAATATTTGGATTCTGCGTACCCCAACAACCCCAATGTGCCAATTTTTATTTATTAATTTCATGACAGTTAATCACAATCTGATTACTTAAAATAATGTATAAAGAAATCATTACCGATGCAAACTCTTTATCTACTAGGTCTCCAGATAAACTAAAGTCAATATCAGAGTATCGTGAATTGAAAAGACGTGACATCGAAGCAACAAGCTCATTAAAACCGTAATTAGTGCGCTGCTGTGCCGGCTGAAAAAAATCATGTCTTCTTATGTCCGGGATACACCAGACTAGCTTTTCAAGCTAGGAAGCAAGTAACTCTGGCTTCATGTATACAAAACTAGCTAGTAGCGAAGATAGTAAGCTAGGTTTTCAAGCTAGGATAGTTAAATAGGATGGGATTCCATTTTGTGAGCTACTAGCATCCCCGACTACTGATTTCACTATTCTGACTTGTGTAATATCTTCGTCTGGCCGGCGAAGGTAGTATCCAATCGGCTAGAGTACCATTACGACGAGTTTGTTTTACGAAAGGCGTTCATTATTTTCCACGGACATGTTGTCACTGTAGTAACCGCAATGGCGGCTTCCTGGTATCTTGTAAAGTGCTGTAGCTTGCGCCTAGCTAGAATAGCAAGTGAGGAGAGGATCGCTCGGGTAAATATAAGGCAGTGTCTATTTGCACCCGATTTTCCCGTGTAAACTTTTTGTTACACGGGTACATGGGTTTCTCGGCAAATTTCGGAATCGTCTGTCCGTGTCCGAGTTTCTCGAGTAAATAAATTAAATGTGGTGCGTTTTTGCGCAATGAAATTGCTTAAATTTTCGCTGAAATTAGGAATCCTCGATGTTACGAAATGTTAGCATCGATGTGAACATCTGTAGCTAAGTATCGATGTCCAATTTTCATCGAACTTTTAACATCGATGTTATACTGCAAAAGTACCTACTAAATACTTTATTAAATATCTCGAAAACGGAACGAGTTCGAATTTTTTCAATAATTTTCCGTCGATTCGCTTTCAAATTTAGGGGCACCTCGTATCGGTTAAGCCGAATAGACCTGCACACAGAGATAAGTAAAAGAATCTCAAAGGCAAGTTTAATGTCATGAGTCGCTTCGATTATTTGCTCGTAGCATCGAAGTCACGATGTTTGACATCGCCATCGCTCAACATTGATGTTTCGTCACATAAGTGACCGGCGGCTTAATTACCAATATAAGAATGTTTTCCTTAAATGAATGAAATGAAATGGATGAATGAAACTTGAGTTGAGTATTGTTTGCTGCAACTAAATCGTTCCAAACACAGATGAAGTCAGCTGCCGTTTTGCATAAATTCCTCATCAAACTATGGGAAATATAAATCCTTCCACGTCCGCCACATATTTCTCCTGTCCATCTTTTGAAGTATGGCAAGCCTGAACTGAAATGCCAGCCAAAACACTGAATGTGCCAAAATTCTTTCAAAATTGCGCCCATTTGAAGTTCTTGTCGCATTATTTGATTTAGTCTTGTTCGGCCATAGAACTTAATTCCGGCGTGTTCCAGACGCTAAAACGTGCACATTAGCCAAAGCGGAAAGGTCCCGGGGCTCCTGATTAGCATATTTTTTCAATAAAAACATCCCGCCCATTATTTTATCCTGTACCCTAGTGCGCACGATATATGCACATATGTAAATGGGCCTCTGTCGCTCGAGCGGAATCTCGGCATTTGTTTGACCCACTGCGGAGACAACGCGCAACCCTTTTTCTCCCTTTTCACATTCGTAAATTAATGGGAGCACTTTAATTTATGTATGCCTGCTCATCCCCTTTACCGCGGGATGCTTTCGTTTTTTTATTAGTTCCGAGCCCTTCGAACATCCCGGAACGCACGTTTACTCTTTGCAACAGCCTCAGGGATCGTTGTAATCAAATGAGGAAGTTTCGGCACAGCAGCGGAATCCTTGGAGTGATCTTCGGGGTTTGATGCGAATAACGGTTGTGTCTGCGGGATGTTTAATTCAAAAGATTTGTGGAAGTTGATTAAGATTCTTTTCTCTAATGTTTCATTCGGTTTTATCAGCATTGAGAGACTGAGATGATAATACCTGTTGAGGGATATTAATTTATGTAGATATAGAGAACATTTGTGAAGTTCCGAGGGAACGAATTGCGGATGTGTATGGTTTTTGTGATTCTTGGAAAGTGCGGACTATTCTTAAAAGGAAAAATAATTTAAATTTAAATAGTGTGAAAATGGTGTAATTTTTTATATGAAAACAATGGAGATGTTGCTGTACGCGGAACAGAAAAGTGAAATTCCTTTTGTGCAAAAATGTGTTTTGTTGCTGAGTTTCTATTTTTACTATGGAGTTTGAAAATCTCTGAACACCAAAATAGTGTGTCCGTCGGATTATTATTCATATTTTTGTAGTTCATACAGAAAGGTCTCACAATGATTAAATCAGATGTCTTTGTCAATTCCATTCAGTGTCATTAAAAACAGTCACGTGAGGCAACTGAGCTGAGTTTAGATGTAGTTACTTTCTGTTTTCGGCAAACATTAATTTATTTCCTTTGAATTTATTATTAAAACAAGAATCTATTGTTTTTGGTCGAAGACATGACCTATGTCCGAAATATCCATGGAGTGGGCTGGTATAGAAATTTTGAAGGCGAAAAGCAATTCCGAAAAATTAATAGCGAACTGCAAACAATAAAAATTTAGAAGAATTCTGGAGGTTTTCCGTCTGTGTTTCAGGGTTTCAAGGGAAATAGGTTTGAGCCTAAATAGAAGATCATTTTCCCAGTGAAGAACCGTAGAAACCTATGCTGAACAGATTCAATCCATTTAATGTGTTACTCACAAAAGGATGACCACACAGTACTAGCATATTCCAATGCTTTACAAGTTGCATTCATTCGGTTAGTGATAGAATCAATATGATCTTCAAAAGAGAAATTTGAGTTTGTTATGATGACACATAAATCTCTCCCTTTGTCTTGTCTATAGTAAGAGAGAATCCGCCAATAGTGTACTTGTAAAGAACTAACGTGTCAAAGATGAGAAAGACATACAAGTGTATTAACAAACATTTACAGGAAGGTAATTAATAAACACTGTTTCTGGAATGTAAGAATTTAAAAGATGGCAGTAACAATCATTAGATAGTGTGAGAAATGTGCATTATCAGCATAACTAAGAATTCTACAATGGATAAGAATAAGAGAAATATCATTAATATAACTGACAAATAAAAGAGGATTAAGGTGGCTACCTTGAGGAGCTCCAGATGTGTTTATCAAGAAGTCAGGAAAATTACGACGAAAACACACACACATTGGGTACGATCATATAAATACCTGGAAATATTTACATCCAGCAAGAGAGTCAAAAAGCCAAGAACAGACAATTTATGAATAAGAATTATGTTATCAATCCTATGGAAGGCCTTCATACACTTTGGGGCATCACAATCACTACATTGTTTTTATTTTTTTCTGACGTTTTTCTTGAAATTCTTGAAACAAGAAATAAACATTGCGTATTTTGTGAGACGCCGACAAGATTTAAGTGAAAATTGCGCAGTTAACTTTAACATATGTTTGCATAAATGAGAAATGGCTGTATGGGACTACTCCATAACTATAGCACCATGTTCATTGTTTATGTTTTTTAATTAAAATATGACATAAAAATTTAATGATATGGTAAGGAAAGTTAAATTAATAGTATGTTGGAGCTTTATTATTATTTATTGGCTCAAACATTTGACTTGGCATGCTGTTCACTAAATTATTTATAATTCAATAATTTTTAGTTTTAAATCTCGTATCGTAGAATACTGTATACGTACACTTTACGCACAAGAACAGCTCAAACGTTTTCAATGAGATTTAGGTCCGGAGAGTACGCTGGCCGTTGCATTATTTCAATTTTCCCATTAATGCTGATTTTTCATGCTGAAAGATTCATTGAGATTTGTCGTTCGTCCCAAAACATAGTAGCTCTTTGAGAAGTGCTGAAAAGTATTTGCGCAGGTTTCTACAGTAATGGTTAAGGCCATCTGACCCATCAACGTTAATCTTTGCTTCGTCTAAAAAACTTTTAATTTAAAGTAAACTTTGCTTGATTTCAGGCCATATTCTGAACTGAAGTCGCGCGATCTTATGGTGAGGCAAGAGCTTAGGGACAGACCTACATAAGCTTTTTTGGCACAAATTTAGGATTTTTCTAAACACGCGGCGCATCCTCCAACGTATAACATTCACTTGGCCTTTACTTGAAAGTTGACTGCAGTTATTTAAAGTAGTGCTTACTGTATTAGCAACCTTCGGAAAGCTATTTTTGTGCCCTTCTTTCTGGTTTTTCCCATAAGTCTTGGTAGTCCAGTCGAAATAGCATGAAAATTAGGATTTTAACATAAAATGTTTCTAGTTACAAGCCGAATCCAGGTTGTTCAGTGTTCAGAATGATGGTAGGATGGTAGGTTTCTTAGGCTTCAATATTTTTGCGTGGGAAAATTTTTTATTAAACAAATAATATGTGAAAAATCGTTTTACGAATTTTAGAAAAATCTGTTGATTTTTGAAAAAGAAGTGTTTCTTAAGAGTTGTTCGCCTTGGCTAATTTGTTTATGAGATATCGCAAAAAACATGTTAAACTAACTATTTTTTCAATTGTTAATAAACAAAGAAAATATATTCCATATACTTCTTACCAAAGGACACACAAGCCATCTGGTCGAATAGTTTTAGGACAATCAAATTGTTAATAATTTTTTGACTTTTTTTACACTTATTTCTAAGCGATCTTGCGGTTCTAAAGCAATCGACGGGTACGCAAAGTAAAGGTCATGATTTATGCTATCAATATGAAAAAAGACCCAAGTGAAGGATTGCTTTTTATTATTGATATATTAATTTCTACGTAGACAACCTTTTGCGGAATATTAAAAAGTCTGAATTTCAAAACATTTTAATTCACATTAAACTTTTTAATTTAATAAAAAAATGTTGGGGTTAATTTGAGTTAAATTTCTTTTAAATGCAAATTGTTTTAGTTCCGATGGCTATATACATATACATACATGCAGAGGGCACACATGCAAATCACACAGACTTTTGGCTGCGCAAAAGCACTTCGCAGATCGAAGTTCCTTTGTATCGCATGGAGCCCGACTATAACCTTAATAATTTAATTCATATTGAAGCACTTTACTTTACGAGTAAATTTTTACAATCACGTGGCAATCATCGAAGAATGTGTCGTGTGGACCGGCTATAATGCTTCTAGATTAATTTTGAGCTTCCATTTTAGGGTATGGAAATAATGGAATGAAAATGAATAAATTTAAATTGAATCGTACTAACGTGGAAATAGTTACGGGTTTTCATTTGCATTCTTTAGCAATTGCCATTCCAATTAAATATAAATCGTGTTTTTAAGTCAATATATACATAATTTCTGGACTTTAAAACACGAAGTCCTCTTGCTTATTTGCAATTATAACGCCCGGTATCTTACTTGCAATCGAGGGTATGTTAAAAATACCAACACAAAAATACTTTCGGTTATAAGCGACGTTTATCCCATAAGAAAAATTCTTACATGTTTGTTATTGAGGCAACGGTCAATTTTGCAACTCCCAATGCAAATTCACGCGGTATCAAGTGTATCTTCCTCTTTCCGCGAAATAATTAAACAAAGGGAACGGCAATTAATTGAGGACTTTATAAAGCCTGCACGGTGGTAAAAGCAGAAAAGTCATCGCGAAAGAAACATCTTTTTCAAAATTGTTCGTTGCTGGTGGCTTCATTAGGAGTAACACGTTTTAATTGACAGGCTTGCACCTGTGCCTGCTAGCTGCCCTCTAATAAAACTGCCTTGTGAATAGCTACTAATTGCCGATGAACGGTGAATAGGTGCTCCTAGGAATTTATTTTATGACATCCGCTGACGTAAGTTATAGGGGAACCCTATTGAAAGGAAGAGTTGGGTAAGGCGCGGTACCTGTAGGATATTAGCTGCGGTTCCCGGCAATCAGGAGCTGTAAACGATACGGAGAGTGGCCATATCTCAGATTGTCAGCAACGCCATAATCTCGTTGTAATGGTTAATAAAATCAACTGAAAATCTCAGTTATTTTCAATTCAGCTTGTACTACGGGTGTTGCGTCTAATTAACTGTAGCCATTGCAGTGCCCTCCCCTGGCCGCGACCATCGGCGAATGCGGAGACCGTCTCGCCGGGCAATTTGCAAAGCAGTGTCAGTGTCGATTGCTACCATTAATTTCGTGGTTTCAATAAAATGTTCACTGCCAATGAGCTAATTAATTACCTCTGTAGCGACCGCATGTGGGGAACTGCTACTCCAGCCGGCAGATTTATTAAGTCAAGGAATTTCTTTCAAAATGGCAATTTGGAGCGATAAATCAAAATTGTGGACTTATTTATATGGAAATTAGAACTACTGAAGTTTATGCACGCATTAATAATTTTAATTGAGCATTTGTTATAAGGGCAGTTTTTTGCGGACCCTGCCTGGCTTCGGACCGCCGACTTCCGTGTGGTCGCCACGGTCGCTTTAATTAAGCCGATATGAAATCAACTCGGGGCGTAACATGGCAGCTAATTAGGCGGCGTGTAGGCATTTCGAAGTAACAATTTGATCAATTCGATAAACAGAAAAGGCAAAGGTGGACATAGTGGACATTAATTGTCTGTCTCCATCATAAGTGCAGGTTTTCGGCGACAGCGGCTTAAACTGTCGAGAATACGGATAACTGGTTTAATCCACAGATACCAAGATCAAATCGCAACAAGTGGTACAAGTTCCATTCAAAACACTTTGTTTCTGTCATCAGATTGCACTTATCTAATTCCATCCGTTAATATCGTATAAACAATGGAAGTATCTAATTTTAATTTGTTCTTTACTTTAGAGATTTTTACTGCCAGCTCTGTTCATATCAGTTTTCCAAACTACAAACCAGGTCTTCGCTGAAGAAACTTTTTACTGTCAACATTTTATGTAACAGAATTTCTCATCTGAATTTTTGTTTTTGTTTTGTTAAATTTTTTCTTAGTACACGGTCAAGATTTCTACTGAATTTTTGCCATAAATTTGCTGTGCTTTAATTCAAAATTGTATGAACATTTCGCATTTTTACTTCCAAAATCTTTGAGCACAAAAATGGCATAATGAGATCTGATTACACTTCATATATGAATAAGTCGAGTTTTGTGCTAACGAAACCCGATTGGCGGAGAGCGTTAATGTTTTGTTTCCATTTGAAAAAATTGACAGCTAAAAGTCTTCGTTTACTGTCTGAAGTGGAACAGTGGAAAGTGTTATTTCAACTCGTGAAAAATATGTGATTTTCAATTAAACGCGAAGTGTGAGTTAAAACAACTCACTAATACGGGTTGTATTGAACTTACACACATTCTATAAGTAATTTAGATAAAGCTCATAATCTGCATTATATTCTAACACGATATTGATGTATTAAATTGTACACTTTTTTTCGGAAAAGTGTGTAAAAATAACTCGTATTGAGAGAAATTGCACAGTTTAAGTTTTTTGCATTATTTTCCTTCAATATAATTCACACTTAGAAACCTATTAAATAGAATAAGTATTCTGATCTTCCTATGACAAGAGGCGACCGCAAAGGTGGAGTCCATCTAGTGAGTGGACGAAACTTTTCGAAAAGGTTCCCTTTGGAATGGGTGGGGTACCTACAACTAACGTGAGTTTCCCCATCCCCAACTACTACCCTCATCTAAAAAACAAGTTGTGTGTTTTACACATAAAAATATTTACACACATACACGCGCTCTGGAAAAATCCGGAGGAAAACGAGTGAAAAGTGATTACATCAAAATAACACACATAAGTGAGTTGAAATAACCCACTTGGATTTGCAATGTACTCGAGACTCGATGCAAAGCAGTGTTCTCAGTAGTTCGGCTTATAGAAAAATAAAATAGACGATTAGAGATTAATGTACTTACGCATTATGTATTTCAGTGGTAAAGTATGAAATTTAAGTACTGGTGGGGATTCACTTAAAAACTAAAGACAACGATTTCAAAATTGCTCCTGAAACACAGGGAGAGGAAGTCCATCCATTCTTCACTCCGAAGCTTCCAAAAAGAAGTTATTACAATTAAATAGAAAATGTTTTTTCACACATTGCGTACGGGTACATATTTTGTACTGTCGCGGCAATTTGCATCACTCACTCTACCAAACGATATTTAAAATCTTTCCACACATATAATTTTTTTCCATTTTTTGTATTTTTAAGAGGGTACGCTTATATTTTGGGTTCAAAGAAATTTTTGGTGCAATATAATTTCTCTATAATATTCCCAGTATAATCAATTACGAAAATATTTTCTAGAAATAATGAAAAGCGTTGGAGGTATGATAGCTAGTATATTTTTACGTGCCGTTATTATGGGAAGAAAGAAACTTTAAATGCGGGTATTTTAAATGTTGTTGTAACTGGTGAAAATTATAATAACAATTTTATTCTATATATATTTATTTATATTATTTATATGATTCATAACGACATTATCTAAAGCATCTACCGAAATCCGACAATCCATTTATTATTTTTTTTCGATTGATTAAAATTAGAAAAAACTTTTCAAAAATATTTCAGCATTTTTTTCATCTAGCATCATACTACAAACTATCGCTATTAAAGTGCTTTTCTTAGTCGTTCAAAGTGCCAACATGTTAAAAAGTTGATTAAACTGCAAGTTGAACTGGGAAAAAAACCTTTTTCGTAATTTCAATTTCTTCTGTTTTCAGGTCCAAAGCATTTGAAGTAAGGGCTGGTAATTACGGGAAGCTTTTTAGTGTTCCGTACCCGAAGAGCAAAATTATTAGTACCGCTTCAATATCTGTCTATCCATTCGCCTGTTTCAAGGTTTTCAGCTCATACAACCAAAAAAGATAAAATCCTGAAATTTACTACCTTGATTGAGTCAACACCCAAAATCGTGTTCAAACTCATACAGGATGGTTTTTTTTTGAGGTTCTATACCTATACGTAAAAGACGTTGAGAAACTCTTTTTAGAGTTACATTGAAATGAGTTAAACAAGACTTTTTTTTTTCAACTTGAAATTAACAATGACGAAGTAGTCAGCGAACGCCAAAGTTGAAAATTTTATTAGAGCTCTATTTGCTGAATTGTTGGATATTCCTCTGTGGAATAAAATCTGAATGATGGCTCACATGTAGAAACGACAAATCCAAACCATTACAATTTTGCCGTATATCTTCTACTAGTAAAATTCACCACATAAGTATTCAATGCTATGATTGGTATTACAGCTCCCCTCCCTCACCACAACCTTTTCACAAAATAGGAAGGTGTCTCTGAAGAAACATATCAGTGGGGTGAACAATGATTTAGTAACACTTTTTACAATAGGTACTTTAAGTCTCATACATATTGGAATATTTCCTTTTGTCATTTACACTGAAGACGAATTAACAGGCATGTCGTTGTCTTCCTTTAACCCATCAAGGAATTTCTTTAATGCAATAAAACACCCACCGAACTGAGATAAAGAAAAGCAAATATTTATCTGTAAATAACTGAACAAGAATTCTGTCCTAATATTTTGAACAGTGTTACAGAATTTAAAATCCACCAACATTTTGTAACTATCTGGGTAGCTTAATGTATTTTAAAGCATTCTAGTAACGCTCCTGAAGAGGCTCACAATTTGTTCAAACATCACAACAACAACAGAGCGAATAAGTCAGTAAGTTAGAAAAGTGCGGCAGTTTTTGGTAGCAAATTTCCGTTTAGATTAAAAGGGCTCTTACTTACATACTTGAGCAGGTCACCAGTGTTAGTCACTTGTCTTCACACAACCGACACTACTTTGCACAGAATGTTGGACACGAACTGGAGCACTACTGGAACGCCGCACACCCCCAAAAACAAAATTGCGAAAATTTCCAACAGATCGTAATAATTTGAAATTGACTTTTATTGACACTAACCGTTTAAAGTTTCAACAATTGACGGAAAACTTCTCGAATCCGAAACTTGCAAAGAAGGCCAAAGAAAGGGGCGAAAACTTTTCTTTCTTATCGTCCTCCAAAGGAGTGCCTCGGAGGAAAAAGTGCTACGAAGTTTCCTTTTTTCTTTTTTTTTTTGTGACTTCGCATTTGACAAGAAGGCAAGTTCCCTGTCAAAGCTGCAAAGTCAAAGTTTTGTGGAGGATTCCGGAGGACAAAGCTTGCACGGAAAATCTCAAAATCTCAAGTTGTTTCTAAGAAAGGATTTCCATCGCGCGTCTGTTTTTGGGGACGAACGTACTGCGAATGAGGAGCATAGCGTCGCGACGAATTTTCTCTATGTCACGGTAGCGGGGAAGGGGGAGAGAGTATTCTATCAAAGCACAATATTCCGTTGCCACGTTTTTGTAGCCTTTTTTCCTATTTTGTAGCTTTCTTCTCCTTGTGAATAAAAAGGCTGAGGCAGGAATAGCGTAAAGTAAAAAAATCGCTTTTCTACTCCACCGGGGCCCTCGCCGCCCCCTGTATATGTGTACACATTGACATTATGTTAGAATTTATACCTAAGGAAGAATCGAGTTGTACATAAACTGAATGCGCGGTTTTGCGGTTCAAAGTCCCCCGCACGGAGGTCTTCACTCACTCGAGATTCCGCACCAGCTCGGTACATAGACCGGCGAAATTAATAGTTTTGTTCCGAAAATGTCAGTCAAACTAGCGTGCTTTTTTTCATGCATATATCACCGCCTGCAAAGTCGTACCGCCCGGCGGGGGTGGAACAAAAGATGGCAGAGCGCTCCACCATCTTCCATTGAACCGAACGACGAGTTCAACCATTTTGAAGGTTTGACATATGATGGGATCACGAACATGTGTGCACCACCCCCGGCACAGGCATGCCACTTGTACCGACGTTTTGCTCGAATGCCCGAAACTCAAAGTCGAGAGCACCCCTTTATCTCGCCCACATATCAAGGAGGGCAATGCGCCGCACCCACCCTTGCCATCAGGGCTCAGTTCCCGGAACCTCCCGACCAGTCGCCTTTTACTCCATTTGCAAGTTTCCTGCTGTGGCCTGGCACCGCTTAAAGCAGAGCGCTGATGTGCTGGCTGGGAGCAATTTTCACTTTTCCTTTAATTAATTCATCGTAGGAAGCGGCGGTGCCTACCCTGCAGATCCTGCTTCAGCGCCCACTTTCACCCCCTCCAAGGCGGCTGTCCTCATTTCGCTGAGCGCCGAGGAGTGCTCGACTTAAAATTCACCTTGACCTTGAAACACTTAACAGCGCTTAATCCTCATTTAGACAGTGAGAGCAATGCACGTGAAAGCGAAGTCGAATAAGACAAAAACATCCCTCAAGGACGCTGGGAGCAGGAAGAACAGAAGGCAACAAGCAGACGAGCAAACCAAAATAACAAAAGCGCGGGCGGGGGTGCAGGCCGCGGCCGGGCCGCGCACATAACAAGGATAATAACTCCTCACTCTCATCATATCTCCGCTCTGTGTCAATTTAAATACGTTCGTCCCACTTCTGTGCTAAGTACGAGCAGGATATAATTTTTCTTCATTACGCGAATAGCTGCTAACCAACACAGGCACACCCAGCCGGTTGTGTAATAAGGAAAGAGCTCAGGTACACTATGCCGCGCGATCGAAGTCCTCTGCGCTTAGCTCCCCAGTTCTCTACAGTTGGGGGTGATTTTAAGGGCCTGCCAGCTGATTTTCCCACGTTGGCAGACGCTGGAATGTTGCGCCTGGAATTAGTCGCTCATTAGCTCGTCTCTCTGAAGAATTCAGAGTCTGTGGGGATGGAAAACATTCCCTGCTTTGGGATCGGCTAGTTAAATCTGCTTGTGGACTTGTGGAGCCACACTGTACCCGCGAAATTGAGAGGGTACTGTCTTGCGGAACAGCCCATACGGCGGGCGCGTTGAAAAATCAATACAAGACTTGCACTTACGTTACGTACTTATTGAAAGCGTAAGAAAATTGTGGTTTTCACAAATTAAATTTATTACATTACAAGTAGAAAATGCGACGCTTTAAGAGACAGCCTGACTAGACTTTGGACTTATTGCAATTTGTATGATCTGCGAATTGTTACAACTGAGCCTGAACGGCAATTGTGATATTTGCGTAAAGGGTGGCAAGCGCCGATAGATGTGTTAGCTGGTTGTAATTACGCTAAATAAAGTCCATGTCACATCAAGTTTGAGTTATTGTTCATGTCTGGAAATTTACTATATGTAGTTCGTTCAGGTGCCTCTGAAGCCTGGATAGTGATACTATGGAAATACTAATTATAAGTATTTTGTAGAAACCTCAATTCGTTGGCGATCTTCTACCCCCTTTATTCAATTTTCACTTGAGCATTGCTTCGCCAAAAAAAATACATCAATAAGTTTGAGTACATGCGTCATCCGCTTGGTTATAAATGCAGACAAGATTATTGTCCCGAGTGTTTCGATCGACAACACCGAGCTTGCACAAAATCACCTTACCTTTCTCTACTTCTGGAAGAATAACAAGTGCATTAAATACCACGATATTCCTTAACAAGTGTACTCCCACATCACATAAGTACTCATATATATATTTATTTAAAATTGAATGACTCTTGTGGAGAATGATAATTTCTATTTATCCCGTTTTTGTGTAATATGGACTTCACTTACCCAGTCGCTGGGTTGGCGTTGTTGCCGCATTCGCAGTAAAATTTCATTATATAATAAGTTTGCAGTCAAATGATAATTTGGAATGTAATTTTTAGAATCAAAATTTGTCTTTTTATTTTCGCTCTTCGATGTGTTCTTTTCGACCTAATTACGAGTAGGTTGGGTGTATACTGAGCCTCCACCTATAGAACAATGGCCACACAGTCAGTCCAGGTTTGGTTTTATGAAATTTTCCATATTTTATGTTAAAGTATGTATTTTTTAGTCTAATAACGATACCTAAAATTTTTAATTTTATTTACATGCGTATATGATATCACTAAAGAGACATAGTAGGGGCTCCACAATTTTCCATTTTATTGGTAAATTATAGAAAGTATAAAAACATTTTCTTAAACAAAAACTATTGAGGTTTCATATAATGTAGATATGCTACATGATTTCGAAATTATTGATTTGTCTTACTAATACGGAGACCGTCCTGGTCCCATTTTCAAATATACGTTTTGGTTTACCATTCAACACCCCTCCCCATATTATTCACAAATTTTATAAACTTAAATTTATTTTGAAAGTTTAGAAATGAAGAAATTGATTATACTGATTATAAGCTAAAGTAAATATTTCCTATTTGATTTCGAAAAACTGAACAATTTACGTGCTGGATTGTAGATTGGCAAATCACTCATATATTGCGTGTATGTACCTATACCAACTATTCATTCGTTTAATTCGGATTGGCTATAGCACTCCAAATTTTATTATTGTGTTGAACGCGAGTAACGCGTACTAAAAGTGCCAATTAAAATTATTTTTTAAAAAAGCGTCCACATTGAAAGAATATATGTTAAAATAATAATTGTTGCTGGTAAATAAATAAACTTTGGCTTTTGCTTTAACTATCATGACTATTGAAAAAAACCTGTTAAATTAAAACTGTTACTTTTCAATACCTAATCCTGTTGTATGAACAGTAAAGAGCATTGTCCAAATAGTTGAGGGGACGACAGAGGTATCAATAGCCCAGTGGTAAGAACGCTGGATTATCACCTCGGGGTCGTCCCAAGTTGAAATCTAGCTCGGACTAAAATTGCTGATTTATGCTTTTGACTAAACAGAGTGGACGTAATAGTCAATTGTGCATTGGTAAGTGCGCTGGACTATCACCTCGGGGCCTCCGGTTCGAATCTAGGGCGGAGCGAAATTGAGGTGTGCTGCGACTTAAACAGAGCCTCGAATAACAGAATTCATTGGGAAAAAAGAAGGAAAGAAATAATATCAATTGAATAGTATTATATATATTCGCCTTATATTCCAGGTGAAACACTTGTTTCCTTGTTTTCATAGTAATAATACAGTGGGAGGAAACAAGTGTTTAACCAATAATTTAAACATTCACTGCCTTGTGTATTACTTTTCTTATATAAATAAATTTTCGCCTACATGTATGGCCAAAAAACACTGTTCAAAATAATATTTTTCTTTTTTTGATAAATAGCGGAACTCCTGAACTGTGCATGATGTTTTTTATTTTATTAAAATGTTCATCGTTTACAGCCGCTTCATTTTTCCCACTTGATTTGCGATGATCACTGTAGCGTGCAGTAGGCCTGTTAGGAAATGACACTTTTTGAAAATTTTCAATAATAACTCAAATTCTAGTGAATAATCGAAGGGTTTTGAAAACAATTCTTTATTTTTCAAAAATTGTGGCCATTTGAACGAATTTTTGAGCCAATTGGTGGAATTTCGTTGTTTAAAAAAAGTCAGTGACTATTCGCGTACTTCATGTCCGGTAATATTCGTGTAATCGCCGTGTACAGAATCTGTGTCCGTGTACATTATAAATACACGGCATCAACAGATATTTTGTAAAAGGAAAATATTCAGTCAGTAGATATTTTTAGATCCGTATCATTTTCTTGACTGCCGTATAAAGTATACGTGTATACTTCCATGTAACTCCGTTTACTTTCGTACACTTCCGTGTACACGATGATTGCACGGACACGGAGCACGCGAATAGACACTACCTTAAAGACAAATCGTCAATTAATTTCACAATTCTTTGGTAAATCACTTGTTATTGATTTGAATAAGGGCTGTTTAGAATTTGACAGGAATCGAACAAGCGTTTATACTTTCCTAAACTGAAATAAAACGAAATCGGTTTTGTTTTGAAAATTTCAAGTAGGCGTGGCGTGCAACTTCCAACAACAACAAACGTTACACAGCCACACAAAAAAAAAAGTGGGGATTACTTTTGATGCCATACGTCATATCCGTAGTATTTTGGCCTGCTGAGCACGAATCTGCGACCAGAATTGAGCCGTGACGTCCATATTTTTTTCTAACCTCAAAAAATGGGTTAAAAACAGAGAAAATCGTGGAAAATACACTCGTAAAATTCGGAAAAAATTTATTTTTAACATTTAAACCTATATTCATATGAATTGAGACCTGCTGAGCACGAATCCGTCACCAGAATTGAGCCATCACGTTATGATTTTTTTCTTAAATTTTTCTTTATTAATTTTTAGAAAAAAATCAGAACGTGATGGCTCAATTCTGGTGACGGATTCGTGCTCAGCAGGTCTCAATTCATATGAATATAGGTTTAAATTTTGAAAATAAATTTTTTCCGAATTTTACTCCACGATTTTCTCTGTTTTTAACCCACTTTTTGGAGGTTAGAAAAAAATCTGGACGTCAAACCTCAATTCTGGTCGCGGATTCGTGATCAGCAGGCAAAATTACTACGGATATGACATATGGCATCAAAAGTAATCCCCACTTTTTTTATTTTGTGTGGCTGTGTTATTCATAAAGGCCGATCCAGACTCACGGCGAGAATATGAGAGAAGACTGCGAAAACCATACACATTCACGTTCGCGGATATTCGCGGGACTTCACGTCGTGATTATGGATCGGCCTTTTGAAATGCAACCAAAGAAAGATACAAAATAACGAGTGAATTATAAAATCGGTATAGAAATGAACATATTCAAACTGACCCATGTAGGGTAATAGAAATACACACGATTTGTAGAATGCAATAGGACATGTTTCAATGCTTGGATCACTATTGTAGTGATATTAAAGACTACGGTGATTTTCAGAGTATGATATCATCGCTTATTTCACGCCAGAATTATTATTATTATTTGGAAGGACAAATAAACCAATTTTCATGAATATTCTTTTAAATTTGTAATAATAGTTTGTCACCTTTTCGATTCGTAAGTTCTGACAACATATGATTCGTAATCTTAATTGCGATAACAGAGACCCCTAAGTACTATTTTTCATGAGAATCATTTAAAGATTCGAATTGTCCACTATTTTGTTTGAAACATTATGCAAACCCGGATCTGAAGAATTTTCGAAATTATAAAGCCACTAGACTAGGACATACTTATGATGTGCAAGTGGATATTTTATGTCCTACACATTCACAATATTCTCATTCTCTGCGATATTTATCCGTATTTGGGAGTTTTTACAATAAAATCAACCTAAATTGAAGCAATCAAAGTAAAGTAAAGTAAAACTGCTTCAGTTTGCCATTAAAAACAATTAGCACGATTGAATTTAAGCATCATGAAACATTCCACTACTCTTAACATACAATAATTAGGAGGTGTTATTACTTTTGCTTAATTTGTCATCAGCTCTTTTTCAACCATTAACCAAGCCATATCTACTCTTCAATGAAAATGTATGTAGGATAGGTAAGTTCTAAACGCTGTAGAAAATATCTCTTAAAGTGTAATCACTATAAATGTAGAACTTAATAAAATGAACTGAACTGAACTTCTTCTAATTTTTCACTTTAAAATCGAGTCTGGTAGAAATTTAAAACTATATCCAAAATAACATAACAAAATAGAATTATAAAAGTGAGCTTCGCTGGCAGATATGAGATAGTTTAAACTACGGGTCCAATTAGGTACATAAGATCCCAAAATTATCAAATGACTTTTAATATTATCAAATTGCTTTATATTACCTGTTTTTTTTTTTCAATTTTCAGGCACCTTCGGAAATCTCCTGCTTTCTACCAGTCAGAAAATATTTAAAGGACTCTTCAATTAGGAACGACTGAACGTAGGCAAATAAATTTAGCCCCGAGTGTAAGGACATTTGCCAAATGCTTACTACTTTACATTTTGATGCTGGCGCTCGAAGATTCCGCTCATACACTCGGACGTGTGCGCATATGTGAAAAGCGGGCATCTTCAATAAAACAAAGTCTCCGGCACAGGGAGCCTTCCTGGAAAAATTAAATTGTGGCACACGAGGCGCTCATACGGGGAATCCTGTTTGGTCCTACAAGTGCACCATCCCGGCCACCCTCACCGAGGTGAAGGAAAACTCCGGGAGTATGTACAGCGGCACTACCCTGGGAAAAGCACATAGGAGGGTGGGTCGGGAGCTGGATCCGCGCAGGCCCAGGCATGGCCGAACTAAATTGGATCGGTCGTTTCGCTCTTTCCCGGTCCTGCGGGATGATCCCGTCCCTCTCCGGTTCTATGTAAATGAATTCATCAGCGAATACTCTTAGTGTTAATTGCACTGATTCTGAAATACAGGCCGTAAGTCAACTCATTTGTGGCTGAGTGTCCTGCAGGAGCATCACAGGAAAGTGAATCCGCGGTTTTTCCGTTATAAGTTGCAAAAGAAGCCGCTATTAGCGGGAAAGGATTGAGACTTTTTGCAATCCTGCGGCGCCTAGGTGTGGTGGTGGTGCTGGTGGTCGGAATTTATAACTCTTTGAAATATTCCGCTGTATTTTCTCAATTGGTTTGTTTGTGTGTGTATTAACTGCCTGCTGGAGCTTAGACACAATTTGCATACATCACAGGATATATCCTCGTCCTCGCTAGCTGAACATTCAGCCCGAAAGCACGAGAGCATCAGTCAAATCGACGACCGTGGGTGCAAGTGAATAAGAACGAGTGGAATAAAACTGAAGTTTCGCGTACATAAAAGATAACAAGATGAAGAAAGTAGATGAGGACGACGAGGAGATTGCGACAAGTAGAAGGATACACGGACACACGCCGTACAACAAACAATTCAGGGGTCCCCTCTCGGATCAATAAAAGATGATTGATAGAAAATTGTTGCAAAAATATTCAAATCCTCTCTCTGCCGTGGATACACGCGACGCGGCCTGGATTATTCCATTTGTTCTGCAATTGTGTCGGCCGCTTCTGCCTGTCTCCTCACCTGAGTAATTTCAGACTGCCTTCAGTTTTTCCACCAGAATTACCCATAATTGCTCGTGATTTATTCGTGCACAACAGCACTTCGGTCGCTTTCCTATAATGGAACCTTTTGCAAATCCGGTTTCGTTGGAAAGCAGCTTTGTATTGTTTCACCAATGATTTGGTATTCTTGATTATAATCCTCTTCAACTGCGCCATGTACAAACTAGGCACCATTTTTTAGATTGATTGGAATCATAACGTACACACTCTCCTGTCCACTTGAGTCAATTCCAATCTCAAAGTTATTTTTTAATAAGATTTCATCTTGAAATGTTTAAAGGTTTAACGCATCCTTCTCCGTGTTTTAAAGTTGTTAGGAATTGAGTTAGGTCTAGCAAAAAGTAAGATGAAAAGTGATACTCTGAAGAGGTGGTTTTGTTGTTTATTCAAGAGTTCTTAAATTAACAAGTGGGCGAACTGTTGGACCAGAGCAGTAGATATAATGAGAATGTCTACATCAAGATTCCGTTTCATTTCCATTACATCGATTTTTAACCCTTTGCGTGCGCGACCATTTTGTGTAAAAGTATCCGGTAAACGAAACACAACTTCATCTCTCTTCTCAAATAATTTTAATGAGACATCCATATTGAATGCTATTTTTAGGAATAAGCAAATGTTGTAAATAGAATAAAGAGTGAAATTCGAGTTTGGCTGGGCGCGATAAGTATATATTGTGCGTATTGTGTATACATACCTAGTCCTTTCACAATCACCTTTTTTAGCCCGCGACTGTGTCCCAACCTCTTAGTTCTTACCTTAACCGAGTGCCTGGTTAGCAAGTTACAGAAGCTTTAGTATAATATTTATTTATTTCAATTATTAATTTTTGGAAGTAATGTCAGTCATATGAAGTTTTGTGCCGCCATATTGGATTGTCCGCTTTAATTTCATGGTTTGTATCTTAAAGAGTTGCGTGTACTACATGCGAGATCTGAAAATTTCGGTATTTTTGGTTTTTTGGTGTTTGGATAACTTTATTATTTAAAACAAGAACTTTTATTGTTCACATTAGAGTTAGCACAACTTGTTTTGTTGATGTGAAGAGAGATTATTCGTTATTCCAGCTAGTTAATACGAGATCAGAAATTTAAGTAAATTTATAATAGTTAAAAATATTGTGAAAAACGAAAACAACAAAAATTCAGGTAATATGCATATTATATTTTTAGTGGGTAAAGAGGGTGAAATTTAGTATACCTATAGGTATTAAAAAATAATTTGTGCCCGAGCCTATTGTAGCATTTAAAAACTAAGCTAATAAAATTATAAATCCAAAAATATATAATTATTTAGTAACAATTTTCTTAAACTAAATTTCAAAAAAAAAGTAATCAAAAACATAATTCCGCAGAGGTAAAGTTACAGTAAAACAAAACAATCAACCTTTTCCCTTTTGGATTGAACTTAATTATATTAATATTATAATATTATATATATTTTTATTTTTAAAAATCAAACAAGGTAGGTAGTAGGTACCCGAGTATTAATAATTTGTGAAATCTTAAATATTGCGATAACAAGGAGTTCACTAACAATAATATACGTACTTAAAAAGGAATTCGAGTTTTTCGTCTTCTAATTGTTGTTTACATATAAGGTACACTCATGGAAGTTCTTTTTGAATTAATTTATAGTTATTGTCAAATTTCATATTTGGGACGTTCTTTTACAAACCGAACACCTGCTGACCGGCACATTTTTGATTTTGCTGAAACTTTTTTTACGGGTTCTATATTGAAAACAAAGAGACACGTATTTTTTTTTCACAATATTTTGGACGCTAAAAAGGATTGAAATTCCGCGATTTCGGTGATTTTGTGCTTAAAGAGGAATTTAAAAAAATTCATAACTCCGGTTCTATTTAAGCTACAGACTGTTTTTTTTTTTATTTTGAAGGTAAAAGAATAAGCTTTAAGAAAAAAATACTCTTGAGAAAAAGTATTAACAATTTAAGATTGTTATTAACAATTTAAATGTTTGTATTGATTTTTTCAATTGCCCCCCCCCTCGTAGCGAGTTATTAGTATTACCATTGTATTCTACGTCAAATTTTCTATTAAAAACTACTTTTTTAATCCTGGGGTATTAATTATTACTGTTTTAAATGAATTATTTCATTTTCAACTCATCTTTGTCATCTTTATAATATATTGAAAAGGGATGTATTGTTACCTGGTCATTATTCCACTGTATACCTTGAACAGAATTTTGAATTATGAAGGCATAGTTATCAGAAAAATCACAAATTACAATGCATTCATTTTTCTTTAACTCTCTTTTTTTTCATTTAAAATAGTAATAATTAACACCCCAGGAGAAAAAAAGTAGTTTTTAATAGAAAATTGGACGTAGAATACAATGGTACTACTAATAACTCGCTACGAGGGGGGCGGGGGGGGGGGGCAATTGAAAAAATCAATACAAACATTTAAATTGTTAATAACAATCTTAAATTGTTAATAGTTTTTCTCAACAGTATTTTTTTCTTAAAGCTTATTCTTTTACCTTCAAAATGAAAAAAAATACAGTCTGTAGCTTAAATAGAACCGGAGTTATGAATTTTTGAAAATTCCTCTTTAAGCACAAAATCACCGAAATCGCGGAATTTCAATCTTCTTTAGCGTCCAAAATATTGTGAAAAAAAAAATAAAAAAAAACGTGTCTCTTTATTTTCAATATAGAATCCGTCAAAAAAGTTTCTGCAAAATCAAAAATGTGTCGCTCAGAAAGGTGTTCGGTTTGTAAAGGAACGTCCCATTTAATAGGAAAGGAATGCTAATTCAGCATATAGGAAAAAAACGAATAAGTTTAAAAATTTTATATCAAAATATAGAAATTTGATGTTTCAGTTAATTTGATTATGCAATGTTTTATTTTTATTAAATACTACCTGTACCTGTAGTAGTACTTACCTGGCTTCGCACGGCAAGTTTGACCTTACTTTAATGATCCTATTCACACATTTAAGCCATTGCATCTGGCTACGTTATTTATGCACCCGAAAATATTGTTGTATTCTGATCAAAACTTATCATCTTTTGAAATATTGATGCCTTATTGACATCGTAATTTTGAAATTCTAAATTTTAACAGAATATTTAATTATATTTATGAACATATGTTATTTTCCATTGAAATCAAAAAGTTCAATTCACCCCTACTAGGTCTTCAATATCATATTCAGAAAATGTGATAAGCCCGAATTTCTTTTAATTTATTTCATTTTCTTTAAAATGGCTTAAAATTGAAAGAATTACCGTTCGTCATTTATCGATTTTTTTAAAATCCGGTTTTACTTCTCTTCCTTACCTCTAAGTTTTCCGAAGAACAGCACGTGCGAAAGGAAATTTGGCTGGGGGCGCGGCGGCGAATTAAACACAAATATTCAGTGAGTCCCTGCAAATACTAATTTAATCAGTTGGGGTTAATATTCGTTACAGTTCAACGGTTCGAACGAAATGCTTTTGCATTAATCGTATATTATTTTCATCATTCATATGTTGGTACATTGCATCATTTTTTTTGTAATTCATATGAATAAGATAACTGATAATTAATTTTCCTTCAATGACAACATTCCTTCAACTATTATTTCAGCCCCTTAGGCAATTTCTTAACAGCATTTACCGAGAAAATAAAAATTAAAAAAAATCATCGGATCTATGAAGATGAAAAACAATCGGGCGAAAGTTAATCATTTGTTCGAACAATACTTTAGCAGTTTTGTTTTCACACGGTACCGTTTAGTTACACTGAGGAATGTGCCCTTACTCTTAATGCCAATTGCTGTCCTGTCAACCGTAATTTGCAATCAAAATTAGCTAATATCATTTTGAAGTTACCCCAACCACATTCAAGCTGTTAGCGCATTAAAAAAAATCGTTTCGGTCTCTGTTGTTCTGAAGTCCTCAAGTGTAAAACCTAATTTGAAGAACTGTTGTGTTCTGCTGGATGATAACTTCCAAGTAGTTAACAAATTCTTCAATTCCTCGCTGCAAAGATGTTTATTTCAACTATAGCTAAGGTTACTGACACAAATATTAGGTGCAATAGTAGGTAATAACCACATTCATGCAGTTGTACTAACAGAAAAATTCTTCGTAGTATCTAGTCCATTTCAACCGAAATACTACGGTTAAGTTCATTAATATTTCTTGCGGTTGTTTTGACAACATTGAAAAGTGCCTTAGGATCAGTAACCAGAATATAAAACAAATGAGCATTTTAAACGACAGCAGATCGACAACATAAAGAAATTTTTTTTAAAGATTGCAGACAGCTATGAAATGGAATTAATCGATTTTTAAATTCACGTACATACTCGTACATAAGACTGCCTACTTTTGTTTATTTTCAAATTTTATTTATTTCTTTGGTTATTATTCCTAGGGCAGTGTATAGGGTGTACAGTGCAGGCTCCAGAACAGAACCCTGAGGTACTCCAGTGGTGATAGAGCTCTGCGCGGATAACATATGTGCTACGCGAAGCTGGAGATCATTTTTACGAGGTGGTTAGGTAGCTTATATTTTATTAGTTTTGTTATTAACGCATTGTAACCGCTTCTAAAGCCATACTTTAGGTAATAAGGTTTGGTAATATTTTTAACCTGTCTATGTTTATTACAATATTTTGCTTCAGGAATTTTCGAATACCTCACCGACATTACTAATCAAGCTTATTGGTCGATAACTGCTAAGGTTATCTGCTGGCTTACCAGGTTTAAGGACTGGTACAATGTGTGCATTTTACCACAAAGTGCAATTTCAAGCAGTTATTGCCCTTATGGAAAAATACTTATGAACACTAATCATAAAAACTAATGAAACTATATTGATGAGGTATTTTCGCGCACTAATGCATCAGCATCATTAGTGTTATCAGTGTCATTAGTGGTACTCGTTCATCAGTACCATTAGTGTCATTAGTGTTCATCAGTTCATCAAATATTTTTTAATATCAGACTAAACAAGTCCTTTTCGTAATAGTTAGTTGTTTAAGCATGAAATTCATACCCTATAAAACAAATTAAGCGTACTGCAAGCAACATTTACGTAAAAACACAGTTCCTGGAAATTCCAGTCAAAATCTTGGTGGAACAACAACACGGATAACCTCGAAATTAATCACTAAGGCACGCACATGCCGTGCTTAAAAACCGCGAACTGACATGTGTGATTTGACAGCACCTCAGGGGCGTGGTATACAGAACGCAAGGTATAACAAATAATATTTTTGAATTTTGTTTTTGACGACACTGGCTACAACTTTGTATGAAATATCAAGGACTACTTAAAATTACTACTACGGATACGTATTTTTAACGTTTAGACATGTAGTTTGCATTTTTGGTGACTTTAGGAATTGTATGGAGTTTAATTGTTTTTTTATCGATTTATTCCCTTCACAGTTTGTACATTCGCGGACTGCATAATTACTCATTTCAATAATAAATAGCACTGAAGACACTTAAAAACTCCATAAATATTCACTCAATCAAAAACACATCCAGAATTGCGATGCGCAAGATATTGGACCCTGATTCATTTTAACTATATTATACCTTGTGTTCTTTATGCCATACAGGAAAGGGCCAAATTGCAATATTGCAATTGAGTCCGAGAATAGAGCCATCATCAGAGCATATCAGTGTTTGTTAGTGCTTATGAATATGTACTTATATAAATATTTAAGCTAAATAGTCAGCATCAAACATTTTTTTAAATGCATTAATGATGATTGGTCAGTCATTTTCACACACGATTAGTGCCTATATATATTTTAAGTATTTCTTTCATTTATCATTAGTGGCAAGATTACTGAAGCACGCTAGCACAAAAGCATTCTTCATCAGTCTACAATAGTGATTATTAGTGTTGTCCCTAATATGTACTGATGAAGCCACTTATGGACACTATTGAAAAGTTAATGAGCAATAGTCGGATTCCATTAGTGTTCACCAGTATTCATTAGTAATTTCTCATAGTTATTTTATCACTTCCAGGGGTCTTTTTACTTTTTCCGCACATTTATGGGACGTACATATTCGTTGTCAGGTATCTATAGGGTTACTGGTTCTATGGAAATTTTTTATGCTGTCACTTACTTGCTTTTCTAGTGTTGAAATTGCATACACGTAGGGGAGAAATTTGTTTGAGATAGAGAGAGTCGGCTATGTCACGTGCTTTTTTCTCCACTGTTATGCACTTTTTGCCAGCAACGTTTAGCACAGGGGATTTTTATTTCCATTTTTAATCAATTTGGTTAATCGCCAGAAAGGTTTTGAGATATCACCCATACCTTATCATTTGGTGCTCCTACAGGGTTAAGTTTAACTCTCTTAGCCGCGTTTTGGTCTGTAGCATACGATTGCTCTGTCAATGCCTGGGAACACTATTTCGCAAATTATTTCATCTGGTAGTGTGTTTAGAGTATGGACTTAATTCTTGAGGTGAATTTGGATTTTAGGACAATATCGACACCTGCTCGTGAAATTAGAACAAGGCTTTTGCTTTACCTTTTCTTGCGAACAGCACACAACTTTGACAGCCGGAACGGGAAAAATTCCTTAAGCCTTCCTTGACCATTTCTTGAGCGTTCATATACATATGTAGGTTTGGTTGGACAACAGCATATACTAGGCTTTAACTTTCGAACTTACACTTAAGAGCAACTTAGAGGATTTTAATATCATTCCCTCCTTTGTAGGTATATATAGATGCCTCGCTATATGTATAGTACGTTACTCAAAGTTTAGATTTTCAAGACGGTGGACCCAATATAACGGAATGACGGTTCAAATGTGGTCAACTTTACTTACGAAATTCGCGTTAGCGGACAGTCCATTACTACAATATAATTTATTCTTTATTTTATTAATTTCTAAAAAATTGAATACAGCTTCCAAGATCGCTAATTTGGTATTTTGAACTGGAAACTCTCTTCATGCTATTGCGAAACTAGTATACAAGGGTTTGTAGGGTGATTGATTTCGAATATGTTAGAAAAGATTATCTTTTCATATTAAAGTAAAATTGGGTGAGACAAATAGATGATGCCGCCAATTAAACGGCAAAACAAATATCAATTTTGGTGCTTTTAAATAGACCCGTGACGGTTCCCATTTCAAAATTTTATTGAGTATCGCTTTTTTTGTTTGACTAGAATATAATTCAGATCCGGAATGTAAGAAATGCTGATAAAATCAGATACGTCACAGTAAGATATACGAGTACACCAACTAATAATTTAAGTAAATCTTCTTTCAAACGTTGTGTGGAACCGCACAAAGAATGGTTGAGGTAGCGCAGGGAATATAGGCAGCAGCTATTAAAGTGCCGTAAGACGTAAAAGGAAAAGATTAAGATATTTTGTATTACTCGGAAAACGGCGTTGTGACTGGATCCGTATTTCTAACGAAACCGAGCAAAAAACTCGAATAATAGCTTTTTTCGGGTTATTTTCCTTGAAGAGAGCATTCCGGGCTATATGTGATCCGCGGAAGGCCGCCGCAATAAATTACTCAACCATGCGCCTTCCCGAGGAGCGGAAAAGAATGCTGCCAATTTTCATTTTATAATTTAATAATAAAATTTTTCTGACAACCATCCGTTGATGCGGCTAATGTCTGGCCGTTGCGCGACAGGCCGAACCAGTTTAAAGCGTTTGCGAGGAATTCACGGCGATCTGCCGCATCGGCAAGAAATCATCGGATTTGCCGCCAAAGTGAATTCCGCGCAAGTACGTCGAGTTGTTAGCGTTTTTGCGGCAGAGACATATAGCCTGGGCCAGGTACAATCTTCTAATTAATTTTTATTTAATTTCACCTCGATAACTATAAATTGACCGATTTGATGAGGATATGAGTGCGCCGCCAGATAAATGATTCCCTTGATCTCCGACCGAGCGCCTGCGGGCACCGCGGTATGTGCGCCGTCTTATCTTCGAGGAAAAGGCTTGGAAAGTGGAAAACAGATGGAATTCCGATGGATCGCAACAGATGGATTAAATTGCTTTCGTTCTGTTTATTTATCAAACATTAATATTTATGTTACGGCGCATTGTGTCGCGGGTGCGCCTGTCCCTCGGGTCCCGATTAAACGGTAGCAGTTGCTCCTTGCCCGGCCCGGGGAGTTTTTCTAGATTGTGTCCAGCCGCTCAGCAGAAACTGTCCTTTCCGGCAAGACGCATTTGGAACAGAAGAATTTTAATGTGTGCCGTGGCTACAGTGCTGGTATTTGATTTTACTCCACATCGCCGTAATTAAATGCACCCGCTGTTTTCCGCACATTGAGCCTCCTATTGCGGCTCGTCCGGGAACAGTCGGGTAAGCAATGTCGGGGCAGTTTCTGTTTTTGCTCCGACCAGGTAAGGGGCCACTGCAGGCCGCAAAGTACGATATTTTATTATTAATAAATTTGCACATTTTTCATGCTGTTTCTTCAGCAGGAAGGTGGCAAAAAAAGAAGCTGTCCCGCGGGCACTCTAGGAGCTAGGGGCGACTCGCTGCGCATTTGACTTATGTAAACCGGCAGCTAAAGCATCGAGTTATGGCTGGATCGGCTTAATATTCGATGTTAATGAGGCACTTCCCTAACTAGCCGCATGTGTTCGCTGAGTGCAAATAGGTGCGACCGGGTTACACCTGCTGCTGAGATAAAGGAGACGGTCCACCGAACGTATGGTCATGGCTTAAGTTTTAATAAAATTACAGGAGTTATGCAGCAAGATTTGCATGGTCCCTTTGCAATATTTTACGCTTAATATTAAGGCCGTTTCCTACAAATGAATAAATTAGAAATTAAAAGAAATTCTAATTAGCGCTAATGGAGAGGCTAAGCAGCAATTTAATTGCAACGAGCAACGTCGTTATAAATTTTGAGATGTTTTATAAAATTTATAATTAATTTCGCATAAGTGTGCATCGAGGTAAGTATGGCGAACGAGATAGACTTGGTTTCAGGATAGACACATCACTGTGACGATATTGACTAAAGAGGAGATAGTATGACTGAAATAACATTATATCTATAGTCAATAAACTTTGAAGACATAGGCACGTTAGAAATAATATAGAAATTAGCTTAAGTCATATGTTGCTTTTATCATACTGACCAAAAGACCCAATGTATTTCTTTTAAAATCGATCGTTGCGATAGAAATCATTATTTTTATATATCTACGCTAATATGCGAAAATTCAGACTGTACACGCTCTTTATGCAAAAGTCATTATTTTGAAGCTCCGTGCTCATTGGGATATGTAAGGATGGCCATCGGTAGTCCATAGTATCGGAACATCGATGTTTTGTCATCGGTATACGATGTTTTACCGACGTGTCACCGATGATCAATGTTTCTGCATGGGCGTTGATCTGACACGAAACCATGACCATGGGGTAACCAGTAGCTGTAAAGAGCATATTTTGTTATTGCGTTATTATATATAAACTTAATTATTTTGATATTTTGTGTCCTTCTTATTAAACTGTAATACTTATTATATATATATGTATAATATGTACCTTTTTATTAATTGGCTTAGGATAGATTACAAGAAGAATACAAATGATCGTTATGCCGACGTTTTGCGTTTATTCGACGCTTGTTCAGGGTTACAAATTACAAAAATTTATACGACCGTTACAGACCGGTCTCCATGAAACAATTGAAACATAAGCATACCTCAAGATGAAAGCTACACACTAAAAAAAAAATTATGATACAAATAATAAAAGGGGCCATTTTATTAGTTTTACGTAAAGGATTTTTCTGAGTGTATTAATTGGTTTATTGATTTACGCGGCGACTCGGCCCCAACTATTCCGAATCCAAGTAGCACTAAGCGTGCCGTTTTGATACCACATGTCAAAACCTGGTTGTTGGTTGGTTTTTTTCCTAGAGGACTAGAGCCACCCCATGGAGTTCAGAAAGTGGACTATTTCCCTTATCTTCGACTTAGAGACCTTACTGAGGTCGCTCATGAAATAATTGTCCAGTGCCGTGTATCTAGGCGCGTCTATAGCCGGAAATTTACACAGAAAATGAGAAAGAGAATCCTTCTAACCTGAGTCCTTGCAGCTACGGCAGTGCGTGTTAAACGGTATTCTCAGTTTGGCCACCAGTGGCCTAAAGTGCTGCGTTCTGCCATGTTATAATATAGGGCTAGGTTCATCTAGAGGTTCCATATGTTCTAAGATTGTCCCATCTATTTTGTGCGAGTTCCAGAAAATGATTGTGTATTCCTCTCTTGATAGATCTTAACTTAACTTGATCCATCGAGAGATGCACCCTGTGTCGATCAGCCCTCTCATTTCCCTCAATGCCCCTATGTGCTGGAACGCAGAGAGGAGTGATAGATAGGCGACCGCAGACCTTATCGATCGCCAGCTCCTCTGCCTGAAAAACGCTGGCGTGATCCTTCCACATATTCGGAACCATCAGTGAAGATCTTTAGGTCCCTTCCACTCCACTCTTGGCGGGAAGTTCCTACCCTTGAGCTGCTTGGGAGCGATATAGTCTGTTTGATAGGTAGCCAAAGCATAAACAATTAGGTCAGCGATCCTGCTGTGACGATAAGGCTTGGCCTTCCAGCATTCTGGTTCCTTAGCCTAACCGCGCTACAAGTTGCCAGATTCTTAATATGGATGTCTAAAAATGTACGTTAAGGGCTTGGGTAGAGCATGATCGAATGGCTCCCGAAATACCCACACTCGCCGTTCTTTGCACACTGCATAGATCTAGCCACCACGTAAGTGACCCATGCGTGAGGATAGGGCGTATAACAGCCGTATACATCCACCAGACCATTCTAGGCTGGATATCCCCACCTTTTTTGCATGCGTAGAATGTTATGCATGCTTTTGCGATTCGCTTATCAATGTTTAACCTGAGCTGAGCCGAGTATTACCCCGAGATACTTAGCATGGGGTGTTACAAGGTCGTCTGCATATGTGACTACCTTGATTCTTTCTCTATCCAAAATGGACAGGATTTTATTAATTACCAGCAAACAGAGAAATGAGTGTATTTATAAAATTTCAGTCAATTTGACGGACAGCCAATTTCTGCACATTAGCTTATCTGAAGTTTTCATATACGGTTCTTTTCAAGTCCTAGATGATGGTTTTAATGAGCAACAAGTATGTGTATGATCCACACGCATTCTTACAAAATTCCCATCTAGTCAATAAGTCATGTCGCGTGCTTTTAAATCTACTCACACTACACAAATATTGATTTCGATTTATAATATATTGTAATATATGCCGAGTCGGTTTGTTCGAAGAAGTAAATAAAAAAAATAAAAATATTCGCAAAACCAAACTCGGCTGCTGCCGAAAGTCCGTGTGGTGTAGTTGACAACGGGGCCGTCAGAATAGCTTTATTTTACACCTAGTAGGTAAAATATGTAAAAGTATCTAATCACTCTAATGTACATATGTACATTTCTTTATGACGATCAGCTGATGGTTCGGACGGGGTATGTATATTGTGGGCTCTTAATGTTAACATTTTTTTGTGATTATTTCTCTATGTCCATCCATTCTGTGCTGAATCAGTGCAGCAATTCTGATTGCAACTCTAGATAAAATTGGGTTCTTTACAAATTCATTCTTTTCAAAATCTAAAAAGAATCAATCAATGAATTGGTTAAACATTAAATTGTGTTGTGTCAATGAAATTACATTTTCTTTCACATCATTCACGCTTTTAAAAATTAAATTAGCAAACTTGAACTGAAGGAGCATATGTACCACAGTATTTTTATAAATATCTATAACTAAAATTTGCTATTATAAAATCTTCTATCACTGAATAACTTATTATTTAGCGATGTAACTTGCTGCGCTATTAGCATACCGAAGGTGTTGATGTACCAGCTTATCTAAGTATGGTGTATGTTGAGCTCGCGAAAGTGACTCGGCGTCGCCGCTCCTTTTATAGAAAAAAAACGGGTAAATTCAGAAACGCTTCAATGCAGCATAAATCATGTATTTATCAATAATTTATTTATGTGATTGAGAATTGACCCACTTCCCGTTATCAAATTGAGTTGAAATTTGGACACAATTATATATTTTAAAAGAAACATTTGTTGTGTTTTTAATTTCTTATTTTGCAATAAAGAGATTGCAATTTCATTTGTGCAATGCTTCTGATGCACATACCTTGATTAACAAATGCATCACGAAATTTCTTGATACTGAACAATTTGGTAATGACTGCTGAACTCGTATTTTGGATATTCCTGCAATGTGTTTAAAATAGCGTTTTAATTCTCTTACCTTTTCCGAAGGTTTTCAATAATCATAACCATTTTTCGCACCGCAAAATTTCATTCATAAATTCAATGACATTACATATTTATTAGAAGATGAGCTCGAATTATCTAATAATACATTTAATAATATATTTTAAGTTAATTTCTGCATATTTGTTTACAGATGATTTGATACTTTCAAAATGGGCATCAGCATTTGCATCACATTAGCATGGCATCGTAAAGAACTTAGCATCAACAGTGTTGCCGCCTCAATGTTCAATTCTGCACGTTTCTGAATTTACCCTAAGTAACGTACTTTTACCTATTTTGTTTGTGAATGTATAAAATACAAAACCTTTTTCTTTTCTCCTGATCTTTTCTGATTCTGATCTTGATCAACGTTATGCTTTCACATATTGTTGAACTTTCTAGCTTGTGTAGTATTCTATTAAGCATAAACAGATACACGGTCAACGATTACCTACTTGCATTTCTAAATAAAACATACATAAATAGAAACAATATTGTGATTTTTCTTTTGAATCCACCTACTTCCTACCTTATCTATACACTTTCTGTGCAATATTATTATTTTTGAAAGCCTGGTTGACTATGCATAATTTTAATTAAAAGTACATCCAAATTGAATTACATAATAGTACATGAGCGGACAAACTCACCTAAACGCATGCATGCATACAACAACCCCCTCGGAATAGGTCCTAATACAATAATTGTCAACCAAAAGCACAAGATTACTAAGTTGAATGATTGTTTTTTGTACAAAAGCTGGAAAACACACGCCTCCACAACTTTTTTAACTGGCGCATAAAAAAATCATCATTCCTCAAGCCCTTCTGGAGACTTTAAAAAAAACCAGAGGTCCTAAGCATACGTTTTACGTATCCTTTCAAATATTTATGGGCCCTAAAATATAAGAAACACAGTTTATATAAAAAATACACCTTAAGTGACGATCGAAAACTGATATTTGAGACAAATTCAAAACATGTACCGGTATGTATCCAAGGAACCAAAGAGAATTTGAAGGTTGCGGAACACCTACTTCCGATTCGCAATGCTCAGGAAGCGCTTCTCTGAACCTCCCAGTTAAACCGTTGGGGCCTACTGAAGCACAGAAGTGCTAGATAAGACACCTTAAGTTTATTTAATTTTCGAAATCGTTTATATGTATGTGTATTTTTTCAATGGGTACATAAATTTAATTTAGTTTTAACTGATTACAGTCTGTTCACATTTCAAAAGTTCTAAAAATGCCATAGGCACCCATCGAGAAACAAAGCTAGCGCTTCCACTGGGAGGTTGGGAGAAGCGCTTCCTAGCCATTGTGAATCCGAAGTAGATAACTATGTTTTTAGTTTTCCGTAGTCAGGCAGAACAGCGGGTGGGTCACAAGTGACTTACGCTACATTGGTATTACATGCTTCAGAAGCGCTTTTAAAGAAACAACAGAGAAGCGCTGTTTTCTGCACATGTGAAATTGCAATGAAGTGGAATAAAAAAAGGATGCGTTCTGTGCTTCTAATGCAGTGCTTCAATTGCGGTGTAAAAATACAATTTTTCTTGCTTGGTAGGCAGGCAATTATAATATTTTTTATTTTTAGTGCATTTGACTGTTATATTGGTTTGTTTTATTTTAAACAGGTATTTTATTATTTATTTTTTAGTCCTTATCTGCTGTAAGCTATTTAGCAGTTTGGTAGTAGTAGTTGGCAGTTATACAGTCTTCCCTGGCAGCGGCCCAAGATAAAGGACACCATATTATTTCATCGTCATATGATTTGTATACGTGTACCAAATTTCAGCCTATTCTGGTAACGGGCACTGGATTGCGGATGAATTCTACTCGTCAAAAGACTCTCATTTGACATCCACTCCAAGAGGGTATATTAAACTCAATACTATTTAGTCCTCTCTGAAAGGCTTGAATGTTCCTTTCTTTTCATGGTCCAAAACCAATTTAATTGGCAAAAGATAAAATGTGAGAAATTCTCAAAGAATACCTCAAAATTGATGATAGTTCCCACTTCACTGCAAAAACGTTTAGAAATCGTTGGTCTTTTTGATAATTATGTATATGCAAAACTCTCTGGCAGTGAGAGGCTTAAGTGGCGGTAAATCAGACTATGAATATTTTGCGCTGAAATTTTCAAAACAAATGTTTACGAACATTCCTTAATGTACGGTAATTGCTGGCAATCATAAGAAATAACCCTTAAAAATTCCAAAACTCCTCAAAAATGTTTTAGACGTCAAAAAAAGTTTTGATGTTGTGAAAAAATAAAATTAAACTTTACTTTTTAATTTTAAACACAAAAACACACCACAAACATATTATACGTAAATAATAAGAACCAGTAAAAAATTAATTGCAGTAACCTCTTCTGGAGCACAACTTTACCGAAACGTCGAGGGATTTTTAGAAACGCCTTTAAAAAAATACCTTCAAAATATAAACTAAAACACTAAACACTTAAAAATAATTATGTTTGTAGTCGGTGGCAAGCTATACGATACACATCTGCACAGTGCTATGTCGAGTAGCTTGCGCGACTCGATGGATGAGCGTGGTGAAGTGGGCAACCCTAACGAGCAGGCAGCAACGCGTATCATATTCCAAACATGTCAATGCTCCGGATAAAAAGAGAAAAGCAAATATATGATTAAACGAGTGAATAAATAACAAAAACGATAAACAAATGGAAAGTGAATACAAAAATGAAAATCAATAGATATGCAAATGCAACAAAAACTAATTGATTATATCAGCGATACTATTGAAATTATAGGAAAAATAAGATCAAATGTCGTGCAACTCATCGAATAATTATTGAGACTATCTGCTCCGAATTACTAAATACACAGGGATACATGATCATACCGGCGCGGCGGAGGAAGTGGTAGAAACAAATACACGCACTAAAAGTTACGGAAAATCACCTTATACTGGCGGAGTCCTCTCATAAAATATGAAATATGACTCGAATAAACTTTAAACGAACTGATTCAGTAACATACCGCCCCATAAGCCACCAGAAACTTAATAATTTTGGTCAGACTAGTTGAATCTTCAAACAAATCACTCCAAAATGCTTTTCTTTAATTTTGAAATTTTTTTACAGAGGTCATCTTTAAAAATCTCCTAAAGTGTTTTTTTTTGTCCGACAAATCGAAGGTCTTATATGGGAAATTAATGTTAATAATACTTTGAAAAACGTTGAAGAAATCGTGGTGTGCGAATAAAGATACTTTCGGAAATCGACACATTGCAGTGTGTCTTGTGATTGTTAGAACATTTTAAAGTGGAGAAAATTACTAATAAATAAAAACTAGAAAAGTTTTGCTGGACTTATTTATTTATTGTTTGTTGCTGTCTTAACGAGCAAACGAGGAAAAGGGAAAGTGATAGGGAAAAGAGGAAAGAAGTAAGAGTAAGAAAGAAATATACTAACCTACCGTCACCAATTTATTACTTTCTGTAAAATAAAGTGAATAAAAAACAAGTGTACAAAATGTCCGCAAATAGCCAAGAAACACCGTACCCACCCACCGAGGAAGAGACGCTAAATCATCAAATAAGTCACCAGCAAAAACAGAAGCCAAAGAAGACATCAACAACCGATCGTGTTGTAGACAGTGTTCCTTTTCCACCAAGCCATAAGCTCACAATAGCAGAAGTGTTCGATTCAATGACAGGTAAACCACATCCCGATGTGCTTAAGGCACACTTTACACTTGAAGGACGCATTGAAGAGGCCCCTGCCCTACGGATCATTCAGGAAGGAGCTGCACTGCTCAAGGCAGAAAAGACAATGATAGAAATTGACGCCCCAGTAACTGTCTGTGGTGACATTCATGGGCAATTTTACGATCTGATGAAATTGTTCGACGTTGGTGGATCGCCTTCAACGACAAGATACCTTTTCCTTGGCGACTACGTCGACCGAGGCTATTTCAGCATAGAGTGTGTCCTGTATTTGTGGGCACTAAAGCTATGCTACCCCAATACGCTGTTTTTGCTGCGGGGCAACCACGAGTGTCGGCATCTTACAGAATACTTCACCTTCAAGCAGGAGTGCAAAATAAAATATTCAGAACGGGTGTACGATGCCTGCATGGACGCGTTCGATTGCCTCCCATTAGCTGCCCTTATGAATCAGCAATTTCTCTGTGTTCATGGCGGTCTATCACCAGAAATCCATGACTTAGACGACATTCGAAGGCTCGACAGGTTTAAGGAGCCACCAGCTTTCGGTCCGATGTGTGATTTGCTGTGGTCAGATCCTCTAGAAGATTTTGGGAATGAGAAAAATTCCGACTTCTACTCACACAACTCCGTCAGAGGTTGCTCATATTTTTACAGTTATGCAGCCTGCTGTGATTTCCTACAAAATAATAACTTACTATCGATCATCAGAGCCCACGAAGCACAGGATGCTGGGTACAGGATGTACAGGAAGAGTCAAACCACAGGGTTTCCTTCGCTTATAACAATATTTTCCGCTCCAAACTACCTGGATGTTTATAACAACAAGGCAGCCGTTCTAAAATATGAAAATAATGTGATGAACATCAGGCAGTTCAATTGCTCACCTCACCCCTACTGGCTTCCAAATTTTATGGACGTTTTCACGTGGTCTCTGCCATTCGTTGGTGAAAAGGTAACAGAAGTGCTTGTGAACGTGTTGAACATCTGCTCTGACGATGAACTGATGACCGAAAGCGATGATACCCTTGAAGAAGCAAATCTGCGCAAGGAAGTTATCCGTAACAAAATCCGTGCAATAGGAAAAATGGCACTTGTCTTTTCCGTACTCAGAGAAGAATCGGAATCTGTACTTCAACTGAAGGGTCTAACACCCACTGGAGCGCTGCCGCTAGGTGCATTGTCTGGCGGCAAAACGTCACTTAAAAATGCCATGCAGGGATTCTCCCCCAACTATAAAATTGCGTCTTTTGCCGAGGCGAAGGGACTTGATGCAATCAATGAAAGAATGCCACCTAGAAGAGATGCCCCTCCAACACCTGGAGATGATGAAAAGGTTGCATCGTCGGTGGCAATGGTGAACGACAATCGAAATAATCATTCGTCTTAAATTAAAAATAAATATCTCTATTTGTTTTTATTGTATGAACAAATAAAAAGTCAGCAGTTTGACAGCTCTTTCTAATACTTCTTGCGATGGAAGACATCGCAGATTGGTTTCTTTAGCTCCGTTGCGGGGCAATATACTGTTACAGCTGGACTTTAACAACAAAATCTGCAATAAGTAAAATAGTAGGTAAGTCCACACAAAAGGATAGTACATTTACCTGTTTTGTAAATTACTTCTCATTTTCAGTATTGATGGTGCAGAGCATCGAATGAAATTACAACTAGACCTATACTTGTCACGTTTCCTGTGGGTCGGATCTCTCGAAACGACCAAAGAGTCCAGTTAACACATCACTAAACATCATAAGTGTCACTAAAACTTTTTCCAGCAAACTGTTTGGGAGCTCTATCGCAAAATATTCCTGTAGTATTTACGTATCTCTCGCACAATGCAGCAAAGATGACCTATTCATCCCTACTAGAGAGGAGAAGACCTCAGAACTATGAAAAGCTGCAATAGAATTACATTGTAGGAATTAAATTAATTCAAATTAAATAACATTAAACAATCAGATTCAGAACTGAATAAAATGAAATTAGCATCACAGCAATGGTGTTTATGAGTATAAAGGGCTTTTCATATATTTTTGTTAGGCTGTGTAGGTAGCTCCGACTGCCAATTAGATATACTTTTCAGTTTATTACAAATATTGACCAGTTAGATCGATTTTAATAGTACCTACTGAATTATTTATTGATTTAATTATGAATGTGTCTTGTTTACATCTTTTTAGTTCTTTTTTACTTTAGTCGGGGTTTTTGGTTTTTTAAATTAAATTTTTTATTTCTATCTTTTCAGTTAACTTATTAAGTAGGGGAGACTGGGGCTTGATGTTACAGGGGTAAAAAGTTACAATGTACTTTGCGGATCAAAAAACGTAGTTACGCTAACGTTAAAAAAAACAAATTCGCGCAACGACGCCACCCGTGCCGGTGACGCTAACATTGTTGACAGAGCATTTGCACGTGTAGGTAGAAAAAGGTGCAGATTTGTAACTTTTATTCTTTTCAATAATTTTGGTCTATACCTCTTATTTTTATAGTAATAGTGATATACTTATATTGGTGCGTTGCCGGTTTCTTTTAATACTAAAAGATTGACTAATTTAATATATCGGCAAACACTCCGTTCGTTTGGAACAATTTAATTATTATTCGTAATAAAAAACAAATAGATTACATTATATAACTTGTCACATGTTACCCCTTGTAACAAAAATACACACAATAACAACTATCCCCAAGAAGAGGGATAAAAAGTTACACCGTCATTATTTTTTTAATAATTATTTTTGTGTAGTTGTGTTAGGCCTGTAATCAAATCGAATTTACAAATTCGAAGCTGAAAAGTTACTTCTGGAAAATATTTCAATTTCTGCTACATTATTCAATTGATGAAATGTAGAACGAAATTTTGCTAAATATGTCACAATCAGCCCCAGCCTCCCCTAAGTTTGAAAATTTTAAGTTCACAATTTTTCACACAGTCGGGTTTTTTGTTTTTCACAATAATTTTTTTTAGTATTTCTCTTTCCAAATTACATTTAAACATATAATTTTTATATATTTTTGTAAGCCATTTAAAAGACCCGTTATGTTGATGACCCCCTCGATAGGTTTTGAGGGAAAAATAATTTTTGAAAACATGGCTCCAAAAATCGGCCCCTTTAATTTTTATAATTTTAAAATATCCAGTGTAACCCTCACAATTAAGACGAATCTAACGACACCTCTCAAGTTAAAATTCATCAAGCGGTTTAGGCTACAGAGCGGGACAAAGGAATATACATACATACAGTCGGGTAAAAATACAATATGTTTCTACAAAAACGTCATTCCCATCGAAGTATATTAGGTAGGTACTTACATAAAATTTTTGGCTGAGCATGGCAGTATAGATCTTTGACCACCGATTGCAATGATCTTTTAATGTCTTACAGACGATTTTCACGTTGCAATGTTCAATGCATACAATACCAAATTGTACTGTTTTCAAAAAATAATATAAGTTGGTTAACACTGAACAGATTTATTAATATAGTCAAATGCCACCACTTCGAACAGAACCGTAGATGTTCCACATTTTACTAGTGCTAGGACGACCGATCAAGATGAAGAGTCGTATTCTTGATTCCGACGGAATGCAATTCCGTTCGAAATGTAGGAGATTTAAAAGCGTAACGGAACGTTTCGAGTGTTTGGCAAACGTTGAGCTTTCTGACACTTTCAGCCTGAATGAAATTCCGTCGAAATCAAGAATACGACCCAATCTATGTATGTATATGTGTACTGGAACAAGTTCCCAATGCTTGTTTTTTTTGGAAGTGCCCTAAAACCTTATGGAAATGTTCCATTTATGGTCGGAACGAGTGAATTAGGTAAGTATAAGTTCCAGCAAACAATACTTTCCCAAAAATTAGCTTGTTTTCGCTTGTTTTAACACCAAAAATTGAAAATTTTGTAAAAGGAAAATATTCTGTCAAAAGATATTGTTTAAGAAAGGCAAATTTTTCTTACGAATTATTTTGTGCCGATGTTTTAAAAATTATTTACCATGTACATGAGCGCAAATTTCGATTGTACAAAGCAAGGACGATGCGAATAGCCACTCAGAATTATTTTTTATCTCGAAAACGAGAAGAGATTGACTTTCAATTTTTCAATTTTTGGTGTTAAAACAAGCGAAAACAAGCTAATTTTTGAGAAAGTATTGTTTGCTGGAACTTATACTTACCTAATTCACTCGTTCCGACCATAAATGGAACATTTCCATAAGGTTTTAGGGCACTTCCAAAAAAACACGTATTGGGAACTTAAGGCTGTATACTCGTTCCGAAGTTATAACCGAAGCCCAAGAATTACGGCGCAAATTGTTGCTGATGAATTGTCGCAGCAGCTAGATCAACACCACTCCAGCTCTCCCGTTGACGACAATAACGATGCGCCACTAAAGCCAGTCGAGATTCGTCAGCATGTGTTTGTTTCTCGATTTCAACCGGAGACTACATCGGAGCAAGTCAAACGCCACACATCTTAAAGAGACTGAGGACTCCAAGCGACAATATGTCATTATCCTGTATTGCTTAGTCGAGAACCGGAGTCCGCTTCGTTTAAGATCACAGTTCCTGCTGACCATTTTAGGGATATTGCGCGTCCTTCATTATGACCTGATGGAGTCGTGAATACATTCCAAGGCTTCGGGCGTCTTTGAATTCTGGTTTTGCTCCAAAAAACCGATCAGCGAAGTCAGCATATACTATGCAAATCTAAAGGTATGAGTACACACTGAGCAAACACATGGGAGCACGTAACATACATATGTGCTTGATCTCATGTATTGGCGTTAATGTGTAAACGCAAACGAAGAAGATTTTACAGCCTGTGCACATGATCCGTGCCAAACACATATGTGCAGCGATTTGGTCATTTTGACGCAAGCAAATATGGTAAGTGTGTTTTCACTGCACGCAAAAATGATCAAAATCCTTAACGCAGTGTGTATGCCATGCAAATGCGTGACACATATTATTCAGAAAAAAAGCGAATTTGCAGAATGTGTACGCTCGTGCAAAAGAAAACAAATGTGTTTTAGTGCTTGCTGTTGCAGCACGATGGAGCAATTTTTAAAGTTTAGGAAACTCTTCACGCCTTGTATTTTCTATCCGTTTGTGCGATTAGTAGAAAATTTAATTAAAATGTCGAGAGCAATTTCATTCCAATGGTCAAATTGTTTAGATGCAATTTTATAAAATCCATCCTGAGGATTCCACAAACAAAGTTCGTTCTATAATTATCGATTAATTCAAAGATTTTTTGGGTGTTCCATTCCATTTCATTCATAAATCGCAAACCGAATTGAATAAAATCCGAAGATATTGATTGACTTTACCGCTGCGCATGCGCGCCGATTTTCCAACTTCAAAGGAAAACATGCAATCGCAAGTACACCTGTTTGTGAAAACGTTCACATTTGCTCTCGTTTGCTTGTGATTTTGATTCGTTTTTAATAAAATTTACCAAATATTTTTGAAACACATGGACAGCTACAGTTAACATCATCACTTTTCAACACGTCAAACTGCCGAAGATACGGTAATTAAAAAATATAAATAGAACATGAATTTCAGTGAAAAAAATGCTTCAAAAATATTATTTACCTACAGTTGATTCCAACTTCTTTTCGCTATATTTGCGTAATTTGAACAATTTTACACTTTACGGTTGTCTCCAATTTTTTAGATTAAAATATTATAGCAAAAATATGGCATGCGTAATACGACGCTGTCGAAAAAAATAATGCAAACATATAAGTATGTTTAACACTGAAGCAGACTTGCTTGCACGTTCAGGCATGCTTCAACTTGTCGCACGCTACGACAAGCGCTCGAAAATAATTAATAACTTTGGACCTAATAGAGATAACTCTGTTGATTGTTTTTATTTTTTAAGTAAAATTAAGTAATCATATTTTTTTAAATTAACTAAACCTGGGGCAACAGCATAAAATCTTTTTTATGTCAACAATAAAATAAATTTTTTCAAAAACCATTGTAAAGTTGACGTAGAAACCCTTAAATTAAAAAAAAGTAGGTCAATCTGATCATTACAACGGGAGATAATGAATTAAGAATATGAGATGATTGGAGAAAATCTAGCAAATTATGAAAAATTCACATGTGGATATTTTCGAAACAAAATTTTTTTCAGCAAAAACCTGAAATACGTGTCGATTAATTTTATGTTAAGAGACTGTAAAAATTTTTCAGACGATTCTAAAATGTCGATATTAAAATGGTGTGTATTTTGTAAAAGAATGACCCTTTTACGTACATACGAGAAAAGATTGACTCCAAATATACGTACACATTTGTTTTCGTTTGTTTGCTGAGTCTGTACTGTACACACCTTAATTGGTCGACGAGCAAGTTGTGCGTTAACTCGACCAATTCATGATTCGACGTGGTCTCTTTTGACCGAAACCTGGTACCCGAGTACCTACGTGGTTTTCCGCCGGGACCGTCACTCACAATCACTACATGCTCCAGTTGGGGGAGGAGTTTTGTGCGCTGTTCGTACGGACGTTAAGGCCAAACCATAATCCGTACGGATGCTCAGAATGACCTCCTTTATGACATATTCCAATTTCATCCAAATCAGAAGTAACGCAGTAACGCACTTAACAATTATCCATCGTTACCTACTGTGAATTCATTATATGTATTTTGAAAGTGACTGTACAAAAAGCCAACGAGGGGATTTTAGGGGACTTTGGATATGTCTTAAAGGGTACCATTCTGCTTCGTTTCCAACCTTCAGATTTTATGAAATAATTATTTCGTCTCAGAAGTCTATCTTTCTCGTACTAGAGGTTAAGTATTTAATCAGTCAATAATTCCAGTAGAATTATACCTGAAAGTGTAGATGGGCTTTTCTCAAACAAACAAACAGTGTTGTTCAAAACGGTGCCCATTTATCTCGTAAACCGATCAATGGATTCACCTAAAATTTTGTACGGCCACATGCGAATTCCTGTTGTTAATTGACCTACGACACTTAAAAAAAAGAACAAAAGTTGAACCATTTTTTCAAGGCACTAAGGTCATCCACCTTAGCAATATGGAAGAGTTAAAAGCCGCCATAAAAATGTGCGGTCGTTGTTAACGTCTGAGGCATTAACGTGCGCCACATACCCTCCACAACATTTGCGACTTTAGAATTTAGAAAAAGAACTTAAATCAAAATTGCCAACAAGTATTTCTTCCTCGAGGCTCCTTCGATATCTGAATTACAGAAATCCTCTTTCTGTCGTTAATTAAATGAATTCTGTAAATGGCACAGGTAAAAACTTTTATTCCTCAAAGCGATGAGATCGTCGATCTGGGTCAGAAGTTTCGCTTTTCACCTTTCCCTTAAGACGAATGCCTTTCACTCTCGATCGAAATGAAAAGTATTTTTACACGGGAACCTATCAAGCACCTGTGGCCCCAGCACCGCAGGGCAACAGCAGCAGAGGCAGAGGATCTGCGTAACCCCTTTGATTTCTGGAAAGATGTTCGCTTGCCTACTTTAGAAAATTACTACCTGCCTGCGGAAGGCTCTCAACCCTATAATTGATGAACAAAGCGAAAATACGTCGAGGAGACCCGGAGGATGCAGAAAGTCAGGAGACCCTTTTTGTCTGTGATGCAACCCCTGACGAGCACCTTTGTCGTCCGTGAAGCATCAATGCCCGGTCTCTCGTATGTAAATCAGTTCGAACTATTTGTTACTTTGCATACGTGCCTCGCGCTTCTATGGACTTCATTATGCGCACGAAGTTGAATGCCGGCCCGATCGAATGTCCCTGCGTCTCTTTGTGCCCAAAGGGTTGCGAAATTTAATTCCTTCCTAGTGAATTTATGATTTTCTTTGTTGATCCCTGGAATCGTGTGAAAAATTGCTCTCGGCTGGCAGCTTAAAGCAACTGAATTACTGGCCTGGGGTGCCCCTGTGATATTCTAATTGAATTGTGCCGGAGCACATATGCAAATTATAGAAAGATGGCTGAGTGTGATAGTTATTTATGGCCAGGTAGAACGCCGTTATGCTGCAATTGGCGCGATGAAAAATTTCACGCACTTTCTGCGCAAATAAAGGCCCGATGGAGGCTGCGTTGCCATAAATTTAGTAAGTGGAACATTTTTAATGGATTCATTTATCTTCATTGCTGAACGCCGCTGGCTATCGGGGAATGCTGTATGCATGTGCTGTGCATGGTTCGACTGATTCAACATACAGTAAGTAAATAAATTTGTCAGCATAAAATCCAAATTCATGAGGTGAAACTGTGAAGAGATGACACAAAAAGTTTTACAACTGCATTACTTATCTGAAGTGACAATCAGCAGTTGTTCCTGCGGCGCAGCATTTTTTAAAAGATGAGTTTATACTAAAACTGAATAATGAAGAACCACTTGTTTATATAACTTGTCTCAGGACAATTTATGTTCACCTGAGAATGACACTAAATTACTGATGTTGATCTTTCTTGAAGTATGAAATACCTTAGCGTATTTTTGAATCATGTGTTAATTGTAACTATTTCCAGTAATAATTTTTTAAAGAAAATTCTGATTTGATGTCTTTGTTTAAATAACAGTAAAAAATTTTTGAAATTGTGTATATAGAACTCCCTCTACAATGTCCCAGCGTCAAAAAAAATGCTTCAATCTTTAAATTCATGAAATATAGGAATTTGTTTCTTTTACTAACCGTTTGCGGATAATATGTCTCAACCTGTGTGTTGGTAAAATTCTGCAGAATATTAAGAAATGTCTTTCTTGTTTCGCAAAAAATTCCATATAATTTAGCGTTCGCTACGCTCGCGATATAATATTATTGACAATATATAATAAATAAAAATATTACTATATTTTACCGAGGGATCCGTGGAAAACCATCATTAATCTCCTAAGGGTCCGCGGTTAAATAAGGTTGGGAAAGGCCACCTTAGGTTCCATGAATCGAGAGCTCATCGTCGTATAAACTTTCTTCGTATCTTTCGAGCCTTTCCGTCTAAGTTACGACTACTAGTGTCTTTACCTTGCTAAATACACTATTTTATATTTTTGTTAAATTACTTGAGTATCTTATCACCATTCCAAAAAGGTACAATATGTCCAGGGAGAGAGGACGTACAAATGTTTACGTAGAAATCTTTGCGGTATTTGAACATTTCTGCATTTAAAGAAAAATTTGACTGAAATTAACCTCAAAATGCTTTAAATAATTAAAAACCTTATTACAGTTAATCTTATAAATGTGATATAGCTGGTGTGGGACTTTTAAATACAATTTATCCTTTTGCCAACGTTTCGTGTATTATTTAACACTTCCTCAGGTCTGAAATTATATTACATGAGTCTATGGAACAACTATTATATACTATCAAATTCTACCTCAAGATAATATTTAATTAAATATCGCACAAATCGTCTCATTTTTCGGAACCTCAGCAACACTGTCTACTGATTGGGGGTGAAGTTCATCCTGACGATTTTCCCCCGGTCATTTCTTCCCTGTTGTATTTCAATCTAAAGGATATTTTATACAGTATATAAAATAGTGTGTAAAATAGTTTATAAAAGAGCACATTTCAGTCTATTAGTCAGACAGGAATTAGAACGGTGAAATTAACCGGGGAAAAATTTACCGGGACAAATTTAACACCTGGGTTAAAAAGGTAAGGAGAAACAGGGGCCCGGGGAAAATTAGAAGGGGAAAAATGACCGGGGAAATTCGGCATAGTTAATTTAACCCCCTACCCTGTCTATTTCATGTATTATAAACTAAAAAGTGAACTTACGAAATACTTTATAAGTTGTCCAACCATTAATTCCGTCAATTAATATATTGACGGAACTAATGGTTGGAGTCACGAACGGAAAAACGATATGATTTGTGTATTATTTAATAATATGTAATTATATAATATTATATCTTGAAGTGTGATTTTATAGTAGATAATAGTTCTTCCATAGACACATGTAATAATAATTTCAGCCCTGAGGAAGGTTGGCAAAAATATAAATTGTGTTTAAATAGTCCCCCACCAGCTATATCACAAATATAATTAATTTAAGGAGACGATAAGGAAGAATAATTACAGTTAATGATAATATGTCACAAAAGTTTAATTTAAGTAAAATTTTTTTAAACTTAAAATTTTTCTTTTCCGTATAAAATTGTATATACATACATATATCATCTTTTCTTCCTAGACATGTTGTACTCTATTGGAAAGTTAATAAAATGGACAATTTAATAAAAAATAAAGTGTATTCATTACATCAATTTTGGAGGAAATGTGGGAAAAACGTTAATTTTAGGAAAAATAATAATGTCTGTTTTTCACTTTCACAAGTAAGTGTACCTGAAAAGGCAGAGGTAGATTAACGTTGGTGGTATTTTTGGAAAGGATATTGAGATAGTAGTTGTTTGCTGTAAGTTTGATAGCGCTGCGATAAGCAGGTCAAAAGATAGAAAGTCTGGAAATATCGATGTGACGAGATGCACTCGTCCTTCTTTTTCCTGCGATCTTTCCAGATCCAGACCGGGTATGACCAAATTGTTCAGCTTTTATTAAAGCTATGACAAAAGTGATGGCACTAGTGTAAAGGCAGCTTCGGGCACAACAACTTTGCTTATTACGACTGTCACCAGTTTGCTGGGGGAAGGGCAACCAGTGCAAAGATTGTTTTTTTAATTTTCTCGGCTGCTTTTGCAGCCACGATTAAAATGGTGATAGCGGCGTATAAGGCGCTTTAAGTACTACAAATTTGCTTATAATGGCTTTTGTGGTAACGGGGGCGTATGAGTGCATAATAGTACTTTCAATGTTTGAAAAAGCGATATCTCAGGAATTATGAGTCTTAAAGAAAAAAGTATATACCATTTTTATAAACAATTGCAAGATCCACAACTGTTGCGTGAACTATTTTTACGATAATATTTACCGTTTACGATCAATATGCGAAAAACCGATATTGAGCTTGAATAAAAACTGGACTCAAGTCGGATCGATGGGGACTTTTGATATTTCATCTGTAATAGTGTATTTAAGGAATTTTCAGCTCTATGCGAATTTTTCCGCAGTTTCAGCTTTTCGTCTATTTTGACTCAACTAGATTCAAAAAACACATCGTAGCGGTCAAATATAATAAGCTCCATTCCGGTTTCTCTAACCATTTATCAGATACCAAGCTTACTTGCAGTACCTACTAATAAATTAAAAATATTGCTCTATACCGATAACAGTCCCATACTTGATAAATTAGAATTATACGAGATAAGGAGGACGGTTTTTGGTTAATGTACAGTACATAGCAGTCTGGACATTGTCCCTGTAAAATAATAAATAATGGCAATAAATTCTTGCGCACCTCGACGTTCTGTGGACTAAAGGTTGAAGTCCCCTCATGTGAACAATCTTGCTAATTCCACCATAGTAAGTAAGTTCGCCAGAACAACTGTGGGAACGAATTAAAAAAATTAGTAGGTGTACAAAGATCGAAACGTTTCTTCAGTGGATAGCAGAAATGTTCATTGTGTAAAATGGCGATCACGTAGAAAATTTATTAAATTAAATAAATTAGAACTCTTGAACGGCTATAGCTGTCGCAATCATAGTTGTTTTGATTCAACAGAATGAAGGTCAAAATTTTAACGAGCGTTAGGACTTTTTTCAAATCAGACTTTTGAACTTTGATTCGTGTAGGTAGATAACACAACATGAGCCCAGAGCGCCCTATTTGAAAGTCACTGACATTTGTTACCCTGCGATGTCGTTGAAAAAAATTTTGAGGGGAAATGTCACCTCCATTGGCTGAAAAATATTTTATCATGGTTTTGAAGCGAACGAGTGAGCGGGCGTGTCCCTCACAACACTTCAAGGAATCGATTGAGATTTTCTCCAACGTATTTCAGCAACACCATGTATGCACGTGTTGAAAAGCATTAGGAATCTTAAGAAAATAATGAGCAGTTCTCGAATATACGGCTTTTTGTTGTTTTGGTCCGTGGCAATTCTAATTTCAACATTTAACTGTCGCAGCTGCGCTGGTGTGATTAGAAGACCATTTCTTATCCCGCTATCCGCTTTCCGCTTTTGCTCCACTCCTCTACCATGTTTTCAGAACATTATGCAAGATGACCGACCCCTTCAAGCAATTTTAATTCTTCTCTGAAGATGAAAAGGTTGCAAATCAAAAACGACGAAAGCATGGGATGAAATGTGAAAAGCTGCTTTAAGCCACAAGTAAGCTCGACCATTTCTAACGCTTTGCATTCATGCATCCCTTAAAACCGCTTTCCTTCCAAAGTTATATCAGCGCCCTCTCCAATGAAGTAGAGCAACTTTTGTCGGTATGGCAGGGCTAGAGGTAAAGCTCAGGATTCCTTCGTGGCAACAGTGGAAGTTCACGGTAATTCCAATACGAAAGAGCTTTCTGGAATTCCAGATGAAAACGCGACCAAAAAGCCCCCAATCTTTTCCCGAAAGCTGGCCCATCACCTGTTGTAAGCCAAACAAAATTAATTAAGTTGGTTCCGTAATGAGCTCCCGGCGAATATGTGGGAAAACTCCCTTTGGAATTTTCGGTGTGTCATTAGCCAGTCGAAACGCATCGCATGCTGATTTTTACGGGCCGCCAGGTACCAATTTAACGGGAAGGGAATTCTCGCAGGCACCTCCCGTAATAAGAGGGCCGCAGACGCGAAGTCGCTCCTGCAACTTGTTAAGGCTGCATTGGGCTGCCTCTGGTGTAATTGCACGTTGAAGGGCCGATAACTGCAAATGATAAATATCCGAAATTTCAATACGGCAAATTCTCTCTATTCGCTAATAAGCACGGCCGCGCATGGCGATGGCTGGTGGATAACGGGGATGCGCCGCGCCGGTCACTGGCCAGCATCGCTCCTAGCACCGCGGCCAATAATTAACTGCCGGTTGTGTCGAGAAGTTAATTAATTTCCCTGATAAGCGCGAATAAAGCAGGTGCCGACGATAAGTGCAAGAGCCATGTAGGCTCACCTTTGGCAATTACATTTCTTCCATTCATACCGGTGACGGACAATAAAAATTCGCAGAGCGGCGGTGCAATAAAAATTTCTCATGTCAGAAGATGAACACCTTGCAAATTCGGGCCGGACAGCAATAAAAGGCTCCTGGGAGCGGAGTAATCCTCCTTTATGGATGGCACTGGTGCCCCTTGTTGTTATACGTATGTAAGGCCACGCGTACCGCGCCTTGAGTTTCAACCGTCACAATTAACTCTGTGGGACGGACGGAATAAAATTGAAATTTGTCAAGTTAATAATTGCTGCTTAATGGTCAGCTTAAAGAGCCCACGGCATTAACAATTGATAAAACTGCGGCCCTCCAGTCACTTTCACCTGGGGATGGGGTTGCCTACGGCTGCGGGCCACTTAGGGGAGCAATAAATTGTCGAATTAATTCCTCCTTTCTAAAGAGGCCCAGTTCCCAGACGCGGTGGTTTTCTTTGAACGTAAACGGAATGCTCCAGCGCGTAGAACGATAACGCTATCGCGTATCCATCTCCGCTATCGCTGCACTTCTCGAGTCTGCTCCACGACCCGACCGGTAATCTCTATCTGGAGCTCGCGAGTGTGGTGCGAAACGAAATCCCAATGCCCGTTGGAGGAATAACGACCGAAAATTTGATTTAATTAGCACCTGTTCAAGTTGACAAAATTTATTAAGTGCTGTGCATGTATCGAATTAAGATAAATCGATCTAAGGCTTGCCGAGCGCTGACTCCTCTTGGCGAGATTTATGCCAGCCGCCAGATGACAGTTTAATATTACAAGCCTTGTGGGAACGGTGCCTTAGTTATCTTGCCAAAGCGATTTACATTAGGTGTGCGCTTTCCACATTAATTCAAAATGTTTCAGTCCCACTCTTAACTGAACGTAGCGCTAGCGCAACAAGTAAACCTGTTATTTGGCGTTTTCTTGAGTACCTGGGAGTCTAGTAAAGTTATAAAAGGAGTAAAAAATGATAATGACTATAAAGTTCTTTTCAATTTTCGAAACTATTTGCATGAAGTTTCATTACCAAGCCTCTCACCAGCTACACAGTAAAATTTTTTTACAGCAATCATTGTTGGCAATTCGTTGCTAAATTACATCTTGTGTGGAGTTCGTTTAGGCCGTTAAATGTGATTTCACATTTTCAAATGCTGCTTAGTTTCTGCGTGGCTTCCGATGGGATTCGAATGTTTCGATGTAAAATTCCACCTTTTATGTGAAAATGTTCAAAGCATAGTAATATTGAACCGAACAGCTACACCTTGGTAGAATGGGGATTTAAATTGATTGAAGTGGAAAGTCTCTTTTATATGAATTTTACACCGTTTGTGTTGTAAATTTGGCTCGACAAAGAATATAAATTTCTGGCGGTGTAATTTCAAATGTTTTATGTAGTATTGCATATTCACTGATTTTAGCAAGGCCTTTGATAATGTGGTGATACTGTGGTAGCGATAACCACTAAGTTTTTTTTATTACTAAATTTTAAAAAGTAGAGCTAGTGTGCTATATATTTTAGGGACAAAAGCATCACAGCGAACGGTGCGGTGCATTTTCGTTGATAACAAAACAATCAATAATATCACTTAAAAATTTTAAATAAGTCAGTTCTTCTTGGAACTAAAACATCTTTCAAATATCAACCAGCGCTTTATCAATATATTGTTTGCGCGTTATAATACGTATAACAACAAATATATTATCCTTGGGACTACGTTATAAACACGAAGAGCCCAGTAATTCATTTGTGGGGATTGATTCTCCGTAATCCACCCACATTAAAGTGGTAGGTACATCAACCGGCATGTCCTCCACGGCCCACAGCTATACTACAATAAGATTAATCAGAAAATTCTCATTCGTAAATTATCTATTCTTGGCTTTCCTGACTGTTTTGTTAGCTGGATTTCCTCGTGTTTATTTGGTCGCACTCAGTACCTATGTGTGTTTTCGTGGTGTCTTTCCTGAATTGCTAAGAAATACATCAGGTGTCCCACAAGGTAGCCCCTTTGGTTCACTTTTATTTATTATTTATGTTAGTAATGTTCCTTTTATTCATTTCCATTCGAGAATTCCCGGCTATGCTGTCGACGCGAAACTATTCCGCACAATATCTAACGAGCGTTGCTGCCATCTTTTAAATACTGACTTAGATGCATTCCAGAAATAGTGCTCTATTAATCGCCTCCCTTTAAATGTATGTAAATGCACTTGAATGACTTTCGTACGTACTTAAAACGTTTTGTCATACGAGTGATATTTGTGTTGTTTACAGATACTTGAAAAATTACTTTTGTTAAAAAAATGGAACTAAATCGTGAACATTTTCGTGCGATGATTTTCTGTGAGTTTCGACGTGGATTAAACCAACAACAGTGTGCCGTCCAACTCCCTGCGACTTTTGGTGATGAAGCAATATCTCGAGCCACCGTGTTTCGCTGGTTTTCTGAATTCAATCGTGGTCGCACTTCGTTACAGGATGAATTTCGGGAAGGTCGTCAAAAATCAGCTGTTGTGCCAGAAAAATCGATGCTTTGCCTGAACTGATATTGCAAGATCGTCATGTGACATACCGTGTAATTGAGGCATGCTTGGGCATTAGTTTCACTAGCATACATTCAATATTGCATGAACATTTGGTCGTCAAAAAGATTTGTTCGCGTTGGATACCGCATAATTTGATAATCGCTCAAAAAAATTCTCCCTTGTTGTCTAGTCTACAACGTGAGAGACTTAGGTGTCATAATACACTGACGGTTCTCTTTTGAGGAACATATTGACTCCATTACGAACCGAGATAATGTTACTTTGGGCTTTGTACAGCGTTGGTCAAAGGAATGCAATGAGCCGTACATCTCTAGACTTTTATACTGCACTTTTGTTATACCGATCCTGGAATATGCTGGCCCTGTTTGATCTCAATTTTATGAGTACCACATTAAACGCTTCTTCTGTTGCCTCCTTGCTCCCATAGGCTGATATTTACCTCGAAACCTTGGAACTCAGAACGAAAATCTGCAGAAAAGCCACAAGAATTTGCTTATCATCGATCTGTACCGTTCGTCGCTAAAAATGATTTTCGATAATGAACTGATTTTGATAATAAAATTTGATGAATTGCACGCTTTCTTCAACGCCTTCCATGGTGATTTGCTACACACTGCTGAACAATTTACAACAAATTTGGAACAATTTCGAGCATTCCTTCACTAAATTCCTGGGTGTCACCATGCATAGTATTGGTAATATAATGGTATCCAAACCATGGTATCGATACCAGCTGTGTGTTCTTAGAATAATTCAATGCAGGTCCTCGGTTCGAGGCTCTATCAGGCGGTCTTATTTTTACAACGGTTATTGAAACGGTTTACAATATATAAGCTAAATATTACAACTTCAAAATTACTTACATTCATAACTTGTTTTAACAATTTTTAATAAATTGCCAGCATTGAATGTTGCAACAAATTTTTAGAGAGAAAGTAACAAAGATGTATTAAATATAAATTGTTTCTCAGAGCGGTTACGAATTGCTAAAGTAAAGTAGTAAGAAAACTTAAAATTATAGTCTTAATATTTGTCAGTTTTCCTTTTCAGAATGCCATGTTAGTTCTCCTATTAAGATAATATATTTTAACTTTATGTCCTGCTACAAAATACGAGGGATGAATTTAATGATGACAAGTACAGGAATAAAAGTCCTTTGCTTAGTTTCCATTCAATATTCCTTCTTTATTTTTCATCAACTTTTTTATCCACCCTACCCTCTTTCGTTTTCTTCATAATTACTTTCACATTATATAGTATACAAAGTATTTTTATAATCACTTCTTGCGTCAGCGGAGTAATTTTCCGTACAACCATTAAAAGTCTAAAGTGAAGCGAGAATTAAAAGTGCATAAAACAGGCAACCTGGGTGCGGATGTATTCTATACGGAATAATGTACTCTTACATCCGGAGGAGGACTCAATATCGATAATCACGCCTTGAAGTTTTATTGACGGATAATGTTTGCAATTAAAAAACAGCTCGTAAATTGTAAATTATTTATGACATACTTACATGGCTAAAATATGTTTATTGTGGCTTCCCCCTTATACTTAATTGCCATGGATACATAAATTGCTAGTTGTACGGATTATTTGTAGGCAATTTGGATTTTATGCACAAATAACTTTCAATTAATTCACCTGCACTTGGGATAATTTCCCTCCCAGGCATACTGAAATCCGCGGATCGTCAAACGCCTCATGTTGCCACTTGCATTACAACTTTACTTCGTTTGAACCACAGCGCCTAACAAATCATAAGGATAATTATATGCCCCAAACGCATTAGAAAGTTATCACTCGCCTGTAAGGGCACTACTAAAATACGTAGTTCCTTTCCTTAATTGCCCGTCACCTTTAACGGGCCCAATTATTAGTCTACACTCTACAGGCAGAAAGTCCTATGAATTAACGAGTCCACAGCTCTGTGTTCCGCCCGAGGACAAGTGAGACATAAAATCTGGGATATGTTCGCTGTCGAATGTACACACATCCGACAGGTATCGCGGTCACAATTTCGAAATAATGATCATTAATTTCAGCATCAACATTAGTTTTTACGAGCGCCATAAAAGTTAATCGACAAATAAGCAACCGGCAAGCAACAGCCGACAAAACTTCTTCCGCCTCATTTGAACCCTTCGCCTGGTGAACCTTTCGGCTGGCATGACGGCCACAAACTGCATTTCGGAGATCACGCGGCCAGTCGATAATGGTCGATGATCGATATTAAACTGGTAACGGGTCGGTTACCATCAAGGAATCGACGCGACAGCCGAAACACGGAAGACAGAAGGTTGCCTTCTTCAGACAACATATCTGCTCGCCCCGTAATTCTTCGGAGGGCGATCATTCGTGAGTGCTCACTATTTTGGGAAAATTTCCGAAAATTGCTCATAATTATGTAATTAGTGTGTGTTTGTTGATCGTATTAAAGGAGAGGCGAACAGTAGGCATTTGTTTACCTAAAATTAAACAGCCCAGATAATGATCCAGCCGTGTTCATAGGAGTTAAACTGACAATTGCGGTATGTAAACAGGCTGGCCAGGTTGGCTTAAATTTGTTACATTTCATTCGAGAACGAGGGCAACGAGGGTTATCGAATCTTATCGTCGTTTAAGGTGTTATAAGATCACATCGTATTATTGTTGCCGATGAATTTCTGGACGACGCGAATGTCCTAATTCGTATACATCCCTACGCTAATCATTATGTCGAAACGTTTTTGTTGGGGTAAAGCAGCTGCTAAACGATTCTTTTTTTTATTACGGAACTGTGTTTTCAATGTAAGAATTTCTTTCTTCTCTCGTTTAGCTTTAATTCGTCTCAATGTTTCGCTTGTTTTTACTAAGCATCCTCAGAAGGTCTTCACCAAAAATTATGTTGTTGCAGGTACATAGACAGGAGTGAGCCTTAAGGGCTGAAGCCCCCCCCTCCCCTACTATTTTTCCAACATCTAGAAAATTTGTGCTTTAATATAAGGCAGTGTCTATTCGGACACCATTTCCCGTGTAAGTACACGGGTACACGGGTTGCTCGGAAAACTTCGGGATTGTTTGAAATTTTTGCTTACACGGGTACACGGGTACAAGGGTACACGGGTTTCCCGGCGAACTTCGGAATCGCCTGTCCATGCCCGAGTTGCTCAAATAAATAAAGAAATTGTGGTCCGTTTTGGCGCAATGAAATTGCTTACATTTTTATTGAAATTAATTTATTAAATTAGGAATGATCGATGTTAAGAAATGTCAGCATAATGTTAACATCTGTAGCTAAGTATCGATGTCCGATTATCATCGTACTTTTAACATCGATGGTGTACTGCAAAAGTACTAAATACTTTATTAAATATCTCGCAAATGGGACGAGTGCGAATTTTTACAGTAATTTTCCGTCGATGCGCTTTCCAATTAAGGGGCACCGCTTATAGGTGAGTACCCGAATAAACCTGCATACAGAGCTAAGTAAAAGAATCGCAAAGCCAAGTTTAATGTCATAAGTCGGTTCAATTATTTGCTCATAGCATCGAAGTCACGATGTTTGATATCGCCATCGCTCAATATTGATGTTTCGTGTCGCAGCGGACCAGCGCGGCGGCGGCGGCTTAATTACCAATATAAGATTGTTTTCCTTAAATTCCTCGCGCTAAGGATAATATTGAGGTTTTTGTGATTTGAATCCCCTTAATATAAACAATCTCTTTGGGATATTGCAATTTCTGGAAAAAGTCACCCATTTCGGTAAAGTGTTGCGCAATATGATTACCCTTGCGCAACGGCACGGAATACAGGCAGATATGGTGCGGTTTTCTAAGAACTTTTTATGGATCGCTGCAGCAGAATTTTCGGCCTCTTCTGAGAATTTTCGATGTTGGGTTCAATTGCGTAAGGTCTAGCCCAGAATGGCGTGGACGCACCTCACTAATTCCGCCCCTGCAATTCACTCCGGGTATGTCGTCCTAAACCATCCCGATTTCCACACTTTCCCGTAGCCGTTATAGATTCCTAGTAAAACAACATCTTTTCTACGAATTTCGTGCCTCCTCCTCCATCTTTCAGACCACTTAACCAAAAAATAAGAGGCCAATTCACGCGCCCGACGATACGAAACGTGTGTCAGTGACGTCATTACACACGTGGACTGGCTCAGCATACATTTAAGGAGACTGGATCGAAAACTAAAAAAACGGTAGAATTAATTCAAATTTCGCTAGATGATAGTTTACCATCATATAAATCAATTACAAAAAAAATGCATGTCACCGGCCAAATAGAAGAGAAAAATCAAACTAAAATTTATTAAGGGGGTTGTCTCATGTCTGAGGTTAAATTTTGAAGGTTTTCAAAGATTTTTTTTGTTGCGGAAAAGCAAATAGATGCTTGTTATGATAATTATATGATATTATTTAGCTTTTGCATAATACGAAAAAATTTTTGTTAAATAAAAAATATAACGTTTAAATAATTTTTTTTTAAAACTTTCGACCAAACTCAGAAAATGATTTCATTTAGGTACCTATGTGAAAAATTACCGAGTTTTTTCCGATTTCAAAGTTTAACTCTGAAAAAAATTGCCCTTGCACGAGTATTTTAAATAATTTATATTACTGCCCATATACATATGTAGGAGCATATTTTACTAAGCCAATAAATTGCCAATATTGGAAAAATTGAACAGTTTTTTTAATTTTTGTTGAACGAATTGAAATACTGATGTTGACTTGCAATTCAGGGGGATTAATAGACCCTTGAAGCAAATCGAAGAGGAAGGTTGTTTTAGACAAGTCACGTCTCTTTTCGAGACTGGGGGTGGGATGGAGTTCTCTCTTTCTCCTATGGGATTTCGAGAGAAGAAGTCTCCATCAACGGAAAGAAGATTCCACACCAGGCCTGTGACAGAATGGTCAACCATGGCGCCCAAATGAGGATTCTTTCTCCTAATACGGTATGTCGTTTATACACTTAGAAAAAAACGTTGAAAATCCATCATTAATTTAATTACTTTCAAACATTCTTTGGCCTCAATGCCCAAAATTGTTTATTTAACAAGGAAGACTATTAAAAAATTTATCAAAAGTTTCAAAAGTTGAATTCAATATGAAAGCCTATTGATTAAAAAAAACAGGATTTTTAATTCAAATGGAAATCGCTATATATTGATAATCGTAAATGTATATGAGGCATTCCATGCCAAATCACCGAGTTTTTGACCCAACCCTCTTCGATTCCGCTCATTTTTTGAAAAACAACTTACACACCAATTTTCAACCTATTATTCCAAACCGTTATTGAGTAATAGATTTTTTAAATTTGCAGGCAAAAAATTTTCAATTAATGATAGACTAGTTATAAATATCGATATCAATAAAAAGTAGGGTTACATTTTTTTTCCTGAATGTAGTTTCCGAAGAAAAAATAAAAGAAAATGATTCGAAGTAATTATCACTTTGTTATTAACGTTTAAATATTAAAATCGACATTTCCAAAAAGTCCGACCCCTTCGATTTTTTTTTGAATTTTCAAAATTCTACTCCACATTACGCAACTTTTAAGCCGCAATTCAAGATGTGATTATAATTTTTTCTGTTTTTTTTTCGTTGTGTGTTTTATAGTTTTTTCAATAATTTTTTTGATTTTATAATGTCATATTTTTCTGAGTGTATAGAAAATCGGAGAAGAAAAAGAATTGTTCAGATGTGCGTATCCACCCGAGGTGTACCTGCTGCATGGAGGTTTGTGATTCCGTGTGAATCAAACAACCTGCTACTGTATTATTCTCTTAAAATTTTCAATTGTAGTTATTGTTAAGGATTGAAATGAACACGCCACATAATTTACTGCTATTGATAATTGAAACCTAATTCACAATTATTTAAAAGTTTCAGAGAAAATCGCAAAGCAAACAATGATTTACAACTATAACGTTATGACTCTTCATAACTATAAAGATAAATTTTACCATCTTGGGCCCATTTAGATACTTTTCATCAGTGATATCAGTACTACACCATATGCAAATTTCAGCGAGGGCCACTTCCCGAAAAATTATGCGGAGATCTTTTCTGTTTTCCCCAAATTGTATCAAAATGTCAATATTTTTTAATCAGCCATATTATTATATATATTGTTTGTGCATTACATTTCCTAAGTCGCAACCCGCAAATGCATATATCTCATAAGTACAAAAAGGCCCGACAAAATTGTACTATAACAAGGCGACAAGACAGGCGCTCCAGTCGTTAAGAGCTGGTTACATTGAAGCAAACGATTGTTATGTTCCAAAATTAGAGGGCAATTGCTCATAACAGGAAACACTTGACCTCAGGGCACTCTTCAATTTTAAGATACAAAACGGGCAGTTGCGCCCAACAATGGTCCCGGTGGACCCGAGGCGGGCACAAGCTGCAAGTGAACCTGAAACAAAACAACTTTCTCTGCTGGAAGTAATCTTAGAAAAGTCGCGGGCAGTTTTCCGGCAAGGCAGAAAAGTGTGCCTCGTGTTGTAATTTTAATGAAGCGGCATAGGACTGAAACTGTCAAAATAAGCAGTGCCCGGAGGCTGCAAATAATCAGCGAGGTAAGGACATGGATTACCTGGGGCAGCGCAATTATTTGCGATGTGTACTTATTTCTGTGTTTTACTTTATGCCTACTGATGGAGGCGATGCTCCAGCCTCCACTCAGCGCCCCGGGGGAAGTTTTTAATAGGCTCAGTCGGAGTACACCTGACCTGACTAAGCCGCGAGCTTTCACATTGCGCCGGAGAGTCTGCAATTAATCGAAGGGTGGAAAATAATTACTGGCCATCCGCGTCTACAGGCGGCCGCCTGGTCGAGCAGCTTTACATGAATTACAGAGAGCATTCAGCGGGTATCTTCCTCGCTTAGCAGTACTTTTAGACCAATTAAAATAATTAAAATGGATCTGTTACTTGGTGATGAATTTCGCATTGGTCGCATCGATCTTTATTTAGCGTGGCGGCTGTACGTTCTGGTTCTGCGGAATTAATTGAATAATGACATCGGCTGAGTGGTCAGCGAAAAAATTCATTGTGGTAATGACTTGCAAATTGGCGTAATTTGCATGCAACTTGCGGTACTAGGTATGCGCTCACCATCCTGGAATTACTTAACAAGTAAGTAGAACCTCATGCTCGGCAGCAATGATATCCTATTCTCACGCAGAAGGCTATCAAATAGCACTTAAACTTCGAACAGGAAAGCAAGGGATCACATTAATTCAGACATCAATTTTAATTTCATGACTTTTTCTTTAAGAAATTTTTAGTTTTAAATATTAAAAAGAAATTCGAAAATATATAGGAGCATATTGTATATTAAGACAATAGATGTTTAGCGTAGGTTTCATGTCTCTGCATTAATTAGGTCAAAAGATAAAATGAAAATAATATCTAATGTGCATCCCGAATTTATTTTTCATTACAGCGAGACCTGGCTACAATACAGCATGAAATGTATTTAAATGTTATTGGTGCACAAGTTATTAAAGTTAAAAATAGTTGGAAAATCTTTTTTCGTAAGTATCTCATCGGTGAGACTTTACTATACGGACCTGTCAAATTTCAGTTTGCATAAATATTTTGTAAAAGGTAAATATCAATAAGAAAGAAATTATAGTAAACGAAAGACTGTAACGAAATTTGCCAGCCGAGCGGCTAGCTGACATATCTCGGTGACGAAAAAGTTAAAAAAAGGAACAGAAGTGGGCTGGAAAAGCGGGCTCAGGCGTGGTAGTCCGGGTGTTTTCCACTGCACTACTGAAGGTTTTGTGCAAGAGCTCAAAAAGACGAAGCAAAACTTTTTACAGCGCCGTAGTTCCGGGCATATTAAGATATATACACACGAGCCCTAGTTTTTAAGTTCAATTTATTTTTCACTCCTTCGATTGGCCATCGAATCCTCGCATATTTCATTTCCAAAATTTGAATTAAAAATCCCGATCACATAACACCATTCGAAGTCAAATGTCGCAGCCAAAGTCCGTAAACCAACCAAAAATGACTTTCCTACTCTTATTAACGTTTGCACCAGTTCTGCCCAGGTACACAACGATTTTTCTTACTATCGCTGTGAGTACTAACATTTAAAATAAATTTCACCCTGTAGCTCAATCGGCCAGCTTATTTGGAGACAGCTCTTGGACTACATGCAACCTGTAACTCTAAAACGGTATAATGAATAAGATAATGAAGAGAATTCTATAAAGACTGACATTTGCGATTTGATTATTCCACAAAAGGTTTTTTACATACCAATTTTAATATCGTTCCTGTACCTAGACATGTTGAAACATTTGGAAAGATAATAAGATGGGTAATGTGATACAAGTAATAAAAGTGAAAAATTTACATGAATTTCGGAGACAATTTTGGGATAAACGTGAATTTTAGGAAATTTCAGAACATTTTTGCACTTTATCAAATGACTATACCTGCACTGGTAGAAGATCATCTTTGGTAGCATTTTTGGAAAGGACATTGAGATAGTAGTTGTTTGGCGTGAGTTTAATGTCGCTGCGTTATATCAAAAGATAAAATTTGAAATAATAATGTCCATACCCAACTTATGAACGACCCAATACTATTGAAACATTTCATTACAAAGATTAAGAGCTTGCATAGGTACTTTGGACATTTTGGATACATTATCTATTATTTTATTGAATTTAATTTCCTATAATTTACTACTGATTTAAAAATTGTGTTTAAAAATTGTAAATAACTTTTGAAATATAACAAATAAAAACAACCGAATGGGAAGTTTATAGTCAAAGTGAAAGAAGTATACTACCTTTGAGAGCAGAAGATCCATTTATTTACTTTTACACACTCAGATTTGTAACAGTGTTTTTTTTTTGGCTTATGATTGAGAAGTTTAATATTAATATAATTGAGATTCCTAAAAAGAATAGCCTTTTGAACTCTTGGTGGAATTGCAATGTTATAGCAGAGGAGTTATACGTCATGCTGATGAGATATGTAAGCTTACCTTTCTCGAATCGAAACAGTCTTCCATTTTTAAAAATCGTCAACAACTAATATCGTTAAAACTATTTTGTGCTCTACTTGTGGAATTAAAAACAAGTGTTTTTTTCTCTCTTTTAATGTGCATTCAGCAAATACCACTAGTGTTCATCTATATCTACCACTAGGTAGGTACAGTCACTTACGAAAATAAAAATATTCTTTAAAATTTCGTCAAATTTGTTTCTCCCAAATTTTCTTCAAAATCGATTTAAAATAATCCTCTTTTTTATTTTTATTGAATTGCCCATCTTGTTGCCTTTCTGAAGAGTTACAACACTTCCAGGTAGAGAATAGATACACAAAATTATAAAATTATACGTAGAAAACCTTTAGCGGGATTTTAAAATCATCTGCATTTTCAAAAAATTTAAGTCAAGTGAACCCCAAAATGCCTTTTTTTTTAATTAAAAACCTATTACAGTTAATGGTAGTAAGTTACAAATGTTTACATTGAAAGAAATCATATTAGAGTTGAGTCTATATGGCAAAATCAATATGTTCGAAGGAATATGATGCAATGAAGGATTATATGAAAATCATCCCCATCTCACAAGGGGCTATGTAAATACCGCAGAGGTCCGAAAATTAATTGAAACAATTAACAAACCAAATTGCTTGTGTCCCGTAAACCGCAATGTGGATGGCTGGAAAAGGTCATTTCAGTAAATACATATGAATGTCTATCATCAATTCACATATTGTCTGTAATAGGTGTGGGCGGAATATTAATAATCAAAACATGAATCTTCGTAAATGTCATTATACTGTTCAAAAACGCGTATAAGCCGTCCATTTTATAAAAGGAAGCAAACATCGGTCCAATTATGGCCATAGAAATCCACAGTTAGTTGAGTTAGTTCCAAAACTCTCCCCTTGCATTTACATACATACCAATAAAGTGAAATATAAAAGTTGTTACATGCATTCAAGATTTGGGAGAGCCGGGAGCGACTTAGACTTAACAATCCTAGTTTTCAGCATAACGATAATATTGTAAAATATAATATAATAGCTAAATGGTTTTGAGGAAATTACGGTGTAAGTTCTTTTTCTTCAAAGGAGGAGATTGTCAATTCGACGGAATTTTTTTTCTTTTTTATACGTAGACATATTTTACTTTTCTAAACGATGTACGTACCTACGATACCCAATTTCACTAAAAATTTTCCATTTTATTGAGGCTTTGTTTTTTCTGCTACAGGGGAGCCGATGTCATTGCAACGTTGGAGCAAGCAAATTTTTCGCAAGATTGCCTACTTGCCAGAGTCGAAAGACGTTTGGGGCGAGGTGGTGTTACCCTGCTACCTAGCTAATTAAAATTCTAAGTTGTGTTATAAGATAGTGTCAAAACTCGCTATTTGCGATTTATTTTCGATCATTTCTGTTTAATGATTTTAATAAAATATTTTTCCATTGGCAATTACTTTCTATTGCCTAATAGTTTACATGAGCATAAAATACAGTTTGTCAGCAAGACGCTTTTCGCGATTTCTGAAAATGGGCTTCTTAACCAAGTTTTGGAACTCACCGCCTTATAAATACTTTAATATCTCTCACAAAAAAATAATCTTAATGACATTTTACATAATTTAGGAAAAGTAATAGATGTGGATTAGTGGCGTAGCAGATAGTGAAATATTGTTATATTAGTTTCGAATTTCAGGTTCATAAGCATTAAAAGCATTTTAGTTTCGTTATACAGAATAAAAGCCCTGCAATGGATATCAGTACTATCTGAAAGATTTCGCGAAAATTAAAGCAACGCAACGGTGAAAAGTGAGTCATATCACCAACTGGGCCATAATACCCCCATAAAACTTAGTTTCTAATAAAGCATCATTAGGGGAGAACAAAAATTTGGCACCTTCCACTGAAAAATTACTATACATTTACCTACTTTTGAAATCATGACTGCCAACTTTTGAACTCTAAGGTACACATAAACCATTTAGATTTGCTGCTCAATCACCTTCCTTTGAATATTTCTAAATTCACCTGTATGACTTTTCTGTGGTTTGTTAATGGGCCACCGCTATCCATCATTAGAATTGCCAAAGCGAGATACTTACATAATTCTCGCTTTGCTTTTGAACATCAGATAGACACTGCTTTGGGCTTGCTTAAAGTGACGATCGAAGAAGTTGAATGCTCCACACATCTCTCGATTTCTGTATTGTACTGGGTCTGATCCATTTTTAAATATGGTGGACCCAACCGCTGCCCTTTTATGACCGTCATATTTACTGGATTTAACCCGTTTAACGGAGGTTTTTACGATTTGCCCTACGACCGGGCGCGTAAAATAAATCGTAATGTGCCTCCACATTCTGATATGTAGGCATACATTTGTCACCCTAGAATTATTCGAACATTGACGAAACTACTCCAAATCTTTTTTTATATTTCGATTACCTGTAAGACGCGGTGAACGCGAAATTTCCATGCTTTTTTTAATATCTCTGTTCCAGCTCGCTCGTTGAGAAATCATGATTTCCTTTACATAAATAAAACCTCACTGACTCTTCAATGAGCCTATTTCGTCGATGTCACGTTCCTTCAATTCGTGTTGCACTGTCATAGATTTTCTGTTACTCGTAGCCGTCTTTAATTTTTCATTTTTGTTTACAACTTTGTATAATAATGCAATTTCGTAATCAAGTATTGGCTGACGCTGCGATGGAAAAAATCCTCATTGTTCTCAACCACTAGACACTTTCTTTACGACGACGACAGTTTATGGAAAATGTGGCATACAAAATTAAATACGCGTGTCAAACTGAATGAATGATATCTATCAAGAGTAGGCATCTAATTAATTTTATTTGATAGTGATTTTTAATTAAAATTAAGAAACCAGAAATACTCAGAAAAATTTTCATTCGATGTCGATCAATGTCGTCTTGATCATTTTTTGGAAAATTCTACAAATAATACATACATATTCCAAAATTAAAGACTTTTTGCATATAATCGTTAAATGAATTAATATGTTACGATCAGTAAATCTAGTACCTAGTCCGGTCAAAATAGACATTTAGCTTCGAAAAAATTCGCATAGAATTGAAAATTGGGGTATTACTTAAATACTCAATTATAAATGAAATATCAAGAGTCGCCACCGATCCGACTTGAGTTAAAAATTTATTCAAGGTCAAAGATCGGTTTTTCGCATATTTATCGTAAACGGTAAGTGTTACCGTACAAATAGTTCATACAAGAGTTTTACATCTTACAATTGTTTATAAAAAAAGGCCTCTATACTTTTTTTCATAAGACTCACCATTCCTGAGATATTGCGATTCCGAACATCGAAAATGCACTCATACGCCCCTGCGGTCAACCTGCAAAAACAGCTGAGAAAATAAAATGGAAAAAGAATCTTTGCACTTGTTGCCGACTTTATCGTAATAAGCAAATTTGTTGTGCTCGAAGCGCCTTCTACACTGTTACTGTTGTCGTGGCTTTAATAATAGCTGACTAAATTCAAAAACAATTTGGTCATACCTGGTCTGGATCTGGAAATATCGCAGGGAAGAAGAAGAACGAATTACGAATTTTTGCGTAACTGCCACGAAGGGCCAGGAGGAGGCGCAGCAAGTGAAAATATTCGTTTTCTATTTTCTCGGCTTCTATTAAAGCCACGACAAAAGTGATGACACTAATGTATAGGATGCTTCGAATACTATAAGTGCTTATGATTTTTGTCGTAACTGCAACGGTTGACCGCGGGGGCGTATGATTGCATATTAGTATTTTCGATGTTTGAAATCGCGATATCTCAGGAATGGTGAATCTTACGAAAAAAAGTATAGAGGCCTTTTTTTATAAACAATTGTAAGATGTAAAACTTTGTATGAAGTAGTTTTACCATAACACTTACCGTTTACGAGATATAAAAAAGATAGTAAAATATTTGATTGGTGATAATTTCCTTGGATAACAGTCTGATCTAGATAAAAATATTAAACTAAATTTCGAACATATGGAACGTTCCGCCAAGAATGTCCAACCGAAAGTGATTTGGGATCCACCCTTAATATTTAGATACTGTTTACTAAAATTGTTATTCTTTAAAAAAATGTTGTGAGTGTGAAAATAATGCGTCTAGGCGACATCATCGTACATAACAATCCATCTTTGTAATTAGTATTTCCGTTACCTTTGTACTTTCGTTTAGTTTGAAATTAAATCTTAACCAACCTAATTATGCTTAACATGCTGTATTTGCCAACAATTTTCCAATAGGATCACTTTTCTTTAAACTACTCTTGAATTTTCCCCTTGCTTCTGTGCAAAGTTTAGGAAATTCCCCGCTAGATAGAGACACAATGCATATCCTATTTCAGTCCTAAGACTTCTCCTCTTCCCGTGACGTAACCAATTTTTTTCAGCGTCCACATACCTCACAGAAGCCACTCCCTGCTTTAAAAAAAACTCACCCCACAAAGGTGTGTACGGAAACCGATAAAAACGCAGCTGTGAGAGGGTATGGCTGTTTGGACGGGTGCGTGTGGAGTAATTGCCTATGTGAAAAAAACTCGAACCTTGTTTTCTCCATTTTTTTGAAGCATACGTTATATTTATTTCTATGGGTCCTTGTCGCCGCAGAACTAGTATAGAAATAAGTCAAACTTTTTATGCTCTGCGTTTACGCACGAATAGTGAACATATGTTGCTCCCAGCAATAACAATCGTCAGCAGCCGTCTTGAGAAACGGCTTCCTGTAAAGGGGCGAAGGGGCGATTTCTCCGATTCGCGCGAGACTTGGTAACAATCGAGCCCCGATGATCAACGCTAGAAGGTAAATCTGTCGTGGGTTCACGGCCGTCTCATTTTATGAAATCATCGCTTGCACAATGCTTCTGACCAAACCCCTGCCAAGAGCAGTTAAATTCTCTACTCAAAGGAATTCCCAGTTTTGAAGTAGGCATCGCGATATTACCCGCAGTAATTTTTTTCCAGCAAAGAAATTGCTTCCGAGAACTTTGTAAGTCCATCAGCTCCGAGATACACCTTGCTGCTCCCAGAAATGAAAATGTCCCCAAAATGATGCAGAGTACTTTAAACATCCAATTAGGCAAATTTAATTAGATCCATCGGCCTTCTGGCAGTCCTCGCTGCCGAGTCGCTTTCAAAGTCAGTCCAGAATAATTACACAAAGTACTTGTGGCAGTCGGGAATTCTCGCGGACGAAAGGAAAAACAGGCGGTGGAAGACGCAAATGATGTTAACGCCGCCAAAGGAGAAGGTTAAGAAGCTGGCTGCGCTGGCGGAAGGGACGACTTCAAATGAAATTTCTGAGGAGCAAATTGTATCCCCGAGTGTCGGGAGATATCAAACCGTTTAAAGGATAATAACACTTCGGCATTGCGGTGATAATTTATGCAAATTATGATGTTAAGTGGCACTTCGAAAAGGTCAAGCTTTGTAAATTTGGGCATCGGTGGGTGGGCTACGTGCAGTGCCTTATGTTGGAATTATGGGGAAGCTAGGGGCGGTGTAAATCTAAACACACTTTCTATCACCATGTTCATAATAAATTGGGGCGAAGTACTAGTTTCGCAATTGAAGAGCTTGCTGCAAAAAGGAGATAACTCCATTTTTAGCCGAAATGACCGTATGTCATACAACAGGGAGTGCTTTATAGTTTTGAAGGCACGCTGGATTCTTTCAGATAAAATTCAAAACATAAAATGTTGCGTACAAAATTAAATTGAACTTTACAGTGTTGTTCAATCTTACGATTTTTAGAGCGCTGTGGTTTTATGTAGAATTGTTATGGTGAAACCAAAGAAGAATATTTAATTTTTATTATTATTTTTTTATAGGGGCTACTCTTAAAGTGGTCACTGCGTCCAGGTCTTTTGTGCCAAATCCCCGAAAAAAAGAACAAAAACGGCCATGGAGCTTTCTATTTTTGATCTCTGATCGCACGTACCCCAAGCAGTTCTTGTTATTCATGCGACATCAGAATATGTCAGAGCCCTTAAGCTCCTCTATGTTATGTAGTTGTGCATAGGCAGAAAGAGCTTTACGAAAACCGTATCTGATTTTATTGTTTCATAGAGTGCAAATCTATATGATAAGATTATCTTTGGTATGTGTAAGGGCTGACCAGCTTTTTAGCCTTACGAAGGCAAGATATATTTCTCCAGTATAGAAACTGTTTGACCTTAGACCAGTTCTCTATATCAGCTTTAGTTGAGGATCAATTGATACTGCAGTAGGGTTCAAGACCAAAGTACAGGGACGCATGGCCGTATCCACGCGCGGGCTAACTAGGCTGCAGCCTATAAGCCTGCACGATAAAGGAATCCGCACCACATAAAAAAACACATTAAAAATTTTAACTTCGAATAAACTTTACTTTTTTTTTTTATTAGCGCATATAGGTTTATTTACATAAGGATTAGGTCATTAATTGACCTCTAGCTTATTTTATTGCGACTCTTAATTCTAGGTAGTTAAGTTTCTTCTCCTGAGGCCAGTGCTTTCGGAAGATTATGGGTTGCGGTATCCTTATTTTGTGGGGTCCCGGTATGATCCAGTTGGCTGGGTTATCTCGGTCCCGATGTAGTCAACAGCTGCTGGAGACGTTGTATTTCTTCTTTAGGCTGCGCTTGAAATCCTTGTAGAACTGGTAGAGTAAGGATACTCCCACAAGCGATGTCAGTACTAGCAGGATGGTCTGTATCCTCGTTGACACCATATCTACCGGGCTGATAATGATTGAGTTAATTACCTCGCTCGTGTTGTCAACTTGCTTCATCTGGGTGGTTCCCATGGCTATGTTTGGGCTTTTTCTTTTGGGCTGCATTTTATACCAGTTATGAGGCCAGCTGTAGGGCATCGATTCGCTTTAGTCGACTAAATTTTTCTGTGGTCAGAATGTGGTCGAATAAACTAAAATTAGAAAAAGTTCGTGAATTCAATACTCTGCACTAGAGAAGTGAAACTTCTACGCACAATTCACATTGTATCACAAAACGTAAAAGTATGAGAATTATAGCATTCCTTTGAAGTTGTGAATTTTCGGTTGCTAAGTTAGATCTGCCATCTTTAATTTCAAAATGTCGATGGTAGATGCAAGATCAGCGACCCCGAAAACCCTTGTATAAAGTTCCGCTTTACAATTACACTTTCACGACGAAGTTTTTCGTTACAGGCAGCGGTGCAACATTTCGTTACACTTTCAGGTGAGTGAATCGAATCATCGCTTCACCATGCACTCCAACTGGGAATCTGAAACTGCTTGCCTCCTTGGAGTCGAGACAAGCCCAGCGAAAGAAAATAGCCGTTTCACTAGCGCTGATGATGTCTGTATCAGTAAGTAAGTAAGTATTTTAAAAAAAACTCTTTAAAAAGAGAATACTTGTTGAACACTTCGATATCTGTATTGTGATCCGCCAGAGATTAGACTGAAAATGTTAAAATTAAGCAGTTTTTTTTATCCTTTTGTTTCATCTTTTCTTAATTGTAGTCTTCTTAACAGTCTACACACAGCTACTGATCAAAAACTCAGTCCAAATTTTTATATAGAAAAGCGAACGCGATCTCAATTTGAATGAGGCAAAGCTCGGTTTACGGAATAAATTTAACACAAAAACCAAAAAATAAATACTTTAATTTTGTTTGAAGGTTTGCACACGAAATGCTTCATAATGCATTGCATTTTTGAGTAATGACTGTGTAATGCTCAGTAATGGCACGTAATGGCATGTAATGGCCAGTAATGGTGAGTAATGCCGAGTAATGCAAGTAATGCCAAGTGATGGTTGAGTGCCACTACGATTATTAGTAATGATAATGTTCTTTTTTTTTGCATTCCCATTACTAATAATGGTAATGTTATACATGGTTGGTATTATGGTATACATTATGGTTTCCAAAGTAATGCAATATTTTAGAGCTCTGATCCTCCACCGAAAAATATTGGTGTGGCCACGGGCCTAAACGGATTGATGGCAGATTTTATTTTCTAGAACTACAAAAACATTTTTCCAAAATCATTTTAACTAAACTTCTCTATTTTGTTTACCTGAAATAAACTCCAATATTGCGTGATTGCTAATAGGAAGAGTATACCAGTACTGACGTTGTTGCAGAAGAATTAAATTGCTAATTTGCTAATTATGATAAAATCATGAAGCGTTTGTTTGAATATTCGAAGGCACTAGAAAAAAACTGTGTAGCAAAATTAAGCCATTGTTCCACGCATTCCCTACGTTCACCTACGTGAACTAATAGTGAGATCGGAAGTGGATATGGACGCGAAATGTAAACTCGTATCTAAATTTTAATCTCTTTTGATTTGTAGCGAGGAGCAAGAATTCTAATTAAAATATAACCAGAGAAAGGCAGTCATAAGGCGAGATTTATGTATCAACACCTCCATTTAAATACGAAAAATGTGAACCGTAACTAAGCAGAAAAAAAATCGCAACAGCATAGTGCCACCGCCCGCGCTCCTCAAAGTTAGCGAAAGCCCGTCATCATCCCGTACATGGCAAATAGTAATAGAACACAACCGGACCAGAACGATCTCAGTGGCTTCAGTCCCGTGATATGTGCAACATTCCCGTTACTTTGTAGTTGCACACACAGGAAAAGAAAGGGTCCTAAGGTTCCTAAGCAGTGGCATTAAAAAAATGTACAGGAAATAGCACAGCGGAAAAAATCCCTTGTACTAGCTGCTCCCCATTAATTGTTTCGGTGCGTGACAAGAGTCTATACGTTCTTGGCAGTGTATGCTGCACATATTTTATGTTGTGAATTTCCACTTGGCCTCGAACTATGCTGTGTATCCCAAGTCAGTCGGGCTAATTATATAGAAATTTAAAATTCAGCTCGGCATCAACTCGTGACGTTTTTGCGCGCGGATATCATACTCGTAATGCAAGAATTTGAGAAATGAATTTTTTTGATCGTATTCACCGGGGTAAATATATCCGAAAACATGTTAATTGCTTTACAATGCGATGTTTTATCTTTTACCACAAAGTGTAGACATTTGAAATATTTATCTCAATTAATCTGCGAGCCTCGTTTACTGCCTTATCGTCGTCTTAATTAGTACACCGTTTCTTCCTTGGGACACGTACATCCATATGCAATATTATGCACGCCGACATGACGTTTAAGAAACTTATAAGTTGGTTATTATTTTCATAAAGATGTTTCCACAAACTGACAAGTTCAGCAAAGTTTTTTTATAGAGAAACTTCTCATCATGATTTATAGGTACATTACGTTGATTTATGAAATGGAAGCTTATTACATGTAATAGGTGAAAAGATAAACGAGGAGCGTCAGGAGGTTAGGAGTTAGTCGTACATTTATGCGTTTAACGTGTTATTGTTACGCACTGTACGAGGCATATTACAATATGTTAATATTACTGGCAATTTTACTTGTTCTAGTTGTGGCATTTTGATAATAACTTATTCCCGAGGAAAAAGCAGAGTTACATAAAAGGCATGACCCGATTTGCTTTCCCCATAATTTCTGCAATATGCAAATCAAAACTCTTTAATTTTATTCATATATTTTTCATTGGGATTTCCAAATTTCGGTAAATGTGGTATTTGGTCAAGTAGATGTGGCATTTACCAAAGGAAACAAACCCTGGGATAATGGTGATGTCCTCTGGCGGGCTCCCCATTACAATTACATTCTTATCACTTAAACATATATCTAATTATTTCGGGTAGATGTAAAACTGGCGAGCTTGCTCACTTCGGTACGGCCATAGCAGAATCTGACATTCAGATCGGCGCGCCGCTGGAAACTTGCAAGCTGGACATCCAACTTAGGGTTCCGTATAGCATGTATAATGTATTAAAAAAAAATATTTGTTATATCACTTAAGTTAGGAGCATAGGACTTCCACAAAGCCGCTCTCAACTTCGAAGCTCTTGTTTCAGTGAGAGCCCATCGTACTTACCACTGAGCTGTTAGGTCCCCAATATACTCGTATATACATATGTGCATATACATATGTATAATATACATAAATATTTGGACATTTTCTTTAAATAGGTTACGTAGGTACATATTATTAGCAAATAATGTAATTTCTTTGTTGAACATTTTACTATTGAAAACTGAAAATGTGGATATCTAAAAAACTAACATATCTAGTGGAGTAATATTAGAGTTTTGGTTCAGAAAGTTGGGGGGATAACGGTAAGTTTTACTGCACATTAGTGATGATGTTAGGAGCAACATGTAACAAGTTACCAAACGTAAAGTGTGCGCGTAATTAATTATTTAACAAAAAAATTGCAAAATTATAATACATTTCTTATTCAATATCTCAAATTATTCCCTTTTTTGTGAATAACCAATTGTGCCATTCGAAAGAATGGAAAATTTTACACAAAATAGGTTTTCTTTAAAATAAAAACTTTAAGATGCAGAATTTTTTTGCCAACGTCCGATAATATGAATTGAAGTGCAACGCTCGAGGAGCGCGAATTAAAGGTGTGAACCGTAATTTTAATAAAAAAAAATTAAAAACTTTATTCTCCAGAAGCTAATACAAGACTGCCTGATCTTTTTACAAAAGTGCCTTAGTTCGGGTATTGTTCTAATTCTAGAATTTTGCTGATGCTATGTCTGCGACGTTACCTTAGCGTTGCAAAACGTGATCGAGTGATCGCGGACAGGTGAGTGCACTTGGGGTGTTCTAGGTATTATGCATTTCATACCGTAATTCGCGTGACCTCGAGCGCGCTACATTAAATTTGTTAAAACTTTTGATGCAATTAATCAAATTGCGCTAACAAAAATTTAAATGAATTATGAAAAATGTAGCTAATGAAGAGTCATATGTTCAAACATGAAAAGGAAAATGAGTTATTTATGAAATCACCACAAAATAAAATTTTGTATTGAACTAATTAAAGATCTGCCACTTTTTTAATTTTTGAGATAAATATATACATATATGCAATTTTCACAGTTTACTCTCGAAATGACACTTGAAAAGGTGTGCAATATAAAAATAACTTAAAATTTTATATCGAAAGATAGAGCTCTAAATATTGAATAACTTCGAAATATGACATTATTTGAATTTTATGGCCATCTTTCAAAGACCAAAGACTTTGGTTTGAAATATGATGGAAAACTTTACAATAGCACTTTTTAAAGCTTGAAACCTGTACTTTGAGATGATCCAAGTGGACTTGTTTAAAAAATTTAATTAATAATTAAATTTTACAAAAAACCAAAAACAAAACATATTTGAACGTCCCAAAAAAAATCGTTAGCTTATATAACTAACATAAATTTATGTATCACAAGGTATAAAAGTAGTATATAAACAAAGCAATATGCAGCGTAAAATAAATGTTTCCTTTGTTAATATAAGTGTAATATGTGAAATTGTATCAAATACAAAAAAAGTACGTTTATTTTAGTAAATTGACCCAATATCCATTTTTATAAATGAGTTCCTGCTTAAACAAACAATATAAGTTCACCTTTTGGTGCACTTTATATTGGATCGAAGAAATCATATTTGAATGTTAGAGGGAGAACTACGAGAGAAGAGCTAGTCAAAGTTAACCTAATATCGCTGTTCCAGAAGAACAATGACGTAACTGCAAAATTAGAGTAATGAACAATAACGCATGGACGGTGGGGGTATGGCGTAAATTTTAACATTTGAACTTTGTTGTAAACCATATTGCAACCATTTGCCCAAGTCCCAACTCCATAGATTAATTAACTTTTGAATTACGGAGTTATTAAAATATAACTTTCAGTTTTTTGCGTTTTTGAACAATTACCATTTTGGCAGTTACGTCATTGTTCTTCTGGAACGGCGATATAAAGTTACGAAGTAGAACAGATTTCCGATTTTTTTCCATTAAGCACTTAAAGGAAGAAAAGGAAAAATAAAAAACAAAAAACCATATTCTCTCATAAGCTTCAAATTGTATGAAACAAAAAATGCCCCGTGAAAAATGTTATAGGATGGAATGCGAGGGAATAAGACATCGATCAGTGGTTAGAGTTAAGTTAGACTTAGAGTTTAAAACTGTATTTTTCGATCTTAAAGTTTAATTTTTTATTCAAGGATTTAGCACTACTGAATAAATCAGTTTTATGTATGGAGTATATTCTTTTCCAGACACCTTCGCAATACTCTATGTATTAATACAAAACATATTTCTTTTAAATTCATCGAGTTGGATTTTATTTTTGGCATAGCATTTTTCACAACAAGACGGCCATATCATGTTGGGTTTTTATTTTCTTTTCAAGGTACCATAACTCAAGAATTTTTGATTTTAGAGAAAAGTTGAAAATGGAACGAAAGTTTCACAAAAGATAGGATAACTTAGAAATTCCAGTATGCATTGTTGTTATTGCAAAATAAGAGTACTTAACGAAAATAATTAAATAAAAAGGGGGTTTTTCTTGAATTTCTTCGACTTCACAACTGGCGCATATAAAAATCATTATTCCTCAGGCCCTTGCGAAGGCTATCAAAATGCAAACTAGAAGTCCTATATGAAACATGCAACCCAAATCAGATCCCGCCTTGAGTGTAAGTATCTCTTATTGTAAGAATTAAATTTAAATCATATTATGTTCAGAGTCCTTTCTTCCTGTGAAAGAAGTGGACCTATTTTGCTTTCTTTAGTCATTTGAATGTGGCATTTATGTTCGATTTTTCTGTAATTTTAACGAAATTCCAACAAACAAGGCTCAAGCTTTTGATCTCTTTTGTTATTTTTAATTTTAACTATGGTTAAAATATTATCCTGTAACACCATACATTTATCTTAATCAGTATATATTTATTCCGTATTCGACATGAGTATTGCAAATAAAACGTGAAATTTATGCATTTTATCGTTTCCAATAAAAGTTGTTTAGTGAGACCAAATGAATGCTCTCTTCGACAGGCCCTTTATACCTGTGGAGCACAGTAGTTGAGGAAGAAGTACGAAAAGTCAAAAAATAAACTAACAAAAGCCATAAAAGCAACGACTAACAGTAGGTATGCAAATACATACATACTTGAGTGTAAAATTTCATGTTTCTGAGTTGATGTTAAGTAGTGTTTAGACACTGCGTTATCATTATACGGCTTAGGCGAACATTAACATATGTAATTATTGCTAGATATGTATCAGGTCGACCTGGCAAGGTAATTATCGTCGCTTGCGTCAATTAAAATGCAAAAGAATTACTATGCCTGCTTTACACGTCCAGTTACTTACTCGTTTTTTCAGCTACAATTTATAGCGTTTTTAATATTCTTCCATTTTTATGCGGGTTGCGCGCAATGCAAATTACGTAGGTTCAGAGAGAGAAAGCACAACCCGCTTTTATTAAAATTATTATCTAATTAAGATGTAAATATATTAAGCCAAAGATTTATATCGTCTGTGTTATGAGTGTGGCTAACAATAAGAAAAGCTTTATCATACAAGTATTTACAACGGCCATAACAAACAAAGTATTCAAAATATATTGTTGAGTAAAATATCTGTTTCACTTTTTAGTTCTTCCAAGGAAATAAACGCTTGTTTAAAAAAAACAATTACTTCTTATCTTTCTAGTTTTTCAGAATAAATTAAAGCTTGTTTAAAAATTTACTGATTTGCAGCAGTTCCTCATACGATTCATTTCGTTCATAGCATCAGTATTGGATGATCTCTTCGCAGTTAAGTCTAGAATAACCCAATTCTTCAATTTGAAGGGCTTCAAAAGACCTGACTCGACTTAAGGCGACATAAGTTTGATCCACAAGGCCACAGGAAAGATTTTAGGGCCAAGTATTATAAAATAACAGCGTGGTCAATAGAAGTGCTCTGCATATTGTGCACAGTAGATAACGATTGGGAGCATCCTTCTTTGCAGATATACAGGGTATATCAGTGAACGCATGCCAAAATGATAGGAGTGACAGATCTCACCACGGAAAAAAAATCGTATGGCAGATGGGGAGAAATGTCACCCATTTTCGAGTTACAGAGTGCACATTAATATTTTATATTTATCTTTTGATCTAATTAATATTTTAATGTGCTTTCTAAAAATTGCAGCATTGTTAATGTATCTCTACCATTCCATTTACAGGCACTTGCAAAATTAAAAAAAAGCTCTAAAATTTCCTGAATTTCACACTTTTCCCAATTTGTATCCAAAATTAATGTATTTAATACCCCTCTTTTTATTTTTATTGAATTACCCATCCTATTGCCTTGCCAATCACGTCTACATAGAGAAAGAACATACAAATTTTTGCGTAGAAAAGATTTTGCGGAAAATTAAAAAATATGGATTGAAAAACTCATTTTCTTTGCTCTCAAATAATATGAATATTTTATTGCAAAATAAAAATTCGGAAGCAAATCAGCCATCTGTAACGGCTCCTAAACATTCAGAACCAGATAGGTCTGCAGCGATTACTGCATCAAAAGCATCAACGTCATCGCTGCGCACTAAGAGTGTAAGAGTGAAACAGGCAAATATTGCGGCTCCATCAGCTGTGCCACCGCAACGATCTGCGAGTACATCATCAGCTGGGCCGGCTAATGCCTCCGCTATGTCACATACTCCGTCTCTTCGTAGTACAGCTGATCGGCGTGCATCGACTTTGACTCATTGCGAGTCTGAGCCTGCAGGTCCCTTAATCAATGAGGAATGGCAGGCTGTAAAGAGGAAAAATCGTAGCAGAAGAATTATATCCTCATCCAAATTATCAGTCATCCGCGGAATTAAATGGATCCATCTCTCGCGTTTCCTGGCTACAACAACGTCGGAGGATATTGTTAGTCATGTATCCGCTAAACTTAAGGTTGATGAAGATCTGATAAAGTGTTTTCCACTTATTAGAAAAGATGCTGATTTATCGTCAATGAAATTCGTTAATTTTAAATTGGGTGTTCCTTCGGATATGCTTAAACAAGCTATGAATTGTTCCATTTGGCCTACTGGGCTAAGAATTAGTGATTTTAAAAACAATAGTCCAAAAAACTTGGCTGCGTTGCCTCAGCCGGTGGAAGGTTGAGTAATAGTCGCACCGTCACATTGAATGATTGTTCACTATCAATTTACTACCAAAATGTTAGAGGTTTGCGAACTAAATTAACATATATGATTTTAAACTGGCTTTAGTGGAATGTGATTTTGATATTATTGTTATCACGGAGACCTGGTTGATGAGTGAGATTTCTTCATCTGAATTTGCAACTGAGAAATACGTGTTTTTCAGAAAGGATCGGTGTCCAATTGCGTCAGGTTGTACAAGAGGTGGCGGTGTTTTAATTGCCGTCCGATCGAATCTTTTCAGTGAACATTTTATAACAGCTAATAGTGAGGCCATAATTGACAATATCGTTGTTCGTATCAAATCTAATGGTTCCTCATTATATATTTGTGCCTGCTATATCCCTCCAGCTTCAGATTTGGAGATATATAGAAAACATTTTAATGTTATTGAATTGGTTTCTTCTACGTTATCAGAGAGTGACCACTTGTGCGTACTGGGTGATTTTAACCTGAGCAGCGTTTCTTGGTCCTTCGAAAAGAATGAGACGTTTTTGACACCTACGAATATTTCATCGACAACTGAATCATTTATGTTGGATAATATGGCAGATTTATATTTATTTCAAATTAATTCAGTTCATAATTTTCTTGGTAGAGTTTTAGACTTAATCTTTGTTTCCGAAGATATATATACTCGAGTAAATGAGTCAGTAGCTCCACTGCTTAGTTGTGATCTTCATCATAAGGCTTTGGAATTCAATATTTCTTTTTATACTTTTGCTAATCTATGTCATAATATTATAAGGCGAGAGTTCAACCTCAAAAAAGCTAATTTTGATTTGATTAACGAATATTTTCTTGATATCAACTGGTCTGATCTTCTAAATAATTCATCGCTAGAAGAAGCACATAACAAATTTCTTCACTTTATAAATTCGGCTTTGCAATTGTATGTTCCCTTGAAAATAAATCGCTCAAATAACCATCTAAGGTGGTTCAATAAATCTTTATTGCACTTGAAAAATGTTAGAAACAAGGCTCATAAAGCGTACAAAAGAGTTAGTAATGAGTTCAACCTTTCAAATTTTCTCAGATTGAGAAAGGAATTTGAGTATTTGCATCGTTTTTTGTACAGGCAATTTATTGATTCCATTTAATACAATATCAGGAATAATAGTAGGACCTTTTGGAGATATGTTAATGACAAGCGACAATCATCTGGCTTTCCAAATACAATGGAATATGACGATTTTAAATCCAATAATCTAGAAGAAACATGCGAACTATTTGCTAACTTCTTTGAAACGGTTTATTGCAAGGACACGTGTTCTAATTATTCCTCAATGAATGAAACTGAGAGCTTTTTGAATATAGGATCCCTTAGTATAGATTATCAGGATGTTATAGGGGCAGTAAATAATCTGGACTGGAATTACGGCATGGATACAGACAATATCTCGCCTGCGTTTCTTAAGATGTGCATATATTCCTTAGCAGATCCACTGACCAAGATCTTTAATTTATCGCTCGGGGAAGGTCATTTTCTAGATTCGTGGAAAACTTCACTACTTAAGCCCATCCATAAAAATGGTGCGAAGCATTTAGTAAAGAATTATAGAGCAGTATCTTTAATGAAAACAATTCCCAAATTACTTGACAGTATTGTTGCAAAAAAACTCTCTTTTCTGGTCAGGGAGTTAATTTGCCCACAGCAGCATGGATTTTTAAAGGGTCGCTCTACAGTTACCAATCTTGCTTTATTTACGAATTTTTGTTCGAAAGCCTTTGAAAAAGGCTGCCAAATAGACGCAATTTACACAGATTTTTCTAAAGCGTTTGACAAGGTAAAGATAGCTATTTTGGTTGAGAAACTTCGCTGTATGGGCATTCACTCTCTTTTCCTTCAATGGATTTCTTCATACCTTTCAAACAGAAAACAAATCGTTGCAATTGACAATTGGAGATCTAGAGAAATTGCTGCTGTGTCGGGTGTGCCACAGGGCAGTCATTGTGGTCCTATTCTATTTGTCTTATTTATCAATGATATCGTTAATTGTTTTACAAATGCAAATTGTCTGATTTATGCGGATGACTTGAAATTGTTTTCGATCATACGTGATTCTCAGAGTTGTATCAGGCTACAAGAGGACTTAAATAAGTTATCTCGTTGGTGTATTATAAACAGTTTACAATTGAACATTTCTAAATGCCGAACCATCTCTTTTTATCGCTCAAGAACCTTCATTGCATTTAATTATTCCATAAATGGCCAGTTGGTAGTGCGCGTTGATGAAATAACAGACTTGGGGGTTATTTTGGACAGAAAGCTTTCCTTTCATAAGCACATCGACCATGTGATTTTTAGAGCTTACAAGGCACTTGGCTTCATTAAGAGAAATACTAATGAATTTTCGAATATTTTTTCTTTAAAAGCTTTATATATGTCTTTTGTGCTACCAATCGTTGAATATGGTGCAACTATATGGAGTCCTGTCTATATTGTGCATGTCAACAGAATAGAAGCGGTGCAAAAATCTTTTACCAGGTTTTTATGTTACAAGCTCGGATGGTGGAAATCTACTATTCCTTGCTATGAGTCGAGACGCTTGTTGTTTGGATTATCAACCCTCCGTTTTAGACGTGATATGAGTTGCGCTTTATTCATTAAGGATTTATTGTGTTTTGACATAAATTGTCCTGAATTATTAAATTTAATTAATTTGTATGCATTGGAAAGACCTCTTCGGGCTAGAAATTTGTTAATTGCTCCTTCACATAGAACGAACTATGGATTTTGTGAAGTGTTGACCAGATGTATAATCAAATTTAATTTTTTTTGCAATCACTTAGATTTTACCATTACTAGATTGGAATATAAGGGAAAGCTTATTGTTTTGGAGAATATGATAAAATAGGAATCATTGTTTTCTAGTCTGTAAAATTGTATAGATTGATAGACAGAAATAAATAAATAAATAAATAAATAAATTTTTTTCCCAAATAAACGTATGAAACGTACTACCATTAACTATAATAAATTTGAGAAAAAACATTTTGGAGTTCATTTAAGTTAAATTTGTTGTAAAATTTAGATATTTTTTCTAATTCCACAAAAGGTTTTTCGTTACCTAGACGTGTTTTACCTCTTTGGAAAGGATGGGTAATTCAATAAAATTAAAAGAGGGGCATTAATTACATGAATTTTGAATAAAAATTTTAAAAAAAACTTAAAATTCAGGAATTTTGAGAGCGTTATTTTAATTTCGGAAGTGACTGTACCTGTAATGGCATGCGTTAACTGATACTCCTGTATAATGAAATCATACCATGTATCTGGTATAGAAATTTTGACTGACGAGTCGACATTGTTATTGTGAAGTTTTTGCAAGCACTTGTAGGCTCAATCTTTAGACCCTGGATACCACCTAGGACTATACATAGTACTCATCAATACAAATCAAATGAGTCCAAACAAACGAAACTCCCAAAGTAAAAGTTTGTCACTACGTACTACGTAACTAATAATTTACAAAATATCGACCACCAAAATTCTCACTCAATGACTGATCATCAAAAAGATAAGCTACCTACTTCTAGTAGACCTATAAACTTGAAAGAAAATATTCTTCCCACTGCTAAATAATTGCAAGAAAATTTATTTGTAGGTGGTAAACTAACTGTTCCTTATTACCAACCATACAAATAAATTGTCTTCTACTTAATAATAATCTTTAAATCAAAAATGTGGCTAAATCTCACAACTCTTTCACTCAAAAAAATTTGTGAGATCTCTTGGCTCTACAAGTCTTTTCCTCCTACGAATTCCAACACTAATTCAGAGATCACTTAAAGTGTCTACATATTAGTTTTAAAAAAAAACCGGTCAAGTGCGAGTCGAACTCGCACACGAAGGAGCATCGTACAAGATGTAACACTATGTACTTTTTAAATACTTTTGTTTTCTAATTTTCGTGGTGGCCATTTTGAAATGCGCTATCTTTTCATTATTTGTGGCTATAGCGGCACACTCTGTGAAAATTTTAACTCTCTAACTATTACGGTTGATGAGATACAGGCCGCTGACAGATAGACGGACGGACGGACGGACGGACGGACAGCCTAAAGTAAACTTAAGTCCGAAATAAGCATACACCTATTCACTTATTATATATAGATAAATACTCTGAAACTTCAATAATAAATGTAAACATTGAAATATAAATATATAGGTAGTGGTACATTGTAGCGAAGTCACGAATTTTTTTAAACTATAATAATATGTAGAGACTTGGAGTGATCTGTGATCGTAGGCGGAATAGACTTGGCTCTACAAGAGATCTCACAACGGTTTTAGATTGAAAGAGACGCAATATTTGGTTAAATCTTTTACATGAAAGCTCCTACCACCATCTTCCAGTTCCATCATCAGGCCCTGAATACCACCTAGGGCCAGAGTCCTTCAAGAAAAATGCCGCGAGCCCAAGCTCGAGGTGGTTGCAATATTTCGTTTTCGAGTTCTTATGACCATCTTCGTGTTCCATCACCATACCAGCTCAGTGCTACCATAATATTGCATAGTCATCGGACTTACATATGTATGCAAAATGATAGCTTAATCGAACGCCCAGTAGTGAGACAAAATCACCTTGTGCAATTTCCATTGCAAACAAAAATTCTAAAAATCAGTATTTTCCGTCAAATGACTAAGTAAGTACTAGGTGTAACCCCTTTAAATTTTTTACAGAGTTTAGACGAAGCTTACCTTACGTGCACAATGTTTATGTACCTACCTGGACTAATGAGACGCGTTTCGTTTAATATTAAATTATTACACAAACTTAATTTAGCTTTTTATTATTTACTGAACGGTAAAGTGATCAGAAAGTGGTGTGTTATATTCACCGATTTTATAGTACATATAGGTGTTGAAATAGCAACAACTTCAAAATCATGTGAGTAATGTTATTTTTTCAAAAGTTTGTTTTAATCCTTCCACTTACATTTTGCTCAAATTATATGTTTCTATTTAATAATCAATGCCATCGAAAATTCCCGTTTTAAATATTAATCTATGTATGTACCTACTTACTTTGTATCTAAAAGGAGTTCCGAAATGTTTCAGGCAAAACTCCCTTATCGTAACAAATATCTACCACTCATATCCGACAGTTGTGTAGGTATCCTGGAAGGATCCTTGTAAGAAATCGCGTCTCCTTTTATGCCTACCTTATGAACAGCTAGTGAGAAAATTTGTCTACCTATATATATCCTATAATTATTTACGTGATCTAGCAACTAGCATTTTTTTTCAAAAACAATACACATATATCGGCTACCAGATCAATCGAAATGTCTGAAGCTCTACAATTAAGAAGTAGGTACTGGAGAACATATGTTTCCTTTCTGTTATTAAATGTGTGTACTGTGTATGCATGGGTTCAATTACGTTTAAAAGAGCTTTAGATTCATATCCAAAATATCACGACGTTCTGAAATGTTTCAAGTTTCATGAAGAAGGCAAAAGTGATTGTATACTGCAACGTAATTTTCGAATTTAAGAAATTTCTTAAATAATTCGTGCTTTCTTTGTAGTTCGATAATTGCATGTTGGCCGATGAGAGGTACACCCTTCGCATTCGAAAATAATAAGGTGCACGTAATGATCACATTAAGGCGAAGTCCCACCTTTAAAGTGGACCGTGTACGAACAGTAGGTGTTCGTTCTTATGCCACTCGTTTTGCACGTAATTACAAGAAACGAGCTTAGAAACTCTTGCGTGTGAAATTGTACAGGGATCGGGCATCGCGCGAGCGAAGTATGATGTCCGATCAAAATAATGGCGCCGAAGACGACGACGTGGTGCAACACAGAGCAGCAGATTCGTGCACCAGTACAAGTTCTCTTTCCTGGCGTGCAAAATGTCTGCATGCAATTTTACCTAATTACGAAGCTCCGCAAGAAATATGTTCGAAGCACTTTCCCAGTTACATGGAGGTGCCTTTTACTTTTGGTGGACGTGTCATTTCACCAAAAGCCGCCGAAAACAATTGCAGGACAATTAAAGTTATCCGCGCTACCGATCTTTGGCAGTAACACCGTTTCACGTTTTGTTCTAACGTGATATTTTCACATTCCGGCAAGTAATGGGCAGTTCTGCGTGCACACGGAACGAATTGCGACAAATTACAACAACAAGAATTATGAAAAATGATGCACGAGTAGACCTCCTTGCTTTTGGTTAATTCCATAAAATCACGCTGCAGGCTGTGATTCGCGCCTGCCGCTTATGCTCCATTACTACGTTTTTTCGAAGAAGCCAGGAAACGTTCTCACTCCAAAACAATTAAAAACTTGCAAAATTATGGAGGATGTAATTTATGCTTCCTAAGGCAAGAAAAGGTAGAAGACCAGCAGCACAGTTGCAGTGCTGCACGCTCGTAGCCAGCGAAGCGAATTTTGCATTCTGGCAATGCCTCTCTGGTCGTATTATGTATGTTAGATTAACTCCCATTTAGGCGTTTTCATTATTCCGTAACACATATCCTGCCATCCAGAAAGTTCCCTACCGGGGAGATCTGTTTGCGAACATCCCATTAATTGTCAGCGCAATGCTACGTTGTTCTCAGCTTGCTCTCGTTTTGCGATTGAAGTCCTTTCATTCTGCTGATTTGAATAACATCGTTTCAGTAAATTTAACATCGTACCAGCACAACTCATGTGATTTAATTATCGCTCGCGGTGCTATAACTTAATCTTTTATTTGGCGATTATGTATGGAAATAGCCGCCATTTACAGTGCTAGCTAGCGGTCCAAATACTTAATAGGTGATGTGCACGCAAGATCGCTTTCTTCTTTTAGCGCCCGAGTTGTGCTGGCTACCATCTAGATTTATCCATATTACGCGTATTTTTAAATGGTCCGTCATTAACATTAAAAATTAAAGAGAAGAGAGAAGTGGATGCCTTCAACGGAATCGAAAGTGCCGGTGGTAAAACACGGGAAATTGATACTGTCCTGTCATTAATTGAAAGTAACAAAACAACAGGAATTAATTCATTAATGCGTAAACTGTGTAAAATCCATACACGGAACAGGATTTGTCGTGGCTTTTGAGTGAATTACACAGTTACAGTAACATTCGTGAGTAAGATATGATGCGTGCGAGAGGGAGTGATTGAGCGGAATAACGAGCAATGATAAAGGCAGGCAGGCAGGAGAGGAGTTAGTATTGTAGCGCGTGCGTGGACTCAATCTTGTTTACATATATCTTAAATGTGAGTCCCGGGTCCGGACTCCCGACATTCACACTTCTAGTAATGTGTACTAGTTTATGAAAATAATTTCATGTAAATGGCCGTCTTTGGATTATTTTAAAAATTATTTGAACTCCAAATTTTTGTCACTTTCCACATCAATCAGCATTTATTTCACTAATGACTAATATTGGTTTTAAGGTTATTAATTGTTTATGGTTTAATGGAGAAAAATTCCTATGAAGTTATATCGCGTGATCTTGGTGACCAGGTCATACTGGCATTTATTGAGATTACGCGAACAATGAACTTTTCTCTCCATAAATTTATTATGTCACGAGATGTATGAGATGTTAACCCATCTTGTTAATACCACATGTCACCGTTTTAATTAAATTACGAATAGGTAGCTTTGCAAGTAAGATTATATTGACTATAAATTTCAGATATTTCGCGAAACATAGCCCCAATAGACACATAATTTTTGTAATAAGTCTAAATCAATTTCTATACGATTTGCAACTGTATTTCTTTCCAAGTTGATTTGCCAAACAATACTGATCGAACGTAATACTGAGTATTAAAATTCCAAATATTTTCTACATTCGATATTCGTGGCTAATGTGTTAATATTGCTATGTGCTTTTCTGTGTAATGTTGCTACTTATGTGTTTTTTGTATTTTGCGATGTGCAAAGTTTTATTTTTGGCACACATAGAAAAGCTTACCACAGTGTTATATTTCCGTTGTTTAAAAACCACCACATAAGACAGAAAATATAACTTCGGCGTGTGATTAATACTATAAAGGTGCATCTACTTAACTACTCCCATTTTTATATATCCAATCGCAACCGCATCTGCCTCTGCACCGACACCGAGCTGCTCTGCCAGGACTGCGAATTTCTCCGTGCTCTTGATAGTTTAACCACCATTTTAAATTTAGAAATTTTGATAGCAGATTCGACATCAGTGACCCCGAAAACCCCCTATTAAGGCTTTTCCTTGAAGTGTGATTTTTTCGGTCCGTCATCTTTAATTTTAGTAGATTTTATTTCTGTAAACCCAAAGATGTCTTCATATTAAATATCATAAAAATTGGTTAAAATTGAGCAATTCCGGTCGCCATATTCGATCCGCCATTTTGAATTTTAAATTTTGATGGCAGATTCGAAATCAGCGACCCCGAAAACTTCCAAGTGCTGATTTCAAGAATAATGTCGGGAAGTTTAAAAAAGTTTATACTTTATTTAACCGATAGCCATCTTGGAGCCGCTATTTTGAAACCTTGCACTTTATGAAAATAACAAATAGCTTATTTATTAAGTTGGACTATGTACTACTTTGTGTTTAAAAATAAATTTGCCCAAGCAACCGTTTAGGCTTGATTGAGTAACAAACAAACGCACTTTCATTTTTAATAATATATATTATATATCATAGATTAAATTTTTTTAACATAAACAAGAAACTAGTTCTTCCATAGACAAGAATATATCTGCAGGAGTTCCTCAAGGGTCTGTTTTGGGACCTATTCTATATAATATTTATTTACACAGCAGACTTCCCTTGCATCCCACGCTGCCACTCATCCATATTTGCTGATGATACCGCTATATTTAGCACTCATGATGACGCTGCTCAAATATGTAAAAACCTAAAGGAAGGCCTTATAATTATTTATAGATACTTCCATAAATGGAAAATAAAAATTAATGTAGGTAAAACTCAAGCAATGTATTTTACGCGTAGAAGACATCCACGTTTCTTACCTAATGTAAATATAAAACTAAACGGATGTGAAATTCCTTGGTCAGCCTCCGCTAAATACTTGGGTATCACGTTTGATAAAACTCTTACTTTTTCTAAACACATACAAACGGTCACAAATAAAGCTAACATTCTAATCAAAACATTATATCCATTTATTAACAGACGGTCAAGCCTGAATCTGAAAAATAAGTTGATTATATTTAAAGTAATATTCCAGGCCTTTATGTTATACGGAGCTCCAATATGGTTCCAATGTGCACGCACACATATTATTATAATAAGTTACAAACTTTGCAAAATAAAATCCTTAAAATGATCTTAGATTTACCGTGGCACTTCTCTACCTCGAGATTACACGATATTGCTGAAATAGCGCCCATAGCCGTGAAGGCAGATAGGATAGCAAGTAAATTTTTTGAAAAATGTTGCTTTTCAGATAATCCTTAATTACTGAACTACGACCGATTGGGTTGTAATAGTAGTAGTCTTAAGTAGATCTAAGTTTTAACATTTGAATTATAGCTTTAGTTTAGTTTAGTTACATTTGTTGGGTTTTAGAAAAACGATTTTGCCCCAAATTATTTAAATATTATACCGTCATACTAGAATTTCTGCTAGGCTGTTTAGCAATATTATAGGTGCATGAATTTTATTTTTAATTCGGGCTCTAACTATACTTAAGGTGTAAATTGTATAAACTTGTATATCATTTTTTTTTAAATATATATCTTTGAATCTTTGAAACAAGAAACTGGTTTTGTCCCTTTGAATTGCCTTAAAAATAACTCTTCGTCTCGAATGAGTCTTCTTAAAATTTCAAAGAGAACTTCAAAGTCTAACATAAGTACCTACGATAAAATGGTATGTCAATTTCAGGTAATTTTATAATAAAGTTTAGTAAATACGATTCGGTACTAATATTTCAACAAAAACAACTTTAGTTGATACATAACTACTATATGAATTCACCCGTACCTGTAGGAGTAGTATTTAGCGATTAGCGATTGCACATGTTTTGTGAGAGACTTTTATTCTAATAAAATTACTGCAACTTTAAAATGAGACAAAGTGATTGACAAAAAATTAACTTTAATTTAAGAAATAACGTGGGGTGCTTGATATCAAGTGTTCTGAAGTTTTCATCACTAGCTATTTGTAAAAGTCGAGTTATTATAAAATGTAGAAAGGACCCCACACTCTTTTTTACATTAAAGTAAATTTTTGCCGGTCATTTTATCGTCATTTTAATCTTATGTTGGTACCTACTCCTTTCGCTGATGAACAATTATACTTAGAATTTAGAGAACTTAGAGAACAATTATATTTAGAAATTATTTTAAATAAAGCAGCAGCAGCTCGTCCAATTATTGCGCTCAAAATCGTGCTCCACCAAAATTGCTCGCTTTAAAATTGTGGAGCTTGTCTTGAGTTGGAGCTTCTTCTTTCCTTCGCGAATAATCAACTTGAACTTGCATAGAGATAAAGTAAAAAACACAGTAAATTTGACTTTGTTTTGTATTGCAAGGGTACGTTAGTGTGTAATGAACTTCATATACCAATGGGCATATTTACAGGAAAATCATTTCATAAATGTTGGCAAGGCCGATTTAATCAACTTATACAGGTACCTTCTCATGTGCATTATAATTTACTGCCCACTGTTGCATGTTAACTTGCTTTGCTAAATTGTACTAGGTACACTGACTCCACCATATGTACATATATCCCGAACCGACAAAGATCATGAGTGCCTTTATGGAGTAATACCCTCCTCCTGTGCTCCTGTGGCGTAATTTGGTTCTCACCATAACACTTAGGCTGGAAGAACGTAAATCTTTGATTAATTTTCATGTATTTAAAATCAAAATTTAACTGTGAGTGGATGAGCAGCATGAATTACGTCGGCCTTTTAACGAGCACGCATCAATCCCGTGTTCATTAAGCAATCCACAAAAGCTCGTCGCTGTGAGGCCTCTAGAAAATTTCGTGAAGCGTATCTATTTTAATAACGTACTCCAAAATAATTTCCCATTTAATTTTAATCCTTGCAAACATTATCCGTCATTTGCGATGAAACCCTCCGTCAAGGATTTATTTATTGCAAAGTAAATTCGACGAGGAGTTTGGTCTGAATGGGCTCGCGAGGTCGAGCTTGTCCCATTGAGTCGGGCACAATAACGGAGGAGTCCCGGATTCCTAGTTGGGAGTAGTTGGATGAAAGCCCCTAAAGTCGCCACTCTCGAAAATTGAAAGTCACTTGACAAAGGAAAAATTTAATCAAAGATTTACGCAAAAGTTGCTGCGAGTTGCGACTGCTCGTTATTGCACTACCCGCCCACTGGCGCGCAATAACGTTTTTAATTTATTTTGCTTATTAAATACTTTTGTTTCATTTCGAGCGCGTCTGATGCCTTTTTGATGTGTATGTGCCGCTGTCATTACAAGATGCCTGAGAGCGAAATGAAATCGCGAACAACTTTTCCGAATAGGCCAGGCCAAGTGGATGCATCAAAATGAAAATTTCATGAGCAAAAGAATTCTTTCTTCCTATTCTTTGCGCGACCCGGACAAACAAACGGAGGAGCTCTGTCTCCCGCAACGGCCCCCCGTCGGCGGGGGTGGGGCAATCTTTTCAAGAAATGATTTTGATTGCGACTACATCAAAATAAGAGGATTACACGGAACCACGGTTTTCTCAAATCTCTTAGAAACACTCAGACAAAGAAATTCCTTTTTGGGGTCCTTCTTGAATTGTACATGCAAAGATCGGCTTTGCTCCTTTTGATAAGCTCCACTTGCTAGAAGTGGAGCGGACGGGGAATCTGGCTGCGGTAGTCTTCGCGGGTTTAATTAGGAAAGATATCACCTATCGAATTGTGATTCTCTAGGAAGACAGGTAATTTAATTCCGTACTGAACCGGACTTGTGCGGAAGTACGGAGGTAAATCCTCTTCCGCAGAAGCTCCTATAATTGAAAGGGAGTGATTAGAGCCAAGGCAAATCACTTTTAAATCGAATTGCAAATACTTTGTAAGCGCGCTGAATGTTTTTCTGCGGAACTACGTGAATTCGTCGTGAGGTTTGGGCGATTGTCTACGGGCCCGGAGGATGAAGCTCTTCCTTGATCAATGCCCTCCACTCCTCCCCTGAGAGGGGCAGAGCAGATTTTAAATTTCTCGTTTAATCAACTGAAAATTAAACAGTCGTCAAAAATTTGGCGGCAGACTGAATCCCAAGACTAACTCGTAACGGCCTGATTGGATTCAGTCACAATAATCCTATAAGGCACAGCTTTGGTCCATTCAGTGGGCAGAGGATTTCCATTTTTGACAATTTATGCTTTTTGCCGTCATTTAGACTCATCAGCATTTCTACATCGTCATCATCATCATCAGAATCAGACGCTATGCTGTCACCGCTGATGGATCCCGCCGCCGCGCCATAAGGATACTTCCCTTCACGGGCATTATCAGCGCGAGAGGCAGATTCTGCCCGGAGTCATCCTTCTACTTGTCGTCATCATTTCCTCCGACAAAAATCCAATTTTTTCGTCTTTTACTTATTTTGGCAGAATTTGTGCTGTTTGATTGAGAACGGGCATGAGATGAATAATGTTCCCGGTCGAATCCATACCCGCGCCTAAAGGGAATAAAGGCCCCCGCCCACTCCAGGTCCCCGGCTGACGCAAGCTAGGGGAAAATATTATAAAAATAACAACGTCAAGTGAACTGAGACGTGGATTTATAATGATCCCAACAATGACGAAGAGAGTGAAAGCAGTTTTTCATTAATCTTTCAAAACACTTCGGTCCCTTTCTAATAGAAATCATCCTAGAATGGCATCCATGTTGGGGCTTGATTGCAACTTTCTTCTATATCTGTTTACTTTTGCAAAATAAATGGCAGGTTTATTTGTTGTATCAGTAGATTATAACATTGAAAGATGTCCTCTAGCGAACTGATTCACTTACTAGTATACAATACAATACTTACATCTGTATGGCGGTATGCATAGGTATTCTATGGTATGGGTAACTTTGTCGCGGATATTGTCTCAATAATTTTCTAAGTTTGTGAATAGGTACTATTATCATTAATTTAATAAGAAATATTGCCGTTATACCTACTGTTCCAGAAAGACTCAGTCACATTTTGTTGTTGTTTTTTATGCAGTTATTTCAGTACGTTTAAGTGAAAATATAGTTGTCTACTATTAATTACATTTCACACTAGCTTACATTTTTAAACTAAGGATAATAAAATTAACCTTTCTTTGCTACAATTAAGATTTCGATCTTTTTTCATAAGTTTTCATAACTTCGCCCAAAATTGATTTTTTTCTATTGGTGTTTGTGAGTATTTTTAACGTTGACAGGCAGCCAAACACTTAGTGCAAACCAAATGCGCAAACTACTCGACACAGAACTGCGCAGACGTGTATCGTACTGCTTGGCGCCGACTCCAAAAACAATTACATATTTTGAACTTTTTAGTGCTTGAGTTTATATGTTTGAAGCCGGTTTTTGTTCTTCTTAAATAAATTTATTTTTAACTATCAGCTCACCATAAAATATTATTTTCATTGGAACTACACCTATGTGCCATGTTTAATTAAAATCGGTTAACGGGAAATAGGTGAAATTCAATAAACGGTATTCATCCCCTAATTTTCCACCCTTAGAGCTGGAATATTTCCTTCCAATTGCCTATTCAATAAAAAACGTATTATTAAAATCGGTTCACAGTCGGCGAAGACATCGCGTAAATAAGAAAACCTCCTCATTTTTTGAAATCGGTTTATAAAAGGGTCCGAGCACTGATCCTTGTGGGACATTAGTCACAATCTTGAATGCTTTAGCGTTATTAGTTCCTCTTCCTACATATACTTTGTAGAATCAATAAACTACAAGTATTTTAGGCATTTTGGATATTGAAATTTAATAATTTTATATACTTACTCATACTAGTCCATCATACCAAAAGTGTCAAAGATAACTCGATTTTTTTCGCCTGTAAACCTTTATTGATGTGCAGCGTTATTCTCGCTGTAGCATGCGAGGTGAAATGCTCGCTTCTGAACCTGAACTGTGAATTTGGTAAGATGTTGTTATTCTCTATGTACATATATATAAGTTGAATAATTTTATTTTTATTTTATTATTTTACCCATCGAAATCAGTAGGCTTATTGGTCGATAACTAGAGGTACCTTCCGCGGGATTCATTGGTTTGTGAATTGGTTTATTGTGTCGTCTAATAACTGTATTCTTTGCATCGGGTTTTCGTTCTGGATCAGCGTTGTTACATTTGGAAGCAACAAGCAACAAGCAACAACAAAACATATCTATCTGGGTTTTGATATTGTTGTTGCTTTTCCATGTTAGAACGCTGATCGAAAGCGAGACCGCGATGAAAAAAACTCAGTTATTGTCCAATATTTAGGGAAATTGTGTCATTTAAAGCTTCTTTGCAATCATTTCAATTTCTTTGTACTTGATAAGATTTCCTGTTTATGTTCAAGTTGTTTTCTACTTCGATTGTAGTTTCTGTGTCGATAGAAAGTGATATTGCTGTTCACAGAAAGAAATTTCAGAAAATTAGCCTTTTCACTTCATGTAAAGCGTCTGATGTTGTTGTGTGCAATACAGGAATGGGTTAATGTTCCTTTTTGATTATTTTTGTAACGTTCCAAAATAGTTCAGTAGCTTTATTAAGGTTTTTCAATAAGTTGTTCTACCTCAGACTCCGAAATTTTAAGGATTTCCTACGGAATACATTTATTACAAACTATGTTACCATCATTTCTTTCAAAAAACTATTTCGTGGAGATTGCCATCGCTTGGGAACGTTGATTGGATACCATATTGTGGTATTAATTTCCTTAGGCAGATCACACATCATTAAATACTACTTAATTAAATAATGGAACGGCTGATATTATGGCTGAATGTGTTTATTTTCGTCGTCGTGCGTCGATCTGATTCGTAGTGTGAATGTTATTTAATTATAGAGATCACGTAACTAGTGTAAGATGTTTCGAAATTATAATTGAGATACCTTTACTGGAGGCAGAAAATACCAGCTTTATATTAGCAGGCCTTCTATTGATAGTTTATAAATGGTTTTAAGATGTAAAGGTAAATTAAAAATTTTGTTGAAATATACCTAAAACAGAAGAAATAACAAATTAATATGTGTACAATTTAAACGATAATACAGGACCATAACATTTTTTCTTGTACCGAATATTATACCACGTCTCTTCTATGTTTTTAGTGTCACTGAAAATGAATTCATTTTTAGTTTTGCTCCGTGACCATTTTTTTTTTTTCCCTAACCTCAAAAAATGCTATTTTAGAGGTGATAGTAAAAGTCCAAACAATTTTTGTCTGAAAGTAGAGGATTTCAGCTTTCATTTGCGCCTAATTGAATGGTAGTATTGGAAGCGGTGTTTTGTCAATCTAAAATATTGGATTATGGAGTTATTTGAGTCTGCTGGTTTGCCGCACTTGTCGTATCATATACATAATCTAATACATAAAACCCACCGAGTATTGTGGTTATACATGTCTTCAAAACCCCAAGGGTTTTTTGAGGTTAGGGGAAAACTGAGACGCAAGAGGTCACAGAGCAAAACTAAAATTGTATTCATTTTCAGTGACCCTGAAAACATGTAAGATTACCTGGCCTAGTCCTCGGCATATGAAAAAAGCATGTTTGTGGTCCTGTAAAATATTCGATTGAAAAATATTACTTAACAAAACATTTTGATTTAAGAATAAATTAATAGATTATACTTTGTTAAGAGATGTATCTGCAAGAAGAAATGTCCAAATTACTACAACCAGGCTCCTGGATTAATTTAAATATTTTCGAACGAGAGTAAAAGAGTTACCAGACATTACAGCTCGTAATCTTTAGTGCACCCTATTTAGTTCAAGATTTCAATAAACTAAAATACTGAAAGCCGGTTTAAAAAGTGTGCAAAAATACTGTTCCTATTTATTTTTCCGTAAAACAGCTTAAAATCCTAAGCCATTCCCTTTAAACTAAAATTTCACTTTGAAAGCAACCTCCACAGCCGCACCAAGCTTAAGGAGGGCAAGTCTTCCATGATATTGCCATTTTTGTGTATGGAAATCCTCCCGCTCCACATCGGGCGTTCCTTCGCCCTTATCAAAAGTTTCTTAGTTGTTTGCCTAGAGCATGCGGCTGATTTCTTTTCATATGGCGAGCCCTTACCATTGGTCGTGCCGATGCCGTCCCTTCGGCTAACCGACGTTCCAGATCCGCATCCTTGAAGTCATGGGGCAAACCGAGAACGTTATCAAGGTGGGTGGGAGATATCGAGCTATTCGGAGATACGCAGCCATCGCGCCCCGACGGCAGCAGCTTCAACATCGGGCGCCGGGTGCCGGGGACGGGAGCGGATAGCAAATGTTGTCAAAACGAAGATGGATTGGTATAATTCGTTTGATTTGAATTTGGCTGGGGCCACACCGGCGGGCGAACTTACGGGGGGTAATATAAAGTAACCAAAACTTAGGCAACTTTTTCGTTTTTTGGAACGACAACAGCGAAATTGGATTCAGGATCTTTTCAGAGCGAAACTTAGGGACGAGCGGCGGCTTGCGTGGCCACGAGGAAGTTATATGAGGGCCATTTGAATGCTTTTAGGGATAAACAAGAAAATGCCATTTTATAGGGATTTAGCCTTCTGTATATTAGCTTTGCTGCTTTGCTGCCCTTCTTGGGAAATTTATCTTAATAAATTTTATTGAAAGACATTTTTTCACTTGGCTCTGGCAGCAGGCAACTGATGAGAAGTGGACCATTGCTCCAAACTAATCACATATCTCTGGATCCGCACTCCACCCCTGCTCCAACCGCAACTGCCAGCAAGAAGTAATCGTCGGTAGATGAAAATTATCCTATTGGTTCCTTGGCAATGGCAGCACGCCATTAATTACGTCGACTCTAAAGATTAGCGCGACCACAGTGTAATACCATCGAATGGATTACGCCTCATTTATTTTCTTGAAAACAGAAGGTAATAAGTGAAATGGTTGTGGAACCAGGGCATCTTAATCCCTCTTTAATGCCTCCTAATTTCTTTTCAGAGTCTGCTAATTGCGCTACAGGGGCTGAAGCTTCGATAACAGGAACCAAAACGGTGGATGGCTTATGGGATTCGGGGAGAGTAAGACGGTGCTTTTGGCGTACCTACCATGGCACAAGGGGATTTGCGGGAAAAATATAAAGCCAATCGTGAAGGAGGCCTTTAATAATGGAAATGGTAATTGGGAACAGAACAAGAATTTTAAGATTATGCAAACTTTTTAGGGGGCATCCATTTCATGATAAAACATTTTAACAGGATACAACTCAGACAATATTGGATATATAACACTAGATGATAAAAATTATAATAGTAATATAATAGAGTAATATTCGTAAATTACTTCTGACGGGCTTTGAAAAACCAAATTCATATCGAAGGTTTTACTTATTATTCTTAGTGTTATTAGTCATCATTCAGAATGACACATTTGCGGTAATCCTTTAACTGCTTCTGTCAGTTATTAACGAGTTAGACGGAAGTCACCATACATCATGCCTTCAACACGAAAAACATTAGCTCATGCTTAAAAACTCAGCAAAAGTTCACTCTAAATTTGTACATAGAAAACCAATTAATTGATATCGAGATTGGGTTTTCTATATAAAAATTAGGACTGAGCCTTCACTTACTTTTCATGCGCGAAGGCCATTATTTTACCAGGCCGAAATAAAAGTTATTAGATTTTTATTTTGCCCTAAAATTTTTGATCACGTTAGATTCACATCCCCTAGTTGAGCCGCTTGTTGAATATCGTGAATAATATAGAAAAAGATGGTAATGTAGCCAATTAGTTTGTTTTTCGTATCTAAATAAAAATGTGCCCCTCTACTTAGAACTAATTATTATAATCTTGTTGTAAATTTGGCCGAGAGTTTGCTCCGTACAGCACATAATTGGAATGATTTGGCGTATTTTTAACTTAAGCTATACACCCTTGGCAGCACTGAAAGGGAGTCCAGTCGTAATAGGAGAAAGCATCGGCGTCCATCTAAGCGACTTAGCTTTCGACAAGATCTGCGGATTTTTTGTTTTATTTATTGGAGGAAAAGTAAAAGAAATAGAGCATTGCGTTTTTTTTTGCAATTTATTATTTACACAAAGGTGCCGTGACACGTGCGCCACTAGCGGCCTCCAAAAAGCGGTTCCCGTGATTCAGGCCGGATGGTTTATCTGAAAGAACAATGTTTATGTAAATTAATTATCGTCCACCTGGTTATTGTTCCGCACTAGGGTGTCTCTGCGGGCGCTGCTTTCAAATATGCCATCAAAATGTCCAAATTTGAGACCACCCCCACCCCGCTGTGTCACAATGGAGAGGGGAAACAATAGGTAGGGGTCTAAAATGAAGAAACTAAATTTACTAATGCTGTTGCAAAATACTGAAAAACGAAAAAAAAACATTTCGAAATAATGAAATATATGTTTACCCGTGAAAATGAAGTAAGCATGGATTTTTTGTGAAACGATGGGCAGGGGTAAGGGCGTGAAAATAAATTTGGAAAACAGAAAACATGTGAAGCAAGGTGTGTGCGAAATTTGGTTGGAAATACTACATAATAAATGTAGTAACTGTGGGTGTGTAAAGAGAGACATTTTTGAAAGCGGGGAGATTGCACCTGGCGATTTGAAAGAAATGAAAAAATTGATTTATTTTTGTTAATAAAGGTATTAAGAATACATAGGTGAAAGTGATGTATCGACGAGTTGTGTATAAATGAATGCATGATTTAGTGAGACCAACCCCACCTCTTTGTGACTTGTAGGAGAGTGGTGGAATTGAGAGAGGGTTGTATAATGAAGATAAATAAATTAATGATACTATTGGAAAAAACACGTGAAAAACAAAATAGAAAAACATTTGGAGAAAGTGAACTAAACAACATTGAATATGCGAAAATGAAGGAAGGCAATAGCAAGGATTTTGTCGAGATTGAGGAGAAAAATTATATCTCAGTAAATAATAGACGTAGTCTATTGTAGGTGGACCCAATGGAAGCATCTTGGAGGGTAGTATAATCATCTATAGCAGGCCCTGGCAAACATTGTTTCGCCCTAGCCTACATTCGTAAATAAATAATTTAATTTTGTTATTTTTTTGTTTTCGCATGAAGCAACACCACGGGGGTGTAAAATGAAGAAAATGAATTAATAATAGTGTAGAAAAATAGCTCGAATTATGAGAAAAATGAAAGAGAAAAAAAATGGAAAAAAGTGAATATTTAGTGTTTAAAAAAAAGCTAAAAAATAAATGTTCGGCCTCACCTGGTTTTGCATCACGGACCCATGGTTCGCCTTACTGTCCCATTGTTGCATATGCCTACCACTCAGCCACCGCTTCTGTTGGAATTCTTGCAAAGTTTGTGGATCATAAATGGCATCGGAAATGTGGTTTATCCAAAGTTTCCAGTAAATTGGTTCAAAAAAATATTTTTCCCCATTTAAAGACATATATCCTCGTGTAGAATTTGGAGATATGCTAAAATACATGATTTTTTCGTTCATTAAACCCGTTAAATTTATTTAACATACATAAGAATGTACGAAATGGAGTTGGGTCTCCTTCGTACCACTGTACTTCGTAAAGAGTTTTAATTAATGTACCAACCGCATAATAACGTATTAAATAGAATTATGTTACATGGAACTTACATATGTAGCTCTCAAACTTTTTCTCATTAACGAGTTCGAGCAGGGTGGGATGAGAATGGAATCTAAACCTATATATTTTTTTGGAAGTGCTTATTAGTACCAAACTGTGTCCATGTATGTGTGTGCGTGTATGTACGACCGAAATCCCCGAAATGCATCGCCTACTGACTCAATATTTTCGTTTTAGAAAAATACCTACGGACTGCCGTGTACTCAATATACACAGCCAAACATTTACAGTTTGGTACAAAAAAACACTGCCATTGTTTTTTTAAAATTCTTCTCTCGAGGATATGCTGCGACCAATTTTTTGAAATAATGAAAATGGAGCTTGATTGAGGGTACGGTAGTTTTTACCGTATACCATATAAACTTTGGGCTTTTAAATTCCCGAATAATTTCTAGTTTTTCTGTGTCATGAATGAAATCTAATGGTTCAGTTATGGATTCGAAGATTGGTACAGTAAAGTCGACTTTATTGGACTTATTATTGATTTCGTAAATCCATTCTAGGCACTAGAAAATAACAACTAGTTATGTGTCTAAAAACACATAATCGAACGATACAACAAACACAGTACTCTCTTCCTTGTTGATTAGTTAGTATTGAAATAATGCACCTCAATTCCGTACCTTACTTCGCTTTTATACATAAATTCATTTTCCACAAAGGAACTTTTTTGCGATAATTTGGAGTATTCGAGCATGAAACAACCATCCCAACAATTTAAGAAGTCTTTTGCATGAATTATTAAAAGCATAGGAGTCTTCCTTAACGAACTGGATCTCACTGAAGCTGAAGCAAATTAGGCTCTTTTGAAAAAAATGACGACAAAATGAGGAAAACAGGAAAATGCGTCCAAAGCCCTTTGATAAGCAAATATTTGCCCAATTATTGCAGAGATACATCCGCGTGAGTCAATAGGCCCGGAAAAATCCTTCAATCAAATATCAGATCTTTATTAACAGGCAGCCAGGAGCACGATAACATGAAAAACAAATTACGGAAAGATAAATTTCCCCCTCGTGGGGAGTCTTGCACACAGCGGCCGGCCATACTGCGAGGCGAATTAAGAAAAAACGCCGACGGTATCGACTATCGCCGTGCACATAAACCCAAATACGGGACGGGACCCATCGGCCGAGCAGGCAGACATTTTGCCACATATCGGCGGGCGGGGAGGGTTGATTGGTCGTACTGCCGAACCTTGTTTGCCGCTATTGATGTTTTGTTATTTTTCAGAACGTGAGGGTCATTCGCTCTTATCTCCGCCCGGGACGGGAGCAGTCTCCTCTAATCATTCATCCATTTATTCGTTTGAGCACAGTGCTCGCCTCGATGAAGACAGGCGTTTCTTCGGGATAGAAAAATCGCCGAAATATACAAAAGGCACACGGGAGTCCCGGAGGGTTGCAAATCCGGAGGTTTGATGGCAGAAAGAACGACTCGCACCCTCTTACGGCCTCCGCGCCCGACCGAAATCGTTGACACCATCGTCAGCGGCGCCCACCCACCCAGAGCAGGGCTTTCATGACCACATACAACTTCCAAGCATCCATCACGGAATATCGTCGTTCGACGTCGTTAGTGGAACAAAGCCTTGATGCCGGCGGGGGTGGCCGCTAGGGTAGGCGCGTAATGGCAGCGCGAGCCGAGCGGAATTCGGGGGTGGCAATATCTACGAAGGCAGGGAGCGAAATTATACTTCATCATACAGAAAAAGATGGCGTCGCAAAATACATACTTTTTAGGCAAAATATTTACCGAAAAAAAAATCAGAAAAGCCGGCAGCGGGGCGGCCGACGGGAAGGAGGAGGGGCTCGTTTTATCCTGGAGATATTCCGTTTTCCTATTTTGTCCCCGAGTTGAATGCTTGTTTGTGTGTCTGAATATATTTCAGAAAATGGAAAATAACGGCTAATACCTGAAGGAAAGCCAAATAAAAAAGCTCCTTGTGCTGCCGGCCCAGATTACGGCCGTGGTATGCGTGAGCCTTCCTGTGCCGGGCGCGTTTCGTTGGTATATTCGTACATGAGCTGCACTCGGGCCCGACGGGCTTAGCTGTGTGAATTTCCATTTTCCCATCATCGTCCTTTCATTTCTCATCTCGTCTTGTCGTCTACAGAACCATTCAGTCGAGCACAGCAAACACACAAACGCATTTAGCGAGAAAACGGGCGAAGACTCGTAATCCTCGGAGCCTGTATGATTTATGAAAAGGGGAGATTGGCACAAAATAAGAAGAGAAATCGCCCGGACGGAGCCCCCGAAAGGCAGTGCGATTTCCAGAAGATTGAGGAAAATGACGAAATTTTTAAACTCTGCATGATTTGAATAAATCAACTTACATTTTCCCATGATTCGATTTGGCCACCGTCTCCCATCCCGGCCCTGCCATGCACCAGGGCACGTCCTGGCGCCTGCAGCCCTGCGATTGGATGCCCATTCCGAGTTTGGATTTTCTATCTTTCGCTTATTTACATTTTTTGGATTCATGCAGAAGTCCTGGCTCCGATCATCGAGACAATCTGTTTGTGGCACGCTGATGAGCTCCTCTAATCGAATTTCCATCCCGTTTAAGGCTGCGATGGAAATTGGTTATTTTCGAGTGACTTCGCCCTTTGCCCGCCACTCTGGCGCCTGATCAGTCGATTTGATTTTATTTGTTTACAATTTTCAGGACAAATTCACCAAATTATCGGTCTGCTCCACTGCGCATCTGTTCGTCATGTCAAGCGCCAATAACGACTATGCCCAAAGGATGTTTTTCTGATCGCAACTTGCGGCATGCATACGTTTGTACACAATTTTGTCTTGTACAAGCAACTTTCGTGTTACCTTTTACACGGTCCCTATAGCAAGGAAAAAGCGATGTTTTTTTCAACATCTACATATTTACGCCATCTCTTGAAGAGGGTGGCGGTAGAAATGAGTTTTTATTCTCTATTACCTACCAGCTCAATATTTATAACAATTCTTATTATTTTCGGCATAACAACAGTGAGTTAGTAAAATTAACCATAGAGGTCTAAGCGCTGATTAAGAAGTTCTAAAACTCTATGGGCATCATCGAAATGTTACAGAGTATATATGGAGACGACACTCTATCCCTTGTATCTAAGGTTATTTTTCGAACCCTCACCTCAGTCCAAGCTATAAAAGAAACAAATCGGGTGCCTGACTACTGCCTGACTACTCATCGTACGGTCCGATATGTGTAATGTAATCCCGAACCTTAGAAATTTAGACAATCAAATTCCACGAAAAAAAACTATAAATTTTTAAAGCATTTTTACTGACAAGAACATCAAAAAAAATTAGCAATCTCACTAAGATTACGATCCATGTGATTAGTCGGTTCGAATATACTATAATTAGAATTATAAGGGTCTTTAGAAGAGACACTCTCCCAAGGTTGAAATTATTCCAGAATGAAAATCTCTCTTAGGGACTCCTCAATATTAAAAAATATTATCTGATCAACAAAACTCAGCGTATACGACACAAAAAAAAACTTCTTGATCCACAAGAAAAATCGCTTATTTTGATTTGAAATGAATGAACTCAAAAACAAGTTTTACTTTCGACTATATTTAAAATTTACCTTTATTTATTATAAATCAAAAAAAAAGCATTACGTACGACGATAGTATAAAGGACCTTCAGTTAAAAAGAGAATGTGCACTTCTGGATCGGCGGCGGCCACGTTTGTAATTAGTTTCACTTAATAGATAGTAATAAGTACATCAATTTATACTATGGCTGTTAATATCATCATCTTTAATATCTTCGTTATTTTTTAGGTATGAGCTAAGTACCTATAGTAAGAGTGAATCATCTAAAAAAACACAATTCAATGGTATTAGTTTCGTTAATGGTATCTCCAGGTCCAATTCCCATTCCCACATTTTTACCCATTGTCCTTCAAAAAGAATCAGGTCATTAGTTCTCGAGATATTTAGAGAATCATTTTTAAAAATCTAATGTTACAAAATCGCGTCAAAAGTGTTTCACAAACAAATGTTTTTTTTATAATTATACCGGGTGAATCAAAAGATATGTCATACTCTCGTTATTATTGAAACGATCAAAAATATCGATTATTTCGAGGGAGAAAAATGTTTAAGAAAGTTCTAACATTGGATGACCTCCCTGTGGTGCTGATGGGGCGGGGGCGAAAAATGATATTATTCTAATGGCAAGAAGGGTCAAACGATAAACTATTGGAAAAGGTCTTTTCAAACATTTTCGTTCAACAAAATCAATGCCCGACCCCCATTAAAAAGTTAAGGGGGTAAAAATTTGTGGTAGAGCTCTGTCTCCCAATTCTTTCCACTCGCGCTAAAGGTCCTAAAAAAAAGCTTTCCGTCACGAAGTACGTAAGGCCTTGCTGAAAGAAACATTTTGGTTTAAATTCGAAAGCGCTGCGATGCCCCTTTCAAAATTCACGGGAAGCTCAAATAACCAGGGTACGAACTAACTTTTGGGGCACCCAGTATATAATTATCGAGTATAGTTAGAGTTGTCATACGTCCCGTCCCGGCATCGGCGAGTCCGGTATTATTACGCGTCTCTTATTTGTCCGGTGTATCTTTCGTATTTGTGCACGGGTGAATTGCTGCGTGGGGTGTGACTCTAGATGTATACGTAGGTATAGACACACCCCCAAATTAATTTTCTGAAGTTGACCTCCACATAGCGTTTCATGATCATCTCACGGTTGCGCAAGTATCAATACTGAATAGATTTTGGAAACTCTACATTTTTGTATTTAACTTTTTTACAAAAACGATACCATTCGGGACCCTTTAAGATTGTATATCAATCAATTCAATTTTCATTGGTCCTATATTGGTAGCTTACAATCATGGCAACTATTACCTACATTAGGACACTTCTCGAAAAAAAAAATTGTATTCTTCGGTTTTTAAGAATTCGTTGGTTCCATTGAAAAATAAGATTATATAGTTCGTCATATTCGATCTGCATGTACAGAAAAACAAATAAAAATGAAATTAGTTTGTCATTTTTAAGGTCACAAAAATGTTTCTTTCTGTCTTAAAATGCTCCTCAAGGGCGGTAGTTTAGGACAGCACTGGGGCAGTTTAGTATAGCCCGGGTAATTAAGTACTGATAATGAAAAGCTATAATAAAAGTTTTCCTTTTCTTACTTTATTTACAAAGTAGTGTATATCTCCCTAAACAACAGTTTAACAATACTTTTTAATATATAACTTTAATGAGTGTCTATGTTTGCAGATGTGCAAAAGCTAAACGTTGTTAAAAGTCTGACGATAGTTTGAAGTAAGAAGTGTCAGAGGTGTAAAGATTGTCACTAGACAATGACTGGTCGTGAAATAATGGTGAGAGAAAATAGTTCATTTGCACCCACGTGAGAAATAAAAAACATAAACCTGAATGAATGTAGATCAACAGAAATAGAAATATGTTTGAAAGCCCAATATTGTTGACCCCTATGGCTCCCTTAACTACACGGGTCTATTTTGGTTGAGTTTGATTTCGTTGCTGGTAGAACTTTCTGAATACTGTATATTAGCTTCTTACAATTATAGAAGAAACTATAAAAAATTATTAAATGGGAAAATAGCTGTTGTTACATTAACTCAGCAAATGCTCATGGAAACAGATGCGGGTTAAGTTCATTCACAGTTCATGTGCTTATGAGTGTATTATAGTATATTGTTTCTATAATAGAATTCCGAAAAATAGTTATGAATTATAGGGTTCGTGTTTTTACCGAAATCATGTGTCTCATTAGTTAACTGTGAAGAATATATTACAGCTTGATTCAACGCTACATTAATCATTTGGACAAACCATAAATAGTTTTTCTGGTAACATAATGTTTTTCTCAAGCGCTAAAAAATTCTGCTAATGTCAAAAACAACAAATTAGATTTCTCTAAACTGACGATAGGAAAGTACAAGATTAAACGACAAATATTGCATCATCACTCGTTAATTCAAAGTCAAGTTGCACCCCGCATTTTATGCATAGTGATACCGTAAGTGCTCCTTCCTTTATCCATATTTTCCAGATGTTTAATTAGCAAACACTTTTATTTTTCACTCCTCTCACAAACTTTTATTTTATGACCAAAGGGAAGTTCAGACGGCATTCACCTTTCACTTCTGAATCATTCACATTTTCCACGTAATCACAACATGTCATAACTGCGACGAGACCGCTTCCTTGAGAGAACCAACAAAAACACTAAAAAATTTTGAATTCCAGTTCCGCTTCATCCGTATGAGATCTTGTTACACCGGCAGTTTCAGTTGAAAGGAAAACCACTCTTGTCTGCGATCTTAATATGACCGTGAAAGGATGAAAGGGTTCAAAGAGGTCTGCAGAGGACATCGTGCCCATATGTGGGAACATACCTGCTCACATCATAACAGGAGCGGCTGAGTGAATAAAAAATCTTATAAGGGCTGAGATATTCAAATGAGATTTAACCCTTGTGCTCTTCTGTAAAAAACGCATCGGGTACAAAGTTTTTTTTTGTACTTGGATTTTATCATTTTATTTGTGCCCTTAACTCCTCTTCTAGCTAGGTACCCCGTTCAGTTACATGCCTGATATCCATCTGGAAAATTAGCTTTTTTTACGCGAGTATTAAATGTCATGGCATATGTCTGCTCACTCAGTTTGGTTTCGTCATCCATCGTGATCAAATAATTTTTTTCTCTTTAATTTTTTTCATAACTGTCCTCCAGCAAGTCATCCAAATGTTGATCTTGAAAAATGTAAATTCACTCTCGTTTTCCTAGTTATTATATAGATGACATTTTCGATGCATGTATACAAAAACAGTTTTTCTGCTGATTCATTTGTACTTTCTGTTTTATTCTTTTCCTACAATGAAAGGCATATGTCGGCTTAATCTGTAACTGTGTTGGGCTTAGACTTGGAGTTTTGAAAACGTTTACTAATTTGAGTTTTGTTGTATGACAGGGTCTTAAAGTAATTAATGAGAGGGAGTTCTTGCAGACATTCTATTGGTTCGCTTAAAAGGAAATTACCACAAAAAACGTTTAAATTTTTGATAGAAATATTATCCTTCTAACAAAAATCATGGAGAAGTTTTGCGATTACATTAGATCTACCAAAAATCTAACAGCATACTGATACAATTTACTTGCAAAATTACATAAATTCTAATTTCTATACACTGAACAAAATACCCATTGTCAAATGAAACAATATGCATTGTTGATTTGAAATGTACAAAAAGTGAACATAGTTCATTTGACATATTTTGTGCTTAAATATAACAAAAAAGTGTTTGTATTAAACAGTTACGCAAATGTGAGCATTGTTGAAACCTTTTGTTCAAATCTTTCATAATCCAGTCATTATAGAATTTAACTTTACTGAATTATTTTCCGCCAATACAATTCATAATTGGAATTTAAACTGATTTATGAAAATTGGGAGAATAAAGACTAGTTCTGCTCTGCTAGTTTTTTGAGTTTGTAGTGTAGAAAACTCAATTGAAAAAATACTGTATACATTTTTATATATGTGCATATACATATAGTATTATGGTGATTAGAAAAAAAAAATTTTTAAACATTTTTAATAGCTGTGTACATGAAATAAAATTCTGGTCCAAAAAATGCTCATAATATTAATATTTACTGGTGGTTCATCGAGCGTTTTAGTTTTCGATAAGAATAACATGGTAAAGAATACTATACTTGACAGTTTCGTCTATACCTCGTCAAAAAAAAATCTTACACGAACGGGACCAAGTCCAATAAAAAAGAATACAATTTTCCATAAAAGTTACTTTCAAATTTCAAAATATTGAAAACTACGATTTTGATTTTCGAACCCATTACAATAACTTCCCTTTTAAATGGGAAATCCCTACTCTACAGTCTTAATGATGTATTCTCGAAACACACTCTAATATATTTTATTAAAACCTTCTAGGCAGAAAGACTTAAATATATTATACAATATGTTTAAATAAGTAAGTGAATTCCTTTTTATTTCAGGAGTTGCTGACAATTTTCATAATTATTTCTAGTACATACTAGAAAACTATTGAAGAAATTTTAATTTAAAAGAAATAAAATAGAAGTTTAGGTAAGCTATTATAAAATATTATTATATAAAGATCTGTGCTCTATTAGTTATTTTGATTTATTTTTCACAAACATATTTCATTTTTCAGAATCTTATGTTCTGTTTAAGCGTGTTTTACACAAATACTAGTAGCATCTATTTTCCGATGGTTTCTATTCACAGAATGGAAAAAATTTATTTATTTATTTCGTGTTGTTCAGAACGAAAACTGCTAACTAGGGCCACATAAAGAAGTTCAGTTAAAGGCGAGTCCATTCACAGACATGTAGAAATGAGAAGTCAAACAGATGCCAGACAAAAATAATCCCATAAGCATAAAATCCACCAGCACAGTTCCTAATAATTTTTAGTTTTAATTTTTTATGAGATTTTTTTATAACACGTAGTCATCAGCTCAAAGCGTCGCAGTAGAATGGGGTCCTGAAACTCGTTTAATATCGCCGGCATAAAAGAGAATCTTTAGGGGACTTAGTGGCGACCGTTGCCGTATGATTAATGTGAATTTTTTATTGGCACACCACAACTGGGTTTATTACTTTTCGTCGCCATTTGCGGCTTTTAGAGGCTGCTGAATTACAAAGGTGCCATTTCAGCACAAAAATAAGACTCCCGTTTTAATCCGAGAATCAATTATTAAATATATCTAAGACGCCTGACGCAGGCTTGTTCGAATACTTATAAATTCATTCGTAAAAGTTATTGCGTTAAGATGCATGCTTTTATATTTTTTATTTATTTAAGTATCATCTATCTACAAGATTTAAACCATGGAAATATGAGCTAATACGGAACGGCTGTAATCCATAGTAAGCGTAGGTACCACATGTTCTGATGTATTGAAACTTGGTCGCTCAGCGCAGGCGGGGACTTTAAAAACAAAATTTTCCGATTTTCACGCTGCCATTGTAATTATAAACGAAGAATATATACATATAGTAAATATTTATAATTGAAGCATCTGGCTTTGATGATGATGTGTCTCATGTGTTTATTTGCACAATACCAAAACCCAAAGAAACGTTTTTAAAATTTTTGATTCCCTGTTTGCCCGGCCTAATCTCGGGAACGGCTGAACCGATTCCGATGGGACTTTCACTGGAAGGTAGAGTATTTCGTCGGATGTGATCTACTACTACTTATTAAGTCGATAGTGCTTCCCGCCGAGAAGTAAAAAAGAGTCTCCGAGCACGAAACAGTTTCTTACATTCTGCAACAGTTTTAATTTACAAATATGGAAAACCCTGGGAAATGAATGCAGGGACGGATCTGCTGGCAGCGAATAAATTACACATATGAATCTTTTGGGATCCTGTATTTATAAGAGTCTCAGAATAGTATCAGAATTCAGGCCAGATGCGTGCAATTTTAGTTAACGTTCTTTGTTTTCTATTTTCAAATTAATTTTAATATAATTTCCACAATTTAGCTTTTAATTGACGTTAATTTCCTACACGTAAACAAATTAGTTTCAATTAATAAAAATAAAAAATATATCTTATTAATACGTCATGCCTAAAATTACAAAACCATCCAGGATAGCCGCATGTTGGTCAGAATGTGTCAACAAAAGCAATGAATTGGCTGCCTGTTAACTCTTCTGAAACGAATGCGTTGTGGATCCCAAAGAACATTCAAGGAGATCTTAGATGTTGAATGTAGTAATTTATGTATCGTCGTTATCCATTTCGTTCTTACTCATTGAATAAATTATGCAACACGTAATTTCCGACAATTAGCCACAATCAAAGTCATTATGTTGTCCTGTGAAAACATGGATTGCAATCAAAGTTTTGTGTTGGTTTTGGAGAGGTTAACTCACAGGCAGGTTACGTATAGTTTACTTGCATCTGCGAAGGGAAGGGACCTGACATAACTTGTTCAATTATCCGCGTAATTCTTTATTACTACATAGTTCCACGTTGCGATTTAAGCTATCAAAAAGATCTTTCTGGTTTTTTTAGTGACCCATGTCAATAAAAGGAACACATGGAGGCGCTTCGCAGTCTGCCTGTCACAGGCGATTTTCTCTGGAACTACTCCACGTAAAAATTTGAAATTTATCTTATATGAAAGATAAACTGTGATGGTCCAATTATAGATATAAAAAATTGAATTTTGATTTTAGGAGTTAATTTCGGGGGGTGAATTGCGAAATAAAAACAAAATTATTTTCATGGGCATCAAGCAGGATGTCAAATTGTTTATCACCAAAGGATCACTCAGAAAAATTTGAATGCATCATAATCATCAGGATTGAAAAATTCTATCCAGATCAACTATTTTAAACTATTAATTTTTTTTTCTTTATAGTCCAAGAGGCGCAACCGCAAAATATGGAGTCCATCGAGAGGAGTGACAACATTTTCAGGAAAGGTTCCTTATGCCCGGTGAAACGTAACTGGCATGGGTTCCCACCCGCCTGATCGGTCCCCTCTCCATCATTTCTGGCGATTTTTTAATGTTTATGCTGCATATTCAATTTTGAATATAGTTCGAGGTGGTGTAGTGCTGTTGCTGTAACTGGCTTAGAATTCAGTGTTTTATGGATTGCATCATTGTTTTCATTTAATAAATTCAAAATAGGATATATTAACATCAACTCTATTTTTCTTTAATTTAGAATTTTGAAAGTGCCTGTGTTGTTGTTTAAATAATTTTTTAATTTTTAATTTCTTCAGGCTAATTCGCATTTGGTTTTAAGGGTTGACTTCATCAGAACATTATTTGCAATCAAGAATGCATTCGCTTAGTGTTCGGCTTGCTTAGGTTTGACCATGTTTCACCGTATTTTAAATGTATTCTTGGAATGACGCTAACAGTACATTCTTCTGCACTTTCGTAAATATTTATTTATGTATAGAAAATAGTTTATTGTCGTGTGCCAGAGAAACTTCGTCAGAATATTAGCATCTTTTAGTCCAGTAGAATATGCATCTTTGTTGTGGCGGCTCGGTACATAAACCGAGATGTAAAATTTATTAAAATTCTCCGCGGCCAAAAACCTTAAAAAACTTTTATTCGGCATTGCAGAAAATTGAGTTAATTTATCTGATTTGAATTGTTATGGTGAATATTAATTTGTGGTAACATGTGTGGAAGTAGCGTCCACTTGCGTATACTCACGGTTAAGGCAACTTCCACATTTTTGTAAATACTGTTGCTTTGATCAGTGTGTACAATAACATTTTCAGAGTAAAACTGGTAGGTGAAGAAATTGTATTTTTGAATAGTAGGTAGGAATTTAGATAAAAACAATTTTGTGAGAAAATAAAATCGGTTCAGATTATAAGGCCAAAGGAAAACCTTCGCCAATAAATATAACAAAAATGAGAAACACTTTACTTTAATTTAATTAAGAGAAGCTAAATTAAATAATAACATTGAAGTAAGCCAAGGTGAGTAAAAGGAAAACGAACTGAAAAAAGAAAATTGAGAAAAGGGAAAACGAATTGAAGAACGAAAACACTTAACACACCGTTAACGTTTGTACTCCGAAACTCGGTCTTCGATTACTGCAAATAGTGACTACAATTCATTTGTACGTTCATTCTTGTACAAGCCTCCAATTTATGGAATAATCCGACCATGGAATGTAATATTCCACTAAAGGTTTCCTACGTATAAATTTGTACATCCTTTATGTTTTTATTTCTGACAACTTCATCAACGAACTGATTACTTCGAATTATAAAAACATTGTTGCTATCCGCGGCCTTATGGAAGCCGTCCTTTTATATGGGCTCGCGATAAATGAAAGTCAATATTAGAGTGTTGAGAATTAAGAAGCGCGACATAGCGGTAATATGGGCTCATTAAATCTAAAATTAGTACGGTGATATGCTGGTTAAATCATGATTTCACAGAGAATGTGCAGGTATTGAAATGTTAAATTCACTCAACAATTTAGAAGAGTTAAGAACTCCGTGAAGACAATCAAACGAAAAGACAGTTCTGGAGTTGAATCGCTCGGCATCTAAGTTAAGAGTTAAGGGTAACTAGCTGAATTCTGTCCAAATATGGGGGCAGAAAAAAGCTATCTTCCCAAACTTGCGTTCGGCAGCCTCGGTACGGTCATGAATTGGATACCAGACGTGGGTAGCGTAGTCTAGAATGGGTCTTAAAAAGACGCAATATAGCTCTACCACAACGTGTTGTACCTTCATGGAAAGGCAATAAGGACAATTTAACAAAATAAAAAAGAGTAGTATTAATTACATGACTTTCGAAAAAATGTGGGAAAATTTTAGGATAGACCAACATTGGTACCCTATTTAGAAATGACATTGAGACACATCGTGGGTTTTTGGCTAAGTTTGATCTTGCTGTGTTGAGTAGATCAAAAGATAAAAATACAATAATAATGTGCATACTGATTTTATGAATCACCCTATAACTCCCAAATGGTTAAGGCTGCCCCCTCCCCCCATTACTTAAAAATTTATGTGTCTCTAGATGAGATCTATCACCCCAATCATATTGGCATGGACGTCATGGGAAACGCCATATACATGCAATCTAAGGGTTCAAATAATTTCATATTTCGTACCCACATTTTTGGTTTTTGGGGACCTTAGTAGCAAAGTAAAAGCCTTTCGTCCAAGGCTGAGGTACTCTTTCTATGCAGTGGTGGTTTTCGTATCGATGATTCAGATGACGATAATGAAGAATTGTACATATTCTACTTGACATTATTTTTCTAACAAGTAAATGTTGTCGTTGTATGTACATTTATCGAAAAAATATTGGTTTTAAAGTGAACGTTCGTGAGAAGTGCTCTTTACGATTAAACACAAAATTTAACCCAAATCCAAATCTTTTAAACAAATGTAACATTCATTTTGGCTCGATCACTTTTAATTGTAGAATTTTAACTTTGAATTTAGCGACCTCAAAAACCTATGTGTACATAGTTTCCGATGCACATATGTTAGGCTACGACGGTGTCCAGGAAACGTGCCCTTTGTTGTTGTGAGCACGCACTGATTGCAACAAAAAGCACGAATCTCGGATACCGGACGGACCGGAGCCTAACATCTGTGGATCGGCCTTAAATCCGAATAGTTTTCAAAAACCTCATCGGCGACCGCAGCAATCTAAGTGTACCAAGTTTTGCTTACATCTAAAATTGTGTTATTAAATTAACCGAAATTATGATTTTTGAAATTTTGATTCCATATTCGTCTTTATCGACCTCACAAACTTCCAAGTTTTGGTTCATTTCGGATCGTGATTCCGACCACTGTGCGACATAAAAAACACTATGGCATAAACAATTAGACATGCCGATAAAAATCACAGTAAAATTCCCTTTTTTGCCATTTCGTATGGAATCCCAAAAACCTTGAACAATCAAAACGAAAGAAAAGTTTCTAAAAAATTTGCAATACCTACAAGAACCCATTGAATTTTCCCGGCGTCAATTTTCGTGAATTCCCTGACCCGACCGATCTCATCAGTGTTAATTCGATAATAAAAATTTAACACCTCGGTAGCAGCTCGAATCGGAAGTCAATTCGAGTTCGTGAGTTATAATGACAATAATTGAAGTGAATAATTTTGGCAACATGCAAACCTCGGAGGTGCGATAATCGATTGATATGCAAATCAGTCCTCTGCTATGGCGGTGCCAATCGAGGGTAGGAAAAAAACGGCAACGAGCCAGCAAATTGAAAATGTTACATTTCGCGATCCACTGCGACACTTTTCTGCAGGGCAGCCCTTGAATACCCGGAACATGATGTCTTTATTAGGAGCGCCATTGTGGGCTTCAATTGAATTTGTAAATTTCGCAGGTGTATTGTGTGTGTTTGACTTTCTTGAATGATTGAAGGAAAGAGCTCAATAAGTACGAGTTCCCTCGGCGGTATTCAAATTGACGGTGAGAATTGTCGAAATCTCTTTTGCTTTGATGAATGGCTCACACGTAGGCCCCGGGACGGATGATATGTTAGTTTTCTAAAGCCCGCCACACATGAAAGGACGAACGGATGTTAATTTGCATATCGAGGCGATGTTTTTTCTACACTTTCCTCTCTTGGGCTGCCTGCTGCCGACAAAAAATCTCACAATGATTTTGTTTTTACCCACCGGCAGTTGGATTGCTTTTTTTGTTACCTTAAAATTAATATTATTTCTTACCGGTTTTCCCGGCCCAGAGCAGTTTTTATCATTGTCATCCAAAGGTCCTGGGTCATACCCTTCATTGTTTTTTACAAATATGCAAATTCGTCATTTAAATGTTCCGGGACAAAGGGGAGAGATAATGTGATGTGAACTACAAAAAAACCAATCTGATAGAAACTGATACCCATTCTCCTCCGAGTGATGCTCAAATTGAAAGTAGACTTTGATAGGTACCGCCGAAAGTATTCTGCGGAAAGCATGGGAATTTTACTTGCTTGTTTCCTGCTCACACTCTACATGTTTGTGCTTTTATCAGATTTAACGTTAGTCTTAATTTTGGGCTGAAATTTTAAAACTATTTTTCAGGTTCTAATGCATTACCCTTAAGCATAGATTACAACGTTGGTCGTTTCGCATTGCTTAAAATATTTGAAGTGGGTAAATTGAAAGGGTCAGAACATTTTAATTATAAAATATGACAATCAAGTTTATTATATGTACAACAGTCAACTTTAATTTATAATTACACGCAATTACAAATAAATGTATGAAAACAAATTAAATAATGATGTTCGGAACGTTAGTTGTCTAGACTTAGAACGCTTTCGCGATAGAGATACATTTTGTCTGCAGCCCCATGAACACCCCTACTGTATTTCGAAAATTGCTTACCGTTTACACTGTAAACTTTAACAACGCACTCTGATTCAGATGCCTCTATTGATTTGGATTGCTGAATGCACAAACATAGAAAGCTTTGCGAATTCCTGCATTCTAAGTCTCTCGCCAAGGCTATATTGTACAGACGTGTAGCCAGGATGCACTTTGCTTGAATCTAAGTCGGCTAAAAATCGCATTTAGGCAGGAATGACTAAAATCCAAATGTATACAGCCCTTAAGCCCTCACCTGCACGTGTTCGGCACAAATGGCTTCCCTTCCGTAAACCATTTATCTAGTTGCCCAATGTATCTGCATATGGTTCGTCGGGCGACCTTTACTTGAAAGCAATTCAGACGTCCGTCAGGCAGAGGCCCGATTCTCCCCCCCGTAAGCCAAAGGTACAGCCAACTAAGCTTTGATGAGTAAACACCGGCTCGAACTTATAAAAGATACATCGAGGATAGATAGATTTTGGCAAATTTGCCAAATGGAAATCTCGACGGACAATGTGTTTGTTCCTGCCTGCGGAGAGCTTTGATGCACTCGCTGGAAATCTGGTTAACAAATGGTTTCTGTCTGGAGATTGCCCGGCGATGCCCCGCAACCATCGTCGGGCGGAAATCAATCAAAACAAGCTTTTCACTTCAATTGATTGCTGATTGGAAATGCAATACTAAGATTGCGCTCCCAGTGCTCCTCTTTAGACAACTCATCCTAAAGGCCACACTATTTGTGCGTGTCGGGGCAAGTAAATTCGGTTCAGAGATTATTTTGTAAACGTATTTCTTACAGGGTCCAGTGTGTAGTTGATTTTACTAAGAATCTGCCATTTACTGAATAGAAGTGAATTTAGTATTGGGGGTTTATGGTCTTGTCGCGGTCTCCGCTCACTCTGCACTTTTTATAATTTATTCCGATATTCCGATCCAAATGTAAGCACTTCACAATACTGATTATTGCCCTGAATTATGATATTTATTTAACTTTGGACGTAAATGACCTGAAATTAATTTTAGTTAAAATGTTGTTAAATTAATAAAGTTAGTTAGGTGCTACTCATGATAGATTTAAATATTGAATGATGGAAGTGTACGTGATGCACGTGATGGATGAGGCTCGATATATTTTTTTATGTTGCGATTAGCAATGATAGATATTGTATTGCACTCAGAGGATTAATGCATTGTAAAATTTAATACGTTTAATGTCAAATTAAAGATGACGATGATGAATAGAAAACGTTTTCATTTAACCTAACATGAAAACTGTTTTGATATGATGTAAAAGTAAACCCTTCTAACATATTAATAATTGTAACCATTTTCATTTTCCGCATTCATTATTATCGCATTCGAATTGAAGATGAGATGCTTTTGGTTCTAATAGGGTTCTTTTTTGGGATTGTAGATCAATAGTGAGAGCTGTAGACTATAATTCCAGAGGTCCCGGGTTCGAACCCCACATGAATGCCGTTAGTTTGCTTTTAAAATATCAGATTATATGTACCTATCTGTTACAACTTAACTAACAAGTAGGTATCACATGATGTATTGCTAGTGTGACAAGCTGGAAGTTCAAGCATCTCGGATGCAAATCCCATCGAGAACCACAGAAAAATCAGAAGACAAATCATCTTCGAAAACTATTAAAATCATATAATAAAAATGTTGAGATTCTTCCAATTCAAAATAGAAAGTCAATATAATTTCAAAGAGGAATCAGCAACCATAGAGTAGTATAAACTGCATCTGAAATAAAAATATTTGTTGCAAATTGAGAAAAAAGTTTAATTTTTTACGTAATTTTTTTTTCCTTTATTTGAAGCAAAACACAGATAGATGAATCAAAATAAGGTCTTGAGAACGTGACTTGGAAAATACAGAAAGAACATGGTTTGGAACTCACATGCAAAAATTCAAGTCAATCGCTTGTCAATTGAAAAAGTAGTAGTAGTAAAGAAAAACGGCCAGTACGCGTGCGCAATGTTCTCAGGATATGTATGATCTTATAGTTCATTCAAAGATTTACAATGTACCAAATTCTGAGAATTTTTGGATGGGATTGGCAACCAACCCAACTGTTCAATCTATTGAAATATGAAAAACTTATTCTATTTAAAATTGGAACTGCATGTAAAATTAAATAAGCTGTTATGTATGTATATTATTGTGATTTATGTATATGTTTACTTGATTTGTTTTATATTATTTTCCATACAATAGATACAGCGATGACTGTAATCTACTTTAAATTTGGTAATTCGTATTATTCCGAATTGGACCGTCAAGTACTGTTCACGCCCAGTGCTGCTTAACTTTATCATCGGACGGAAAGCAGTGAGGTAAAATCACAGACGTAAAGCAAGCATCTCTACCAACTCGATCTAATTAATCTCCATAGCTTTGCGATTAGCGTATTGAACTATCGCCCACAAGTAAAAAGTGATAGTTTTTGGGTATTATTTTAAGTAGGCAGTGTCTATTTGCACTCGATCATCCCGTGTACATTTTTTCTTACACGGATACACAGGTTTCTCGTAAAACTTCGGTATCGTCTGTTCGTGTCCGAGTTTCTCGAGTAAACAAAGCAAATGTAGTCAGTTTTTGCGCAATGAAATTGCTTAAATTTTCGCTGAAATTAGGAATGCTCGATGTGACGCAATGTTAGTATCGATGTGCACATGTAGCTAAGTATCGATGTTCGATTATCATCCAACTTTTAACATCGATGTTATACTGCAAAAGTACTAAATACTTTATTAAATATCTCGCAAATGGGACGAGCGCGAATTTTTTCAATAATTTTCGGTCGATTAGCTTTCACATTTAAGGGGCACCTCGTATCGGTGAGTACTCGAATAGACAGAGATAAGCAAAAGAATCGCAAAGCCAAGTTTAATGTCATAAGTCGCTTCGATTATTTGCTCGTAGCATCAAAGTCACGATGTTTGACATCGCCATCGCTCAACATTGATGTTTCGTGTCGCAAGGGACCGGCTGGCGGCTTAATTACCAATATAAGATTGTTTTCCTTAAATTCATTACGCTAAGGATAATATTGAAGTTTTTGTGATTTGCATCCCACGAATCTCTTTGGGATATTGTAATCGCTAGAAAAGGTCATCCATTTCATAAGGTGTTGCGCAATATGTTTACCCTTGCGCAATTGCACGGAATACAGGCAGATATAGTGCGATTTCATAAGAATTTTGATGGATCGCCGCAGCAGAAATTTCGATGTTGGGTCCAATTGCAAACGGTGTATCCCAGAATGCGCGTGGACGCACCTTACTATGCCGATCGATAAAGCCGCATAAGTGTTTGCACATCCAAATTCCGTCCCTACAAATCGCGCCCTGTATATTGGGTCGTCTGTTTAGAGTCGGCCTAAACCATCCCGATTGGCACACTTTTCCATAGCCGTTATAGATTCCTAATAAAACATCTTTTCTAGAAGAGGAACGTTTTCTGCGGGTGCGTCGAGGGTATTTTACTTGGGGACAGACGTATGCACTGCCTCATTTGACATAATGTTCTGTCGCAACGTGCGGCAGCAACCGAGCCGCAAACGCACCGGTCGTCTGCTATGACTTAAGATATCTCTCGTTTCCTAATTCAATAAACAATATGAAAAACTGTAGCCTTATCTACACAAAAGCAACAGTAATTTGCTTTGAGAAATTGAAAAGAGAGCCCAGCCCTAATTTCATGAATGCAACACAAGGGGCTAAGAGACGATTGAGAAAATCTTTCACATGCTCACCTTTCGTCATGGCTGATTTGCATACGACACAGACTTATTTCCTGCAAGAACGCAACATGGCTCCTTGGAGCGAACGTGGAAAAAGGGCAAGTCTAATAATTCCGAAGACAAACACGGCCCAGCGGATAAAAGAATCCAATAAAGAGCGATCGACGGGGCCCATGCTAATTTATGCGCAGAACATCCTTAAACAAAGCCCACGTCGACCGTGAGAAGGAACTGAGAAGGCCTCTGAATTAATTCAATCTCCGCACCGGGGCATTAGCCAGGTACACCGCATGTTACATCTGACAAAAATATGACAAAGTACGGCACCTCTCGGGCCAAAGAAGTTCTGGGAACAGGAAGACGGGGCATCACACGTGACTTCCAGGAAAAAGATCTCAAAGCCCTGTCAAGAGGGAAGTGTGCGACAGAACCGTCGCGTCGCCCTTATCCCCTTCGCCTGGTCTAATTATTCCATGCACAGTCGCGACCCACTCTTTGCCAGGTATTTGAATAAATTGTAATTATCCTTGTTATCATGTCATCCCACCGCGAAATGGGAGCACTGTGAGGCCCATTGTGCAAATTCGTAATTGGCAATCAAGCATTGTCAATAAGCCACTGTCGGATTTGCACAACAATGACAATGTCTGAGTCGCCAGTTTGTCATCTCGAGTGTCGCTCCTGATCAGGGGTTCGCGATCCCTCCAAATATAATTGAGATCGCAAAAATCATGCTCAGGTATTTGTCGCGTAAGTGGCTCATCGATTCCTTCATTGTGCAGTTGCGAGCACAAAACCGAAATCCTCTTTGTCGCACTGTCGATGCAAGGGCGCCGCTATTTGCAATTTGCCCTCCTTCAATTAGGTGACACACTCGGTCCCTCCCAGAGCGTGTCCTTTGTCGCCGATTGTATTGATCCCTTATCAGAGGCGAGTGTTGCAATATTGCTAACATCCCGCCCTACCTGAATGTCGTTGTGTACTACGTGCATAGCACGCGCTATCCATCTAATGGAATATCGGTGCCCAGCGGTAAGTGCTCGTATTTCAATCGCAAAAATATTTATCGGGTGACGTCGGACAGCCTGTGGGTTTGCATTTAATCGAGCGTTATTTATGGAAGCGATTTTTTAGCCGACCAACTGTTGCTGATGGAATGGACGCGGATTTCATAATAGCTTTTTAATCGAAATTTAATAAAGTAAACTCCATATCTGAACTTTAAGTGATTTTGGAAATTTTTGAATTTGTGGGAAGAGAAAAAATGTGAAAAATTAATGACATGTTACATTACTTGGCCAAAAAGTTCGATTATAATAATAAAATATTGATGTGTTCTAAAAATTTTATAAAAGCGTAAGTTAAACCAACTTTGTAGGAAGATATCAATTTTATTTGTCACAATGGATCTCTATAGAAATTTACATACATATGTATGTTGGTACTTCGTCCTCTTTAAAGGTTTTCATCTGATCGCAAAAATAGGAACCTACTTACATACACTGAGAGAAAAAAAAATGTGAAAGCAACTAACTTTTCATGGTTAAATCGTACCCAACAACAGTGTCCACCTACATTTTAAGAGCCTGAAAGCAGCACCTACATATATTTTTAAGGTGGTACTTTAGGGAGCCGTGCCCCATGAGTAAATCGGTCATGATCTTTAGTCCCAGCTTATTAAGCGCTAGAAATGTCATCATTCTCTGTTTATACATAGAGCGAAACCAGACTGCAAAATAGCTGACCTATAAGCCAACAGGATGAAATGTATTTTAAATTGTAGTCCTCACAGCGACAGTAAGAAAACTCTTGGTGTGCCTGGGCAGATCGGCGGCCCAAGCTTGGTATGTTAATAATAGTAGGAAAATCGTTTTTCATCTCATCTCTCATCTATGCTAGAGGAAAAATTTGAAAATATTTTATTAGATTTCAAAATTCTCTACAAACTTTTTCGTGAAACTAATACTTTTTAAGTCATAGCTCGGAAAAAAGTTAAAAATTAGGATCACAATTGGATGTTCGCATTTATCTCGTTTTGAGTTACTCGTAATAAAACATATATCCATACAAAGCTGCACAGCACAAAATTTGCATTGCTTTGAAGAATAACGTTTTTTCCTCCGATAAAAGGTTAAGCCTGTTGCGCATTATAAATGGCAAATGCTTCCGATTTCAGCCTGTTTGGGCGGAAAATCGATCGCAAAGCGTACCGAGTTGGTGGACAACATTTTCAGAAAAGGTTCACTATGCTCTGACAAACCAAAATAGCATGGTTTTCCTCCTGTTTCCTGATCCGTCGGCCCACCATCCCCAATTTCTGGCGGTCTGATGAGGGTGGTAAGTCTACCTATTTTCTTCTGAAAGTAGAGGACTTCACTTTTAGTTGAGCCCTATTCCATAATTCTAGTGAAAGTGGTTATTTTTAATCTAAAAAAAAACCAAGACTTTGTGGGTCCTGCAAAATTGTGGATTGATTTCTAAATATGAAAAACACCCCCCCCCCCGGATTTTGAGATAGAACAAAATGTTTTAAAATTTTTCCTCTACCATTGACGAGAGATTTACGAAAAACGAATTTCCTACTATTATTAACATACCAAGCTTGGGCCGCCGATCTGCCCAGGCACATCAGGATTTCACTTAATGTCGCTGTGAGTACGCCAATATGATGATACCTACTTCGGAGTTATGTTGTAGCAGATTCATATAATTTGACCTGTGAGAATGCAACACAATTTCATTAATTTGGTGCCGACTAGTAAACTTTAACACATGATTCTTTGAAATTCTGTCTGATTTAAGAGGAAAAACAATGTAAACAAATAATTGGTTATTATAATAGTGTCCGATAGTGTAGGTGCGATATTTGCATGGCCACATGCACTATTTTTTTATTAAATAAGACTTATTACTTTTTGTAAAATGAATTATGTATAATGAATATGAATTATAATATTTTTCTTTTTTTCATTTAGGTTTTATTAATACATATAATACTTATAAACACACTTCACGGTAGTACTTATATTATTATACCATGTCTGTATACATCGTTTACATCGTACAAGGTTGGGCAAAATTGAGTTTGACTAATGATTGAAAACTAACACTTACCTAAGTAATCATAACTAAATGACTAACGATTAATTAGTTTCAATCATGTGACTCACTAATGACTACTTAAGTTTCAATCTTAGTTACATATTTAGTCATGACTCAATTTTTCGATTAAAAGTCCGTTGTAGTTTGAAGGAAAACAAGGTGCTTTTATTTAAAAGTATCATAATTATTTGCAGTGAGTCAAAAAAAAAATCATATGCATGTACACAGCACCTACAATTTTTGCATATTGTTGAAATTAAAACTAAACTATTCCTACTTGTTTTTAGGTCAGTAACGGTTTTTTATAATTTAAATTGGTTTTCATTATAACTCTTTTTTCAAACATGTCGTCGGATTATTTGTGAGATTTTGGCAAATTTGTCATGGTTGCAAATATCCTTTCAACAGATGCAGATGGTGGCATGGGTGTATTATATTTTATAAATAAATTTTTAATAAACGGATATCGATGCAAAGAATCTGTCACGATTTTTGCCCACAAAAAAATTTTTCACAATTAAATCAGCTCTCCTTCTTTAGATCAAGTGAGAACAAGACAATGGATCCAATTTTGTGAAGGCTTTTGAAGTTTTTGAAGTGAATTGCATGAAATACGTACTCTGCGTGGATCCTGGACAGCAAGTTTATAGCGGAAATGAGTAGGTACGTGGTTACCAGTTCACATAAGAATTCGAGTTAAGCCACGAGCTACAGTACAGATCATGAATTCAATAAGGGAATCGAATTTGACTATATTGACCTCCAGTGGGCTGCCCTGATAGCAGATGCTCTACATATTCTCCAATAGGATGACTCATATTATTGAATTATTTTACCAAAAACTAGACGCACTCTCTTCTGACTTCTCACTAATTTCGCTAAGTGGCTATTTTAACCAAGAGTGAGCTAATTTAAGCATGATTGATATTAATCATTAGTTCATTTAGTATAACTAAGACTAACTTTTTCAATCATGATTATTTCAATTATGACTAATTAATTATGATTAAATGTTTAGTTAACTAATCAATCAAATTAGTGACACTACATTGCTGTTGTCTAAATTGTTGAAATAAATAAATGCAGTGGCTATTCTCACACTCCGTGTCGGTGTAATAACCATGTAATCCGGAGTGGACGGAATCCGTGTCCATAAATATGGTATATGGTATAAACAGGCAAATTTCAGTCCACAGATATTTTGTAAAGAGAAAATATTCAGTTTGTAGACATTTTGTAATTCTTTTTACGAATTGTGTTGTGCCGATGTGCGAATGTAAAAAGGGTGTGTAAGGTTTGTTGACAACCGTATACTTTCCGGTAATTCCGTCAAACTTCGTTTACTTCCATGTACACGGAGATTACACAGCCACGGATCGTACGAATAGACACTACCATAAATAAATTAATAATTATTATAGTCGTGGGCACACGAAAATTGGTAAAACTATTTTATTTCAGACACGCTCCTTTATGTTTGGATTTTTTATGGAGTACCTATAGTAAACATAACTTGTGAAAAAATCCCTTTTCATCGCAATCAGTTACGAAACCGTTGCCGTTTTCGTGGGTATATTCTTCGTATTGTGTGGAATATGTTCCCTCAGTATCATAGTTTAACGTCCACGGAAATTAGATCTCTTATGGAGGTATTGGAGTGGAGCCCAAATAGAAAAAGTAACTTGTGGATCGCAGCACATCGCCTGGAATGAAAGAAAAGTTGCTGCACTCACCTAGTGCTAATTTAATTAGGAGAAGTTAATATTTGCTACGCATTATCTACTTTTATTGTTACGCGCGTTGTTTTTCTTCCTCAATGAAATTATGGAAAAGTTTTCAACAGACAGCTAAGTGTTTAAAAATTTTTTTCTAACTCAAGAAATGCTGGAAATCTTTGGAGTTATAAAGGTATTATTCACCACGAATTTAGTTACGCGTCTGGATTGATTAGAGCAAAATCCCAGTAATTGAACTTTTGAACGAGTAGCCTCTATCAGTAAAACTCACATCGATAACTCATCAAGCCTAAAAGACATTCAGGAATCTTTAGAAACATTCCAACACTTTTCACCTCTTCAGTGGAGACGCTTCCAAAAATCCGATCCTACATAGTGGCTGCTCTGGTTATAAAACTAAGATGCTCCTCAATTTTCAATTTTCTAGATCCAGGGGTTGGGTCTGAGCGCTGATGTCCATTCTTTAAGTCATACGTATACATATGGATGTGGGTTACCTTTTATGGCATCTTTTGAAACGACTTCCGTTTAACGGGACAGAACCCTCAACGAACGAACAAAGTTCTCTTTTGACTAGCTAATGGTGCAAAGCTGCAGAGGACTGAATGTCTGAGTGCGATTATGGGGGGAAGGACCTCATGTATTGTAATTCGCCCGTAGCTTCTCAACGGAAAACGTGCCCATCGCTCCTGGTTCTCCTTCCCTATTTTCAATCAATTTTTTTAACAAACTTAAGTGGCACCTGGCAGCAGATCCTTTTAAACTAAATGTTGTATTGATTTTCAATTAGATGATGGGAACGGTGGACCGAGCGAAGGTGGTTTAGAGAGGAGCCCGTGGAGGGGCGCCATCTCGTTAGGGCTCTGTACACAGCACAACACTCCGAGGTGTTCGGGGTATCACGTGCGAAGAGAAGGCTTCACCTTAGGACGAATCCAAGGACACTGTGAAGCATTAACCACCATCCTTCCCAGCGAACAAGTTGAGCGCAACTTGTTTGTCCGCCATTTGAATTGATTGCGCCATTTGTGTGTTTCCCTGCTTTCTTCCTTTGCCAAACGACAGCAACAATCACCGCGGAATGTGAGGGGCCAACGCACAGAGGGTGAGACCGGGATGGTGTGGCGGGTATTTCGTTGATTTTCATATAAATCGAATTTCCTTAATTTTATTCCCTCCGTCATCATTGTCGCTGCCGCTGGGCGGAGAGAAGCAGAACGCGACGCATCAGCCGCGTAGATAGGGCAAAAACGACTTATTTACGGCCTCGTAAAGAGCCCTAAAATGTAAGAAATGTGCGTGCCTGGCGGGCCATATACAAAAAAAAAACACGCACTCAAACGAGCGCGCCTGGGAACACTTTGAAGTTCGGAAGGAAAAGGTGTGGCTTAGAGAAACCCTCGTCTTATCCTGAGCTGTCAGAATCAGGATAACGCGATATGCTCAGGGAGAAGAAAAATGAAAGAAGGAAAAAATCGACACGGGCCCTCGCCCGGCACACTATTCCTCCCTTTCAACTTCGCCTTACGCCACCCTGGTGGATTCGCTCGACGGTGGGAGACAATGGGCGCAAACAAACAGGAGAGCAAAAATTGTTGTGGAGTGGGGCGCCGTTGCCTAGTTAGGCTATCCGTCACGAGGTGGACAAGGAGCTATCGGAATCGCGATGACGTCATCGTTCCTTATAAGAACTTTTCTAATTGAATTTCCCGGCGAGGAAAACTCCTGTCTGGCTAAATCGTCTTATTGTTTCTGCTGGCTAGCGACAAAAGCTCCCCCAAATGAAGAAATCTAATTACCGTAATGAGTGAATCCCCGGGCAAGATTAGGGGGAATTTGCGGCGTGTTGTCATGGAAAGAAGATTTTAATTGGGGCACAAGATCTGTCGGGAAAATTACATTTCTCGCTCGAAGACCTCGCCCGCAAATTAATTAATGAAAGGAAAACACTTGACTGCCGCGCTAAATTTCAGATAATTTGGTGTGGCTGATATCATAATTAGGGGTAAAGAAAGCGACTAATTGGCGTGAACGAGCCTGAGGAGTGGAGTAAGGAGCTCGCGGGAATTCGGGGGTGGTAATTTGCGGTCGCCTTCGATTGTTTACTTTTCACAAAAACTTTTTTGGTTTTTGATGGAAAGCGTGCTAAGTGATACTGAAAACCTCTTAAAGGAGCGGAAAAATGATGAACGGCTCGGCTCACGCTTCACGCAGTTGTTTCATTTCTTTTTGGATATCCTTATTTGTAATTTATGCTATTAATCTTTCGGAGAGTGTTTTCGAAATAGCTTGCGCGAGGTACATAACCCAAAGCTATTCCGAAATACCCAAATTAGATCAACATTGAAATTTTTGAAATATTAAAAAAAAACAATTTTACCAATTTTTGGATTACAATAAATTGAGGGTAAAGTATGTTCGAGATGAAGTTTTTGAACAAAAATTGTTGATAAAAATAAGGCGTCTTAAGAGATTATTTAAAAAAAAATAGAAGATGAAAATTTGTCGTTCCGATCTCTTACCTTTCAGAAGAATTACCCAGAATTCAGAATGCATGTGTATCTACATATATTTTGATGTTTTTGTAAAATATTTCGGCGTTTAAAAAAACTAAAGACAATTATTTAGTTAATCCGGAATCAAAATAAAAATATATTTAGTACCTACTGATAAATATAGCAGTGCTTCATACTTTGTAACATAAACGTTTATCGGAAGTAACGTAGTAGGGATTCATTTTCTTCATTGCATGTCTTCTATGGAAATGTTTTCCTTTAATTCTGTTTTGCATCACTGTTTGTTTACGGGCTGGGGTGTTTTTTTGCTTTTTGTGAATAAATTTTGAAGGCCAAAAAACAATTTACTCGAGGAACTTAATAAAGTCAAAATGTTTTGCAACAACAGTTTATAACTTATATCATGTAAAGCTAGGGACTTGATGACATGATATCTCAAGACTAGTTTGTCTAGTTTGAAAACTAAACACTTTATAGAAATTTTTAGAGGAAAGGATGTACAAATTAAATTTAATTGTTATTATACAGAGTACATACTAGATAATCTGAACACTGGTGATAGGGCACCTTATTGGCTATCAAATGAGCACAATATATTCTTGGAAAGTTTCACGGTTTTCGAGCTATTCGTTTTTATTTTTTTCTGAAAATTTCAACCTTATATCAGTAGTCTGCACACCATTTGCACAAATGATGATATTTTTGCGTTGCGTTGCCTTGTTTATTGTATATGATTTATTATTTAGGAGTTGTGTCATCAGATAAATTCTAGAGGTTTTCAGTAGGTACCTACTAATTGTGTTTTTTCAGAAAAATTTTATTAGTGATTATATTGGTTATCCACATTTTAGGGGAGATTGTTCTTCTCCCGGCCTAAATTTTTGGGAACGGTGTTCAAAACATTTTGCTGCGGTAATTAACGGAAAAATAATGAAAAAATTCTATCTCGACCCGTTTTCGAGATATAGGGCAAAATAGTTAATACTTGAGAAGTATGTATATATATATATATATATATGTAAATATGTTACATGCCTTCGTTTTAGGCCTACAGGTAGCCACCTGCAAGCTGTTATTGCGATAGGACCAAGACCCCGGATCTTGACATGTTCTAAAAATAAAAATAATCGGGACGAATGTAAATTGATCCAGGGTAAAGTTACGGACGTGACCCAATTAATGTATCTCGCAAATTGGCATCGAATGAAGCCAACTTCAAGTGTATTTTGACAGTGCTACTTAGAATTTTGCAATTTTGGAAGCAAATTTCTGATAATTGCATAATTTTAATGCAATTATGGAAATTTGCTTCCATCAAACGTAGAGAAACGTAGAGTAAATACGCACGCGAGTGTGTGCAAGAAGTGGAAGTGCAGTGAAAGTATTTTGGGCGGTTTTTAAAACATTTTGCTGTGCAATAGTTAATACTTCTCAAGTATTAACTATTTTGCCCTATATCTCGAAAACGGGTCGAGATAGAATTTTTTCATTATTTTTCCGTTAATTACCGCAGCAAAATGTTTCGAACCCCGTTCCCAAAAATTTAGGCCGGGAGAAGAACAATCGTGCCACATTTTATTTCCATATTAACAAAATAATGGACTAATAACACTAGCAACAGTGAAATGGTATTTCAAATATTTTCAACTTATTATTACTTTTCTGACTATGCTGATTACAGATTTGAATATATATGTTCATGTTCGGGTATTCACGATCCGTGATATCTAAGAAATTTTACGGTTTTATACTTTACTGTCGTTAGTTGCACACTTAAGGAGCTGTAGGGGAATTGTCAGAAATGTGCAACTAACATTCACCCCAAATGACGTCTATCGCTCGGACGTCTAAGTTCGGTATAATAATAAGATGAAACGCTTTCATTATTATTTTTGTGGAAAAAATTAAAACAAAATCGTTTTCTCAAACACTGAAACTAATTTTTCTTTTTCTTAATATTTTTCGTATTCGGTTCATCAAAATCAATAAGAAAGGTTGCTTCGCACAATGAATACCATTTCAAAGTCAAAATTTCTTCTCTAGTGTAATGTGCCCAAAAGTGCGTTAATTCAGATGGAACATGTTCACACTTCGGTAAAATTTAGGTCAGTTGGAAAGACTAAAATCCTAGATAGTAGGTACTTCAATTTTGTGAAAATAAATGTTTCCAAGTTATTAGTTTCCCGAATTGAAAGGTCAGGTACACCCAATTTGGAAAATATATACAATTTTAATTGCACAAAGTTTTATCTCATGTAATGTGATCATACCTACAAGTAATAATCCTAGAAACATAACGATACACCAAATATCAGTTTTCTACCTTACGCAGTTTTGCTTTAAAAAAATTATGAAATTGCAAATTTTTGTACCCAAAAATTAAGTTAACCCCCTTAGGCGCATGAGTCACAGAGACACCGGAAGCATGGGAGCCACAGAGAAATTAAACAAACGCAATTATAATAAAAGGCCCTGTTCAAAAAGGCAAAATTCATTGCGATTTTATGCAGATTAACTTATTGTCTGACTCCGGAATCCCTTTCGAGAGTGAGAGACAAAATAAATGCCGCTGTGAATAGAACTGCATGTTTATGGTGTGCGATAGTGCATTGTCGTGACGCAATTAAATGCAAAGGACCCTTCACTCTCCAAATACCCAGTCTAAACCTATGAAATCTGCAACAATGCATATTTTACACCTCGCAAATTACCATAAGCAGCCCTTGCTATTTAAAGGCACGCAGGCCACAACATGCCCTAATCCTTTCCCTTTCGGGCATGCAAAAATTTCAACTGTTGCAAATCATTTGGCATTCCAAAATCCTTTTGAGGCTCTTTTAATGTGGTGTTTGCTTGTTAGGCTTCGAATAAACACCTCTTCCGGAATTGACTGTGTACCTGACTGTGGGAAAACTTTTGAACCCCTCTATTTAGGAAATGCTAATTTCATTCAGTTGCATTTAATTACCTTTTTTATGCGGAAGTACATACGGAACATGTTTCCAACAGGTTTTTATACTTTGTAAAGTATTTGGTTACCTTCATAGTTTTTGCAAGCTCCTGGCAAGTGATACTTTGAAGCTCAACAGTTTTGAAAGTAAACTTACATATAAGAGCTTTAAAATTTTAACGTCAGCTTATAAAGGTGTTCTGAAAATCAATAAAGTTTAATATAAAAATACCCTAATGAAGTTTTCAATAAATGGTTAAAATATCAGTATATTCCTTCAGCATCCAGGTTGTTCAGTGTGATGGTTCCTCAGGCTTTAATTTTTTTACGTGGGAAAATCTTTTATTAAACAAATAAGGAGGCTGGATCGAAAACTAAAAAAACGGGAGAATTAATTCAAATCTCGCTAGATGATAGTTTAGCTTCATATAAATCAATTACAAAAAAAAAAGCTTGTCACCGGCCAAATAGAAGAGAAAAATCAAACTAAAGTTTATTAAGGGGTTATTACCAGCTTAATTAAACTCGAACTGTTTTCATCCGATTGACTTCTAATTTTAACTGGACCTTTATTATTAAATTATCTAACGAAGTACACACGATTATAGCGATTGTATATCAGGAAAAAAAGTTATGAGCCATTTAGTTCGAGTTTTTTCGTCGAAAAAAACGGGTTCAAACAACTGCCATTTCGCGAAAAAGATATTTTCATTATCTAAATGATAATGATTATTCTTGTGTGATTGGATTTTGCCAAGGCTATCGACTCTGCGGATCATAATGTTCTGTTGACTAAAGTCGCGTTTCGTTTTGGCTTCTCTCCAATATCGCTTGACTCGATAAAAAACTATATTGTTAATCGTTATCAATGTATTCAGATTGGTAAAGGCATAAAATGTTTGGGGGTACCGCAGGGATTGATTTTGGGCCCACTTTTATTTTCAATGTATTATTATTTACATTTACGATCTTAATTGCCTAGACCTTTCGATGTATAATATATTAACGATCTTGATTGCCTTTGACCTTTCGATGTACATTAACGATCTTAATAGCCTGGACCAAGCGTAATCAAATATGTTGATGTTGTACAAATCTATCTAACTGCTCCTAGGATCTCTCTCTGTGAATGCTATTCGGGACGTACATCGGGACCTAGTATTTATTGAAGCATCTGACCTAATGCCGATTATTCTAAATGATGTTATTGTGCCGTTTACAAATAAAGTTATAAGCTTGGATGTAATATTTAATTCAACTTTGTCCTGGTCTGACCACGTTGGAAATCTATCTATGGAATTATTAGACAATGGTGGAATTCCTGTCGTGATTTAAGCTCAGGGGTCCGGAAGCATCTTGTCAAAACTAATATCGTGTTACTCATAAACTGCTCCGATTGCCAGTACTCGTATCTGGATTCCGAATTTCCAACCAGACTGCACAATTCTTATAAAACTTGTATCCGTCTTGTATATATGTAGATTGAGCCGGTTTGATGATGTCTCACCCTTCTCAAGGAACATATTCGATTTGATTCTGGAAGATCATTTCACAATTCGTAAGTGTACTTACTTGTTTCGGATTATAACTAGGAAAGGGTATCCGTTTTTGTTGAACAGATATGATACTTAAATTCAACCAGAACCCGAAACATAGTAGTTTCGCGTTTCAAGTATAGGCAGTCGAACTCATTTTTTGTTTGTGCAACTAAATTTTGGGAAGCCCTGCCGACCCAATGTAAAAAAACTGCCAAAACTGAAAGCCAATTTACGCGGATGTATCGTGACTTACATATGTACATACAGATGTACATATAGATGATTATTTTGACGATGTGTCACCATTCTCGGTTTATTATTTGTATTTATATATATCAGGCTGTTTGTTAGTTTTTTAGTACTTTGTTCATTAATAAAATTGTATTTTTTTTTTAAATATATTCTTTAATGTAATTTAATTCTTGTAAATTTTAGCACTATTATGTGTAAATTTTAAATTAAGTAGTTTATGTATTCTCTTCCTCTTTTTCCAAAAATAATACCAGAACTTTGTATTTATAGTGTACATTCTAACGGTAGGCCTTTGTACTGCATTTATTAAATATATTATTATTATTATTAAATTAAACAGTTCGCAAAAAAATTTCTAAAAGCTTTTCAATTGAAATGTTATTAAATTAATGAAAATAGAAGTCAAGACGAACATACTTATACATTTTGTATAATACAATTTGTTTGACGAAGCAGAATTAGAATTAAAATTTATCACATGTTTTAGCAACCGCAGAGAAAGAACGCTGTCATATTCCCGGACCCAAGTTTTCAATTCTCCATAAAAAAAAGATTCTTATCAGTTACCTTTTCCTTTCCTTTCTCAATTGCTTTACTCAACTAACTGATCGACCACATAACAATGAAGCGTATTTCCTTCATCTTAAATGGAAGTCAAAGAAAGGTGACAGTTCCTCATCTTAAGGTTGAGTGACAACAGCTCCTTAAGCAGCATATGTCACTCGCACGCCCAGTTCCTTTGGTCATCAAAACTAGTTTTTATGACAACTTAACCCACTCTCTCACCGAAGGGTTGAAGCGACGACAACATGTGGCTCCAGTACCCCGGCGCTCCTTGGTCCTTTAATAAATTCGATTTTAATGAAATATCTCAAAAGTCACTTCTCCATAAAAAAGGAATCAGGAAAAGTGAGACAGGTCCGGAAAAATGTTTCAGCCGCACCGTCAAATGTCCTTTTAATTTGAATTGTATAAAGCGGACGGTTCCTGTTAATGGGGACCTGCAGCCAACGTATAATTATTTTGCCATTAAATTTTAGTTGGATCTGCGCCCGTAGACGGCTTTATGTTTTTTGTGTTGTGGATATTCAGTGGGCACTGAATTTTTGTTGCAGCGGGTTGCTCATGACCAAATATCTCGGCATACATATATCTGCCTACTCACATGGGTGCGTCTGCAATTCCAAAGAGTTTTTCAAAGGGACGAGTGGGAACAGTTTGGAGATTTTTAATTTCTCAATGTCGTGGTATGCCTAAAGGCGAAAATCTGGACCGACTTTGCGTTAACGATATTTGGAAATTTTTAATGAGAAATCTCTGCTTTCGCCGTCGTTAGTCTCTGAAATTAAATTAAGTCCTTTGCAGGAAAAAGACAGATGCTCTCTAGTCGACTTTCAGATTTTAATTTATGCAATCTGTAGTCGCGGCGAGGATCCTGATGTGCATGTGTGTGTGTGATTCTCATGAGCCGTGCGTACCCCTTCTGTGCAGGACTGCAACAACTCGACTTTGCACCTTTGTTGGACGTGTCATGTTTATACTTCATTTCCAGGGGATGAGAGTGATATTTTTCCATTGTAATTTTAATTAGATTTAATTTCAGTCCTTTTACCCGCGTCTATTCTGGCCGAATGCATTAAATCCTCGAGGCTCTAAGGGTCGATACAAAAAATGTCCCGAAACTTACTTAGTTTTAATTTGTGATCGTGATCGAACGCAATGCCGGTATTAATTTCGGTTATTCGATACGTTTTTGTGACTAATTGAGAGTTGTTTGAAATCTTGATGCATGTACATAGTTCTACAAATTCTGTTTAATTAAAAAAGATTAATAAATGGATTTTAAGTGTCACTTTGGTGATTTCTTCTACTTCGGATAAAAATAATAATAGTGAGTGTATCACTATAGTGATAGTGAGTGTCACTTTAGTGATTTCTTTTCCCTTAGTTTGAAAAATTTAAAATAGCACGTTGATTCTTATTTATTTTATAATAGCCTCTCTCGGGTACACTTTACGCTAGAAGTTTTCTTCCAGCGTTAATTATTATTCGTCTGTTTACTTTACAAATTATATGTACATACATAGTAATCCAGTCGGCAGATTGGCTTTCTCGAACCGCAGCGGAGATTTTATTTGGAATGTCTCCGGAAGGATGTTTGGAATGAGAAACTCGATATGCATCTGTGCTAGACTCAGGAAAAATCTTAAAATGAAACAACTTACGTCTTTGGCCCTCTTTTTCTACCTTTTCGTCCGAATATCTCGGTAAGTATCGTATTTACGTTGAGAATGAATATATCGGAATATGTTTTTGCAATTTGGTGAAACACATTTTTCCCGACACAAGAGTAAAAATTTGCGAAAAAATAGTTGGAAAATTGCCATTTGGAAACTTGCTCAATAGAAACCAAAGAAAACGTTTGATGCTTCTGAAACTATAGCTCGAGGAATTTAAAGTTATTATAAAAACAATGCCATAAAGCAAAGCACGATACCTGTTTTTCGGTTTTGCACAATATTTTTGCAATTTAGCATTTTCGAAAATTTGTGCATATCGTAATTCTCAACCTAGATAAACTTCCGGAGATATTCCAAAATAAATATACGCTTCCGCTTAGAAAAGCCATTAAAATACAGATCCCGCCTGGACTATAGATAATTATAACATATATATTAGTAAGAATGCTCATGTTACAATTTAAAAGTGGTACTCCTATACCGAGAATCATGCCTCTGAATATATGTTTATCATAAGCAAATATTTCTGAAATGACTGAAAATGTCAAATAGTTGTATAGCTTGATTGTCCGTACATTTTGGAGTTGGGTTTGTCGAGTGTTTGGAATGGTAATTCGTAGGAAAACAAGTGCGTTAACCATTTTTGTAGGAAATTGCTAAATCTACTACATTGGTATGAAATATTTTTACACTTATTTACACTCTTTACACATTTACCGTTTATGAGAACTACAGGAAACAATTTTACCACACACATTTCATTTGTAATGATGTATTTAAGGCCTTAAACAATTTTCAGCACTGTGGGAATTGTGCCTATGTCGACAGGACTATATTAGTTTTAAAAAATATTTTTCAATAAGTACCAGAACTTGTGAATTCAATATCGGTATTTTTTTATGACATTAACTTTTTTAGGAAAATTTTAGCTTGCTTTTGTTCTGGACACACTTCACATTTCCCATAACGAAAAAAATATTTTGAGGGTGACACCTACGAGCCTAATGATTGGCATCATTATTTTTTTCGGAAATTTTTTTATGCATTACATATTTACTAATTTTTCTATTTTCTAAATCTCGATTGAGTTTCATGATTTATAGTGCTTTCGAACTTAGGTATGATACAATTACCATTATAGCAATTTATTTTACGGGTTTCGTATTTTATTTTAAAAAAACGTGTTAAACATTTAAAAGCTCTAAACTGTTCATTCATATTTTCTCTATCTCTTATTGTTATTACCAAAATGTATATGATTCAACAAATCAACAAAATCTTTGACAACATCTGCAATGAGGATGACCCTTACACGTTGTATCTACTTTATGGCACGTTCTCTCATAAATAGCTTGATGAGTTTCTCTTTGAAGCATGGTATCTGCATACTAGTATATTATTCCCCTGGAGACTTCAATACATATAAACAATTTTCTCATATACGAAATTTTTTTTTATTTGTTGGTGTTACTAATTCCCTCAATTTTGTATTTCTGTGGGGGTAACTCCTTCCAAGTATCCCGATGTTTTCTTAAGAATCTGTGTCAATCCTAGAGACAACTTGAGAAGACTGTTTTGTTTGTGTGGTGTTTAAAACAAACTCAAATAGTCTTAAATATTTAAACCTTTTTAAAAACACTTGCGCTTGCTAGTTGTCCTTTCTTTTGATTACTCATGCATTCTCAAAATTGGGGTGCAAAAACCAAATTGAGGGACTGCCCCAAACTAAATGTGGAGCCCGATTTGTATAATAATATGCGCAAAAATAGAAGAAAACTAGTTATTTATAATTTTTTGAATTAATTTCGAGTTACCTCGCAAGCGAGCAAAGAGATATCTCAGTCCAAGGCTGGTTAAACGGTGATTATATGGAGTGACGAAAACTCCCTTAAAAAAGATGCCATGTTTTCGCAAAAGAATCCATTTTGTAACAGTGAAAATATAGCAACGATTGTGCCTTGACACTCACAGATGCTTGCGTAGTGGCCCAGCCCCACAAAAATTAAAGTTTTTTTTTGCTGTAGTGTCAACGCTGACCTGAGCAAAATGTTATATGTTCCGCTGCTTCAAGCTTAAAACTATAAAACGCTTGAAATACGTTTACAATCTCGGCAATAATTATTATTTAGTTAAAAAATTTACGGAACAAAGCTCACAAAGCAAATTGTAATCAAACAAATTCTCCCATATGGCATTCTTCCCTAGAGAGTTACGGTCCAATATGCAAATTCACCTCATATATTTACTGCTGGTTTTATTTCCTGTCAACCCGTTCTAAAATATTCAAATTTTCTAATATTTCCCAGTCAAAAGAGCGCGTCGTAAGTTTTTTATCAATTCGCCTCACCTCAAGGATTAAATGAAATAAATAAAATCCGAATCGCACCGCAAGAGGAGAGGAATGAGGTGCGCGTGATTCCCGGTGACTGTTTACGGAAAAAAAAGGAACACTTCCGCCTGGATACCTGGCCCATCCGAAGCCCAGCAAGGATTTCAAAGATTGAAGTTTTTTGCTCACCATAGTCGATTTGGTTATGTTTTTGCCGACGCCGCCGGTTTTTGGGTGTTGTTGTTGCCCCGACATGCTTAAATTTTAAATTTGAGATGCAAATCATTCTACCCCTTTTCTGCCGCTTTAAAACAGTTTAAAAGGGTCGGCACTGTCATGAAGGATTTTGTAGACTCATCATATATACATATAAAGAGGTTCTTGGCTGTATGGGAACATCCTGAGAACCGGTCACATATTCTCGGATTTGGAAATGGTGGTCCAGCGCAAAAGGGGTAAATGTACTCATCTTCCTAAGGTCAGTATCAGATTGGGCACAGAGTGTGGCCCAGTATAATTCAGGTCGACAAATAAGGAGAAATTAGTTCAGATTGCTGCTCTTAAAGGTGCAAAGTGCAAAGCCCTTTTGGGTGAGAGGACCGGGTAAAAAGGACAATTGGAAATCTAAGCGAGTTTTTGACCAGTGACTAATTAAGTGAAATACAGTGACTAATTAGTGGATGTTTTTATTTTGCCATGTTTCTTTAGCGTTTCCAACGGAATTTTGGCTTCAGCTCAGGAAAAGGATTTACATTTACCCAAAGGATAATCACTAGTAAATATTCCGCTTTATAAATAATTTGTTTTACTTTTCATTTGACTAATAGTTCACTTTAATTGGTAACTTCATGAGCGTTCAAGAATTGTTACATACAGATGTAAGTGTAAACTCGCTTTATACTTCTTTGATATAATTGTTTTAATCATTACAAACACCTTCAGACCCTATTTTATAATCAAATATGTCTGACCGGTTTACGCGCAGAGAGGACAGAGATGTACATAGGTTCAAAGGGTCACAACCTCCTTTTGGCACTATTGATATTTTTCTAGTTCAAATTCACTGTCCTCGAAGCTCTGATGTGCTAAAACTAATTATTCTTTTTAAACAAAAAGATATTCTGAAAATTCTGGAGTTGCTATTATGTGACTAACGTAACAGTATTTACCAACGCGTTATAAAATATAAATATTCAGAGAACCTACAAAAATCTTCACCAAACATTAGATATCCAAGTTATATTTAGTTCTGAACCATTTCCTTTTAATAAATTCAAAGGGGGGTGTAAGGGTTTGCACTTTTGAAAAACCGGTTATTTTGTTACTTTTCTTATAGTTAAACATTTCAAGAATATAGTCCCAAAATTAGACGTCGATCAGAGTAAAACACTCGGAGTTATTGACTAGTTAGTCTCCTCTCCTTTAAAACTATCAGAAAGGCAGCGCTCAGCTGGTGAACAGGTATACAGTTTATTGACTTGGCGATCGTTCTAGCCCATTGTTCTGTTTCGAGAAATTTCTATTTAGTAAAGACTCAGTGATTTTATTATTTCGTCAAGATATTTCCTGTTAAAAATGCCGAAAATATCTAAAGTTTCGAGAGATGACCGAACGGTACAAGAACTTATTTGTGCAGAATGAATAAAAGGCGTAATCCAAAAAAACAAAACGAGAATGAAGCTTATACGAAAAGTGCATCATCAAAAAAAATAAAGTTGAATACCAGTGCGAGCGTGCCGGAAGACGTTGAAAAACATTATAGAATCATCAATTTGTTGCTTCTTTTCTCAACCATTTCAAGTTTGATCTAATGTGCTCAGTGTGATTGTTCCAGTTCAGTTCAAAAGTTGCAAAATAGAAGGGATTGGCTTTCAAATCCGCGTAAAATGTGCCAAATGCGATCCACACTACATACCGTTGAGTGAGAAAACTGGTCATCGCTACGAAATCAACACTCGATTTGCTTTCGTGATGCGTACGAGTACATTAGGTTTGGGTTTAGCAGGCTGCAATAAGTTTTGCGGTCTAATGGACATTGCAAGTAATTTTTTATTCAAACCGTCTTATTTGGATACTAGGGAGTCGATTTGCTCCTACGTCAAAACGACTGCTGAAAAATTTCTCCGTTCCGCCGCAGATGAAGAAAAACAGAAAACAAGTGCAAATTCGGAGTCTGATATTTTAACCGTTTCTGGCGATGGCACGTGGCAGAAGCAAGCCTTCAGCTCCATGTCTGGCGTCACATCATTGATTGGTTATTGGACTGGAAAAGTTATTAATATTTTCATAAGTAGTTTGCATTGTCAGCTTTGCAAATTATGGGAAAAAAAGTTGAATACTGCTGAATTTGAGGCTTACTCCTCAGTCATCGAAATGTTTCGCCGCTCAGAGGAAAAGTATGGAGCAAAGATCAGCAACTATGTCGGAGACGGCGACAGCAAAACTTGTGACAATTTAGTACAAACGAAACCTTAGGGTGAAAATTTCACTATAAATAAAAAAGAGAATGGGAAGACGTCTACGTGATATGGTAAAAAATACTACTGAAGATAAAGTTGTGAAAACAGGAAAAAATGCAGGTAGAGCACGGAAAACTAAAGTACTCGGCGGCAAAAGAAAACTATTTTCCAGTTAGTCATCATCGATAATTTGAGTCGATACTACGGAGCAGCAATAAGGTATAATTGTGATTCGGTAGGAAAAATGAAAAATTCCATCTGGGCAACGTACTTACTACCGCCAGCAGTCCACAGACTATAACCCTCAACACCATAAGTGCCCGAGCGGCGAGAACTCGTGGTGTCCGTATCAAAAAGCTATGACCACAACAGGAGTGGAAAATTTTAAACACAATTACATTCCACTTCCAGAAGATGTTATACAAGCGATCAAACCCATTTACGAAGATCTGAGTAAGGATGAACTTCTGGAAAGGTACTTTCAACGAAGATGCTGATGCTTTTCTCACCTTTCTGTCAGGTATGAATGCCAGCGTTGGGCCGAACGCTCATGAATACGCAAGATTGGAGGACGGCTGTCGCATCAACAGGGCCGAGATACAAGCTCAGCAGCAGAGCAAAGAAGGTGTCGACAGATTCATACTCTTGGGTTGTTGATATTTTTTCTTGCACTTTAATAAAAGTCAAAAGAAGTTATTTTTGATTCCACGAAACTTTTAAGCGACCTAAGAGATTTGATGGCCGTATTGAGAACAATTTTAAATCCTTGCAAATACTGGTTGCGTCAAATCGTTTCAGAATTAGCGACCAAAATAGTGTGCAAATTGTTCTTTCCTATTCTTTGGTAAACGTTTGAGTTTGAACACCATTACTCCAACAGGACCAGCGAGTTGTATTGAGGTTTTTACTTTTAGGCGTAATTTGCCTTTTCGTATTTGCTTTGGAAAGTTTTTCATTGAGAATTTTAAGGCTAAGTATTCTTCTTCGAACGAGCATTCTTGAAACAGGTTTTTATCACAATTGTTCAACCTCCCTGATTCGTTTTTCACCCAATGATCAGTCATGGCGATGGCATTCGTAAAGGAAAGCGTCCTTTTAAATATCCTAAAATACAGAATTTAGTCTAAAACCGTATCTCTGGAGATAGACACCCCCCAAGACAATTCATAGCTCAACGTTGGCACAATTGCATTCTCGATAAAAGAGGTCTTAACGACTAATCTAAAAAAATCAAAGCAACACCCGAAAATACAAAATGTTTAATCGAAATGCAAATTAACTCATGCTAATTCAAATTCAAAATGTGTGCCAAGAAATAATATTCGTCATGCTACATCTGGCACTCCTAAATTACTACATTCCGTATTAAAAACTTGGAGCGCCAATAAGAATTCAAAATTGTTCAAGATGCTAGTAAATCAGTGCAGTGGTGATAACTCAAACTGTTCATGAGTGGGATCTGAAATTAGCCAAAAAATAACTCTCACTCAACAATATGTAACTTTGAAATTTTCTAATTACGAAAAATTAAAATAATTCTAATTTGGATATGATTAATAGTAGTTTTCAATAACTGTTTCTTTTAAGGAATTATTGCTTACAGTGTTGCATGCTCCTACATATAGCAGTCATTGTCTATGATGTTATGTACATATGCCATGAACATGAACCTAATTCACCAATGTTTGTTCTTGTTGACAGCAAGACAGAGTGATTCTAACTTTTATGAAAATAAATAATCAGGTCAGTTTTGCAATAATTATGTGTTTGATGACTTTTAATGAATGAGCGAATAAATAAGAACTTTTCCCGATTACAGTTTGCCGTCAGAACATTAGAACATTTGCGCGCTCTTTATCATATACAAAAAAATAAATTAATAGGTTACAGCTTCAACTTTCCAAAAGGTCAAAGAATAAGGCTCCGAAAGTAATTTTTTTTCCGCCGACCGACGGCAAAATTTATTCGCCTAAATCAGTAAATGTCTTTTGAACCTATTGGAATAATGTCAGGCTGATTAAAAAAAACTGGTACATCTGGCACAGTGAAAGTAATATATACTTGCCGCAAAATCCCCAATTCCTACTATTGCTTCAAGGATAGCATTCAATCTTCGTCACATCCTTCTAATTCTCACTCTTTAAGCAATTTCCAAGAAGTTAATTAAATCCTATCGTCTTAAAATGTTTCAGTTTACAATCAATTGTTATCTTCCTTTCAAATGAAACCCAAAATAAACAAAAGAATAAAATCTGAAAACCAGATAATTTCCACAAGTCTCACTTTTCCAAGATTTCACCTTTTAAAGTTCAACGAGTGCTCAGTCGTTGACTCGAATGCTCCAACTTAAGCTCATTACTCAACTTCCTCCTTAATTTCACTTTCGTCCAAGGACGTCTACCCGTTAACCTTGACTTTTCTCAATTTACGGCATTAAATTAAGTCTAAAGGCCAACGGTCGTCCTGCGGGCACTTTCTTACCACTTTCTGTCGCCCTTCATTTAAAAAGCAAGGGAAAGAAAACACGAGCCAGTCCCATCCCTGCATCTCCCGTCTTATATCCGTTGAAGGCGCTCTGGTCTTACTAAATACTACCCGAAACCCACTTCATCCGGTGTGTCCACCACCGAACGACCGACCATCACGACTTCCTTAAGCCCCAAGAATATAAACTTGAGGAAAATGAGAAGGATGCCGCTACTACAGCAATTAGCATCGGAAACTGGAGACCTGACCTGGGACACTTAGTTTCCCAGTGCACAGCCCGGCACGTCCGCCGGCGAGCTCGCGCTGTCCTCCAGACGGTTTCCATTTCATTCAACTTTTCCTGAGACCCGTCTTTGCTATTTTCTTTGCACGTTGACTTTTTTTCTTAATTTTCTCGCGTTCCTTTTTGCCCTGATTAATAAAGCCCCCTCCACGGGAACTCTTTCGTTGTGTAAAACACCCCCATGACCTACTCACACTCACAGCGCCGTGAAAACTTTCTTCGGTGGCGCGTCCCTAAGGCCATGAACACAGGGAAAGTCTTCAAGTAATTATTCGTTCAACGCCCGGCGCTGCTCCTTCTTCCGCAGGAGTTCATTCATTAAGGAGTCGACAGGGAATAGCGGCGTCTTTCGAGCTGCCCCCGTGATAATTTTCATTTTCCTAGCGAGACGGAGAAAAACAAAAATAAACTTCATTCGCGCAAGATGCTGTGCTTTTAAATGCGAAATACCCAGGAGGAAGAAGGAACTGCTTTCCGCTCCTAATGAATGGACGGCAATCATTGCGGACAGCTCCTTCTTGCCGCTCGGCTAGACGATTTCAATTTGCATATTAAACAATTCGCCAAGGTGCCGGTAGTATTCCAAATGCGAACATTATATTTCCCCGGATTCTCTAGGAATTTTAATTCCCTTCCCGGAGGCATGCATTTCACAATAACATTGTGAATTACCTCCTTCGCTAAAAGCGCATGTAATGCCACACTTGGGTCGCACATTATTAAAAAGAACTTTGCAAAACTCCTGAACATTAACTAATTAAAAAATTTCTCTAATTATAATTAAGTTCTAATTAAGATCTGACATACTTAGGAATGGGCATATATAAATTATAAATATATTTTGATATTATATTATTATTTTATATTTGAATTTTATATTTTGCATTTCCGCTGAATTAGTGTATGGAAAGTACGAATCCTTTCTGTACCGACCGACCGCTCACCTATTATTCATAAACCTTCTCTTTTCACATGCGATAGATCTGTCCTCCTGTTAGACCCGTTTTACCATTTCGAACCATTTAACGGCGGTGTACCTAATAGGTCCGTTGAAACATACACTCAGAAACTAATAAAGGGACAGTTACTTCGTAGGATCCTATTGTCAACACTATGTACATTCCTGATTCGCTACTTTAAATCTCAAATTATTCAACTTAATTAACTTTCATTTTGCTTTAATTAATCAATTCATTCTTTGCAAATTTATTATTTACTTTTATAAGGAAAAAACAATTTGATATCTCATGGAGCCTGAGAAATATAGAGACATTCGTGAATTTTTTGAACACTGTATATATTTCCTCTAAAGGCCAAGAAAAGTGATTTAGTCGAAAGTATAATTAAAACACTGGCCGTGACTCACTCTTCCAGAATGTCTAGACTCATGAAGTACAGGAGGTAGGGAGATTTTTTCTATGGTATTATGACAAACCCACCTACCTCGCTGATTTTTTGCATACACTGTAAGCCCCTCTCAGTATCCCAAATGCACAAAATTCTATCCGCGGGGGCGGATGGGCGGTCTAAAAGGCGCAACAATTCTTTTTCAATTTTCTCGGCTTCTGTTAAAACCACGACAAAAGTGATTATACGAGCATAGAGGGCGCTTCGAGCACTACAACTTTGCTCCTTATGACTTTTGTCGTAACTGCAACGGTTATCGACTGAGGGCGGGGCAACCTTTTTCGGAGCAAAGTACAGGTGGCGGAACTTTTCCGTATGGTATAATATTAAGACAAGCCCATCTACCTCGCTGATTTTTTGCATACGCTTTAAGTCCCCAGTCAGTGTCTCAAACACACAAAAATGTTGTGTTTAAAAAATCCACAGCAAAAATTGTGTATTGTAGTTGTATAATTGCATTTAAAATATTTTCGTGATTGTTTGAGAATAAAAAGGTGGTTAAAACTGTTTTTTAAGTATCAATCGTAAATTATTAAAAATCTATAATATTTTGCATAATAGTGTATGCACTTTGCAAAATAAAATGCAATTGCATCCGAACCAAAATATCTTAAAAATATGGTTTAATCCTTTTAAGTTCGGCTTGGTTACTAAAATTGTTTTCCATATGAGTACCAGGTATATTTACAACATCCTAATGATTTGACCAAATCAATAATATTCTTAACTTTAAGTAAATTCTTCTTCAAAACAAGGTTTTTGTATATTTTTTCCTAAATGAACATTACACTGCTTTCACGTAGAATCCAATTAACTAACTTAAGGAAATTAAAATATATTTTAATAGCTGGAAAGGTAATGCAACCCTGAACTCTTAAAAATTGAAGTTAATCGTAACATTCGAATCCCAAAATTATCAGAAATACAAATAAATGAATGAATGAATTAAGACATGTTAAAAGAAAAACACATGTAACATCCTTCCTCTATACGTTAAAACTGGGAAATATCCATTACTTTCCACTCGTTTAAACATCTCGTTAATATAATTAATAATATTAATTTTGTAAAACAACGTTACATGTGTCGAACACTATCGGCGAGAGTAAATCAATCGTTTAGTTTGAAGTAGTAGTGTGTAATAATACGTAGAAAACCTAAAAGGCTTCAAATCCATACGTAACTACTTCAGTAGATAATATACATATGTACCGTAGCTCTCCAACTATAGCTAATGCCTTTGGACGAACGTTAGAGGTCCTGGTCCGCTAGACAAAAATCCTAGCTACGTCAATGGAGGGGCCCCTGTTGCAGAATTCATTTGCGTACTTGCCAATGTAAATTCGGGCTGGCTTCGCATACCGGCACTCCGTAAAGTCGCACCAGACTCCTGCTTGAGTTTTCTCGTCACGAAAAGCATTTCTTGGAAAAGCCAGTATAGGCGCGGAAGAGGCATTGGAAAATTAAAGCTCCTTTCATCCTTTGCCGCTATTGTGAAAGGATCAGCGCGAAGAATAAGAGATTTCCGGAATGAATTCACGTATCAACGAAATAGGTTGGGTCGCCGGCTTTTCCGAATAGGGAGACTGTGAAAATGTGTATCCCTCACCCGGGCTAAGATACGTGCATAATCCGCGGGCGCAGGAAGGCGCTTTTCCATTTTCTTCGAGGAAACAAAAAAATCCTTTCTGCTCCCTTGTCCTTAACGCCGACCGGGGAGAGTTATCTATATCCCGATGTAATATCTGTTGTTGGGGGGCGCCCGGCGGTGGTACGGGGCGGTGGCTCTGAACGGTTCACTAAGCGAGGAATTTATGGCTTTCTGTCGTCCCAGCCTCTGTTTGCTCGCCGGGTATTCGATATTCAGGCGCCTCTCCGGGCTGGCCTGGCCCCCTATCGTAACAATATTTTGACTTTATTGACAAATGTTATCTCATGGGAGCTCACTGGCATAAATGGATATCGTTTTTCTATTCCTCCTGCGTGGATGTATCGATCCTCCGGCGGATAAGATGATGACTGGCTCCTGCCGATGGCTGATGTTCGCTCTGAATTTAAATTGCGCGCTCGTCCTTAAATTCGTCCGGTTCGCTTTAATGCATGTTAATGAAAACAATGTAAAAATGGGAGACAAATTGAATTACGAGCGAAAGGGGAATAATTCGTCGCTGAAGGACAGGTGAGCTCCATGAATAAAAGATCAGTTGACAGCGAGCGACATCAGTATTTACATTTGGGAAGACATTTAATCGCCAACTTGCTGGTAATTGCCTCTTAAACCTGGTTGTCTCATTACTGCGCGAAATGTGCACGCAACTTGTCGTACCTGCCGATGATTACTTTGTGGGTCATTCCAGACAAATATATGGTGTAATAAATTCGGTTTGCACAAACGCTCTCACAAGCGGTCTCTAAGTAAACTGGTCTTAGGTAATAACGAATACTCGCAGGCTTGAGATCTGAAATTGTTGATACGAGTACTTGTTGCAGAGCATGCTTATGTACAGTTTTGTATCACTCCATTCAAACTGTATTTATCTACCCTTATTTTTATTATTATTTTGTTTTGTATTGTTTGACACGGGGGCGGATGAAACACTTACCGATTATTTCTACAGTGTGCGCCTATTCTGAACACTATTCAAAGGTAAAATTTTGAACATTTTGTATTGTTTTCATTAAAATATACCTACCGTGCGTCTGTGAAATATGCACTACGAAATGTTTTCATGAAAGTATTCAAAAAATATTGCATAATTTACTTGTTACAAATCTCGTCAAAATGTCAGTTTCGCAAAGTTATCACAAACTTTTAAGGAAAATGTGTTATCTGCCTAAATAATAATAATAAACTTTCATTAGACGTATAATTAAACAGCGATAAAATGTGATGTACATTTAGTTATCAACAAACTTCTGATTACTAGATAACGTTGTTACAAATAAGTATTCACAAAAGTAAAATTAACAAAGATGACTTTTCAACTGGCTACGAGTAACATGGAAATCAATAATAATGTGGCGAGAATTGAAGGAACGTGACATCAATGATATTGGCTCGTGATAGTTCGTGCGGTGTTGATTAATATGGAGCAACTTGTGATGTCCCAAGGAGCGAGCCGGAACAGCGATATTAAAACGGCCAAGCGGCTAGGGCGAGCTAACCGTCCCTTGAAAGCAAACAAAGGTTAAAACGGTTTTGGAGATGTTCCGTCGATGTTCCAATGATTCACGGAGATGAGTGCTAGTTTATCAGAAAATGGAAGTAAATGAAGATTATCTTCCCAGTGCAGGTCATGAAGGGCAAACCGTAAAAACATCCATTGAACGACTTCAATCCGGTTGATATGGTTCTCATAAAAGTGAAAAGAGGGACCAAACTGGGCTTCCGTATTCAAGAATAGACACAAGTCGATGTGATACTCAATAGAAAAGCGAGAGTTAAGAATGATACCAAGATCCCTCACTTTGGCAACTCGATTGAGGGGCTGTCCATTAATTGTGAAGTTATACAGTAACATATTATTTTTACGTGAAAAATTCCTACAGGTGCAAAGAAAGAAAAATCGCAGGGCAAAAGAAAAACATGCATCTCGTCACACCTATCCAGACCGGTTATGAACAAATTGTTTTCCCATTTTCTTGGCTTCTGTTAAAGCTACGACAAAAGTGAAGTACCAGCGTAGAGGGCGCTTCGAGTACTAAAAGTTTGCTTATGACTTTTGTCGTGACTGTCACAGTCGACCGCGGGGGCGTACCAGTGTATATTAGTATGTTCGGTGTTTGAAATCGTGATATCTCAGGAATGCTGATTCGTAAGAAGAAAAGTTAATTAACCACTTTTGTAGACAATTGCAAGATCCACAACTTTTGTATTAACTATTTTTACGATAATAAATGTTTTGACACGAAACCCTCGTAACATTCGCCCTAAGTGGGTCTCTTTACCGGTTTCTTTTTATTAATTTAGCTCCATTTTAAATGGGTTGATTTAATATGTTTCTCTTTCTTAGATTTTGCGGACTGCTTTTCTTTGCCTCTTTCGATAATTTGGGGTAGACACATTCTGGAATTAATCCCAGCCCCAATCTAACATAGTTACGACAATGCCCCTCAGAGGAGCCATCTTACGAGGAGAGCTCCGGCTCAGCTAGTAATTGCTGGCATACTTCCTCCACTTATGTACGTGCATGCAATGCTATATGCCACTTAAGTATGCATTCAGCCCTATGTGAATTCAGCCTGTTACACGTGACGGCTCCCTGCAGCAGGGACGCTCGCCCGGTGCCATTCACCCGTGCTATGTGAAATAGTCGGAGGCACCGCTTCCCGCAGCCGGGTCGCAGAACAGGCGCATGGCACCCCCGTCCTAGTCCTGTCGAAGGGCTGCAAACGTCTACCGTGAAATGTGTTCGTTATTTTTCCGCCCAACTAAAATGGGTTCTCGGGCGACCAACAACATGAATGCTCGGTCGCCCCCAAATTTACTGCTCCCAGGTAGGGCTATAGGAACAACAGGCGACTGCGACAGGGCTGATACTACAGTGGGGGACAAAACGGTGGCGCAGGGACCCACTCCCAGCCGGATTTAGACGGAGCCATGATATATGAAATTTTTTTCCGTTTATCCCAATCCATGTGCGGCTCTGTGTGGGTAAACATTTTTTTTTCGTTGTTGCATACACGCACAACGATAATGGCCAAGCTATGGGAGAGTAGAAGATTTTCCGAAGTTTTTGTGTTGCCAGATGTGTGTCAAGGAGTGGAAAATTATGTTTGGTTTAAGGAAATTTATGGCTAGCATGTCCTTGGAGCCGCTCTCGGCTTTTATGGTAATGGGATTCTTGTCCCCGTTCGGCGGAAGATACACTCTCCGACCGAGGCTTTCATTCGAGCACATAAATTATAATCTTCGTAGCTTTCGGTTTATTCATTTTCTGCCGGTTTTCAATTTTTTTTCTTTTCTCTTTTCTAAAGTGGTGTCTTTGACGCTATACCATTTGATGGATGGCACTCCGAGATGCTTTCCTTTCACTACCCGAAATGAAAGTCATTCCTATGCAGAGGAATGAATCCTCAAATAAAGAGTTTTCTGGGACTGGAATTGATTTTTGTGTATACCTCAATGCAGTGAATGTATTCTTACAAAAAAAAAAATCAATAAAGACATCGTCATTATTCTTTGCAGTTTGAGAAGAGATTTTGTAAGGGGGTGAACTTCTCGTATTTTTGTTTAACTTTTACATAAGTTACTTCTCGTGTATACGGTTTTAAACTCTTATGGCATTTCATGTATGTAATCGTGCAAGCCATCCCTATTGTAAATTGACTCCTTTTTGAATCGATTCCGTGGGAGTATAATTATAAAGACATCGCTTACAACACAGATTTTTTTTATATAGGGGCAACCAAAAGTACTTCTATATTTTATAAATAACTAGAAGCAACAGTAATTTTTACTTATGGAACACTTTTAAATCCATCATACTAATGTAATTTCTAATATCTTTTAGTTTAGGGTGTTTAGTGTTGTTTTACCGTGAGGCTAAGGAAACATTTTCAATAATAAGCATAAGAAGGTATGGGTAAAATTCTTCAGTAATACGTTTAATATTTCAACTCATCGTTTTCGTTTGATGATCATATTGCATCAATTGAAACAAAAGCTAATGCAACCCTAGGTTTCGTCAAGAGATGGTCTAAAGAGTTCGATGATCCTTACATCTCTCGTCTGTTGTATTGCACTTTCGTGAGACCTATTTTGGAATATGCCAGCCCGGTCTGGTGTCCATTTTATGAGTGCCATATAAACCGTATTGAGGCCGTTCAACGTAGATTCTTACGATTTGCTCTTCGTGGACTTCCCTGGGAGAATAGTCTTGCCCTGCCTCCCTGTCTTGATAGATTTAAGCTTATTTCTCTTGACTCGTTGAGGAATAGACGAAGCATCTCCAGAACTGTCTTGGCTTTCGATTGTTTGCAGGGTGCTATCAATGCTGCTGAACTGTTGGCTCTTTTTAATATAACGGTGCTGGCTCGCACCTTGAGAAATGGTGACTTCCTCCACCTTTCATACCATCGTACTAATTATGGTTTTAATGAACCTGTGACCTCAATGTCGCGCTTGTTCAACATAAATTACCCTAATATTGACTTCCACTTATCGAAAAGCCACATTAAAGGTCGGCTTCGTTAATGTTCAAACTAAGTAATCAGATTGTTGATGTAATTGTAAATAAATAAAACAAAATATAATAATTTAAAATTATATTTTAGTTTTACTATTTTATCGCCTAGATGAGCCACATATGGTTATATCCAAACCACCACCATGAATTCTCGTATTTTGAAGGCAGATACGAAGCCTGAAACACTGATAAGCCCCAAGTACCAGTAGGTATTTCAAATAAATCCCTTGCCGTTAAGAGATTTTGTTCGCAATTTTGGATCAACCATGAAAAACTGTAAAATGTCGACAAAGGTTTAAAAAACAATATTAATATTGCATTTATTATATACCTACTATCAGCGGACTGTTTGTAATAGTATATTAATAAATAAATAATATTATTAGGATCCGATTTACTACGTATTCCTTTTTGATTCTTAAAATTGGGCACCATAATTAAAATCTCACACCAAAAAATCTCCAAATGACAAATTTTAAGAAGAAATCTTCTGAATATAGGTGTGTTAGTGGTTGCGACAACAGTTAACTCTAAAATTGTTTAATGCATTTTTTTATATATCTTCATAGTCGCATTCTCTATAGTCTTTTGTGCCATTGTTTTTTTTTCATATATTTTTTTTATTTTCAAATTCACAGATCAACAAAATTTAACTGACATTCTAAACTAAAAACCAGACTATACTTTTCCGTAGATTTTTGTCGCGCTGAATACGAATCCGACCTCAGAATTTTAGGTTTTCGATATATTATAATATAAAAATAGAGGTACCATATATTTCATATTTCACGCCAGTTAGGAGCATAGGGCTTCCACAAAGTCTCTCCACTTCGAGGCTCTACTTTCGTTTTTTTAATCCTTTTATGTTCACTATGCTGGGTGGTTAGGCCGCAGTGGCTATACTAATTAATGGGGCTTTCATCTGTCGCTTATTAGAAAAAGCGCATTTTGGTAATGAATATGTGGTGTCCGAGTGGGACTCGAACCTGGGACTTTGGGGTCCGCACTCTAACACGCTTATCACTAGCCAACTGACGTCCGTTAAAAAATTGAGGTTATATCACATCACGAGGTACAAGTAAAATCTTTCCACAAAAGTCGTTTCGGCATCTGAGTGGTTAAGCTGACAAATACACGAACTAAACAATTCATATATCGTTCTGACTTTGTCAGCTGACTTTAAGAAAAAAGTAAGTGCATATATCACTCAAATTGATTAATTTCGTCGTTTCTACGCAAGTCACCAAAATTAAAGTAGGCTTCGTCTTTCATTATTTGGAAACAATTAATCTCTTGATAACCTAAACAACAATTAAAGCCTCCCCACCACTGACAAATATACTAATGGGCTGGTAGTTTCAATATCTCATGTTGGTCAGTTTTTATTTGGCTTACTCTTATTGGATAATGCTTACATATAATTTAAATTTGAAACTCCAATAAACCAACCTTATGTATAATGTTGGCAATTAAAAAATAGTCACTGAAATTAGTAAAGTTCAGTGGAAAATAATTCATAATTGAGAAAAGAAAGATATAACTTCTTTCGGTTACTGTACAATTTCCCGACAAACAATTTTCCCGAAAACCTTTTTCCCTACAGCACTTTTCACAACAATCACAACTGCCGAATATTAAAAAATCTGAATTTTATTATATATTTTTTTTCACATTAAATAGTAACCGTAACAAGTTTTAGTTTTAGTTTGATTTAAGTGAATTTTTTTGTGAAATGCAAATTTTTTTAAAATTACCTTAACGTAACGGTAAATGAACAGACGAAATGAGAAAATTTTACGAGGTATAATGTTAGAGAAAACGAAACAAGTTGTCATATTAATATTGTGCATTCCCCTATGAACTGACTCTTTCTTTCTGCAATTACATATGTACGGAGCTTCACGTAGAAATCTCGCGGACGGTCCGTTATTTTGCTTTGATTACTACTTACTTGCGACTCCTTCCTTTTAGTAAATATAAACCTGATCAACTCCTCCAGAGGTTTTATTGCGTTTTCACAGGTGGGGTAGCGTTGTAGCCCGTATACCGGATACCCAAGCTTTAATTGTCTAGCTAAATCCGCGGTGACTTAATAAACATTAAGTATTTCATATTTGATGTTAGAAAAGCAATTACGAGCCAAACAAGCACATATTGCAAAGTCTAGTCTGGCGGAGGCCCACTCATGTTGGAGTTGGAGTGAATCCTTTTTGCGGCGCGCACAAGGAGGCGCACCCGTGCAGCAGGACGGCAGTACATCAAACATTGAAAAGGGAAAAACTCAATACTTTTCCCTTATTTTCAATTTTATTACGGAAGGCAGAGGAAAACAGGAAGAACAAGAGAACAAAAAGAGGAATTTATCTCGTTCCAGATGAGTTTCGATAAAAAAGTCAAGATGAGTGCAGGATCTGAATAAAGGCAGACAAGTCAGGAAAACAAAATTCCATCCGAATGTACGTATGTACATGCCTGCACCGTACATATGTACGTGTCTATGTACAGCCCGGGAAATATGTGCCCTGACGTGTTTGTGTAGATGTTTGCTTATCCGTAGCTTCTGGGCAAAGTAATTGAAAATGTTGAGACTTAAGATGAGCTTTCAACTGCACAAGACAACTCGCAAAATCTGCAAAACTCAAGTCCCAGGGAATACAGCGTCGAGGACGACGACGATTACGACTTGAGGCACAACAGAAAGAAAATTGAAATGAAATTATGGGGTGGAAGGTGAGCGGAGGAGCGGAAAAGTACGACGCATTTCGCTGCTTCGGCTGAACTGAGAATTCTCAACATTTCGAAATTGAATTCGCCGAGCTTCAGCTAAGTGGTAAAAAGTTTACAACAGCAGTAGACAATTTTCGTGATCAGTTTTTCAAATTGCGCTCCGGTTGTATGACTGACTTTAGCGAATATGGGCGGTAAACTTTACCGGCTGCTGGCTGGCATACCCGGGCGATTCGTCTGCCCTACAAACATTAATTCCATACTGTTGCCAGCATTTACGGAACGAAACAAACTATTCTGCTCAGTTTTCGGTTTGCGCTCAATGCAAAATACATTCCGTTAGACCCAAAGGACTTTATTTGGGTTAAGAAAAACTTTCTGGAAAAATAATATTTCGATGATTCATTTAACGGGTTTGTGTTGGGATTTTCAACCCGAACTCATTGCACACATTTATCTATAACTTTACAGGAATTGAAGGATTTGCTTAATTAAACTTAAAATGTCAAATAAAAACACCGATTCCATTTGTGTCCAACAATTTGTCAATAATAACAAAAAATCAAATCAAACAAAAGTGGTTATAAACTGTTTATAAATACATTATAGCATGTCAACAAGAAAATCATTGAGAGTTTAGTGATGCTTTCGGCGTTTTATTCATTTCGGTATGTTTATATTTTTTTGCTAACAGATATTTAAATACCACTTGATATTACAAAAAGTAAAAAGACAATGTTATTAAGACTTGATACAAAATTAGAACGAAGTAAAGCTGTAAGGAACTAAAATCAACAGGCTAATAGATTTTGATTACGTATTGGGATTAGATAAATAAAACAATCGTTTAAGGGCAAAAGAAAATACGAAAATATTTCGCCCGTGAATAGACGAAGCAAGAAAGGCACTCGTGCAACATATTGTTTTTGTGCCGTGGTGCAGTGAGTTGGATTCGATTAGAAGTTCTGTGCGTGCGTACCTGCTTTTTCGATAAGCCGCAAAATGGGAGTAGATGTAATTCCGATTTCTCCTGGCGATGGCAGCACGTTCCACAAAAATGGACAAATCGCTGTGGTGCACTACACCGGCACACTGGAAAACGGCAATGTGTTCGATTCGTCACGCACTCGGGGAAAGCCATTCAAGTTCAAAGTCGGACAGCGCGGTGGGTCAGCGCGCTAAGCTGGTCTGCTCACCTGACTATGCCTACGGAAGCCGAGGGCACCCGGGGGTCATTCCGCCCAACGCCACCCTGACCTTCGACATTGAGCTGCTCAAAGTGGAGTAGACGCCTTCTCAACAGACTGTTCGAGGAAAACAACCAAAAACCAGTTTTCTGCTGCATTTTCTCTAGTTAATTAACTCTTTACGTTTACTAATTAGGATAAATCAGATGTTCACTCCGGGTCGGGCCCCTGGCGGCGCTTTTGAGGATTTCGGCGTCGACCTATTTAACATTTCCATGTCACTTTTTTTCAACGGTGGAAATTGCAATATTTAATAAATCCTTTTTCCTTTTTCAACATCACAACGGTTTTTTAAATAAGATAATTAACTTAAGACTATCTTCATAAGAAGGAAGAACATTAGAGTCAAGCAAAGCGGAGCAAGCGGTTCACCTTCGATATGATTAATGTGATTAGCGTACCTAACGAATACGAAGCATACAGTTAGAATGTGTAATCACACTATAGATATGTAATTTAAAATCAAGTTCAGAATTCAGAAAAAAATTTGAAACTGCACAAAATTTCGCATAGAGATGAAAATTTGTACAGACCGTAAATACACTATTACAAATGAAATGTCACCGTTCCTACTTGAGATAAAACTATTAGTCAAGGTCAAAGGTTAACAATATCGGGTTTTCTCATATATCTCGTAAACGGTAAGTGCTATCATAAAAATAGTTCATGCAAAAGTTGTAGATCTTCTAGTTATTATACGTTTTTCCTACGAATCAGCATTTTGAGATATCACGATTTCAAAAATATGAACTCGTACGCCTCCGCAGTCAACCGTTGCGTTACGACAAAAGTTATTATAACCAAACTTGTAGTACTCGGAGCGCCCTATCGCTGGTGTTATCAGTTTTGTCGTAACTTTAATAGAAGCCGAGAAAATGGAAAAACAATCTTTGCACTTTACAAAATTCGTACCTAATAAGCAAAATTTTTGTGCTCGAAGTGCCCTCTACGATGGTATCACTTCACAAGGTCACTTTGATCACACCTTTAATAGAAATTGTAAAACAATTTGGTCATACCCGGTCTGGATCTGTAAATATCGCAGGGAAAAAGAAGAAGAACGGGTGCCATATACACCATACACCATATACACACAGTATGCAGGTGTCTAGAATTTATAGTTCGCGTAATTACAAAATAGACGCTTGCGTCCTTTCACTTCAGTTGTGGCTTAAATATGCTCATCAATATAAATGGTCCAGGACACCATTCAAGTAAGCACTTCTTCCATATTTAACGAAGCTTCGTCAAGTCTTGGTATATAGTCAATTAAACTATACTTAAGTATAGTTCTCACAAAATATAGTTCAAAAATTTCTTTCAGAGTAAGTTATGGAATTTTTCACAGTAATTGGACTATCATTAAAAACATGTTGCGGACATAGACTAGAACTAGATGATTCTGTGTTTAGGAACATGAAGGTCTTATTACACCATAAGTAAAATTTAATCAAATCGTTTTGAAGAATGGTCCAATCAGCATCACTCCGTACAACATAAAATAGCGTCAGCATAAGCGACAACCTTGGAGTCAGTAATTATATTAAATATTATTATATGAAATAAACAGTAATGGACCAATGTGACTACCCTGGGGGACACCAAAAGTTGTATAGAACTCCTGTGAAAGTGCGGAACGAAACATAACTCTCAATGATTTATCCTCCAAAGACGATTTAATCCACGTAAGGGGTCAAATTTGCCCTGCCGGTCATTTTCCTACTATAAATTTTCTGACGAATAGACTAAAATTTCGGGGAAAATTTGAAGGGGAAAAATGACCGAGGGAGAATCTGTAGGGCAAATTTGGTCCCCAACTGATATTCAACCTGAAAGCTGAGTGAAAGCAGATGATAGTAGGGGAGCACACGACTAGGATTTTCGACCTCATCGCGGCATGAAAATTTTAAATATTTTCCAAAAGTTTATACCTACTTGAAGAAAAAGTTCTATTAGCACTGACATTTCTAGCGTTGAAATATATCATAAAGGAGGTCATTATGAGAAACCTGGCCTTGGGACATATGCCGCGAAAACCTAAAAATAAAAATAATGAGGGATTAAGAAATTTGTGGATATATTTTTTATTACGGGTTACCCAAAACAGGATAAATACCATTTGAGGTCCTAATTGTTTAAAACTTTGCGCGCTATAACTATAAAAGTATTAAATTTACGATAAAAGTTGGTACAACTAAACTTGTATAGAATTTTGAGATCTGACAAAATGTGTGTACATTTTTCATCTAGCATGCCTAGAGGATGAAATAAGCTGCGTTTAGCTTCCAGACTTCTGACGGTCGTCGGGCTTTCACTTTGAGCCTTCTACAGGTAAAATATTTCGTATCCAGGGTATGTTGCTCGTGCTGTGGTCTGCACTTGGACTAAATATTACCTTTATCCGTTGCCTAACATTTCGTGATGCAAGTAATCAGAAAAGGACTAAGATGTTTTATGCAGCCCTATTCATAAATCCGACGGAATTCCAACAGAAGGAAAATATACTATTCTATGGGTTATTCATTATTGGCTATCAATATAAATTTGTTTAGATGTAGGTACAAAAAATGCATGCCCCTTCCGAGTAGTCGGAAAAAGTCTGACACACAAAATCAAATTATTTCTTAATCACTATGGCTGGTAAAGACGAAAGAATTTTTTGATTTTATAAAAAATTGAGAAATATATTTATACCGTGTGTATCTGCTACGGTTATTTTTCTGCCTTCACTTCTCGCACTAACTTTAGCTTAAAGTGATCATGCTATTTCCGCGTGTATTTGATTTACAGACCAATTACAAAATTTTAGTCGCAAAATAAACTGATTTTTTCTACGTGGTTTTAAACCAAATCAAATTTTTCATCAGAAAATAAAATACCGTTATAATTGGAAACTTTTATCTCCAGGGTCCCATTGTTTTTCGGGTGAAGTTGTGACAAATAAATAAACAAACGCATGAAATATTCTGATTTTTATGCCATTTAGAGAGTAAGGATAGAATAATACAATTATTAGTATTAGTTAGGTGAATAATATCATTGTACCACATATAGTTTCGAATTAACAAGTAACTATGTCGAGAAATTGTCAATGTTGCTAATGTTTTACACGCTACTGTATGTAATTTTAACTATTAAATATTAAACGAGTAGTTAGACATAATGAGATAAAATGCTTCCCGATAATAGACGTGTTATGAGATAGAAGTGAACACTACATTATTTTACTCAACTTTATGCGAGTATTCATCACTTCTTTAAATCGTTACGAAATGGTGATTGAGCCATTGAGTTTAAGTTAGGTACACATCAAAATCGCTAGAACTGACGAAATTATTGAAAACAATAACACTGTATTGAATGATCAAGATTGTTCTTGAGAAAATCGGGGTAAAAAAGTGACGAAATCAGTTTTTGGGTGATTTTCGTTAATTCATAAAGAATGTTCAAAGCATTCAAAAAATTTAACATATAGGTCAAATGATAGGTCAAATCCTAGGTCATGACTTTAAAATATAATAAACCTAAAATATCCTCACATTTATTAGTAGAATATGTTTTCTTGTGTATGCGCCAAATGAAGCGTAACTCTTCATATTCCATTTTGACGAAAATCCAAGCTATAGAAAAATTTCTTAGAGCTCTTAGGCTTATTGCATTTGTGGAAAATAGTTCACGGTTTAAGCTTTCATTTAAGGTATGTGAGGACTTTGTATGATACTAGATTTTTTTTTTAAAATGGTCGAAAAACGCTGCTCGTGGCAAGCAAAAACATGAAAAATGTTGTCACGTTTACAACATTTTATGTGGACATTTATATTTAAAAAACTTGTGTATGATGCTACTGGATGATAGAATCATCATAAATGCATTCCAATGAATATTTCTTAGATCTGTTTGGATACGTTTAAACGCAATCGAAGCGACATTTTGCGGCACTTTGACACTATTTTTGAAACACACGCCACTACACACAAGGAACCAAGCAACTTTTGAATCATTTGGCTCTGTCAAAACAATACATCCGTTCACACTTCTCTAATTGCAATAAAATTGGTTATCTTAAATTAGTAATATGACCTCGCATGCTTGTAATTTCTTTAATACTTCTTTCATGTTATTGACCGAATTAGCGTTTTATAAGATTTTTTAAACCCGAAAAGGGACAGTTCAATGGGAATGGGTTTTTTTCAAAATGCGGGTTTATTAGTTTAAAATAATTTCCCTGTTCAAGACACGATTCCATCTTCCATGGAAATGGTTCTTCTCGTAAAACAAAATATTTTACATTTGCGGCAATTTGCATGAGGCAGATAAGAGCGAAGAAGCAGGGCTTTGCCACCGCGAAATCTACATCTTTGGCAGGAGCTCCAGTGGGGGTGGAGGCGAAAAAAAATTAAAGCGATAAAGGAAAGAAAAGAAATTACGTGAAAAAGTATTTTTCATCATTTTTGATTATATGGCGAGGATAATATATTATCCTCCAGCTTCGTAAGTTTTCTCAGGTCTGTAAGACGCTGGAAGACAAAACCAGTCCACGACCGATGGTGGGGGTGGATGCCGGGGGCGATACTGCGATCTTGGCCACGTTCTGCGTTCTGCTTTCGTTTGGGCTATAATTCTATATATAACCACATCGAGGTGTGGAGCACATAAACAACATAAATTAACGCCATTCGTTTGTGTAGTTGTGATACCCTATCAGCACCGCCAGACTCAGCAGTTTCTTCGCGTTTTCTCATCTTTTTTATTTCGCTAACGGTGCGACCTTGTCCCTTAGTGGTGCTATTCTTCTTGGATTTTCGTTTCACTTCCAGATAAGTGTGTCCAATAAGTGTGCACATTTTCTCACAGAATTTGAATTTATCTCCGTCTGTTAATGCCTCTCGCCGGGTTTATTCACCGTGGCGATGACAGGAATTTATGTCAACGTTATGAGAGATACGCTCAGGAACTTAAATGAAGAAGGATCCTGGCACCTGGAGGGTGGTCGTAATGTACTGTAATGTCCCCGATAACTATAATTCAAACAAAATTGAATGTTTTGTAAATTAAAAGGAAAGAATGATTTTTCGGGGCTCAGAACAATTTTTTTATATAAAATTTTAGAAAAGGGAGTGGCTAAGTTTCAATTGAATATTGATAAATACTGTGTCAAATTTTTGGAAACCATGTTGACTGATCTATAGTATCGAAGTCTATAAAAATAAAAACTTCAGAAGGAGTACAGAAATTTTTCAAGCAGCTCTTAATTAACCATATTACCGTTAGACGCTTTAAGACAACTTTTAAATTTATACAGTAGGTACGTAGCTACCATTCGGCTTTTTATATTTACATTTGATACATTTTGTATTTTCTACGGCAATGAAAAATGATAGGTTGGTTGTTACATGAGAAGAAAATATGTGAATTGAAATAATAAATTAATTAAAGCCAAATAATTATACAAATTTACAGTTATTTATTTTTGTTTCCAAATTATGCGAAAATAATAATTTATTGTATCACATGACTCTTGTGGTGTTTAAAGAATAATGTAGGTATAAAAATTAGTGTGATACTACCAAAATATAAAGCTGTGTCAAACTCCCTCGAACGAACTTTTGTAGACAAAATTTAATTTATTTATCAATATAGCCTCCTTTTAGATCAATACATAACGATTCTCTAATTTTTTGATGCACTATAAATAATACGATTTGTAGAGATCCTCAAAATAGGCATAAATTTCAGTGATGACCTCCTCAATCGACCCAAATTTCATTCCACCGATCTTAAAGAAATAAGTTTGGGAAACATTTATAGTGCCAAAAGATCCTGGAAGAACAGACTTTTAGTTAACTTCTTAATATAAAAAAAGCGGTCAAGTGCGTGTCGACTGTCGACCTCGCGCAATTTAATGTTATGTTGTAATGCACCTAATATTAAAAATTCTGAAATACGTAAGTTATCGGATTTCATTAGTATTCCTCAGTATTCATTAGTAATTTTTCATAGGGAATAACAAGGTTTAACCATACCAAATTTTAAGTCTCTAGCTTGTATAACCGTTTGGCTTGGGAAGCTTGTGACGGAGCAGAGAGACGGATACCGGAGTGTGTTCCATTTTTCTAAGTTTTGTACGGAACACTAAAAATCCTACAATCAATTATGCCCCACCTCTGAGAAAATATTGTAACTCTTTAACATTGAAATTGATTCACTGTACTATTTTTTGAGAGCCAAAATTGGAATTGGAAATAAATAGAGATAACAAAATGCTCTCTGATTTTGAAAATTTGTTTCCTTTGGCGCGCTATTTGTTGTACTTATGGTTTGGAATGCATGAATTTCTCGATTTAGTGGAAAAACTCATCAATGATTTTTTACCCCTTTTCCGAAAATCTCACGTTTTGGCGTATGCTGACGATTTGAAGATTTTTATGCCGATTGAATCTGTACAAGATGCTCAAGATCTACAGGACGATCTTATAGAAGGAGAAGCCATATGACTTTAAATATTGAAAAATGCAGTCTAATTTCTTTTAAAATTAATGATAAACCCTTAACTCGTCTCGAAAAGGTTGCCAACCTTAGCGTCACTCTTGATATCAAGTTAACATTTGCGCTTGACATTGACCAGATAATTAATCGTGATAATTCTATTCTTGGGTTTATTAAGCGATTGTGCAAAGATCTAGTGGACCCGAGGCCCGTTTGTTTTAAAGGTTTTGTTTTGTGCATTTGTCCGTCCCATTCTGGAATATGCCTCGGTGGTTTGGATGCCTTTCTATGTATAATATTTACATTCAGCGAATTGAGTCTTCACTCACCTCTGTCGGCTATGCCAAAGAATTATAACGCCTCTTCTTCTCTACTTGATTTTCATTGTGATAGAGTTACGTCCATCACGTCATATCCAATTTATGTAATGTGTGATAATGGTTTTAGGACTTTGAAGTCAGAATTACATTTAATTTGTTTTCCAATGTATAGTGTCAGATGATCTGCTGTACCCATTGATTGTAAAATAAAAAAAGAACTATTTTTATCGAAAATTATGCACACAATTTCATTTTTCAAAATAATTATATAATATAATGGTGCAGTGTTTTCTCTCTACGTTAAAAAAAAATGTAACTACAAATCCAATCAAAATATGGAACAATATTCTGGACGATAGATACTCGTTGTTTACATAAAGGTTAAATTCACGTTGGCGACGTTGAACCCTAAGTTTCACAGATACATCACAAAATTTATAAATACTGAATGACTGACTTCGCCACCTTAGAACGGATTTAAGTAATTACCGCGAATGTGTCATCACATAATCAACATTAAGTTTAATATCTATATTAATGACTTTCTGAAATATACCACAAATAATTAATTTCGTTTTGAACAGATTTTAAATGTTTATCTTTCTTATTTCATTTCCAGAACAGACTTTCAACAAAAGAAAGCAAGTAGATCCCAAATCAATTTTATATAAGTGAAAACATTTTCGAACTATTGCTTTGTGATAATTTGTTATGATTTTCAGATTTATACACTACCAAACGGCAAAAACAAATGAGACAGGCTAAGTCCACGAGTTTTTTAATTGCTGGTTTTCAATTTTTATGTGAACTCAACGGCAATATTACGACACATTTTCAACTAAAAGTGCATGAAATAGGTAAGCGAAAAGAAAAGTAAATAAAAATGATGAAAATAAAATGCTTTTCATGTTGCCCATGTGTCGATCAACTAATGATCTTTAAAATTATAGATAACTACATTTACAAGAGCTATAACTAAGTGCTATTGAAGAAATCGCATTGCGAACATGCCACATTAATAGATTTCTAATTTACAAAAGGGTAAAGTTCGTAAAAGTGTCCACCCTAGGAGGCAAAATGTTGTAAACTCAGGCAGAAGAGGCCTCTCCTTCGATTCCAAAAACAATTTCCACTTTACGAGTTCCGTAAGTTATCAAATCCTAAATTGCGGCAATAAGAATTTTTTATGTTTATGCTCTCATGAAAATCGTAAAAACCGCGCCAGCTGATACCCGCTGTGCGGGGCTATTTGTGTATTCTGCAGAAATTGCCAAAATAAATGTATCATAAAAAACAGCGGAGATAAATTCCGCGTCATGATCAAAATTTGTTGAAACCTGGTCCATTTAACTGATTCGCCATAATTCAGGAGCATTTGGTTCGGTGGGCGGCTGCCAGCCCATCTATCTTCCTTGGTGAGCGCCCATCTTTCTTGGTTCGCAAATGCCTGACTACCCCATTCGAGCTGAGAATGGAACCATCACCCCCGCGCCGAGAGGCAATGTAAATGTGGAAAAAATCCTCCGCACTTAAACCACCACACACGTGCCGCAACGACCAGAAGAAGGAAAACGCAATCATTTAGACTTGTACCTCCTCGCGCATATTTCATCCGGCGGGACTGAGGCAGAACACCCTCCCTCGCCCCTGTCGGGCATCCGGAGTCGCCCTGGGGTGGCGAAATATATGTGAATGCCTGCTCCATCTTCACAGCAGCGCTTGAGATCCCGCTGCTGAGCTCATCTCATTTATTATTATTTTTCTTGGCATTTTTAACCCACCCTCGGAACTTTCCTACTTTCTCCGAGAGCTTTCACAATTTTCATGCATAATCACAAGCGATTTTTTCGTTTTCCCTATACACGTTTTTTCTGATACAAATACGCTCGCATCGACGTACACCTTGGAAGACGCTTGGGGCTCCTGCCCGTCGAATCCTGTTATTTGCCAGAACTCCCAAAACCCAAAATGCCGGGATTAGAATACATTTTATATGGGGATTTTGCTCCGTTTCATTTTCTTGGCAATTCCTGGGAAAGTGAAACGGGCGACGGACGGCTTGGGGTTGGCGAGTCCACAGAGCCATACGGGGGCGCACATGTGAAAAATGTGAGGGAGAAGGCGTCTTTAATATTCATGGACTTTTAAAATAATTTGCGGCTAAGGAGGTGCTTCTTCAGATAATAAAATTAGCAACGTTTGAGTTTTCCGCTCTAGTTTGAACGAATGCTTTTCCTTCACTACCGACTAAGATTGCCATGTTGTGATGGAATGAAGTTTGTTTAGTTTGTTTAAGGGATGTTGTTAAACACAACTATATATGCATAGCTGTTAAGAAGAGAACTTAATCAATGCAGGACGAGGTTTCATGAAAGAAAAGGTTATACATATGATATTTTATGCGAGGGTGCCCCGTGATGTTAGTAGGTACTCTCTAGGAAAAATATTTCTTTTACGCTGTATTAAAATTTTCCGATTAAAAAAAATCGGCGTGAGACTCTTGTTAGTTAGAAGAAAAACTTCTTAGGTTCCAGAAACAGTTGAATTTATGCATTGCTATCTTTGCATTTGTTGACAATTTTTTTTTTCAGGATTAGGAAATGGATATGTGGGTTTTAATTGAAGGAAATATCTTTTAATTAAATATGATTATTTCTTTCATTCGTCAATTTCCATTACTTATACTTAATACTATAACAGAGAAATTATTTATTTTTGAATTTGGAAATTTTGATTGCAGATTCGAAATCAGCGATCTCGAAAAACCCCTAATTCGGGTTTTCAGAGGTATTCCTTGAAGTATAACTTTTTCGACAGCCATTTCGGGTCCGCCAACTTGAATATGGAAATTTTAATGACAGATTCGAAATCAGTGACTCCGAAAAACTCCCAATATGGATTTTGCGGCCAATCCCTTTAACGTTTACCGAAGAAAGAAAAGCGTTACACTTTTTCGTTTGATCGATGAAGAAGTTTCACTTCAAAAAGTCCTTTCGATTTTGGGCTTGGGGCAGTAGATACTCATCACAAAATTTGATAAAAGTGCTGCGTGATAAAATATAATATCATATTTCACCAAATTCACAACACAGTTAATGGCATAAGGTACCATATCTAAAATTATAGACAAGTTATCTCTGGAGGAGGTACCCACTTATCAAAGTTGAATGATAAATTACACTGGTTTACAAGGGTTCTGTCCTTGTTATCTAAAGTGTTATACATTAATTATTGAAGTATTGTAAGTTTTAAAAAAATAATAAAATCATCCATCGCGTCACATTTAAAAAGTTATTATTATTGATATTAAGAAAAATAGGTACAAAAAATATGTAGAAAACTTAAAAAATCTGGCTTGATTTTGAAATCAAATATATCGTAACTGAAGGGTTAAATTCAAGAGGTCCCGAAACACTTTTTTGGAGCATTTTAGAGGGGCTATCTAAGGACACCCCATTCAATCACGTTGAAAGTAGTAGCAGTACTCTACCACCCTAATTTGCTGGGCTAGATTTGCCATGTTTGATTGCATTTTAAAAAGTCTCACTCAATGGATTTCCCTAAAAAACCATTCACTTTCTACGTATGGTATCCCAGAAAATTTTTTTTTTCAATTTCCCTTCACATCTGCCTTCAGTTTCGCTAAAAGTGTCTTTTTGTCACATTTTATTAGAAACGTTTATAAGAGGTAGATCTTACATGGCTGTGACGCACGAACGGATACTAATATATGTAAGCATTCTTAGTAGCTAATATATCTGAAATGGTAGTGGAAATCTAAAGAAAAAGATATTGAGGTCAAGCAAATTATATAATAAATACACAGTTACATATTGAGAAAATGTAATTTATGAAGTAAGAACTGTCGCCAAAACAGTAAATAGTTTACAAGTACTCCAAAATCTGAAAATAAACACCGGAACTTATTTGGAGAAGATTTGTTTTTAATTAATTGAAAATCTACTTCGTTTTATAATGTTCAGCAAGTTTTTGTTTCACGATTGTTTTTTTATTTTGACACTAATTTTTTTCATAAAAATGGGGTAAGTAGCATAAGTTGTGCGCAATTTCAGGTGATTAGCATTATTAGTGCTTTCAGTTGTAAGATAAACAAATTGTTTAAAGACAATTCACCGCGCCACCGGTGTCCCTTTTAACTGCAAATTAGCACTGAAATGATTCAGCTTTTGACTTGCTTCACTGCTAGAGTAATCATGGCCGGACGCACCCCGACGTGAACACTTCTTCGTTTTTTCTGCTCCTCCGGTGCTGATCGCCCTCTTAATAAGGGTGCGTGTAAATTGGTCAATTAAAAAAGACTTCTTTCTGGATGCTGCTGCCGGCGCTACAGGGCCATGGTTGGAATCCCCTAAATGAGGCACGGAATGGATGACGACCCTCTTAGGGAAGACCAAAGAAAGCTCCCGTTTAACTTTCGGCTGCTAAAAGGAACAAAAAAAACACTTTTTCTTGTTTTGTTTCCATTTGAATTCTCTGGCTATCAACTCCCAATTGGAGGCCGTGCTCTTAGGGAGAGCTTTTCGCGCGTTTTTCCTCGTTTTACTGCCCAAAGAACAAACAAAGTGACTTAATGACCGTCGAAAACTGGGGCTGAAGGGTCGTTATCCTTTTTTAGCGCCAATTATGAAGTGTAATTGTAATTGACAGGCGATTTGTGTAATTTTTAATAGAGTGGTGGGTCCTGCAGAGGGCGAGCGGGCGGAAAGTGTTCTTCGCGTGCTACTTTTAATTCTCTTGAGTTTGAGGCGATTGCGGAACAGAAGAAATTTCCTTCCCCGAGATAATTTGATTGGACTTGCTCTTCAAGTTTGCTCGGAAGTTGCCGCAAAGAGGCAGGACATTTACGTTGTTAATGGCGTACGCTACTCAATGCCGGTTATTTCAGCAATCACACTGAATTGGCATTGAAATTTTATTGGATGTAGCGCCTTGTTTAGATGTACGCTGATAAAAATAATTGAGGCATGATTTTGGGCTGTGTTAGTTAACTGTTGTATATAGTTATATTTTGATTTTGTATGAATTTTGGGGAATGGTGGAAAATAACGAGACCTCTCAAACAATTTAGGGCTTTGTTTGTTTGACGGACTCGGGTAACTTCGGCTCTTCCGGATTCTCTGTAAAGTCCGGGTGTCACGGACTCGGGGAAGTGGCCATTTCGACCCAACTATGTCCATGTATGCTCGTATCCGTACGACTGAAATCCGTGAAATGCACGGCCTACAGACTGAATATTTGCCTTTTACAAAATATCTACGGACTCCGGTATACTCCGTATACACACACACATAGACATACCTTTGGGTGCAAGGCTGCACGGACTTTAAGCGGAAGTTACCCAAGTCCGTCACACGGACTTTGCTCGGTGAAACGCATGGTGCAAATAGGCGCTGCCTATTAAATTGGAAATTTTTGATAATGACGAGATGATTGGGTTAGAAACTTGCAAATTTTTAATGGAAATGTTGGGAAGCAAAAAAAAGTCAAGAAAAATCGGCCACGGTGGGCCTCCCCTCGAAATCCACCAAAAAAGTGGACAAATGATTTCAAAAACCCAAAATTTGGATGTTTATGTAATATTTATTTGAATTTCATTTAATAATTGTTTGCAAAATAAACTTAAAAAATTGTGAAAAATATGTTCGCACGTGAAAAAGACATCAAATCATTTTACAATGTTTACAAATGAAATAACCTCCTTTTATGTTTATATACTGAAATTGTGCACTCAATTTCTGACTATTTAACAGGACCGAAAACTCGGCTTAAGTTAAGATCGCCTTTTTCCGATTGTAATGAAACTAGAAGTGACCCTACACAAGAGAAAATTGTCAAATTCACTTGTAAACGTAAATTTTATGTGCGATGGGGTTCAGCTTAATGAAATGTTTCTGGTAGTGATTTATCAAAAAACATCCCTATTATCTTCTTATTAATCGTATATCGTAGCCATTCTTTTTAGGCTCAGTAGCTGTAACTAGGAATCTTCTAGTTTTGTCCTGTCCATGCAATTGTCTGTATTTACATGCATATGTCACAGGTTTCCCCTTCTCTTATTTCTATAGGTACCTATTAAGATGAGATTTTTTATACGAGCGTATATTGATACTTAAAAACTGAAATAATGAGATATTTGGAAAAATATTTTTTTTTAAACCCCGCTCCCACAGAGTTAGCAGTGTACTCAAACAAAATTTGTTCAGTTACCTCATAGAGCAGAGTGTCCTTAGATAGGTCTCTTAAAATGCAACAAAAAATGTTTTAGGATCTTTTGCTTTTAACCCTTCAGACGGAGATACAATGTTCCTACGCGTTGCGATTTTGTCCCGCGTGGAATATCGTGAAATATCGCGCTGCAAAATATAGTGATAGTGAAGCTACACTTTTTCTGCACACATCTGAACTGGGCTCATATGAGCCAGGTTTCCGACTCTGGTGGAAACGGGTCTGCACACTTCGCACACACGTACACCTCAGACAACTCGGCTTACATCGCTTCAGAAGTGTACCCGACTTATGACAAGTTCTCTAGAGCCAAACTGAAAGAGAAACATTGAAACGAACCATCACACTGCAAAAGTTAAAGTTCCATCAACTTTTGTGGCGCTATTGCGTACATTCTATATCCGCCTTTCAATTGACACTTAGCGTACAATGCCCCTAAAGTGAATGTCAAATTAATGATTACTAACAAGCAGTAATTAGTAATAAAGGATTTTAGTTGCTGAACAGAGATTTTTTTGCACAAAAAATTAAAGAATTGGTTTGGCAAGGTATAGCGCACCTTTCAGCATGCCACTTTACAAGTCGTTAACATGCTAGAAAAACTGCTCACAATGATTTTACTATCTTGCGAAGTTGTGCGGTTGGAAAAAAGCAAAATTATTAAAATCGCCAGCACTGCGAGGGCATAAAAAGTTTCGTAAAATTACATGTCGGCGGGTGTAGAAGAAACGCCAACTACCGAGCACCAGGAAGCATATTAAGCGCGGCAAACGAACTGAGAAAATTTCTTTGTAATCTGCCCAAGGAACGTTTAATAAGACAGAAGCGTGGAGTAGCGCCGGAGGTCGTATAATTTTCCATGAAGTTCATATCAAGTCCATAAAATCTAGGTCCGAGCTGCGGGCCA